>JASKUP010000012.1:5000000-7500000 GCA_030448955.1 Trichopoda pennipes | reverse complement strand
AACGGAAACTAATAAATCCAAAAAGAAAAGCATACCTAAATTAGAGAAAATTAACAGGTATTTGCAAATGCAATTAAGCATGCCATACACTACTACCATGGTGTTAAATAAATATAGTAGTCGTTTTAAAACACACACACACAGCCACAGGTAATTTAATATTCATTTGTAGACCAGCATTAAAAAATAACATAATTTTTCTATTACTACTAAAAAGAAATCTATAAAAGCAAAGTTTTATTGAAAAATTGCTAAATGTGTTCTGCATATTAGAGAACACCGAAGTAACACTGAACATTAACAACAGCAACTAAAATGATGCAACAAAAAAGTTTAATTGTCCGGAATTTTCTTTTTATTCAAATTTATGCATCAAATGCACATTTCATGTTCTTTCTCTATTTGTATTTGCATCATCCTTTATTTTTTAGCAAAGAAAAAAAAATTATAATAAAATTTTGTAAAAAGAAAAATCCAAATATTTTTCCCCATTGGAAAAAATGCAGCAATTACACTTGTGTGCATGAATACGAATACACTTATATATATATATAAATAGCACAGACATTTAAAAGGTGTGTATAACAGATTCAAAAGTTGCATATGTAAATATGTGAAATCAATAAATGCAGTTTTCAAATCTTTTTAATGTGAACGAAATGAAAGTGTTAGGTTACCATATCTCTGCAATTGTGATAAGTAGCGTCTAGCAATTTTGAAAGAAGCTGTACTACAATATCTGCTACAATAGTATTGACAAGCCAAAAGGTTTAATAAAATTTTTATTGTCTTTAAACAATCCTTCGGTGATGTAATATTTCAGTCATCAAAAATAGCTTATGCTTCATCAAGAAATTCGGCACAACTATTATTTAAATAAAACATGAGGAATATCTCATTTTACCCTTCAAATAGCTGAAAATTAGCGACCAGTGATCAAAGGGATTTTTCTAACTCTATAAACATAAGACGATGGGGTAATCCGCCTGGTTTATTCGCCTGTACACTGACTCTAAAAGAGCACCACACAATCACAATTTTGATATTATTTTTTCAATTTCCATTCCGGATCTCATCAAATTGTTTGGCAATTGTTAAATTTTCATAGAATAAGCGGGGATGCCATTTGCCACTTTTAACTCCTAAATGATAGTAACTCAAATAACCTATTATCATTTATTATCACTCTCAGTTCCCCTTTTTGGATGTCATACTCTATGCAATTTTGGTACACAAGATTTAAATATTTGTATTGTATTGAGAGACTACGATCAATATATAAAGAAAACCCCTTCGTCACAAGTTATACTAGAAATCATCGTCTTCACAGGAAATTTCTTCTTTCAATATAACACGGTAAAAATGTGATGAAATTATGGTAAAAAATGATTTCTTATTGATATCACATATAGTTAAATCCCTAATACTTTTTACTACTTTTACGTCAGTTATATTCGAAAATTATTTTCCTATATATTTTTAATATTTTTAAATCACTGTAGCTTTTAGCACCTGTAAAATGTATCTTGTACTCAGTAAGAAAATTGCAAAGGTTTTTGGTTTTTTTAACCAAAAGAAAAAAATCAGCCACGGATCGCTGCTATGGACAGAGTTATATGCGGATAAAGAAATAAGCTAAATAAAAATAATTTGCTTATGGCTATTTAGCCAGAGCTAAGAGTTCTGAAATTGTCGACCTATTTGTACTCTTTTAGCGCCCAATACAAAGAAACTGCACGCTGAAAAAAGAGTTAACTTCCTGTTTAAGATCGTCTTATTTTAAAAAGATTTAAAAAATTTTGGGATGCGGTAGCTGAAATATAAATAAAATTATTTGTTTTTAACCAATTTCTATTTTAAGGACATTGTTTCGGTAGTCTAAAATTTACAAGGGTTTGAAGTTAACACTATAATGTTAGCAAATAGTACACAATTGATCTACCTAGAAAGTATTATGTTATGAATTGTCACAATACACAAACAAAAATGTTTTCAAAACATTATTTTTTTTTTAAATTGGTGATTTTTATTTAAATCTAATAATTGAAATCTGCGTTTAAATGATTTTTCTCATGATAATATTTTTTCTTTCCACAGTGCTTGTTATGTAGTTAACAATACTAAAATAATGTTATTATTTTTTTAAGTATCATTCTGCACTTCGGAATGCACCACCTGCATCCAGTGAAACAAAACTAATGTAAATGAAAATATGATTTTTTTTGCATAGCAAAAACGGATTCAAATCACCAGCCCCTTCCCTTGATTTGAAGTTTTATAAATATCACTAATTTTTTGAAAAATAGCAGTTAGATTTTCTGTGAGCTTAAGATTTTCTGTATTTACACTTTTTAAAAGAAATCAACTGGCTTGACTTGCAGTAGTTCCTGGGTTTAAAAAAAAACGTATTTGAAATTTTAAGCAGACCTTTTTTAACGAAATTTTTTAGGATGCACACACAAATCCAAAAATAACAACAACCAACACATATACGTAAATGAAATTTCATTTTCATATACACTAGTTGGAATTTTCGTATATATTTATCTTGTTCGTCGCCTCCCTGGAGATGCATCGTTAGTTGTTATTTTTGTTAATTGTTAGAGCCTGCTGTATGATCATCTAAAACCTTATTTACATTTCGGTTGCAGCCACGTTTAAAGTTTGTTGGTAGCTTTGTATATGTGCATAGAGTTTTTTATATAATGTTAGATGCCAGCTTGATTTTTATTTCTCACATTGATTGTATTGTTGCATTCAAAGCAAAAAGAAAAATCACTTTTGTGAAACAAATTGCAGCTGACAAAACAATTCCTATGTTATGTTTTGTTATGCTTAATTGTTGAGAGAGGGGGAGAGGGGGAAATGCATCAACTAAAAATGATAAAAAATCAGCAGTCCTGCACTTCCAAATAGCAATTTTGAATTTAGGCTTGTTTGTTAGGATTTGGTACTATTTTTTCAGGTTTATGCAAATGAAAAAGAAAGAAAGGAATAAACATGCATCTCTGGTTAGGTTTCTTCCTAAAGAACATGGAGCAAATTTCTGTACTATTCTCTACATACGCTTTTTTTCATAGTCGGTGCAGGTTATATCTCTTAATGGGCAACTACTGCTAATGTCAAACGCAAATGTTTTTCATATGAATAAACATTATCAGAATAGCCTCATATTTGTGGTGATTTCTTTGCAGTGGACATGAATTTCATTTCAGCAACAGGAGTAATAAAAAGAATTTGGCGAAAATCCGTAATGGATTATTGTTGTAAATGGATTTTGTATGTCTACATTAGTGTTACAATAGTAATGGAATAGGAATAAAGAGTCTTCTTGTACTGAAGTTAGGAAAACAGATAAAAGCGTTTTTTTTGTAATTTTAAATAGAAACGATTTTTGTACAAGTCAAACTTAAGGCTGGTACAACGGCCAATATTTTAGGATGTAGAGCTAGTTCTATTGCCATCCTATATAGTTTAAATACCTAAACTGTTTCATTTATATGTAAATTAAAATATTGCCCATCGTAAAGTGTAACATACTTTGCGGAAAAATATCGTTTCAGTACCAAAAGAACAGTTTATACCTTAAAGGCAGAATCAGGCTCTTTTCGAACATCTTGAGGCTACACATTTTTAGATCGTCGATCGTTAGTAACATGTTTTCTTTAACCTTTAAGTTACTACTGTATATTTAACATTGTCGACAAACACTTTTAGAAAAAAGCACAAACCAAGCATTTGCTGCAAGAAAGAAAAGAAAACTAAAACAGATCCTGTATATTTCTTAGAGAATTGTAACTAAAATATTGTCAGTTTATGCTTTATTCAGAAAGTTAAAATATTGAGATATGACCCTGTGGGCGCAGGTGCTCTTGATGACTATCATTGTTTTGACTGTAAAAATAAAGTTAATACTGAGCTTGAATATTTTTAACTCAACTTTTTATTTTTTATAAGTGTGTTATATATATATATATATATATATATATATATATATATATATATATATATATATATATATATATATATACTTATGACGATTCCCGATCAAAGGAGAATTAAGTGCTGATAATCAATTCGGATAGCTAGAAGCATATTCATCATGGTGGTGTTATTTAAAAGTGTAAAGGCAAATTAAAAAACTTTGTTGAAAATTTTCAGACAATTGATCTGTTAAGTCATAAAGTCAAGAAATAAAACATAAAGTATAAAAATAATAATTGTTAGAGGTAATAATAAGATATTAATCTATAAAAAAATTATTAAAATAACTTTAGCAATATTTTTATAACTGGTTCTTTGATAACGGGAATAAATTCAGAATTCAGCCTAACGTTGTCTTTTAATCGATAGGCTGTTATTTTAATGCACTTTCACATTGGTTTAGATCTAGTTTATATGATATGACTTTTATGCTTATACGATAAGAAAAGTTTATCCACAGAATCTTTTATTTTGACTATTGTCAATAATTTGACGATAAACTACAATCGACTGGATTCGGTTTTTAGAACGCTATGTATCATTGCCATAAGTGCAAATGAGCTGTAATCACATTTACTATAAGCTTATGTACACTTTGGTCATATTTTTAATATGAAAACGATGTGTTCACATCGAAAGCGTTCACCGGTCATACCGAACAAACAGCCAGCAAAGTAAGAAAAGAATGACAACCGTATTTCATATGCATGACTTTGGCTAAATTTTGATGCAAGCACATTTATATCAGCATAAAAAAGTAACGAAATGATTTTATAAATTAATTACGGGTTTTTAAAGTATTTATTTAATCGCTTCAGAAATTTAGCTATATTGTTATTATTAACTTATTTGCTTGGTGTCTATTTCATTTTCTCTTTTTTATACTTTTTACGACTTCATAGTATTTGTTTTTACATTTTCTAGAGCCAGCAAAATATTTGTAATTCATAGTTTCACAAACAAACATCTATCATTGACAAACTCAAAAAAAAAAAAAAAAACGTTTACATTATTGGGACGAAACGTTTCTCGCTATTTGTGTTTGAATAAGAAAGGCTGTAGTAGGGACAATACTGATCACGAATTGGTTTGTGTATTGAAAGTGCAAATAATATCCGCAAGCAATTTTTTTAATGTTTCATCATATTTATATATACGGGGTTTGATTTGCTTAAAATTACGTCTATATGGAGATAATAGCATGGCAAGAGATCAAAATTTTCGATGTACTTAGTAATCCCATGACCACCCACAGTGGGAGATTAATAAGTGCAAATTTTTCTGCAGTTTCTAAACATAAGTTCCATTGTATTTAAACTTCACATGGCTATCGGTATTCCTTAAAGTGGAGTACCTATGCTAAACGACAAATTAGGACCATTGCTAGATCTTTAAATTTATAGTTTTTAATTTTAGTTGCTTTTATAGATTAAATGAAGTGGAAAGACTAAAACTGGGCTTAAATGCTTCAACACATTTCCTTGTTTTTTTAGCAAATACAGCATAGAAAGAGGCAAAAACAAATTTTTTCAATATTTCAAAATTTACTAATAGTTATTGATTAATATCTATTTTTTTACTTTAAATCGGACTAGGCGCTTGAAAACCACAGAATTATTTAACATTTTTTAACTAAATCCCCCACTATAGAACCATCAGCAGTTTTATTATTGTCTGTACAATTTCTTGTTTATAATATTTTTGTTTGTAATTTGATCTGCTTTCTGTAAAATAAAAATCAGAAAATCGTGATATTCAGTAAAAAAATATTCTTCACTAAAAAAGGTAGAAATTAAAATATATTTATTGGTTAATATACATTCTTCTTCTTAACTATTATTAATCTCAAGAAATTTTCATAATAAAAACTCAATTCAAAACAAAAATGTTATTCTCCATTGATGATACAGCTTTTATATTTTGGTGTTTTAGAAAGTTTAAATTTACGAGGCATTAAAAAAAGTTGTAGAAACAAAAATACCCATACTTGAAAAATTGATTAATTACTTTAATTAATTGTCCGGAACAATTTCATAATTTTGTTAAGAAAAAAAAAAAAAACTTCGAAAAAGCATCCAGAGAATATAAATAAATTAACCATACACTTAAAATGGTCACGTTTCACCCTCAGCAATTGCAAATCCATGTAGGAAAGCAACCCCAAAGTAAAAAAAAAATCTTATGAAAAGGCTAAAATTGCAAGGCGTAGGTTTTTCCCAAGAGTATGAGTGAAATTCTTTAATTCTGAAAGTTTGTCTATTTAAATAAAATAGAATTTAATGTTCATTTGAATTTGTTCAATAATAGACATTTTGGATTTATTTGTTTAACTTATGTTTGTGTCATAAGTTCTTAAAAGTTTATAACGATAACATGCTGTCTGCCCCAAACACATTTCAGTTAGATATGTATAAATATCTATAAATATCTAAATAGACGAGTTTCTCTTAGTAATATATTTATATAAAATTAAAAAAAAAATTAGTTGAATTTAAAAATCAAGGATTTATTATATATAAATTTGATTACAAGGAATTTTAAAAGTTAAAATAATTGTAATCATGCAAACACTTGTTTAAGTTAATTTTTATTTTTTTATATTTATTCAAAAATTTTAACTACTTTCTTTTATTGTCTTAAATAACTTTTTGGAGAAATCCTGCAAATAAAAATAATTTATGCATTTTTGTTTTTATTTGTGTGAGTCCAATTTGCACTTGTCACATTTACTTCTTAATCAGAATGTAAATAACCATTTTCTTTCTTATCCAATGCATCGCTTTCAATATTTTTTTTTGAAACACTTTAAAACCAAATATTGAACTTCGAACCAATTTATTTTCTTTATTAAATTAAAAGATTGTATTTTGATCATGACTTATAATTTTTGTCAACCAAATCTCTTTGCTAGTTACACGTAAAGTTTTTGTTAAATGCAGCTGCTTCTGGTCAAATTTAATTTTATTTTTATTAAGTTTAAATGATTGTATGCACTTTCATTATACCAGCATAGAAATTCTCTTGAGCAAAGCTCTGATAAAAACAAAGATTATTCGTTATTATTTTTCGATTATCTAAGATATCTTGCGTTAAAATTTGGAGAAAATAAGCTATAATTTGAAAGCTTAAGAATATTGTATCTAAATTTATGAATGGCTTTATCTATAAGGCTGTAAAGTGCTTCTTTTCCTTTAAGACTAGCAGTTTCCGCCAATGCATATCATTGATCCTTGGAGATAACGCGAACATGGTATAAGACCTTTTCAACCAATTAGTGGTCGTTTTGCGTTTAAATAATATTTTACTCTAGAAGCATTCTTATATACATGATTTGTAGCTAAATGTCGCCAACAGATCAAATCATCTTTAAATCTTTTTCTTGTGGTTTCTATAATCTGCTAAATTTAGATACTCAGGGGATGGGCCACAGGTACTATCGTTTCAAATATTCTGTTGTGGTGGGCATGGTTATTGAGTAACTCAAACGGCTCTCCACACAATTTAAAGAATGGTTACAGATTTGGACATTTGGTAAGAATAATATAGATAACTTTCGCTTTAAAACCACTGCAATTATGCGCGACTGCTAATCGTTTTAATAATTGCCTCTTGTTGTTTATAAATAGCTTTCTTTATATTGATATCAAAAAAAAAATTAATAAAATTAATATACAATTCTGAATCTACTTATAAATGGTATTTAAAGCAAAACTGGAAAGCAAGCTTTTAACCCGCAATTGTTGAATCTTTTATACATGTTGTTTTACCTTGAACTTTAAATAAAAAAAAGCTTTAACAATCTCAATGGATTATTGCCCAAGTGGGTGTTTTGTGTTAAATAATAAAATATTCTAATAAATAAAACAACAAAGTAATTCAAACTTTTTATAAGTAGAAAATAATGTTAAAAAGTTAAAATTCTCTTCAAACTGTTTGTCAAAAGAAAACAGTTTGTGTAAATATATTTTACATATAAAAAAACAACATATCTTCTGATAAATGAACTACATATATATTTATATTTATATGCCAGTTTATATATTTGGTCCTTTACTCACATATGTATATAAGAAAAGAAAAGTAATTTTATTACATTTTATTCAAAACTATAAGATATGCAAAACAGAAATAATATAGGAAATTATACAAAATGGTATGTTACCCTACATATCCTAAATGCAATGGAATAACCATTAGAACTCTTAGTTTCTGTGTTTCAGCAAGTTGAAAATATGTAAATAATTCTTTGATATCTTGTTACCCTTAAACAAACTTAACAGCCATCTCCAACACACCAGCAACATCAGCATTATAAACCCTAGAAGAGAAATTATTGCTTTCTTCTCTTTCTTCAAACAATAGTTGCTTATTATTTAGGTAATGGCAAGAGTGACTTTAACGATTTGCACAATTGTGCTTAGGCACGTATTTATATTTAAAACTATACACCCGGTTACATGCATATTTTAAACTTTTTGTTTGTATAAAAGTCCTTTTCAAATAATATCCTTCATACTTGTAAAATAGTAAAATACAATTGTTATGACTCCCTTATAAAAACTACTTCCACTCTTATTATATTTTATACATTTAAAAACAGACATGGTAAAAATCTTATTGTGTCTGTTATATCTTCTAATATCCTTCTTGCTAAAAATCATCTACCTCAACTCCTTTATTTTCATCATATATTTGTGTTTTGTTTTAATTTCTACAACAATAATTCTATTCTATTTCCTTTTCACTTTACTCATACATACACAAACTCTTGTACTCATAATAACAATGGTCTGGGTCTTCTGTCTATATATTCCATACTTGACTTGACTTCTTTTTATAAGGGTTTTACTTGTTAAATAGTTTCTCATTACAATCTCTCGAACATGTACAAGATCTTTAGACTGTTCACTATAATTATGGATATATATACATCTATATATGTGTGTATGTGTGTGTGTATGTAAAACGTAAAATCTATTTCATACAAGTTGTACGTGCATAGAGCTGTCTGCATCAGTTTATATTGTCCTTTTGAGGTTTGTGTCGTGGGTGTTGGCAACCACACATGCTGGCTTTATTTTATATACTGTCGACTTCTTTGTCTCCTAACCCTTTCCTTATACTCACTCCCAAGATGTTTGTTTAATTTCATACTTTTTCACATTTTGGTGAGCTGTCCTCAATTGTAACTTTATATTAAATCTTTTTGTTTGTTATACGAGTATGTAAAACGAAAATGTCATTAAAAATAATAAAAAAAAGAAATGGAATGCAAACTAAAACTAAAACCTGATACAAATATTTGTAATTGTGGGTTTTTAATATCTCTTCCTCTAACTAAAATTCTTATTTGTCTTCAAATCATTTAAAATTATATAACTTTATATACTGGCTTTGCTATATCTTTCTGAACTGAAAACTTTTTTTATTTGTATAATTATATAATTTTTTTTTTGTATTTTTCAGTCATTGTTTATAGAAATTGATTTGATTTCTTACTCAAAGTTTGTGTATCCTTTGTGTATAAAATTTTAATGAAATAATTTAAATTTATATAAACATTGTTAAAATCACAATTTTAATTTATTGAATGTATGACTAGTTTTTAGATCTATAAATATTAAATTAAAATCAAATTTTAAATAAATCATTTCAAATTAGATAGAAGTGAAAATGAATTCTACTTTATTTGAGCAAATAACATACTCCAGCAATGCACGTGATAGTGACCTTCAATCATCAAACTCATGAATTGTCAAGACAGCCTATTAGGGCACTAAAAGCTAAAACATTAACAACGACTTTATAAACAACCTTTAATATAAAGGGCTATTATAATAATAAAACACATTTCTTTCTGATGAAGATTTTTAAAATTTTTGTTGCCATGCTGTAGTTGTGTACCGCTCTATCAAAATCCTACATGGAGTATCTAAAGGATTTGCCAATATTAGGAGAAATAAAATCCGATAACTGATTTAATAAAAAATAGTCGTATACAACAGTGAAGAAAAAAAATAAAAATATCCAAAAACTAATTAGCAATTAATCGATTAATAGTTCAGTGAATTTATAGTTTGAGTAACGTAATACGTGATGACGTAATATTTAGTCGTTTAATATTTTATCGATAAATATTAATCGATTCATTTCTGGTTTGATTAACATATATTGTACGGATGATAAAAAAAGAATAACGATTGCCGTTGTCTGCATAAAGTAGAGCAAGTGGCATCTTAAAGTATTTTCAATATTTGTATTGGCTTGTTCGTAGCACGGCAAATACGGCTGATTGTTAAACTAATCATTGCTTTATGCAACACCGTTCCCATTTCTGATATATAATAACCAAAATGTTTTATATCTGGTGATTTAAAATAAATTTATCTTAGTTTTTCTTTTTTAGCAACAGTTCTAAAAATTTTTCGGAAATTTCTAAATGAAGACTCTATAAATGTTTTGTTACAATTTGGCAATAGAACACTGATTTCTTGCATTTATTTCACTTTTAGGTGTAGCTTTACGGTCATTATGACATTAAATGATTTGCAAAGCCAATTTATTACTTAAATAATTTTCTAGCTATTATTTTATCACTTCAGTTTATTTATTAAATGTTTTAAATTAACAAGTTTTTTTGGATAACCAAGCAATTAATGTATTAATTATATACATTTATAGTTAATAATATTTAAATATTTTAATTATTACAAAATGTTTATCAAAAGAAAGTAGTTATAAAATACTATTTTTGATTAAGTGGTTCATTATAAAATTCGATAAAAATAATTTCTTCAAAATTATAATTTAACAACTACAACATTATTATAACTGAATAAACTCTAAATAACACTGCAGAGGTGCACAGCACTTCCATAAATTAGAATTTTAAGGAGCCTCCTTCGCTAACCAGCATCATACCCTACAAATAATATGCCAAACCCAGTAATGAGGTGAATGCAAGCCAAAACTAAAACAAGCCTCACATGCTGCATGCGAGTAAATCCTTATCAACAAAATAGCAAACAAAGATTGTTAAAACTACTAAATATTCAAAAATATTTTATTTTAAGCCATAAAATCCCAAAAATCTCCACTAGCTGTAAAGCAATATACGCACACACACACATACTGCCGCACACCTACTTTAGTTAAAAGTATAAATCTTCTAATTTTAAACAGGTCAACAAGAGAAAGAGTGGAAGAGAGGCAATTAATTTATTAGGGTGTGAGTAAAAGTCAATGTAAATGTAAATGTGTTTTGTTGAAACTAAAAGAAGATGGTACGATATTTTCTAATTTAAATTATGGCAGAAACTCTAGATGCTCAACACACTTTTACGACATAAAAAACACCTGAACTCCCACGTACAAGGCAAACATATATGCCTGACACCCTATGCTGACCAAACATACATCATCCAAACAACATACAAACGACAGACAACTTAAATGACCAGGATTTATTTTATCCTTACGTTTTTTTTTGCTGTTTTTCGTTTTCTGTTTAGGAAGATAGAGCAATAAAGCAGCATTTTAAAAGCGAGTGATGGAGTTTGAGTGTGATAAATATAAAGTGGTGCCTTGCAAATATTAAAATTTATGAATATTACGAACACAGTTGCAATTATTTGTAGAGGATATGTCAAGGAATTTTGCTTGAAGTTTCTTATTTTATAAAAAGCTATTTACATATATAAGGGAAAAGCTTATGTTTACACCCATATTTATTTTAAGTAAAATATTTAAATTTGCTTAAAAAAAAGTATCTTTATTTGTCAAACGATAAAGATGATAAAAGGCAGCACTGAGCAGCCCCACTGACAGTCAATTTTTATTTTTTGTAGTGAAAACAGCCAAGGTCTTTGTTAGGAATCGAACCCACAACCCCCAGACTGATAAGCTAGTAAGCTACCTACTAGCCTACAGGGGCACCCTAGTGTCCCGTATTCTATTTGGCTTAGTTCTCTTCTTCAGATTGTCTGTGATTATCCATTTCCCCCGCTGCTTATTTCATATCTTTGCTTAGCTGATTATAGCTATGGTTTTCTCCTTTAAAAATTACGCAACTACGCAAAATGTCCTGAAAGTGTTTTTTTTTTTTTAATTCCTCAAATAAAGCAGCTCTCTAGCCATAGAAAGAAAGCACTTATGTGAAGATATGCAGGTTGACATGCAGAATAGGCATATTAAGGACCAGAAAATAATGCCGGATGGATAATATAATTTACGTTTTAGTATCTTAAATGTAAAAATCATTTCGAATAGAGTTTCTTAAATTTCTACAGTTTTTATAGTGTGGCCTACACCTCTTCCCTATAACCACCGAGGTGTCAAAAAAGTTTAAGGACTCGTACTAAATAAGATAGAAATCGATACCGTGCAAGGATAGGTTAAATAAATAGCACCAGTTAAAAATGTTACTATTGGCTAACTACACCAGAGTCGATATCAATAACAGAAACGTCAGGCGTGTAGTATTCGAGAAGTAGATAAAAAATATTTAAATAATATCAAGCACCAGCTTTATAAATTGGTTGATTGTTATAGCAGTACTTATACTTTTTCTGAAAATGGCTGAGACGGCGCCACATTACGTATGCGAATGCTTTGCACCCGCTGGCCATGAGTCCTTTATTTTACTCATCAGTTCTTTTTATACCAATAAATAGTGAAAAACAAGTCTTAACACATAGAAGTACAGAAAATAAAAAAAATTATCTTTGAAAAATATCATCTGAAATTAAAATATTTACCCATCATTAAATTAAATTGTTTGGTAAACTTCATTTAATAGAAAAAGCAAACACGTGAAGTAAATTAAAAATTTTATTTAAATTGAAAAATTTCAAATGCTAAAACGTATGAAAAAATGAGGTCCTTAAAAATTGACAGCCTCTAAAAACTCCTTCACTAACATAATATATACATAAACCAATGCATTCATACAAATACCCGAACACCCTCAACAGCAAATAAAAACCCCTTGTCGTAATTATGTAAAAATTGTCTTATTTTAATTATAATAATTTTTCCTTTTTTGGAAATTTTTTTTCTTTTTATTCAAATTTGTGTATAAAAAAGCCTTGACTCTGTGTAAAAAAAAAATTATACAAATACATACTTGTGCGAGTACGTTAGAATGATTTTAAATAAATATTACCAGCAAATTTTGAACGCTTTCAAGCGTACCTAATAAATATGCAAATTATTTATTTTGTATTTTTTTATTCTTGTTTGAAATTTACATCATTTAGACACATATAAAGTAAAACCCAAAAATTTTATGAAGGTATATTAAAAGGTTGGAGTAAATTACGTCTTAACATTAATTTTTTAAATTCCTAAACGTTCGAAAATATCATGCACTTAAAACCAAATCGTCGCTTAATCCCGAAATCAAAATATATAGTGAGGGTTTTTGAAACTACTGTCCCGCTAAATAGAAAAAAAAAACGTAGAAAAAGTAAACAGTTAAAATAAAAAAATAAATTTAAAAAATAAATATTTGCGTATTACGGATATACATCAATTTTTTATAAATAAAAGTCTGCATTGAGAAGCCCAATCAAAAAAGAATATGTATAAATAATTTGCAAAATAAAAATAAAGAAAAATTTACTGTATTTCTTTTTATAACGTTTAATTTTAAATTAATTAATTAATATAGTTTATTACAAATGCCACATATTCTTCTCAGCGAATTAACATAGGCATAGTTCATACGGAAACTTTTAGTTATCATAGGATGAAGTTAACGTGTAGGTCGGTGTGGAACATTAATTGATACACTGCTTAGAATCAATTTAGTGTATATATGTTTATAGCCATTAATAATATTTAACAAAAACGCAACGTAGTCCTTCGGCTTTTGAGGGAAGCGCTAATCTTTGATGATAAAAAAGTAAATTTAATGTTGGATTCTATCTTAAGCTTCTCAAGTAGAACAGAAGAAACTGAACATTATATAACGTATCCCAGACAACTGAGTCAAATTCAAGTATAGATCTAAAGTTGTACATAAAAACTTTGTTTTATTTAGATAAATGAATTCCTTTGCCCATCTTTAAACAAAAGCAAAACCCTTCTAGACTTAACGTGTGGAATAAAGCTGAGTTTTATGTCAAGCAATATACCCAAATTAAGAAAGAAGCTTACTAATTATAGAGACTGTCTGATCAATAAAAAGTTGACACTGACAAAATTGTGATGGAATCTGGTATCGCTGGTAATGTGCTTGCTTGCTTTTCTATCTTATGGATTGCTGCAACGTGCAATACATTAAAAATATCGTGTACTTAGGAAATGTATGAAACGTGTTCATTTCTTTAATTTTTTTAGATAAGTAAAACGAGAAGCTTTACTAATAGTAACAATTAAAATAAGTTAAAGCAGCTAAAAGACTAGAATATTTTTGATTTAATACTTGGAAATATTTTTCGTAAGGTCCCCTTTCACGGAAATAAAATTTCTGTAATGCAGGTCATGAACACTCACGAACTTTAACATCGTTAAAAATTGTTATATAATAATTATAGTTATTTGAATTTTTAATATTTTTTAGTATTTTATTATTAAGCACTAGGTCATTATTTAATAAAAAATACAAATAATTAATCAAAATTGAAAAGAATTTTTTGATTAACCAAAAAATTTTATTTTAATTAACCAAAAAATTCTTGAACTAATTTCAAGACAAATAGATAAAATATACCCATTCTGTTCAACACGCCATACAAATTGACTAGAAAAGAAAGTTTAAGAGATTTTGCAAGCATTTGCAGCTGAATTACAATAAATTTGAAAAATATTTTTGCCTTTGCAGTTAATGCTAGCGTCTAACTAAAATCCTAATTAATGAAACTCGTAGCTCACTGCTCAGATAACTTAAGTTTTTTCCATTTAATCCGGTTCGGCTTGAAATTTAATAAATATTTTAATTGGCTCAGTTTTATAATTTTTAAGAGAAACAAAATTTTTTTATTGTTAATTATTATTATTATTATTAATTGAACCATTATATGTTTAATTAATAAAAAAACTATCTAATAAAAAAAATAATTAAATAATAAAATCAAAATTTTCAATCAATAATTTTAATCTTTAAATTATTAACAACTTTAATAGGGACAACAAGTTTTTATTGTACTATTACGGTAATATTTCTTTTTTATAATCAGATTTACATAATTCAGAGACAAACAAACAATTCCTATTACTGTCAGTTGAAAATTTAACGTGTAAAAAGTGTAAAGCTATTATCAAACTTAATAGTATTCTTAAGCCCCTGGAGAAAATGATAACGAATATTTTAATTCTATATTCATTGAGCATGTTTTTTATTTAAGCAGATTCGTAGTTACGAATCTATATATATTGATATATATTGACGTTATTTTTTGGTAAAGTTTTCGACAAGATTATCAAAAGCTTGTCACACAAAGTGCGACTATATTTTTTAATCACTTTTTAAAATAATTTGGGTCTTAGACCTTAGAAATTAAAAGCAGAGCGTTATTTTCTAAAGTTTAGATACAGAAAAGTAATTTTTCACCTTAGGTCTTTTATACTTCTTGGATCTCCCAACATATAATAGGGTTAGACACAATAAAACACAATTTGTGTATTAAAAAATTTAATATGTAGAAAAATAGTTTTCCCGTATCTTAGTCACTTGATTTTTAAAGCTTTCCTGTATTCAAAAGCACCGATACACTTTTCCTATGATTATTTTAAGGTTAATTTGATTCATAGGTGTTCAAAGAAAAATATGTCACCAACGTTCTTTATACTGTCGGTTATCCTGTAGCGTTAAGGATTCAGTTCTGATTGCAATGTTGTTGTATGCAAATAAGATAAAATCAAATATGAACTAGGCTAGCAGAGAATTTTAAAATCTTCACAGATATCTTTGTGCTATCTTTTAACCCCATAATGATCACAGCAATCTTTAGTTTTAAGTTTAAGGATTTTAAAACGCAAAAATTTTCCTCAAAAGTTTACTGTTTTTAATAATTAAAAAAAATTCAGGAGAAAAAACGAAAAGGAAGAGGAATTGTACGTTTATCAGCCCTACTGCCTTCGGATTGTTGGTGAAATATATAAGGAATCTACTGTCCTTAATAATTCAAACTATATCCTGTATCGCGTCCCGTATTGCAACCGCAAAAAAACTGTTTTATCTTAATAAGAACTTGCTTGAATCTTTATTTTAAAGCTTTTTAACCTAATCGAAGTGAAATTGAGACTGCTTCAAAAATATTTTCTTTTTGTGGTTTAAGCACAGGCAAATTTTGCTCTTTCCTTCCTTCCTTGTGGATAAAATAATAATAATAATAAAAGAATCGGAAGGAAGGTAGTGGAAAGACATTAATAATTTTGGATAATAACATATATTCATTATGATGATCCAGTACAAATTGTCATGTTTCTAAAAGTTTTCAAACTCCCCGCACTATTAATTTATCTCATTTTGTGAATTAAATATATTTTATATTTAGCGTTTATATCTGTAGAATACATAATAAAGTTAGAATATTGCGGTTATTCTTGTGTTGGTCAAGAAACTATTCGCATACACAAATGCAACTATGCGGACATACGCACATATACAAGCACACTCTTGTTTAAAGATGAGTGTGCCACATGGACAGAGAAAAGTGGTTATAAAACTTTTGCATAAACACTTATATAACCTTCTCCCTGTATACAAAAATTTTGTTCTTGCTTTTGTTATTTGTATATTTTTTTTCTACTTATTTTAAATTTAAAAACTTTCATTTTTTTCTCTTATTCCTCTTGCAAGTTAAACATAAAAGTCCCTTATCAAAACTAAAAATTCTCAGATGTGCTTCACACATTTAAACGTATATTAAGGTGGTTCCTCTGTATGTGTAGCAAAAAAAAAATAAAACAATTAGCATTTTAATTACAATAAAAATTAAACTTGGTTTCATTCACTATTGCTGTAAATGTATGCTACAAGTATATTGAAAATAAAAAACAAAGTCATAATAACCATGGTTACGGAATCAATTGAAAACAAAAAAATAATAAATCACGACTTAAATGATTAGTCAGTTACAGAGAGCGTAAAATAATACTATTTATTTTAAAATTGCTTTATGAAAATTTTGACAGTCCAGAACACGGCATGATAATGATGGCAACACATCGAAAGCACTCGCCAGTAACACCGAACACACAGCTAGCAATAACAGTTTATATCGAAGGAAATGAGAACAGTATTTCATTTACTGGCGAAACAAATCTAAACAACTGTTGGATGTTTTTTAAAGATATAGTGGCGACCTTTTTTGTTAGCTCTCAAACGATTTATGTTTAGTTTGGTTTGCGCATATTGGGACCAAAATAATATAGCCGTTGATCTCTACTTTCATCCACGTAGTTTGTTTATCGATAAAACTCACTTTTATTTGAATGGATACGTCGAGAACAAAACTGCCGTATTTGGACTGTGTGATTAGATTTACATCTGCGCCTGGCCATGAAGACTTAATCAGATGGTGGACCAAACCACTGCATAATTTGGAACGTCATGCTCGTCCTAGGAAGCCGAAGCTATAATTCTATGCAACAGAACTTTCTAGTTGCAACTTCGAAGATTCCAGAGCAGGGCTGCAAAGCAACACTCCTTGCTTAAGAGTTGGAGACTTTCCAACTCTTGTCTAGAACACATGTCTAGCATGCTCATTGGATCTGGGAACATTTCACCAGGTAGGTGTTATTAAAAGTTAAATGAACCCGGCCACCATATAACCATAGACTGTTATGGGACCTCGAAACCACAACCACCACGATACTCCCATATAGGCGCCAACCTCAATAATCAGTCAGAGAACAGTTAAATGTCTAAAGAGACAAATAACGAACTCTGCGGCTTACTGATTCCCGTGGAAATAAAGTGGAGCTTCCAGTTGTACCCCTGCTGACTTCAGGGGACTGGGCTCCCTTTTTCCCCCAGTTGCACAGATCTACATAGGAGCTCTCCATTAAGACGATACACCTCGCGTGTACGTTCAGATACTTTTTTAAAAACGATGCTGGTGAAAACGGTTAGAGTCAATGGTAACCAATTTTGAGCCATTATTGCTGACGTTTTTGTTCATCAATTAAATAACCATGGTGTGCAGGTTATTTAATTGATAAACCCATCATCACCTCGGTATTTATTACTCCACTCCTGTGTCCACTACTTGATTTTTCCTTAAAGATGAGCCACTGCCCGCGCTTGGTGGTCTCGTTGATATTCACTTCTTTTTGTAATATATTAGCATTCCCTTTCTTTTTACTGTGCGTTTTTGAGACCGATAGTTTTTCTACAATAATCGAATAAACACCCACTGAGCCCAATTGCTTTCTTGAACTATTTGAGAGTTTGCATGCACGTCAGAGAAATATTTATTTATTGCAGTACAGATAATTATATATATCATAAAAGAAATGAAAAATTTTTGTCTAGGAGAAAAAGATTACTGCTTAGAAGTAATAATCACTGCTCACCTTTTTGGTTTTTAATTTTAGTTATCACAAACGCTGTAGAAGCTAAATTTTTTTATGTAAAAACTGTCGGATAGATGGCTTGGAACCTGAATTAGAAAATTTTTTTTTGGAATAGAAAAGTTTTGAATCTCTTTTTCAGATAGTCCTTTATTTGGTATAAATCGCCTTAGCACTTTAAAACCAGGCTGTTTTATAGAGAACATCAAAAACATTCTTAAGGAGCTAGCCTACTATACCACATCCAATTTTTGCATTCATATATTTGATGACATCAGGGCATATATTCTTAAGAGTATGCATAAATGTGTGCAATCACTTTTGTATATGAATGAGAATAAAATAACAACAAACTCTAGCGCAAAACTACACAACATGCAAGTGCAAAAAAGTTGAATTGAAAAAAACTATTAAACATTTTCTATTAAAAACTTTTGCAACAACAAACAACTGCAAAAACAATAAAAAAAAGAAAACTTGTTATTTTAACTAAGCCAACAACAAAACGACGTCGATTATTTTATAAAAAAAAGTAAAATGATTACAAGGATACAAAAGGAGAAACTTTATTAGTTTAAAAATTGCTTAAGGAACCACGTATGCATGTTGCGAGAAAATTTATTCATAATTTGCGAAATATTAAATTAAATATTTTAAAGCTAAATGTAGGAAGAAATTTATTTAAGATTGTCACAAGTGTTTTAACTAAAGCTTCCTATACTTAGTTGCAAGAACAAAAAAAAAACAGAAAGTGTTTGCAATGACCCAAGGAATTTTAACAGGTTCTAAGAACATTTTATCGTAAGGTCTGCAACTACAGTCTAAAATTTTGTGCATTATATTGTGTTCCCGATCTTACAAAGACCCTGGTTATTTTTGGCACTTATACCAAACTTGTTTTAAGTTTTTTTATGCATACGGACGTAATATATAAATAATGTATTTTTATTTTTTTTATCTTTACAGCATATTGCCAGTTTACCCCTCTTAAAGGTTTATATATTTCAACATTGCTCTTACTTCAGAAAAAGTATTCGGCTGTTGACAAAAGTGGTTCCCATCTTAACGCTGTACTACGCCTTACTAACTATCGCTTATTATTCCATTAACTAAAAAATTTTCTATTTATTTTTAGTATTTAACGCTTTTTATTTCAGATATTAAAATGTTGCTTGTTGTTGTTCTTGCCACTAAAGTAAATTATTTTATTGATAATGCTTTCAAAACGCTTAGTAGTTAATATAGAACATGGCTTGTTTTAAGTAGTTTTAGTGCAAATTAAAAAAAAAATAAACTAATAAAATAAATATATTTAATTATCTTTTGTCTTAATGTGCTTTTATTTTGTTTTGCTTATATAAAGTTGGGAAAAGAAGAAGCAGAAATACGTGGATGAAAAACCGAAAGACTTGTAAAAACAAATTTAATGGTAATTTTGTGATAATTTTGTATATACAATGGTATTATAAGATAATTTATAATTTGGTAAAAAAATTATTTTAAAAACTTCCTTAAAGTACTCCATTAAGTGAAAGCAACTTCGCAAATTTAGTTAAGTTTTTTTTTTGTTTAGTGTACGTTTAATTCAACTAAAAGATACGAATGCAATTAAAATACCCCAAGAGCAGTTAACATCATTTAATTATAAAATAAAAATTGTGATTTATATACAAAATATCAATAGGATTTTGTAACGAATACGTAATATTTTTTACATCATGTTAAAACAAAGCGCTATTGCAAATTACATGACATTTTATGACCAAGATATATAGATATCGATTATAGATTATAAAGGGCGTTTTTATACAGGTGTGGAACTTTGAAATGAAATAAAGAATGAATTTCTTAGATTGACATAAAATTTACTTTATTTAAAATATAATCTTCTAGCATTTTAATTTCGACGTATGAATCCAATAACTAGTTCGGACGTATACTAATCTGAAGGTACAATTTTCGGTGACTATTTACATTTGTGGCCTAATATCAGCAATAACGATGCGAATTTTGTCCTTCAAGATATCATTCGTTTCGAGCTTATTGGCGTAAACTAGTGACCCCATATAACTACTGAAAATAGTCAAGCGGCATTAAATCGTATGATCTTGTTAGTCAATCCACGGGTTCAAAAGGTGAAATTATGCGGTTACCACACGTTTCTTTCAATAAATCAATTATATTGCACCGTCTTGTTGCAACCAGGCTTGAACTTAACTGTCAGTAATCATGGCTCTATAGCGATCACCATTGACTGTAACATTCTGATCAGAATCGCTTTTAAAGAAGTGGAGAGCAATGATTTCACCAACCCATAAAGAACTCAGTAATTTTTTCTGGATGTAACGCTGTCTCAATATGCACCTGAGTGTTGTTATCCCTGCAAATACGGCAGTTTTGCTAAGTGATGTATCCATTCAAATATAAGAGAGTTTTATCACTAAACAAAATTTGCTTATGAAAATCGGAAACGACGGCCATCTTTTTTTGGTCCCAACTTGCACAATTTGCAATCTTTTTTCAAGCGCCAGTCCATTCATGTGGAAATGCCAAACAAAAGTAAGATGAAAATATGACCGGCAGTTGAAAAGGTTTTGTCTATTTATAGCATTTTCAGTTTAAATTAAAGCTTTTTCAAAATAAACGATACCTTTTTCAAAATGAACGAAACCGTTTTCAAAATAAACGAAACCTTTTTCAAAATAAACGAAACCTTTTTCAAAATAAACGAAACCTTTTTCAAAATAAATTAAACTTTATCCAAATTCAGTTAAACATTTTTCAAATTAAATTAAATCAGTTTTAAAATTTAATAGAAAACAAAAGAAAAAAATAACACATATTAAACACATTCATTTTTAATTAATACTTGTTAAAATTAATGAAGTATTTGTCCACTAACCGCTTTAGGAATTATCATGATCATATCCATAACATAGTTCGCACAATCATTTTTATTAATTTGTGCGACACTTTCCTCAATTACACTTACTATGTTATGCTCTGCGGTAATGACACTTAATAATGATCGATCGTGGAATTTTATCTTAGAAAATGCTTTGTCTATCGGGTTCAGCATAGGAGAATAAGGTGGTAAAAATTTAAGTGTACGGTCACTATTATCCACCATATTTCGAATTTCCTGGGTTTTATGGATTCTGGCATTATCCATAATTAAAAATGAATTTTGTAACTCTGGGCTGCATTCAATTTTATCCAAGAGCTCCCTAAGAAATATTTGGAAACGGGCTGAATTTACAGTGGAAAGGGAAAAAACTTTATGGTAAACAACACCAGCATTATTTTTAGCAGCAATTAAAGTAACGTTCCTTCCCCTTACGGTTGGCACAACAACATGAGCTCTTTCACCTACCTTAGCACGTGCTTGTGAACGCCGTAAGTGTAAGTTAAACCCGCACTCATCTATAAAAATGATCTTTTCTTTTTGTAAAGGAGACCAAATTGCAAATTTTGAGGCATACTGTCGACGGTTTTCAATAGTCGATGCGCTATTCATACGGTCCATTTCGATGGAAGCCATTTTTAGCGTTATTTTAAGACTTTGAAAATTATATACAATAAATAACAATAATTCAAATAATTTTTTGCGAATATTTTTCAAAGTTATTCCCGGGTCATTCTCCACAATCGTCTCAATATATATAATAAACCTACAAATTTTAAAACTGATTTAATTTAATTTGAAAAATGTTTAACTGAATTTGGATAAAGTTTAATTCATTTTGAAAAAGGTTTCGTTTATTTTGAAAAAGGTTTCGTTTATTTTGAAAAATGTTTCGTTCATTTTGAAAAAGGTTTAATTTAAACTGAAAATGCTATATATTTGTCTATATTTTTTATCCTCTATATTTTTTATCACTTACTTAAAAATAGACATTTTTTTAAATACACACAGGAGTAAAAACAAAAGAGAAGGAAAGAAGTGATCAGTGACGCAACAATGGAAAAGATCAGATCATGGGTTTTATCTCTCTTTTTTGGTGTAAACTTTAATTTTACTTTAATGCTGCCATTGTTTTAACTATTGTTGGACTGTAATGAAGGCCTGGCTCTGATCACGGAGTAGGCCAAGCGGAAGTTAGTACATTGATCGCAGTATTGTAGGCCGGCCAGTCGGTTTTAAATTTTGCTTGTTGTTATGTCAGGGCGATCCAAAATCGTCTTCTGCAACACACGTGGTTTGAGGGCGATTTTTCTCTCTGTTTATGCTCACATTTGCCTCCGTTAGCCGGATATACGCAATGAAGTTGGATACCGCTGCCATCAATCACTGAGCACACATGGTCCTGAATTAAGCTGTCTTTGGGTTAAATTCAAAATCAGGTCACACTTCTTGCATTTCGGTTTTCTCTATAGAAGTCCAAACACGGGAAAGGATAAAACCTTAGCTGGCTTTTGTTTTTGGCTTCGCCATTCGAGCCATACAACTACAAAGGGCCAGTATGAGTTAGTGTTTGTGCACCTCTCGACTCAACTCCGATCACTGTATCATCTCCACCTCCTTTTCATGTTCGGAGCTTCACAACGTTTCGAAACCAGCTACCAAACGTTTAAAATATATTTATGAGAAGACTCGTTGGGCTGAGCTTAACGAATTTTTTTTAGGCAATTTAATTGGAAACTTTGTTTCTTGGCCAATAATGTCGATGTCATGGTGGAAATAATTGTAAACATCATTTTGTTTAAAACGAAGACTTTTGTACCATCCAGAAAATTGCGTCTAAAACCATATCGAAATCCTAGTTAAACAGACGTGAAAAATGCAGTCAGATCAAAAGAGAAAGGATTCACTGCCTTACGTGGAATTAAAAACGCAGATACTGATTCGCTACGTAAAAGTCAAACTAAATAGACTACCCGTTACTATTCCGAAGATATTCTTTCGAGCTCGATTGGCTAAAGGGATTTTAGCAGATCTCAACGTCAAGAAGTCTCTTGGGCCGGATTGGATACCAGCACTGGTTTGAAACAGTGCTCTTCGACGCTAACGCGTCCGTTAGCAAGCCTTTTCAGCATGTTGTATCATGCCGGTGAAAATCACAAGTGTTGGAAGTTAGCTAATGTAATGCCAAACCCCAAAAAGGGTGAAGCTAACAACTCTGAATTTTGATAATTTCTCCAGATTTATAACGAGTTTTTTCAGGAATCGCACTATACGAGTTCTTCTAGATGGGATTTCATCAGACGAGTTCAAGAAGTGAAGTTCCAAATAGCGGAACATGAATGATACACTCAACCACGATCTCGCGGCAAACTCCGAATAGGGTCGTGCGGATAGAATTGATTTTAATGCTAAAAGGACGCAATGTTGCATGCTTACTAATAGTCTCAAAGTCTATTCTGGAGTTCAAGAGGCTCATTGGGGATAGTAGGGTATCCAACTCTATTGATTCCTTAGAGCATCGACTCAATGTAAGTTGTATTTCACTGTTTTATCGTTACTGCAATGGTAAGTGCTCTAACGAATTTAGGGAACTTGTTACCGAAACTCGTACATTTTTGCGTTTGAGTCGATTTTCGTAGAGAGCGCATCCATTTGTTGTCGATTGGATAGTGAATCGCACCACGCATTAGAGGGCAAATTCGTTTTTTGGCAGCATTTCCTATGTGGAATAAAGTCCCTCAAGAGGAAAATTCCAAAAATAATTCCTCCTCCGCATAACCTAATTTCCTAGTTCTGGTACAATACATTGCATGAATAGGGGTAATCCCCTGAGTACTGGTGCGAACGAAAAAAAATCTATGAATTAAAAATAAAATAACTTTAATTTAAAATATAATTAATAAAAAGTATGGCATTGCCACTTTTTTAAGAGCCAATTAATTTCGTCATAGTAGGAGAATTTTATTATAATACTGCCAAATTTAATGAAAAATGTGATCAGAATCAAGGTCATTTAGAACCGCTGTGGGTGAAATTATGTCCGGTACGTTTGTTAAGAAAAAAATCAAAAGTAGAACCCTGCCTATTAACACAAGCTGGTACATATAAATTATCAAATGAATAAACTGTGTCAATACAGTATGATATAAGCTTTTCATGTAGGGTGTTCCCCTAACAGTTTGCTCTTACGCATCCCCAACTCTGATGTATACTATTAAAGTCTTCTCCGAGATCGAATCGATTGCTAACGTTACAGAGCCTACGAATATCTGAAGCAAAAAGATGTTTCCTACCGCCATCAACACTCGCGGATCCACCGGGAAAGTAGCACGAAAAAATGTCCACACTTCCGAAATCAGTATTAATTTTGGCTCCAATATTTTCAAAAAAAAAGAGTTTTAACAATAGGTAATACATCGTCCTTGATA
Source organism: Trichopoda pennipes (assembly GCA_030448955.1). NCBI lineage: Eukaryota > Metazoa > Arthropoda > Insecta > Diptera > Tachinidae > Trichopoda > Trichopoda pennipes. The sequence continues at coordinate 7,475,163 of JASKUP010000012.1, read as the reverse complement.
TTTTTATCAATTAAATGAGCGACTTCGCCTCCTCTAGCAGGAACTTTTTCGTTTCTGTACACACAACATCTTTATGCTTTATAGAGATACTTGAGTATAGCCACTTTTCCGATACTAAGCATATGCCCACGTAGTTGCTCATTAGGAAAGGAAATAATTCCAAGCATTTGCTGCGAATGTCTCTAGCATTCCACGTAATAATATTTAGTTCATTTGCCATTATGAAAGACTCTTACAAGCAAGGCTTGTGATTACCTCGAATTGATCGGCCTTACAACGACAGTTACGAAGATTGGTAATTAACTCTAGAGTTAAACTTTTAATTTGTTGTAATGGGAACAAATCATTGTAACTATTATTGTTGATTGGATTGTTAATGTAGTTGTTGGTGTCCTTGCTTTGCCAAATTCCCGCAGTATCGGAAACATTTTGGTGAAGTATATTAGGAAAAGATTTTGTGTGGATGTCCGGATCGATAATATTATAAGTACGGAAACTATAACGTCTTGGAAGTGGATTTGCACGTTGTTGTATTTTTATATATGTATCCCTACAAGTACAGACTTCGGAAGAAAATTTGTGATTCTCACTACAATTAGGACATTTCAAAATTGTTTGTTACAGTCGGAAGTTATATGTGGTCCAGCACAATTGGCACAAAATGTTTTAAATTTACACCAGTCCATACATTTGGCATTTGGGTGAATTTATTTTTCCTTGCTTGTTGAAGCTCCCATTTAATTTTCACGTACCCTAATACGGAATAGCTTTGTCGTAATTTTTTTCATAGTAATGGACTGCCGCTAAAAATGTACAATGTGTATAAAATAGTCATTATTACAGTTGTTCTTTTTAAATACTAGCTTTACTTCCACACACTTTAGGCCCAAGTTTAATAGTTTTAGCTTAATTATTACAGGGTCATGTTTATCGAGACCAAACAATAACGTCTTATAAGGTTTTTCACCTTTGGTTGCATATGTAAAGAACTTATATGAGTCCGTGAGAGCAAAGCACAACTTTTCAAAGTCTTCTTTAGACCTGGAAAACAATTTCAGACCGTTTCAAACTTTTCTAATAGATTAATAAAATTATTATTAGTTTTACAGATTTCATGAAGTTATTTTATTTTCCACTTAATTACAGTAATTGGTAATATCATAACCTTTGTTGGTTTTTTGTAAACAAACTACAACTTCATCATTATCATCAACAACTTGTAACGGGTAGCAATAATTTGATGCTAATTTTGACTGACTGGCTTTAGTCGAGTTTTTATTGAATTCTTAATTTTTGTTATTTGTGTTAATGCATTGACATCATGATTCGATAATGTACGCTATATGCTTCCAGTTTTTTTTTTAAATTTTTTTGAGTGTTTTTTTTAACAAATTTGTTCTCGTTTGGAGGAATGTAAACGATTTGTTTTGCTATAAAATTCTTTTACTTTTGTCCTAAGTTCAATTAATAATGAGATTACACACGTCTTGACAATTCAAAAGAATTAGCAGAATTATAGATTTTTTAATTATATTTTTGTTTTATTTGATTTTTGAGGAAAAAATTTATTTCACCGCCTGATATACAGTTTTATTTATTGAAAAAGGCTGTTTCATTTCTTTCTACATGGCACGCATACTCTACTCTAAAAGTAATTAAAATTTTTGTAATTATGTTTTTAAAATATGAAACCTAATGTATGATAATCTATCCTTTTATTCAGTAAAATTGTCGTAATACACCCTTTGAAAATATAAATAAAAATCTCTGAAGAAAAATAATTTTCTTTGCCAGTTAGTGCCATCTCTTGTTTAATAGGAAAATATTACTCTTTCAAACAACCCCCTTTTCTAAAACAAATTACAAACAAATGTTTACTTATTAGAAAACTTAAAAAGCCCTTTCGTAATTAAAGCTTTTAAAGCAAAAGCTTTACGTCTGCTTCCAACCATCCATTGCAAAATAGGGAGTTTGTCGTATCGCCACGTGGTGCAAAGAAAAATTACTGATTAGAAAAAGTGAAAACAAAAATATCATATAATCCCCTTGAAATGATTGTAGGTATTATGAGATTATCCCTGTTTTGCTGACAGCTAAACTAATAGTACTACGTAAATTTGTTTTTTTTTTACGATTATAAAAATGAATACAAGTTTAAAGAATTCTTTTCAAGAAAAGGAAAAACATTAACTTTAAACTCTCTAATATAATATTTTTAATAATTATATTTTTTATAACATATAGCGAAAACAGCAAATATGACTTTTAGTCGTTCGTAAAATATTCCCATTTTGTCTTTGGCTGAGAAGTTTGTGTCACAAAATTTGCTTACCGTCTTAAAGGAAAGAAATAGATAAATTTTCAAAATTACATCTAACTCATTTTCTCCCGAACCAAAATGTAGACTAAAGCTAGCATCACAAGGATAAAAAGTAACATTATAAGCTGTGAATAGCTATAATTAAAACAACTAAAGAAAATATCGGAAAATATCGATTACAATTTGCCCGAGAGCATATGAAATTGGACATACAAGTTGGAGATTATTTTAATTATATCGCACCCTAAATACAATAAGGTCACAACTTAAAATACTAATATTTTTAGGAGTGACAAATAACTGTTTAGTTCATCGTGCAAATGCAACACAGTTAACACAAAAATGGATGTAACAAAAATAGGCATTTCAGTTAAAGAAGGTAGTGTTGTAAAAGAAATTTTTGCAGTAGTTAGAGATGTATACTCTGAATTAATTTATGGAAAAAAAGTCAGCTTTGGAAAATTTTGTGTTGTGACCCTTTTGTATTTAGGGTCCGATATGTTGACTATGGTTTTTAGTTTTTATGTGAGGCTATTTTAATATTTCCGGCCTAGTAATAGTAAAAGATAAGTATGAATATGTTAAGGTTTGTCAAACCTCATTTTCGTTACAAAATTTTTCGATATCGATGCGGCAATACTGAAATATTTTTCCAATCGGGCAGAAGTGAAAGCATAACAATAAAAAAGAGTTTATTAGTATGAATCCCCGACAATATGGGAAGCAAAAAAAATCCCAGAAACACAGTCAAAGTAAGCTAAAAGAAACCAAAAACTTCTCACCTTAAATATTCTTTTACTAAACCTTTGAAGTTATAAATTTTAAATTAAAAAATTGTGATCTGTTTCTTGCAATTTCTAGTTTTTGGAATCATGATTTATACTATTAAAGTAATAAGATAAGTTCCGTATAAAAAATGTTTTAACTTATTGGTCACAAAATATTTTAATCTTATATTTAACATTCTGGGGATCTCGCCTAAGCACTCCTAAGGGTCGGGTCTTGCTTTACACTATATCCAAAATGGGCCAGGGAAACGTCCGAAAATTCGTAGTAAAAGATATGCCCAGCGACATGATTGAAGCAGAATCATATGTAGATATTTTTTCAGACCACTCGCCAACTGTTACTACTATATACTCACGTATAATTTCATCACCTACATATGCTATTCCAATGTCATCCGTACGCACTAATTGGTTAAAATACAAGAATTACCTGAGTATTCACTGCTCGAAAAGTATGCCACTGAGAAGCACAACTTAGGCAAGCTGCCCAAAATTCGTCAACAATTCGACAAATGAGATTAAATAAAATATTTTCTGTGGAAATAAAAAAACTTCTGCCTGAAAAAAGGAAAAAAAGAGTTCGGCACGAATGGCAACGGTAGAGATCCACCCAATTAACATTAAGGCTGAAGGAATGTATCAAACAACTTAGAAAGCTGTTACAACAGCAAAAAATTGCTTCTCTTCAAAAATTTCTTGAAAACCTCGATTCAACACCACAATCAGAATATTCGCTATGGCGAGCGGTCAGGGACCTTAAAAGGCCAGTGATATGTAAACCTCCTTTACAATTTTCAAATGGCGACTGGGCAAGAGCGGATGCTGAAATAGTATTCTATTCGTTAATCATTTAAAAAATGTATTCACTGGGTATACATCTGCTGGTACAGTTGAACTGACACCAGTCGTCTCTATGCCAGATTCGCCTGAATTTTAATTATGGGGAGATTAAAAAGGCTACTACCAGCTTGAAACCAAAAAATCTCCAGGTGTTGATAAAATAAGCAGCAAAAAGCTTCAAGAATTATACGGCAAAAAGGATAATTCCTTTTATATTTAATAATATTCTACAGCTCGAACACTATACTACGGAATGGAAGGTTTCGATTATTACCATAATTCTAGGGAATTGTTTCCAGGGAAAGATCACACGAATGTTTAATCACATCGTCCAATTAACCTATTTTCTAATTTGTCTGTGAGTATAATTGGTTGTATTCCAGATCAGCAATGCGGTTTTCGGAGAAGACCGGCTTGTATATAGACTTGTTAATGTGATTAGAGAAACCTTAGAAAAGAAGAAATATTAATCAGCGGTCTTTAGAGACGGTTCACAAGCTTTTGATAAAGTATGGCACGAAGGTCTGATCCACAAATTAACAACAGAACTACCCGCACACATAATTACGCTTCTAAAATGTTATCCAAATGAATGAAAATTTATGGGTAAGGGAGAGGAATTTTCTTAGCCTTGAAGCTGGAATTCCCCAGAGCAGGACCGAAGTGTCCTTTACTATACTTAATGTATGCCTCTGACCTTCCGTTGAACACAAACATTCACACGTTTACACTCACTGATGATACAGCTTTTTTAAGCGCCCACGATGACCCATTAGCTGATTCTCGTATCTTGCAAGAGTATATATACCATCTGGAAAAATGGTTACAGCAATGGCGGGTAAAAGTAAAATAACAGAAATGTGTACACATCACTTTTAGCTTGCGTAAGGAGACATACACAGCTATACAAATAAATAGTCAGACTATCCCGCAACACACTGAAGTTAAATATCTCGGTGTTCACTTTGAGCGTCGCGTAATATGGAAAATGCACATTGAAGCTAAGCTAATCCAAATGAAATTAAAAGCAGCACAAAAGAAACTCTACACTAAGTCTTGATTGTAAACTCCTGTTATACAACTCAATTTTAAAGCCAATATGGTCCTATGGAATCCAATTATGGGGTACTGTCTCGGCTTCAAATGTGGAAAAAATTCAAAGGCGACGAAAGAAAATTCTCCGCTACAGCATGAACGAATCCATAAGGATCTAGATATGCCTTTGGTAAATTCTGCGTGCTTAACATACGTAATAAAATATATAAAAAAACTCGAGCTTCACTCACATCCTCTTGTACCTAATACTCTGCATTATAGAGGACACACTTGGCTGAGAAGGAGGGACGTTAGACGGCAGGATGAATTGCACCTTTTTTTGTTTTTTGATTTATGATTTGAATACTTATTATTATATTAAATTGGAATAGATGATTCTATAATTAAGAATGAAAACAAAAAATATTTCAAGTCAAGATTGTATGTCCTCTTCTATTTTTTCCTTTCCTCTACAACAATTGGTGGGCAAGAATGGTCGCAAATGAGGTGTATTCAATAGAAAGTCTGTGGTGAAATTCACGAAATGTAGATTTATATGAATACGAAACACAAAAACTGTTAAACAATTTACGGAGACCATAATGACAGAAATAGTAAATCTAGAATTTGAATGGTTCTCCATAATTTTGTGTATATCTAAACAGTTATTGAAGACATTGATTTTTATATAAAAGACTAAATTTTGTAAATGTAATGGCAGTTATTGCAAAAGTGTAAACTTTCGATAGGGAAGTACGCGGCAATCAATAGTGGTTACTATTATGCAACAAACGAAAATACTTCCAAAAATATTTACACTTTAAATATTTCAAGATGTTGTTTGAATAAATACATAAATATAAACAATAAAAAGATCCAGCCGCTGCAGGGGGGTCATAATTTAAAAATTTTATTTTCATGATCCAGTCAGAAAATGTTCTTCGACGATAAACTCTTATCTCAACAAAGAATTATTATTATCTTTAAACGTGTGAACTCTAAGGAGAGAAATTTCACAAAGTTCAAAAAAAGAGTTGAAACATGATTTAAAACTTTTAACTTATTTAATTCGGTTATATTTTTTTCTGAGATATGTTTGTCTTGCAGCAAAAAGATAGTAAATAAATTAATAATTATAAATTATAGAACAAATTATGTTTCTAAATATTACTAATGCTACAAACTGAGTTAATCAATTCGGTCTAATTATTAGGGTAAACTTCTGTAATAACTGGGATTAGAATGCTGCAAGCGGACAATTATATCATAAATTTTCTGTTCGAAACACAATTTGCACATTTACTAGAAATGTAAAAAATATTATTTGATTATTATTTTAATTCGACCTCTTTTTTATTTATATTAAATAAATATGTATTAATCTTTTAAAGGCTCTTTTTAATTAAATTTAACAATATATTTTTTCAAAATTTCGCTTTCCTCTGGAATGCTTCTTCAGGAAATTAATTTTTATAACAACAAAAATTATTAACAATTTGAAAAAATTTTTGAAAACAATTGACAAAAACATATAAAATAATTTTCTTCATACATATGTACATACAAAATTAAAATTTCAAAAATTTAAACACAAAAAATAAGGAAAGGGAAATTAAATAACAAATTCTTTCTTATGAAATAATTATAACAAATTATGTGTCTTTTGAATTAAGTAACTATAATTCTGCGCTAAATTGTCTGTGTCTATTTTGAAAGTTATTCTCCTTACCTTTAGTACAGTAACAATTTCTAACATTTCTAACATATAACGTCTATTATAGTTTTTGTCTATATCAAATATTGATGCTTCCTCAAACTTTGGATAATGATTATATTTCTTACAATGTGAAGATAAGGATGTCTTCTGTGTTGAAATATTCCTATATTTTTGGTCACATCTGTGACCAGCTAATTTTGTTTTAAGTTTATTTTTTGTTGTCCCAATATAAACTTTGTCACAGTTCACCTGGTCATTTCCTCCACATGGTATCCTGTGTACTACATCAGATATTTCCATTTTTCCTATTTTATCCTTCATACTGCTAAACAATTTATTTAATGTGTTATATGTTTTGTGTGCAATTATATATCTTGGTGTCATATATTTTAATGATAATAGATAATCATTTATTAGTTAATTCTACTGGAAAATCATTGTCATTAAGTATATCTTTTATTGTGTCCTTATTCTTCAAATGAAATTCTCTATCACTTATAGTCAATATTCTGTCTATCATATTTTTCGCCGTGTTTATTATCATTTTTCTCGGATGTTTGGAATAAAAATTAATAATTCTTCCAGAAGATGTTGGTTTCTTATACCAATCAAATACTAACTTATTTCTCTTTCTTATTATCAATATATCTAAACATGGAAGTTTAGATTCTAACTCTCTTTCAATCGTAAATTTAATATTCGGATGAAAACTATTCAATTCTAACAAAATATCATCCACTGCATCTTCCGAATTTATACAAAATAAATCATGTACATATTTTGTGAAAATCTTCGGTTTAATATGCATTTTACTAATATCTGAATTTAGTAAATCCTCCATCACAATATCAGCTATAATTGGAGATGCTGAAGACCGCATAGGGAGGCCCTCATACTGCAGATATATCCTATTATCAAATTGAAAATACCTGCTGTCTTCAATGCAAAACTTAAGAATACGTAAAAATAATTCCTTGTCGATATTCGTATTTTGCTCTATTATCTGCCATTTTCGCTCTATAATTTTCAAAGCTAAACCTACAGGAATACTTGAAAAAGGTGAAACTACATCAAATGAAAATAGTCTATCATTATCTTGTATATTTATTCCCTTGGCTTTATCTTTAAAATTCAATGAATTTCTAATATTATATATTGATTGTCCTGTTATTACCTTAAGAATATTCGTTATATACTTGCACAGTACATAGGCCGGGGAATTAATGCAAGAGCAAATAAGCCTTAAAGGAAAATTCTTCTTACGGATCTTAAGTACTCCATATAGCTTTGGAGAATTTGGTACATTAGTCTTAAAACTATTTCTCTCAATTATTGAAATGATATCTTTTTTAAAAAGTTCATCAACTAAAACATTGTTTGTTTTCTGCAATTTAGTAGTAGGATCCTTATTCATTATTGAGTATTTTGCAGAATCGTTAAGAATGTCATTTATTCTCGAATTATAATCATCTATGTTCATAGCAACAGTAACATTACCCTCATCAGCATTAACAATTAATATGTTCCTATTAGTACTCAAAATTTTTTTAGCAGTTTTTACTTAATCTAATATAAAAATATCCCTTTGCTGTAGGTCAAATCTTGTTAATGTGCCTATCAATAATCATTGTTAGTTTTGTCCGCGCTCCGAAATTACCTTCATCATAAGAAAATTTTTCTTTTCAACTGGTAATGCAAATTACTGTCCTAGAGAAAGAATCCACTTAACATCGCCTGAAATATCTATGTCAGTCTTGTTAACATACCAATCTTCAGTAACCTTAATTTCCAATTCCTTTCTTTGAATATCAGAAAGATTCTTAAATTTTCTACTATGTGTTTCATTAATCTCTTTTTCAAAAATATCAGTTAATCTATGTATATATTCTAATAATTCTGTTATCTCATCTAATGTCAAATGTCCTTCCATATTATATACTAACATCTCTATTATACTATTTAAAATTTTAAGCATATCATGTTTCAAGTTGTTGTAATTCTCAATGCTCTAAGGGAAAAGGGGCGTTCTAGTACAATTGTGTAACAAGCTAGTGACGATAACATAAGTCTTGTGTCCTTGCTGCCATTAATAATATCAAAACGATATACAACCAATTATTAAGAAGGCTTAAATCGAATTTCCATGCGGTTTTTATTTATAAAGCAAAAAAAAATTCATTAAGTTATATTAGCTTACCTTCCCCTACAGGCTTCAAATAAAAACTCTATTGGAATAAAATAATTCTTTTATTTTTTGAAACTTAACTTTATTTAAGCATTTAAACAATGGCATACAATCGAAAGAGAGTAGACATATATTTTTTTGCAAAGGACTATTTCATGTTTCGTATTCATGTATTTATGGCTGATTCTAGGCAAAGTTTTTTTTACGCACCCATAAATGAAAATAATACTTACACTTAAAGTACTTCCAAAAGGATATACACATAAACAAAATAACATTCACATCGTACAAACATAACGATATTAAGCCAACCGCATAGACCTTTCGGTCAGTATATTCTTACTTTCATCTATGTAAACGTGCTACTTTTTACTCGTTGTTTTATACTTCTACACTCAAAAGAATATTAAATAGTAAGAAACGAATCCAAAATAGAATAAGGCAAATGAGTGTGTAATAGACTTATACATGATTCCACTCCATATATGAATCACCCTATAAACTGTAATTTTATTTTTTTAACTTGTTGCATTGGAGATGTGAATAGTAATATATTTTTTCGGTTAATTTAAATTTAGGCCTTACAAAAAGAAGCGCTACTTTTGGAATAGTTCTTAATTTTTATTTCATGTCTTGTTTTTATACCCCAATAGAAATGTAGATTCTGAGATTATTTGTATTCTCGACAGGATAACCCTTATTTAACGGACGTTTTCAGTGCCTTTATAAAACATCCTTAAATTTTAAACATATTGCTCACAGTTATTTTTATAGCGGACATTTTACATGCTCCGTGTGAATTCCAAATGCATGCCTACTGCACTAAGGCACTTTATCTTAAGACGTAAGTGTTTGATGTTGAAAAAAAAGTTAGATAACGGACCCTTTACAACAACCTTGTATTAAAAGTTAAAGGTAGGAACATTTTACCTTTAGTTATCCAAATATATTTTACTTTAACTATTGGCAAGTTGTAATAATAGGCTTAAGTGTAACTTAAGAGCTAAAATAGTCGCAAATTTTTATAGTTCTTAAAATAATTGGTATTCAATTCTTTTTGAACTTTAAAAATTGGAAGCAAGTACTTTTTTCTTTGTTTTTTGCTTTCCTAGTAAGTAAAATTCGAACTCTTGTTATATGCATATGGGAAGGGTATGTCTTCTCAGTCAAATAATTTCTCAACGCATTCTCTTCTATATTGCTATCCGTATCTGAATTAAAATAATTTTTTTCTATTTTCAAATTTAAGGATATTGTTCTGCGAAAAATGACGTTGTACAAAAAACCTCAAGCCACTTTCTAAGTTTTTCTTTTATGAGGAATTAAAGCAATTTAAGCATCTTTGAATAAAATGAATCCGAATTTAAAAAGCCTGTAATGATAAATAAAAATTTAAATCTGGGATTTCAATAAGAACTTATTAATTTGTCTTAAAGACACTTGAGTGAAACTTGAAAATTTACAAAACATTTTACCGAGTGTAAAAATCTGTCCACGCTTTCACATTTAAAAGACAAAGTATTACAAAGTATTGTAATATCATGAGTCTTAAGCCCTAAGGGTTGGAGTTATGAAGATTTCAAACTGCCTTCATCTTATTTGTTTATTTGCATGAATATTTATTTACATATAAAATACTTACAACCATAGATTGAAACAAAAAGCAATTGAATTTACATTTGGCTAGTGAATTAAGATGAGGAGAGTGGAGTGAATGTGTATATACAGAAGGATTTCTTTGATTTGTCGTTGCTTGGGTAACGCAGGTAAATAGAACTTAGTTATTCTTGAACAATTCATGCATACATAAAAGAAAATACAATTTCAATTTTAAGCTTTTTTTTCTTTCATTGTTATTTTCAGTATAAACCTCCCTTAAGTAAATATTTTTCATTTGTTGGGTATTTTAAAAGAATCCTTGTTCACGCTTCAAGTGCCTGGTAACAGAAAATTTTCGATAGAAATTACAAAAAACAAAAGAAAAACAAAAAAAAAAAAAATATATATATATATATATATATATATGTGTGTATGTATATAACAATAAAAAAAGCAAGATGATAAACATTTTAAAGGATTTTTCAAGGTTATAGAATTACGTTTTTGTTGTAATAAGGGGAAGTTTCTTTTTTCTGTAAAAAGCGAATGGGCATTGTTAAAATTATAATTACAATTTTAGCGAAATTAAAAAATATTTTTGCACATAACGCTTTTGTAAACATTATTTAAGGAATGTAAACAGGGTATTAAGAATAATGCTTAACTCAAATTTTGTTTGGTTTCATGTGTAAAATTACTAAACCTGTAATAATTAAATTGCTTTCTCCTTCTTCAGCTAATTAGAAAATCGTGTTTCAATTAACTAAATACTTAATTAAATTAATTAAAAACTTAATTAAATTTAGTGCTAAACTAAAAAAAAAACTTTTAAATAATACGAAACTTCTTTCTATAAAACTAATATCAAGTACCTTCAGCTTTGTTTTCAATACTATTTTTTTTTCTAACTGAACAAAGTAAGCGTGTATTTTGTTATTTCTCTCGTCCATGAGGCGGCGCTTCCAAAAGGTATAATTTGCTAAGACTGCGTTAACATAAGGAATTTTTTATAGAACAAGTACGCCCGACGACTATCTTCTATAGAAAAATTATGAGTTACTAAATCTTTTATAGAAAAAATAAGACTGCTTAAAAAATTTTTGATGAATTATTGTCTCTAAAATAGTTATGACCAATGAAATTTTTTTAACAGAAAAATTATAAATGATTTAATTTCTTCAAAGAAAAATTATGATTGATAATCTTTTTTTATAGAAAACTACGAGTGCTGCAATTTTTTATAGAAAAAATATGATATAAAATTGTGTTTGAAAAAATTGAAAATGATGATATTTTTTATAGACAAATTTAGACTAATTAACCTTTTCTATAGAAAAATTATAAATAATAGAATTTCTTTGTGGAAACATTATGACAAGAAAAATGTCCTATTGAAAAATTATGACATGGTATTTTTTTATAGAAAAATTTAGACTATTGAATTTTTTTCTGTAAAAAACTAGTGACATAAAATTTTGTTTGAAGCAAGTGTGACAAGAAATTTTATTTCGAAAAATTGTAATTGTTTTTACAACAATTATGAGTGTTTTACAAAAAAAAATTGTGACATGAAAATTATCTTCTGAAATTTTAAAAACTTTAAAAAAGAGAAATAAAAATATGTCTCCTTTGGAAGGCTTTTAGTCAAAAATAATGAAAATTCAGAAGTTATTTTTTTATGTAACAGTTTGACTTAATATTTACTATAAAATTTTTAGAAAACCTTTTGGTATAACATATTAATCGATGTAATGAGACTAATAAGTTTTTATTTAATTTTAAATATTTGTTGCTATAGCGGAAACACACGACATAAATTTCTGGGTTCTGTTGATTCCGATTCAAAAACTATGCTGGCATACCTAAAAGTCTTAGGTATGCGTGATAAGATTTACGTCAGTACCTAGCCGTATAAGCTAAAAGCTGACGGTGGATGAATTTTAGCGTCACCCACGCCCCAGGAACCCTTCGGATATGTCTATCCTCTGTCAGCCCTCACTCCTTGTTGTAAAGTTGGAGACTATTCAACTCCCGGTTCGCAATACATGCCAGCTTAATAAAATTTCCGAAAATAACTGCAGGCATGCCCACTGAAACAGGACCATTTATTGTGTGCATTGTTAATGATGCGACCCACACAACTCAAACTAGGGCCGCAAAATCACAACCAACACGATGCTCCCGAAGGGCCAACCTTAAGAATCAGTCAGACAACCGCTAAAAGGCTAAAAATCCAAAAAGCTGAACTCTGGAAATAAACTGGTGTTGTCCAGTTGGCTGCTGCCAGCCTTTTAGTGGACTGGGCTCTCTTTTAACCCCGGTGACACATGTAATGACGGTGAGATTTTATCAATGTTTTCCCGGGGAGGGAGACTAAGGTATTACGCACCTTAGTTTTTAATTTGGTTTTTTATATTTTTTATTAAAGTCTACAAAGTAATTAATACTCAAAGTAAATTTAAAGTCCGCCTACAAAGATTCAGGTTGCATTATAACACCCTTTAAGATTTCTATTCACCTTTATTTTGTGATATAGAGTTTAAAATGTAAGAGCTGCTATGAAAATTTCAAATATCTAGCTAAGTCGTTTTTAAAGACAAGTGGACAGACTTTGAAATAAATGTGCAGTACCTAGTTCTCTATAGATCGCGCAATGACATAAAAAAAATTTTGAAGTGAGCTTTTTGAAATTGCTTTTTGCGTGTTTGTTTACCTTGGAATTAAGAAGGAAAAATAAAATAAGAAGTGCCTACTGCTAATTAGTCTGAACTTTAACTTTTTTTGCATGTGTTCTAGAAGACTCTTAAATTGCATAGAGCTTCTAGATAACTGGCATGAGCTTTTGAATTCAAGACTATTAAGAGAAAGGGAATAAAACTTTTAGGTTGATCACGCAAAAGTGATAAATTAGAAAAGTGTCACATATTACAAAAATTAGAAGAACTTTAAAAATAAACTTAACTTTCCACGTTTCTTAAAGAACAGCTGAGAGAATTTAACTTAAACTTGTTTAGCTAAAGTACAGTTAATAATACTACAGCAGCAAGTATGTTACAGACTCTATAGTAATGAGGTATAAACCATGATCACTAATTTTTTCGAAATTCACAAGACGTTTTTTAAACAAAATAAAAAGGTATGAAATGTATATTAATTCCAATTGAACTGACAGCCTTAATGGATATTACAGCAACAAAAAATATTATTAAACAAAACAGCGAGAGTTGAATTTTAACAAATTTAATAATATTGTGAGAAGAAAAGCTTATCTAATTATTAAAGTTATTTTTCAAAACAAAAGACCACAAAAATTAAAAATTTTCCAATTAACAAACAAAAGGTTAAGGGTAGTATAACTACAACAACATTAATGTGAACTTTTGTAAATCCTTCACCTTTTGTTTTGCTAATATTGAAAAATTACAAACAAAAGCTTGAAAAAAGGTGAACAAGCGAGTACATGTATCAAAAAGCATTTGTTTTTATCGCTGCGGCAGTAAAAATGGAATTTTTTAATGCTTCCACCTTTAACTCACCTTTACAGCAAAAATAAAAAAGGGATAAATGAATTATAAAAAGGAACATGAAAAATGTTCTAAAAAATGTGTAACCCTTTTTTTGGCAACACTAATGCCTGTTTTTCTTCCTTATTCTGGCATTTTAGAAAATGTCTACAAAGAGATTAATAATGAATGATGATTCCTTAAAACGCATGTGGCATAAGTATGGAAACAAATAATTTTTCTTCCCTGGCAGCAAGACAAATATGGCGTCTACCCTTGTTCAAGCTAATGCAAACAATAAACAAAAGTAGAAGCAGCAACAAATTCGGAACCCAAAAAAGGACACAACGGCAGCCATGATTTTGTCCAAATCACAAATAAAATAGCAGCAAAAAAAACACATTAATACAGTCTACAATCAAATATGCAAAAAAAAAATCCTTTTTCTTATTGTTTCATAATGCTTAAATATACATTTAAATACACATACTCATACATATAAGGAAGCCAAATTGAATGTGTTCTCTTATTTCGGAAAATCAACCACCTTCAAGCTCTTTTCTCTTTGGTTTTTATATACAAAATTAAAATTCATTTGAAAAACAAATGTATGCAGAAAAAACACCACTAACTCACACTATCACACATTACCTTAAACATGCCAATTCTAAAGCTGAAGTTCGCTTAGACTTCAAGTCAGCCAATACAATAAAGCTTAAATGGTGTGATTGCTGTAGGTAGTTGAACTTAAACCAATACCATCCCTTTGATATTCCTTTGTGTTTCCGCAGAATAGTAAGGCAATTTTACAGCCCCCTTTTTAAACATGTTTGCCAAATGCTAAAATTATTTGCAAACACCAAAATTCTAATTGTAAAGGAATGCTCATCTATGTTGTCAAATTGTTAATTTATCTTAGCAGCTGGTTTTTTTCGAAAATTTGTTTTCGAAATAAGTAACTAGTTTTTAAATAACTAAGGCGCCAGAATAAAAGCAAAAGGATCGAAATATGGAATCCATTTTTTTTAGTTGACATGTATTTTTTTATACTCAATGAAAGAAATAATAACTGTACTAAGTATGAGTGACAAGAAAGGAAGAATGAAGATTAAGTTTCTTATGTTATTTGTTAAAGCATTTAGCGAATTCATAAAGTTTCGTATACCAATAAGAAGACAAATTGTTTCCAAAAGACGAAAATGATGACATGAATAATTTTCAAGAACATTTGTGAATAACAAATACAGAAATAGTCTGCAATAGAAGTGCCAAAACTAATAAAAATAACAACAAAAGAAGTTACAATCGTGATTTTAAAAACCTCACACTCTATCTTAACATATCACATTATAATTGAAGGTCCTTAAAAAAACGAGTTCTAAAACGATACTAGCTAACTGCATAAGGACATACTACTTTCAATAGTAGACTCTTTCATACAGAAAAGGTAAAAACTAATTTAATTTTGTTGTAGGCGAAACTTTATTTTTTTCACAACTAGCAGCATAAAACAGTTGCAAAAATAGCGCACAAAAAACACAAAGGTAGCAAAAATATGTCACAATATAATTTTATATGACAAACATACATATTCCAAAAACATTTTCAATACGTCCTAACAATTTACGAAGCATATTTGTTATTCTTTAAATTAAACTTAAAAAATTAAACTTAAAAGTTAACAATAACAACAACAACGAAAAACAAACAAACAATAACTTTTTGAAAAAACAAAAAATACTTGCATTCATAATATATGTAATTCTATTAACAATGATATGAAATTGGTGATTTTTGTTATTTTTAAATGTTTTATTTTTATTTTATTTATTTATTTATTTTCGATGTCCCACACATAAGACTTTAAGTCTCATATTGCAGTATGGAACTGAGTACAAGTAAAAAGCAATTTTAATCAAAAGTTTAACAAAAAATAACAAAACGAATAAAAAGATAATTATCAAAATAAAAATGTATATTAAAGATTTATTAACACTGGCTTAAAAAGTGACAAACTACCTTTCCTTTAAAATGATGTGCGTTGCTAATGGTTTGAGAGCTATGGGAATGTTTTGAAATCAATTTTTTTTTTAAATTTTGAAAACAATTGAAGTATAAAATAAATTTGATTAAAAGAACTTGAATCTAATTTAATCAATATTAAATAAAAAAAAACTGTTCACATAAAAAATTGAATAAAAAAAGATGAATTTTCTAAATTGACATGAAAATATCGGTATTCGAAAGATGATCTGGCCACGGCTAGTTTGAACGTGTGTTATCTTTTTCTTCAATAAATCAATTGTAACATGAGCTGTGTGATATCTTTTGCAGTCTTGTTGGAACCGCACCTACTGCACATCATTGATGTCAAATGTATAAATATTTAATTGCTAATATATTAATTTAAATGCTTTACTATTTGGCACGTCCCTTATAAGAATCTGAGCGGCATAGAAAAAATAATACTGAAAGAAGTACAATTTAAAGCATCCTATCATCTACTCTCATCCTGTACAATATTCAAACGGAATTCTATCTCTAAGCTCTTCCTCCCATTTTTCGAAAATTTAATTTGAATTTATAACTAACCGATTTAAAGACTTTCTATAGAGTCAATTTCTAGTCTGAAGCGCAATTGATGGCATTTTAAAAATATGTTATTGACCATGAGGTTTTAAGCAAGGCAAGTGGCTGGCTTCCAATTATCGTCAATTCTAGAAGATAAAGAAGGAAGTTAAATATAAATAACAATTCTTATCAAAAACGAATAAGAAGAATGTCTTTTTTTAGGACTGAGGTACCCCATAAATTGAAAAAATTTTATGTTTCTGAACCAGGGATTTAATTGAGTTTAACCTAGGGCTGATTGGATATAGAACTTTAATACGATCTTTAAACAGATTCGGAGATAAATTTTCTAATTTATATTAAAGCGATTATTTAAAAGGATTCATTGAGTGTGGACATAATCCAGGAAGCAACATGCTGGTAATGTGTTAAGCACAAAAAAATTATTGACGAAATAAAATAACTTTTCTTAGCAACCTTATTGGTCGACTACTATATCAGTACCAGCAGTTGTTACTTTTAAATAAGGAGATAAAAATTATCTTAAAACGGCAAAACAGTATTGTAGCTTTATAATGATAATTTTTATAAAGTCTATAATAAAAACAAGGAAGTAATAAATATCGCTGAGATACATAGTAAGACCTAAGGAAATATTAGCATGTAAAAAGAGGTAATCAATTATAAAAAAATATTTTTACAAAATTTTTTGCAAACTATAAAAAATATGAAAAATTACATTCTAGATTGTTATATTCATCACTTTAATCTTTTTTATGTCGTATACATTATAAACACCTTCTATATAACAAATTAAATATGTAACTGAAAATATGATGATTCATATGCATAATCAAGCAATACACACACTAAAGCTTTTTTTTCATTATTTCTCTTATTAATCCTTTATTAATATTTTGCAATTTTCTTTTCTTACGTATTTTCATAGTTTTTCTACAATTCACAGTTGAAGTTGTTCCAACTATCCCAGTGATTTTTGTAAACGAAATATAAATGAGCAAAGTAATAGTAGCGCAGAAAACTTGAGTATAGTCATTTGAAAAAAAAATTCTTAGCTCCAAAAACTTAAAAACAGTTAATTAAAAAAACCAACAACAGCAATAACAAATACAACATTTGCTTAATGCTTTGATTACAAACTTTTAAATTTCACTTCACTCTAAAAAAGTTCAAAAAATAATTTTTTATTAGTAGTTTATTATTAGGCATTAGGTCTCTTTTTATAAAAAGTCGATATTTCGCCAAACCATTGGTTTTGTTTTTTTTATTAGTTTTTTTTATACTTTTTGTTTATCCTGAAGATGCCAACTAATGATTTGGCGAAATATTGAAAAATAATAAAAAATGAAGTTTAAAATTTTTTTATAAAAAAAAACCTAGTGCTTAACAATAAACTACTAATAAAATATTAAAAAGTTCAAATAACTATAATTATTGTAAACAAAAATTAATTTTATATTGTTTAACGTTACTCTGAAAATTGATTTCATTGTTATAAAACTTCAATGAACTTTAGCCACATGTTTTTATTTATCTTTTATTAAATAAATTTTTCAAAAAATGGTTCAACATTAAACAATAATCAAAATTTGTAATTTCTTTTTTTTTTTCAAAATAATTAAAATATTTAAATACTCCCTCCGGTTGTTAAACAAGCTAATATTTATGCTTCCACTTCAATTCAAAGTAAAATCAAGCTAATAAATATTTTTTAACAAAACAACTTTTTTAGTGCATGTACATATGTATATACATAAGTATATTGGGTTTTATTAGCGTATGCAGTATAGAGATTTTACTTATATGCAGTTGCTATAAATTAGTGCAATAAGATAAGTTTATAAAAAAATATTAACAACTGCAAAAAAGTTTCTGATTAAAAGCATTGAACTACATTATACAAGTCTACATTAGTATATATGTATGAAAAAATACATATTTGAAAATTAATTTCAATTATAGCAATGTGTATTAAAAAAGTTACAAACAAAGTTTCAAATGAATATTTTTTAATGTAAAAAAATTATTCCCAATTTTGAGATACCATCTTATAGGGTTTATCAACTAGTTATATTTATTGTGGGTAAATTGCATTAAAGACATAACTGGAACTTACTCAGCCAGTTGTGTCCGAATCAGTAAGCCCGATTTAAGATGTAAAACAGTTGAATATGTAATCGGCTTAAAGTGTGAAACCACTTGAATATGTTATCAGTGATGGAATTGTCCTTTTTTCATAATTGCATAAAATTTCTTTGCGATGATTTACAAAGTAAACCACTTTTAAATAAAATCTTATATTGTGCGAAAATTATTTTTAATTATTAACAGCATAATAAAGTCTTATTTGAGCTTTAAAGTAGACATTAGTTAATAAAAACTTTTAACTTAACAAACATTTGTTCAAAAATGGTATGTAAAAACAGAACCTTAATTAATGTATGCTTTAGTAAAATTAGTATTTTAATTCTGGCAATGCAACTATTTTTAGTTTTTTGTTTTTTTTTTTTTTTTTAAAGAGAAGTAGCACTTCAGGCAACAATGCCTATTAGTCAAGTACCGTGCTACATTCTTTAGGAAAGGGATAGAGAATAGATTAAACAGGTGGTGAAAGTAGAAGGATAGTCGGAAATTAACTGCCGTATATGAGACAGCACAGCGACCAGTGACTATGCCTTCATCGCTGAGCAGCCCCACCGACAGTCAATTTTTATTTTTGTAGTGAAAAAAAGAACCAAGGTCTTCCTTGGGAATCGAACCCACAACTCCCATATTTACAAGCTAGTACACTACCTACTAGCCTACAGGGGCACCTTTACTCTCAATGGATACGGTTGGCCACAACCCGTAATTGTGTCGAAAAATATACTTTGATATAAATATCTATGACTAAATATATTTCTTCCATAAAACACAAAAAAATCAAACAAAAAAAACAAAAAACAATTTCAAAAACACAAAAACTATTTTTAGTTATCACTTTGTGGTTAATGATGTATAAAAATTAAAATTATTTATTCGAATAGTTAGATTAATAAAAAGTGTTTTTATTGTTTTCCGTACAATCAACATATTTTTTGTTTTGTTTTTCTTACAAAAAACATAAAATAAACACAAAAAAATTAAAAAGAGAAAATTTGCAAAGTTTACGATGAACTTACAAAGAATTTGTTGATATTCGTAAAGTAAGTATTCGGAAAACCAGCTTTGTTTTGATTATAGGTGCATCAATAAAACTTTTATTTTGAATAATTAATTCAAATGAAATTATTGTAAAATATAAAATAAAGATATAAAAATTATTTATATTGAATGGCATGTTATGTTTTAGTTTTTTGTTATTATTTGTATACTACAATTTGTTTTTATTAAACATTTTTTTTAAATTTTTGGAATAACAAAATACAACTGCCATAAGTCACAACTGAATAGTTTCTTTTCAATTTTAAAATTTGATTGAGAGAAGTGTTAGTAAATAAAGGTATAACAGAAAATTGTACCCAGAAAATTAATTACGGAGGGTCGTGTAAAAGAAATGGAAACATGTAATAAGTGTGTGTGTGTTGTGATTATTGAACTTATTTTTATAAGTACAAGAGAATAGTGCCGTTTTGTGAATTATATTATAAGGATATCTAATGTAGTACACATAATTAGCATTATTTTGTTATTCTCAAGAAGTTGCTTCGTGTTGTATAAAACATCTAAGAATGACACAATTCAAAAGCACATTATTGCATATAGTGATTTATGTACCGGACAAAGTACCAAGTTAATGCCCGTTTAACTTGAATGAAAATTTTTCGGTCCTCAAAAAACGATATCAAAATTCTGGATCACAAATTTTTAAATTCGGGTCATTCATACTAATCAAATGATCGTCAATTTCGTGTAATTTTATAAATTCTAATAGTCTGATAGCCGCCTGTCGAAAAAAATTCTTCACAGTCAAAAGGAAGAAAAAGACTCAATCATTAAAAAAATCTGTTTCAAAAAGAAAAGTAAATACAGACCAAAATAAACTGAATTAGCTTAAAATTCAATGGATATGATTTTACTACGATATTCCCTATAAAATATTTTATAAACTAACAAAATAAAAACAAAACAAAATAACTTATGGTACTCTTAAAATAAATGGCTCAATTTATTGTAGGCGTAAAGTAATTTTGTTTCCTACTTTAAAGTTAACAAAGGTTTAACAAAGGTATTTTAAGGTAAAAACATTTTTTTAATACAACTTTAGGATATATTGCTAAGCAACGGCAGTTAAACCTGGTTTAAGTTTTTATGCATACGTCTGTAAATGTTTATTTCATATTTTATTCGACTTTAAACAATGTAAACTTCTTTTTACATATTATTTGATCTGTAAATTATCTTGAACGATTATTCGAAATGTTGAATAAAAAATTGTATACTAGAGTAAATTAATTTAGCAAACAAGACTTTCATTTAAATTAATACGTTGACTTAGAGCCCGAATGACATATATATAATAATTTTAAGATATTTATTAGTTTAAAATCTAAAATGGTTCATTATTAACTTGTTTCTTTGACTAAATTTATTGATGGCAAACTTAGTCTAAATAGCAACTGTGTAACTGTCACGTGTCATATTCATTCTCAGATACAAGATTTAAATAACTGAATCGTCGCCATAAAAGTGGCTGCTTAATAGATAGTAGGAGAAAAATAGAAACATTTTTCATATTATTGCTGAAAAGGTCAGTTGACATATGTTTTCTATTTGTTACTACAATTTCTTTTAACAACGTGAACACAGTCAGGACTTGGTTTAAATTTAATATTTTCAAAATTTATTCTTTCCCAACATATCAATTTAGGAAGTGAGAGTATAGCTCTGAGAGTATTTCTCTTTCATTAGATTTCATAATTGTTCAATATGTTTTAAGCATCATCAGAATTTAACGTTTCGTCACTTTCGTCGCCATTATTTCGCATAGTGTTATTTGAATTTATATGAATTCGTGGTAACTTAAAACTAAAACTAAATATTGTATTTATGTTAAACAAACAAAAATAAGTTTAAATGATGGTAATTATTAATTTTCAGCTTGGAAGTTTAAAATGTGTTATAAATGAAATGAGTGTTATAAGTAACTTAAACAAATTTTAAATAATTAAAATTTTGAATATGTGAATAGTGATTAAAATAGTTAATATTTTTAAGCAAAAATATTTATATTTATTTATAGAAGCTAATACGCCATAGATTGTATTTGGGTATTTGGTATAGCTCGAAAATTTTCCTAGAATTTTAGAATTTAAGTGAGACGGATACATACATTACATAAGTATGGATGTATGTACGTAAATATTGTTAGCAATTAAAATATATTTATTATTAAACTATATTCCGCTTTTTTTTTTTTTTTTTTTATTGAGAGTTTTATTTTGACAAGAGATTTAGATTTGTATGTACATTTCTTTTTACGCACAGGCAAAGCATTATTTCTTAAAGAGCGGTATATGAAACTTTAAATATTACATGCACTTAAGATTCAAAAATAAGACTATGATAATTTGCCAGCTTTACTACTACAAAAAACCTTAATTTCAAAAATATTGTCGTAATTGTTCAGTTTGTACACAAAAGAACTCCAATAACACCATTAACTTAAATCTAAATTTTTAATAATAGGTTTCGATTGTAGTTTTTCCAATAGATTAAGCACTTAACAATTCAATAGCATCAGTGTGCTACTCTAAATATAATGCAAAATAGAGAATAAGGTCCAACGTGAACTAACTTTTGCATGGAATTGCTTATCGCGACAGTTTAAAAACAAAAAATAGGATAATTGTGTTTTCATTCTCTGCCTTACCTCCTCCCATTATAAAGAAATTTTGGGACATTTTAACTTGGTGTAAACTCGGGGACGCTTATTATTAAAAAGGAAATAAACCCAATTACTTGGGGGGCAAAACGGAACAGTTTAGCTAAAAGGAGTTATAGGATCTTTTAGAAAAGGATAGCAAAGAGAGGAATGGGGAAAAAATGGAGTATAATTAAGTTAAACTTTTATCGCCCTCACAAAGTTTTAACCAAGCCATTTGCTCTGTGTTGGTGTAACTTTGTTAACAGTTGATTCTTCCTTTAAGTTTTTCATAGCGAGAGGATTCTCTAACACTATACTTTCTATTTCTGCTTACAACTGTTACATCTATTTAAAGGTTATTTTTGTACATTATTATGTTTGTTGCAGGCCTTCTTAATGCTGATATTGATGTTCTGAAGTTTATGGCAAATACTTCTATGCCCTTCTACTTTAAGCAGTACATGTTTTTATGTTTATATAAAGCCGGTTCATATTATAATCTATTTAGCATGTTAAAAGAAATTGAAGATGCTAAATAAATATAAAATTTATATAATGAATTTAATGAAATTACATATAGTAAGAGAATTTAATTTTTCACATAAAGTTTTTTTAGCAATCAAGCTAAATTTTGTTAATCAATAAATCTATTTTTATCATTATAAGAGTGCTAATATTTAAATAGAGACAAATTATCGATAATTTTTGTTTAGAAATATAACAAGCTTTTGCGAACTCCAATTTGCTAGTTTTGATTCCTCTGATGTAAGAACTGATATAGAGCTGGAAATAAATAAAATTATTCAAAGATTATTTCGTTTTCTCTTATTTTAATTTTAAGAATATTTTTCAAAATTAAAAATAAAAGTTACTTAACTTCAAAAATGAGTGATATGCAGCATATCCTTGTTCATGGTGTAGTGTGCTGTAATAAGTCTTAGATAAGCTAACCGATTAGTATAAGTTTAAACAAGGATTTCTAAATATAAATAAAGGAAACTATTTCGTGATATAAATAAAAAAATAATAAAATAATATATATATCTTTGCTTTGAGGAAAATTTAAGATTTTTCTTAGCCAAATAAATAAATAATAAAACCATCAAAAATAAAAAGTAAAAATTAAATTATTCAATTAATTGTTCTAATATTTAATAAGAAAAATCAGATAAAACGAAAATAAAAATTAATTTTAAATATTAAAATTATATAACAAACCCATTCTAAGAATTTAGAGAGAAAATTATAAAAATAATTTAACTAATTGGCAATAACAGTTCTCCAATAGAATAAAAAAGGACAACAATTATTTTTTAAATTAAATTGAGAAAACTAAAATTGTAATTATATATTTATATCGAACGCCCTCCTTAACTCTTACTTCAGTAATTTATATCTCATAAATTTTAAAAAGCTTTAAATAGCTAAAAGGAATTGTTAAACTACTTCTAACAAAAATCATTAAAAAAATATTAAATAAAAGAAAACAAAACTTCAACCTAAATGGATTATAAATTAAACTATTTCACCCGACTAATAATATTTTTTTTTTCCAAAATTTTAATTTTTGTATTCAAACGCTCCCTATATATCAATTATTATACTCACGCACTTAAAAATAATTTTAATAATATTTATTTCATTCATTCTACAAAAACTTAATGTCTTTATATTATTTAGTTTCGCTGCAAACCAAATAGGAAAGCAACTACTTACTCTATTCTGGCAACATCAGGAATGTTTCAATGCACAGAAGATACGTGTAAATGTTGGGATCAACTTTACTCAAAACTTTTGTATTCTGGTACAACTATAACACAAAACAATGATAAATGTATGTTCGTATATATGTACATGAATGACAAATACAACAACAAGAACAAAATCAGCAACACAGTAATAAAAAGCAATTTTGATGAGTCAAAGGAATGATGATGATGTTAGCGAATTTGTATGTGTAGATATTGTAAAGGATCTAGAGAGACATTAAAACAGTGGGATAAATAAAATTAAAGATGATATTTATTCATGTGCGGTTGTCATATGTGATGCGTGATTAGATTAACGTCAGTACCTATCTGTGTAAGCCATAACCTGACAGTGGATCATACCACTGTGGATGAAATGTAGCGCCATCCTCGCCCTAGGAACCCTTCAGATACGTATATCCCCCAATTACTCCTATTTGAAACTTTAAGAGATCAGAGCATGCTGCAGCCCTAACTCCTTGCTGAAGAGTTGGAGACTATCCAACTCCTGGTCCAAAACGCTTAGAACGCAATCATGCTCATTCATTGTGTTCAATATGAATGATCTGACCCACACAACTCAAACGAGGGCCTGGAAACCACAACCACCACGATACTCCCGAAGGGCCAACCTCAATAATCAGCCAGAGAATAGCTAAGAGGCTAAAAAGATAAATAGCTGAACTCTGATGGCTTTACTGATTCTCGTGGATATACAGTAGAATTGTCCAGTTGGCTCCTGCTAGCCTTGAAGAGGACTGGGCTCCCTTTTACCCCCATTAATACAACTAATGACGGTGAGTTTTCTTCAAAACATATCAAAGTGCCCCCGGGGGGTGTCATATGTGATCAAGGAATGCTTACCATATTTTTGAAGCGGATATATAAAATTTAAATCCGCCAAGTGCGAGTTGGACTCACACATGAAGGCTTCCCTGCTATGCTTAAGTCATTCTGTAATTTTTAATTATTTTTTTAAGTTATTACAGATGGTATTGTTGAAACCAAATTTACAGTTTCCAAGTAAAAGCCACTTTCATGCCATTTTTAAATCCTTTGTAACGAAATCAACATCATGAAGATCCCGCAACATAAACTAGAATTGGAAAATGAAGACACTCTGTCGACTTTTTAAGAGAACAAATAAATTTTGTACGGCCCTAATAGGAATAGATACAAAATATGTATATTTTTATTTTACCAAAACCTCTTGAAAAATTAAAAATAATTTCAGTGAAGTGTTTTAGGCATCTTTCATTTAAAAATGTTAGATAAGTAATTTTATTATTTCTGCTTGATTCCTTTAAATAAATATTTCATGATATTCTCACGAAATATTTATTACAAAAATTTTCATTAAAAAATAAACATTTTATGATATTCTGATAAAACATTTATTTCAATAAAAATAAAAAATAAAAAAAAAAAAAAAATATTTGAAATGTATTACTGCGGGGGAGAGCATATCCAAATTGCAATTTCACTTTCGCTCACAAAGCTCATCAGTGAATTTTACCCCAATATTGTATAGAAAAACCTAAAAGTCTTATATCTAAAGCCAAACTGATTCCATCAGAATTCTTCCATAAAATCAACATAGCATAGACAGCAAGACTCAAAAACACTTCTATACAAACACAGCAAAACATTTCAAAACAACAAAAAACATTGTTTATTTTCAATCATTTCTACATAAGGGTTGCCATTGGAAACCATTCATATGTAATTTGAAAATTCAGAAAATAAAAAATATTTGTAAATAATTTTACAAAATTTCTAAGAAAGCAACGGGCACATGCAATGGAAATAAGTAATTTATTCATCGGAATCATTTTTAATCTAAGTAATTTTATTATTTGTGCTTGATTCCTTTAAATAAATATTTCATGATATTCTCACGAAATATTTATTACAAAAATTTTCATTAAAAAATAAACATTTTATGATATTCTGATAAAACATTTATTTCAATAAAAATAAAAAAAAAAAAAAAAATAAAATATTTGAATATTTGGCTTTAGATATAAGACTTTTACAATATTGGGGTAAAATTCACTGATGAGCTTTGTGAGCGAAAGTAAAATTGCAATTTGGATATGCTCTCCCCCGCAGTAATACATTTCAAATATTTTTTTTTTTTTTTTTTTTTTTTTTTTTATTTTTATTGAAATAAATGTTTTATCAGAATATCATAAAATGTTTATTTTTTAATGAAAATTTTTGTAATAAATATTTCGTGAGAATATCATGAAATATTTATTTAAAGGAATCAAGCACAAATAATAAAATTACTTAGATTAAAAATGATTCCGATGAATAAATTACTTAATGTTAGATAATTAAAAAAAATACTAATAATAACCTAAAATAAGAAAATTAAATATTTTTTTCTTCAATTAATTGAAATATACATCATATTTACAGAATGTTCAGTACATTAAAATTATCTGCTCTATTGGAGTTAGCTTACTCCACTTTTATTTTTATTATTTAGATTTGAAAGCATATTTCGAAAGTCGGCCTATAAACATTTAAAAGCACATCCTTTTAAATATAAGTGAAAATGTCATCTGTATGGGGGTTTCTTTTAATTGTAACTTTAGCTTAGAAATTGCAATTATAGCAGCCACCATATATAATTGTAAGTAGAAGATACACAGATATTGTAATGAAAAATATGTGATTTCGTCTTTACTTTGGGCATGAAACTATAAACCACAGATTTGTTCCTTTATATGCGTACCACAAACATATCACCAGTTCATGTTTCTTCTCTTAATGTAACATATTTTCTTACTAAATAAAAATTAAGCAAAGACTGCTAACATTCTCATTCAATACTTTATCTCTCTAAGTCCATCGTGTTATCATCCTCAAACATGTATTCATAATCAACCATTCTTTATGAGTTTCTACCTCATTTTAAATTACTCATTTCATCATTTATAAAATCTGGAAACCACTCGCTAATATTATCTTTAGTCGCATGGTTCTAACAATATATTTCTAAAGGCCCAACTTAAACAACTGTGCAAATACCTAATAATCATATGTTGTCAACTATAATGTACTTAACAAAACTTTTCGTCAAGTTTCGTCAAATGTCAATTGCTTAAGCAAATTACGAAACTGATCGTACATTCCGTACGGAAACAGCTGATTTTGCATTGTGTTATAGATATATTAGTAAACAAATTCCAATGGAGGGCAAAAAATATTTTATCTGAATTAAATAGAAAATGTACATAGAAAAAATTGCATATATCACAAAAGAGACGCGTTTTATTATAACGGCAATTCAAAGGAAAAAGGACCTTTAAACATTTTATTTTTACAATTTAATATTTTTATACATTCAATAATGCACACAGTTGGATTTTTTAGTACTTTTGGCACAAATAATACATACAGCGATATGTGTAATTTTTCTTTCGTACTTTTTTTTAAAACCATAACAAAATATTATAAATTTGCATAAGGATAATATTAAGTACACAAAATATGATTATTAAACGCCTTTTTGCTAATAAATTTCATTTATTTAGAAGGACATTATTTTTTTTTGCAAAAGCACGAATAAAATAAATGTGCAACTGTAAATAATAATTTTTATATTCATGTAAGTACATTATAGCCACGTAAAAGTTATTATTGGTTCGCTGAAACATTTGACAGACTTTTCGTCCAACTTTTGACATTAGCTTAAGGTAGATTATGCATGTTATAGTTGGGCCTTAACAAATCAATCCGTCAGACAAACACTATACAATGTTCTTAAAGACATACATTACAGACAGATTTTCTCTCTTTGAACTAAATGATTCCAATAATTCTACTGGCATTATTTTCCAATACTATTTGGACGACCTGGAATAAATTATATTTTAGCATCACCATCACAGTCTAATAAGATTTCTCGAAAAAACCTTCACAAATTGTAATCCTCGTGGTTTCTAGAGCCTTACGTGATTGTACAACACTTTGGATGAGTTATGTAAAAAGGCCAATATAATAGAGGATCATTTATTACTTTTCATACGGACAGACCTCGGGTAATTTATTCCCAAAGCTGCTTACAACCTATTTAACAATCAAAACTTAAAAAATTATTTAATTTTCGATTTGGTACTTCAAATTTATCCTAATACATGTAATCTGGTTGACTTGGGTCCGCTAATGCCACTGTACTAATTTTGGTAGTCATAGCTCTAGTGCTTATCATAACTATAGATAGCAACAGCCAAACTGCCATAAATAATGGGGCTCTCTTGGAGAGTTTGCAGGCAAAGACACACTTTCGTACTTAAACATTCAGCTGCTTCATGCTTCATGGCAACAACAAAACAACAACTACAATAAAATAAATAAATTGTGTATAGAAAAACATTAAAAAAAGGCGAAAATGTTGGCAATTGTTGTTGATGTTGTTGTTAATGCTGTTGCAATGTTAGTGAAACTTTTCTCTTTTTTCTTTGCTTTGAATTATCTTTGTAGTTGTTGTTTTTATGTTTTTATTTATATATTTCTACCAAACAAGCGTGTGCAACGTTTCTGTGTGTGTAAGTTTTTGTTAACAAATACATGCTAAATTTTTTTGTAGAGAAAAATAAAATGCAAAAAATAACGTTAAAAAGAAACGAAAATTTTCCCGTTTTTTTGGATTTTTTTTAAGCTCCACCTACTTTTACTGTCAGCGGATTGGTTGAAAATATAGAAGTTTGAGTTCTAACATGAGAGATTTTTCCCCTAACTCCCCACCAAATTCATTTCATTCATATGTTAGCTTATTTGCTTGGCGATACAGACATCCAAGGTTTTCAGTTATTCACTTTGTTTTGTTTAACAAAACAACAACAAAAAAAAATCTACCAAGTTTTACATAAAAAACGAGAAGAAAATTAAAATATTTATTATATTAAAACTCCATAGCATGGCTGGGGCAGAGAGCGTTTCAAGCCTTTCGAAAGGGAATTGAAAATGAAAAATGAAAATGTTAAAGCGAATTTTATAAAAATATTATTTTCCAAGTCTGCAAAATTTATGTTTATGTGTTAGTAAAAACTTCCGCATTTTAACGTGAAAATAGAACAGTTAGAGTGACTGATGGTTTAGGTGGCTTAATGTAATGTATACGATTTGCATGTTTCGTACCCTACATTTTGGAAGCTAAAGTGTTCGTCTTTTTGAAAAGGACTTTGTTTTATAATATACAAAGAGCAGGAAATTTATCCAACTTCCTTCAAACTTCTAGGAAATTAAGTTCAATAAATAAACAAAATTCTGGTACTTTTTACAAAGCGTACAAATTCTTTGCACACAATTAAGAAGATATAGATTTTGCACTGAATATAAAATTCTGATTTCCTGATATCATTTTATCAATCGTTCTGTAGATTGTAAATTCGATTATGAGTAGAAAACTGACGCTATATCTTCAATAATTATTTTTTAAATATATTTTTTTATATTATTTTGATGATTATATATAGAGTATAGCGTTTAACTGATCTAAACTTTTCCTGCAGTCTTTTTACATCTTCTTTACATGGAGAAAGAAAAGCTTAGAAAGTTCATAATTTTCAACAAATCAAAAAGAATATTAAAATATTGTGCAGCCAAAAATTATACTTTCAAACAACTTAAAAACGAAGTTCTATGGAATAAATTTCACGTATTTCAACGATTATCAAAATAAAAATAAGCGATACACAAATCAAGTTAAATGTAGCAGTTAAATGTGTTGTTAGCGGATAGCAGCATCATCTCTGTGGGTTAAAATATGTAAATGTTTCCAATGTCGATTGGATAAATTTAAAAAATAAGAAATTATTAGTTTGGCTTAAATTCTTGAAAATTTTAAATTCTAGATTTTCACTAAAACAAATAATTATTTTTGCAAATTGGACGGAATTCAGACACTTCGCTTAATTAATCGTCAAACACATTTGTTATTCTCTTTTTTTTATTTAGTGATGACTATTAAGAAAAGCCGCTCAGAGTTTTGTGTTTATCTGTACCCCAACTTTCAAATAAATTTTTAATATTTTTGTTGATTAAAATATGGAGTCTTGAGAACAACTTTCAATTTAACACTAAAAATAAATCCAGTACTATTGGCGTTCAATCAGGCGTATGACTGAATATACCAACTCATTTGTAGTTATGTGTGATATAGATTTTAAGGCATCAGAAGCTCTCGATGTTCTTGGCGTGTAAATTAATTGCGACGTTTGTTGTAACAAGCACATTTTTTGCAAAAATAGCTTTCAGGTGCTTTGGCTTTCTACAACTATGGCAGAAATACTTCACTTCATCTGATTTTCTTCTATATACACCGATCGAATAAAAAATGCATTTGTCTTGAAGAGGCGGGTCTATCAAAAACTATCTTGGAGTTACTCAACCCTGGGATCGAATATGCTCATCGATTTCAGTAGAGTACCTTGCTCTATTGAGTCACTTGGGCATCTTTCACTGATTATTCATTGCTGCGATGAAATAGGCTCTGATGAAATAAAGGAGTTTATTCCTGAACATCTCAATTTCGTGCGGGCAACACATTCTTCATCAAGAACGGATCCCTTTGTTGTCCATTGGACAGTAGACCGCACTACGAATTACAGAGTAAATGCAATCACTTTCAATGTACAATGGCTCAAATCCAATCTCCACAAGTATTACTCCCTCCCTCTGTACCATCTGTTTTGTCTAACTTTGTAGTTAGCTTTGATTGTAGCTTGAAAGCCAGCACTTTACGTTAATATAAAAACAAAGCAATGACTTGTAATTATTATATGTAATTCAATAAAGATGAATCTGAAATATATATGCTTTTTAAACGATTTTTAATGTATCGAAGATACATTTGCATTAATGCTACAAATCATAAGGTGACCCCAAACTAACCTGAACTCACCTAAACCTATTCTAGCAACATTTGCTTACATTTCCCCTAATTTTCTATGCGTGTAAATGACCACTCTGTAATTTGTTTGTTAAAAAAAAATCGAAAAAAAGTTAAAAACAAAATAACAGCTCAAAAATTATGCACACATCATCATTAAAGTCACCAACAGCAGAGTTTGCCTAGTTGTGCTTGATGGGTTTTTCCATTTCTTTCTTTATCGTTTTTGCTTTTTTTGTGTTTAATTATGAGTGTTTGGCAGAGTATTTGATAATGATTATGATTTTTAGTAGGAGAAGGCAACAAAAAAGAGGAAAAAGAAACAAATGCTAAGTTAACTAAAAATAGAAAAATTATGTATTATATAGACGCGTCTGTGGTTTGGGATTAAACAATAAAGCATACATGGGAGTAGTATTGAGTGGTTCTTGGGACTTTTATAAAATTATCATTATTATAATGACTATAGCGATCAGAGTAAAAATACGGTAATTTTTTCCTTCATTTTGCTTTTATTCGTCATTTTCAAACATAGCTGTTTTATATGTTTATTGTATTAACAATAAACAATTAAAATGAGGTGGGGTGGATAAAAAAACGTCCCTTTGTGGCAACACCATTTATTATTATTTATGCTCTAACTTCATTAGTGGCATGTTATGGCCTTTTTTCCAACTGATTTCCGGCAGGTTTTACTCACAATACGCACTTTGGCGTTATTTATTTCAAATAACGCAACCACATAAAAATGGTTTGTGTTGACTTATAATTTGCACACAAATACACCTGCGTATTTATATAAAATATATAGAACTCCCTGGCAATACCGCTCTGTCTCTGTTTTTTTTTTTTTTTTCTTTGTCTCGTGTTCAATTATATTTTTTATTTAAAACCCTTTCAATACTTTCTATTATTTATGTTCCAATAAAACTTCTTAAATACATTTCTAATTTCCGAATCTGTGTACGCCCAGACGTTGATTTTTGTAACCTCAAAGTTTAACGTGTTTTCCTCTAGTGAACCTTTAACAATTTTTTTGCTAATACTAGTTTCAACCTTTTTTAAGAAAAAAGGTAAACAAGCTCTGCATTTTTATACTTTATTTAAACCCATATTGTGTATAAGCTAAAAGATTTATGTTATAGAAACATTTTTTTTTATTTTTGTTTTATTTGCAATCTATTTTAGAATTAAAATAATAAGCAAGTTTCATGATTTTAAAATAACATGCATTCAGTTTTCCTTAAAACTCAGAAAAAAAAAGAAAACAACATGTTTGTAATTTAAATAGGATTTGACAAATTTTCGGAATGGAAGGTCAAGAACATGAAGCCTTTTAAGTCTCTGGATTTCATTGCTGCCATCTAACAGGTTTATTGCTAACACATTGGAATGATTACTTAGTCTATTAAGATATCTTTCACTGAAGTTATTGATCTCATCTTTTACCATTAAAATTCGAAGATCTCGGTGTATGTTTTTGTTGCTAATAAACCATGGCGCATTTGTTAAAAGTCTAAGTGTTTTTGATTGGTATCTCTGTAATATTTCAACGTTAGAATTACTTGCTGTCCTCTAAAGTTGGATGCCGTATGTCCATATAGGTTTCAGTATTGTGTGGTATAAGAGAACCTTATTTTCCTAGCTTAAGCTTGATCGTGGGCCCAATAACCAGAACATATTCCTTGTTTTTAATTTAAGACGCTCACGTTTCTTTTTGACATGCTCCTTCCAAGTAAGTCTTCGATCGAGATGAAGACCTAAATATTTTACAGTGTTGCAACTCGGTATAGCTGTGCCATTTTAATAAACAGGAGAGCAATCATTTTTTCTTAGCGTAAATGTAACATAAACAGACTTTGTGTTATTAACTTTAATATTCCATTTTTGAAGCCACTCTTGAAGAAGATTCAATTGACTTTGTAGCATCTCGGAGCTATTAACGGTGATTCGTTTGAGGCTAATAAAGCAGTATCGTTTGCATATATAGCAGTAGTTATATTTTTAACTGTTAGCATATCTGCTGTAAAAGTTGTGTATAATACTGAACCCAGAACACTACCCTGTGGAATACCCGCGTTAATACACCCAAAACTTGAATAATTATCATTTATGCTAACAAAGAAGGATCTGCCTTGAATATATGTTTTTAGTATCAAATAAAATGGGGCTGGGATGAGGTTTTTCAATTTATACAGAAGGCGACTACGGCAGACTCTGTGAAAAGCCTGTTGAACATCTAAAAATACAGCAGAACAATACAATTTTCTTTCTAAGGCATATGAAATATTGTTAACAATCCTATGACACTGTTCTGTTATTCCATGTTTATGCCTAAACTCGAACTGATAATCAGGTATAATATTCTGTTTTTCCAAGATTGGCATTAATCTCTTTTTTGAAAAACTTGACAACAAACTGATTGGTCTATAGGATGCAACATTATTATCGGGTTTGCCAGGTTTTACTACCATTATTATTTTTGCATATTTCCATTGCGATGGAAAATGGTTTAGCCTTAATATAGAATTGTAAATTGTTGTGAAAAAAACTATTCCCTTTTTTTGGCAAAGATTTTGAAATCTTGGAATCGATATTATTGTAACCAGGAGTTTTGTTATTATTCAACTTATCAATTGATTGTTCTACTTCGGCTGGGGATATTGGTTTAAGAGGACGATCCATTTGACAAGGAACATCTAAAAAGTTCTTAATATCAGCCCTTACAATTGGATTGTTTAAAATAAATGGATTAAATGTTATTTCTAAGTGTTCTTTAAAAGCATTGACCTTGCTGATGTCTGATCTACACAACTCACCGCTTAAATTTTTTATTGGGATGTTTCTTTTTATTAGACGTTTTATTAGTCAAACTATGTAGTATTATAAGCAAATGATCAATTTTTTAATTCGTCTTATATTTAGAATTTATATTAAGAAAGAATATTTATTTAAATTACTTTTGGTAATAATTTTTAAAGAAACCGGGAATAGCTGCATACCAGCAGTATAAAATTAAGATTAATAATGTAAATCATAAGTTTATAGAAATATTTTAAAAATTCCAAAAATATTTTTAAAAATTATATTAGCAATAAAGCGAGTTATTAACAGTCTTTTTTTCGTTGTAGTAAACAATTTTAAGGATTTTAAATTAAAAATTGTAATTGGCCAATATAAGATATTGATGGTAAGTTGCAATGCAATTTACTCGGAAATGTTCCTCGATAACAAGTACCAAAAATTTGCTAATGACTAGGTCCTTCAGTGCGTTTAACAGAAAACTAATGTAAGTTATTTAGAAATTACAAAAAATGCCTTTAAATATATGAATGAAAACAAAACAAAACTAAAAATGAATTGAATTAAAGTACCACTGTTTTACCAACCAAGCCAAAGAATCTCATCTTTATATTTAATTTGTAACTTACCTTTTTAACAAAGACCCCTTTGAGATTTCGACCACGACTTATTTGTTATATT
The DNA here is from genome assembly GCA_030448955.1 of Trichopoda pennipes. Classification (NCBI taxonomy): domain Eukaryota; kingdom Metazoa; phylum Arthropoda; class Insecta; order Diptera; family Tachinidae; genus Trichopoda; species Trichopoda pennipes. Next base: position 7,440,604 of record JASKUP010000012.1, on the reverse strand, counting down.
TCTTTATACAATTAATGTTTGGATTTAAACTCATGAACTCTCATAAACAAACCAGTAGCAACCTCTTAGAAATCAGCCAAAATCTGTGTAGCTAAATTTTTAGTAAATGAAAGAAAGTAACTATTCGCACATAACTTCTTAATCCATTTTTTCAACAGACAACAATAGATTTCATTTTTGTTAACAAAAATATGCTAAAGTTTTAATTCTTATACTCGTAACAATGTAGGTTTTTTTTTTTTAAATTTCATTTTAAATAACACTGAAAACACTAATAAAATTAATAGAAATAAAATGAAAAAAAAAAATTATCAATGTCATAACAAAATATTATCTTCCAATATCTGCAACAAATAAGCATCTTCCTCTCTGAATTTGTGTTCTTAAGAAACGATATAAAAATAAAACAAAATGGCGACTTATTTTCTCATTTTTATATCAGGTTTTTAATGTATCCCAGTCTAAAACAAGCTCTTTTTTATAATAATATAATTGCAGCCACGCAGGATTTTAACACATCTACAACACAAATACATATAAAAAAGTGCACACAAAATATATCCGCAAACGAACGATAAAGCTCTAAAAAGAGGATAAAAAGGATGACTTGTGGTGTTACAAAATACAAACACTCACTTACACTCACCCAAACAAATGCAACAGTAATTTTTTGCAAGAAAACTATTTAACAAAAAAAAAACAAAAGAAGAGAAAAAATAAGCAAAAGAAAAAACAGTTAAATGAGAATAACAAAGAAAGAACAAAACAAACAAAAAATAATAAAAACAACGCTAAAGTTGTGTTAAAAAGCACAAAAGAAGAGTGGTTAAGAAGTTCAGCTGAATAACTGGAAAAAATTAAAAAAAAACGAAAGCAAGTAGATGTTAAATACAAAAAATAAAAGAGAAAATGATAAAAAAAACTTTAACACTCACACAGCAACTCGCAAGATGTAGGAGAAGAAAAAAGGAAAGCGGTTTGTGTAACAAAATATACAAAGGATAGCCAGGAAAAGCTCATAATTTATAGTCTTTAAATAAATGACATTTGTTGGCGTCATATAAGTAATCGTGCATTCATACACACATATTCACAAATACGAATGCACTTAAATATTTATACACACACTGTTTAAAACATTTAAACATTCTTGTTTTATTGCTCGCAAACTGTCGTAGCAGTTCTTTTACCTACCCAGCCACTGTATCCGTATGCAGCTCTTAAGATGACACATAAGAAGTTGTTGATAAGGAGCCGGAGGTGTAAATTGCAACGGAGTATAAATTATATCAAAACCTTTTTTAAATTAATATAAAAAAAAATTACTGGAATTATAGCATAACAAATGATGGTAATATTTCTGTAAATTTCTTAAAAATAAATTAAATGTTAAATCGTGATTAATATTTTAATTTTCACAATAATTTTCAAAAATTCTCTTACATTTTCTTTTTGACTTGGTTTGGGTATCTCCTGGGCCTCAAGAAAATATTTAATTTATGTTTCAATGCTCCATTCTAGAAAAGTGTGGCATCGAAAGAAAACGCCATTAAGAGTTGGCCTTCTACCTTTAATTAAATTTTTTTATTTTTGTTAAAAAATCCTCAAAATCGTCATAATAATTAGAGAAAATTGCCAAACAAACAAACAAAAATCGTCGTAGATTATAGTTAACCTATTGTAATGCAAGACATTTGATGGATTTATTTTTCTTTAGCAAATAAAGTTCTAAATTCTCACAGGAACTTCGAATTATAGTTTTTTTCAAATTTACTTGATCGGAGTATTATTCGACGTTGGCTATTTATAAAACCATTTGGTGGTTTAGAGTGGACGATTTGTTCATTGATAAATTAGTTGATTTATAGAGCACTTCAAAACATTTTGCTCACAATTTAAACATTTAAAAAATTAAAATTTTTTCATAACAGAACTGTGGAAGTTTTTTAAAGATGTAGTTGTGATAGTGATAGCATATACAGATATGCTTTTCTCAAGAAATCTATTTATTTATTTTCTGATGACGTATGTGATAATAAATTATTTCTAGTTTTATTAATATTTTTAATAGTGTGAAAAATGTATACTAAGAATTATTTAGCAGAATAAATTTCCAGCTCCTGTTTTAGTTAGATCCTATTCGCTCTTTAATGTTTCAATTAGAAATTATTTAAGCTCAACTCAAATTCGAATCAAGATTTTCTATTGAGTCATAGAGAATTTAATTTTTAATATTATGATATATCATATTTAAACATTTTTGTTTAGAATAAAATAATTACTATTTATCAAAAATTGAATTTAACTGTAAATTTTTAGTAATATGTGTCAAATATTTAACAAACTGTTTATAAAGGTGCATTACATTTCAATTTTTTTATTTAATTAGTTTTATAACCAAATTAGTTTATTTTGCTCAGTTTAAGCTTACGCATTTTTGGTTTTATAATAATCTACTAGATATTATGCAGCTTTATCTGAAATAATTCAAACAAAAATTTTTTTACCGGCGGTTATCACAAAATTAATATAGAACACAACGAAAAATGCTTTGTGTTTGTTTCACGTATCCTTAAAAATAATTGATTGGATAGTCTAAACCTAAGATAAATATATGCGAAGAATGATGATGAAAAATGTAATGATCCAATCTTCCGTTTTTTTTCCTACTTCCATACTCTTTACCAGAGGTAAAATGATATTTTTACGTTTGTTACCCGGTTTATTATTTCTAGAACTCCGACTCCATAAAGAATAAGTATTCTGGATACCTTTCCAATAACCATGGCAATATGTTAAGAGAAGATGCCGTACTTATTATTGTTGATATTTGCTTTAATCTACGGAAAGCCGAAAAATCCGAAAATATAATTCTAAATTACCAAGAAATAGAAATTTTACCTCACAAGCGAAAAATTACAATTACATCGCAAAGAATTTCACTAAAAATTTTAATTCAAGCAATAATAAATCTGGAAACTAAAATATACGTAAAGTTAACCTTTGATGCGTTTTACATAATATACCCTATTACTTTTATATTATCGCTGGCCTCGAAACTGGCAAATATAAACTAAAGTGAAGCCCCATGACAAACATGCTTTGTTCTCGGGGTCAGAAAAGTATACGGAAAGGTAAATTTTTATTGTAAAGCCAAAAAAAGGGTATAATATTAAAAAATTTTGAAATAAAGGTTTTCTAGTCTTGGGTAGTTTATCACATTAATACCTAGTAACGACTTCGGAAGTGCTACAGATAAAAATAATTCTTAATCAAAAATTGAACCTCTACGACGAGTTGATATGCAACCGTTTCGTAATGTTAATTTTGTTTAGCAATTCGGTTTATTTGTCTCTTACAAACAAGTAGGTGGAACTAAAAAAACTATACTTTTAAATACGCAAAATTACTGCTTTTTCTTCCTCATATTCCTTACAAAACAAAACATCAAAAATCGATAATGTCCCTTTTAGACTTTACAACAAATTCTAAATATCGGAATATTAAATTAAAATCATGATTTTTTTAATAATATAATCATAATTTAAGCCAAATAGTCAAACAGTGTTGGTTTTTATTTTAATTTAGTGTTGTGTTCAATTATGTCGATTTAATTTTAGTTTTCATACATCAAAAACAGCAACAATAATTATAATATAAAATTGGCAATATTGTGTGTAACAAACCATAAAACCAAATTGTAGCAACTGCCTCATAAATACCGTACAGTTTTTAGCAAATTGCGTCTGTTTAACCAATCACTCGCATAAAAAAAAGGCAACAACTTTGTTACAGATACAACATACCAACAACCCAGAATAAAATGAAATGGTTTTGGATGGTCAATAAAAACACATGCATATTAGCCATTTTCCATTTCGCAATTTATTGAAATTAAAGTTTACAATTTATTTTTAGAAGTTTAATTGAATAAATTGCTTTTCTCTTTAATTCAAACGTTTATATTTCCTTTTTCTCACAGTTAAAGTTTTTTATGTTGGGAAATTAGAAATTTGCTTTCGTAGAGAAATTAGCAGCAGCTTTTTTAGTTCTTCATCTATGTATTATGTTGGAAAAATTTACCAATCAAAAGTCTCCGTCCAAAGTCAATACAAATTTCGATTCGTTTTGTTACATTTTGAAGTATAATTCGAAAAATACCCGATTCTAAATTAATAATTTTTTTTTCATCTTCGGCTTTCAATACTTACAAAATTGTGGTTTTTGGTAAACAAAAGATTTAAAAAAATAACAACAAATATTACAATTCGCAGCGGTTAAGAAGGCACCAATTAGTAATTCCTAATCAAATGAATCGATTAACAAAGAATGTCTTATTCTGCCAGCTGAAGAGCAATTGAGCTTAGGAGGGAGGAACAGTACCACTAAAACACCATTTTATGTGATTTTCAAAGTTAATTATCATATAAAATTCATGGCTGTCAATTTTCGCAAAATTCAGCTATGTGCTTAAAAGAAAACTTAAACAGAGTAGAAATTCTGAAATACACGACGTTTCACTGGACGTAGAGATATAGCTACAAAGCTATGGTCCGACTTGAGCGGAAAAAAAGAAGTAAAATACATATCTTTTGCACAGTTATTGGGTCTTCTACCAAATTTCAGTAATTTTCTTGATTACTTTTACGTTCTAGACAGGAGATGAGTGGAATGTGTATATAGTGGAATGTGTTTTCTTGCTGGAACTTTTTGAAATCAGTTTTATAAAATTGCAGTAACCCAAGTAGGTTTTGCAAACGTGTTTTACAAATTTGTTTAAAAAACTATTTTTTAACTTAATTGACATATTTTGTAATTAGTTATAATATATTATATCCTATATTCTTTTAATGAAAGATAATTTTTTAAAATTATTTAAAAAATTTTTCGTTTACAAAATTAACAATAATCAAATATTTTAAACAAAGTTCTAGTTTTTTTTAACATCTATAATTTAAGCACGTACTTATTTAAATATTTATATGCATTTATTATACATACACATGTGAAAAAAAATAATAAATACGAGTGAATGTATACAGTAGAGAATACAATAAACTCATAAAGACGAAACCATAAGTAGCATTATAAATTACACGTTAATATAGGCCCACAAGCATTATATACTTAAATAATACATGAACATTTGCTAGCAAACATTCATTAAGCTTTTTATGTATATAACGCTTATTAAGACGGCCCAAAAAATATAATCTATCTGTCAACAAGAAAATTGTATTTATTTGGATTCATTTAAATTTGTTATAAAAAAGACTGCAAATAATTTGTAAATTAAATTACAGAGTCTACATTTCCATTGCTAAACATTACAATTTTCTCTTTCAACTTAACCTGTTAATAAAATAAAGCAGCTAATTTAAAAAAAAATATTTAAAATTTTAATATTAATATTTCTAATTCTTTAAATTAATTTTTATCTAAGTATTTTAGTAGTATAACCCGCTTAAGTTCATATAAATGCAAATTTTATGGAAAATAAAAAAAAATTTGCCTCTACCAAAGTATAATTATGAATTTGCTGAATGGCTTGTCATCAAATAATAAATTTTCTTTTCGAATAAATTAACAAATTACAATATATTTTTGACTTAAGGCTGGATTAAAAACATTTATTTGATTTTTTATAAATAATTTTCTTTTCAAGCACTAGGTCGCTATAAAAAATTAGGTAAATGTAATAATTATAGTTATTGGACCTTTTTAATATTTTATTGTGCACTAGGTCTTTGTATAAACAATTAAGTTAAACCTTATTTTTTTAATTTTATTATTACTATTGTCTGTGTTAATAAAAATTCTTTTATTTTGTTTAGGATAATAGTTAATACTACCACATTGCAGCAGACTACTAACGATATTTTAGAAGAACTTTTTAAATTTAAAAAGAAATATTTCTATTCACCTAGTCCGTATACATACATCTAAGAATTCACAAAGAAATATTTCTTTTTAAGCCAATTTATTCAATTACTGATTCTCCATCTTATGAATTATGTAAATATACTGTTAACACTGTGGCTTCTAAATATAATATATATAATATAAAGGATTCAATTGCATTTAAGAGAAAAATTAAAAACCTGCAAGACCATGAAATTTTTTTTTTATTTTGATAAAGTATCATTATTTCCAAATATTCCTGTTGATTTGACGATCAATAAAAGAGAAGAAAAATATAATTTTTTAAAACAATAAATATCTTTTTTCATTTTTAAGAAAAAAACTACAAGAGACGTTATATGTTGGAAATGTTAGAAATTGTTAATGTACCAAATGTAAGGAGAATAAATTTTAAGACAGACACAGACAATTTAGCTCAGAATTATAGGTACTTAATTCAAAAGACACATAATTTGTTATAATCATTTCATAAGAGAGAATTTGTTATTTGTTATTTGTTATTTCCGTTTCATTGTTATTGTATGTTTGAATATTTGAAAATTTAAAAATTTTTTGTATGTATGTATGAAAAAATATTTTATATGTTTTTGTCAAATGTTTTGAAACATTTTTTCAATTTGATAATAATTTTGTTTTGTTTTCAAAAATATAAAAAAAAAAAAAAAAATTTTTTCCTGAAGAAGCTTTCCAAAGGAAAGCGAAATATTGAAAAAAATAAAATCGTTAAATTATTTAATAAGACCGTTAAAAGATTATTTCATATTTAATAAAATTTAAAAAAAGGTCGAATAAAAATAAAAGTAATAATATAGAGAAATGTTTATTTTTACGAATACTCGAGTTTTGTGTAGAAGATAATAGATATTTTCAGTATAATGAAAATATTTACATATATCCATATATCCATATATATATATATGTATTTTTTGCAAGAATTTATTTAAGTGCTGCTCTCTAATCGAAAATTATTTAACAATTTTGTTATAAACAATTTTAACTTTTATTATAAGACAATCCTAATGCCTATCCATCTACATATATGACTATGAAAGCAAATAAATTCCCCACTCAAAAACAAAAATACCAACCAACATCAACATTAACACTACTACATATGTACAATTGTATGTGTTAATCAAAAAAAGTCTATGCATAAACACAACAAAAAATTTAATGAGATATTTAATACATTACATACGCATACATTAATGTAAGTTGGTCTATGTTGGTTAGTATATAATAAAAACACACAACAAATAACGGAATTCATATTACCACACACCCAACAATTAAAAAAACGTATTAAAATGCAATACGTACGCATAGACTCATTTAGCAACACATTGTAATAAAATGAAAGCAAGAAAAGAATGTTACGAGTAATTTGCGTGTACACGCAATACACATGTGTACCAAATACAACCACTGGCACTTTTCAACGTCTACTACGGGTATTTTGTGAAGCTGCTGCTGAACACTCATGATGGCGATAATGCAGCTGGCAGCTTATTGTTTGTGTATAAAACAAAACAAGAACTTTGAGAAGGAAGACAACATTTAATATGCCGAAGGTATGAGTAGAAAGAACGATGGAGGAATAATAATAATGATAGTGGTATTAGTGGGTAGGCCTTATACAAGCAAACAAAATCACACGGGCATGAACGTACACATACGTACACAATAACACTTTCAAAACAAAATGAAAAATTATATAAAAATAAATAAAATTTTGAAACAAAAACTAAAGGATGTAGAAGAAGATAAAAGACGGGATGAAAAAAAATTACATTACAGTGTGTCGAAATGGAAGAAAAGGAAAATTTTTACAATTAATGTTAATAGTCGCAACTCTATGCCAATAATCAAAAAATGGTTGGCCAACTGGGGGACAATATTAGCGCGTTATTGCTGATATTTGGCCACAGATATTGGAAAAGGTCGACGTACGACTCAGCCGTGACTAAATTTTATATCAATTAAAAAAATGTATCTTTGTTTTATTCCATTTCAAAGCTCTATAAATCTAAATTAAATTCGCGCGGGCAATAAATTAACGTATAAGTAGACTTTAAAGTATCACTTTTTGCTTATAGGGAAGAAAGTGAAATCACGCTAAGCTTATGACTTAAAGATCAGTCGAACTCAAATGAAAAATTTTATAAACCATTTTTTTTTTGTTTTGGTCCTACCAGTTGGTAACTAAGCTCAGCCAATTGGACTACTTTTGCTAGATGTACCTTTAGGTAGAGTAGTATCGATATATTACAACCTTCGGCAAGTTGTCGACAAAGTACTGCGCGAGTTGCAGAAAATAAGTAAAATTTTTAGATCTCGTTGGGCGCAATGCCGAAATCATATATTGATATTAATGATTAAGATTATCTTTCATATAAACATTAAATATTAATCAAGAACTTATCCACCAATACGTTTAAATCCAACAACCATCTTAACATTTAACTGAACTTAAATTAAAAATTAAAGCATTTACATCCAGTTGTTCCACAGTGCTCTTCACCACAGAATCGTTTTGTTATATATAATTTTTTTCATTATAAATACAAAAATTATATATAACTGAAAACAAGTATTTCGCTAAAGGTTTGAGTGTCTGTATATTAAAGTATATGCGAACTCATTAACAAAACTTCCGTTAAAAACAGATGATGGCGGACATAAGAGCAGCCTTCATTTCATCCTTATTTTTGTACTTTCAACGAATATTATTATTTTGAAGTGATGGAAAAAAAGAAGAAAAATAAGTTGGTAAAGATATTTTTTTCTATATACAACTCAGCATAATAAATACAAAATGGTAGAACTCACATAATTTTTAAACATTATTTATGATCGGGAGTTTTAAGTTACAGCAAATAATATGCAAACCTTACTAAAAAAAACATCCCTGACAGCCGTAATTTATATAAATATTTAAGTAAATAAATCCATTCTAAAAACACAAATAACAAAAAAATAAAAAATAAAAACTTTGTGGCAATTGTTATTTTTCAAGTTTGGAAAGAAAAATTTTCGTTCAATTTGGATTTCAAAAGAAAATAGCCAACAGCCTTTTTTATATATATTTCTGTTTATTGAAAATATAAAAAATTTGCTGCAGTTGAATAATTTTTAATTTTAAAGGTGAGGGCTATCGTTTATCAAATTCAAGTATTTACTAAAACAAGTAATTAGGTAATTAATTAGCAATTAAGCATATTATATTTTAATTTTTTGTATGTATAACAACACGCTTCAACTCCATCATATTTCCTGGCACTTTGGCAAACAAAAAATGTCGCCGAAATTTAATCAAATACTAGAAATTTTATTTACGATCAAGTTAAAAAATGCGAAGCTATCAGAAAGACATTCTATATAATTTTTCTTTGCGAAATCTATCGGATATATAACGTTTTGTATGAGTGTAGGAGGGAATTGGGACGGCAAAAAAGCGTAAGATTATTTTAGAGTATTTTACACAAAAAAGAACGTTTTTCAAAATTTAAAATATATATATATTTTTGATTTTAACTTGTTCAGCATAAACTCCTTTCAATATTAACGATTGCATAAACAAACAAATAAGTTATGGCTTTTTAAAAATCAAATATTTACTAAGATTATTTTAATTGAATAAAAAAAATGCTAAGCATGATATTCTTGAAATAGAGTGCGGCGTATGGGTAATATTTGTATTAATTACCAGCCAATAATATTAATCATACGTTCTGTCAAATGATTTCAAAACCGTAAAATTTATGAGATAACATCTGCTACAAGAAAATAAGCTAAGACAAACACGCTTAAACTTTCTGTTGTTTTATATGAACTCTTAAGATCAACTGATGCATCAAAGGTTTGAGTTTGATTTCTTTTTATTGTTAAATCAAAAAGATTTTTTTTCAAATAGTTTTTTTATTTTGTTAAGAAAAAATATTATAAGTGTGTTAAGCCATAATCAGATAGAAATATAGAGCTCATTTTCGGTTTTTTTTGTTGTTGTTCTTTATTATTATCTTCGAATTTTTAATTTTATCTGGTAATACAAAATAAAAAATTTGTTTATTTTTTGCAAACAAAAACATAACTCTCCAAACTGAAACCAAAATTCTTTCTGTAAATAATTAAGCATAGCGAATTTATTAACTTCGTCAAATGTGATTTAAGATCTTATAATACAATTTTCATGGCATCACCAATTGTCTTGATTTGAAATTTATATTTTCATTCTGTTGAAAGTGGATATGTCCAATTATTTTTAAGATACTTTTTTTGTATAAGTTGCAAGTTCGTTGCTAAACTTAAAAAAAGGCCAAAAATATCATTTTGGTGCCATCTTTTATGCTAGAACTATAGTTTTTCTACTTGATCACAGAATAAACACAGCGATTAGAAACTTGCTAACATGTTTAAAAACTTCCCACCTTATGAAAACATGCTTTAATTTTTCAAGTTCTTAAGTATCTCTTAAAATGGCATATATACGTTCTAGTTGCAACGCTTGAAAAGATAAGACGATTTTGCCAAAGTCGCAGCCTCTATCAAAATAGCCTTCAATTGTTAAATACAAGTCTTATTTTTACTTTTTGATATAAGGCATAAGATTTACCGACACGGCGTATTTGGCGCGTCCGTCAATTTTAGTAAAAAAATGACAGTATTTGTTGCTATAACGGCATAGTAGACATTCTGTTAAAATTTCTGTGATAACGGGACAGTTATTACAAGAAAAACAATAAGGTCACGTCTTTATCCTTAATATACGGATAAATATTTTAATATTCGTTCGAACCATTTCCAAATTTTATCCACCTTCGTACTTACGATATCATATAAAACAACAAAAATCATCGATATGACTCTACTCAGTAGCAATACAAACAATAATAATAACAATTCCAAGATTTTCATTTTTATCAAAATTTCAAATTCAATCTTAAAATGAAAATTTTAACTTCACCATAAAAATTTTGTTTTTTCCATAAATTTAGAATTTCACTTAACGTTAGCAAAGAAATCATCAATTTTCATTAAATATACAAATAGCGGGATAGCTCGAAATTACAAAAAATTTTGCAAAAACAAGACGAAGTAGTAAAATAGACAAAAATACAAAACCTAGAATACTAAAAAAAATTGAAGAATATTTTCGTAAAAACCGATAACCGATTTTCGAAAATAGAAATTTAGCAAAAATTAGGAAACAGTCAGCGAAACAATTAAACTTTATGATTTTTATGGTTTCGTATACAGAATTGTAAAAAACTACGCTTTCGTCTGTCCATCTGTTCTTTTCTTCGGTTACAGCCTTTTATCTCTGGAAGCGTTATAGTCATCTACAACATAAAGCTTTTCACAAAGCATTACCACAGTCGCTACAACAAAACTACTGAACATGAAAGGGTATTCTGAAAGTGGCCTGATACTTCTTAATGTTTTTTAACTGTAATAGGTAGACAAGTCAAATTTGCATAACATTCCTCAAATATGCGCTAGAAGAATAGTTAGAAAATAAATCTTCATCTTAAAGCCTGGTGTGATTTTACGTACGTAAGCTTGTTTTTGAGCAGAAACAGGCAGATAATCAGAGTTTAATTATTTGTACGTTCGCTTTAAGAAAAAGTAAACAAACTTAAAAACAAACATAAAATATAGAAGGTGTTCCTCTCGTAACGCGATTTATATATGTACATTGCTTTAGTTTTTAACTGTAGTAGTCAGTTATATGGATTTAAACAGAGTGTAATTTTGACGAATGAAGAGTAGTATATAGCAATAGAATGAAACTACAAATTAAATTTAAATATATAATACTAACACCACAAAGTATCCCAATAGTACCAGTATTTTCGTAAGGCTTTTTTATTTTAATTTTAGGAAAAGAAAATTTTAACACGTCCGCTGTAACAAACATAGAAATAAACTAAAAATTACAGAATCAGGGAACCCTAGGTGTATAAATCTTATTCATAATTAATGGATTTATACAACAGCTGTATAATCCAATTGTAAAATCCAAAAATATGCCAAAAAAATAAATCTCTTAATTTTGAGTTTCATAAAAGTAGATACATAAAATGCTGAAAGTTTTACAAATATAACAAAGTTTTTGTAATTAGATAATTTTCCAAGGGAATGAGAGGCTGATGTAATGGCCTGATGAGTAATGACTACATCTACTTGTTTCTAAACTTCTCTTATATTTTACCTTAATTTACTTTAAAAATTCTAAAGCATTTAAGTGATATTTACACTCCAGGATATTATTTTGCAGAATTTACAGAAAATTGAAATAAACTGAGATTCGCATTAGATAGTTCCGCATTTTATTGGCATCAATTTTATTTCATATTCTTTTGAAAATAAGCCCCGTAAGAAGAATTTCCTGAAAAATAATATTGAATTTAAAATAAAAGCTGTTACAGTACTGTATATGCTATGACAACTATACATGTACACATTTTGAAATACTCGTATTTACCTTCAATACAGATACACAAATAACGGAACCAAAAACAGAAAAAAATCAGCGTGTCCTTCACCTAGAATTAAAAGTTTTGTGTTTTATTATTTTTGTTTTGTAAGTTTTTTTTTACATAATATGCAGCTTATAATGTTATTTCTCTTTTTCAGTAGCCACAGATATCAAAAGGCAACAATATAATATACAAATAAATAAATTAAATACAACAACAACATCACTTTCACCCAAAAATAAAAAACAATACAAAAATATGATTAAAACACAAAAAGTTACAGCTTAAATCAGTGCATTAAAACCCCCGAAAAAATAAAAAATGAAATAAAAAAATCACATATGAAGCCGGCATAGTATACAGGACCATTTTCCAAACAAACAGGAGCAACAATAAAAATACGCACATAACCACTTGAACGCATTCATAAACTTTTTTACACACACTATATATAAATAAACACAAAAACGCACCGTAAAAAACAAACGACAGTAATAAAAAAAAATTAAAAAGCGACTCCCAAAAGTATGCTGCATTGATGAGCTTTTTTGGTAGGCTACTCGTATGGTATTGATATAAATAACTGCACGTGCATGTTTAACGTGTGAATTTTAACGCACTTGCTTACACACATACGCTTTCATGCAACACGCATATATCTACATGCTCACATTTTCAATGCATTTCATTCATACTTTTAACACAATCACACGCACTCATTTAAAATTTTTACTCATTCCTCTCTTTTTGTAGAGAACAAAAAAAATACCCATTCATTCATTAACTACAAAAGTGCAGTCAAAAAAAAATTAAAATAAAACTTAAAATCCAAATAAAAAATAAAAATTGGGCCCGATATAATTTCGTAAAAAAAAATCCAGAAACAAAAATGACAGCAACATGCAGCAAAAATAAATAGTATGAAAAACAAACAACAACAACAACAAATTAATCACATCGCCTCAACTTAATTCATATTTAACTGCAGCTCTTTAGAGAGAAACCATCGATACAGAGTATTAATAGAAGCAAAACTAACAACGTTCCTTACATTACTTTTCTAAGTAAGAGACAATAAGTTGAAATTATTTATTATACTACTAATTAAACGTGATAAATTTTCAATTAAAAGTTTTAGAGTTCACCGATATTTATAAGTGAAGGTGAAACCACAATTGTTCAATCTTCTTTTGTTATTCGCAAATTTGAAACACTTGCTCTAAATTTCATTCTTTATTATTGTATAATCTCAAATAAATTAAAACAACAATGATGTGAGATATCAAAGTGATTAAAGCTGCGCTCCGGCCATTATAGATGAAATAGTTTAAATATTTTTGCTTTACAACGTAGCGTAGCTTCTATTGCAATCTTGTTACAAACATAAGTTTTTTTCATAAATCTTTTCTGGATCTTCTATGATTATAGAGGCTATTATTTATTCTATAATTATTAATATGTATATTATACTATATGTATTATATTATATTATATTATATTATATTATATTATATTATATTATATTATATTATATTATATTATATTATATTATATTATATTATATTATATTATATTATATTATATTATATTATATTATATTATATTATATTATATTATATTATAATATGTTATATTATATTCTATTAGCTTGATTCTTCATTATTATTATTACTTTGTTTTACTTTTCACATATTAGGCAGTGTTAAAATAAGGCATAACTGAACAACAAGCAGTAATCAATAGATACTTTTGTGAATACACAATAAGCAGAAAAGCGATCATTGAGATATTTGGGTGAATAAGTTTTTAACTTTTTGAATTTCGTGTTAATTTTTGAAACGCCAACAAAATTCCTACAAATCACATAACGAATGTACAAGATCAATTTATTGCGTAATCTTGCCATCTTTTCGCTTTTCTTACAAAAAACGCATCTAACCTTGCTTAATAAGCCAGATGAATAGGTGTAACGGTTGGATGTTTGCTTAAAAAATACAGTTAAGTAACTAACAATTTTTTCTTCATTAAATTTTGACGTCTATTTTAATATTTACTGCGAAAATGAAAAGGTTTAGGGCAACATTCTTTTGCTTCTCTGAGTTTTCTCGTGTTGTGATTTTTGTTATTTACCAAGCTTTTTCTGGTCTTTTTTTGGCAATATTTTGTTTTTGCAGTTTATGTGAATGTGTATTTATAATCGAGAAATGCAACAGTTGTTTACCCAACCGGCTTTAGTTTTTTTTTCAGCTTTTTAATATATTTTTTTATTGTGTCATTTGCATCATTATTTTGAACACCAACTCACACTGGTCATTGGCACCATGAACATGGCCTTCAGCTGTATCATTGTCATCAGTTAAGTTATTAATAAATCATTTCACTTGATTAACTTTAAATATAAATTGAATATTATTTTATTGGCATTACAATTTGTTAGTAATTAATTTTTTTAATAATTTATTTTTAAATAATAATGACACACTTGTTTTAATTATATTTAAATATTTGAAAATCCGAAATGCCAAAGGGAAAATATTTAGATTCAAAATGTTACTACTTTTATTTCTAAATATTTCTTTTGCTATGGAAAGCACTTTTCTAGTTTAAGACTTAAGTCTTAACTTTATGAAATAAGTTTTCTTATACGTTGGCATATATATATATATATATATATATATATATATATATATATATATATATATATATATATATATATCGCCCAATTACTATATAATTTACTTTTAATTCAACGTTGCGCTTAAACTGCTTGTTAAATAAGAAAATTATTTATCTGGTCCAAGTAATATATATTAAAAGCTCATTTCAAAACCAAAATTCTGGCAGAGAGGTAGCACAAAAAATAATTAATAACAAATAATAATTAAGCTATCCTAATTGCTACTATATTAAATGGAATACAAAGTACCAGTTTACATTCTATTTATATAAAAAAATCAGTATAATGTATATATATTAGCAGTTTATAAAGCATTTTTAAAAGGCAGTCTTTTTTAAAAACTCAATTAAAAAGAAAAACAACAACATACATTATTACCAAATAAATATTTAAATATTTATTATTCATCACCTGCGATCAGTTTCAACGTTATGCATTAACAATATCAGTCACTTTTTTGATAGTTAATGCTTCTAGAGCAATTGCAGGCTAAACATCTAATATTTCGTTATCATAAAATTCTGTGGTTTAAATAATTTAAAAGCTATATAATTATTATAATTATTTGAGCTTTTTAATATTTTTTAGTAGTTTATTATTAAGCACTAGGTCTTCATTTAATAAAAAATGTTAAAATTTTTTTATTATTATTTAATATTTCGCCAAACCATTGGTTGACAAAAAGTTTTTGATTATTTTTAATTTGTTTTGATTAACTATTTATACATTTTATTCTTAATCCCGAAGATGCCAACCCATGGTTTGGCGAAATATTGAATAATAATAAAAAATAAAGTTTTAAAATTTTTTATTAAATAAAGACCTGGTGCTTAATAATAAATTACTACAAATAACTTAAAAGCTTTTATTATACAGGGGGTACTTAGAGGAACTTTTATTTTGCATTTTCAAAAATACAAACCTAAGCAAAGTGTGCTGTTTATAAACATACTAAATTCTATCAGAAATTTTATAAACATTTTAGAGGTGTAAACTAAAATATTACGTTAGTTATCCGCTGAAAGGCTATTTAAATACAAAGGCTATTTATACTCAAATCGCAATAAAGTGTCTAATATTGCGATATATATTTTACTTATTAAATTGTTTTCACTTATACTATAATTAGTCATAAGAAGAGTAATTTAATTAATCCCTAAAATGACTCAACTGACAAGAAATGCTTTAATTGTCATTTTAAATCTAAAAAGTTATGGTTTTATTATATATCTACAGCAATTCTCAACGCTTTTGTTATGTGCAACTATTGACAGACAAATTAATCTATTCCAATACTTTAACTATAAAAATGAATTTCCATTCACAATAATAATGAAAACCAAAAACACAACACAAGAAAAGCAAAAGAGTAATTAGTGAAGTATTTTTCAATTTCAAACTTTAAGTATAAAAAAGCAAATAAAGAATAAATCAAATAAAACATAGAAAAAAAATTTTATTTAATTTTTTTATATGGATAAAACTAACTAGTGAATCTACTATAAAATCAACCATTAGACAAGCAACAAATACCGCAATTTATTTAACTGCAAAAGTTATGTGTTTTAGTTGCTTCAAGTTGAGTTATCTTTTGTATTTTATTTTCTTTTCTTTCTTTCTTTGATTTTCTTTGAAATTGTAATAAGTAAAAAGCATTTATCCTCTTGCACTTCTTTGCAAAAACAAAAGCAACTAAAACATTGAAGACTTTGCACACGATATTAAATTGATGGTGGTTGTTTCAGAACGTTGTTGGGCTGAGTTAGTTAAATAACGTGGTCATGTCTTTTATTTTACGAGACATGATGCTTTGGCTAGAGGGGTATCTAAAGAAATTACTTTTTCGTTTAGAATTGAAAAAAGATGAAAGTAAAACAAATTAAGCAAAGAAGATATTTATATACAACTTAGGTTTACATAATAATAATAATAATATACCTATAGTACATATACATTCCTACATATATATTTTCATATACACACACACACACACACACATATATATATATATATATATATACTTCTATCAGTGTGTTATTGTGGTTAAATATATGCTCGTATGCAAAGTCGAACTGAATTTTACTTTAAGGGTTGTTGCTAAAAGTTTTGGAAAAAAATGTTGCAAATAAGAAAAAAAAACTTTTTCTTTTTATCTTAATGCTACTCCATGAAAAGCAAATTTATATTTTAAATTTAATTAATAACATTAACACTGGACGAAAGCATACTATGGGTACTTTCGAATTAAGAGATTTTTAGCATTAATTTTACTTAAATTAAAAATTTGTAAAGTAAAAAAATTTTGCTGCTGTGTAGGAAGTTCAATTCAAGCAAATAAAATTTTTTCATCTTGGTTATATTTAGTTATTTAGTTACAGATTGAAGAGGTAGATCCTATTTTTTAGCGAAAGAGATTAATCTTGTGTTAAAAATTTGCTAGTAAATTCAAAGCGAGTTGTGTGTGACAGTACACTCAACTCGTTGCACCAAAAATTATCGTAAAATTAAGGATTAACTGGAATATATGAATCTTCTATGAAAAAGCGATCTAAGAATAACTACGTCTGGAATTTATATAATAATGTCTTAGAAGTCCAAATGATATTAGAATATGGTTACTTAGCTTTTGCTATTTGATCACTTTAATTTCAGGCATAAATGGAACGACCTGTCAAGGCTTGTGTTGTGTTTTTTCTCTTTTTATATAGGTGGATATCAACTAAGGCGAATTTAACATCTTTGTATAATAAAAGAATTTATATTTGTATAAGTATAACATAGACATTTGTATATTGCAAATAAAACATTTAACAGTTTTTTTGGGCTTATTTTTCAAAAATAGTCTTAGATTATTAAAGTTTTAAAATTGTTTGTAATATGAAAGCAACTTTTTTAATTAAATAAATTTTATTTGTTTCAGGGTTCTTAAAGAGATCCCTGAGTTTGCTTGGCAAAAAAACCCTTTGAATAATGTATCTTATTTTTATTTACGTTTTTCTTTTTTTTATCAAAAACCAATGAGTTTGGGAGAGGTGTAATGATAACTGAACATCAAATAAAGGGTTGCTTTCTACTGTTACTAAGATAAAGTTAAACGAAATTAACTTTTTTGTTTTGTTTTGGTGCACAGAAACTTCTGCCAACTGTAACAAAAAATTAAATTTCCATTTTCATTACTAGAATAAAAACAAGAGAATACATTAGTTATGCTTAAGGAAAATAGGATGACATTATCGTAGCAGTGTTTTGTGGCTGTATGGCTGTACTTTAAGTAAAGCACAGTAGAAAAGAAAAATAATAAATGAATTGAAAATGATTTGATATTGATAATAACACTCTTTTAAAGCTAATATATTTGTGTCTAAAAATTTTTTTTAAATGCTGTATATAGTGGCTGCAGGTTCTTTTTAAATAATTCATTTTAATTTTAATGGAATTTTAAGCCAATTTGAAAAATGTTAAATATCAATTAAACAGGATATAATAATATATTAGCGATTTGACAGTAGAAGCAGCCATTAAAATGTATAATAATTCAAGAACTATAAACACAAAATTTAAAATTATTAATGACAATCATGCTTGACTCTTTCTATCACAATTCCATGAGAGTCTCACAAAATATATACATATCGGAGACAACAAAATGCATATTTGATGAACTCAACTCTATTAATGACTAAACTACTTTCAGTTTTTAAATAGGCGAAAATTAAATTATAGATATGTAATTTATCATTTTAATACTTATTTTCTTACAACAAACCACTGACCTATAATATGTTAGAACATCATGAAAGTGTTGGTTGTCAGAAAATTATTATTTTTTTTCTATTTAAAATTTATATTTTCTAAGTTTAAGAATTATATTTCATGCTTAACTAGGGTTATAATAAAACTGTTAAAGCTGTCTCTCACCAGTTGTCAACCATTTTGAAGATTATAGTCTCATTCAATCAATCCGTATAAAAACACAAACAAAAAATTGTGCTGCAGAGTATTACATTTTGTTTAAAATTGGTAGACAAGACGAAAATTTACCACGCTTTAATTTATATACTCAACTTTTTGATTTCAACTGAAAATTAATAATTAAAAAGTTATATTTTACAGTTTAAGCTGAAAATATAATAAAAATAATAAGTCCTCTAAAAAGTAAGTGACACTAAAGAAGTAACTTTTACTAATATTAGTGATAAAACTGCAAATTATAATTAACGCTTTCCGGTCAAGAAATAAAGTTAAAAATTTTGAAGGATCTCCATATTGTAGGCTTAAATTTATCTTTCGCTACACTACATAACAGTTAGTCCTTACCCTCAGCTGTTAAGGACAGTCATTGTTATTTTGTTGTTTTCCGCCCCTGCATAAATTAGGCCATGAAAATTGCCCTAAAAAATTTAGTATTTACTCTACTGTAAATCAAAAAATATACAGAAATATATTGTAATACGTGTATCCATGTATATAACACCGTTGTTCAACTTATCTGGCACTTGTGACTATAGATATTGTTCTTTCATTATATGTGTTCAAAGATAAAGTTAAATCAAATTTGTCAAAAACAAGTTAGATAACAAATGATTGGTAACAAGTAAGACGATGATCTGGAAAGGCGATTATTTACATACTCTAGATCCATATTTTGATTAAACTATATTTAGTACTGCTGGTGACGAACTTTTACTTTTACTTTTACAGTTGAAATTAGTCGCATTTGATAACGAACTTACATCTAGCTAAAAAAATCCTTTAAAATTATTTCTTAAACGTAATATAATTTTTTTTTATTGCAATATTTAAATAAATAATTATTGAAAATTTTGTTTGTATTCGAAAGTGTAACTTGAGAAAGAGCTAGAAGAAAATAAAAATATTTTTCCTAGTTGCTGATATTTCTCCAGTATTCCATTGGGACTACCAAATTTAAATATCGAAATTTGCAAATCATTCATCATAAATGCAAAAGGATGTTAAAATACTTTCGAGAGTAAAATATAAATTTGAAATATTATTAAAAATCAAGTAGATTACGAGGTGATCTCGGGGTTATATTTTTAATAGATGATGTAAACGTTTCATTCATTAAACTTTATATTTTCACAAAACAAGGATTGCTGACGTTGCCGATTCGGTGAAAAATCTTGACTTGTGGTTCAAAATCCAATAAAATAGGTGACGGACTGAACAGTTTGCCAAATAAAATTTTACTCTACTTTTACTTCTTACTTTACTGTAAGCATTTTATTACATAGCTTTGACAATTATAAGCAGTCTTTTTTAATCTCGATTGAACTTTTTAGTGGCAAATCTTGATTTCAAAAATCCATTATTGTGTGTCATACATTTGAAGCTACATCCCACACAGATCAATCTGATACATATTTTCAAAAAATTTCATTGACTTTTCAACGGTAACTGTCTTCATCGAGAGAAACGTGAGCCACATCACGAGATATGGGGCATTTTCTGTTTACCTCCACACCCATAACCCAATTTTGAGAAAAATTACGGCTGTCTTCTCCTCTACAGCCCAACCTGCAAGAAAACGACACATGGGATTTTAAGCCAAGATCTTTACACAAAGTTTTCCGTGTAGTGGTATTTCAGATTTCTAGTCCCTGGTAACGAAGACGAATCGATAAATTTGGTTTTTCTTCTACATTTTCCATTGCAGCAGTAATATTTTTTTCACTATATAAATTTCTTCGGTGTGTTGTTATTATGAAATCATTATAAGATTTCGTTGAATGGTTGACTTAAGTAGACGTTTACGTCCGCCATGAAAATCTGAAAGTCGTCGGTCGATTTTTGTTTTATAAACCAATTTTGGATAAGTAGCATTGTTAAAGTTTGAAGCTACTTATTGTTCGTGTGGGATTGAATCAATCCTCTCATTAGTTTATTAATGAATCTTAAACTTAAATCTGTAATAAAAGTTATTTCTTGCATTCCAACCACTGTTCACACCCTAGAACTGCTTTTCGGTTTTCTTGTCTTGTTTTTGCTTATTTTCTTATTTTTTATATTTTATAATGTGAAAAATATAAAAAAAAATAATATATTAAAGCAAAAAATAAAACCCCAAATTGAAACAAACTCAGAAGTTCACATAAATTTGGGAATATAAACTAAGTAACAACAACAACAACCATTTATACCGAACAAGGATAAAGTTTTATTTTATAAAATACGTTACGTGCACAGTTTATAGAAAACTTATACTACGAGTATAAAAATAATATCCTTGGAGAATTAAGACACCCTGCCATTTGCTAACGAATGTAAGAATGGCACGTTTTTAGTCAGCGCCACACCAAGAACGCTTATGGTTGACTGTCTTTTTTTTTCTTTTTGTTTTTTTTTTGCTCTGCTGTGCCATAAGAAGATGAAGAGTTAAACAAAGTATGTATATAAATATATATATGTAGTGGCAAAAGAAGAAGAATAAGTAAGTGGCAGTTAGACGTATAAGGGTTGTATACGTGTATTATTTTGTTCATCTTTTACTAGGAACAAAAAAACCAAAAACAAAAAATTAATAAAAAAGGGTTGTTAAATTAAACAAAAATGGCGTCCTTTTTACAAGATGATAAATTAATGTTGTATATTTGCATAAAATTGGATTAAGAGTTAGAGATAAAGAAGGAAATTTATTTTAAAAGTTTTTGCTATGTTTCCTTTTCATCTCATTTTCTCTGTTTCGTTCAGGGCATTAATATGGAATAAAAATTTTATATCCTATTTTAATGGGTTGAGGAAATAGTGAAACAAATTTTGCTACTCATAAAATTTCATATAAAATGGATTAAAAAAAGTATCTTTATCGATCTTAAATAAATTATATAAAATCAAATTCATTATTTTATTGTTAGAAAAAGTTATGACACAAATTCTGTTAAAAATTAAAATGATGCCGTAGTTACTATTCCGAAAAGAAATGGTTTTATTAAATAGAAAAAATATACAAAATCATTGTTATGTATTAAATATAGCAACATGAGAATTTCAAAGATACAAAAAACTGTTAGTTAAAGCTAAGATAATTTGTTAATAAAATTTAATATCTCAACCAATTTTTAGTTTTGGAAGACCACGGTTTTAATAATACCGTGGAGAAAAATGAATAAAATTATAAACCTTATGCACTGGTAAAAAATTAGGCTTTTACTTAACTTTTGAAGTTTTTGACATAAATCCAATGTATGTTTCAATATTTTTGTAGGTTTTTGTACATTTTACATGCTACCACAAGAGATTTTATTGAAAAAACTTACAAGATAAAAAAGGTCAATAAAACAATACATAAATTCTATTTATTTATTAATTATGAAGTATTTAGAAAAAAATTATTATTACTTTTAATTAGAATGATAGCTTATTGACTTTTTTATTATTTTATAATACATTTTTTTCTAATTTTTTTATTACTATGCATGTATATAAGAGTTAAAATAGTTTTTCCATTTGTAGTGAGGACTTGAACAATAAATTACTTATAAAATATTAAAAAGGTCAAATAACTATAACTATTATTTTTTTACTATTATTATTATTTTTCTTTTTTTTGTGAAATTTACATCAAATTATTTTTTGTTTTACAATTAAGCAAAAAATAATGACTAGAAGCTGTTTAAAACATAAATTTCACATAGCAATATTAAGGGGGTTTCATTTCTTTTACGCAGAATACGGTGTTAGGTCCACTTTTGAACGAATTTAACTCTCTAATATGGCATATAACTCCGCTTAATTTTTTGCCTTTTAATGAACTATGGCCTTTTATGTTAAAATAAATTACTAGTTTTGACTTATAATTGTTATTAGTTTAAAGATGCAATTACAGAATGCGGCAAATAACGACAGAAAACTCATTTAGGTACACAAGCAATTCTAAAGGATAAATGCATCTTACGGCAGAAAAGTCTAACTTTGCTGCTGCTTTTAAAGCTTCAAAAGAATATAAATAGACACATCATACATGGGAATGGTATCGGAATTTTATATTAGTCCCTGATCAATTGTGTAATATATTTTCCAAATTTCGATCGACTTTTTTATTCCTAAAGCATCCTTTTTTCAAATGGCAATATTGTGAATATCAAATTGTAATGCAAATAAAAAAACACACTAAAAGTAAATTTAATTTGAGCTTCATTCTACTATAATATTTACGTTTTCCAAGGAATCAATTAGCGTTGTTGAAAACAACTTTCGAACGGAATTGAATTCAGTGATTTATCTGACTGTCTGTAACGTTTTGATAAACACAAAGCAAATAAATATGTTTTCACAAAGGTATAAGAATATATTTCTGAGAATCTGCGATTTTTATTAATTTTTTATACAAGATCTTGATTGAGTGCTGATTTTAATAAATACAAAGCTTTATTTTAGACATGTGTCTAGTTATGTTCAATTCGATTCACTGGTTAAAAATTTATATACGAAAAACTGTCGTCAAGTCAATTGCAGGGTTCACATAAAATCGAGAACAAATACAATCATCTGATTATTCTACAACTTCTTATGAAGTGTTCCATCACATTAATTATGGTTTTCTTCAACAAGACATAACTTTTAATGAAACAAGAATTGGCTAAAATACAACAGATATGAGACAATGACCAAACCAATATATTTTATTTGATGAATTCGCTAAAAAAAGTACGTGAATTATTTACGTCTACTTCTTGTTTCGCAAAATGTTTTATAGTTCAAACTAGATCATTTCCCCTCCTATTTAACCTAAAAAAAACAAAAATTTATAATTCACGTGATTTAATAATTCACGGATTTCCTTACTTTTTCAACTCTTGTGCGACATTAGCCATCGATAACATTGTAAAGAAAACATTCAATTGACCAATTAGTTACATCAAACTCTTTCATACGCAGCAAAAACTAATCTTCTACAATCGACACAATATACGACAAACAAACAAAGGAATTCTACGAGTATGACCTCAAGCAGTCAATAATTATGGAGAACCACAAATGTTGCAAGAATGCTATTTGGAAGTAAGTTTTTAGAATGGACATGCATATTTAAATTTCACTCAAATAACGAATTATCACGGTATCCTTTAGTAAACCTTTCAATTTCAATCAGTTCATCAAGGAAACAAAAATTAATTCAGTAAAATTTCTCATTGCTTAGAAAAGTTGCAACTGAACTATTTTTTTAATATGTTTTTAACAGTTACAGCCGAAAATTTTTGCATTAATTTTAGAGAAAATTTCAAATATTTTGAATTTGTTGAATGGACCAGAATCCCACCATTAAGATTAAGCATTATTTATAGGGGTAAACGATGGCGACTAATTCATGCATTATTCAAAAACATGCTCAAACCATTTATTTTAAAATATTTTAGCCTATTTGCTGATTTTTTCCTATTTCCTTTCTGTTAAACATTTGCAAATTATTTGCGCAATTATGCAAATGTGTCTAAAACATAAAAGAAAAAAAATTAAACAAGTTAAGTCAAATTTATGGCTGACTTAACAAAATTACTTTTTTTTTGCTGAATTTTACATAAAAAAATATTAAGGAAAATAAATAAAGAAAAAAATCAAAGGACAATGAAAACGATGAAGAAACATAAAAAGAAGAAACATTTTACAATCTGAAGAGCAGACACAAAAAAAGTTATTACTGCCAAAAGCAAACGAATGCAAATTAAAATCGCCTCACTTAAACAACACAGAACAGTCGGCTGGACGATGAATGTTTGAATCTACTAAAAATCATCTCTTAAAATAATTGAAGATGCAAAAATACAGGGAAAGAGGGAGATATTAAAGCCTGTTTGCCAAAAATAAAATTAAAAATAAAAAAATATTTAAAGAGGAAAAGAAACTCGTTGAAGATACTGAAACAGTGGATTGAAAATAAAGTTTTTAAAATTGAGGCAGGCTGAAAAGTTTACGGTTTGCTACGAAATGTTTAGTGCGAAGCAATATTTATTAAAATCAAAAATAAATTTATAATAATAAAATAATTTAATATCACTTAAAAAATCAAATACACACAGAAAAATTCTCAAGTTTCTTGGTTCACGAAAAATTTCGCAGCACAAAATTATACAAAAAGGAAATCTATATTAATAAAAATTTTATGAACGTCGTTGGTAACTACAGATATTTAATTATTCTGTGCGATCCAGAAATGGTTCTTGTGGAATGAATAAATTAAAACAATTTTACACAGTGTATATTAAATGACATAATTAACTTCGTCTAGTTGCAAAATTGTAGAATTAACTGATTTAGTAGCTTGCAAAAACTTGAGTATCAAAAGCTGGTGAAAAATACGTACCACTTTTCAACATAAATTAAGAAACAATGAATGATTGCTAAGAATTACAGGAAGTAAGAGAGTGAAATTATATTATATAAATAGATTGGGTTCCCCCCCTGGGGCACATTTATCGGTCTGCATAGAATACTTGACTATCTAGACCTGTGCAACTGCGGGTATAAGGGAGCCCAGTCCCCTGAAGTCAGCAGGAGTACAACTGGAAGCTCCACGTTATTTCCCCGGGAATCAGTAGCTCACAGAGTTTCCGCTATTTGTCTGTATTTCTGTTTCTCTGACTGATTATTGAGGTTGGCCCTTCGGGAGTATTGTGGTGGTTGACATACAGGTCTGTTTTTATGGTGGCCAGAATCATCTCGCCTTTAATAACACCCACTGGTGTATAATCCAGATCCAGTGAGCATGCTAGTCATGTGTTCTGGACAGGAATTCCATAGTCTCAAGCTCTTCAGCACGGAGTAGTGGTATGCAGCCCTGCTCTGGAATTATTGAAATTGCTACTAGGAAGCACCTGTTGCTAGAATTAGACTTCGGCCTCCTAGGGCATGAGTGGCGCTGCTTTTCACTCACAGTGGTTTGACCACCATCTGATTAAGGGTCACTGTCAGGTGCAGATGTAAATCATATCACGAAATTATATAAATAGACAAATTGGAAAGGGTATAAGACCAGTAAAGAAAGGACATATTTTCCAGTTATTGAATTCCATTCATTCAAAAATCATAAATGATATTCATTTAAACTCATTTACATCCCTACGTATTCTTAATATCCTTCGACTATATCATTTATCCCATATAAATACAACACTTAGTACGCGTTATAGTAAATGCCTGAATATTGTCTGCTTTGTTGTTTTTATCGTTCTTCCTGTTAACAATGAAGTAGCTTTTGCTGACGACTATCTGGAGAATAGTTATTGAATTGAGATTTTTTTAAGTACTTGGTTACAGAATGGTATAATAAAATAACAAAAAAAAAGATAATAATAGCATCGAAAGATGAAAAGCAAAATAAAGTAAAATAAAGCAAAACTGTTAAAATTCTTAAGAAATAACAAATAAGTAAATAAAAGTGTCAAAGTCATTTCCTGCATTGATACTCACACATACGTTAATAAGTACTGCAACACAGCCTAGTGCAAATACTTACAAAAATTAGAAAATCCCTACAGCCACAATTATTTTTAACAGAATTAATATTACTGCCATATAGATTAAAAATATATTTATTTTGTTTGAATTTTTTTCTCAATAACGATGTAGATGAATGAAGTTGAACATTAATGCATTAAAATAGTTTATCTACTTTTTATAGCAGATACAGTTTAATTAAAAAAACTACGAGTTATTTAATAACGAATCGGACGAAATGCGAAATGCTAACCCCCTCATACAACTACATAAGTGACGCAGATCCGGATCAAAAATTTCACAGAAGCATTAAAAAAATTGCCGATAAATCATTAGTCGATAAGGACTTGTGTCTCTTGCTTACAGGCATAAACCTAAACCTAGACTTGTATATAAATCATTGCATACAGTATGGAATACTTAGTCATTATTTGCTTTTCCATAGCCAGTGCCCTAGATAATTTAGCAATTATCATGAGCATTCAGTGGTGTTAGTTTGATTGGCAATACTTATTTAAACTGTATGTCAAAAAATAAGAAGAAGATATATGAACAAATTTTCAATGGATGCCATAACGTCCAAGAGCTTTCTTAACATTAGTAATAAAAATTTCGGTCACTTTAATTTGAGTTTAGTGTACAGGTACCTTTAAAAGAATTGTTTAGGATATAATAGCAGCAAACCATAAGACAAAATAAAAACAAGCACAAAAAATCATATTTCTTGCGATTAAAATATACGCAACCGATTTTTATTTTAAATAAAAAAAAACATTCTATATAATAATTATAGTTATTTGACCTTATAATATTTAATTATTGGTTTTTTATTATTAAGCACTAGGTCTTTATTTTATAAAGAAATTTTTAACTTTATTTTTTATATATATGATATAAAGTATATGATATACTTTTTTATTTATCCTAAAAATGCCAACCAATGGTTTGGCGAAATATTGAAATAAAATAAACAAAAAGTTTAGTGCTTAATAATAAAAAACTAATAATTAAAAAAACATTCTGTTCTTAAAATCAACATTATGTATATTAAAATTTAATTTACAAGCTTAAGAACTTTTTTCAACGTAAACAACTGATACTTTGATGAGTGGAAAATAAAAGTAAGTTCCACAAAAACGTACGCCATTATATATCCCTACAACAAGTCTGCCAAACAGTTAACATACCAAGAGTTAAAGTTTCAAAAGGAGAGCTTATTAATCAGATATGTATGATGTTATATACCTTGGAGCTTGTGTCAATATGAAACTAAATTATGCCAAATAACTATAACAACACTGTAACCCATAATCAATAAACGTTCAACTCTCAATTTTGTTAACAAAAATCTAATGTTTATGGGCGTGATAATACCAACTATGACACATGAATGTCCCGTATGGTATAGCTAAAACGCGTTTAAAACAGTTACAAAGCAAAGTGTTTGGACATCATACATAAGAAACACTGGAGATATTCGTTTGAGTTGCCACACAACTAAACCACCTATTAACGAATTGTCAAATTCATGAAAATATGTATCAGCATATACCACGAAACTAAACAAAATTCCCCTTATCAATGACACTGGAATTGCCTTATCGCAATTTAAAGATACGTTAATGATGCGCCATGAAAACATCTGGAAAAGAAAGGAATCCTGTATTTCTTGTCTGAAAAAAAATTCCAACGCTACCTAGCATTAGGCTGAGGATCACGTAAAGGCTTGGATTAAATATATAGACTACAGAAGACCTCATACAAACGTAATTTGAATAGAATCTCTAATGTAAACAATTACTTTAGTCAAAAGTAAGAGCGACTTAAAGTATAAGACTTAGTAAAGCACAAAATCTGATCGTTTATTTTACTGTTTTGCAAAGAAATCTTTCTCTGAACAAAAATTCAGTAACGAAGAGCGTCGAAAATGAACCCATAATTTGGGTATCTCTACTGCTTGCAAAATCGTTTTAATTTTAAAATCATTAACATTAAAACCATCAACTGTAATTTTATGTTACTTAAGTTAATACCCGTTTC
Source organism: Trichopoda pennipes (assembly GCA_030448955.1). Lineage (NCBI taxonomy): Eukaryota > Metazoa > Arthropoda > Insecta > Diptera > Tachinidae > Trichopoda > Trichopoda pennipes. The sequence continues at coordinate 7,412,032 of JASKUP010000012.1, read as the reverse complement.
CAAGATCCAAGTAAGGTTACTTCTATCATTAAACCAGAAGCTAAAAGAAAACTAATAATAAAAGTGAAAAAAATTAACTTCAAAAAGCATGATTTTTTTTACTTCTTTCGCTCTTTTTATAGACCAGCCAGCATAAGTGTAGTTCGTATTGCCAGAATTGCTGACTATCTGACGCAATATAACAAAAAAATATAACATTCAGACACTTCTGATACAAACGAAATGTACATTTTTAATAATAGTCAACAATTTTTACTGCCTTCTTTAGATGAATTTTTTTTCTTATCTCATTCTGGTTATTAAAAATAAAGCACGTACGCACTACACATTATTTGTGTGTGCGGTTTTGTTTTGTTTAAAGGACCTATTTCTAGGTGTTTAATTCTTTCACCATAAAGAATAAATGTTAATATTGCAAATTTGCTACTGAAAGCTTAAAGTTCACAAAGATTATGGAATATTGAAGACTTTGATTATATTTTTATGACTTAAAACTCCTATAGCAGTAGCTTGTAGTATTTTTGTTGTTAAATCTTTTATTTGTTTTTTAATTACTTTTATTTCTTTTCTGTTCCTTTCCTTTTTATATTTTGCTATTCAAACTAAATTGTATTTTTCGATGTGTGTTAACCCATTAAAAATATTTAAAAATAAAATATGATAGAATATGCTATTAAATAGGGTGTTTTTTTATAGAAGTATAGAAATGGAACAAAACAAATATGAATACAACATGAAATTTACAAACAAACAATCCTTTCGAATAAAACAAATATGAAGTTAAATTTAATTTTTGAATACGAATTTAAAATGGTCAATCTTTTCGGGGTTTCTCGGCGTAGACTACCGACTTCCCATTTCGACACAAAAAATAGTCTAGTGGCGTTAAATCGCAAGATCTTGGAGGTAAATTCTTGGGTCAGTTACGTAAAACTGTGGGGTTTCCAATTGTCCACTTCAATAAACCAATTGTAGCACAAGCTGTTTGGCATCCTGTCGGTATTAATGGCAATCTTGCTTAGGACCCAATTTCCAGAATTTTTGAACTTGTCAGCTGTCAAAATGGCCGCCAGTTACAAAAGGGCCAACTTAAAGTTCTGTACCTCTATAAAAAAAAAACATCCGATATAAGTGTTCGGTTTAAGTACTGAATGGGCTTAAATAAAAAATACTTCACATAAAATAGGAAAATTCACCTTTTAATTTCATTCGCCTTGATAGCTTGAAGCTATTACATACTCTGTGGACGAGTAACACTAATGCATATATTTTCAGATTAAAATCTTAAATGTAAAAACTGGGATTTTTTTGTCTCATCTTACATGGTTATATGTATACAACCACAAACGAATATATAAAAATTATTCTTTTTTGCACACTTTACTGGAGATTAGGGATTTTAGTCTTAGTTTAATCCTTTTGTTAAAATAAGTTTAAACAAATGACAGAATATTTTATATTTAATCTAAAAAAAGCAGCATTTAAAAACTTTAATTAAGGAGAACCGAATCCTTGCGGTTTGCAAAATGTCCAAACAAATCACAAGTATTCAATAATTCACTTTAAACAGTAGAGTATTGCCAAATATTTCAGTCTTAAAACCAAATGAATAATTATCTGTCTTATTAAGCTCAAAGCTTCTCTCGATGTTCGGCCTTTTTAGAAAAATTATGAGTGAAATTTATGAGTGCATTAAGAAATTAATTTCATTACAATTTAATCGCTAATGTCATTTTTAATAATCGAATGTTCTGATGGGCTTAAAAACATCATTTATTTATTTGAATAAAAAAGTGGCGATCAACTGAGATTATTCTTTCAATGCCATTTATTCTATGCGAGTAAATATGATTTAAGAATAGTATACTATTAAAAGCAAATCAACGCAATTCTAGTCTAACGTAAGACAAGTAATAAAATTTTAAATTTTAATAGCCGAATACCTTTTAAACTATTCAAGATAATCGACATATTTAGAGCTAAGCAAAAACTATCGCCGAATTTGAAAACGGTTTTAATCATTCGTGTAAAGGAAGATTGACGTCAAGAAAGCTGTTATGTCAAAGAAATATGACACTGGCCCAATATTTGTACCCCACATACACATTTTATTATTTACTTTGTTCTTTTCCAACATTTTGTCTTTCAGTAATTTTGCAATTATCTATTGGTAGTAACTTCCAATATCATTCCCATAGATTTTCAGAACATATTAACACCACTTTGGATACTTTTTCTAAAATCAAAAGATCATTTTATCTCCTTCAGCTAATATTTTAAAGATTTTTTAACATATCAAATTACAAAGGCATCTATAATTTCTTCCAAAGTGTTCATAAAGTATCCATCACTTAAAATACAAACGTACGTATGCTTTTTTCTTATTATGTACGTTGCTTTTGCAATGAGTAATCTCGTACCAAATTGTGTGATTAACTAGAGCCATAAAATTCACAAAAAAGTAATACGACAGCAAATACTAAAATGATTTTAAGAAATAAAGGGTGTATTCATTTTGTCATACTTTTACTCGTAAATAATTCAAATTTACACATATCGCGTGGAAATTTATCAACATCAACTTATATTGTATTTTTTAAACCGTTGTAGAGAGATACTTGAAATTTTTACTGTGAGCAATAACAGAATCGCTTTAAGGACAGGGTGACAAACAATTTTAAAAAATCAAAATACTTCCCGGTAAAAGATTTTAAGGAATATAAAGTTTTTAAATTAAAAAGCTGGCCCGTACTTGCTACGGAACCCTGCCTGTATGAATCCATCTCGCTTTTGACTGGTTTATTTTTATTAAATAACTTATTGACATATTAGGTTTACTTTTGAGGTACTTTTGTATTCGGTGTTTATTCAAAATTCTACTTTAAATTATCTAGTAGAGACTATCGAGCTTCGTCTTTTATATAAATATTTGTTCTATATCTTTATTTTGTATTAATGTTACATTTCACTTCCTTTTATGACAAAAAAAGAAAAAAAACCGAAGCACTAGCAACCTTCAGCAAGCTTTATAGATGTTCATATCCCCAATAAAACGACTGCAGGGTTGTGAAGCTAAAGGAGAAGGCATCTTAATGTTATTTTTTAATGCAAAAATCCTTTTTCTTTAGTCTGACAATACATACATACATGCTTACATTCCACACTGAAAATATATACAATTTAATCTTATTTTAAAAATGGGCGGAGTTGATTTTTTTTTTATTAAAATAAAGAAATACAAAATCCAAATGTGTGCTTATCGTTAGAAATTCTTCTTTTTCTTCACTTTTATATATTCTTGTTTGTTTTATTTTGAATAAATGTATAACGGAATGTGCATCTTTGCACCATAAGTATGTGTGAATTTATTTCATTCATTTGGTAAAACTAAAATTTTTTAATCCTTTTCTCTATTTTATTTTAATAGTATTTTCTTGCTATTTTTCTACACTCATAACATATTCTTCACCGCCTTTTAAAAGTTAAAGTGGATTCGAAATAGCTGGGCCATTCTTTGGCTGACTGTTGTACGTTGGGTTGGTTTGACTTGAGGTTACTTGGCTGTATTCCAGCTTCTTTGCCAATAACATAAAAGTACATCGCTGCTTCCTTATGCCTGCATTTGAGTTCGATGTTTGGTATGCAGTTTTATTATTTCTTCTTTTCAACACAGTTGGCTTATTGGGTGGTTTAAAACAGGGTGGCAGGGTTAAGGTATTAATTTTGTATAACTTAAGATAGAGTTTGAGATGTTGATGTGAATTTTTTTATTTATTGTATTATACTGACTTTTTTTGCTATCACCATATTTACTTACTCGTATAAAGTCCTTCCTGTTTAATTTAATTAAATATACATAAGTACTGAATAAAATAAATAATGTAACATGAAAAATTTTACTTACAACTTTATGCTGAATAGCAGAAAAAGACTTTAAAAAAACGTTATAAATTATATTGACATGATGGAAGCGAAGGAGACTATAAGTGGTTTCAGTGAATTGAAGTCATTTCCTCTCATTAATAGCCATAAAGAAAAATCTAAAAAAAAACAATGTTAAAAAACTTCTTCATTATTTTCAAGTATTATTTGTTTAAGTATCAGTGTTATGTAGTGTTATACTGATTTTTTTTCTACTCATTCATGCATTATTTGTTTAAATACCGATTTTTTTCCAAACATTCTATTAATCAATAAAATTAATATTTTGCATCTGTTTATAAAGGCACTAATTCTATCCAAACACAAGCTTAATTCTGTCAAAATACTCAATTATTGCACAAAATAATTTATTCGTTTAACAGTAGTTGCTAAGATCGAAAATAAATAAATAAATAAGTGGAATTGTTTCGCAAAATAAATTTTTCTGTAATTTTTTTTATAATTTTTAATTTTATTGGAAACAATTTATTAGGATATTTGTAAGACTTCAGTAAAAACATAAGCTTGTTTGGTTAGATATTAAGTAACAAAATTTAGCATAATATAAATATGCATAGATTTTTAATAAGACTTAAACCTCTTAAGTTTTTAATAAATTTTTTTTAGCAAAATTTTTATTTTTATACTACAATTGTGATATTCTGGTTAAAGCCTATACTTTGCTAGAAAATTTATTCAATTTTTTTAATTCGCGGGAATTTTTGATTCTAAAATGGAACATAATTTTTACTTAAACTGAGATGTAACGAGATTTTTTGTTCAAATTGATTTGTGACCACGAGAATTGTTATAGCGTCTCGCACTCTTGTAACTACCAGAGTCTTTTGAAAATTGTTTCCTCGTATTAAAAAAAAAACATTCATTATATCTCAAATTACCCTAAGCTAATTTTTGGAATGACATTTAAAGATCTCCTGAATATAGGTGATTAATTTTCTTGCACAGGATCATTGTCTCTTAACAACTGTCATATTTATATGATGGAATAGTTTTTGTAAGATCTCAACTTGGCAGAAACTTAATCCAGAGGAAAAACCGGAGTCTGCTATCCCAATATTTTTGTACAACCAGTCTTTCGAATTTTTTGCCATACTATATTCAAAAACTTGGCAACTCTTATCTTTCTAAAACGGAGCTACTTAAATTATTTTACTGAATACTATTTTTTATTTGATGTTAATTTTGATGTCTTCACTCTAATGTCATTGACTATGAAAACCACATGTTGGATATTACTCTTATATGTTATTAGCAATATAACTTTGCTCACATTGTGTTTGATTAGAGTTATATTTATTACAACTCAATTTGCCATAAATCTATTGTAAATCGACCTATATTTGTTGTAAACTTTAGTTAATTTTGCATCATCTATTCTGTTCTTTATCTTAATTCTTATATTATATATATTATATCATTAACTGTCTTATTTTTTTATTATATTATAATTAATTTTACAATATCACTAGCACTGTCGTTTATAAGCTATAAACATCTTGTTGTGACAGCTGACTAATGAAGAAACAAACAAATATATATACATGCATTTTTACATGAATACATGCATATATACATTTATACATACTTACAAAATTCTGGCATTCACTTTACACGCATACACAAGAGAAGAAACAAAATATATATATATATATATATATATATTATATAACTTCTATTAAATTTTAATCTTTTTACTCGGTCCTTTAAATTATAACGATTTATTTTTCTTTTTTTCTCTCAATATTTCGCTTTCCTTTGGAAAGCTTCTTCAGGAAATTATTTTTTTATATTTTTGAAAATATAAAAATTCAAAAAAAATTTTTGAAAATATAAAAAAATAATTTCCTGAAGAGGTTTTCAAAGGAAAGCGAAATATTGAGAGAAAAAAAGAAAAATAAATCGTTATAATTTAAAGGACCGAGTAAAAAGATTAAAATTTAATAGAAATTATAAAAAAAAAGGTCGAATAAAACTGAAAATTATATTATATAACTTTATAGATTTTGATATTTTTATTTTGATTTGATAAATTTTTTGTAGGTTTGTTTAATTATTTGTAGATTGTTAAAATATTTTCACTATTAGATTTAATTTTGATTTTTAATGAATTTTTAATTTGTTTTAAACTAAATAAATTTTTATGAAAAAAAAATTATTTAATTGGGCTTAATTTCATTTTGTTTTTAATTTTAAAATTTTTTGGTAAAAAGATAAATTACGTATAAGAAAAAAAATTTGAGAAAAACTACACACTAGAATTGCTAATAACGGTTGTTAAAAAAATTTGATTTTTTAACAGTTTTTTAAAACAACAAACTAAGATTTTCAAAAAAAATTCCGTGGTCCTCAAAAATCCATTTAAGCTGTACAGGAAGGATCCAGAATACAAGATCGTATTCAAGATCGTAAGTAAATGCTATAAAAGTAACAAATACAATGACAAATACTGCGAGGTGGATATAAAAGCTTTTAAGCTCATGTTTTCTTAAATTCTTCAAAACAGATTTTTTTTATTTTTGAAATAAATAAATTAAAATACTATTAAACATATTTAAATTAAACGAGCTGAATTGCCAAGAAACATATATATTTTTTTCTGTTTTACATTACTGATTGATTATAATTCTCATTCGCAATTATGAATTTTGGATAAATCTACTAATGAACTATATAAACTCTCATTATCTGTAATAAGCCCTTGTATATTTTTAACAAAAGAATACCGACAATTATTTTAGACCAGCAACCAGCAAGTATCTGCTAATATTGTAATTTTTACAATGTTTTATCTTGACCTTAGTCTCGAAATTAATTGCTAAATATTTAATTTCACGCGGTTTTAAAATGTATATTTTATTTTAATTTGCATATGGATAAAATAAAAATCGAAAATACATTAATATTTTTGAATAAAACTCAAAGTAAGCAATAATACAGGGATAACATGATGAAAAATATATAGCATCTAAAATAATAAACACTTAAACACTTTTCATTGCTATAAATCTCATATTCTTCTTTAACAATTCCTATCTCCATTTCATAGTAATAGTTTTAAAGTAACAAATTTTGAATACACCCTGTTTGTAATCGAATAAGAAAATTGTTTGTATTTTTAAATATTTTTTATCCATATTTAAATTAAATTGTTATTTTTTTTAGTTTGTTAAGAGACTTTAAATAGAACCAGAAGAAAAACACCCTTAAAAGTGTATTTAAATTATTTTATTTTTCTCTTTCCAGGATAAAGGATAACAATTTACTGCATTACCATCATCCCTTTGGTGACATCTATGAGGCAGTAGATGAACTAAAATGTAAAACACTCAGTTCAAAAGGAGGGTTGGATTTTCAAAAACTAGCAATTGTTTAAGTTATTAGAAATTTTTTATATTCTAAAGTTCTAAAGTTTTTTAAATAAATTAAGTTAAAATAAGTTTCAATCACATAATAAAGTTATAGTTTAAATAATAAGTCTTAAATATAATTATTATAATCTTGTATATAATATCTTGCTTTGAGCAGTTATGTACAACAATTTATTAAAATAAGAAAATTAAATAAATGATACTAAAATATCTTGTTTCGAATTTCATTATTTTAGGAAAGTAATTTTTTTAAGATAATTAAATCTTCCTCCAGTAATCAAAAATTGAAATAAATAATAATAATAATAATAATAATTATTATAAATATTGAAAAATGCAGAAGAGTCAATCATTTAAACCCGTTATTGCTACACTGAACTATTTTTTAAATAGCAATTTGCTTAGTACATTTATGTTAATCCTTTAGTAGTTTCCCTGCATGGTAAAGTTAAAATGCTATATTTTTAAAATAATAGTATTATTCGCCGTTTGAAAAAAACGTTTATTTCTTTGGCAGAATTGACTAGTTTACTGTAAATTCTCTCATATTTCTGTATTTGCTACAGATTTTTACAAAAGTTCTTACATTCAACTAAATGCATATTTTATAAAACACATCAATAGATTTTGTATATAAGTGAATATGATCAAGCGTGAGGATAAAAATTAGAATTAAAAAACTAATTATCAAGTGTTATATGCAATGCTACTTGCGTTAATAAGATCTACTTAAATTTAAGACAAGTCTCATGAATTTTGCGATTGACATTTAGAATTCTTGTTATTAATTTTATAATGAGCAAACAAAAAAACTGAAAAACACTTCTATACAAACACACAGCAAACGTTTCGAAAACAAAAATTTAGGACTCTCATATAATCAATTTGGCTTAGGATATAAGACTCCTGAATTTTTTATAAAAAATTCGGGGTAAAATCCACTGATGATCTATATGAGCAGCAGTGAAATGGCGATATGGACATGCTTTCTCCCGCAGTAATACATTTCAAATATATTTATAAATTACATTGAAAAATGATTCCAAAAAATAAAATTGTTAAAAAATTTATAAGAAAATATTAAATTAAATTAATAATTTTTTTATATACTACTCAAAGCAAAATTATAATAAAAAAACAAAATTTTAATCACGACTTCAAGTTGATCTTAATTTAGTTGCCCTCTATTCTTGATTCATAATGAGTGTGCACATAAGATTGGGTTGCATAGTGCTTTATATAATTAAAAACAAAGTTTAAAATGGTTTTATTAACCACAGACATAAGTTTTACATTTTCTGTGACTTTTTATATAGAAAGCTTCAAACGCTTAAATATAATATTCACAAACGTTTCTCCATAGATCATTTTTCCCGCATGGTGCACGCGCCTTTAGTGACCACCTTCCACACCTTGATTTTGTAGCCTTTGGAGGTAAAAAGTGTAACCAGTCTTCTTAGCTAGCAGGAGTCTGAACTTGGAAGATAGGGTCCTTCGAAGTTCGACCAGTGGCTAACCAACTGGTACCATGGAAATCGGTAGTCTAACGGCCGCTGTTTCGGTTATTGGTGAGGCCCTTCGGGAGGTATAATATGGCTTACTAAATCCAAGCCAAAGGTGTGCCTTTTTCTAATTCAATGGGCCGTTTCTTTTTCAACAGAATGTGGCCAGTGGTGAGGTGGGGTTTTAGATAGTCTGCAAGGAGTGTAAACATGGCTGTGCTTGCCGTGCATCTGAAGTTACAAATACAGATACTGACGGTTATCTGTATCACATATATTTCTTTCTTTATCTAACGTTCTAGTTCCAACATACTACACAAACAGTGCTCATTCCGGAATGCTAAAGAAAATACAACAGTCAGTGGATATATTTTTAGTTAAGCTGAATTTCATTTAATTCAAAATTTTATTATTAATTAAAAGAGCATACCTGACTACAGGTTATGTAGATTCAAATTGAAAAAAATGCTTTCATATGATCAATCAGCAGGACTTCAACTAAGACAAACTTCAATTCAAATATTTGTGAAATTTGTCTAAATCAAAATTTTCCAAAATATTGGTTTATAAAATATATATGTTTTATTTATTATTGTTTGCTTATTGATTTATGTATAATTTTGACGATATCGTTAAAAATGAACCATTAAATGGAATTTATTTAGTGTTACGTTGTTATGAAAGTTTTTTAATTAAAAATTTCAAGAAACTATATGAACATAAGAAGAAAATGGCGCGTGGAGCCCTAACGTGTTGAAGCCCCATTTGGCAATTGGAACGTAGTATACAACAAAGCACTATCGAACAAATACACAATATCTGCTAAAGGACTCATTATTTAAAATGCAACAAATCCGAGCAAAAAATTTCTATGAACAGCTAGAAAATTTTTAAATTGATCTAAAAGATTGAAGACGATATTTTTTAAGAAATTCCTCTTCGCATAAGAAACTAAAGAATACTCCAACTCATTCTGGCTTAATAAAAGAAAATTTATTTACACTCTATCTAGCCAGCCTTGACTACACACCGACTTTATAGGTCGCCAAGGGCCATCCTGGATTTTCAAAATCATACATCAAAAATCAGTATCTTATTTTTTTTTATTTTGTCCATAATCCTAAAATTCATTTTAGAATAACTAAATTTTTAATTTTGTATTGAACAATTTTCCCCATAATGATGGTATCACAGAGATTTTGAAAATTATTTAAATTAATTGAAACATAAATTTACATGAGTTGATGTGTTATATGTTCAATATTCAACTGCTTGTATTACAATTAAATTTTTATTATGATTAAAATAATTTATTTTTAATATTAAAAATTTGGCAATGATATTTATTAATAAAGATAGTTGCAACTACTCTTTCGAAAGCGATTTGTATTTATACTACTGCTACAGGATTTGATATTAATTATCTTAATAATATTAAATATATTTAATATATGTGCTGTAGATAAAAAAATTACAAAATAAAAAAAGGAAATAAAAATACGGCCTTCCTATAAAAAAAATATATTAATAAAAACATATAAAAGCTTATACTATTAAAATTATTATAGAAATAATACATTATTATTTGGGAAAGTGGCACAAAAAAATTCTATTCTGCCGCGTAAAATTTCTTCACTAAAAAATTAATTTTGATTTTCTTACAAATATAGTGATTCAATATGTATTGAATATAAGAAAGGTTTAATAAACAAAGCTTTTTTTTCGAATTGGAGAGAAAGAAATAACATCATAAATATTTCAGTGTTTTATATAGTTTTCTAAGGTGGTTACATAAATGCGAAAAATATTGCATATTTAATTTTTTTTGGTTTCTTTACAAAATCAACAATCCATTTAAAAACAAATTTTCATTTCTTAGGCCTAAATTCACAGTCAGACCAATGAATTATTCTTAGTCCTTTATTTCTCTTTAGCTAAAACCCTTAATCAGATTAGCTAGTTAATCTATAAATAATGCCCTTGAAAAAAATATGAAAAAAAGAGTTATGAACTGCAGCCTGACTAAAAATTGTTCATCAAAATCATTTAGCAGCCCTGCTCACTAAGATTAATTTTTTGACTTGATATAGAAAACATAAGGAGATAAAGACAACTGTGTGATTAGATTTATATCCGCGCCTGGCCATGAAGCCTTAATCAGATGGTGGATCAAACCACTGCATAATTTGGAACGTCATGCTCGTCCTAGGAAGCCGAAGCTATAATTCTATGCAACAGAACTTTCTAGTTGCAACTTCGATGATTCCAGAGCAGGGCTGCAAATCATCACTACTTGCTTAAGAGTTGGAGACTTTCCAACTCCTGTCCAGAACACATGTTGGGAACATTTCACCAGGTAGGTGTTATGAAAGGTGAAATGAACCCGGCCACCATAGAACCATAGACTGATATGAGGCCGCGAAACCACAACCACCACGATACTCCCATATAGGGGCCAACCTCAATAATCAGTCAGAGAACAGTTAAATGTCTAAAGACACAAATAACGAACTCTGCGGCTTACTGATTCCCGTGGAAATAAAGTGGAGTTTCCAGTTGTACCCCTGCTGACTTCAGGGGACTGGGCTCCCTTTTTCCCCAGTTGCACAGGTCTACATAGTAACTCTCCATTAAGACCATATATGTGCCCCCGGGGGGTAGAGATAGAGACCCAAAGAATACATCATTCCCCATTTGGCATTGTTGTGCGAGATAATTCTTGAGCCGATAGTCTGACATTTCAGCGTTATTAGTAAGCCGCTATAAAGGTGTCGCTGTATATCATATTTAGATTTATGTTTAGATATATGCTTTATCTGTATGAGAAAAAATGTTGACAAGCCAAAAGTTGAAATGTCAAATTATATGATAAATTATTTTATCCTGCAGTTGATATTTTCATACATACTGTATCATTTAAAAATAATTTCTTATATGATTTCACATTTGGTTTAGTTTTTTTAGTACTTAAAAATTTCTCATTATTTCTCATCACTTGTATGTCGTTTAAAAATACTAATTTGACACGATTTGTTTCGGAAACAATGTAGATTTTGACTAAAGCTCGAGTTACATAATAAACTAAATTTGTTTTAAAATTCCATCATCCTTGTGTAATGTTAAAAGCAGTGCGTAAATTTGATTTATATTTTCACTATGGGAAATGCTGAAAACATGTACGATATATTCGTCAGGATATTCGGCCTTGAATTAAAAAAAAAAATATTTATTTATATTAAAATATTTTAATATTTAATATTACTCCAAATATTATTATTTGTTTTCCTATTGAGTCTTTAGTTGTTATAACAGCCGTATCATTATTTGGCCTAAATTTTGGCACTATTAAAGTGTAGTTTACACTATTATTATTACTTATTAGTCCTTTTCGACTATTAGAAACTTAAATCTGTGTGCTAAGTTCTTCTTTAGCTTCACTATCTAATTAAGTATTTATTTTTACAGTCTAGTTTCAGTATTTAAAACAAAAACTTGCGCATCATTAGCATTACAAGTTACTATATAAAAATATTGAAAGAAAGTTTATAAAAATAATATATTTAGAAAAAAAGTTAAGAGGTTGGAATTTCGAAGGACACCATTCATCACTAATTTAATTTGCTTACCATCTATAAAGTAAAACAATTTTTAAGCTTAATTTTTATTTTCTAAACCTTCATTTTATGGATCATAAGCCGTTGGTATTAAGCACTGTTCTAAAAGACCTTGTTCTTTCACTCACACTTTGATTTAAATATCTTTGATATCAATTACATATAAATCTATATATTTTGATGCATATAAAAAGCTTAATGGAAGTTTCTGTTTTTATGTTACTATTTAATTTTTTTTGCTTCTGGCGAAAACACTATTTAAATCGGCAACTTATTGAGACACAAATTATTTATTTTAATTTTTTTAGCGTCTATTTTAAAATTTGATTTTTGGATAATTTTGGGTTTTTTTTAATAAATAGTGTTGCAGAAATTGCAATCTGTTTGTTCTGTGAAAAACACTTTAAATATTTCTAACATTTTAACGGAACATGTGAAATAATATGAAGGGCTCTTATTTCATGTGGAATTTTTAAAAACATATTTTGCAGAAGTAGGTTGAGAGGACATATGGAAATATATTTATAAGTGGACTTACATCTTTTTCAAAGTCATTTGCTATACCATTAACTGTAAACATATGTAAATGATAACAAAAACAATGAAAATTTTACCAAATTTTTTTTAAATTTTTTATAAATGAAAAATGAATTGTAAATTCTATTTATTTCAACCATCATCACTTTACATCACTTTCTAATAAAACGACTCTTGTATTTCTTCTGAAAAAATTTTAAAAATAAAAAGAAACTTTTATTATTCTTTGATGTATAAAAATTTGGATAAAGATCAGGTAAGGGATAAGATCCTTTAAATATCCATTGGACGACACTTTTCAAAATTACTCAACTTCGAATTTTACTTAAATTTTTTGACATCTTTAGTGTTACACTCAGTAGAAAACTATGAATATCTCATTAGAGGTTTCAAAGAAAGCATTCTTGTTATAGATAACTATAAAGGTCTTGTTATAAATAACTACAAAAATTTTGATATAAAACAGTATTAAAGATATAATAACAGCTCTCAGCGTATATTTTCTGAAAACCGTTTCGATTTTTAAAGTCGCTTCAAATGAACTTAGATAAAGTTAACATCATTAAATCTAAAAAGGGCTAAACTGGTTTCTATGCTAAACAGCAGCACAATATCCTACACGTTTTTACTGGCTTTGAGATAGAAAACCCTTATATTTTAAATAAATGTCTCATTCATTTTCTTACATATTTGAAAATATTCTCACACTAAAAAAGGTATCTTATTTGCTACAATACGACTATTTTTAATCCTTTTTCTATCACTCTGTCCAGCATCTTAGTTTAATCAACTTTGAACTACAACCTTAAAGTTCATTTACTTCAGCTGAAAGATAAGAAAAATAATTAAATGAAACGTGTTTATATAATGTTTCTAAATTTAAAAATGTGAAATTTTTGTGCTTTTATTGAAAAAATTCACACAGATATATTTTATAAAAAAGTCCTTAATAAAAAAAAAAAACTGGACACAAAAGAAAAATATCTCTTAAGGATGCTGTCGTGGCCAAGTGTATGATAAAAAAAGGGTTGAATTCTCTCAAAGGAAACAAAACAAACTTGCTTTCTTACGCCTTACGATGATATGAATATAAGAATAACAACAACAAACAATTTAATCATTATAAGGGTTGGTAAATTTATTTTCTATCATGAAAGTTTTTAAAAGTTTTATAGGGAATTTTAACTTTAAAGTTTTTTTTCTAGTTTGCGTTTCTTCTTACACCACGTGTAAATTTGTAATATCAACACGTTCTTAATTATTATTCCACTTCATTTGTCTCTGAGTTTTAGTGAAAAAAATTTGTAGAAAAACAAATTACTTTACATAAGAACACCAAATTACCTTTGGGTTTTAAAAAAGAAAAAAGCAAACTAATGCAACATTTATTCGTGTCTTCCTATTTTCCTAGTTGTTTTCATTTGGAATGAAAAATTAAAATTATTTAGGAGATAACGGTGAGTTAGAAATACCCTACATTTAGAGTAAAACGCAACGGTTTTTAGAGACAGATACACGAAAACTAAAACAATTTACAATAGCATGAACACACTTAAGTTAAAATATCCTTTAGATTCACTACTAAATTAATTTCTGATTGACTTGAATTATTCAAATTTGAGGTATCAATGTTAGAAACGTCAACCAGCCTGATAAACTCGCCAAGGGTACAGATTGAGATTTTGTAACCTTTAGTTTGCCGCAGCAGCAAAACTGCGACTAACTCTTTAATGGCTGTACGCACGACATTAAAATTGGTTTCCTAGTGCAGGCAGTCAACACATTCCATCGTGTTACATATTTGGATACCCGGGCACACAATTACTACATTATTATCTGGTATTCTGTGGCTGCATAATTTTGCGAGGTTTTCGTAGTGTGAAAAATTAACAATTAACACCTTCTGCAACATCTATAAAATATATTTAAGTCTGTGTAAGTTTTGCTGCACATCTACACTGAACTTATTTTATTATTCTTGTAAATTTATATTTTGACCTTTTATTTTGCTACATAATTTATGGAGTTGGACTTTCTTCGCTTACTAAATTTTTTTTAAGTCCGTTAATTGAGGAGAAGATTCCAATTGTTAGATACCATTATTTAGTATCCACTGCTTATGTATATTTGGAATCATTATCCTTTTGGAATGTCCACTTATCTGAAAGCAACATTTCACTGCCTTTAAAACGGTTGAGACGAACAAATAGAGCCGTGATAGTGTGCTCAAATCAACTTTTCTGCTTACACCAACTCCGCGACTACCTCCATCGTACTTTACAGTAGGTTACAAAATTTGCATTGCTCTCGCTTAATAAGATTTTCTTCTAAGTCATTGTTTACGATATTGTCTTTAATTTTACAAAAACCTATATCCCTATTTTTAGGTACTACTGAGCAAATCTACTTTTGGAAATTTTTCCTTGTGGAATTTTTATTATAGATACAATAGCCTGTATGTTGCTTGTATACCTGATTTATTTTTTTGCAAGACTTATTAATTTTTCATTTAAGCATTTACAGAATCGCTTGTCTCTTTACAAAATATATATAAAAGTTAAACAGTGACCCATATCAAGTTAAACAACTGCAGGGAGATCATTCTCAAATTAGAAACCAAATTTTCTGGATGTGATTTTTAATTGTTTGAACTGTTTAATTTAACACCTTCTCTCCTATACAGGTAAAATAGGTAATTTTAGTAATGTTTGCCTTTGCCAATTTTTAATTACTAGTACAAAGATTATAAATAAATTTACTTGTAGAGTGAAATTTAGTTGATCTCTGAAACTTTTATACCCACATTTATAAGCAAAATTTAATGTTGGAAATATATAAGACAAGTAAACAAAACTCTCGATATTTTATAGTAAAAGCTAATAACAGCATCACCTTGAATAAAATTTGTGGTCACCTCATCTAAATCTACTAACAAGACACACAAACACTTATGCAAGTATTTACACTCACACTTCTTAGACCTTATTTTAATATCGAAATATTTTTTATTTTTTATTTTTCGCAATATTATTTTTTTCTTTATCGTTTTAATAGAGTAAATGAACCTGCATTCACTAAAACTTTGTTGCAAGTCTGATGGAAAAAATAACTATAGGATATCCGAGTATATATTAAGCCAACTACGTGTTACTGTTAGAAAGGATGTATTAGTATTACGATACTTATATAATGCCGTAGGAAGCGGCTGGTTGTTATTGGTCTTTGTGCTCTAAGAGTATTTTATAAATTTATGGTGATTTGGTAGAGTTTTGTTGGTGTATTTTGCTTAAATTAAATAAATAAAATAAAAAGATTTATAACTCTGGAGAACACAAACCTGGGTGCGATGATAGATAATAGGGATTTTTAAGTTTCTAGCGAAATTTTAAAAAAGTACGCAATCACAACAAAATTTTTATTTCGCTATTTGGGAAATAATAAATAAATAAAAACACAATATTGTTAAAAGCTACTAGTTTAAATAACCTAAAGTATACTTCATTGATCTAACATAACAATATAGAGCGCTTTATGAAAAATATAAAACTGCAGTTTGTATATGATTTCATCAAGACTTCGGAAACCATACTAAATTTCCTAGCTGTGTAATACCTGTCTATTAATCATAACTGGCCCATGTTATGCCATTACAAAACATTCAATCAAAACTACGGAGAAGAAGAACTTTCTGACTAGTTCTCTTCCAATAGAGTTCAGTAAAACTTTCTTTATTTTATATAAATGAACTTTCTCACTTTTAAGTGGTTTAGTAGGGTATCAACTGCAATCTTATACATACTCCATGACATGTCACTGAACTATGAAATTATATTAATTTATTGTCGCCTGTATGTCTCTAATATTGAACCATTCATTTATACTTAATCTACGACTATCTTACAACAATATTCTTCTAACTCGCGATCAGTAGTAAGCTAGATTAACCTAAAATATTCAATTCAAATTTTGTAGGGTATAATGTATATATGTATTCTGTACAATGTATAGCCTGCCAGCTAAATACATAATGTTTTTTTTCCGCAAGCGTTTTTACAGAAATCAAGTAAAACAAATTTTGAAATAATATTTGTATTGATTTAATAAAACTACTCAGCTTATGTTTTCTTTATATTAATTAAAATTTTTCGGAACCAAAATGACATTTTGTATAAAAAAATTCCCAATTTAAAGTAGGTAATTTTTCGTGTTTTATCTTTAACAGAGATACACATTTACATCATTTATTCTTATGTCTTGGGACCACTTATCAAGGTGCTACTTTTATTAAAGAAACAATATTTTTTACCTGAGTATTTATGACATTTTAATTAATTATTTAATAAAACATATTACAAAACATGAAAAATTGTTATTTTTTAAACGCAACGGAAAAAAATCGCGACACCTAACCGGAGATGAAGAAGACACAGAAAAAACTGAGTATAGTAATATTTCTAATAAATATACACTATAGCGGAAAACAACGGATACAAAAAGCGCCTCGTAGATAACATCAAAAAACAAATTGGAACGAACAAAAAACAGGAGAAGGAAGGAAAAAAATGGGCTGAATTAACATATACGGGAAAATCAACGTACAAACTGGCGAAATTCTTTGGAAAACACAACATCAATACCGCATTCAGAACAAGAAACAACCTAGGCAGAATACTACGGAATAAAACAACCGAGGCAAATATACTAGACAAACAAGGAGTGTACAAATTAACTTGTACATGCCATTATAGCTACATCGGGCAAACAGGACGAAAAATTAAGACCAGATTTAGGGAACACATTAGAGACTATAACAAAAAACTACGAGAATCGAGAATCGAACTTTGCGAACCATATATTTAACAACAAATGTACACCAGGACATATAAAGACAACGGTTAAACTGCTTCATACCCAGCACAAAGGAAGGAGACTAAATGTATTAGAAAACATGGAAATATACAAACAAAAAACATTTGACGGACGAATCATAAATGAACAAATAAACACTGCTTCGGACACAATATTTGAACCGTTGAAACATTTTTACAGGAAAACGAACATTACACCAACACAAAAACGTTACGCAAGTGCACAAGACGAAAGCAATAAAGAACATCATAAACGTACAATTACAGATTATTATGTCACATAAAAAAAACCCAATAGGTTCACGCATAACAAAAACGGACCGCAAGCATGACAGTAAAAGGATTTAGTTAGAACAAAAAAAAAAAAAACAAGACGAATGAAAAAGGGATCGACAAATTAGGTAAAAAGGGACAAACGAAAAAGGAGAGAGGCAGGCAAAAACGACAGAAAGGGACGAACGCAATAACACGAAGGAAGACACGAACTATATAAACACAACTGACAATAGAACGCAACTAGTACGAAAAGAACACTGAAGATGGCAAACAGCCGAAACCGGTTTGTTCACAAACCAAATTTGACGAGGGTCGACGGAAATCCGTACCCAAATAATAATAAATAATACCTTTACTTTTGAAAAATGCGAAAAAATTTGGTTTTTAATTTATAAATTGTGTATGTTTTTTGGTTTTGTTTTGGTTAGTTATTCGAATAGGAAATCAAGAGGTTTTTTTTTTCAACGTAATAAGTATGTGGGTACATTTTTCGTCAGCAATCCTAATTCTTTATATTATTCCTCTTAAACTTGAGAAATGTCGATAAAGAGCACTTTTTAAAGTGTATACTTACTAAAAATTGCTTTATGATCGGCAGAAAAATTGCTTGTTCTCTATTGTTGTTTTTTTTGTTTGATATTTTGAGCCTGAAAAAAAATGTAAGCAAATGCTGGATTCAGTTTAATAAAAGTTTAAAAAAACTTTAAATTGGATTTATTTGTGGTTAATATACATAATTTTATGATATGTTATTACACAGTGGCATAATGCAATTGACCACCTCTGTCGTTTAATGCAAGTGTTTCGAGTAAAGTTTGTGTAACCCATATACAGCTAATTGAACTAAAATGATGTAGTTGTTGCTGTTGGCTTGTATCACATTTAATATTTATGGCTTTTAATGTTATTTAATGCAAAATATACAATTCATACACATACACACACACACACACACACAAACTAACATAACACTAACTACGCAAGTAACATAAACAATAATTTCAGTGAAAAGCTGAAGATTTTACTAACAGCCAGTAGAAAAGGTCCGAAGGCTATAAGTTGTTGTTTCTTTTTTTCCGATATGCAGTAAGAAATCTGAAGTTACACAAAAAAACATCCTTTATCATAATTTCAAATAACATCAGTATAAATTTGTTTTTAGTTTTTTATTTATTTATTTTTATTTAGTTCATTTTAACACAAATATTCTTGTTGTTGTTGTTGGTGAAATATGCAAATAAGTTAAAAATAAAGATGAGTAAAGAAAAACCAAAATATTGAACTACCATATTTTCTAATAAATTGTTGTAAACAAATACGTGCTTGCACAATCATGTTTATGAAGTTTACTAGTTTTTGTTTTTTTTATTTTTGGTTATTATTAAAAAAGATGGTGAAACTTGTGCTTCGAAAACGAAAAAAAGAGCAGAAACTTTTTGGCCTCATAACTCATTACTTGGTTTATTAACTTTGTCGTTTCTCAAAACTGTTTTACATGCTGGTAATTATGAGTTTTTTCATAATTTTCTTTCTAATAAGTACTGCTTGTTGTTTTTGTTGTCGATGATGCTGTTCATGTTGATCTTATAACACTTTACATGAAATTAATTGTATTTTTAAATAATTGTAGTGTTTAAAACATGATTATATTTCAAAGAAAGAAATTAAAATTTTACTGAAAATTTATGTGGTAGATATTTCCATTCGATTTATTCTTTTCGTAGCAGACAACGACTTTTTATTTAGTTATTTGGTTTTGAAGTTAAAATCAATATTTTAGTACCAAATCTACTTAAAATATATATTACCGTCTATTAGACATCACAGCCGTCGTGTACCTGCAAATTTTCAATTTTAAGATTTTTGGAAAACTTGTAAAGAAGGCAAAGATTGTGCCACAAAATAGATTCTGTTTTTTAAACCTATTTTCCCTATTTAAAATAATATCATTGTTAGTAGACTTAAAAACTTGCTAGCGGAAGGCAAAGCTTGTAGGGAAGTCTTTTGCTTTATTTTAGATAAAGATTGAATTAACTATTTCGCGCTCCTGACTGTCAATTTTTCTAACATGTTTAAGCGTACTTACATGCTGGTAATATATCACAATTCCTTACTTCACTAGCATTAACCGCAAACAATATTTTTTTGGCGATCTACTCCGCCTGCCTAAAATACAATAGGCGCCAAAACATAATTCTAAAAAATATAACATGCCTTTGCAAGAATGTTAAAAAGGAAGTTATTTATTACTTTATTATTTTCTATTATTTAGTACACATCATAGAGTGAATGTTACTTTGCCTTATAATTGAATTTTATAGACTATACCTTATTTATGTAACATATTTCTCATATGAAATTATTGTATTCATGTCCTTTTTTTTATTACTTCCAACCCAAGGGCCAAAAATAAGTCGACGATAACATTTCCATGTGAGTAATTTCTCACTTTAGTTACAAAAACCAGGAACAACACCTAAAAAATCTAAAATAACATGCAACCATTAATCAATTCTCAAAAAACTAAAGGGACCAAAATTGACTAAAGCCCTAAAATGAGATCGAGGAATATAATTGTTGAGTGTGGAAACGTTGACTTGTTTCTAATTAATAGTGACCTCCCACAGTATACTCTACCAAATTTTTTATCATAATTCAGGATGAAGAGTAGCGTTCAATGAATTCTTTATCTATTTTCGTTGGTTTTTGTTATCTAAATTTTTTATGTTGTTAATTTTTTCTTAAAGTTAATAAAAAATGTTTGAATCATTGAAGAAAATTACTCGTATGCATGAGAATTAAAGCGCAGCGGTGGGGAAAGAGAAATAAAATTATAAAAATAACAAAAAAAAACAGGGGAAGAAAAAGTAAAGTTTTTACATAATTGCTTATATTTTATGCATATAAATTAAAGTTTATACAAACAACAGGCGAGGCCACATAAATGAAGACGAAAAATATTACCCTAACAAATAAATCAAGATACTGCGAAATAAATTCTAACGAAAAATAGCAACAACTTGCGAAAAGTTTCGTAAAAATTTTGAAGTAAGTTCGTTTTAAAGAAATTATTAAATTTGTTAAATTTACAACGAAATAAAAGTCAAAAAAAAAAATTAAAACAAATATATTTATTACATATTTAATTTTTGTAGTTTTTTTCTTAGCTCAGAATTATAGGTACTTAATTCAAAAGACACATAATTTGTTATAATTATTTCATAAGAGAGAATTTGTTATTTATTTGTTACTTCCATTTCCTTGTTTTTCTATGTTTAAATATTTGAAAATTTAAATTCTTGTATGTATGTATGTATGTATGAAAAAATATTTTTTATGTTTTTGTAAAATGTTTTGAAAATTTTTTCAATATGTTAATAATTTTTGTTTTCAAAAATAAAAAAATTTTTCCTGAAGAAGCTTTCCACAGGAAAGCGAAATATCGAAAAGAAAAAAAATATATATTGTTAATTTAATTTAAAAAGACCATAAAAAAGAATAAGAGATATTTATTTAGATATTTAATTTGTTACCATCATTTGGAGGTAAAAAATATTTTTTTACTTGCAAATTATTTAATTTCCCTTTTAATCGTAAGTAAAAAGAGTTTTATGTTGCCATTCTTTGACCAAACGCACGTTTACATTCCCGGAATTTTGGCATTAATTTGTCTTGTTAAAAATTTTATTTAAAGCATTCAACAAAAATACGCAGATACCTATATCATAACATTTTGTGTGTCTAACAACACAATAACTACTCAATGTCCTATTTAATAAAACTTGCGGCTTTCACCAACACAGTCATTTATAGCACAACACAGTCTGTTTCCAAAGAGATTCAAACTCCCAATCTTCTGTATACCAAGCAGTCAGTTCACTCAACATAATTCAGACTGAATACTTTATTCTTTCTAACTTATTCCCCATCGAAATTGTTTTAACCATACAAACCGATAAAATAGCCCATCGGCTATGCTAATATAAAAGCGTTTTTACCGTTTCATATTGCGGGACCACAAAATAATTGTTTTCCCTCTCTGCTCGAGAGTCTAATACCATTTATACGTTTATAAAAGCACTCTACTTTGTTGGAATTCGAACTACTGCTATTTTTAACTTAACGCTCCTATCTACTCAAAGTGAATAAGATAATATTTTTCTTATAATATTTGTAACACCTTAAAAACTCTGTTTATATTATCTTTTAGCTTTGTATCTGCAAATATATTAGGGGCTCAAATCTTATTTGCATTGCAATAATTTTCTTCTGCTTAGATTTTTTTATCACTTCGCATTTTCTAAAGCTGCGTTAAAGGTTTTGTTTTTTAATATTTTTAAGTAGCTTCACATTTCTCTATCTTTTCAAGCGTATTAAAGCTAAAAAATTTGATTTGAGTTTAACCTGATAATATCTCTTCTGCAAACTTTATATCCATGAAACAAACAAACCAGTTATTACATTTTGACTTTAAGGAATTTAACCCTAATTACAATAAAACTATTTCCACTGTAATAATAAAAAAGCGTAGATTTTAAAATTTCGAGATAAATTGTTATTTTGAGAATATGAAGCTTGGTTTCATATAGGTAAATAGAATTCACCCTAGCCCTAATACCCATAATAATGCTAACACTCGTATAATATATTAAGAAATTTGTCCCCAATCAAAATGTTCTTTTATACTAATAAAGTTTCTCAATTTTTTATCCTTGACTGTTACTTTTGATTGCTTTATTTTAGTCTAATTGCAAATAAAGTTCTACTTGATTTTTCCCATTTTTTAGATGTTTTTTTTTTATATTGCATTGCTTTTCATCTACATGTTACTACAAGTTGAAAGTTAACTATAAAAACCAAAGGAAGTTAACTACCGAATTTAGTTAAAGTGTTCAGAAGTTGATGAAAATTGCAACAGAGTTCAGAGGCGTAGCAAACGGTAAATTTTTAATATCAATAATAATTGTAAAAAAAGGGGTTTATTATTGTTGCAATAAAATCTAGCAAATTTAATGTCACAGATTTCTGCCTCTAGAGTCGTATGAGTTAGACTCTTTAAATTCTTATAAAAAGTGTATTATTTTAGCCGCTATAAAAAATTACTAAAAATTAAAAGGTGTTACGAAAGTTATGTTATAAAAATATATTTTTATATTTTTAAACAGTGTATATAAAACACGGTCGGTTAGAGCAATAAGTAAATTAAAACAGCGTAGCACTAGTTATATGATATTCTCTTATGTAATCTTGTTTTTTAACAGCAATAAAAACAAGTACAAAAAATCATAAGAATTTAATATAAAGAGTATTCCTTTATTTGGGTCGTTTTAATTTAAATGGTTTATGGCTCTCAACTTAAGCAGGCAAGTAATTAGAATATTTACAGAGATACTGTGATTTTATGTAAATTTGGCCTTATCTTTTGACCTTTTACATGCCAACGCTTTAACTTTGCAACAACAAATAATAACAGCGTAAAATATCTTATTCTATATTTCTAATTACTTATATTATTTTAGACTGTTAATACTTTCCTAAATAATCTAACATAAATAGAAATTTTGAATTTATAGACTGTTTCACTTTTCTGTTTTAACCGAAGAAAGGTGCAGCTTGAATCTAAAGAATGCTAGCGAAAGTTTGTAGTAACAAAACTCTAACCTTTCACGTAGATATATGATTTGTTTTTTTAATATAAATCATGACTATGATAAGCATGATACTAAGTTAAGCCCATGAGTCTGAGGAGTTTAGTTTAATCATCAAATGCAATTTTGGTCATTTTTTATTCAAATTTATGCTGCAATTTTTCTTAATTGCTTCCTCGTTATCAACTAATCAACGAGCTCAAATAACGCATACACAATTTTGTAATAGAATATTTCAAATAATTTTATATTGAATGGTGCTGCCGCTGTAAGGTTGTTGATATCTAATTGGATTAATATATTTTTAATAGATAAAATTCATTTCAGGCTTGTGTTTATAAATATTTTCTTCAGCAAAGTTCAAAGTACAGTTTTTAAAATGTATAAACTTGTTTCTATTCAATAAATGGCATTTCGGTCAACAATAAAGGCCAGATGACCATGCAGTTTCATTATTTTTAAACTAAGTGTCATAATTATATATATAGAAATATAGATTTTTTTTATCTTCCTCCAGGATAAACCAACATGTAGAATTTTAACGGCAGTTAGAGTAAAGCTCAAAAGACTCGGAACTATAATTCATTTAGTCATATTTCGTTTGTCCTTGAAAATCACTGAAGAAGAATAGAAAAATTGCTTTAAATTCTCCAATATTGGCAGACAACAAGCGCAAACTCCCACATTTTTGCCACAACATCAAAAAGTCACTATGATTTCTTATTCTAATACAACTAGCCAGCTCTTACAAATTATACAATAACAATTTGTATTAAATTTATTCTAACAATGTTTTTTTTTATAAATAGAGACTTTAGCATATGAACAAATATTATATATATAATTTTTATATGAAGACGTTAATTCGACGTTCTATATCATTCAATAGATTGCAAATTACCTCATAATATCTGTAGGTCTTGCGCATTAGCTACCAACCTAAATCAATATTCTTGCAATACTATCTTCAAAATGGCGTCCAAATAATTTTCCTTTTTTAATATCTTACAAGCGCCACTGTCTTTTAATTTTTACTGTACCAACAACAAAATAATATTCTTTGCATACCACATACCCTACTAATGGTTTAAAAGAAAAAAACTTATTATAAATCGTTGATCAAGTTGCATTAAAAATTTGTATTCTCGTTTGTTTTTTTTTAATTTTTTACAAGGAAACATGAAAAAGTTTATTCATATTTGTGTAAAAGAAAAAGGTCGACAGAACTCATTTAAAATATGCATCATACAATTATAAATAATGAGCTGTGAATCAGTAACAACAAGAATAAGTAACTAAGTAAAATTTTAAGCATTCAGTATTCGCTGTTCCATATCTATTAAATAAAAAAGTTAAGTAATTTATACATAAAAACAAAAAATACATCAGGGAACAAATTAGGGCCGACAAAGAATAGGAGAATGAGAGGAGAAAATGGGCTGAATTAACATATATGGGGGAATCAACGTACGAACTGGCAGAATTCTTTGGAGAACACAACATCAATACGGCATTCAGGACGGGAAGCAACCTAGGCGGAATACTACGGAATAAAACAACCGGGACAAATATACTAGACGGACAAGGAGTGTACAAATTAACTTGTACATGCCATTATGGCTATATAGGGCGGACAAGACGGGGGATTAAGACCAGATTTAGGGAACATATTAAAGATTATAACATAAAACTACGAGAACCAAAATCAACTCCAGAATCAAATTTTGCGAACCATATAGTCAACAACAAATGTACACCAGGACATAAAAACAACGGTTAAACTGTTTCATACACAGCACAAAGGAAGGAGACTAAATGTATTAGGAACATGGAAATATAAAAACAGAAAACATTTGACGGACGAATAATTAACGAACAAATAAACACTGCTTCGGACACAATATTTGAACCATTGAAAAATTTTAACAAGAAAACAAACATTACAGCAACACAAACACGTTACGCAGGTGCACAAGATCAAAGCAATAAAGAAGATTATTACGTCACGGGATAAAACCCAATAGGTTCACACATAAACACAAACGGACAACAAGCATGATCGTAAAAGGATTTAGTTAGGAAGAGAGACGAATAAAAAGGGAGAGACTAATTAGGTAAAAACAGACAAACGAAAAGGTAGAGAGAGATACAGACAAAAAGGAGAGAAAGTGACAAATGCAATAGCACGAAGGGAAACACGAACAAGACGAACGATATAAACACAGCTGACAATAGAACGCAACTAGTACGAAAAGAACACTGAAGATGGCAAACGGCCGAAACCGGTTTGTTCACAAACCAAATTTGACGAGGGTCGACGGAAAACCGTACCCAAAAAAAGAATTTGAAACACTTCGAATGGAAGAATATCTTCCGTATTTTCTTAAGTGAGAGTCGGCCTGTTAGAACCCAAAATCTATATTCATTTTACCTGCACTTTAATTTAATAATTAAAATGTTGCATAATAAACTAAAATTTCTATAGAACTTACGCCTAATTACTTCAAGAAAATATCTCTTCCTGCAACTAATTTTAAAAACAGCAGCACTGTTTATTCTCTGAAAAATAAAAATTCTTAAATCTAATAAAATTTAATACAATTTGTAAAACCAATAACATTTTCAAATTAAATATATTTCTATTGATTTCAGAATTAAATACAATTGCTTCATGTCCATCTTAAATTACAAATGTACAACTTGAAAAATGTCTTAAAAGCTTCCAAAAAGTACAAAAATTTTAATTAAAAAGTTTAATTTACACAAAAAGTAAAAATAAATAAAATATGTACAAGATATATTCAGTCAGACAAAAATAACATAAAAAGAAAAAGCTATTTCTAGTAAGTAAATTGAAAATAACTACACTGTAATACAAAGTACAAAAAACAGAAATTAGTTTAAATTATTCTATTTCTAAAATAACCTTCAGTATCATTTACGATTTTTTTATGACTAATCATCGTTAAACACTCTCCACGTGATGGTTACGTTGGTATTGAAAAAAAAAAAAAAAATAGTACGTAAATATCAGCAATAACGTATTTTATATTTGCAAAAATTGGCATGCCAATCGTGTTAAATAAGCCTCATGTGATTTCTTTTCTTTTCAGATCGTGAAATCATGGTGAAGAAAAAATTAAAAGCATAATATGACAACTGGAGACGTTATTTCACTAAAACATTTCATAACTATAGAAGAGACATTAGTCAAAGTTTTAATTATGAACATTCTGACCATAAAGGTAAATAAAACAGCTCTAGTATACGGAACAGTAAAACTGATCCAAATTTCTTGATATCGCCCGACAGCAAAATTCTCTTCTTTACTGATTTATCTAATTTAGTAATATAAAAAACGGATATTTTCCATACTATTCACGCGCATAACAAAAACACATTTCCAAACGTTTTTACTTGTGTAAAAAGTTTTCCATAATGATTCCAGCTTAATGTAGATCATTTAATAGCCCATAAATTTCTAGTTGAAAATGACAATCAAATCAAAAGTAGACGTCTTGTCTTTGTGATAATTAATAAAGTGTATGTTTTTTAACACAGATAATTAAGCACAATTTTTCCGGCGTGTTATTTTTTGCACTCGATTAACCGAAAATGTAAAACCATTTTATTCCATTTCTTACTACATGGTTCCAAATAAATTTGTATCAACGATCTCATTTACTAAGGAGGCGCTTTGCCCAAGTCACGCAAACTTTTGACGAGACACGGAGGTCTTGCTAGGAAATACAGCATTGTTAAACTATGTTTTTATTGAGAACTAAGTTATCCGCAACTGGCGTGTACAGTTGCATATATTGCTTCTTGTCACTTTAACGTAGGCATAAAGCCTTTTTTCTATACATAATCCCTGATCAAAATAATTGTTTTTTTTTCCTATATACATATACCATTACAATCTCAGATGGAGTTACATATTATTTTTTCCTCGGGTTTCAAGTGTAGGTGCCTTCACCAAAACATCTACTCAGGCAGATTTAGATTTAGAACTAATTTTTCACAGCTATTCAATAATAATTATTTTTCTTTGAATTCTAGTTGCTGATAGGTCATAATAACTCTGTTCTTTAAATGTTCTGTTTACCAAAAAAAGTAAACATCCAGCTAGCGCAACTGCTCCTTTTATTCTAGCCATACACTCAACACGGTTGCAGCTGATATGAAAAGATTAGCATTGTTGATGTGCACATATTAAAGGGCTGCCAATTATGTTTGCAATAAAATTTAAATTCAAAATTCAAAAAAAATATATATGTTCAAAATATCAATTAATAAAATCTTCAACATTATTTGTGTTACCACCCTTTTGAAATTTTCTATTAGATTTTGGTATATAAATGAATAAACAATAATAGTCAAAGTTAGGGATATATTTAAAAGCATTTTGGGCAGTATTGAACATAAATTTGATCGCTTCTTTACAAATAATTAATACTAAGGTTGCGTTTAAAACAAAAACTATAATTATTTAAAAAATTTATAATAAAAATATTAAAACAAAAGGAACATTTTAAACTTCCAATAACGAACAGCTCTGTTTGTTTTTTTTTTTGTATCTAAAGCACAAAGTCAAGATATAAAATATAATAACAAACAAAACAACCTTTGAAGTTTAATAAAAAGCTCAATTAAATTTTATTGCAATTATTTTACTTTTAACATATTTTTTTTTTGTTTTATTATGGAAGAAAAATTATTTTTTCTCTGTGTATATTTATATAGATTATTGTATAGAAACAAAGCAAAATAAACAAAGAAACATGTCTCCAACATTTTTGTTTTAAAATGAACACAAACCAAAGATTCTTGTTGTTTTTCTTCGTTTTTTCATAAAGTCCTTAAAATATTTCAAATAATATCTTGTGTTGTTGCTGCTGTAAAGTTCAAATCTTTTACAAAATAAAACAAGAAAGAGGAAAACAGCAAGATTCCAGACCTAAATGTTTGCTAAGGCATTAGTTAAACAGATAGTCGAATTGTCTATATGAATCTAAAACGAATTTTTAAATACCTTAAATTTTCGTTAACATTTTAGTTTATTGAACAATACTTTTTTTGTACGATATCAATGAATAATAATATGTAGCGGTAGTAGGCGGGGTGCGATAATAAAAGTAATTAAAACACTGTTAAAACTAAACCGGTGTTAATACATGGCATGCATGTATGCATGTTGGAAACAGTTTTAATGATTCAATGATTCTAGGCCTTGGTTGATTTTAAACAAGCAAAAAATACAAATTTTCTATATATAGTCCACTTAATTACTCGTACGTACACTCTTGCCTATAAATAAGAGCATGCCGCAAAAGCATAACATCGTAACATCATCATTGTTTACTTGTTAGTTGACTTCAAGATGATGAAGTTAGTGAAGGTCAACATCAAGCTTAACTGCAACTTTATTCAGATAAGTCGAACAATGTTTAATGTAAAACAACAACAGAAATAATACTTCATCAATCAATAACTCCAGTCTCTAATTAATATTCTGTAAAGGAATACTTGTAGTACAATGGCAAGAATAATTTTGTGTTATAAAAGACGATTATCCTAAATCAGCAAAAGGTATTTAAACACAAGACTTGTCCAAAGTAAACGATGAACGCGAAAATAATAAAACTAATAGATATTAGAAACTTAAATTTTGATATTGGATCTCCTGTTGGAATCACATCTCATTTACATCCTCATTACTGTGTATAGGAAACATTCGTTAATAAGTTGCATTTTAAGTAATAGTATGCTGTAGATGTAATTTTTCAATAACAATGTAAAATAAAGTTTATTTATAGCCAGACGTTTTCAACCAGAGACTTGTTTTATGTGAAAGTGTATTGGTAATTTTGCACTGAAGAATATTTCAGCTTCATGATTGTGCATGCACTTTAGCATGTGTTGTTCTGCTGAGTTTTGCTCTCTCGTGAGTTTTTGTGTGGTTGTTTTGGATATACGATGCCATATATGGGCCTATTTCGTGATGCCTGCCTAATTCAGTTTCTTGTCTCTCTTGTAAAATTGTGATTTTGCAGATAAAACTTTTTAAATATAAACCCTGCATCACTGTTGCAATCGATCATCTTGGTAAAAGCTTTATAATTGTTTCCTATAATTGAGTAAATTCCACGTGATATTCCTTATAATGTTATATTTTACATTCGCCGGAAAACAACCAAGCATATACTACAAATTAACACTAACCTTTGGATCAGCTTGTTATAAGCTGCATTTTTAACTTTCATTCCAATTTAATGTCAAATGCGCCACATGCGGAATGCCATTATCTGCTGGGATAAATACAAAATATCACAACTGATCAAAACGGTAAGCAAAAACATCTCGAAATTAGTTTTATTTAATATACAAACAATTATATATATGTTATTTAAAACATATGTGTATACATTTTTAAAGTATACTGAACATAAAATGAAAAAAATAAATAAAATATGAAAAAAAAATTATAAAATATATTTGTGGTAACCATTCACATGTCAATCAAGCATACTATATTCAGCATCCATAAATAGCATGAAAATATATTTTTATTTTTAATATATTATTTTATCTATGTATGTCTAAACTGTCAGCATAAATTTTTGGTTTACACAATTTTACTTAGAGCATCAGTTAGAACGTAAATTAAAAGTTACAGAGAATTAGAAGTGATGAAATTTTAAAGTTCTCTTTGACTTTTATTTTTACCATAATATAACAATTATTTATCATATTAAATATAGTTGATATAGTAGCTTGCAATATTATTATTATGCTACACAACAACACTATAATAAAATAATAATAATAATTTAATTTAACCACAATCTAAGACCAACACTAATATTATGGCTACTTTCACCATATCTTTTCTTAAAACCGATCAGCTAAAGAGCTCTTAGAAAAACAGTCCCAAAATCTAACATTATTGTTGTTTATAACGAAAATTTAAGCTAAGGCTTTGACGCCACCTTTAATTTTTTTATTTTTCATTTATAAGTGGAACTAAAATTATTTTCCTTTTTGCAACCTTCTAAAAAAATGACATGGCTTCCACAACTATATCCGCAAGCCATGGAAGCCTTTAAACTTTTAGCTGATAGTATATGTTCTTGTTTTGGTGATCACAATTTCTCTCCATAATAAACATAATTAGCACTATCTTAACAGGCTCATAATAATTTTTGCATTGAAGAAGAATATTTAATGCTGCATAACTGGCATTTATCCCTATTTATGCAAAATCCTGATGTAAATTATCGGCGAAAATGTCGAATGTAAAATCAAAGCCATTTTTCCGTAATAATATTCTATAACAAAAGTGTTAAGATGAAAT
Source organism: Trichopoda pennipes (assembly GCA_030448955.1). Taxonomy (NCBI): domain Eukaryota; kingdom Metazoa; phylum Arthropoda; class Insecta; order Diptera; family Tachinidae; genus Trichopoda; species Trichopoda pennipes. The sequence continues at coordinate 7,380,923 of JASKUP010000012.1, read as the reverse complement.
ATTTACATTACATTAAGCATAATTTTAGAGCACCGTTATAGCAAAATATTATAGTAAATAGACTAGGGAATTAACAACATCTAATAACATTTGTTCCAAAAATGGTTTGCCATCCTTCTAACCTAACTTAAACAATGTAGGGTTCTCAATAAAGAAACAAAAAAAACGAAATAAACTTATTGGACTACCAAGGATATGAACAATGTCTGCAACGGACATCTTGTGTTTAAATATTTACGAGCTTGTGCTGCACTGTACATAAAATATTTCGATCTAACATATGTATGCATACAAGTATATACTTGAAGTTATACAAATATATTTATAAGTTTATATGAATATGTATATGCAAATGTGTACATGCATACATACATTAATACTTAAATACATTTTAATGTCTATTGTTTCTTTATCATTTGTCACCGGTGCTTTTTTATAAATTTTTCTTTTATTTTGTCACTTATTTTTCCTTATTTTTTTGTTTTACAAGTGTCTCTATTTTATAAAAGTGTTGATGTTTTTTATTTAATGTATTTTTTCTTTTCTTTATGGTTTAATGGAAAGATTTGTTATCATTGCATTAGTAAATAAAATTAAACTGTTTAATGTGGCCAATTGGAAATCATAACGAAAGCCAATAAAAAATTCTTGCAAAAAACGGATGTCAAAACAGACGTGAAGTTAAGAAATCTATACTAAAAGTGTAGATGACACACAGTTTGTGAGAATTGAAATATTCTGACTCGTACGGTTGAACGTACGTGCTGGCTTTGACTTCCCCCCCCCCCGGGGCACATTTATAAGTTGTGATGGAAATCCACCGTTATTACATGTGTCTTCGGGAGTAAAAGGGAGCCCAGTCCCCTAATAGGCTATCAGGAGCCAACTGGACAATCCAATATAATTCCACGATAATCAGTAAAGCCCCAGAGTTCAGCTATTTGTCTTTTTAGCCTTTTATCTGTTTTCTGACTGATTATTGAGGTCTGCTCTTCGGGCGTATCGCGGTGGTTATGTGTTTCGAGACCCTCGTTTTACAATGAACGCAATGATTGGTCCAGGTCCAGTGAGCTTGAGTTCCGTCGTGTTCTTAAATTATATTAAGCTTCAAAAGTTCTAGACCAGGATTTGAATAGTCTCCAACTCTTCAGCAAGGAGTGAAGGCTGCGGCCTGCTCCAGGCTTTTGAAGTTTCGACTAGCAGTGACCGGGGGGTATACGTATCTAGGCTAGGATGACGCTACATTTCATGCACAATGGTATGATCCACCATCTGATTATGGCTTACAGCTAGGTACAGATTGAAATCTTATCAGGTACCTTTAAGGTTGACTAAAAAATAACCAAATTCACACTGACTCCCATATAAATACAAATCTTTTTAATTTAATTTGTTTATTAAATGTCAAATCGTAAAGACGCTAAAGAAGAAGAGAATGTGATACAAAAAAAACTTAAATTAAAAAACGGCCAACCAAAACTTAATCTTGTGTACATTTAATAAACAAATTCTAATTTGTTACATTATACGCTACCTTAGAAAGATGAATAATGAAGATGAAAGTAGCCATTAAGGAAACGCTGAAAAATAGTTTTAAAATATAAAATAATAGTTATTTATAACGTAAAGTTAAGCTAAGAATTTGACGTTACAAAAAGTTCTTTAATTAATTATTTTTTTTTTTTAATTTATAAGTTGAACTAAAATTATTTTACTTTTCAAAACCTTCTAAAAAAAATTACATGTGGTTATCTTAAAAAAGTTATTTAAGAAAATTTGTTAGTTTGACTAAAAAATAGTTAAAAATTCTACATCCTCAGGAAAAAAAAACAGCCATAAAATTTGCGTGGACTTGCTTAAATTTTGCTTTATTTTACTGAATGTTTTAATTTAATTAATTTACTTTAGTACATAGTTATTAAAAAATTATTATACTATAAAGTTGAATAAATTTCTCTAAATTAACTTAAACAGGTTTTATACATTTTAGTTTTGTAAATTGGCAAAAAAGAATAAATATCAACTCAATGGCAGAAACTCATTTAGTCAAAACCTCTTGACACGACTCATGTTTTTTCAGATTTCTTTAAAACTTTTTAAGTGTTTTATTTTAATAGATAGATAATTTGATAATTTGAATAACAACCAAATATTTACAATAGTTTTAGCAATGAAGCCATATAGTTTTAGCAATCAAGCCATATTTCGTGTAGGTCACATAATTATTAGAGCTCTTATAGCAAAAATAGTCTGAAATCACATATCAATTCAATTTTACCCATTTAATTTGAGTACAAAGACATCTGCTGCCATGATGTGGTATCAACACCTTGTGTAAAGGCCGCTGCCTTATTTCCAAAACAGCATGGCCAAACGCAGTTTTCATCAAAAAAGTGTAAGCGTTCAATGACAAGTTGCTGATGCCATTATTTTTTCGATTTAATATGGGTAGTTGGTAGCTTTAGTGTCAACAGAGGCAAACGTGGCTCATGATATTTTTGGTTTAATGCTACATTTTTTTCTTCCAAATTGAAGGTGTCAGCTATCAAACCGCGTTTTTCAATTTACCAACAATTGACTTACACTAAGGGTGCCCAATACAAACATTACCTTATTATTAGTATTTTTTTTTTTTTGTTAATTAACAAATATAATTTAAACCAGTTTAAATTAAGCATTAACTGAAAATTAAAAAGGCTTTCTGATTTTAACCTTTTTTTAACAGTAAAAAAAAACAAAACTGCATTATAACTCCAATTAATATCATTATTTCTTTTGTATACAAAATATCATAATAAAATAAACTTTTAGTTGTAATTAATTTTCATTATAATTTCTGACTTGTATTTCTTATGCTGCTGTTGTTGTTGTTTTTGTTATTATTATTTTTTGTCTTTTTGTTATACATTTCTAGTTTTTTGTTTGGTCACTTCACAAGAGAAAATCCCCATTTCTGAAGTTCGTTTTTTGCTTAAGTCTTAACAATTTATTTTATAAATTAGCGTATTCATCAATTTTAATAACATTTTCCAGCCATCAAACCACAACGCAATACTAAAACAACACCACAACTTCTGACCCATTACACAAATTTAGAAGTAACGCAAGAAAAGGATGAAGATAAAGAAAAAAAGGATTTTCACTTGAATCAATGTTAAAACAAACGAAAATAAATTTAACAAACGACTGAATAGTTACAATTTTAAATAAGACAAAAAAAGTTTATAAAAGAAATATTTAATTCGCTTTACAACGAATTAAAAATCCTTTACATTTAATTCTTTTAATCTGAGAGTTTTTGTATCAAAATCTTAAAGTCATATTTTAACTCAGGCCCTTGTAAAAAGTTCAACTCCAAATTGATAATACTATCATAGTTTACCATTTAAGGTCGGTTAAGAAATCGGTGCGAAGAAAATAATAGCTCGTAGGACAAAATTTCACTTTTGGTGTCGTCTTTACTGATAACTATTCTGCGGGGCTTGAACTACACACATCCCTTACGACACATTTTAGCATATAAAATTATAAATGATATGAATTATGGACAACCATATTTTTTGGAAAATCTCTTAATGCCATTTCGTTTCTTGTAACCAAAAACTAAAATAAAATAAGTGAATCGTGTTCAAGCTTATAAAATAAAAAACCTTTAAGGAAATTAGGAAATAAACATAAGTTTTGTCTTTATATTTTTTACCTTAAATTAGGCTGTATAACAAGAAAATATTCGTATATAACAAAAAATAAAAGGATTCGTAGTTTAACAAGAAGAAAAAAACAGCAGCAACCACAAAAAGAAAACGACTGCGAAAGAAAACGAAAACATGGCTACTTTTAATAAAAGAAATTTTAACACATACACACACACGCATTCATACAGACACATCCAATTCACAATTTTATATATGTAAATGTTATTTATGAAGGAAAGAAACAAGAGGGTGTTGAATAGTTGGAGTTGCCTTATGAACAGGCTGATGATATTATTGTAGTTGTTTATAACATAAACTGGTGTTTAAAGTGTTATTTTGTTGTTAGTGTTAAGAAGAGGGTTGGTAGATGTTATTAGATATAGTTTTATTTAGTTTGGCTTTTAGTTGTGTGTATTTTTTTTGTTCTTTTCAAAAATTCTTTTAACAATGTTTAAGGATTATTTCGTCTCGACCGAACATGCAATTAATTATAAGCTTAAGGCCTTGAAACCCTTTTTTCCAAATGTTTTACCCAACAACATAACAGCAAGAAACACAATTTTACTAAATTTCTAATGAAAGACAAAAAAAATAAAAGAATATACAACTCTATTCATCGTAAGATTTAAGAGCATTGAAACTTATACCACATAACTCAAACCATACCAATAAGCGATACATTTGAATATTACTCGCATATATCTTGGCCCAAAACTATTAAGGCATATTTAACAGTTATTCGTTTTTGTTTGTTATTTTGATACTTATTTGTTAATCCATTATCATTTCCCCCTAAGTTATATTTTGGTCGTTACAAATCCAAAACTATGAATAGATCTTGATTTCGAACGACTAGAGACGTTATATATTATCGGATATGGCGATAAAAAATGCTTTTCAGGCACACTAATACGCTGACGAAAAGTGTATGTTAGTGATAAACTAGCAACTATTAATACCTTGACGGTCAGCACTATTAGTCTTATTCGTGACATACAGTAGTTAGCCGTCTAAAATATCTTACACCCACGTTATCCGTAATCATTTTAAAATATAAATTCTATGTATAATTTAGAAATAAATAAATTTTCAATAAAAAATTATTTTATTAATTTTACTAGTTCGATTTATATTTTTCTGCTTTTGTTGTTTATCGTAAGTGTTTATCTTGTTTTGGTAAAAACGTCATAACAAGTTTAGCGGTTATCACATCCGCCTAACACGCGGAAGGCCCCCGGTTCGATCCCGGGCGAAAACATCATTTTTCTTTTATTTTATAGTCATTTATTTTCAAGATCCAATTTTTAATATAAGTTAAAATTTTTTAGATTCAAGTTATGTAGCGATTTTTTCATTATGCTTATATTATTTAACAATATATACTTAGCAATAGCATAAGACCCAAAAAATGTTAACCATTTTAGGAAAATATCTGCATTTTCAGCAATTTATAACAAACTTAATAACTTTTTTATTTTATAGTATTAAGTTATGTTTACTATGTTTAGCGCATTTAGGCGTTAAATTACTAAAATTTCATTGTCAACAAAATTGTTTGTGCAAAACAATTAATTTCTGCCTTCGCGCAGATTTTGCGAAAGCAGGTAAAACTCTTTCTTTAATAAACAAAGCAATGATACACCCAACGCATTCTACAAACAATTACTCGAGTGTTATATGAAGCTGAAGGTTAAGATCGAGGTAAGAGTCAAGTATTTAACTGATGATGCATTAATACGCGGAGTTATGGCAGAAAAGTCGTAAATCGCAGTCATTAATATTGGTAAATATTAAATGGTCAATAGGCCGGGGAATTAATGCAAGAGCAAATAGGCCTTAAAGGAAAATTCTGTTTATGGATCTTAGGTACTCCATACAGCTTTGGAGAATTTGATACATTAGTCTTAAGCCTATTTCTCTCTGCAAGTATATAACGAATATTCTTAAGGTGATAACAGGACAATCAATATATAATATTAGAAATTCGTTGGAATTTAAGGATAAAACCAAGAGAATAAATATACAAGATAATGATAGATTGTTTTCATTTGATGTAGTTTCACTTTTTCCAAGTATTCCTGTAGGTTTAGCTTTAAGTATTATAGAGGGAAAATGGCAGATAATAGAACAAAATACGAATATTGAGAAGGAATTATTTTTACGTAATCTTAAGTTTTGCATTGAAGACAATAGGTATTTTCAATTTGATAATAGGATATATCAACAGAAGGATGGCCTCTCTATGGACTCTCCAGCATCTCCAATTATAGCTGATATTGTGATGGAGGAATTACTAAATTCATGTATTAGTAAAATGCATATTAAACCTAAGATAATCACAAAATATGTGGTTGATTTATTTTGTATAACTTCAGAAGATGCAGTGGATGATATTTTATCAGAATTGAATAGTTTCCATCCGGATATTAAATTTACGATTGAAAGAGAATTAGAATCTAGACTTCCATATTTAGATATATTGATAATAAGAAAGGAAAATAAGTTAGTGTTTGATTGGTATAAGAAACCAACATCTTCTGGAAGAATTATTTATTTTTATTCAAAACATCCAAGGAAAATGATAATAAACACAGCGAAAAATATGATAGACAGAGTATTGACTATAAGTGATAGAGAATTTCATTTGAAGAATAGGGATACAATAAGAGATATACTTAATGACAATGATTTTCCAGTAGAATTAACTAACAGGTTAATTAGACAATATGGTAGTTATAGGCATAATTTAGGAAATATTACGGCAGAACCAAGAAATTATAAATCATTAACTTATATTCCTGGAATATCAGAAAGATTAAGAAATTGTAAAATATATGACACAGATAAATATATAATTGCACACAAAACACATAACACATTAAATAAATTATTTAGCAGTATGAAGGATAAAATAGGAAAAATGGAAATATCTGATGTAGTATACAGGATACCATGTGGAGGAAGTGACCAGGTGAACTGTGACAAAGTTTATATTGGGAAAACAAAAAATAAACTTAAAACAAGATTAGCTGGTCACAGGTGTGACCAAAAATATAGGAATATTTCAACACAGAAGACATCCTTATCTTCACATTGTAAGAAATATAAATATTATCCAAAGTTTGTGGAATCATAAGCATTAGATATAGAAAAAAACTATAAGAGACGTTATATGTTAGAAATGTTAGAAATTGTTAATGTACCAAATGTCAGGAGAATAAATTTCAAGACAGACACAGACAATTTAGCTCAGAATTATAGGTACTTAATTAAAAAGAGACATCCCATTTGTTATAATCATTTCATAAGAGAGAATTTGTTATTTGTTTTTTATTTGTTATTTCCGTTTCCTTGTTTTTGTATGTTTGAAAATTTGAAAATTTAAATTTTTTATGTATGTATGAAAAAATATTTTATATGTTTTTGTCAAATGATTTGAAACATTTTTTTCAATTTGTTAATAATTTTTTGTTTTCAAAAATATAAAATTTTTTTCCTGAAGAAGCTTACCAAAGGAAAGCGAAATATCGAGAAGAAAAAATATATAAAAAAGATCGTTAAAAAGAAAAAAGATATTTATTAAAGATAAATAAAAAAAGATCGTTTAAAAAACTATAAAAATTATTTTTCTTTTTTAATAAATTTAGAAATTAAAATCAAGAAATATTTATTTGTTATGGCAGTAAAATATTTCGTCTAATAATTTCCAAAATTAGATACCAAAATTAAGAACAATCGAATATATGGAATTCCAAAGTTTCTGACACTATGTTTAAGAAATAAGTAAATAAATAAAATTTTCTACTATATAAATGGGAAAACTACAAAATATTTAATATACAACTAACAGCCCAGCATACATTAGCATGCATTTGGCTTCAAACCCCAAAATATGGCCATAAATAAAAATCAAATGGAAGGAACACTTTTAAAAGATAATAGCAACTAGCACCCCACTCAAAAATATTAACAAATGTAAGCCCGAGGATGCTTAAGAATCTATGGAAGATGCTTTCTACACTCCCATTTGTACAGAATATACAAATAAGTAAAAACTATTATTTATTCCCAAAAGTTTAAGGCAACTTCATTATCTTTTATGTACATAAAATATAATATTTAGGCACACATATATACACGCATACATACACACACAAATGTATATGAATATTTTAAACTGAAATTGCCTCTAGAGAGGGTGTTTAATGATAACAATCTTTTTCTTTATTTTTTACATAAATACACACACACACATTATTCATCACATATAGATATATGTATGTGTATTTGCGTGTTTGTTATATTTCAAAACTCTTAGTTTGTTTCTTTAGAAAATGTCCATATTTTACATATGCCAGGATATTTAAATTCTTATTTCTGCCCTCCGTATTCTCTAAAACTTTTTACACCCTTTTCATTTAAATTCTGAAATATTCTACTTTTCTATTTATTATTTTACTAGTTATGCAAATATTCGTCTTAGTTCTTTATGCTCAACTTAACCCTTGAAACTTTTTTTGGAGCATGAGTGTGATTTTAAGACATAAAATATTCTTGAAAGAGACATTCCATTCATTTTATCAATTTTAAAATTTTGCTACTTGCAAAGTCTGCAGTATAGTGAAAAATTGTTGTATTTAAATAAATGTTCCAATAACGTTTTACAAACACAAAAAACTCTTTAAGAAAATTCTTAAATATAAATAATATAAATAAAAAATAAAACCAAAGGCATCCGCTATGTGGAAATAAAAATTTAGTTATTTAAATAACGCAAATAGCCTAAATTTTCTTGCTACAAAAAATTGAGTTTAAAATAGACAGATGGGTAGATCATTATAGAATATGATATGCAAATTGCAATAGCACTTTGTAAAAAATTAATTTTTCTGTCTTTAAAGAGTTCAAAAGTTAAGTCCATATACATAGACTTGCATTACCCAGAGGAACAGCCTTTAATTTCTACGTTTAATTGTTTATAATCATACTTATTATCATAACGGAAATGGGTAAATTTTAAATGTATATAAATAATGATTCAAAAGAAGAACTAATTTACGACAACTTCCGTCAGCCGTGGAAACACCCTTTCATTTGTAGTTTACACTTACATTTATACCTGTTACTATATTGGACTTAGCCGCCCTTTGATCTGTTTATAACCTTTCTAAACATAATGGCTATATACTTCAAGTTCGATTACCCATTGGAAGACCCCTTAATTTCAAATTTTATGCATTTATACTTGTTTTTACAACGGACATACCATGGGCCCCTTTTTATAGCAGTATGAAAAACTGAGCCATATAGGTCAAATATATCACTTATATAGCTGTAATTTTTTATATCAATAACTATGATTTAAATCTCAATTAAAAGCACTTTTAAATTTTACAGTGAATGTTCATGTAAATCGCAATTGTCGGTCTGTAACGCTTCAGAAGACAATACGATTTATGTCAAAGTGCATCGCCGTTATAGACACCTTTTAATTTTCTAAATTTAAACATTTATACTTGTTGTTATTACAAACTAATTAAAAAAAATGAAGAATCCGGTATTAAATAAGTACATATTCTGTATCATTTTCAATTGTTTGATTAGAACTGTAGAAATTGTTTTAATATTATCCGTTAAAGGGGGTCCCTTAAAAAACAACAATTAACTTTAACGGCTATAGATGTGTTCAATACATTTGATGGTATGTGTATGGCATGGTGCGTTTTCTTTTTTTTTAATTGCTTTCTTCAATCTCCCAATCTTCTATTTATTTCTTCAGACAGCAGCAACTTCGATCATTTTTAATAATATTTAAAACATGAATGTAACTCCTTTTTAGGTTTTACAGAACTATACGTAGAGAATCGAATTTGTGCTCATTTATAGTCTTACGATTGCAGACGCCCAAGCTAATTACAGAGCAACAAACACTAGCTTCGATTTAGATTTTCTTATGAAATTTTTAACCGCAAACACTTATTTCTGTAAAACTAAATTAATTTTTTTCATTCTATTCTCGTCTTTTTTTCCTTTCTTCTCATTTTCATAAACAACTTATGAATCCCGTATAATTTTAAAGATAAGTTTCCAACAGGCTTCAATTTATATTCTCGTGAAAGCAGAATAAAAAATACCTTCTTTGCACTAATACTTTTTTAGAAGAAACACAAAATTTCTTAACCCTTTTTAATACAAGAAAAATATTTTCACAAACTGGACATTTGCAACCCTTTTCTTGCACGTCTTAAATATATTATGAAGCAGTTTTCCTACATGTTAAAAAAAGAAGCTGCAGCATCTTTTGACCATCAATATACAATAAAAGGCTGCCTTTAGAAATAGCAACCAACTAGAGGTCAAAGATCAAATTTTTAGAAAAATTCTCACAGTTTTTCAAAGCAAAAATCAAATAATTTTAAAGTCTTATGATGAGAAAATCTTAAAAAATTTACGTTAAGATAAATTTTTGGTTATAGAGCATTAAGTAGAAATCAGGACAAGCCTGTTTGCCTTAAATAAAATTATTTTTGAAGTTTTTTTATTTGTTATTTTCGTTGTAGGATATATAAAAAAATTAAGATAAAATTTTAAAATCTGTTTGTAAAATTTTTGTTCATAGTTAAGTCGAAAATAATAATAAACTAACAAATAAATTATTATTCTGCGCTCACTTTATGATATTTATGAACAGTGTACTTTGACAAATCATTATGATTAGATTAACGGTCAATCAAGGCTAGTAAATTATATAAATTTACCTTAAAAATCCGACGTGTTTTTTTTTGGTGCAAATAATTGTCATCTGAACGTACGATGATGCAAGAACACCAACACCTCCAAGACATTAGCGTACCGAAGAAGATATTACCGCTATAAAAGAAGTGTGAAAAAATATCTAAGTATTCATCGACTTGTCGTTGTTTGCAGGAATTAGTTCACTATGTGGACAATTTTACGCAAAGATTTAAACTTAACACGCAATAGAAAATACATAAAATATAAACATTTTCCCAGCTTTTTATATTTTGCACTTTTGTAAAGTTTTCTAACAAAAAATAGATAGAAAACAAGGGAATTAGTATAAAATACAATATTAAAAGCAATTTACATAAACTTTACAAAAGTCTTAATGTACAGCTTCAGGCAATTTCTTATATTTTCAAAGAGAAAATAAAATCCTTGAAATAAAGTACTCACCACTACATGCAAAATTATATAAAAATCTAAGTTACATTTGGCACTCACACATAAGCGTGTATAAGGTTTATTACACATACATATGTATTACTTACAAGTTATTTACCAACTTCTTACTTACTAATATAAAAATACATGAATGTAAAAATATGTTTGTAATTTTGAAATTTTTTGTCAGTATATTTTTATATAGATTTGTGTGTGTGTGTGTGTATTTATGTAGAAAGTACAAACTAAACTTCTTTAAAATTCCTAATGAATTTCCTACCAACATTAAAGTAACTTTAGATAAAACTTTTTCATTCCTCTAGATTTTCATTAAATTGTTGTTATGCAGACTCAAGTGAAGAGAAGTGAAGGCATAAAGCTAAAGTCTTGTTAATATTATATACATCTTGCTCTATGTGTGTGTGTGTGTCTTATGTCTTTTTGTAAAAGTAGTTAAACACTTTATGTAGTCATGGAATCCATTTTGTTACTAAAATCCTTAATAAAGTAAAGACTAGCACTCTTAAAGGCAGAGAAACTTTTCTTATCATCAATTCTAGTTTATTTTTTTTTCCTTTTTTTGTAGCTTTTCTATGGAAACTACCAGGGTTTACGAGGTTTTAGTTTTTAACTTTATGTTTTATTTTTAAAGGAAAACAAAAAATCTCATTTATTATAGAAGCAAAAATTTCTTTTCTGTTTTTGTTTTTATTATTCTTTTATTTGGAAAATTTCTGCAAAATAAGTTAAAGTTCTTAGTTTTTTGTTTTGCTGATTGCTGTGTGTCGAAATTACAACAGAATAAAACTAAAATATATAAAATAGAAAACAAAAGCTTGTGAAAGAAATAAATGATGTCAACATTTGCTGTTGATGGTATTGGGCAAAAATAATGTCAAAAGTTTACAAAAATATTTTGTGGAATTTTTGCAATACGAACATTTTACTTTATGTTTATGTTTCTTTTACTTGGGAGCTTTTTAGGACCTTCTTTTCGTAGAAATTTACCGAAATTTAAAATCATCTTAAAGGCTAATTACTAAGCAGCTTCCGTTGGAAATATATATTTACAGCTTAGATTGTGGTCATTTTTTCCTAAAATGACACTTGCACAAACAAGGATACTCTTAGTAAAGGTTGCTCTGACGGTTGATAGATATACAAATTAATGTTAATATAGGAAGTAATATGTTCTGCGTTTTACATAACAAAATAAATTTTGTATAAGACTTCGAAATTTTCTCGTTTCAGCTAACGAAAATCAAGGATTTGCTTAAAGAAATTGTTGATTAAATCCAAAAGGTAAAAAGAGGTAGACATCTAAGCCAAAACTAAACATTTCATAATACCCATATCGCAAGATACTCATACCAGCGGCCAAAAGAGCTGCTAAAGTAGTGAACTTTTTTCAATGAAACTCTAACAAACAAGATCAAAGTACAAATATCAGCCCACGACTTCCTAGTAATACTTTTTTGCTCAATCAATGGAACTAATAATATATTTCATTATGACAATAGAAACTTTGCAATTACAATTTAGATGGCAACATAGTTTATTGGTTTCAGTTCATTAAAAAGAGGTAGCTTTGTCAAAAGAAATTTCCCCCAGCTGCTTACTTTGTGCAGTTATTATGATATTTCGTATTTACCGACGAGACAAAGATGTATTACAAGACATCAGTGTTATGCGCACTTTTTATATAAAGACTTTCACCAAATAAAACCATTAGTTTTGTTTAAGGGTTACACTAATAACAGGGTCGCACTTAAATACTTATTTATGGAATAAGCGCAGTGACATTTATATCAAAAACATACCAAAAAAGCAAACGATTTAATATAATGCACAGCCGTTCAATAGCATCGACTTCTATATGACTTATCAAAGTAAAGAGTGCACAAAAAGCTCCATAATAAAATTAAAGGAATTCCATGTTTTCAAACAAAATATTCGGTCGGCAATAACAGACTGGAATCGAATAAAATAAATACCACTTTTTAACAACCTTGTTAAAGTCTTCGCTTGGTTTCTCAACGGAAACAATATTAAGAATTAAAATAATATTCATAAACTAAATAATAATTAAAATAGTGAAGCACTCTATTAAAAGCCTTAGATATTTGTATATAAAACCATATTTCTATCTAGTGTTTTTATAGTGTTACTAACTTTTTGTCAAAAACCTCTTAGATAAATTCTTTCCGAGTTTTCTGCAATTTATGAGAAAATAAAATTAAAGAGTATAAAAAAATCTTGCGTATGATTTAGCGAAAAGAGTACCTTATTCGTTAATGGTTATTCAAGACGTTGTCACAAAAAGAACAAATCATATATATTCCGAGAGATAATTTTATGCAGAAAAATAAATTGAAAAATTGAAATAAATAGTTTATTTCTACTGATTATAGATACTTTGGAAATATAGCATTTATTTAAAATTCGAGTATATACTTGAATTATAAAAATAAATTAAATTTAATCGTGTTTTGCATGGTCCAATATATTTCTACCTAGATAGCAGGAAACTTATAATATCCATTTCACTTTTGGAAATTTTTAAAACTTTTCTATGAATTTAAAATGCTATCGAGTTTTTCAACAAGAAGTTTGTTTTTCTATTGTGGCAACACCAACAACATGATAGTTTTGACATTAAGTTTTTTGACGCATTCGTAGTAGATGCATTGGCAATTGTTGCAATTGTAAAGTTAAATGTTAAAGTTACATTTTGTAAAATTTTTAATATTTTCGGACAACATAATCGTCCTTCTGAGACCACTATTAAAAGTTTGGTTGTTATAGTCCTCAGGTTTGATATAAAATGTGCGAAGACCAACGCGTGTTTAAACAGGTCGTTCAACTGAAAACATGGCACCCATGAGCCACGTTGTTGAAGCAGATCAACAATTGGGATTATCCAAAACCACCACATGGCGAATTTGAGTTTGAAGCTTTACAAGGTTCAACTGGTACAAGAATTGAAGCCGACCGGCCATTCATATCGCCGTAGATTCGCTCAATTTATTCAGGAACAACTGGCTGGTTTTTCTGAAAATTTCATTTTTTCAGACGAAGCCCATTTTTACTTGTCAGGGTATTTCAATAAGCAAAATAGCCACATTTAGGCTTCTAAAAATCCTAGAGCGGTTATTGAGAAGCCATTCCGTCTCAAAGTGTCACTGTATGATGCGCTATGTGATCTGGAGGCTGGAATGAGCCGGTTTTTTTCGAAGATGAAGCTGGACTGGAAATGCGATAACGGTCAATGGCTCACGCTATCGCCAGATGCTAACAGTTCAATTTTGGCCTACTATTGACGACGTGGATATTACTGGCATGTGGTTTCAACAGGACGGAGACACATGTCACATAGCCATTGAAACGATCAATTTATTACAAACCAAATTTCCCGATCGCATAAAACCTTGACAATCCGTAGCTAAGAGGCCAGCCAGATTATGCAATTTAACACCACTGGATTATTTTTTGTGAGGCTATGTTAAGAAGAAAGTCTATACGGAGTAAATCGAATTGTTTTCAGTCTTTAAACCCAAAATCCGGACGTGATTAAAATCTTTGACGAAAGAATCAACATCTGTTAGCATGTCGTGGTGGACATTTGCCAGATATCATTATTCATTTATAATTGCTAAACTTTTCTCTTCGTAATGCAATAGAAATCATCTTAATCTAAATTTCTTGTTTTATTTTGTTGTAGAAAAGAAACTTTTTGTCGAAAAACTCTTTAAACACTCTCACATCCTTATTTACGGTATAAACATCAAGTGCAAAGCATTATAGAACCTATACCGCTGTAAAAGCCAGTAATCACGAAACTACAGTCTAATTACCATTTTCTTTTATCAAATCCTACTGTGCGTTCTAATAACAGAGTCTTACTTTAGGTTGTTGACATTTAAAATAGATATTTAATGTATTGGGTATTTTTTCAGTCCTACAGAAAATTCAAAAGGGCTTACTTTTAAACATTTATGGTCAACGTGTTGAGGCAAATCATAGCTGATAGATTAGAAATTGAATAACGCTACAAAACTATTAAGATTTATATTGAAAATCAGTTTTCAATATGAGAAATTTGTTGACGACTTCATAATTTTATGTTATACATAATTTATTCCTAGAACTGTGAAGGGATTTTATGTCACAGAAAACTTAGCGATTCACAGTCGGTATATGTTGAAGCTCTCACCGTCTCTTCATAGAAAGTTTTGTGCAAACATTTTGGTCTACACCCGTATACGGTGTAGCTTAAAGCCACAAAACTTAGCATAGTTCTTACACCTAAAAAGCCTAGCGCAATTTAAAGCTGATCCAATTTTCTTGTAATTTTAATTAATCGACAAAAATAACGCGTTAGGTATGAACCCAATTCACAATACGACCCTACCGATGCTACTACCACTAACAAAACAAGTGCTCTAATTGTTTTTTTTATATAGTTGTGGCATTATTGACTTTATTTCACGAAAAATTAAGTCAGTAACTTTTGTTTGCAAATATGCATAACATTATTTTGGTTGAGTTATAGTCTCAACGCTACAGAAAAGATTAACTCATTGATATCAGAATTTACACACTAGTACAACTTGACATTACTCGATTATTTTTTGCAAGGTTGTGGAGTGTCATTTTTCTAGGCTGATAATACTAGAAGACCAACATTGTTTGTGTTAATCGTTATATATGTTCAGCAGTGGTAAAAGGGTTTTTATAAAATTAAAAAAAAAATTAATAGCTGAACTGGGACGAAGAGTCTACATGAAGTTTAACAATAAAATTATTGAATTATATGAAAATTCTTTTTTCGATTGGAAATACAAAACAGCAATTTTAGTAGAACTTAAACTGAACCCTTATCAAAGTCATTTAATTGTAAGAAAAGTGTAAAAGTTTCCACAGGTTTACAAAACACATGCTCAACTGCAGTCTAAATAAATTTAAATAAAACACACCACCTTGTTCTTCGACTTTAATAAATTTTCTCAAAAATCCCTTTTCGTCAAACAAAAGACTACACAAAAAAAAGAAAATAATCGATATGTAGAGGAAATATTTGATAAAAGCTGTGTTAAAGGTATGTGTTGAACGTATTTCAGTAAAACTGCAAGCAACATCTTACTAAAGATTTTAGCATGGATATAAAAAAGTACAGTTCACACACAAACTTAAATAACATTTTACAAAATGGACACAAAAGACAAGAACTGAAATTGAAAGCATTAAACAGAACTTGGTAAATGAAACTTTAAACAAATTTATTTATGGAAAATATACATATTTTTTTTCAAGCATATAAACAAAAACTAAGTACTGTAATACAAAGAATCCTTGTGACTAAAGATATATACATATAAGGCGTGGTTGTTAATAACACAACAAATACACAAAAGCAAGGACACAAAACCTACAAGCAAACAGGCCTTTATTAGGTAGAGGTTTTACAAAGAACATAAAATAAAACCCACCCTTTAATTTTTTTTCTTATTTATTGTTGTTTTAGAAACAAGAACAATAACATCATCATCAGGAGCAATATTACAAAGGCAATAAAAGAAAATTCTAATAAGAAAAATGCCACCATTTTAAATTGTGCTTCTTGATGATATAAATAAAAAGGTTGAACTGTTGTTGCAAATAACACTCACCCCTATACATTGTACATTCATCGTTAGAAGTAAATCAAGGTTGCTTTAAGATAATTTTTATTAGTATTTATAGCATGCTATAAAAATGTTGTTGTTCCCTATATTAAAAAAGTTTTTTTTTGTCTCAGGCTTTAATGAAACCCAAAAAAAGTTTAACCTTATTTTAACCTTTTTCTTTATAAATGTCTACTTTTTTACAACCTTTTGATAATGTGTAACCTAATCAAGTGTTTGCATTTTCTTTTTCTACACGTTTTATTAGAGGCGTTCATCTTAATGTGGAAATTGAAGTAGATATAAATCCAATACTCGCATTAATTTTTTTTATTTGCTTTTCAAAACTTCTAATGTCAGTCAAGTTGTATGCAATTTTAAAAGCTTTTGGATAAAGCAGGGCACGCACATAGTTCGTGTTTCGACAACACATAGTATAGTACGCGTAACGTGCAAAGTTTGATCCTATTATTCCG
The DNA here is from genome assembly GCA_030448955.1 of Trichopoda pennipes. Lineage (NCBI taxonomy): Eukaryota > Metazoa > Arthropoda > Insecta > Diptera > Tachinidae > Trichopoda > Trichopoda pennipes. Next base: position 7,363,904 of record JASKUP010000012.1, on the reverse strand, counting down.
TATTTTATGTTAATGGTATCTGGTAAACCATTCCATAGTCAGTCTAAAGTCGGTCTTATTGGGAGAAAGTAGACCCTGATATATACTCCGATATAGAGAAGAAAAGCTTGCAAGTAATGACTGCATAGCCAGTGAATAAACTAAAGAATGGTATCGATCTTATAAATCTATGCTGGGTCTCTTAGTTATCTAAACAATCTGCACACTTACTGTCATGATGACCCTCATATGATTTTTAGAATATTAAATTTCTGAAAACTTCGTTAGACGTTTACGACAATCTAAATAGATTTTGCGTTTTGACAATTTTTCGTGTTATTTATTTTCTGAAACAAAATATCATTACAATATTTCCAAAAATTTATGTAAATTTTTCTGCTGTGTATTTTATAAAAAATCGATTTTAATACGAAAATTTAATAAAAAATTTAAAATCTCTATATCTCAAATAATAATTATAGTTATTTGAACTTTTTTAATATTTTTTAGTAGTTAATTATTAAGCACTAGGTCATTATTTAATACAAAATTTAAAAACTTCTTTTTTTATTATTTTTTTCAATATTTCGCCAAACCATTGGTTGGCATCATCAGAATAAACAAAAATAATGAATAAATAAATAATTAATAAATTTTGATTAATTATTTATTATTATTATTATTATTAAGATTTATTCATTATTTTTGTTTATCCTGATGATGCTAACAAATGGTTTGGCGAAATATTAAAAAAAAAAAATAAAGAATAAAGTTTTTAAATTTTTTATTAAATAATGACCTACTGCTTAATAATTAACTACTAAAATCTCTATATCTCCGTAAGTAACAAGTATTTCAAATATTAAGAAATTTGTGATCACCTATGTACTTTATAAAAAATCAAATTTAATATAAAAATTTAATAAACATTAAAAAATGGCTATATTTCCGTAAATAATAATTTCTAAAAATAGGCTTATTTTGTAATCACCTATGTATTTCCTAAAACATCGATTTTTATATGAAAATTTAATAAAAATTTTAAAGTGGCTATATTTCAGTAAATAATAAGAATTTCGAGAAAACATGCTTATTTTGTGATCACCTACTTATGTATTTTATAAATATTATTTTCTTTTTTTTTATGAAAATTTAATCAGAATTTTAAGATGACTAGGTCTCCGTAAATAATAAGAATTTCGAGAATATATTTTTTGATTTTATAGAAAAACGATTTTTATATGAAAATTTAGTTCTAACTTAAGCTTGTATTTAATTGGTCAAAGAAATAGGTATCGTAGAAAGCTGCAAAGATGTAATAATCCTTCTGAAAGAAACTTAATATTATGTTTAATGAAACAGCTGACTGCTTTTATTAACTATCATATTAAAGAAGATAAGAATAACAACTGGTATTCTTCAAAAGTTGCCGGCAGGCAATAAAAAGTTTTGGAAATTAACAAAAGCAATCAAAGGCAACCAGTCAACACTAGATAATTTAAAAGTATGTGGCGTTGATGTACACAGCAGTGTTGATAAAGCTAATATTATTGCAGATGTTTTTGAAAGTGTTCATGCAACTACATGCAATCAAACATCAACTTTTGATCGTAAGGTAACATAACACATACAATGGTTAAATAACCAAGCTATCGATATTGACATACGACATAATATAACGAGGCATGAAGTAAAATTTTTTGTAAATTCTCTTCGGAATTCCAAAGCTCCAGGTATTGACAGCATTAATGCAATAATACTGAAAAATATGTCAGATACGTTTTTTAACATTCTTACAACAATATTTAATTAATTGGTGTTTAAGAAATGGATATTTCCCAAAGATTTTTAGGAATGCCAAAGTTGTACCAATACTGAAAGCTGGTAAGGATGCCAAGTCTCCAAAAAGCTATCGACCCATGCTAAACAGCCTTGATAAAGTTTTTGAAAAAATAATATTAAAAGGAATAAATGATTTCACAGAAAATAATGGCATCTTGCAGAACGAACAGTTTGGGTTTAGAAAAGATCACTCTACAATGCATCAGGTTAAAAGAATCGTTAATAATATTCAAAACAATAAAACAACAGAAATTTGATTCTATATGGCATAACGGCTTAATTTTTATACTTGGAGCGTTTGGATACCCTATTTATTTGCAGAAAATTATAAAAAGCTTTCTATCTGAAAGAACTTTTGTCGTAAAAGTTGACAATGAGTACTCAAACAAACGCCAAATCCCCGCTGGTGTACCACAAGGTTCAGTGTTATCCCCTGTTCTGTACTCCATATACATATCAGACTTTAAAACACTAAGAGATCAATCCGCAGCGCTGTATGCAGAACATTTTAAAACGCAATCATTAAAAAAATGGAAAAAGCTTTAACTGCAATTAAAAGATTTTTTGAAAACTGGAAAATCAAATTGAATGATATGAAAACACAGGCAATCATATTCCCATTTAACAAATCGCCAAAGCGAATACCTAGTCGTAGACTATCCATTTTGGGGACGGAAATAGCAATATTAGACTCCGTTAAATATTTAGGGATAACGTTGGATAAGTGTTGAGTTTTAAGCAACACGTTCTCCAAACTTGTGCTAAAGCTATCAGTTGTGGAAGAGCTCTTTTTCCACTACTTATTCGAAAATCAACTTTTGATCAGAAAAACAAATTATTGGTCTATAGAATGTGTATCAGACCAATTATGTCCTATGGTTGTCAAATATGGTCTACTAGATGACTAGAAGACTTACCTGCAGATTATACAAAACAACAACTTAAAAATTATATATAATCTACATAGGCGTTACTCCACAATGGAGTTACACAGAAATTTTGATTCGAAATTTATAGGGTTGACCTGCTTACCAATTCTCAATAATGAAGATGTGAAAAGGATCTATGTTGAAAATCATTTCGGACAAAATTGTATGTAGATTTTTATGTAGATTTTAGGTTTATAGTTTCTTTTTTCTTTTATAAGATCTTTTTTATATATTTTTTTCTTCACGATATTTCGCTTCAGGAAAAAATTTTTATATTTTTGAATTTTATATTTTGTTTTTATTTTTTTTTTATATTTTTATTTTTTTTTTTTTCAAAAATATAAAAATTTTTTCCTGAAGAAGCTTTCCAAAGGAAAGCGAAATATCGTGAAGAAAAAAATATATACAAAAGATCTTATAAAAGAAAAAAGATATTTATTAAAGATAAATAAAAAAGATCGGTTAAAAAAACAATAAAAATTGTACTTCTTTTTATAAAATTGTTTAACTATTTGCTGTAATACTACTTAGTAATCTCTCAATCTTTGTATATATAATATTTTTGTATTTTAATGGTATGATGATAGTAAAAATAAAAGAAACAAACAAACAATATGAAAGTTTAGTAAAAATTGAAAAATGGCTTATTATACCTGTTTTTTATAAAATATCAATGTGTATATGAATGATTTTTTATTTAACCAATATTACAACAGTTTATTGTAAGAACCAATTTCATTATAGACGCTACGGTAATCCGTAGCTAATCGGAGCTAAGTTCAAAAGAATTAAAGGACTTTGCTATCTTATACCACTTCAAAATCCTTTCAGCATTCGCTATTTTATATAAAATAAAATAAAAAACCCAGCAAAAGTTTTAATTTACCATTTTTTCTTGATTGTTTCTTTGTGAACTACCCTAATAAAGTTTTTATTCATTTTTTACAAACGTTCTCTCTTAAAATGTTAAATTATCTAATGTTGCTGACATTAAATAAAAGTACTTGTTTATTTTTAGCAAATTTTCCTTGTCAAGGATTAAAAACGGGTTTGTTTTAATATCTTTGTAGCTTTTCAGTTGGAAATCATTATAAAATTTCCAAATGCAAACATTTTTCAAGGCAAAAACAATAAAATTATATCATATTTAAGTTAAAAAATAATTTTTAATATTAATTAATTAATTTCGTAAATTGTATTTTTTGTCTTTAGATTTGATGTTACGTAACTATTTAAGCATCGAAATTCTTGAAGAATAAATTGTTATGTAGACATATTTTATATAATTTGCGATAATTTTACTGTTAAAGGTGCGGGGACCAAACTTTCGTTTATCTTAAGTCTGACGAAAAACGTTGAACAACAGATACTATTCCACAAGGAAAATTTGATATTTAAAGTGCGTGTGTGTGCGTGTCTATCTCGGGTTTTTTTATTTTTACATACTATTTTGTTTTACAAATGTAAAAAACTCTAAACTAAACTAAATTTGAATTTAACATTCTAAAATTTATATTTGAAAGTTATTGGTGGTATTATTACCTAACATCCAGAACAGCCTTATTCAGCTTTAAGAAAATGTTGCCAGACACGTTTTAGATGTTTTTTCACAATAAGAGCATAAAATTTCATAAAATTTTTTTGATAGTAGATCGATTTTCAGGATTGATGATACGAATTTTGCTAGCTCCTTTATTAATTTATTCATCATTTATACTGTACTCATAACTGCTTTCTTTTAGTTTTTATGATTAAAATTATTTATATTTATAGTTTATTAACCTTTTTTTATTATTTTGTAATTAATTTTTTAAGCACAATGTCTTTACATAAAAAAATGGCGTGGCGAAATATTAAAAATAAATATAAAGTTTATAATTTTATTTATATTAAGACCATATGCCAAAAAATTTTATTATAAAATTAAATATATTTAATACAAATTAAATGATTTTGAACATCACTCACCGTGTAAATAATAATTTGATAAGTCGATAAATCAAAATAATAAGTGTTGATTGTAAAAAATTTAAATAGGTTTTCGAAATATTTTCACATAAATGGTTATCACAAACAAATCACAATGTTTTTTCTTTATTGTCCGCAAGTGTTAAATAAAAACTTTTTATCAGTTTTGTATCGCTTAACAAAAAGAAAAAAAAAGGTAAAAAGATTTCAAATTAATAATTCCCAAAATATAACGTTTCTCTTAAACTGTTATAATTTAATTAAAAACTATAAAATATTATAATTAAAAGTCTATATAGCAAATTACTAAGAATGATAAATTTCCTTTTTTTAAAAGCAAAAATATTTCTCACAATTTCATAACATTTAATAGTCCTTAGACAGGCATCCCACAATAGTACCAGCCCCAAAAATTATAAAGTGGAAGTGTCAATAATAACATTAAAATTGATTATACATATTTTGGCAAAAAAGTAAAGCAACACAATAAGAAAATATATGAAACAATATTCAGCATCAAAGGATTTCAACACAAACAGGAGTTTGCTATCGAGGGTGGTCTACAAGTAAGGAAACATAGTTGAATAAATAAATACTAATGAATATTATATACAATTTTGATTTATATATGTAAAGTCTATCATAATTGCCTATTTATATATATGCAATTAATGGCAGATTTATTTTTCTATCTTTTTGTAGTTAAATGTTTCTATAACTATAACTCCTCCACATCTTTATCAACAGGGTGTTTTTATAGAAGAAGTGTTTAAATTAAGATTGAACTTACTTAATTCGGAAGATAATCTTTTATCTCCATGGCTGGCTCGACGTAGTTAGTCCAACTCCTGATGACTTTTTTCAATTTTTGTTTCCGTATTTAGGCAACGTGGTGAATGTTATCCCCTACGAGGTCAATCGTTTCTTATCGGCGTAGAATAGCCACTTTATATATCTCCACAGCAATTAGTCTACCGAGGCTAGATAGCACGATCTTGGAGGCCAATTCACGGACTAAACGTGAAACTATGCGACTGTGTGACATGTTGCACCGTCTTGTTGAAACCACATGTCATATGGCTCTATAGCGATCACCAATAATGTTCTGAGCAGCATTGTTGAAGACCTACAAACCAGTAATACCATCAGCCAATAAAGTACACTAAACAGTCAGTTTTTTTGGATGTATTTGTATCTCAACATACACTTGAGGATCATCATCAATCCAAATACGACAGTTTTATTATTAAAATCGAGATCAAATGTATTCTTGTTGTGAGCCTAATTTTCACAATTTAGAAGCGTTGTTCAGGCGTCAATCTATGCATGTAGAAATACCAAACCATACTCAACATCAATCACTTGGTAGCTGACAAAATGGCCGCCAGCTAAAAAAGTTTTGTCTATTTGAAGTTCCACACTTCTATACAAAAAGCAGAAAAAACAAAGAATATTAAAGTGTCACATTAGTAAGAAATTGATAACTGACGGGGTTGTAAATATCACCCAAAGCAAAGTGTGATGTATAATAATATATTTATTTGTATACAAAACTCAAATATGTATGTAAATAATCTATGCCCCTCTAAATTGCACGAATTTTTAATAGTAAAGTGAAGTCACTTGTGTATGGTCAAATACAGTATTAAGTTTTTTCAATAGTTTTTTTAAGGAAATAATTTATGGCTCGATATTTAAAAACCCGTTTTAATTTTTAATTTCTTCCAATTCAGATTATGGCTAGTAATAGATTTCTGTGAGCTATTGTATATTTATTACACTTAACTACCAAATCCATGGTCATTGTACAGTTTTTGCTAACATTTTCTAAAAGAGACGCTTTCTTTTATTTCCCTATTTTTAAAATATTTCCTATTTTAAAAATTTCTTTTCGATATATTGGAAAAATTGGGTAAATCACTGTACATAATGTATTGAGTCAAATAAACATATTTTAACAAAAATCTAGAACTTTTTAAATTTAATAGGTCATATAATAAATATTAATTCGGCATAATTAAGTTATAGAAAAAAGTTGTAACAATTTTTAATGGAGTCTCAATGAAACTCCAATTTAAGGTCGCTTATGCCTTTGTGATTGGTTCGATTTAATGTTGGTTAAAAAGGGAAAACTTCCTATAGTGCATATATATATATATATATATATATATATATATATATATATATATAATATATATATATATAAATATATATATATATATATATATATATATATATATATATATATATATATGAATAACAATAAACAAATTAATAACATGTAAATTATCTACCACTAGAAGCCCAAAAAATCATTATGCAGAAGGTTCCGCATACTTACATGTAAATAATTATAAGGAAAAAAATATAAATATTTCCAAATATAATAAAATCTGTCTAAAATATGAAAAATATATTATCTTCAACTCATGCATGCACACACACACATATATATACGTACATAAAAAAACTTTGTAAAATGTCGTTTTTCTACGGCAAAAGCCAAGAAGCCTTAAAAATTTGTATCAGTAACAGCAACAACCAAAAAAAGAAAAGAAGGAACAAATATATTCGGACTACTTGATTTAAACTGGTCATCTTTTGTAACTTTTTATGTTGTAGTTGTTTTCGTTTTTTGTCATGTTCTAGGCATGTTTGGTAGAAACATAAGTAAAGTAGGATCCACAAATAATAAATATAACCAAAATAAAACAGCCCCAAAAATGTACCATACACCCATTCATCACCAATACAACTTTTCATACTTAACTACACAGATATTACAATACAAACAAATACATAGAGATAAATGTATGAATGTGTATGTATGTGTTTGTTAGGGAAAAACTTGTTTAAATACAAAAGTATACCCTCACTTTGATAACCATTTTTCTTTTTCTAGTCATAAAATAAACAACAACAGCAACAAAGTATAATGGAAAGAACAAGACAGAGTTAAATTTGTGGGAGAACTAGACCGCCAATCAAGGAATAACAAAATATGCTGAGAGGCCTCAATAGTTTAATTAAAATAAAGGATTAATATTGCATTTCAAAAATCTAAGACGAATAGTATTTATTACCAAACTTTATTCGATGAGTTCTATATGTAAGAGCTTAAGAATTGCTTGATGACAATATACAATAGTTAATTTTCTAGTTAATAATTCTAATGTTTTCTAGTTTATCGTCATTTGCTTTTTTAAATATATTATAATAAATAATATTTTTTAGTAATTAATTTTAAGCACTAGGTCTTATTTAATAAAAAATTTTTTAAAAAACTTTATTTTTTATTATATTTTCGATATTTCGCCACACCGTTGGTTGGCATCATCAGGAAAAACAAAAATAATGAACAAACAAATTGAGAAAATTTTTTTGATTAACAAATTCAAAATAATCAAAAAATTTTTTCAAAAAACAAAACAAACAAAAACAATAAAAAACGACAAATTGACAATTTGTCGTTTTATATATATATATATATATATATAAAATATAATAAAAAATAAAGTTTTTTAAAAAATTTTTTATTAAATAAGACCTAAAATTAATTACTAAAAAATATTAAAAAAGGTCAAAAAAGTATAACTATTATATATAATAAATAATAGATATTTCAAGATAACTATCGAATTTTAGACTTAACAAGCTTGAAGCAAACAACAGCAACAATAAAATAATTTGTGATAAGCGGTTTTCACAGCTTGTTATTTTAACTTTGATATCTTGATATTGACAATTAACAGCTTCTGATATAAATTATGCGCGTTTTAGTGTTGAACCGTTTTAGATAAAAAATAACAGAACACTGCATATTTTTAGCATTAAAATTCATGAAGCAACAATTCCAGCATAGACGAAGATTTAATAAAAAAAATGGCAATACTGTAGATTTAAAATTACACACCGCTGTGGTAAAGATATCGTCGATATTAAGTAATAATTTAGAAACTTATTGCGAGTGTGGAGCTTCAATGCCGTTTTTACTTTGATTTTCAATATTTAGGTTGTGATAATACGTTATTCATATACATTAAACTTTAACGAAGTTATTATCATAATGTTGGTATGGCAAAAAGTGATAAAAAATTAAACATAAATATTAAAAAGGCTCCCCAGAACCATGTAAAATAACACCTCCGTTATAACAAAAAAAAACGGTTTAAAAGTAATTGAAATAGTTTTACTTGTTCAGTAGTTAAATTTGACTTACCATGCAAAATTTGCACTTAACGTTAATTGTTCAGTCAGTTCTAACAAAAATAAAATTTTTCATTTGAAAATTAAAGGGTGTCTGCATATTGTTTAATTTATATAAATTTAAATTTGTATAGTTCAAGACATATAATTATAATTTTTGGAAAGTGTGCATTACTACATCCACAATTACAAATATAAAAACTTAAATGATATTCTTATAGCTAACGTAATTTGACGTATAGAGTCTTATTTTATATTTTTTATAGACTGATACCCGAAAATGCCCAAGACGTGTTTTATAATTATTCGCTTTAACAACAAATGCAATCTTTTAAAATTAAAGGCCATGTTCTGAAATTTACATATCATTCACTATAACAACAAGTATAAAATTATAAATTAAAAATGTTATTTGATGAAGTTATTTAAAGTTTGTGGCCTTATTTTTGGAACCAGTAAAGGCAGATGTTCGAAATTTATCTAGAATGTGTATTTCTATATACGATATAACAGGAAGTATAAAAACTTAAAGCTTAAGGCTGCCGCCATACGTGACTTAGATTGATTATAAGACCATTATACCAAGACAATAAAAATTTGAACAAAGTATTTATATAATTTCATTTATTATATTATATCATATACAATAACCCTCTGGCCGTATGTCTATTCTAATGATATACTACTCGTAATAAAACAAAAATTTTTTTGATATATATTCTTCAGCAAATAAAATCTTTAAAAGGGCCTTTGATGACAAAAGGCCTGTCAACTTTTTGCACAATCAATTTCTTTTTAAGGTCTTGACAAGTGTTCATTCGTCTCCTTACATACATGGCTATCTACAATTATAAATACGCACACACACACAATATTTCTACATCCCTACAAACAGATACAACCGAAATAACCCACATAAGAAGACCACACTATAACTTTAACGAAAAATACACATGACTGCTATTATTCTGGTTTAAGTTCTTATAACACAGTTGTACACATACACTTGAATTTGAATTTGTCTTCATACACAAACTGTACTTATGTATTGGTGCATAAATATAAGGGAAGTTTATTTTATGTCTTTTGTAAGTGTGTTTGTATTTAAAATTTATGTAGGGAGTTTATGAATAATTTTATTCATACTTTGCATGTACATTTTTGTATCTTAGCAAATGTCTTTGTGTGTTGAATGTTGTACGTGTAATTTGGTCAAAAATAAAATATAAGAATAACCAATACAACATGAACTCATCATGACTACATACACGTATAAAACTAAATACACGTGCAATATATTTTTGGTTGAAAGAAACATTTTTGATTAAGTTTATAAATGTTTGCAAATGTATTGGTCGAAATATACTTAAAATATACATATGTGCATATGTACATATATTCATATATTAAAAACAAAAAAAGAAATTTGTCTTTTCAATTAAATATAAAACAAGTGGAAGGACTACAAAGATATGCCTTCTCTTACATAAAGAAAATAACTGCAAGAAAACTTAGATTAAAGTTACAAATTTGAATTTGAGCGAACATTTAATATTTGAAAGATCTTCTTAAAAATTTTAATTATAAAATTCTACGTTACTCTTAGTTTTTGTTCTTATATTTTTATCTATGCGTTTTTGAAATTTGCTAAAAAGTAGAAATTTTCTGGTCTTACCGATTTTACAATCAATTTTGTAGTACTGTAGTATTAGTTCTTTTCTCGAAGGTAAAATGTTCATCAACTGTACACCAAATAGCTTCAAAGGTCTTTTGATAAAAAAAACCTCTGCATGAGAAATTAAATCAGAATAGGGCGTCTTAATAGTGAAAACCCTGAAAGTAGTAGCTTCTTCTCCTTCCCCAAATTCCACTGAGATATTTTGTAGGACGTAGAGTCTTTTGCTAACTAATTATTATGACTACGTGAAGTAATCGCAAATACTATTTGCCTGCAATAAAAGCAAAAAAAACTTTTGCTAGCTAACAAAGCTTCCTGCAATTTCCTTACTTTCAAGTACTATTAGTTATTATTTTCTGTATTTGCATTTGTAGTTGAAGCTATGAGCCTTTCGAAGGCCGACTTTTGCATCATGTGAAATTCATCAACCAAGCAGCCACGCCATGATCCTATGCAAGAAATTTCGATGAGCTATAGTGGCAGAGACTCTGTCGTTTGTTTTTGATTCAAGTCCACAACATTCTCCTATATTTAAAAGTTATAGCAGAATCTATCCTGCTGTCGAGAATGTCTTACTTCTTGATATCAGTGTTTTTGTGAATCAAGTATTCTATGCAACTTCATTAAGAAAAAATATGAAGTCATAAAGCTTGAGTAAACTTCCATTCCTCAAGTCTGGAGAAGCACAACTCATTGCTATCAATAACCTTCAGGATCAGGTGCCTTAAAAGCTAAATACATCCTGTATACACGAATCTTCGGACTTATGATGAGCGACCTAACTTTCTAAATTACCAAAAGATAAATTACCAAAATTGTAACCTTCTTTAATTATATTTTGAAAATTAAGTTAAATTTAATGGAAATTTTCTCACTTTTTTTTATTTCCATTTTTTTTTTGTCTCTCCAAAATTTTGAAAATACATATTTTCTTTTTATTAGACAAGACATACACAAAATAATGAAAACTATTTGCTAATAAATGTAAATTTTAAGTATTTCCTCTTCGTTACGAACTCGAAAAGTTTTCTATACACATACTGGTACATACATGTACACACACATACTAATATTCGTATTTTTTAATAAAAGTTATAATAAAAAAAAATTACAAAAATAAACAAAATTTTTGAGAAAAATAAACAGAAATATGCAAATTAAGAACAAGAAGTCAACAGTGATGGGCAAATTTTGTATTAAATAATCTAACATAAATTAGGCAAGATGCTGTAAGCGATCACACTCAAAGATAAATAAAGGCCTATTGTAATGTCCCAATGTCCCAACGACTAATTATTTTCACAGCTCCAATTCGTAAGAACCATATTTTATATTTAGATTATTTTACAAAGCCTGCCAGACCAGACTACAGGTCTTCAAAGAATCTTTGACCGGAATGTTTCAGACTCCGTTGAATTAGCTCTCCCTTCTCCTCGTCCTTACAACTTTTACACTGTAACACATGATTTAAACCTTTAGAAGCCAAGCTTCAGCTCTAGTACTATAAGAGCAATTCGTACTTCCCGCAAATAAACAATTACTACTCCTGCTGGAAGTAGCAGCATTAAACGCAAATCAACGCTCTCTAAAGTGATAAAACGTATTACAAAATCCTAGCTTGTTTTGTATTTGTAGTCCAACACTTTATATTGTAAACGCTACTTCTAGTGTGGACGTGATACTGGTTAATTATTTCCATAAAAGCGAATATATCAACAGTTCCAGGCTAAAACAATTTAGCTTGAATTTTTTACTTTAAGGCTCCCTGCATAAACAGTCTGTTATTTTAAAACCTTCTAATACGAAATACCAATCTTTAATATATATTTTTAATCAACTGCATCATTTGCATGCAGTTCATTAAAATAATTAGTTAAACAATTAGCACTAATGTGCTATTATATTTTCTAAAGCAAACTTGAATAACCTATAATCGAATTGCTATAAAAAAGTTATTGTTTGTTTTCAACAACACTGCATTTTATTCCTTAATTGTATACAACTACTTCTTCCAGTTAGTTCCGATTGCCCGGCTTGCACAAAATAAAAACAAAAAACTGTAACTTCTTGTTTTTTTTTCTCCCAAAAAGGCAACAAAATATCACCACTAAGTTAAACTTTTACATATAGACAACTTGAATTGCCTAGAATATATACGATAATACACAAACAGCAACATCTCTAGCATATTGGGTAGGCTCTCTAATAACCCTTTTCCAAGAAACTCCTTTAAAACTTATAATACTTTTAGTAATACGAACCATACTCCTTAACCCCTTTCTAAAACAGAGGGGGGTAATAAAACGTACTACTTTAACTCACAATAGAATATTCAATATAGTTATAGTTTAAATATACTTGCATTATATGTTACATCATGTTCATATAAAATTTAAGATGGTTTGTATGTATATAGATATATACATATATATTAAAAAAGAAAAAGGACACCCCAATAACATTCATGTTTTGTATAGAGAAGTTTTAAATGTTAAATTATATAAAAAGGAAGATGTGAGAAATAAAAGTTTAGAAACAAAATAATAATAACATAAGAATACAAACAAACGAGTAGTAACAACATATTTAGAATTTATGAAAATTGCTTCCAAAAATTAAATGAAAAATAGAAACTTTAAGAATAAGAAATGGCAAAAGAAAAACAAATTGAACACCATCCAACCTAACTAATAAAATGCAAATATATGCGTTAACTTTTGCATATATGTACATGTATATTTCTATTATATCTATATTATTTATTATATTTTTATTATATCTATGTATATATATGTGCGTGTCCACACGCATGCACACGCACAAATGCATTTTAATTACTTTTTCTGTTTAAAATGCATAAAAATACTCTATATTTAGGATAACAAGACACATAACAAACTTTTACCATAACTCTAAAATCGATTGTCCCCAATCGATATTTGTTTGTGGTGTCGCAATTTGCAGAAATTGTCCACTTTTTCACTTGTTATTACTTTTGATTTTAATAAATTATACCATTTTTGCCATTACAATTACAAATGCTGTAACAATGATTATGATTGCCAGATCTGTGCTTAGACTGATAATATGACTATTTTTCTCTATTACTATGGCCTAGAATCTTAGTGTTATTCTCATACTGTAGTTGCTTTAAATAGATTTGAATATAATAATGTTGTTACGTTTAAACCTTTTATAAACGTTTTGTGTTGAGTTCTTTATTGCAAAATAAATAACACCAGTTTTTAAAGTTTTTAAATTAATAACAATTTTATTTACTTTAACGACACAAAGCTGACACTACAGAACAATTTACTTAAGATGCACATCTTTGGTTTATGAGGTTTATTTAGACGGTGCCTTTTTATATTTGTCCATTAAAAGTCTAGAAAATTTAGTAATCTTCTACTTCCTTTATATCACATTTTGTTGTTGTATGTTGTTTATTCAATGTATAGGCAGTTGTATATCTGTGTTCGTTTTTGTTTTTATACTGATAAAGTTTCTTCTTGGAATTTATTTTAAGATATTTGTTATTGTCTCGTGTAGAAAAGGTTTCTTAGAAAGCTACGCAGGTAAACAGCATACATGTTTGTTGTTGTCTTGCGCATATAAAATTTCTACGCAGTTACTAAACAGAAATTTGTTTTTGTCTTGCATGTCACGCAGTTAGTAAACAAGCATATCAAATTATTGTTGTTTGCGTTTATAAAATTTCTACGCAGTTTGTAACTTGAAATTTTGTTGCTGTACCATAAGTTTTCTTAGCAAGCCACGCAGTTCGTATACAGCATACCCAGTAGTTCATTTTATTGCTTAATTATTTTATTTTAAAACTTAAGCCAGACACATCCGTAACAATATAAACATATAAATATGATAAATTTAAATAGATTTAGCAGATCTCCACATTTACAAGTCTCCTGGGCCGGATGGAATACCAGTACCGGTCTTGAAACAGTGCTCTTCGACGGTAGCGCGTCCGTTAGCAGCCCTTTTCAGCACATTATACTATGTCGAAGAATTTCCGAAGTGCTGGAAGGTTGCTAATGTAACGCAATGTAACGATCCCCAATAAGGGGGAGGCTAACAAGCCTGAAAATTACAGGCTATTGGCAATTTGTTCTGCACTTTCAAAAGTGTTTGAAAGTATGATTTATTTTCATCTTATGGGCTACCTGGAGTCCAACAGATTACTTAGCGATCGACAGTATAGGGGCACTCTGCGGGCGACTTTTTGACCACCCTGTATATACAAAGGTGTAAATCCACACATCATTTCAAAGAAAGTAAGGTCGTGGCTCTAGATATTTCCAAAGCGTTCGATAGAGTGTGGCAAAATTTGCTGCTTTTGGTGTCGGTGATGATTGCTCCAGATTTATATCGAGTTTTCTCAGTAATCGCACTCTACGAGTTGTTATAGATGGAATGTCATCAGACGAGTTCATGATGAAATCAGGCGTACCACAAGGCTCCGTTCTTTCTCCCACTCTATTTCTTATTTTTCTAGATGACCTTCTTTGTCGAACTCTTAACCCTCTT
Organism: Trichopoda pennipes; assembly: GCA_030448955.1. Classification (NCBI taxonomy): domain Eukaryota; kingdom Metazoa; phylum Arthropoda; class Insecta; order Diptera; family Tachinidae; genus Trichopoda; species Trichopoda pennipes. The sequence continues at coordinate 7,348,760 of JASKUP010000012.1, read as the reverse complement.
TTGCAGATGACAGCGCCATTTATCATTCGTATTCATTTAGTAATAGACCAGGCCAGATTAGATTATGCTACGTTTAATCACGATCTCGCAACAATCTTGGAATGGGGTCGTGTGAATAGAGCAGATTTTAATTTAATGGGTGGTATAGGTATTACAAAATTAGAAGCTCTTGTTGTTCTTGGCATGAATATTCACTGTGATGTTCGATGGACTAAACACATTTTTTAGGTTTCTAAAAAGCGTTCAAGCACCTCGGTTTTTTAAAACGGTACTTCACTCCAATATACTTCACTCTATTCGATCTCCATACTATCTATATGTATGGGTCGGCGCTCCAAAGTCTATTTTGGAGTTGCTCGACCGCGTACAGAAAAGGGCCAAGAGGCTCATTGGGGACGGTAGGGTATCCAACTCTATTAATTCTCTATAGCATCGGCGCAATGGATGTATTGCACTCTTCTATAGTTACTACAATGGTAAGTGCTCTAAACGTGTTCCCGATACTCGCACGTTTTTGCGTTTAACTCGATTTGCGTTGCGAGCGCATCCATTTATGGTTGATTGGCTAATGTGAATCGCACTTCGCATTACAGGGAAAATTCGTTTTTTAGCAGAACAGTTCGTATGTGGAATAAACTCCCTCCGGAGGTCTTTCCTGCCACTTTCAATCTGGGAAAGTTCAAATCTTTCCCGTAATCTAATTTCCTAGTTCTGGCGCAATGTATTGCATGTGTAGAGGTTATCCCCTGAGTGCTAGTCCAAAAAATAGCAAGATTTTCAAGTTGGAAATTAAAATTTTTTACATTATTTTCTTTGATTTTTGTAATTACAGTGGATAGGACGAACGTATCGTGTCATTTAATATTAATATGTTAATATGTTTTATTCGATGCATTAATTTTACGATTTATAAATTTAGTTAGGAATAGTCCATTTTGTTTTATTTTTATTCGACTGCAGTTATTCGCACAATTTTTTAAACTAAAAATTCTTTGAAATTGCCTAACTTACATAATGTGTCTTTAAATTCTGAAATATCAGCGACACAATTCTTATATAAAATAATTGAGTTCCTCAATATTTTGAGTTAGTTCTATATTGCTTACTTCCTCCTTAGAATTTTCTAATGAAAAATCAAAAATATTGGGGCCCTTTCGCATTTCTATTAAATTACTTGATTTTTTTTAGCCTTCGCAAGAATTGATATACCGGTAGCCAAGTTTATCCCATCCAATTCTTTTCCACATTCTTTCATCATGGCACTTTTCATTTTATCAGTTTTTATATGTCAACATCTTCCAAAAATTCTTCGTCCGTTAAAACTATTATTATTTACTGTTTACTTGGTTATCTAAGGGTCTTAACTTATTAGAATTTTATTACAAAACTATTGGATTTTTTTCTTTTATAGTGTTTTATATTTCAACGTCGCCATCAATATCTCCAAATATGTTCTGTGTATCAGTTGAAAATAATTTCAATCTTTTTTTTTTATGTGATATAACTGGATCATGCATTGTAATCTAATGAATTTATAGATATTGTTTGCTTATTTCGGTTTTGTTTCTTTTCAATATTCGGATGTTTTATGTAAGGGTCGGTAATTCAGAATTTTTGTAAGAAGCTTTTATAAAATCAGCCTGTTTATCTATTTTCGTTTGTATCATTAATTTGTCCGAATTTTTCTTGGCCTTAATTTAACAGGATTTATGTAGTCCTTTTCATCACCAGACTAATTTTTAATAATATGTTTTATATGTTAGTTTAAGTTTCTTATTCACTTTTCGTGAGTGTTATTAAAGTCTATTCCTAATCCGTTAAGTTTTTGTTTTAAATCATATTTATTTTTGGCTTTTTTACCCGATGACTTTCATCTTTTCCATCATTTATTTCATATATGTCAACAAGATTTTTTAGTTTTTTCAGTTTAATACTTTTACTTTCACTTGGTGTCTGATCATTTCGATCAGCACTATTAACTGTTGCTTTATTAATTTCTTTCTTAATGGCTTTATCAATATTTCCATCAAGAACTGGCTTGTGTTTAGGTACAGCCTCTGATTGAAAATTTGTTGCGTTTCGTACTTTTTTCTTATTGGTGCATATTTCAACTGATATATGGACAGTATAGCAAATCCACATCTTTTCGATGTATAATACCTTCCCTTTTGTTAAGCTTCTAATGACACTTTTTACTAAATTTCTTCCCACTACTGACCACTTTCCGATACTCGAGGATATAAATTTTCTTTCATTACCGCTTGCTTTCAGGTCTTGTTATAATGAAGGATACACTTTTAATTTCTATCTTTGTCCTTGCTGTGCAATACAAGGAGAAAAATTTTTACTCTCATTACTGCACTACTTTAAAAAAAATAACAAAGCCCCTGAATGCAATGAAATATCATCAGAAATCATAAAACTACTGAATGATGATAGTTTATGTAAAACTTTTTAATGCAATATATGATACTGGAATTTATCAAGATTATTAGTTAAAGTCCACTGTTATAACAATACCAAAGGAAGGTCATGCCAAAAAATGCCAGGACTATAGATTAATTCCTCTGATGAACCACATCTTAAAAATATTCTTGAAAGTTATTCACCAACGATTTCATAAAAAATGTGAAAAGATGTTGGTCGAACTCAATTTGGCTTTTTTTGAAGAGAAGCAGCAAAAATGCCTATCTAGTCCAGTACCGTGCTACATTCTTTCGGAAAGGGATAGAGAAGAGATGAGACAGGTGATAAAAGTAGAAGGATAGTTACGGAAATTAACTGTCGTATAAGATAGCACAGTGACCATGCCTTCATCACTGAGCAGCCCCACCGACATTCTACTTTTATTTTTGTAGTGAAAAAAAAGTCAAGGTCTTTGTTAGGAATCGCACCCACAACTCCAGACTGACCTGAAAAACGCATTTGATAGAGTACAATACGACAATTTGATCATTAGAAATCAAGATTGGAGTTAAGTAGCAGAAGTTCGCAAAAATTAAATGAACACAGAATACATCCCTATAAATAGAGGTATGCGTCAGGGTTATATCCTGTCTCCTTTTCAACTCATATTCGGAAGTAATATTTCAAAATCCATCAGTGGCAGACAAGATGGCTGATTTACAAACTCTTGTACAATTAGTAAGCAATCAGAGTAAAATTTTTGTGTTAAACCTAAACACATAAAAGACTAAATTTATGATTATTTATCGATCAAAGACACTATATTCAGACGCTTATCTATGCATTTTAAACCAACGAAAATGGGACTCTGATGTTGAAATTAAGAGAAGGATCGCAATGGCTAGGACCACATACAGCAAATATAAGAAAATCCTTGCAAGCCGAGAAATTAATCTTAATCTTCGATTTAGATTTATGACTGGACGATTAAAGTAACTTATATGAATAGAGTTGAAGCATTCGAAATGTAGTGTTACCGAAGATTTTTCAGAATACCATAGGTGGAAATGGTAAGAAGAATGAATAGCGATAGTGTATTACTATCAAACATTAAACGAAGAAAAGCTACCTGCTTTAAACATATTATGAGAGGTGAAAAATATGAATTTCTACAACTTATACTAGAGGGAAGATTAAAAAGACGACGAGGCATAAGAAGGAAACAAATTTCCTGGCTGAGAAATATAAGAAATTGGACGGAGCTAAGAACAATTACGGCTCTTTTACATTCAGCAAAGAAATCGAGATGAGTTTCGTGAAAGAGTCAACAACTTAAAGCAATTATATGACTTGAATCTTTTATTTATTTATTTTTTATTATGCATGTGATCACATATATCCAGTAATGATTTTGTAATAAAAGAAGAATGTTAACGCGCACAATATTTTAAAATGGTACAGTGTGTGCCAAAATAGTGTTGAATGTGGTTAATCAAAGTGCTCGCTGCGCTAATAATGTTAACACTATTTTGTACACTAGCGGGCAATTAAATTATAAAAATATATTACGATTTTAGCGGTCACAAATGCACCTGTCTCAAAGTCGACAACCAGATACGAAGAATGGTAAAATTAATTTTGAAATTGCACCATATAGCTTATAGATTGAACTATTTCCGGCAATAGTGGAACCCTAGATTAAAGGTGAAAAGTCCCGTTGTCACAACTACTGACATTGAAGCTTTCATTGTAATAGGAGTTCTTTTTATTTACACGACAACTCGACAATAAGCTTAAAAATATAACACAGTTGGATTGTTACGGAAAATAATAGTGCAGTAAATTCAATGTCAGCATACTAAGAATTCCTTAAACAAAATCGTGGCAACTCTTTTTTTATTCGGCATTATTATTCACAATAAGGAACATTTCAAATATAACTGCCAATTAATAATGGTTAAACGATTGTGAATTAATCAATATCCTGTTTAGGAACAACAACCCTTAATCTATGATTTTTTTTCTCATGCCTGTTTGTTATTTAAATATTAGCAAAATATCAAAGCATTTTGCGTTTGACCCCACCTCTAACCCGTAGTTTAACTGCAAATCACAATAACTTTAAGGGTTAATAGCACTTGAATATTTTGTTGTTGTTGCAGTTGCTTTTTTTTCTTTTATTCTGTACAAATACCAAATCCAACCTTGACGATATTAGGTAAAGTTTTCTATATATGTCTCTGTTCATGACTGTCTATAATGTTGCACAACGAAATGAATGCCACAGAAGAGTGGCTGCAGCAACCCTTAACTTGTTGAATTCCTCATTTTAAAGTAAAAAAAAAAGATAAAAAAAGTTTAAAAAAAATTCACAAGGTATTTTTTGGTTTAGTTTAATTTTTTTTTTTTGCAGACATTAGCGCTTAAAAATTTTGGTAACGATGTTTTTTACGTGACCTTTTTTTCAAGGTCATGTTATGTTTTGATGGGATAGTTGAAATTTATTGGGAGCTATATTTCAGCGTTTAAACTAATTTGAAGAACTTATGAATTTGTGTGTGTCAGCATAAGTATGTGGGTTAATTAAGTCTGGTTAAATATTGAAAGAAACTAGACCGCGTCAATCAAACCACTCCATATTGAATTAAATTCTTTCGCACATTATTAATATTATTATTTAGTTTAAATTGAGTGCTTAAATCAAGTAAGCTTAAGAAATTTTTTTTAATTTTTGCTCTACTTAAAAATTAGTATTGTCTTTTTTATCGTCAAAATTTTCTTTTCTTCACATTATTTAACTCTGTTTAAAGTTATTAATTTTCCAGCAACAAAAACACTAGTTTTTTATTAATTATAATTAAATTGTTCCACGATTACCTGAAATGATAAAAAAAATTGTTTACATTGCAAACTCGCCCACGGAACTTAAATAATTTTTGAGTTTCCTATAAAAAAAATTCAAATGTTTTATGCAAACGAAGATTGCTCAATAGAAAAATGTTATCTTCAATTTTTCTTGCTTATTGCCTATTTAGTGGTTAATATAAAATTTGAAAACAATATTTTAACAATTATTATTTTATTAAAAATTTGTTAAAGCACAAGGTCTTTATATTTATACATATTTAATTTTTATTTAAAGGCCTTATGTTTGAACAAATTATTTATAAATATAAAATTTTAAGTTTAAATCAAATAACTTAAAAATTAATTTTTGACAATATATTTGGTAAAAGAATTAAATCATTTTTTCATTTATTTGATTTAAGGCACCCTGCTTTGTTGATATAACTGAAAGATATGTAATTTCTTTAGGTGCCAACTTGAATATAGATAAGCAAGCCTAAACTATTGTGAAAATTAAATAAAACTCTGTCAAATGCTTAAACAAATCTGAAAAGACTGTTTATTAACCATATATACTGAACAACTATTTAGTTAAGGTTGCAAACTAGTTATGATATTCATATTTTTGCATGTATTGTTAATTTATTAAGCAAATAAATAAATAAAAAAAATAGAAAACTAAAACGTTTTCATAAGATAAAATAATTTTTTATAATACAAACACATTTGTTTCAATAATTCTATTGAATTTAGAAAACCTTTCTATTTACTTTTCTATACGAAGTACATAATGCTCGTATATACACATGAACATTTACAACATTTTACAGTTGACGAAAAGTGTTGTTAAGTATTTTATATAGTTAAAGCAACATATGTTTTATGTGTATTTGTCTAGTTGGTTAACTCAGCTTAAGCCAGCTTACATACATTATTGTTGGGCCTTCACATATTTCATATGGGTGTTATCTTAGCTTTGTAAGGATGCATATTTTAATAACATATTTAACAATTTAACAAAATTCAAGGAAGAAAACAATAAGCGAGTCTTCTTTTAAGGCAAAAAGAAATATCTGTAACGAAACGAAAAGCAAATAATAAACGCTTCGGTTATATGTGAACTTCTGCGAACTAACGTAACATGAATTGACTGTAAGACTTTTCTTTTATGTATTATATTTCATTATCTGCCTGTCTATGCGAAGAATACTGTTAAAGAATGTCTTCTAAATGTTCCAGATGTATTAACAGAAACTAAAACTGAATGAATTTTTTGTTCTTCTTCTGCTTCCTCTTTTAAATTGTTCTTTAGAAGTCAAACATTTCGTGTTTGTAGTATTCAATGTTTTCATTTAAATAAAAAAAGCGGTCTAGCTTGACTGAGAATTTGCGAAATCTAATAAAAAAAAGAGAAATTGCGCTTCCTAGTGTTAATATGTACGCATTTCACCGTTCAATTTTTAATTTATAAATCTCTTTTAAAGTGAATAACGTGATCCACACTATGTATTATACGGCCAATATTCAGCATACTCTACAAGAATATAAAAACAATATTATTTGATTCTTTAATAGTTTATAACACATTATCATTTAAATTAAGCTCATAACGCACAACAAAAGCTTTTGGGATGGAGCGTTAACTAACGCCACCAAAAATTTTTAAAGTTGCTCACCAATTGGCGTAAATACTGATAGTTTTCAAAGAGCTATTTTACTTTAAGATCATATACTGCAGCAGCAAATTACCTTTTGTGAAGAAGATACGATGGAAACAAAAGAATTCAGTTTCGATATTTTGTAAAGAAACTTTTGTTATAGTTTTTTCAATAAATCTTTAGAAATTATTTGTTAATGTAAATAGTCTTGAACGGCCGTAATTTGACTTAAAAGAAATTTCCGATAAGAGAATGATTAAGTATTATGTTGTTTGTTTCTTCTTCGCCAGTAAATGAAATAATATTGCCGTTTCCCGTCCTAACTGGCTGGTTCGTATTTGATGGCGAGCGCTTTCGATGCGAATGCATCATTCTCAAGCTGCGTTTTAGTTTGTAGTGGTGAGTCAGTGTTGGCGTTCAGGCAGTTCCGTTATTAGGTTCGTATATATTCAGGTAAGCAGAATGCCAGCCGCCTGGCATTTGTATGCAAAGTGAATTTATCGACACCTCCGTCTTTTACTATTATGTAGGTACGTGTGTCCGTCTGAGGGTGTTCCTCGTTTGCCCGTTTGCATGAGTAGCTTCAATGGTGTGAAAATTGTGTCCGAGGTCTGTTCGTTTATAATGTCATTGTTTTATAGATTTCCATGTTTTCAAGCATGTCTAGTCTTCGTCCTTTTTTGCTAGGATGTAGTAATGTCATACATTCATCTATTTCCCTTGGTGTGTGTCCGTTAGTGTCAAGGCGTAATGCAAAGTTTGAATCTTCTCTTTTCCGTTTGTCTGAGCGTATGTGTTCTGTAAACCTTGTTTTTAGTGTTCGTCTATTTTGCCCTATATCGGTTTGTTGCAGGTACAGGTAAGTCTGTATACGCCGCTGGAACTAAATTTGTCAGTTGTTTCTGTCGTTGTTCTGGGATTATGTCCGAGAGTGTTCCCACTTTTCAATGCTGTAAGTATTCCTTCTTTTTGAAAAAGGTTAGTTAGTCTGTATATTTCTGGTCCTGTATAAGTAAAGGTGTGCCGTCGTGTTGAATCGGCTGTCTCCTTTTCTTCTCTATTTCTGTTCTTAGTGTTGTATTGTCTAAGTAGTTTATCGATGGTAGTGGTTTTGTATCCGTTATTTATAGCTATGGCGTAGATTGTGTCGAGTTCTTTTCTGTACTAATGTGGAGTAAGTGGAATTATCTTAAGTCTGTGTTTCATATGTCTAAATGCTGCTAGTTTGTGTTGGATAGGGTGATTTGAGGTGTTGTAGATGGCAGTGTCTGTCGTTGTTGGTTGGATGATTAAGTGTTTAAAATACTTTTAGAAGTTATTAATTACTTACACTCTACTTTTATTAGAAAGTATTATTGTGACACGTTTTTTTTTTTTTTTTTTTTTTGAAAATCAAATTGATGTTCAAATTGATGTTACATAGAGAAATCTTTAACAAAACAAAAATAGAATAAGTATAAAAAGTTATTCAAACGCGTAGAACATTTTTCAAAGAGCGTGCTTTTCAAAACGCCAGTAATTAGGAGATAGAGTTCTTTGAAGTTATTGAAAAACAATTTCGTATCTGAATAGTTTAAATATTGCTTGCAAGAAAAATATGACAAATCAAAAATGGTGAAAAATACGTGATATTCATAATTGTTTTTATTAACGATGAGAAAGCCAAATAAAAAAAAATGAAACTAGCACAAATCTCAAATAAGTGAAGTTACCCAAGTTTGATAAAAAAGTCAATAACGCATGGAAAAGAACCTACCATTATACAGTAGATGAAAATAGCAAACAATCCGTGTAATAGAAAAATTACTCCAAACCAGCCAGACAGAAGTAATTCATCGGTTATAAAATATAATATGTATGGAAATAATTCGTAAGCATTAAAAATATAAAAAATAATTGTTTAATTAAAGTTTTTACTTAACATATATAATTACGCATACCCTGTATAAATTTAAAATATCTATCTAAAATGGTTCAAGATATTACGGCATGTACGCGAAATAACACACCCAGATATAGCCTTTTAAAAAATAACAATTTTTTTTTAAATCAGTCTAGAAATGAAAAAGTTTTAAAGTAACAAATATACAAAATACTAAAAACGAATTCGCAACATTTTCTATTTTTTATAAATCAATTGCAGTCTTTTGTAGTTAAGGGTAGAAGATATGTGTTATGTGAAATTCAAGCTTTTAATTTTAGTTTTACAAATTCAACTTTTTTCTTAAGATAACTAAGAAGTTGTATAACTTCTTAAAATTGCATTGCCTAAACATAAAACAGTATCGTAAAAAGTAAAACAGGTGACCCGGCTTCCTTTTACCCATGATAAATATGTTGATTGAAAAAATTTCGTGTAGGAGTATTTCCACTCGAATTTTTTTTTTTTTGTTTTTTGTGATCGATAATAAGCGATCCTTAACAATTTGCGAAATAATGTAACACTTTTGTAAAGCAATTGCAATCAAACCCTATATTCATATAAAAAACTAATCCGACCATATTTTGTTTTCTAGTCTGGTGCGCAAGAAAAGATTGAGGGCGCTTACCCAGTTCAGGAGAAAATAAACAAAAATGTATGTAAAGTATGGAAAAGTTGTTTAACCCCAACCGCGCAGAGCAAGTTATCGAGAAAGAAAGAATATATGTTGAGTTCTCAAATGAAATAAGCGACTGCAGCGCCACCTGTTGAATATTTTCGAATTTACTCGTGAAGAAAGCCTATAGAAAACAAATACTGCCGCAACCACGAAGCTTCATTTACGCACAAACGCTGCATTATCCTAAACCCCTTTTAAGACTTATACTTTTTTTCTAAACTTTTAATATTTTATGATGTTAATTCCAAATTTGAATATAATTTGAGGTTAGTTAGCATTAAATTGCAATTTTTCTGAAATATCACAAGATGTTAAAAACCTCCACAAAAAATGAAAGAAATATGTGAATATTAAGGGTCATTGTACATATTTATCACAGCCTACAATGAACAAAAGCAACAGTATTCTGTTTTTGTCATGTTCAACAAATTTTTATCATTTTTGTGAAGAAAGGAATTGACAAATTTGAAATAAAAATGCACCCAATTTTTTTTAGAAAACAAGCAAAATGTTTTCTAAAAGACAAAGCAAAAAACATAAAAAAGCCCCTTAACAGACTACAATGGACAAAAATGCGCAGACGCTTTGGATTTAAATGAATTTATTTAGATCAATGGTCAAGGATATTAAAGAAACGGAAGCTGTATTATCCGTTACCCTTAACGGAAAACACAAATTTTATACAAAAATTAAAGGCGACTAAAAACTAGTTTTATTTAACAATGATGCTGAATTCAATGAAATGGTCCAGCAGCTTGTCTTACTGGACCAGGTGTACTCATGCGTACATGATTATTTTCTGAAAAAAAAACCACCACCAAAAATTTCTAAAAAGAATAAAGCAAAAAGCACCCAAATTTAAAAGTTTTATTTTTTCAATTAAAAACTGCAACAAGCTTTAGATAAAATGCTTGTGTGTATGTGTTTGTATACGAGATAGATGTCCTTTTTTCTGTAGACGATAAACTAGATATTCTAGTTTTTTTTTTCACTTTCAAATAAATTCGATATAAAGAAATTTATAGTTATACATATTATTCTTTTTTTCATTGTAATAATTTGATATCATACAAAGTTAAACAATATCCTTTGTCCTTTAAATATAAAACTTGCGAAAAAAAAAGTAAGATACGATAACATTTTCAACGATTCTTTTGTTAAGTTTTCGTATAAAACGCTGAGCTTTTGCGCCGACTCATTTAGTTTCATTTCAATCATCAAACGCAGCATTTCAACGGACCTCAATAGACAGTAGCAGTCAAACACGAATTTGAATCCTTAGGGATCAAAGTTCTTAGTGATGTTTTGGATTTAAATATTTTTTAAACAAATTAGATGAAAAAACAATAAATTTAATTAAAAAAAATTTAAAATTAAACAACAGTCGCAGCATTAGTGTTTTAAAAAATCATAAACGAAAGTCAGATCCATTTTATTTAATTTTTGAAAACTCTCCAGCCATGTTGTTGAATAAACAGTATAATAAAATATTCAAATTATTTGCAATACCAAAATAAAAAATTATAAATAACAAAAATGCTAAATCATGGAACAGTGTTTCTTTTATAGCAATAAATTGTGTTTTTCCAAGTGCCCTCATTAATATACAATTTTTTCTTTATTTTTCAACAGGTGAGAAAAATTATTTTAAATATTAAAAAAAAATTAAAATCTAGTTAATACCTTAGCTTAATTCTTTTCATAAATTAAAAACAAAAATTCTTAAATTTGCAAAAATTTTCCTTCAATGAAATTTTAGTTACAAAGCTTCGAAAGAAAATAGTTAAAAATTTAATAAGAATTAAGTTCAATGAACATTTTAATAAGCAGCCCAAGCCAAAAATAAAAAGTGATCTTCGATGATTCAATCCAAAAACTGGGTTCAATTTTTCTCGTACCACTATTTCCCAAAATATATTTACTTTACCCTTTTTCCTGCTGTATTCTTTTACATTAATCGGTTTATCATATAATATACAAAAATTGCACTGCACAATGGCTCAAAAATTTAATATTTTTAAAATAATTCAACAAATTGTATACCGCAACACCGATTAACACATAAATTCTTTGTGCCACTACCAGAGGAAGATTAGTCAGCAAGTATTTAGTTTGAGCCTCCATATCTATCAGAATTGATGCAAAATGATCCCAAACTATTCTATTCTAATAGCATGATAGTTAAATGGGCTAATTTAGTCAAAACTCTTACCGATTTTTATAAAAATATTTATTTTTTTAAATCACCTTTTAGTCGCATTATTTTGAAATTATAATCCAAGGACTCATTTCTTTAATAGTCTTTCTCAATTAATTAAAAAATTAAAATATATCTAAACTTTAATCAGATTAAGATTAGGAAATTGAAGAAAATCTATTAAAAATTCAAAGAACTGTAGAAATTTTAAGACTTTTCTTCTGATTGATTTTTTTTTAACAAAAAGAATTTCGGCTAAGTATTCTACATAGTTTTACTGATACTCATTTTTTAGACAAATATATTTATAAACATTTTTCACAAATTCAATAGCTTCTACCAAAATAAAACATGTCTGTTCGGTCTTAAAAAAATTTTATCAAATAGTAGTTTTTACCCGACTAGAGTTCTATTTTTTTACGTGATGTTGTGGCATATAAGAATAAATTTTCTCCATATTTTAACAAGGGCAATACTCCATACCATTCGCCTATGGGCCGTACGATTGTGCAAGCATATATAACAAATCCAATGATACCATACAGTCTAAGAAGCCGTTTTTAATCGCTATAACGAAAAAGTACACTATTAAAACATGTGAGATTTAAAATTTCAAGTTATTATTTAAATCCAGAATACAGTAAAAAAATATTAAACAAAATTTTTTTGAGAAATATTAAGTTTAAAAATTTACATTTTTTATAAAACATGTGTGCACATTACGGTTCGTTAATTGTGTAATTATTAAATTTTTTCTGGATAGGATATCATAACTTAAGATTTTTATAATTTTAAGTAACCAATTTTTGATTATAAAATATGATAACGTATGAAAATTAAGAATAAAACGTTTAAGAATTAAGCTTTTAATTTAAAAAAAACAGACATATTTGTTTACCCCTCCTTAAAAGTTGCCGGGACAAAATCCCTCTGTAGCCCCTTTGTGGAATGTTAATTTTAAATAGAGACCAAAAGTACCAAAGTTTATTCATATTTTTCCTTAAAACACTTAAATATAAAATATATCTATAATTAAAGGTTTTGTGTAATTTAAAAAATCTATTTATTTTATAAAAATTTTCTCAAAAAATTATGATTCAAATTGTGATTGTTGCTTTTAAAAAACAATCAAATCTAAAAACGATTTCTAGTACGTGGTTGGCGATTATCTAAAATACTATATTACTACTCATAAAAAATATTTGTATGGAAAAAGGACCAAAAAATGGTACATTTTGTCTATAAAAAGACAATAATTATATTCAAGCTTTATTTTATTGAATTTTAAAGACAAATTGCTTACAAAATAGTACCAAATTTAATTTGTTTACTCAATAGTAAAACTATCGACAAGCCAAAAAGCTCCTCGCTATATGAAATTATTCATATAGTTAGCACAAAAAACTGCCGATTTTATTCCTTTTTGATTTTTTAAATCTTTAGCGAGAGGTACTCTTGCTTGATCGTGGCACCTTTATTCAAAACGGCAATAATTGTCGAATTAACTAAATCATACTTCGCATTTAGAGATTCCTTATTCACTGTCTTCCTTTGCCAAACACACTATACATCAGCTAAACTTAAAAAAATACTTTTAGTTTTGTTTTTGTAATTTATTTTCGACAAAACAAGAATAATTCCTGTGCTGGAAATAAGTTATATTTTACTTCGAAAATTTATTTAAAAAATAAATTTGCTTTGCATCAACATTTTAAGCCAAACTTAGCTTTTTATGAGAAGTCAATTAAGTATTTTTATTTTACTTTTTTTTTATTTTAGGATAGCTTAATAAACTCTCAAAGGATTAACTACTGGATACCTTATGCGACATCATCATCAAATCAACATTGAGATGAAACTCAAAGATACCTGATACAAAAAATAACCATCTACAAAATAAGTTATTTCTTTAAAACAAAAACAAAACGAATTTCGAAGCAAAATGTGATAAAGAATTTATAAATTTCTTTTTATTGAAAATAACAAAATATCTTAAAACGAACAAAAACCTGGAAAAACAAAAGAAACAAACTTATGCCAAAAACAAAATCAACTAAATCTTTTTAGAATATTATTTTTTAAAACTACACCATTTTATAAACAAAATATTTAGAATTCTCTAAAACCAACTCAAAGAAAAATTTTAATAAACAAGCAACTCAACAAAACAAATCACACAAATCTCTGAAGAGACAAATCTAAAAGAGACTATTGAAATTTAAAACATGTAAATATAAGCACATGCTCTTAACTTAAAGATAACAATAACATAGAAAGGAGAATATACAGAAAAAACTTGAAACTTATCTAAGAATAAAACATTTCAACTGCAGGAGAAAGTTGAGCGAATATTTGATTACAAAGGAGAATTTGTATAAGAATTTAAAATCTAGATAAAAATATCTAAAATTATCCCTTAACGACAGCAGCAATAGCAACAGCAGCAGCAGTAGCACGATATCTGGCTCAAAACAAAAAACTTTTACTCAACTCATTAAGAGTTTAAGCTCAACAGCAGCAATTTGCTACCCCAAAAATAAGTCACAATTCATAAGCATCATTATCATCATCAGCAGCTATAAAAGCAAAAACAGCATAATCTTCATCATCATCATCATCATCAACAACATCAACAATGTTCTTTTAACACCCCTTTAAACGAAAGCGAAATTTGTGTGTGTAAGAAATTCAAGGGATTAAATGTGTTTCTCTAACGCTTGTGTTTCCTACTTCAACTGAGCAAATGATTCCAAAATGATGCTCTTGGCTTTTGAGGATTTAAGGTATAAATGGTTAAATGAATGTATGAATATGCTCTTTCTATTTTTTTTAACTGGTAACTTTCATTTGGAAAAAATTTAGGTTTTTTGTATTAAGAAATTTCCTAAGATGGTGGTTCATTTCAAGAACAAAATTTCCAAACAAAAAAAATCTAATTCTACCCGCTTTCAACAAACTTTTAAACAAAAACAAATCTGTTTTTATGATTTTTTATATACCTATTGTAAAAAAAAAATACTTTTAAAAGGCAAATGATTTTTTGCTTAACTTTTGCAGAATGATGCTGTTTGATTTTGAGGACTTAAGGTGAGGGTTATAATTTCAGAAACCTTTAAGCAAAATCAAACGTTTTTCTATTTGTTTATTTTTTTATTTAGACAAAATTAACTAGCAAAATTTCTTTAAAAGAAAATTAAAATAAAATGAACAAATGATATTCATTTAAATGACGCTTCTTGCTAATGACGATTCAATGATAAAGAAAGTGGCTAAATATTTCAATTAAATTCTAAAGGCTTAAAATTCAAAATCTCTTAAATATTTAAAAATTTAAACTGAATTTGAAACTAAAATAATTGTTCAGTTTTATTTTTCAAAAGTTAATAAATAAATCTTAATTGATGGTTGAAAACTTTAAAGGGATAAAAAAATCTCTTTTATATGATTTTACATTTTACGGTTTTCTATAACCTCTTGTAGATAATAATACCAATTTTAAAAATTAAACTCTATTTTTTTAATTTCGTTTGTGTGGAATTAAAATTGTATTTCAAATTCTGGAACAAATTTAGGTAAAAAAGTTTAAAAACTATTTAACAAAACGTTAATATTTATCGAATCACAAAAATTAATTTCAAATTTCTAAAACCCAAAAATATTGAAAAAAAGTCATCTTTATAAAAATAAATCTGAATTAAAAAAAAGTATATATTGAAATAACTCTTATTAAAATACAACACTAATATCAGTAATAAATAATTTAAATAACAGTGCGTTAAATTTGAAACTCTTGTGCCAAAAATCAATACCATAATACTATCTAGCCTATCAGGACAATTTTTAAATTATTTTATAACACGGAATTATTAAAAAAAAATAATTAAATAAAATCTTAACTGTTGGCAATAAGCTTTAGCTTCAAATTATAATTCTTTTCTATTACTATATCAAACGAAACATTAACCAAAAATATAAATTCTCTGAAAAAATTTTATATATTGATATATTTTTGATAATAGATTTTTAATTTTAAAATCCCATGGCTAATTCAATTTCAGTACTAGATTATAAAAGCCTACATAAAAAACTATAAAATTAAAAACTCCCAAATTTATAATAATAATTTTAACTATTAAATTTATTTAAAATTCTTAATAAAAAAAATTATTAAATTTGACTGGCAACACAAAATTTTAAATACATAAAACATTCAGTTCTTCCCACAGAAACTAACATTTTACCATCATATTACAAATTTTCAAAAGACGAAAAGAAGCTAAATAGTATACTTTAGTATACTTTCTATAAATAATCTGAAATCCCATAACTTTTTTTAACATCATATAAAACAAAATAATTATTAAAAAATTTAAATAAAAAATTTTAATTTAGTTGGCCATGCCCAATTTATTTTAATTAAATTCGAATTTCCAAATTATTAGCAAAATTAAATTTTCAAAACAATTAAAAGAACTAAAAAGCTTAAAAACAAAATTATCGATAATTTAGAAGCGCCTTTTTTTACTTAAAATTCACGATCCAGAAAAATTTATTTATTTTAAAAAATCGTTAAAACAACATTATCTTTTCAGAAGTAAAAAATAAATTAAAATTTTATTAAAGTTCATAAACAAAAAAAATATTTCTGTCTGAACAACATAAAAAATTTTAAATTGAATTTAAAATTTTGCAAAAATAAAAAATAAAACAAATTATTAAGGAGCACAATGTTTCTTCAGAACATTTATGCATTAAATTAGCTACTTTTATTTTTAACTATTTCGAAAATAATTCATTATTGCTTAGATCCCCTTATTGAATATTTAGATTTTTGACACCAAAAGAAATATTTTCTTAAAATTGACAACATAGATTTTGTCGCATAAAATTTTAAACAAACGATCAAAAATTGCAAAAATATCGCAGACATTGTTAAATGTTTTCTCAAGTAATTGACAGTGCTGGTCTGAAAAATAGTAAATCAAGTAAAATTTGTTCACAAAAAATAATGAGAAACTTTAAATAGGTGAGCAACTCCATTAATTATTTAAAAAAAATTACACGAATTAAATACAAAAAATATTTATTAAAATTAGAATCTCAGTTAAAACCAAAAACAAAAAATATTTGGAATCTATATGAAAGCTTTCAAGCAATTTTAAATTTCAATATTTAAAATATTGACAACGCTGGTTGCATTCTCAAACAGCATTGAAACCCAATTTTATCTTCTCCAGGCTACAAATGCTCCATACAATATATATTAATGTAGAGAAAATATATAAAAAAAAAATATATGTATTAATAAAGAAAATGTTCAGCCTTTTGAAAAACACTTTAAAAAATATTATTTTAATCCAAATAATCAGACTTAAATAATAATAAAGTATAAAATTAATTTCAATCAAAATAATTACCTCATAAAACTTCTTCTTAAAACAATTCAGTTTCTTTCGAAATATATTTGGCAATGTGTTATCTGAATTAACAACCTTTGAGATACATAAATATATTTTCAAATACGGTTAGCAACACATTACAAGCGAATACAATTAAATGGATATTAACATGAATAAAATAAAATAAAAATTCTGATAAATTTCTTTAACATGAATATCATAAATAACTATTTTACAAAATTCAAATTAAAATTTAACTTATACTTAAAATTCAAATTTTATTTTTAACACTTGTTTTTTAAAGAAAATAAACCAAATTCCGTTTATTCAGTACATTTTTTTATGATCCCTTTCTTCTACGCCATCTGAGAAGTGAAAAGGTTCCCAATTATAATTCTTTCCATTTTAAGAAAATTGATTTTGGCAAAAAAAAACTTCAAGAAAAAAAATATTGAAACAACCCTTGTTTACATTGATGCACCAAACCCATGCCCACCCTCAAAACAATGGAAAAAATGGCGGACAAATAATAGAAACTTTTCAGATGCCTTAGAAGAAAACAACAAAAATGCCATAAACCAAAAATGTTTTTCTTTTGAAATTTTGAAATTTTTAAATTTTAACAGCAACAAAAATAGTTATGAAATGTTTTATAAAAATTATATTTTTATAATTTAAAATTATTTTCTTATATTTTTGTAAGAAAAAAATCTAAAGTGCGGAATTTTTTATAGTATCTTCTTAAAAATATAAGAGAATAACTTTAAATATTAAGAATTGTGTTTAATATTAAATAAAATGAAAGTGTAAATCAGGACATTTACCTCTATGACTGCCTGCAACGGCTTTTAAATGTGAAAATCCATTTCAACTGGTTTACTTGACCTTTAAAGTGTTTAATGTTTAATGTTGCTGGCTGTTGTTTGAATATTTTTTTTATTCTTGCATAGTTTTTACAACAAATTCAACCCTTTATGTGTTTTTTTTTTTTGTTTTTGTCACACAATCAATAATTACTTAAGATATAAATAAATTGTATGAATATGGCAGTATATCAAAAATTTTTGATTTTATATAACTTTACAATTTTATTTATTTATTATTTTTCTTTATTTAAATATTAACTTTGATCTTTTTTGTTTTTCAAACTTAAGCATATTAAAAAAATTGTACCTAGCTGAAAGCTTGTTTTAAAAAATACTGGGATTATTATAATAAATTAGTTTAAAAATTCTTCTACGCGTAATCAATCAACTGGAAACTGGTTTTGACTCAGATTTTATTCACTTTCAACAAAAATTGCAAATAAGTGAAATTTTTCCTTGAAAATTTAATTTTAAAAAATAATCAAAAAATTTAATTCAAAACTTTCGTCCGTTGGAAAAAACTATTTTTAAAATTATGACAAAATTATAAAATTTGTTTATAAAATTATAAAATGACTATTTATTTATAATGGAGTTTGTTCAAATATAAAGCTTACCTAAAATATAATAATATACCAAATCAGCTAGCAAATATAATTTTAAAATGGTTCCTTTCAAAATGACAGCCAACAACTAAAACTCTCAATCAAAAAAGCGGAAATGAAAATAAAGTTTTTATTTTCTTAAATTTAAAACCCCAACAATTTAAAAGCATGCTTATCCTTAACGCTACTTTTGCTATCATTTAAACAACTTGTAAAAATTCTATACAAAAATATCTTAGGGAACAATAGACCAAAAATACGACACATTAAATACTAGGAAATTCAAAATTTCTATTTCAAGAATCATCAATCGAGAGACCCAACGATAGGGTTTTTTTAAATTGAAAATATTGGGAATATTTGAAATTTTTATTTTCATTAAAACATAATGGCAATTCTTATAAAAAAAATTTCAATTATTAAATTGAGATAAATTTATTTCGAGTTCAAAATAAAACGACCAGAAAATTATTTTGTCTTAATTATCCCGATACATAAATTATCACTTTATTTTCAGAGAGCAAATTCAGGAACTTTAGTTTTCCAAACGTTAAGATATTATTGAAATTTTATAATAAAATACCAGTAAATTTTTGAAGCATAAAGGGCGCAAATAGTCTATTTTAAAAATTTAATACTCGAATTTTTTAAAAATTATCTAAAAAAGAAAGCTTCCAAACATTGTTTTTAAAATTAAGTGGGACATGTTTTTTTCTGGCTTTAAATTTAAAGCTTTCAAAAACTTTCTAAATTTAAAAATTTTATTTTCAAATTTGAAAAATTTTATTTTCAAATTTTAGATTCAAATTTCAAAAAAAATTTCGTACTTTCACAAAAAATTAAATTATAAATATTTCTTTTAAATTGTTTACTTTAGTTTCTTAAATAATGTGTAATGCTTGTTTTTAAAAACAAAATAAAATAAAATTCAGAATTACATAAAATAGCTAATCAGAATAAATTTGGTTTTGTATGATTTATAATTAGTTGTTTCCATGCAACGAAAAGATTTTTCATAAAAAGCACAAGTAAAATTTATATTCAGAACTTTTAAAATTTAAAATTTAACAAACAAAAAATTACAAGTGTTTAAAATAAAAGCTGGGAACGTTTTACCAATAATTGTGCAAGTAGAAATTATTAGAAATTTTACATAGGAGAAATAGAACAAAAATTGCTATTACTATTTAAGTATGAAGTTTTTAAAAAAAGTACTGGAAAATTTTGGACAATTTGCTTTTCATTTAAACCTTGAGACCGTAATACAAAATATTTGCTACTTAAAATTAAGGCAAAAACGTCCTAACGTTTCCATTTAAGAGATAACTGCTTTCATAAATCTTTACTATACATTCTTTAAAATGGCAGTAAGCCTAAAATGCGTTTTCATTTAAATTATTTTTTGAAATTACCTTGCACAGTGATTAGAAATTTGCGTATTAATATTGTAGCCCTTTAAGATATATTAATTAAATTTTGAAGTGAGAACAAAATTATATTGAAACAAATTAGTCACACCAATATCGATACAAAAAATTATATTCAAAAATGTGTTTCATTTCAGCCGTAAAAATACTATAGGGAAAGAAATAAATGTTTCTTTTATATTATTATAAATTAAATAAATCTTTATCACTTAGTTGCTTTGATTTTCTCTGCCAATAAATCAAATACTGTTGTCATTTAGAAGAAGTTAGGAAAGTTGAAAATTATTAATTAATTAATAATTAATTAATTATTAATTAGTTTCATAAAAAAACACAAAAATTGCTACTTATTTAAATAATTAAAAAAAAAGTCAAAGTTAATTTAAAATAAATACTGGCTAAAACTGATTTTGTAACTATAAAAAATATGGTTCTGAAATATTTAACTGTAAAAGTATTTTAAAACTTAAAACTGAATATCTTGATTTTAATTGAAAACCAAAAACTTAAATACCAAAAACCAAAACAGAAAATACTATCAACAAACGAAAACTGTTATGTCAAATTCAATTAAATCTGAACTCTGAGAGGACCTATAAATTTAAACCTTTTGAAAAATAGTTAAAATTATAATATAATTATAAAATTTTAATACTTAATACAGAAATTTACATATACATACAAAAACATACAAAACTGTTCTATTCTTTCTCTTTTTTAATTACACCAAATTGTACAATTTAGATAAAATACTTAGAACTCTTTAAAATACTGGCAAAATAAAAAAAAAAAATTTTTCGCTTAAAAACTTAAATTATTGTTGTTTTCATTTTTGATTTAAAAATATATTTTTTTTTTTTTCTTTTTCAAAACTTCTTCTTTGGACCACTATAAAACATTAAAATGAAAATTGGAAACTAAATTTTTTAAAGAAAAATCATTGATTTATAAGAACTGATTCTAAAAACAGTCTAATGCTCACTCGTAGACAATTTAATAGAACCAGTTTAAAATAAAACACTAATGGAAAACTAGAAACTATTCCTTGCATTATCACTTGAAGCAAGCAATTTCTCGTGAATACCATAATGTTTGAATATATATGAATATAGGTTGTATAGTATATGGTGGCCGCAGACTATAGTGCTCAAGTATGGCTTTTCTTAGCCTTTTAGCTTTTGGATTATTTTACTGAAGACATCTCGCAATTTTCGCAACTATATAATAAAATTTTCATTTAGTTTTATATTGAAATTTTAATTGATTCAATTATTTTGTTTAATTGATTCAATTATTTGTATATCAATTCAAAAAAATTTCGAAACAAATTCTGTCAATAATAAGTGATATTTTTGTTTTTAATTTTAATTCTTTTTATAATTTTGAAAATTTCATAAATAAATTAATTTTATTTCTAAAAAATATAAAATTTGTATAAAGCAGCCAAATTTTATCCAGAGAGTACAGTTTTAAACTTCCCTAGGTATATTTTTATACAAGTCCTATCAATTAATAACTAATTATATTATTCTATTGTATAAGTTTTCTTCTGTCTAAAGATAATCGTAAATTAGACAAATATAATTAATTCTGCTGAACATCTTCACTATTTAATATTTTAATTGGTTACAGTTTAAAAAAAAACCTAAATTTTAATTGTTTTGATTTTTGATTTACTTCTTTTAACTTCAAATTAAACTGACAGATATTTTTGGCCTGCCCAAAAGCTTGTCACATTTGTTTGCCGATATAAAAATTGATTTCTTATTTTTCTTTTCTTATAAAAAATTTTTTTTACATAATTTGTTTTCTTTTTTTCTTTAAAGCAGGTTTACTAGCTATGTAACACCAACCACAAAAAATACTTAAATATTTACAATATTTGGCTGACGATACTGGCTCTAAAAGTAATATTTATATTCTGGTAATTTAAAAAATTCTAAAGTCGATAAAACAAAAATTTTACAAAATCAATAAGAAATACTTTTAAGATTAAAGATTTTATTCAAATTCAAACACTATAAACAAACTCAAAAATGCTTTATTTATTTTAAGAAAGATTTAAAAAAAATATAACGTTTCCCTAAATTCAAGTTTAAAGTTTAGAAATTATTTGTAAAATATTTTTATGAGAGTGCAAGAAAAGGAAAATTTCGAAAAAAATGGAATTATTTGGAATTTCTGTAAAACCAAAAAACAACCTTTCTCGAAATTAAATAAAGATCTTTCAGAAATTAAGTAATAAAATATATTCAATTTTTTGGACTATATGAAAGATAGGAAAAAAATTTCGAAACTTAAAAGGCTTTAAAAAATAGCAAAATTATTTTTAATCAATTTCAATTTTTACAAAATTTAAATACAAACTATTAAAAAACAATTGAAATCGCATATATTAGAGAGTATTTACGCCGTAACAATTTAAGAACATAATATTTAGAACATAGTATTTTAATATTTTATTGAAAAATGACTGACTTGACTTTGATTCTGACTGCAAATTTTAAAACTTTTAAAATCCCAATTAAAAAAATCAGCTGCTATAATTAAAACTAATTTAAGCTTTAAGACTTTATAAATTTCAAATTAAATTAAAATAAAAAAATTTGTTCATAAATTTGCTAATTAATTTGAAAACCTTTTTCAGAATTTAAAAAAAGATAAAAGTTTTTTAACACTGTTGTATCTCTTGACAAAAGCTGCAATTAGAAAAAAAAATTCTCTTATTTTAAAATTTACCTTGGCTAGGAATTGATTATTTCTATATAATATATTTTCTGATTTCACATCCCTAAGTTATCTTCCTATATATCACAAAACAATCTTAAAGTTTTCAAACGAACTTGTTTCATAGAAAAGAAAATAAAAAAAGGAAAAGAAAAGTTCTTTTATTTTTATTCATTTTTAAAAATTGTTAATTTTTCCAGCAAAAAAAAACTTTGATTTTCTGTTTTGATTAGCCCTGATTCTCTCTCCCTCTACCCCAAAAATATTTAAAGCTTTTTAAAAAAATAAAGATATTGACTGCTCAGCTTTATTTGTGTACTAATTTAACGAAAGGTTTCTTTGTCCTTCACACTAAGCACAAGGAAAAGGGTTTGAATGACATTCCATCAAATTCTTATAAATAAATAAATAAAAAATGTATTTTGTATCCAAAAGTGCCCACCTTGGTAAACCTGCTAATTATTACTTTTCTTTTTCTGATGATAGACACTAAAACCCACATCATAACTGGAATACAGCTTTTTCTTAGTCTTAAAAAATTTTAATTTGCGCATCAAAGTTTAAAAAACAAATCTTACGAAAATTGAAAATTAAAATAAATTTGAAAATACAATTTGAAATTACTTTTAAAAAGTTTTCAGACTGTCTCACTCATCCTCTTATTCTCTTTTCTTTAATAAAACTTTTGAATTCAAATATTAAAAGGCACAAATTGATTTGAAAGAGGGTTTTATAATTTATAAAATATAACAAGCCGCCTAACTTTAAACAAATTTATTTTACTACTTACTAGAAATGACATTGAAATTTTAATCAATTAAAGATTATTTTAGATAACTGCTTTTTAGACTGCTTTTTTCTAAGCTCATTTATGCCCAAAATAAATAAATAACTTAAATATATTCATTTGTAAAATCATAAAAATGACGTTCATAATGAATATTCAAATTAATGAATTGATAAAAAAACTGCTTTTAAAAAATTATGAAATTGTGACTTTCTAAAACAAAACAAAAAAACCTTTAAAACCCGTTTCACTAGACAAACAAAATTGATGTACTATTTTCTGTTTTTAAATTCAAATTAAGATTTTGTAACTTGAATCAATTTAAACATATCTTATGTGCTGGCTTCTCAGGCTATCCATCCCCTCTAATAATTACCCGATCTCCATAAAATATACAATAATTTTACTTGTAATATTAATTAACATTTGAAGTATAAAGATGTCGGATCCAGAGCCATATAAAATGGTCTAAAGTTTCTCTATTTGCATAGAAACATAGGAAAGAAAATAATCAAATTATATTTTAAAATTATAACCTTGAAATAAATCTTAATATCAACAAGAATATCTATAAACAGTTAAAATAAAATATGAAAAGAATCGAAAAAACAAGACTTTTAAAAAAGGATTTCTAGACCATCTTAAATTTCAGCATCCAGCAGCACTAGCATTTTGAAACTATTTAAGAAAATAAATCATATTTTACAGGCTATTTAATGAATAAGAATATATTCAGATTCATTAGTATGTATAAAAAAAATTACATTTGTTCCTTTCTTATGGCCATAGTTACGCCCTTACTGAAAATTTCAAACAAACAAACATCATGTCTATATTCAAGGCACAATACCACATTCACAAATTTTTAAACATTTTTAGTATTTTCTTCGAAATTTCCTATTAAGACTTCAAAATCAAGATGAAATTTACTCTATCGAAACTGAAACTTGTTCTAAGGTCCCAAATGCTAAACTTAATTATTAGAGTTTTATTACTTAAAATTTAATTTAATTTTATAAGTTGAAAAAATTTGAAAACGTTTGTTTTAGTATTATACTAAAAGCAATTCATTTGAAACAAGGTTATCAAGAAATAAAACTTGACAGTACGAAAAGTAAATCTATTTAAACACCCTTTTTTATGCTTCGATTACACAAAAAAATAATATTGAACGGAATATAAAGGAAAAAGCCTTATATTTTAAGGTCAGCTTTGCCACAGCTTTCTTCAGCTAGATCACATATCTACAAATATTATTCAAATATTCAAAAGGCAAAATTTAGATTTAAAAACAAATATATTGCAAACCTTTACTTTTTATGTCACAACAAAAAAATCGATATTACAATCTTTAATCTAGTTGCAAGTAACTGATTTACGATTATCAAACTTTGAAGAATAAAAAAATATTTCACTAAAATAAATAAATCTCCAAATCAGCTTAAAATTTTATAAAAATTAATCCCCAAAACATATTAATTGAGCACCAAAACTATAAAATACGAAATTTATTTTTATTTAAAATCTATTTGACACCAAAAAGCCTCCTTACATTTTAATAGTTTTTTATTTACAAAAACAGGATTTCGGATTAAACTAAATCTAAGTAAATTATATTTTATTTTATTGTTCTGCTCACAACTGATGTTACATACATCAACCAAAATAATTTGTTACTATTTAAATAGTTGCTAAAAATACACTGGTTTTTTTGTTATTAAAAAGAAACCTTTAATTCTCTTGAAATTACGCACTTGATAAAATTCTAACTCACCATTCCGAATATTTAAAAGATGCATGCTTTTACTATTTAAAACACACATTAATGAAAATATCATATTATATATATATAAATGGTCACAATCTAATATATTAGACACTTTTTAAAATCCCTAAAACTATGCTTTACGTTTTAATTCTTGATTTTTACTTATTCAATACTCCCCAAAATGGAACAGAGAGCTACTAAAAAATGTGACAAAAAATTAAATAGTTGGTTGTGTTTTGTCTCTAACATTAAGTTTAATTTAAATTTCAGTAAATTCCCTGAAAGTTAACTTCCTTTTCTTTATATTCTGAGAGTATCTGCTCAGATAGCTTTCATATAAAAAAAATTTATTATAATCTTTTAAATTTGGAATTTACAATACAAATACAATACAATCTAAATTAATCATATTTATTTTCTATTTTAGAAATTAAATTTTTTTGCAAATACCACACGAATCCCTGAAACTTATTTTTAAATTGTTTGATAGTAAATTAAATTTAATAAAATTTTAATTCTTAAATAAATTTACTCTACTCTTTAATTTTGCCAATCCTGGACACCACACCACCATAACCAGAATTATAAATACAAATTTTACTTCTTCTCCATTGCAATAGGTCTTAATGATGTTCTTTTCTCTCTATTTTTCTTTGTCTAATAACAAGTACCAAGAAAAAGAAAAGTCATTATAAAATAATTCTACTAGTCTGTAGTAAATAAATTATCAGCATTATTATTAAAAGTTGAATGAAAACGTACAAAAACAAACAAAAATCACCAAAAGCGGAAGTCATAATGCGCCATTGAAAAGCTTTAGTAGAGACGCAGAAGTGAAAAAAATAAGAAATATTACTAGCGATTAAGAAGAAAAAAATAATTGGCAAAATAACAAAAATTCGCCGCAAATTGATACCGCAACAAATAAAGAATTTCTTAAAGAACTAAACATGAAGAGAGGGGGAAGGCAAACAAATAAAAAACAATGCCATAAAAATGATAAATCACTTTAAGGAGAATAATGGCTGCAATTAAATTCAAAAATTAAATATAAAAGTAATCAAACTGTGAAAATTTAATTTATAATATTTTTTAGTAGTTTTATTTAAAATTATTTTCACCTTAAATAAAAATATTCTTTAAAATATTCATCAACTGAAGATTAGAAATTTATCTTTTTGCACAAGTAACTAGAATTTAAATTAAAAAATTATCAACCACAAAAATATAGTCTGTTACTATCTCCTTGAACAAACAAAATTATGCCTTTCAATAGATTTTCTTTTCTTTTTTTTTTTTTTGTTTCTTAATTAGCTGGTATAATATGTCCTCTTTCTTTCTCTTCCAAAAGGCATGGATGGAAAATTCAGTATTATTATACTTCTTCCGCAAAAAATATTCGATTTTTATAAAATATTTATTGAGTATTAATCCTTTTTTTAATATTAGTTCTGTCTTTAATGGCACAAATTATTTTCCATTGACTAGTTAAGTAAAAAAATTCGACTATTATTGACCAATAATTAAATATAGCAGCTAACTAACAACAACAAAGAAGTATTTTCCAAAAAAAAATTTCTTATTTCTCGCAAAAAAAAATTTACTTCACACAATCTTTAATAAAAATGAAAAAAAAACGAACTCAAGCATAACGAACAGAAATAAAAAAAATATTTAAGCATAATAGCTTATTTTAACTTTAAAGCAAACTTAACTTATAATATTTAAATATATCAAATAGTACTCTCAGGTTTTCCTTTAAAATATATTAAAAAAAAAAGAAAATTAATCAGATTTTTCCAGGAATTTATTATCAGTTTTCACTCCAAATCCTCAAACACTTTTATGTTTTTATTTAGTTATAACTTTTAATATTGTAGAAACTTGTTTTGTAAAAAAATCATGTCCTTAAGTTCAAACTATAACTAATTTTATTGGCAAACGCTTATATTTTATAATCGCAATTTTCCATGCCTGCTGACCACCGTTTATACCTTTGCTTTATCATTTTTTCGTGTTTAAATAATATTTTTAGTTGAAATATCCTTTCGAAATTATAATAATTTTTTTTTATTTATTTTCGGCGAATCTCAAAATCTACTTTGCGTCCAAGTGAGCACATTAAGCATAAAGTGACAATGTTTAAATTTTTTCCGATGGCAATAATGTTTTAAATAATATTTTGAAATATAGGAACTCTCTACAAAGTCGAAGAACTCTATAATGTCTTTCAATAATGTTTTTAAATAACCCTTGAAACATTTTCTGTTAAGTTTAGGTGTAGCAAAAATCCAAAAACAAATATTTTTTTTATTCTCTAAATTACAAAAAATGACATTAAAAATTGCTTTTGATCAAATTGTAATTATTGTGAACAGGCCTATTGTATGTCAATTTTGTCGTACTAAAGAAATCAATTTATACTTTACAATAAATTTATTTCATATAATAAATTTAATTATAATAACTAATAATTCATGAAAAACAATATTACAAATCAAAATAGTAGCGTCTCTCAATATCCTTTCCATAAAAAAATAAATATAAATTAAAAATTAGAATTTATTTATTTAGTTCATATATTTACATATCGAATATATTTTTAAAACTTTTATTGAAAAATATAAGTTGCATGCGAAAGCTTTAAAGTATTAAACGGTTTATATTTATAGATTAAAAAACTTCCTTTCATAGAAGAAGAAGAAGAAGCAAAGACATATATTTTAAAATTTTTTGCGTCAATTTTTGCCGCTTATGATTGTTTTCCATTTCCCATTTCGATATTAAAATATACCATCTGAACATTTTAAAACGTTGCGTGCGTGAGTCAAAGTCTTTACACGAGTCGGTTGACAAAATTTTAGTTTGATCTGACAACTGCAGTGAACCCTCTAATATTTTACATGCACTTCTGAAATCAGTTGATATGAGAAATAATTGACAGGTTATTTAAAACCAGCATCACATTACTGAAATACATTCACTATCGACACTGATTTTATTCACTTCAGTCGCACACACTGCTCTTAGCAGAGATATAAAATGTTTTCAATAATACCGGGTATACTACTTTGTTTTTCCGCCATTTCGGTAAACATTGGATTTGATAGTTCATATTTGGCAGTCTTGAAGTAGAGACAAGTGACAAATTTATTATCGAAAAATATTCGATAAACCAGCGTGTTTTAATTGTTAAAACATTTTATCAAAATTAATCATCGATTGCTGTGACGATGAGAAAATTACGTGAAATTTTTGGAAGAAATAACGTGCCACCAAAACTCACTGTTTATCATGTAATGAATGATTTCGTAGAAAGAGGTGATAGGCAGAAGTATGGATCACAACGTAATGCAAGGTCGGCTGAAAACATTACTGCTGCTCAAGAAACTATTCAAAACAATCCACCAACCTCAATTCAACGCCATGTTCAGGAACTTTTTATTGATCTTCACGACATTTTTTAATAGTAATAGCTAATCTTTTTCTATTCAAGAGGTTAAAAAGAGATCCGAAACAGTGATAGTCTGGATCAATACCTTCCTTATACAGTTTTTTACACAATACAAGAATGAGGTAAATTAAATAGCAAAAAACATTGGCAATCGATTTCGTTAAAAGTACGAATAACTTTGCTAAAAGGTGGTTTAATAAATTATAATCCTTTTCATTAAATTAACTAATATCTCTTCCGCTTTAAATGTTTATTAGCCAAATTAATATGTTCTACGAATTTTATAAATAGTGTAAAGAAAATAATCTTAAAAGCGGTATTTTGTTCCCTCTATTAACTTTAATTCGCATAAAATTTATTTGTTTAGCAAAGAAACCAGCTATAGTTATCTCTATTTATTATAACAATATTCTCATGCAAAGCGATTTATAATTTTATAAAGCGATTATTTCGAAATTCGTACATTTTTCAACTGAGCGCATTCTTTACAAAATCTTTGTATATTTTTATGGAAAGTGTTTCGAAAAGCAGCTGTTCTATATAAAAAAATATGACTTCACTCTGTTAAATTAATTGTTCAAAAATTTTTTTTCTGATCATAATGAGTCAAAATTTAATATTATAAATAAAATTGCTTAATCCGTTTCGATAAATTTGCTAATTTATTTTTGGTTTAAAAAAAAAGTATTTGGAAATCTTATTTGTTATGTATGATTTCATTAAGGAAGCGAATATTTTTGCTAAAACTTAACGTGCGACTCCTTAAAGTAATTATTGTTAACAACAAGACATTCGCCAACTGTTTTTTTTCTATTGTTTACCATTCATCAAAGAGTATTTTTTTAGTTTCTTACATATTGTTATCTTAGAAAATTAAATTGTGTTGAAAAAAAAATAATAAAAAAAATTAAATTGCTTAAGAACCAGTAATATCAAGTTACAATTATAAATTTTAATATAAAGGTTTTAAATGAATACTGTATCCAAATTACATAAGAAATTCATTTATTTAATAAATTATTGAAAATTTTTATATTTTTTTAATTACTTCAACATATTAATTCATTTATCGAGACATTTTTTTAGTTTAGGTAATTTAGAGGCTAAAGTTAAGTATCTACTTGAGTTTTCCATTCTTTAGTTAAGGAAAAAAACATTCGTTGAAATACTTTTTAATTAATTTTTTCACAATAAATTTCAAAAACTCTTTGAATTTATAAAAAAATTACACTAAATTTGGAAAAATAACCAAAACTTTTAAACTAACTTCAAAGAAAAAAAAGCGACGCTTTTTAAATATTTATAGAGCTTTACATCTTTTAAATAGCTGATTCGAAATATTAATTGAAAAAAATTACTTTGACTTCTAATTTATTGAAAGGTGTTTAAAAAGTGCTAAAAGAACTTACCTCTTCCTTGATCGTTTTCTATTAAAGGAACAGGTTCCTTTCATTTAAAGTGTAGGACTCAATAGCGAAATTGTAATGCTTTTTTTCAAAACTTATATGTTTTGAAAAATAATAATACAAGAAATGTTTAAAATTTTTTTCAATTAAAAGTTTATTTCTTTTTTATTTATTACTTCATGTCGAGAGATTGTAAAAAGTTTTTATTTAAACTTACCTTTCCTTTGGCCAAATATTAGGCTATAAAGTGATGGGTTGCTTTCACATGGTGTAATAAACAGCTAAAGATCCGTTCTTAAATATTTTTAAAAGAATTTAATGAAATTCTAATTTTTTATTGACAATTTATTATAAAACTTATTGAAATATGCATACGAATATATTTACTTCTTAAAAAAATCAAAATATTTGGATGAGAAGTAGTCAATTTTCCTTAATAAAACATAAATGGAAAAAAAGAATTAAGTTTCGATCAACATTTTAAAATAACAAAATTAAGTATAAAAAATTCCTAACATTTCAATTTAATTATTAAGCATTTCATAGTTAGAGAAGTTATCGCTAGTGGAATGTCTGGGGCCACTAGTTACTTTCGCTTAAGTAGTTTAATGACCAATACACTAACTGCCAGTAATTGAGTAAACTGTTGGAATTCACATACTTTTCAATTTGCTGCTACACATAGAACACACACTAAATAATATGCTATCGACAAATGCTTTTTAGCGCATAAAATAATCTGCTATTATTTTTTATCCGACTGCTTACGTTGATTCCCCTTGGTTTTATTATTTGAATAAATTATTAATTTTTGATTATTATTTTGATTTGATAATAATAAATAAATAAGTATTTAATTTATAAAGGTATTTTTAATGAAATTTAACACATATATATTCAATATTTCGCATTGCCTTGGAAAGCTTCTTCAGGAAATTAATTTTTATTAATTTCTTTTTTATAATTTTTGTTTTGAAAAAACCAATTTCCCAAAGAAGCTTTCCAAAGGAAATCGAAATATTGAATATATATGTGTTAAATTTAATTAAAAAAACCTTTATAAAGATAAATACTTATTATTAAATTAGTTATTAATATAACGTCAATTTTATATTCAAATTTTCAATATTTTCATAAAGAAAATTAAGCTTCTTATTCAAAATTGCGAAATTTTATTTAAGTAACGAAAATCATTAATAAATTTTACAAACATTTCAAAATTAACCAAAATAACTTTAGTAACAATATTTTTCGCAAATTTTCGTAAAAAATATAATATAATATATAAATATTTTAATCGGGTTAAGGCACTTAAAATTGTTTCTTTAACAAAATTAAAAAGAAAATTAAATAATAACGAAATAAACACATAATGGAACTAAACAATTTATTCATAAATATTACAAAAATCTGAATAAAATAACTTCAATTTGTACTTTAACAATAACAAAAAATAAGTTCAAACATGAAAAGTGTTAAAAAAATGAAAATTCAGGTCTTTTCTACTAATGTGTCAAATTTTTCTCTTATAACAAAATAAAAAATAAAAAAAAATTTGGATAAAACCAAAATTTAAAAAGTCTTTGCTTGACTTTTTCAACAAATTTTTTTTTAGCGTTATTTTTTAACCCCTCAATAATGTTATAGAACTATTACTAATAGAATCCATCCTTTTGCATATCGCCAAAGATGTATTTAACTCTAAGCTATTTATATATAATCGTCCAGTAACAATTTTCTACCCACCTTTCCTTACAAAGTCCCTTATGATTTCAAGCAAGTGTTTTAAAATAAAATCCCTTATGATACTGACGTCTAACATGCTGCTGCCTGTCATTGTCATTCTAATACCTACCAGCCACTACTTAATATTCGCACATAATACGCATTCCAGACTACAAATATTATCTTCCTCGTTTATGTCTGAAGTAGCAATACCCATTTCTAATAATCCAACTGCTTCATCTGAATCACTCGCAATTTTTTCTTCCAATTTATAATCCATATTATACCAAAAAGTATCCAATTTTTTTGTACATCGCTCAATCTCCATATAATTCTTATTAAGACGTCTCAAATCTGGCTACCTTGTTAGCAAAATGCTAATTTCACATATGTACTTTTTAAAAAAAATTTCCTTAAATAATCTTCACAAAAAAAATTTCGATTAGACAGAATGCCACACAGTTACTCTTAAGCACCTGTACTTGTTCAATGAAAACAGTTCGTTAAAAAAGTTCATTTCTTTGCAAAAACACTTTAAATAAACCATGTCAATAACACTCATCCTTATTCTTTTCAGTAACCTCAAAAGCAAAAATATTGACATTTCGTTATAAAAAGACAACGATAAAGAAATGATAAAATATCTTTAAAATCTCTTCAATTGTGGTTAAAACCTTTTTCACGAAACTTTTGTATTTTTTTTTGACAAATAACAATAACAAAAAGTAGTCTGCATCATCTTGAAAAAGCCAACATAAAAAGAAAACTCTTGCCCTTATAAATATAATTGAATATAATATAAATATATGTATGTATAAGTAGAAGTATGAAAGTAATAGTTGCCATTTAACAAATTCATTCAACTGGACAATATTTTTAAAAGATAATATTACCAAATACAATTTACATCCATCATTTTTGTAGGTATGTATTTCCATATACATGTTTGTATGTATGTTTGTATATACAAAGGCGTAGAAAACCAAAAAAGTAATTGAAGTTAAAACTTCTTTTGCCAGCCAACCGCCATAATTTGTATGGCAAAGTAATTGAAGAAAATATATGAGACACACAGCAGTAGCTGGTCTTCTAATACAATAAACCACATTTACTGGCCATCTGTCCTCAAACTCTTTCTCTTATTTGTGTTTGTGAAAGGGAGTAATTGAAAATCTCTTTCTTTAAAAACATGAAAAGGAAATTGATTTTAGTAAAGGGATTCATGCCAAGAAAATTCTAGAATGTATTAATTACTGCTATTAAAATTACAAAATTCTTAAATTTTTAATATATTTTTGAATTTTAAATAAATGGAATTCGCAGAAATTCGACTCTTGCTTACAAATTTATTTACTGCATATGTCAAACAGCAAACAAAGCCTTCAGCAAAAAATTAAAATTGAAAAAGCACTAAATTTTTATTAAGGAAGTTAAATGTCAAGATGTTAGTTTATTCTAATACAGTTATACTGTAGAAGTTTTATTTTACTTTTACTTACTTGGTATAGGAGCGCCCACGACTACTTTGAAAGTTATAAGAACCCGGATATTTGTATAGAATATAGATATTTTCAAATAAATAATATCAATGTATTGAAATCAAGCATAGCATCTTTTCAAACAAAAAATAAATCAACTTTTTCAAAATCGATTCTGCCATTAAGGCACTACACATCAAACTTATAGTACTTACAAAACCTTTCTCCTCGTGTTGGGGACTACAGCACTCTAAACAACATTATCCTCTTATACCATTAAATCATTGTTATTATTGCAGCGTTTTCATTCTTTAAAGAAAAAAACATTTAATACAAAAGCTTTTTTATTCCCATCTAATGATTTGCCCAACTGATTAGTTTAAAAGAAAACTTTAGTTTAAATTAAGAGTAGTGTTTTCTTCGCAAAAGTAAGAAGCGTAAAATCAACAATTTTTTTTTATTTTTTGACTTAATCAAATTCTCATTTAGTCGATCAAGCTTGAAGCATCTGATTGTCCCACTCCAATTTGAAGCAGGATCCACTAGTAAGCTAACTAAGTATTCGCAGTTTGTTGTTTATAGCCTTATAAAGAAATAAAACACTAATAATTTAATTCAAGAAGATTTTGGGTTTAGAGGATACTTAAGGATACGTTTTTCAACATGTAATACAAGTCCAAACAAATGTTTTGCTTAAGATATAGTAATAATTGTATGATATAATCCTTTTTTTTGCATTTTCAGTTAATATCACGGAAAAAATATTGAGTCCCTTTTTTTTACAAATTTTACAACTAGTTAAAATAATTTTAAAATAAACTGATAATGCTATTATTTAGCTAAATCGAAATCTATAGATTTTTCGCCGATCACATTTATTTTCAGAACTCTAATTTTTTCTCTTATATGCAATCATGGCCTATTAAATATTATAATATACTTTTCGCCTTCAATTATTTTTATATCATTAGAGTTTTATTATTTTTTATTATACAATAATCAGATTTGTTTGCTATCACTAGCTTTTCTATACACCTGAAGGTGCCCAACGGCCTGTATGTATGCGAAATAAACTAACTACCCTACCAAAACTCATTTTTTATATTTATTTAATTATGCTTTATCAACACCTTATATTATATATCAACCTCCATTTTTTAAACTGACACTTTTGAATACTAAAAAATTTTTACTTAAATTGTTACAAAAAAATTTTTGTTTAAATAAGCTAAGTTTGGCTTTATTTAAAAATTATATATTTGTTATTTTTCCTTATATCATCAAGAATTTTATAAAAAAAATTAATTTAAACCATATCAGGATGACAGATTATAAATAAAAATAAAAATTATTCACTAAAAATCTAACTCTTGCTCAAGAAACAAAATAAAAAAAAAAACAAAATATATCAAAAATATATTTTATATATCATGAGAAAACTTATTAAATTATTTTCCATTTACAAATCCAAATCTTTATTTTTATACATAAAATCGAACAAAACTCTATATAAAAATTAAATAATGTAAAATATTTCTCTATAGACCATTTTATTTATTACTGGGAGTGTCATCAGTTTAAACACCTGAATATTTTCAATATCATGCTTGTAAAGCAAATCTAAGTATTCACTTATATTTTTAATAAACTCTTTTCATATACTATAATACGATTTTATAACGAACCATATATTTTTTTCTCGTATTTACATTATTGAAAATTCAAATCACAAACCATAATAAAATTAGGAAACTTTATCAAGCGCCAAAAAATTATCAGCGAAAACATTAAAAAAATATTTAACGTATAAAAAGAAATCAAAACTTTTTCTATACATCACGAAAAGCATTTTTAAATTAAAGTTTTTTTATTGTGAAATATATAACATTTTCTCTTTAAAGATTTTAACCGCTTTATCTTACTTCTCTTTGCTTCTTCTTTTGGATTTTTATTTTTGGAATAGTTTTTATATATTAATAAACAAATTACAAAAAACACATTTGAGAGAAATATAATGACAAAACATAAAACAAACTACTGAAAAGAATTATAAAAAATTTTTTATAAATGAAAATTGAGAAACATTGCAAATCAATAATAAATTTTCATTAAAATAACATACTCTTGATAATAGGCTCAAATAAAAACTGTCAATTCTTTAGTCCAAAATGCTCAAGTTAATCACACTAAAATCTAATCTATATGTTGTATGAAGCGTTGTGTACTTTAAACTAATCTTTTCAACATTAAAAACAATTTACTTTTAAAAAAGTTCCTAAAGTCAATGGGCTACTTATAGTCCATTTTGAAAACCAAAAAATTACACATTTTTATTCTGCGTTTAAATTATCAACGGAACCAAATATAACAAAGAAAATAGAATGGTAAATTGTTCAACATAATCAAAATTAACTCATAAATTATGTTATAATTCAAAAATTATAGTAAAAACAATATATTTACAAAATAATATAAGAAATTTATTGTTTTGAAATGCATTTTATATATCATGGGAAACGTTGTAGGCTTTCAATTTTAAATATTTTAATTATTTTTCATTTATTAAAGCTTTGGAATTTAATTAAACATTTTTTAAATAATTAATTTAACGAGCTTAATTGAATTACCTCCATTTATTACTATATCATTAGAACCATTATTTAAAATACAAAGTAAATAAAAACCCCAAGTCAAATAATTAAACAAATAACAACAAAACATTATTCGAAAAAAAAAACATTTTATGCATTTTATATGTCATGAAAAATATTATCATATTAACTTTTTAAATATTTAAAATATTTTGCTTTAATCAAAATTAAAAAATTAATAAAAAGCCGACATTCGTATCTAGTTGGTATATCACGGGAAACATTGTTTTGAAATGAAGTTAAAAAATAGAAAAGTATCTTAAACGAAAAAGATCTTTATACTTTTAGTATAAAATATATTTAATATATCATAGGAGATGTTATAAAAGAAATATTTGAAATCCTTTAAACATTTTCGTGATAAAAATGACAAAATATTCGATAAAAAATTCGGAACAACAATTGTTTTCCTTTAAAATAATAAAAATATTTTCTGACAGAGTTATAAAACAAATTAACCAAAATGGAATGAAAAAATATATATAAAAAATATAAAATTACAATTTGTCTTTCTGAATTAAAGATTTTTATCAATATAATCATTAAAATGCTGTTTTTTTTTTCTAAACTTAATATTGTTTATTTTGGGAAACCTTATTATTTTCAAGTTACTACATTAAAAATTTAATTTTTTGTTTCGATTTCTTATATTTTATACACATATGCAAATTATATGTTTTATTTTCGAATTCATTATGATAATCAAATATTAAAAATAGTTCCATAAAAGTTTAATATTTATATTTTTCCACAAATATCTTGTATAATAATACCATTTTAAATGCCTAAAAACTTCAACCAAAAATCATTATTTAAAGTTATATATTTTATTTTTAGACATAATTGGAAATATAAAATGTAAAAAATTATTGAAAAATCATAAATATTTCTCTCCACTATTTACTAAAAAGTCCTTATTTGTCACTAAAATTCTGTCTTTCATTTAAACAATGTTTTATAAATCACGGGAATACAAATAAAAATAATCACAAAAACAATAAAGCTAAAAACTAAATGCCCAAGATGCGAAATTATTTTTATATATGTCATCAGAAGCCATATTGGAACATAAATTTTTAAATTCGAAAATCATTAAACTGAAATCGAATTTATTTGAAATTAGTAAGGTCTTTAAAATCTGTCTTTTTTAAATTGGTATGTAATTGAAAATGTGTTAAAGTAAGTCGAAACAAAATTTGTAAAAAAAATATTTGTTGTTTTTAGTAATAAAAATCTGTTTAATATATCTTGGGAAATACAAGCAATTGAAATACATATTTTAAATAGAATAAAAAAAAATTTATATTTCCGTTTCTCTAGATATTTCTTACATACAAATTATAAAATATTTAAATTAGTTTCCTTTTTTAAAAATAATTTTGAAAATATTTTAAAGAAATAAATTCAAATGATCGGTTCAAAATTTATGAATTTTTTTGGTTTGTCTTTTTAAATTAAAGTATTATTTAAGATTTCTTTTTTTTAATTTCAAATCTCTTAATTACCTGAAAATTTTCCAAATGCGGTTTATATTGGAATTATTCGATTTAATTACCAGCGGGTATCATGACGAATTAATTTATTTTCGCCGTTATTCGGAGGCCAAACTTCATGTACAAAAATTTTACATTATGTTTTTTATATAACGTTTGACAATTTGGGTAACGGCGACAATCAATGAATTCGCCATTGCTATCACCTGATCTAGATTTGACTTGTTTTTATTGCAAAGTATTTTAAAAGAAAATCAAAAATATTACTAAAAAAATATCCAATAAAAAATACTTAAAAAAAAACATTTTCCTATTCAGAAAGTAAAACTGCTCAGTTATTAATAAATTAGTAGAACTCTTACAAAATCAGGATTGAGAACAAAAAACCGAAATTTTAAAGTAATATCAAATTACGTTATATGCTCACTGATTTTAATTTGAAAGAACTGAATGCTATTTTTCAACTAATTAAAGCTTTAATTCATGAATCTGCATAAATCCATGAAAAAAAATTTGAATCAATGTTGTCTAAAAAATTATAGTTATACATTAAAAAAAGACTTGGCAAATAGAAATTAAAAAAAAATTTAACTTAATCTGAATTAATTAAATTAAAAAAAATTTATTTAAAATTAAAAAACATTTAGATTAAAGAATTGTGTTAATTTTTTGCATAAATATCGTAAGAAATTTTATAAAGAAAATCAAATTTTGACTTAATAAAAACTCTGGGAAATTTACTTAAAAACCAAACAAAAAATATATTTTAATCCATAACTAAATATTAGTTTTTTCTTTTTATATCAATTAGAAAGCTTTTTTCAGACTAAACATTCATTTTGTACTAATACAAAACATATTAAAAATCGTACATTTAAAAAAAAAAAATGCTAAACACGTCAAAATTAGAGAAGCTTCTAAATTTTAATATAAACTTTAATAAAACAATAAAGTTAGTTAATTTAGATAATGAAACAGAGATTTAGTACCAAAAGCAAAATATAATAATCAAAGCTTTTAATTGTTTTTCTGTATCTCTTTCAAATGCTAGCAAAAATCGGCCGTAAAATTTAAAAAAAATATATATTATTTAAGAATAGACTTGATAAACACACCAAATTTCACAGAGATCAAATGCGAAAATAAAATAAATTTTTACATTTTAGGAATTAATAAATAATTTTAAAACTTTAATAAGAAAAGTTTTCAAATCCTTGAGAAAAGTTTAATAACACAAAAAGTTCCGATATAATAAACAATTTGGAAAGCTTTCAAAGTATAACTAAATTAAATTGACAGTAGGCCGTATACTCTAAAGAGTATCTTCACTTGGGGTCTCATAGAATTAAATCCTTAAAAGATTTTAAGTTGAATTTTTACTACTTATAAATATACATATATGTATATATTTCTAAAAAGCTTGTAATAAACTAGTCTTTGAGTTGTTATAACAAAAAACAATTAAATATTCAAAATCAAAGTTTCAAATCTATAACAAAAATAAAACTTGAATCATACACATATGTATGTATGTATGTATGTACATATATGTAGTTGCAAACCTTGCGCAATATTTCTATATGCATTAGTCCTAATAAAAAATAGACAAGTTAAAGAAACTCGTTCCTACTAAACTTACAAATATTTCTTATACCATATACATTTATACATTATACATTTATGGAAAGTTTGTGAACTATTTAAATCATATATTGTACAAAATTATTATTCGAATAAAAAACTAAATTTTAAAAATTCTCCTTTAACAAAAAATTTTAAAAAGATATATATCATTGGAAATAATATATCATTTGCAAATAACATTTACATTAAAATTTTTCACACTTTCAAATAATTTAACATTTTCTAAACTTTTTTATATTCTAATAAATTTCAACAAAAAATATATCCTAAAATATGTATTTCTTTTATTTTTTCATCATTTTTTTTTTTTATTTTCCATTTCTCTTTGGGCAAATGGTTAATTGTGCAATTACCAAAAATTTCTATCAAGAATTTAACGAAACAAAATTAATAAAATATTCTGCTTTTTCCAAAACAAAAATGATCTTTAAGGAGATTGTATACTTTGTGAGGAATACTTCTCACACAAAGCAAAAATGTCTTAAGCACTTGTTAGAAAACAAGTTTCCTTTTCTTATTGGTGTAACGCTAGCTTTTCAAGCTCTTTTGCAACATTGGTTACAAAAAGGGGATACCCAGTGTAATTGCTAGTGTCTTACAAAATAACAAACACAAAGAACAGTAATGAGGGTTAAATAAATAACAAACAGAAAACATAAAACCCTTAAACCTAAAGAAATTGGAAATATTTATGTATAAGAAGCTACGTATATTAAAAATCAATCATATGGAAAATAGCATGGTAAAGCAATAAATTAAATAAAAATGTGATTATGCAAAAATAAAATACTTAAATAAAACTGGTTTAATATTTCAGCTATAAAATAATAAGGGTAATAAAAACTAAACTAAGATAAGACAAACTTAACTAAATTAAATAAATGACGTAACGAGAAATCTTTTTCACATAATGTAATTGCACTCTGTATCTCCTTTTAATTATAAGTTAATTATATAAAAATATTCTAAATTTTCTTCAAAAAATAAAAACCTTTGAATAAAAGCCTAAATGCCATTTCTTTCATTTGAGATATGGTTTTAATTAATTATAGATTAAGTAAAGGTGTTTAAAAAAATTTTGCCCATATTTTAAATGAGACAATTGTGGCATTTAAATTTATTTTTTAAAACTGCTAAATATGCTATATTTATTATAAAATGTAATTATGTTCTGATCACTATTACGCTATAAATTTAAGTTCAATCAATCTCTTTACTAAGATCTTACTAATAAAAATGTATTTATTTGAAATAATTTCTTTGCATTTAAAGTAAAAAGTTTGTAATTCATGTATCAAATCTGTAAAAGTATTTAACTTAATTTAATAAAAAATTGTACAAACCATTTTGCAAAACAGTACAAATATTCATGTGTTAATTTAAATTTATTCAAATGCGTAAGGAATTGTTGATTCTATTTGTAGAGGTAAGTATGAAAATTGCAAAACAACAATTGTTAGAATATTTGTTTTTCACTTTCGTGCAGCTTCAAAATTTTGATTCCTTAAAGCCAGAACACTAAGGATAATATCAAGATGTTCAATATCTATAAAAGTATTTTTATATAAGTAACTGTTAGAGATTAAGTTCGGCTAAAAGATCTTCAAGGGCTAAACTGTGCATAGCTTAGCGTTTACAGCTTCAGAGTTTTGCTCCATTCACAGTACATACTTATGTACATGACTTGCATATTCTCCCATTACATTTTCCATGGTTTTTTTTCTAACATACAGTGAACTCGCAGAAACGTGAACACCCAGTAACATGAACATCCAAAAACATGAACATATTTTTTCTTACATTGACTACTCTAAAACGTGAACAAAGGCTGAAGGCTCTAAAACGTGAACTTTTTATCGAACGTTAAAATTCAATTTTGTACATTTTGGGATACTTCGCAGAAGAATCTCGTAGTTTGTTTGTTGTAAACAACTTCTATTGCAGGATAAGCAGTTTTGGTATTACCGCGGCAGTTCTACTGGAAGCATCTCTCTGTGCTGACTATGCATATAAATAATATAAACAAGCGATCTCTAAAAATATTTTTATTGAAAATATGTCTAATAAAAAACCAAAAGTGTTAACTCTTCAAGAAAAGTCAGATATTTTAGAGCTTTTATGGAAAGGTTCGCCTGTAACTGGTTTGTCGAAAAAGTATAATGTCGGCAAATCGACGATTTGTTCAATAAGAAACAACAAAGATGCAATTTCGAAATGTGTTAATAATACATTTTCGGGTCGTGGAAAACGGAAAACACTGCATTCTTCGGAGCTTCCAAAAATGGAAAGACCTCTGTACTAATTTAGAAATTGGTATCTTAGAAACCCTTTTCCAACCCGTAGCATAGTACATATATATATTAAAATATGGCAGGAACTTACAAAAAGTAGAATAAAAACATGTCTCATAGGCGAAAAATAACGTACTTTATTTTAAACTAAATAAAAGATAAAAAGAGACTAAAATATGTTATAGAAAAAATGCAATCTAAAACGTGAACAAAATCGAAAACGTGAACACCCTCGGTAAAAATTAGTTCACGTTTCTGCGAGATCACTGTACTTTAAAATGCTGGTTGTACTTATTTAACAAGCATTGTCCTTACCTTAAAAAAAGTCTTTTGAAAATTGTTTTAATACTTTATCTAAAAACATATTTTACGATTTTTCCAAGGCTTTTGATCTTGTTGATCACGATATAATGATAAATAAACTCAAACACTATGGAATTAATGGACGAAGCTTGTTATTGCTAAGGAGTTATTTGGAGAAAAGAAAGCAGTATGTTGAGGTGAACGGCGAAAAAAGTTTTATTGGCCCTGTTGAACATGGAGTTCCTCAAGGAAGTGTATTGGCACCACTATTATTTAAAATTTACGTAAATGATATACAAAATCTTCAGTTATTTGGAAAAATGTTTATGTATGCAGATGATATAAGTATTTTTTATCCGTATAAGCATGAAACTGCTTTAAAGGCTCATATTGAATACGATGCAGCTATGATTTCAGAATATGTAAGGCTTAACAAATTGAAGCTTAATGCGGAAAAAACTAAAATATTGCAATTTAGACCGAATCATATTCATAATCAAGTTTTCAGCATTCGGGTAGATGGAAATGAAGTAAACGAATGTTATTCAACGAAATAGCTTGGTGTGCATTTACAGAATAATCTCTCATGGGACTTACATATTCGGAAACTAAAATCCAAAG
This sequence comes from Trichopoda pennipes, assembly GCA_030448955.1. Classification (NCBI taxonomy): domain Eukaryota; kingdom Metazoa; phylum Arthropoda; class Insecta; order Diptera; family Tachinidae; genus Trichopoda; species Trichopoda pennipes. The sequence continues at coordinate 7,306,407 of JASKUP010000012.1, read as the reverse complement.
TATTGTCGGCAGTTGGTCTATTATATAAGTTTAAAAATAAATTTAATACAAAAACAAAATTAGTTATATATCAAGCTTTAATACATAGTCATTTAAACTATATGCCATTAATATATGGTCATAAAAGAACTAATGAATTGAAATCCCTACAAAGAGTTCAAAACAGAGGATTGAAAACTGTTTTTAATTTGCCCTTGATGCACCCAACAATACCTCTTTATAGGAACATAGCTCTAACCATTCTTCCTGTGCACGGATTACACAAGCTGCAACTTTTACTTTATGTATTTAAATCAATGAACAACATTGGGCATCATACAATTACTTTTTCAAGAAATCAAACAGAGTTCAACACAAGAAATAATATGAATCTAAGAGTAGTACGATGTCGATTGGAAACCACAAAACAGAAAATAGAACACATTGGTAGTTCAAAGTTTAACAAACTTCCTCAGAATATTAGAAATATTGCTCGAATCTCCATTTTAAAAAAAAATTGAAAAAACATCTTTTACAAAATTTGGAAATGCTTCTATAGTGATTATAAAAATTATTATTTGATCTCAATTTAAAATTTGTTATTTTTTTTTTTTTCTATTACAAAATTATTTATTAATTTTTTGTTTCTTCTTTTTTTTGATTAACTTAATTATTTATTCTTCTGGTAAATACACCTAATGTAATAAATTTTTGCCAACACACCTCAACAATGTCTTTAAGACGCAGAGGCATTATATATTGTAAAATAATTATCAAATGAATAAAGAATTGATTACAACAACAAAAAAAAAGCGTATTTTCACTAAATAAGATTTAGCATATATACGAACTGTGTATTTAACCACTGAGTAAGTTTCCCACGGCGCAATAAATAGACAGGCGAGTACAGTTCTACAGCTGATCATTTTTATATACTACATATCAATTTTTTAGTTCTAAGATATCAAAGTACATAATAGAAACGTGTACTTTAAAAGTCAAAATCAGTACTTACCTCAAACAAGTCTATAATATTTAAGCAGATTTAGCATTTACAGAGTTGGGCTATAAATATTGGCTGTTGCTTAAATTATGATAAAAAAATATGACTGTTTTATATAATATCAGGAAAACTACTATAGTTTTTAAAGCAGCTACTAGCCTTACCTTTTATTTTTCAATTATGCCTTACAAAATTGAATACTAAATAGCGTTTGACAGTTTGAGACAGTTATCGCTGTCTATTTTTCGATCTACAATTTCCCATAGATTTTTCTAGGGTATTAAGATTCGGTCAGCCAATTTAAAACATTAATTTTGTTCCCAACGAATCACTCTGTCACATTTAGATGTGAGTTTAGGATCATTATCATACTGGTGCTCTCCGTGTGAAAGCAAGACATTTTTAAGGATATCTTCACAGTTGTCACAGTTTCAAGCACATTCCCAGACCAAAACATTACCTCCGCTATGTTTTACAATAACTTTTTTATGCCATGGATAACTAACTAACCTTAATCCACCGGAATCTTTCAAATTAAACTTCGACTCATTGGAGAAAAGTACGGTTTTCCATTGTGTGGTGGTTCACTTTTAAAAAATTTTAAGCCACCTTCTGCAACCCGTCTTTGGATGGTTCTTGGAGTGATAATTACGTATTATTGCCTGTAGGTATGTATGTTTTATGTACTGTGGCCACCGAGCCCGAAGAACGAAAATGGCTCATAATTCTGAATATAACATTATGATTAATACCAAGTTTTGTTGCAATGGACGTCACGTATTTAGTATTATTAAAATCAGCTATGATTTATTCTTTTAAATACACTGAGTATTTATTTCTTGCCATTTAATTAACAAGTAACTTCAAAGCGACTTTAAAAGCACAGAAACAATTAAATAATAAATGCAAATTATCTCTGTGCACACACCAAATGATCTTATAATAACAGTAATTGTTGTCATTAAAATAACTTTAAAAAATAACGGTAATAATTTTTCTTCGAACGAAAGAAGAACTACAAACACACATTTTTTTATTTTAAATTTAATATGTATGAGTTAGTTCTTTTAAAGGTATAAGACCAAGTTCACACTTGTGTTTTTGAACGTGTTTAAGCAAAATGTTTTAAAATTTAAAACAGCCGTTTACACTATAATTGAGATGTTTAAGGCTGATGTTTTATCTACTTTTTTTACCTTAAAAATGATTTTTTGTAGTGAAAACAGCCATTTTAGTTGGGATTTAAACCCAAACCCCAGACTACTACCCTACAGGAGCAAAAACGCACTTAGCACGTCCAAAAATTATATGAAATTCAAAGTTGTATTGGAAATTTACGTGTTTAACGACGTGTTTAAATCAAAAACAACTCATTTGAGATGTTTAACAAAACACGTCAATGTATGGTAAAACACCTCAAATTCGCCGTGTTTAATGGTTAAACACGATTGAGATGTTAAACACGCTAGGTGTGAACTTAGTATTATACATTGCTTCTTTACAAGTTCTTGCTTGTGTGCCAATTACACATGTAAGACCGAATTTACATTGTACGATTTTTGTCGCTGCAATTCTTAGTTTTTTGTTGTGAATAACGGGTGTAAAGAGAATAGTGGAAGAGTTCCTCTCTCCCCCTATTCTCTTTACAAACATTATTTACAACAACAAACTAAGAATTGCAGCGACAAAAATCGTACAATGTAAATTCGGTCTAACTAAGAGCCAGCGGTGGCAGGCTAAGCAAGAAATGCCCGACGGCGTCAATATCTCGAATGGGGCAAAATATTATTGGAAAAATTTATTGCTCTTACGAATTGAAGCCGGCAATTAAAATCACTTATTATACTTGTTGTTTTACATCAAAAATAAAAAAAATATTATATCAATATATAAACAGCTGTCGAACCACAGAATGTGTGTCAAACTGCACACACCTAAAAAATAAGAGATACATACTTTTACGTAAATATTGTGGATACTTAACTATTGCAAAAGCCTTCAACGTTAGGTAGTTACTATTTGCATGTAACTTAGCGTATGACTTTCAATTGTGTAATAAGTTAACAACATTTCCAACAAATGCTTGAAAATACTTTTTTATTAAAGTTGTTTCTTAGAAAAAGAAGATATTACACACATACTTTTCGAACAAACAAACCGTTATAAACTTCCTTGTCAGATGCCATTAATGATTTCAGTTCAAGTTGAAATTTTACAGCTTGTTCGTCATAATAATCATGTTGTTCAAAATGATTTCCCAATTTCCTGGAAACTTCAAGACCTTCTTTAATTAGAGTTGCATTTAAAATGTGAAGATCTTCTTCGTCATTTACGCCATCTTCTCTGTCTTGATAAGTCTCAATTACATTTTCACTCAAGATTTTATCAGCTAATAATTCCTCAATATCGTATGTGCCAGCGTAGTAATGTCAGTAATTTTTTTTATTATTGTTTTATTTGCAATCTATTTTAGAATTAAAATAATAAGCAAATGTCATGAATTTTAAATAACATGCATTCAGTTTTCCTTAAAACTCAGAAAAAAAAGAAAAGAAAATGTTCTTTTGTAATTTAAATAGGATTTGACAAATTAGAATTTTTCTATTTTCGGAAGGGAAGGTCAAGAAAATGAAGCCTTTTAAGTCTCTGGATTTCATTGCTGCCATCTAACAGGTTTATTGCTAACACATTGGAATGATTACTTAGTCTATTAAGGTATCTTTCAGTGAAGTTATTTATCTCATCTTTTACCATTAAAATTCGAAGATCTCGGTGTATGTTTTTGTTGCTAATAAACCATGGCGCATTTGTTAAAAGTCTAAGTGTTTTTCACTGGTATCTCTGTAATATCTCAACGTTCGAGTTACTTGCCGTCCCCCAAAGTTGGATGCCGTATGTCCATATAGGTTTTGTGTGGTATAGAGAACCTTATTATCCAAGCTTAAGCTTGATCTTGGGCCTAATAACCAGAACATTTTTCTTGTTTTTAATTTAATGTCAGTAAAAGCAGCATTATTATGGATGACAGGATCAGGATTTTTGCTTTTGACATAATCTGGTCAACATTTTTTCCAACTTAAGTTCAAGATTGATGGCTTTAACCGAACTTGATTAATGCACACCATAATAGAAAACTTTTTCCAAATATCAATGACTGTTAAATTCTCATTAATGGTCTAGTTTGTCTACCACGTATTGGAACGAACATTTTATGTAGTACGTTTTAAAAGTAAAAATGATTCCTTATTCTAGCCGCTGTATTAAGGATGTAGTCTTAGGCGAAAGAAAGCAAAATTGCACATTTGGGAGCTTTAAGACCGGTTGGCTAGATGCATTGTCTAGAATTCAAAGAACTTGAAGAAGAAACATTAATAAAAAATCCTTTTTATTTACGGAGATATAACAATTTTTAAATTTTTATTAAATGTTCATATAAAAATTGATTTTTTATAAAATACATAGGTATGATAAGCCATTTTTAAATTTTTACTAAATTTTCATATAAAAATCGATTTTCCATAAAATAAAAGAGTATATTCTCGAAATTCTTATTATTTACGGAGACCTAGTCATCTTAAAATTAAAATAAAATACATAAGTAGGTGATCACAAAATAAGCATGTTTTCTCGAAATTCTTATTATTTACGGAAATATAGCCACTTTAAAATTTTTATTAAATTTTCATATAAAAATCGATGTTTTAGAAAATACATAGGTGATTACAAAATAAGCCTATTTTTTAGAAATTATTATTATTTACGGAAATATAGCCATTTTTTAATGTTTATTAAATTTTTATATTAAATTTGATTTTTTATAAAATACATAGGTGATCACAAATTTCTTAATTCTTGAAATACTTATTACTTACGGAGATATAGAGATTTTAGTACTTAATTATTAAGCAGTAGGTCATTATTTAATAAAAAATTTAAAAACTTTATTTTTTATTATTTTTTTTTTTCAATATTTCGCCAAGCATCATCAGGATAAACAAAAATAATGAATAAATAGTAATAATAATAATAAATAATTAATCAAAATTTATTAATTATTTATTTATTCATTATTTTTGTTTATTCTGATGATGCCAACCAATGGTTTGGCGAAATATTGAAAAAAAATAATAAAAAATGAAGTTTTTAAATTTTTTATTAAATAATGACCCCGTGCTTAATAATTAACTACTAAAAAATATTAAAAAAAGTCAAATAACTATAATTATTATTTGAGATATAGAGATTTTAAATTTTTTATTAAATTTTCGTATTAAAATCGATTTTTTATAAAATACACAGCAGAAAAATATACATAAATTTTTGGAAATATTGTAATAATATTTTTTTTCAGAAAAAAACTAACACGAAAAATTGCCAAAACGCAAAATCTATTTAGATTGTCATAAACGTCTAATGAAGTTTTCAGAAATTTAATATTCTAAAAATTTTTTTTGTAAAATATCTAAAATGATATCAAGCCGACAATTCTTCATAATGGCGGCGTCTTAAACTGCACAATAAAACAGTGGCAACTTTTCGTCGACTTTGAATACTATAAATTACGCGTCTTGTATTTTGTGTTTTTTGTGAAAGAATTTTTCAAAAATATCTTTTTGATATTATGAAAAAGAAGTATAGTGCAATTTGGCTGCATTTTGATGACGAAGGTGGCCAAAGAGCGAAATGCAATTATTGCAATTCATCCTTAAGTTTTGCTGGAGGCTGTCATGGCAATTTAAAACGCCACCTTAAATTAAAACATTCTTTAATTCATTTAAATGTAGAAGGTACAAAAGTGCCGACATTTGAGCAAGACACTACTTTTGAGGAGAATATCGATGAACTGCCGATAAAGGAACACTTTGAAGAACTACCAACAAGCAGCATTCAAAATACAACAATAAACCAAGAAAGTCAGTCAGAAGAATATGTTAATATGAAATCGAAGCGGAAATATAGTGCTATCTGGTTACATTTTGATGATATAGATGGTCAAAAAGCGAAGTGCAATCATTGCAATGTAACCTTAAGTTTTTCCGGTGGCTGTCATGGCAACTTAAAACGCCACTTAAAATCAAAACATTCTCTTATACAGTTAAATTCAGAGAGGTCAACAATGTCGACATCTGAGGAAGAAACAACTCTTCAGGATGTTATCGACGAAATAACAACAAAGGAATATTTTGACGAACTGCCATCGACCAGTACTGAAGTCACAACAGAAACGCACGAAAATCATTTAGAAGAATACATAAGAGTTCGATCTCGTGATAGGACGAAAAGGAAATATAGTGCAGTTTGGCTACATTTTGAAGAGAAAGGCGGCCAAAGAGCGAAGTGCAATATATGCAATGTAACTTTAAGTATTTCTGGTGGCAGTCATGGCAATTTAAGACGGCATTTGAAGTCGAAACATTCTCTAACCCCATTCAACGTAAAACGGAAAATAGAATTGACGACATCTGAGGAAGAAACAATTTTTGATGAGACCATCGACGAACTACCAATAAAGGAACATTTCGACGAACTACCAACAACCAGCTCTGAAGTAATAACCGAGATGGAAGCTGGAAAAATGGAAGAATGCATCCCAATCCGATCTCGTAAAACTTCGAAAAGGAAATATAGTGCAGTTTGGTTACACTTTGAAGAGAAGGATGGCCAAAGAGCTAAGTGCAACATTTGCAATGTAACTTTAAGTATTTCTGGTGGCAGTCATGGTAATTTAAGACGCCATTTGAAGTCGAAACATTCTTTAATGCCTTTCAATGTGAAGAGGACAAAAGCATTGACATCTGAGGAAGAAACAAATTTTGAAGACACTATCGATGAACTGCCAATAAAGGAACATTTTGACGAACTACCAACAACTAGCTCTGAAGTAACAACAGAAATGAAAGAAAGTCAATTAGAAAAATACATTGCATTTCAATCTCATGAATCATCGAAAAAGAAATATAGTGCTGTTTGGTTACATTTTGAAGAGAAGGATGACCAAAGAGCGAAATGCAATATTTGCAATGTAACTTTAAGTATTTCTGGTGGTAGTCATGGTAATTTAAGACGCCATTTGAAATCAAAACATTCTCTAATGCCTGTCAATGTAAAGAGAAAGACAGCATTGACATCTGAGGAAGAAACAAACTTTGAGGACACTATCGATGAACTGCCAACAAAGGAAAATTTCGATGAACTACCAACAAAGGAAAATTTCGATGAACTACCAACAACCAGCTCTGAAGTAACAACAGAAATACAAGAAGGTCAATCAGAAGAATACATTGCATTTCAATCTCCTGATACGTCGAAGAGGAAATATAGTGCAGTTTGGTTGCATTTTGAACGTAAAGACGGTCAAAGAGCAAAGTGCAAAATTTGTAATGCAATTTTAAGTATTTCTGGTGGATGCCATGGCAATTTGAGACGCCACTTAAAATTGAAACATTCCCTAACGTTTTTAAGTGTAGAGAGAAATAAATTGTTGACATTTAAAAAAGAAAGAAATGTTGAAGAGTCTTTCAGCGAATGTTTATCAGAGGAACATTTTGAAGAAATACCATCAACTAGTACAGAAGATATTAAAATAGAAGAATATTTAATTGGACCTTCCCCAATTTGTGAAGTGGAAAAAATCGACAGGCAAGTTTTAAAGATGTTGGTAAAAGGACACCACTCATTTCGGCTGGTAGAAGACCCGGAGTTTAAAAAATTAATAAATGACGTATCAAAATGCTCGGGTTATACGCTCCCCACAAAGGAAGTGCTCTCACATAGTTTGCTCCCACGCATTTATATGGAATTGTTAGAAGAAATTAAAGGTAAACTGCAATATGCCACGGCAGTTTGCCTTACAACAGATGCCTGGACATCTAAAATAAATATCAGTTATTTGGCAGTAACCGCCCATTATATTAATAAAGATACAGAACATATATCGCATTTATTATCCTGTGGAGAACTGAAAAATGGACCAACGAGTAACAACTTTTTAAATTTTCTAAAAAGAGTCGTTAATGATTTCAGAATAAATGCCAAAATTACGGCTGTTGTAAACGACAATTCGCCTAATATAGCTGATGCAATTCGTCGTGGAGGATGGCAAGAAATTGGATGTTTCGCCAATGCATTAAATTTAATTGTTCAAGCCGCAATTACTGAAATTGCTGACACTACTAATAAAGTTAAACAAATTGTTGAATATTTGCATATACATAATGATGATTTAAAGATGTTAAAAACCGCTCAAAAAACAATGAATCTTCCAGAGCTTAAAATAAAGCAAGATGTCTTAGCCAAATGGAATTCATTATTTGAAATGCTCCTATTAGTTAACCGAATAAAGGACGTAGTTACTTCAACGCTATCATCAAGTCGTCCGGACCTTATGTTGACTGTTGTGGACTGGGAAGTTATTGAAGAAGCAATACCAATTCTTATGCCATTTTATGAAACAGCAAATGAGATTTCAAGAGAAAAAAATATTTCTCTTGCAAAAGTTATAGTTATGCTCAACCTTTTAGAAAGTTGTATTTTCGAATGTGTCCCATTTAATGAAAAAGTGACTGTGATGGTAACAAATATTCAAAGCGGCCTAGCGTCTCGCTTTGAAAACTTAGAAAAACATAGCTTATACGCAGAAAGCATCATTCTAGATCCACGTTTTAAGCGCAAAGGTTTTAAAAGTGATGCTTCATACGAAGAAGCTTTGTGCGACCTGAAAAATAGAATATGCAATATTAAATTGCCTAATGATGAAGAAGTGACTTCCACAACATTGAGTTTAAATGCCGGACGTGAGAGCATATGGGATGCGTTCGATTTAGAGTCAAATTTGTCATTGAGATCAGAAAGCAATGACGCTGCCTGCATGCGTGAGTTCGATAAATATATTGATGAAGAGTATTTAGATCGGAAATGTGATCCACTCATATGGTGGAAAGAACGAAAACATATTTATCCACGAATATATTCGTACGCTCTTAAGAGTCTCTGTGTTGTGGCATCGTCAACTCCATGTGAGCAAAGATTTACAACAACTGGCCAAATGATCAGCGAAAGACGCCTCTTCTCAAAGGCAAATAAATTTGAAAAGCTTCTTTTTTTATATAATAATATGTAATTATGAAATTCAGTTTCAATAACTACCCAGTAAATGCCTATACTAAAACTTATTCTTAAAATAAACATATTTCCTGATTTAATTGATTTTTAACTTTAACGGAATAATTTTATAAAATAATTTTCAAGAATACTAAACATCCATCCGATAGTATATACAGGTAAAGATCTATATTATTAAATACTTAAAGTAGGCATAGAACGTAGTGACGCGTTATGATTTTCTCTTATAATTTGTTTTGCCAAACCACGTTGAGAATCCTCCTCATGTCAATTATGTTTTTGTTTACTAGTATAATAATACTTCATTATACTATACATAATCGTATAGTGTAGATTTAGGGGGCTGGATTGAAAATCACATTTTTTAAACTTTTGCATGTTTCCATTATCTTTTGAAAAATAAGTCAATTGGCATTATTCTTGATTTAGTTACATGTTTATGTTTTGCACATAAGCTACAGTTGAAGCACTGAAAGGCATCAAATGCTGCTAAACTAAATATTCCAAAGCAACTATAATTCTATCTTGCATTACCACTGTTATGCTTTACTGATTTAACTTCCTACTCTAAATAAAACGAGCTGGCATAAAACAAAAAGAAAATAGTTGTATTAAGTAAATTAAGTGTTGAAAATAAAAAATAGACATTATTATTTTTGTTTTTGGTTTTCCTTTTGTTTTAATAAATTAAAATAAATCATTACATAAAATCAAGAGAATAATAATTTCGTGTCAGCAAAAGATATTAATAAAGTAGAGTTTTCTATAAATCTTTTAGCTGTAATTTACAAGGTTTATTTAAAAATATTTTTAACTTTTTTGTAAATTTATATTAAATAAATAAGTTTTAATCTTTATAATGGTCTTTTTAAATAAATTTATAAGTATTTTCAATATTTAAATATTTTTTTGTCAATTGTTTTCAACATTTTTTTTAAATTGTTATAAATTTTTATTTTTATAAAAATTAATTTCCTGAAGAAGCTTTTCTAGGGAAAGCGAAATATTGAAAATATACGTGTTTATTTAAAAAGACCATTATAAAGAGTAATATTAATATTTATTTATTTAAGAAAGAAAAAGGTCGAATAAAAATAAATTTGTATTTTTATTTATTTACGAAATAAAGTTGTGTAGTTGAGTTAAAGTTGTTTATAATCCTGTAAAAGCAAGCTTTCTCTAAAACTTTGAATGTGTGTATGTGTGTGTGTGTGAAGGTATGTGAACAAAACTACTACAAATATAGTGGAGTTTTGGCTCATTGTTCTACAAAGCCGTTATTACTTTTATGTTAGCAGAAAATTTACAAGCCAGCTAAAACAACTTTAGAATCTTCCACGGCAGCTTTAATTTTACGCAAAAACATAACAGCTTCACGACCATCAATCAATCGGTGATCGTAAGTAAGAGCAACATACATCATTGGCCGAATAACAACCTAATTAAAATTATAAAGGGAAAAATAATAAATAAATAAACTATTGAAAAAATTATTTTTATTTACTTACCTGTCCCTTCACAGCAACCGGTCGCTCAAATATGCCATGCATGCCCAGTATAGCACTTTGTGGTGGATTTATAATAGGTGTGCCCATAAGGGAACCAAATACACCACCGTTACTGATGGTGAAGGTGCCACCATCCATATCTTCCACAGTTATAGCACCTTTGCGAGCCTTATCGCCCAAACCTGCCATAGCAATTTCAATATCGGCGAAATTCATGGATTCAACATTTCTGATAACTGGTACTACCAAACCTTTTGGTGTTGCAACAGCTACAGAAATGTCAACATAATCACGATAAACAATTTCCTGTAAAATAAAAAAAATATCAAATAGTTATTAAAAAACATACATTTTTAAACATCAGAAGGAAAATTTCGTAAGAATTTGACGATATCTTGGAATATTAAAGACTCATTAAAGCCCTCCACTGAGAAAAGTATTTTTTATATAGTTTTTTACCAATATAAAATCGATTTGATTTCATTTTCAAGTAGTTTTTAACTGTTGATTGAGATTAAATTCAACTTAAATTAACGTAAGTGTTTGAAACAACGACACTTCCCGCCGCACCGTGAGTTGTGCATGAAGCAATTATCTGGCCACAAGTAACTATGGAGCAACTACAAAAATAATTACTCATTTAATTGTAATATTTAAATAATTGTAATTTCGAAATTAACAATATTAAAATTAAGTAAGGCAGCGCGTATTCATTCAAAAACATAAGAATAATACTGGAACATCTACCGCCGTGGATATACCAATATTAAGAAAAAGCAAGAACGATTAATAGAGAGAACTACGAATATAAAAAATTAATATTGTTTCTACCTCGTATTTTAATTTGTTAAATTGGTTGATTAAATTGATGATGTTTACCGCATACACGACCCGCGGTGTATAGATGTGACGAATATTGATTACGGACGAATTATAAAACGCTGTATTACATTCTGCTGGTGTATATTTTGTTTAGTTTTCTTTAAAAATGACCAAAAAACATTTTCAAAATTATTTATTTTTTTTTCTTTTAGTGAATTTAAAAACTTACTCAAGTCATACTAAATTTAAATTCATAATTATTTATTTAGTTCCTAACTGTATACATATACTTAAAAGTATTATCAGTAAATCTGCAGACGAGCAGTACTTTTTTTATCAAAGAGAACGTCTGATTACATGTTCTTCCTAATGCACAGGGTCTATAATTATTTACTTCTATTGTAATAACTGTATAAAGAGAACAGATACACATAGTATGTAGATTTTTCCAGTATGTTCTCATATGCATTCAAAGTCAAACTCTTTTATTATTATTTATAAATTATTTTTAAGTTCCTTGAACATAATTAAATATTATTAGGATTTGTACTTACAGCACCATCAATAACCGCATTAACAACGGGTTGATCTTGCAAGGCATAGGCAGCAGCTTTAGCAAAAATAGACATGAAACCTAACTTAATACCATATTTCTTTTGGAAGGCATCTAAATTTGCCTTACGGAAAGCCATAGCATCACTAAACAGTACAAAGGAAATTGAAATAAGTATAAAGAAAAAAGTAACACGTAACTCTTTTAGAAGTACAATCTTAAGTTTGCATTAAATAGAATCTGCCTAGTTCTTATCGTAAACTGCAGCTTCTTACCTCATATCGATTTCATTAAATGTTGTCAACATGGCATTGATATTTTGGGCATCCTTCAAACGAGCAGCAATTTTTAGACGCATACGATTCATTTTGACGCGTTGTTCAGTACGAGTACCTGTAATTTGACGAGAATAATCAGCAGGTGGTACCTTAACCTGTGGTGGAACTACACCAGGAGCACGAGGAACAGATGTTGATGGAATTGAAGCAGCTGGTGCAGCTGGTCGTGGCGGAGGACGTGGAGCTGCAGGTCTTGGAGGTGGAGGTGGTGGTGGAGCAGCAGCAGGTTTAGGAGCAGCTGCAGGTTTAGCAGCCGGAGGTGGTGGTGGAGAAGCAGCAGCCACTGCAGGTTTTGCTGCTGGCGGTGGTGCTTCCGCTTTCGGAGCTGTTGCAGGAGCAGCGCCGGCATCTGATTTTTCCAATTTAAATAATGGCTGTCCAGCCTTCACTGTATCACCATCGCTGACCATAATTTCCCTAATTATACCTCCAAAGGGTGCTGGCACACCCACTGTAGTCTTATCAGTTTCGATTTCCATAACATTTTGATCAATCTTGACATAATCACCGACTTTGCAAGTAAATCTGAAGGAAGAAATGTCTTATATTGTAAAGTGCTATTGTAAGCATTTTTAAAATTTTTATTATTTATTACATTATATGTATAAATAATTAAAACAATTCTGGAAACTAAAACTTACATACTTAAACTTATTTTATTTTTTGTATATTATTATTTTGAAGACGTTCTAAAAAGTTGTTTAAAAACAAAAAAAGGTGGGAAAATAGGACGACTAGTCCAATAAACAGTCAGCCAAAACCCCTTTTATAACAATTTCAAAAGAAGCAGCAGTAGACTTGTTTTGGAGCACAAAGCAGGCAGCCATGTAAGTTAAGAAATTTTCTTGCAACTTTACTAAAAACCTAGACATAAATGTTCATGTACAAAACCATAACAAAATAAGATGAAAGGAAAGAATCTTAAAAGTTTTTTTCATAAGAAGGTGCGTAGTCTTACTAGCTTCATATAGGATACAACTAATTCAGAAGCTGCTATTAATTTCAGAAGCTAATTAGTGTAATTAATTAATGCATGTCCTCAGTTTATGTTCACCAGATTATGTTTTTTTGAAATACAATTTACATCAATGTTGTTAAATAAAATTCTACACTGCGTTGCATAATTGTAAAAATATGATAACGTTTATGTTAAATATCATTGGTTTCATTTGAAAAAATTATAAAAGCAAAAAAAACACCGTAATTTTTCTTATTTAATTTAACTGCCTTGAAGCTAATTCTTATTGAACTCAACGCAGTCAACATAATTTTATCAATGTTAAAAAACTTTGAACATTCCCAAATTTTGAACGTAAAGCTAGTTAAAGCAGAAATACCAATATTTTAAACGACAGTGGTTTTTTTGGTCGACATTTTATTGGCGAGTTCTTAGTGATAGCAGCAAGCATAAAATTATATGTTGTTTAGGACTGGCTGGACTTAATATAGTATAACTTTTAAATTTAAGAAATGAATATTTATTGTTAGTTTAATTTTGTTTAAAGTTCAATAAATAGTTTAGAACACCCGCCCCGCGCCCTTTTTCGATTTAATTCTGATTGTTGACAGATGTAAAGGAATAAATAAAGCTTTTTTAAAGTTTATAACTAAGATAGATATGGAAAATATTGATCATGGATTTAGCGTTCTAGCAAATGCACTAGCAATTTGCAATTTCTTTTTAAACGAACAAATTAGATATTAGACAAAATAGATAGATAGATAGATATGTAGGTAGACTGATAAAAAAGATAAGAAATAAACTTAAGTTTAAACTTAATAAAACATTTTCATTCGGTTTTATATTAAAACTAAACGACTTAGGAAATATCGATTTGTCACCAATAGATTATTTAAAAAAATGTAAAGAAAAAAGGATCTATCAGAAACTTGTTTTCCTTACCAAAAAGTACGATCGTCAATAGATAACGAAGAAAATATAAAATATAATTAAAATTACATATTGAATGAAACATTTTTATATATTTATTCGAAAATCTGATCCATCCTGTCCAATATTTGGCAAAAGTAGTATAAAATGAAATAAATGTTGTCCCAACTCGGGAGAAAATTAATTTAAAACTCTAACATCAAAGAAATATTTATTTTTTTCTTAACCTCATAGCACTCGTTTTTAAATTTTAAGAAAATAATTCAGCTAGTGGTGATTCCAATTTAATTATTTATGTTGGAAAATGCACTCATTAGATATCTTTAGAAAAATTATTACACGTTTATTTTTTTTTTATTTTTATTCGACCTTTTTTCTTTTCTGTGTTGAAATATCCATATATTTTTGGTTACATTTATGACCAGCTAATCTTGTTTTAAGCTTATTTTTTGTTGTCCAATTATAAACTTTGTCACAGTTAACCTGGTCATTTCCTCTACATTTTCCCTATTTTATCCTTCATACTGCTAAATAATTTATTTAATGTGTTTTATGCTTTGTGTGCAATTATATATCTATCGGTGTCGAATATTTTAGACTTTCTTAATCTTTCTGATATTATAACACCAACATTTGGTTGCTTGAGTCTTGCAATAAATCATAAATAATGACTTTCGTGAAGTTTTCGTGAAAACTTGTTTTTATTTTATTTGGTTGAATGCAAAACTGAGTATTTTATTGTTTTACTTAAATCATGTATAGACATTCACAAAACGTATTCAACAACAGCTGTTTAAGCCAATGACCTACATAAGAGACCTTGGCAAGAAAAAGCAACATTTGTTACCTTTAAAGTACATTATTTAAAAAGGGAAAGAAAACAGCTTAAAGAACAGTATCAAATCGAATAGGAGATCAAAACAAAAATGGAAAAATTATCAATTAACTTACTTTACATCACCTTCCGTTACAGAATCTGCAAAAGCTGGAACATTGATTGTTTGAACTTCCCACAGACATACAGAAGTATGGAAGCTTCGACCGGTAATGACGCTGAAAGATCTAAAATTAATAATATATTTTTATATATGCAAATTAAAATTAATAAAAACAAATATGTATATGAAAACCACCTGCTGGCAGCCACTCCAGCCTGGGATTTACTAAAAAGTTGAGCTTGAACTGCAACTAATCTGGCATATTTTCGTACAGCATTGGCACTTTTTATCTGTAAAACAAAAAACAACGAAATTATGAACTCAATATCTGGCGAGAATTTTAAGGCAAATAAAATAAAAGATAAATACTTTTTGCAGCTCACAGATAAAGCAGAGAAAATCAATGATTGCACAACACTTTATTTTTAAAGAAAATAATACTTTTAAATTAAGGAACTTTGTTAATTTTTTGTAAGAAGTAGTCACGTGAAGCAAAATATATTGGCTAATGCCTAACACATAAATACTTCCATTCGTTTATTTTAGCACAACTATTCCACATTACATAATCTATTGGATACATTGCTTTTATTTTATACTCAATACTTTTCATGAATGTCAACATAACCCCACCTAGCACTAGTTATTCATGTTTGTTAAGCCATAGACAGATACCCAGCCAGGTAATTGTGTCCATTTATTTAACATTTTACTTACTTCTTGACTACGAGCGGCTTGTATACCCAGACTGACCACATTACGCGGTAAACGTCGCGACGTCATCGATATTATTCCGGACATTTTATCCTGATATTTTTATTTCGTTTGTTTTTTTATCTATTAATTTTAAATAAACAAACTTAGAAAATCTTCCAAATTGCCGATTTGTCAAATTCTTCTACTTATTTCTTCAGGTCGGCACGCGACCCAACAGCAGTACCAATCAATGTTCTGAAATGCGACGTGAGAGTAATTTGTAGTTTATTGTATTTTTTAACTTTTTCCGACTTGTCAAAATGACAAAATTCAAAATAGACATTTCGGGAGAGCGCAGGTATTAAAATCACTAAAGGGCCAGTAGGAAAAATGTAAAACTAAGCTAATGACATACTTGGTGTAGAGATCAAACCTAACCAAAATTAGTGATTTTTGCATTGGCAACTGAACCACATTTTGCACAAAACAAATGCGTTTGAAGATGATACAGCTTGCAATTCATTTTGCTAAATTCTCTTTTCATAATTAAAAAAAAAAAAATATGAAAGGTCAAAGCAGAAGTTGCAGAAAATATTTCAATAACAGGAAGTCAGAGTATTAAAGAAAACAGCAGGCTGTTGAGTAAGAATAAAATTATATAATTCAGTTTTTTTTAAATTTTAGACATATTGTCAAGGTTAATGCTAAATATTCAGGTATTCCAGAAGCTCCCTTGAAGCTCTGTCTAAGGCTAATCCCTAACATACGAATGCAATAGCTTATGTGCAATTGTTAATCTTGCTTTTTTATTTAACATAAGCGGCTACAACTACAAGGTAATAAAAAAACAATGATGTAGCAGCGCAAAGATTTTATTTAGTGCTTAATTTATTCACAAAATTAATTTATAAAAACCATGGCGAATTTAAAGCACATGCAACTATTGTCCCAGCAGTTTATGTAATGTTTTTGTCTGAAAAAGTTGTTAAATTTATTTCACAACCATGATTACAAAGTTTTTGCTTTTATTTCTTTTTTCATTGTTTTTTGTTAGTTAAAATTAAAAACAATGAGTTCGCTTTGTTAAATATGCCCCGAACTGATGTATTCTGGGTTTTGACAAAATAATTATATTTCTTTCGCTTACTAACACTAAATTCCAGTTGTGTTCATTAAAACGTGTTCTTTTCTCTCTTATTCTTCTTAAATATTTTTGTTTCAAGCAGCTGTTTTTTGACTTTTAATTATTGTCAGACATTACGTGATTATATGTTATTTTATCGAGGAGAAGATAACAAACTTTTTAGCAAACTTTTTCTTTGTTTTGGCAAACTTTTTTCAGAGTTGCACAAAAGGTACATGTACAACAATGTGCTTTCATGTATTACAATAACAAAAAGTAAACAAATTATGACAAAAATATACCATTTTTAAAATTGATTTTAATAAGTTAATTTAAATTGTATTAAAAAAAAAAAACAAGAATTGAAAAGCCTGTAGATCACAGAATCAGATTTTTTAGTTGTCACTTTTTTTAGTGAAAAAACGAAAGCACTGGAGCTTAAATTATTTGGAGTTATTTTAAATATTTATGATTTCAGTTTTCCATCAATAACTCGATAACCATTCCGCGTGCACAAATAGCACTATATACAATCGATAGAGGATAAAAATACTAATCGATAGTGATATATCTTGTTTCTAAAAAGACTTTACGGAAAAAGTTATAAGGCAGCAAACTTCTAAAATTGTTTAAAAATCGTCAATTTTTTTTGGTTTTTCATTAATAACTCAAAAACTATTCCGCGTGCACATATAACGCTATATACGATCGATAGAGGATAAAAATACGAATCGATAGTGATATGGCTTGTTTCCGCAAAGACTGTACGAAAAAAGTTACAAAGCAGCAAACTTTTAAAAATTTTAAAAAATCGTCAAATTTTTTTGGTTTTTCAATAATAACTCAAAAACTATTCCGCGTGCACATATACGACTATATACGTTCGATAGAGAATAAATATACAAATCGATAGTTATATAGTTTTTTTCTGCAAAGACTGTACGGAAAAAGTTATAAACCGGCAAACTTTTAAAATTTTTAAAAAATCGCCAATTTTTTTTTGGTTTTTCATTAATGACTCAAAAACTATTCCGCGTGCACATATAGCGCTATATACGTTCGATAGAGGATAAAAATACGAATCGATAGTGATATAGTTTTTTTCTGCAAAGACTGTACGGAAAAAGTTATAAAGCGGCAAACTTTTAAAATTTTTAAAAAATCGCCAATTTTTTTTTGTTTTTCAGTAATAACTAAAAAACGATAGCGCGTGCACATATATGGCTATATCCGATCGATAGAGGACAGAAATATGAATCGATCACGGTATAGCTTGTTTCAGGAAAGACTTTACGAAAAAAGTTATAAAGCAGCAAACTTTTGAAATTTAAAAAAAACCTAAAATTTTTTTAGTTTTTCATTAATTAGTCAAAAACTATTCTGCGTGCACATTTACGGCTATATACGTTCGATAGAGGATTAAAATACGAATCGATAGTGATATAGCTTGTTTGCGCAAAGACTGTACGAAAAAAGTTATAAAGCAGCAAACTTTTAAAATTTAAAAAATTTAAACAATATTTTTTAGTTGGTCGGTAGTGAAGTTTCTATGTAGAAGTTTTGCAGTAAAAAAAAAGTAAACAAACTATGTCAAAAATATACCATTTTTGCATTCGATTTTTAATAGTTAATTTAACTTGTATTTTAATTAAAAGATATAAAATATAAAGCTTGTAGACCACAGAATCAGATTTTTTAGTTGTCACTTTTTTTAGTGAAAAAACGAAAGCACTGGAGCTTAAATTATTTAGAGTTATTTTAAAAATTTTTGATTTCAGTTTTCCATTAATAACTCCACAACCATTCCGCGTGCACAAATACCGCTATATATGATCGATAGAGGATAAAAATACGAATCGATAGTGATATATCTTGTTTCTAAAAAGACTTTACGGAAAAAGTTATAAAGCGGCAAACTTTTAAAATTTTTAAAAAATCACCAATTTTTTTTTGTTTTTCAGTAATAACTAAAAAACGATAGCGCGTGCACATATGCGGCTATATACGTTCGATAGAGGATAAAAATACGAATCGATAGTGATATAGTTTTTTTCTGCAAAGACTGTACGGAAAAAGTTATAAAGCGGCAAACTTTTAAAATTTTTAAAAAATCGCCAAATTTTTTTTGGTTTTTCATTAATGACTCAAAAACTATTCCGCGTGCACATATAGCGCTATATACGTTCGATAGAGGATAAAAATACGAATCGATAGTGATATAGTTTTTTTCTGCAAAGACTGTACGGAAAAAGTTATAAACCGGCAAACTTTTAAAATTTTTAAAAAATCGCCAAATTTTTTTTGGTTTTTCATTAATGACTCAAAAACTATTCCGCGTGCACATATAGCGCTATATACGTTCGATAGAGGATAAAAATACGAATCGATAGTGATATAGTTTTTTTCTGCAAAGACTGTACGGAAAAAGTTATAAAGCGGCAAACTTTTAAAATTTTTAAAAAATCGCCAATTTTTTTTTGTTTTTCAGTAATAACTAAAAAACGATAGCGCGTGCACATATATGGCTATATCCGATCGATAGAGGACAGAAATATGAATCGATCACGGTATAGCTTGTTTCAGGAAAGACTTTACGAAAAAAGTTATAAAGCAGCAAACTTTTGAAATTTAAAAAAAACCTAAAATTTTTTTAGTTTTTCATTAATTAGTCAAAAACTATTCTGCGTGCACATTTACGGCTATATACGTTCGATAGAGGATTAAAATACGAATCGATAGTGATATAGCTTGTTTGCGCAAAGACTGTACGAAAAAAGTTATAAAGCAGCAAACTTTTAAAATTTAAAAAATTTAAACAATATTTTTTAGTTGGTCGGTAGTGAAGTTTCTATGTAGAAGTTTTGCAGTAAAAAAAAAGTAAACAAACTATGTCAAAAATATACCATTTTTGCATTCGATTTTTAATAGTTAATTTAACTTGTATTTTAATTAAAAGATATAAAATATAAAGCTTGTAGACCACAGAATCAGATTTTTTAGTTGTCACTTTTTTTAGTGAAAAAACGAAAGCACTGGAGCTTAAATTATTTAGAGTTATTTTAAAAATTTTTGATTTCAGTTTTCCATTAATAACTCCACAACCATTCCGCGTGCACAAATACCGCTATATATGATCGATAGAGGATAAAAATACGAATCGATAGTGATATATCTTGTTTCTAAAAAGACTGTACGGAAAAAGTTATAAGGCAGCAAACTTCTAAAATTGTTAAAAATCGTCAAATTTTTTTGGTGTTTCATTGATAACTCAAAAACTATTTCGCGTGCCCATATGCGGCTATATACGTTCGATAGAGGATAAAAATACGAATCGATAGTGATATAGTTTTTTTCTGCAAAGACTGTACGGAAAAAGTTATAAAGCGGCAAACTTTTAAAATTTTTAAAAAATCGCCAAATTTTTTTTGGTTTTTCATTAATAACTCAAAAACTATTCCGCGTGCACATATAGCGCTATATACGTTCGATAGAGGATAAAAATACGAATCGATAGTGATATAGTTTTTTTCTGCAAAGACTGTACGGAAAAAGTTATAAACCGGCAAACTTTTAAAATTTTTAAAAAATCGCCAATTTTTTTTTGGTTTTTCATTAATGACTCAAAAACTATTCCTCGTGCACATATAGCGCTATATACGTTCGATAGAGGATAAAAATACGAATCGATAGTGATATAGTTTTTTTCTGCAAAGACTGTACGGAAAAAGTTATAAAGCGGCAAACTTTTAAAATTTTTAAAAAATCACCAATTTTTTTTTGTTTTTCAGTAATAACTAAAAAACGATAGCGCGTGCACATATATGGCTATATCCGATCGATAGAGGACAGAAATATGAATAGATCACGGTATAGCTTGTTTCAGGAAAGACTTTACGAAAAAAGTTATAAAGCAGCAAACTTTTGAAATTTAAAAAAAACCTAAAATTTTTTTAGTTTTTCATTAATTACTCAAAAACTATTCTGCGTGCACATTTACGGCTATATACGTTCGATAGAGGATAAAAATACGAATCGATAGTGATATAGCTTGTTTGCGCAAAGACTGTACGAAAAAAGTTATAAAGCAGCAAACTTTTAAAATTTAAAAAATTTAAACAATATTTTTTAGTTGGTCGGTAATGAAGTTTCTTTGTAGATTTGTTGCAGTACAAAAAAAGTAAACAAACTATGTCAAAAATATACCATTTTTGCATTCGATTTTTAATAGTTAATTTAACTTGTATTTTAATTAAAAGTTATAAAATATAAAGCTTGTAGACCACAGAATCAGATTTTTCAGTTGTCACTTTTTTTAGTGAAAAAACGAAAGCACTGGAGCTTAAATTATTTGGAGTTATTTTAAAAATTTTTGATTTCAGTTTTCCATTAATAACTCCACAACCATTCCGCGTGCACAAATACCGGTATATACGATCGATAGAGGATAAAAATACGAACCGATAGTGATATATCTTGTTTCTAAAAAGACTTTACGGAAAAAGTTATAAGGCAGCAAACTTCTACAATTGGTAAAAAATCGTAAAATTTTTATGGTTTTTCATTTATAACTCAAAAACTATTCCGCGTGCACATATAAGGCTATATACGTTCGATAGAGGATACAAATACGAATCGATAGTGATATGGTTTTTTTCTGCAAAGACTGTACGGAAAAAGTTATAAAGCAGCAAACTTTTAAAATTTTTCAAAAATCGTCAAACTTTTTTTGTTTTTCAGTAATAACTCAAAAACTATTCCGCGTGCATATATACGGCTATATACAATCGATAGAGGACAGAAATATGAATCGATCGTGATATTGCTTGTTTCTGGAAAGACTTTACGAAAAAAGTTATAAGGCAGCAAACTTTTGAAATTTAAAAAAAATATCAACAATATTTTTTAGTTGGTCGGTAATGAAGTTTCTATGTAGAAGTTTTGCAGTAAAAAAAAAGTAAACAAACTATGTCAAAAATATACCATTTTTGCATTCGATTTTTTATAGTTAATTTAACTTGTATTTTAATTAAAAGATATAAAATATAAAGCTTGTAGACCACAGAATCAGATTTTTCAGTTGTCACTTTTTTTAGTGAAAAAACGAAAGCACTGGAGCTTAAATTATTTGGAGTTATTTTAAAAATTTTTGATTTCAGTTTTCCATTAATAACTCAACAACCATTCCGCGTGCACAAATACCGCTATATACGATCGATAGAAGATAAAAATACGAATCGATAGTGATATATCTTGTTTCTAAAAAGACTTTACGGAAAAAGTTATAAGGCAGCAAACTTCTACAATTGGTAAAAAATCGTAAAATTTTTATGGTTTTTCATTTATAACTCAAAAACTATTCCGCGTGCATATATAAGGCTATATACGTTCGATAGAGGATACAAATACGAATCGATAGTGATATGGTTTTTTTCTGCAAAGACTGTACGGAAAAAGTTATAAAGCAGCAAACTTTTAAAATTTTTCAAAAATCGTCAAACTTTTTTTGTTTTTCAGTAATAACTCAAAAACTATTCCGCGTGCATATATACGGCTATATACAATCGATAGAGGACAGAAATATGAATCGATCGTGATATTGCTTGTTTCTGGAAAGACTTTACGAAAAAAGTTATAAGGCAGCAAACTTTTGAAATTTAAAAAAAATATCAACAATATTTTTTAGTTGGTCGGTAATGAAGTTTCTATGCAGATCTTTTGAAGTAAAAAAAAAGTAAAGAATAATCTGTGTTGCCAGACTAATAATTTAACTATCGGAACTGACCAAATTCAATCACCAAGGATGGGAAATAGTGAACAAAATACAAGAATTTTTGAGCAGTTTGTTAAAAATTTATTAATATTTTTAGTTTTCATAACAAATGAAAATTTGTATTGATTTATTTTTATTCTATTATATTATTTAAAATAATATGTAAAATACATTTCATGGTTTCCAATGGAAACCCTTATGTAGAAATGATTGAAAATAAACAATGTTTGTTGTTTTGAAATGTTTTGTACTGTTTGTATGGAAGTGTCTTTGAGTCTTGCTGTCTATGCTATGTTGATTTTATGAAAAATTCTCATAAAATCAGTTTGGCTTTGGATATAAGACTCTTAGGTTTGTCTCTACAATATTGGGGTAAAATTCACTGATGAGCTACTTGAGGAATATGGATGTGCTCTCCCCCATTACAATACATTTCAAATATTTTTATTTTTATTTGAATAAATGTTTTATGAGAATATCATAAGATGTTTATTTTTTAATAAAAATTTTTGTAATAAATATTTTATGAGAATATTATGAAATATTTATTTAAAAGGAATCAAGCACGAAATGAAATTGCTTATATTAAAAGATTCCGAATAATTGTAAATTACTTATTCGTTTAATATTTTATATTTTCTACTTTTCCATTTTAATTACATAAAAAAGATGTATATACGATGTAAATATTGTAGAATTTGTGTTTTTTTAATGAATGTTAATTTAATACAGTATTTTACATATTATTTTAAATAATATAATAAAATAAAAATAAATCAATACAAAACTAAAAATATTAAGTAAAATTGTTAACAAACTGCTAAAAAATTCTTGTATTTTGTTCACTATTTCCCATCCTTGGTGATTGCATTTGGTCAGTTCCGATAGTTAAATTATTAGTCTGGCAACACAGATTATTCTTTACTTTTTTTTTACTTCAAAAGATCTGCATAGAAACTTCATTACCGCCCAACTAAAAAATATTGTTGACATTTTTTTAAATTTTCAAAAGTTTGCTGCCTTATAACTTTTTTCGTAAAGTCTTTCCAGAAACAAGCAATATCACGATCGATTCACATTTCTGTCCTCTATCGATCGGATATAGCCATATATGTGCACGCGCTATCGTTTTTTAGTTATAACTGAAAAACAAAAAAAGTTTGACGATTTTTGAAAAATTTTAAAAGTTTGCTGCTTTATAACTTTTTCCGTACAGTCTTTGCAGAAAAAAACCATATCACTATCGATTTGTATTTGTATCCTCTATCGAACGTATATAGCCTTAAATGTGCACGCGGAATAGTTTTTGAGTAATTAATGAAAAACTAAAAAAATTTTAGGTTTTTTTTAAATTTCAAAAGTTTGCTGCTTTATAACTTTTTTCGTAAAGTCTTTCCTGAAACAAGCTATACCGTGATCTATTCATATTTCTGTCCTCTATCGATCGGATATAGCCATATATGTGCACGCGCTATCGTTTTTTAGTTATTACTGAAAAACAAAAAAAAATTGGTGATTTTTTAAAAATTTTAAAAGTTTGCCGCTTTATAACTTTTTCCGTAAAGTCTTTTTAGAAACAAGATATATCACTATCGATTCGTATTTTTATCCTCTATCGATCATATATAGCGGTATTTGTGCACGCGGAATGGTTGTGGAGTTATTAATGGAAAACTGAAATCAAAAATTTTTAAAATAACTCTAAATAATTTAAGCTCCAGTGCTTTCGTTTTTTCACTAAAAAAAGTGACAACTAAAAAATCTGATTCTGTGGTCTACAAGCTTTATATTTTATATCTTTTAATTAAAATACAAGTTAAATTAACTATTAAAAATCGAATGCAAAAATGGTATATTTTTGACATAGTTTGTTTACTTTTTTTTTACTGCAAAACTTCTACATAGAAACTTCACTACCGACCAACTAAAAAATATTGTTTAAATTTTTTAAATTTTAAAAGTTTGCTGCTTTATAACTTTTTTCGTACAGTCTTTGCGCAAACAAGCTATATCACTATCGATTCGTATTTTAATCCTCTATCGAACGTATATAGCCGTAAATGTGCACGCAGAATAGTTTTTGACTAATTAATGAAAAACTAAAAAAATTTTAGGTTTTTTTTAAATTTCAAAAGTTTGCTGCTTTATAACTTTTTTCGTAAAGTCTTTCCTGAAACAAGCTATACCGTGATCGATTCATATTTCTGTCCTCTATCGATCGGATATAGCCATATATGTGCACGCGCTATCGTTTTTTAGTTATTACTGAAAAACAAAAAAAAATTGGCGATTTTTTAAAAATTTTAAAAGTTTGCCGCTTTATAACTTTTTCCGTACAGTCTTTGCAGAAAAAAACTATATCACTATCGATTCGTATTTTTATCCTCTATCGAACGTATATAGCGCTATATGTGCACGCGGAATAGTTTTTGAGTCATTAATGAAAAACCAAAAAAAAATTGGCGATTTTTTAAAAATTTTAAAAGTTTGCCGGTTTATAACTTTTTCCGTACAGTCTTTGCAGAAAAAAACTATATAACTATCGATTTGTATATTTATTCTCTATCGAACGTATATAGTCGTATATGTGCACGCGGAATAGTTTTTGAGTTATTATTGAAAAACCAAAAAAATTTGACGATTTTTTAAAATTTTTAAAAGTTTGCTGCTTTGTAACTTTTTTCGTACAGTCTTTGCGGAAACAAGCCATATCACTATCGATTCGTATTTTTATCCTCTATCGATCGTATATAGCGTTATATGTGCACGCGGAATAGTTTTTGAGTTATTAATGAAAAACCAAAAAAAATTGACGATTTTTAAACAATTTTAGAAGTTTGCTGCCTTATAACTTTTTCCGTAAAGTCTTTTTAGAAACAAGATATATCACTATCGATTAGTATTTTTATCCTCTATCGATTGTATATAGTGCTATTTGTGCACGCGGAATGGTTATCGAGTTATTGATGGAAAACTGAAATCATAAATATTTAAAATAACTCCAAATAATTTAAGCTCCAGTGCTTTCGTTTTTTCACTAAAAAAAGTGACAACTAAAAAATCTGATTCTGTGATCTACAGGCTTTTCAATTCTTGTTTTTTTTTTTTAATACAATTTAAATTAACTTATTAAAATCAATTTTAAAAATGGTATATTTTTGTCATAATTTGTTTACTTTTTGTTATTGTAATACATGAAAGCACATTGTTGTACATGTACCTTTTGTGCAACTCTGAAAAAAGTTTGCCAAAACAAAGAAAAAGTTTGCTAAAAAGTTTGTTATCTTCTCCTCGATCACTTTCGAATCGTATTTTTATCCTCTATCGATCGTATATAGTGCTATTTGTGCACGCGGAATGGTTATCGAGTTATTGATGGAAAACTGAAATCATGAATGTTCAAAATAACTCCATATAATTTAAGCTCCAGTGCTTTCGTTTATTCACTAAAAAAAGTGACAACTGTAAAATCTGATTCTGTGGTCTACAAGCTTTTTATTTTATATCTTTTAATTAAAATACAATTAAAATTAACTATTAAAAAACGAATTCAAAAATGGCATATTTTTTACATAGTTTGTTTACATATTTCTTCTTGCACATGGCGTTTGTTTCCATTTTTCTTGGAAATAGTCCGTTCTGTGCAACTCTGCGAAAAAGTTTACCGTTTTCTCAGAGTTTGTTATCTTCTCCTACGTTGTTATTTTGTTAAATATTAAAAACAAATTTTAACAAATGTTTATCTAAAAAAAAATAACCTATTAAATTATGTCCGTTCAATACCAAAGATTTTTAAAAGTACTGGAAAAGTGGCCACTAGATAAAACTAAAGCCGGCAGGTAAACCATATTGAATTTTTTTTGCAGTTATTGAGAATCACCACTCTACATACTTGCATTGATTAGTACTTCCTTGGTTATCAGTTTACTTTCCTTGTGTATACTTATGTATATCTATAGTTAGGTAATTTGAGCTGGATTTTTTGCTGTGATATGTTATGGTGTAGATGTACCAAAATAAAATGTTATGGTTAGATACACAGATATACATAACAACGTACTGAAATATCTTGGCGGGAATGCCTCAGTTTACATTACTGATTAGTTGCTTGTGGTACTTAAAGCTATTCAGTCGTTTTTTAAATAACTTGTTTGTATAACTACCGTAATACATTGAGCTTCATGCAAAATAATTAAAGCGTTTGTTGCAAATAAGAAAAGAATAACGTAAATCGAATAAATGTCGTCTAAATACGCCTATCAACTTGAACGCCTCCTTGAAAGTGGACACGAGTAAGTTTACATACACATGTGTAAACCAAGAATTTTTCCTTTAATTTTAGTTTTACGTTTCGTTATTACTTGGTGTATACATTATTTTTTTAGAACATTGACTAAAACGTGTAGTTTGATAAACTTTTAATTAAAGTACCTATAGCTAATCGTGCTTAGTTCCTGAAAAAGAGTATTTTCTTATGGGTAGCATTCTGCCAAAATATCCATCAAAAAGAAATAAAATTGGAATACACTAGATAGTGCTATAAAAATTATTTATTATGTATGTACATCAGCACAAAAATTTTTTTTGGTTAAAAAGGTAACCCCAGTTAAATAAAATAACACTACAAAAATGAATTGCTCCTTACGTTACTAAATGCATCAGGTTTGGTTATTGGTATTATTTAATATACCTATATAATTTGAATTTTGTATCATTAGGTCCAAAAGTTTTTAAAAGTTCTTAACTCATTAAGAGCAGAAAAATCCTTGCGCCCGTTTAAAAGCTGGCTATAAATGGAAACTTTTCTAAATAAAAACAAAATTTAATACAAGTTTTAATCGATGATTTTTCCAAAAATATTACGTATACACATCATTTTGCACTTGACGTTAATAAGCTAATAACTAAGAAAATATGGGCTTCCATCGCTTCAGTTTTACTTAATTTTCTGTTTTCTTTATACTTTTAAGAAAAGCTAAGGTTGTTTTTAAGGGACGTTCTTGAATTCGTTATTCTTTTATTAGTCAGTTCAGGACATCTCCACACGATGTTATCTGCCATCTTGATATTCCCAGCAAATCTCAAAAAAACTTTCTTTGCCTATGGCCATATACGTCATATAGGAGTAAAAAAATTGTGATTTATGAAATTTTTGTACTTTTCGGTATTAGAGTCCGTCCTGACCTTTTCCACATGTTTGTCGCTCAATAAAAATTATTGCCTTTTTTTAATAACTTATGTTGTATATTAAAAAATAGTAAAAATTGGTAGAAGACCGGCAATTATTTGAAAATTTTACTTTAAAGAAAGACATACATGCATGTCTTTCAAGGACAAGAGGAATTTTTATATGAAGATTGCCAAAGAAACAGATTTGGCCACATATATTAAAGTAATAATATCCAGCTCCAGTCTCAAATTTTACCGACAGCTATTATACTAATATTTAACATTTTTAACTGTAATATTTATAAAAAATAAATTAGACTTAAAATTTATTTGAAATCAAAACTGACTTTTAATTAAATTTGAAACCTAAATAATTTTGTGCTTAATTCGGCATTAAATCTTAAAATTAAAATTTTTTTATATGAAATAAATATTTACAATTTATTCATTATATACAAAGGTTAAAAAAAGTTTGCGTACAAAAAACTAATTGTATCAATTATTTGAATAATACATAAAAAACAATTTGGGGTTGATATTTCTTTTAGATTTAAAATTATTTTAAAACAACAACAAAAATATGTCAGATGACTAACAAAAAGAAAGCAAAATAATTTTTGAAGTTAGTTTATTCTTATTAATTGTAATCTCTTCTACTTCTGATTAATAATATTTTTGAGATATACTAGATGCTATGATCTTCCCTCAAAATGTTTCTTTTACGTTAACTTAAAATAGTCTGAAATAAGCAAACAAACAATTACTGATTGCTCTATTATTGCATTTGTAATTTGGCTGGCAATTCTTGTCATGATAATCTATTTTTTTATTTTCATCTGGAATATCGATCAGGTTAATGGCGATCTTGCCCAACTCGGGACAACCGATTCTATTCAGGCACTAACAACGTGAAATAAAATAGATAAGCAATATATAAGCAATCACTATTGAAAAAGATAATGTGATAATTAATTTTCTTACCAATGATCGGCATGATCGGCACCTCAAAATATTGTGAATATATAAAGACAAATAAACACTGTCGGATACAACAAATTGGAACTGTTGGAAAACTTGTTATAAAACATTAACGGAAAATGGCCAAGGCAATCGTATCTTTCGTTCCAATTAATTCAAAAGATAATGGATCCAAAAGATATCTACTTAGAAACACTGTGTACATTCGTATGCTCAATGAATTTACTTTAATCTGCTTCATTACTAGCATTAAAATATTTGGGTACGATTTTACGTGAACAAACCGGTTTCGGCTATTTGCATCTTCAGGATTCTCTCTATACCCAGTAGCTGAAACCGGTTTGTTCACAAACCAAATTTGACGCGGGTTGACCCAAATAAATTAAACACCGTCGAAGAATATACGCACATATCAGCTTTAAAATTTGTGATCGACCTTATGATCTACAAAAAACCCAATGCTTGTTCGCGCTCGACCAGCTTTTCCAAAAGAAAGTAGATTTAAGTGCCTTTTTTTCGTTCGGACCAGCACTCAGGGGATGACCATAACTCATGCAATGCATTGTACCAGAACTAGGGAAATAGGTAATGGGGAGGAGGAAAGAGGGGGTAGTGTATGTGGACATTCGATTTGAATTTTTCTAAATTGAATGTGACATGAAAGACCTCTGGCGGGAGTTTATTTCACATACGAACTGTTCTGCTAAAAAACGAATTTTCGCTGTAATGCGTAGTGCGATTCAACGAAAATGGAACAAGTTCCCTAATTTCGTTAGAGCACTTTCCATTATAGTAACGATAAAACAGTGAAACAATTTACATTGCGTCGATGCTCTAGAGAATCAATAGTGGTATAAATAGTACGAAGATCGGATGGAGTGAAGTATCTCTTACATCGTTTTAGAAAACCGAGGCTTTCAATTCTTTGGAAACGTGAAAAATGTGCTTAGTCCATCGAATATCACACTGAATTTTCATGCCAAGAACATCAAGAGCTTCCGATTCCGTAATACCTATATCACCCATAGTAACAGGCGTAGCACCATTTTTGAACACAGATAAAGTGTCTTAAATGCAAATGGACTAGGATTTATGCTTTTTGGAATCACGTGCTTGAATGCACAGGTCGCCTGAGATGAAGTTTTGGATTCAATTAACTTATAATTATTACAAACGTTTTTTTATTCATTCATTATAATATCGTTATCATAATGTTAATATATTCCCCAAAAGCGCTATGTTTTTATTAAAAAATAATATTGTCGCAAACTTTTTTCGATTAGTGTACATAATTTCATACTCACGATTTAAATTAATGCAAGTATTTCTTAACCTATTTTTGTAACAAAAACAAATCAACATATATTTTTACATAATCTCCTTATTAGGGATCTTGGTGAGCAAATACGCAAGCAAATAAAAAAACTATCAGATCCTGTAAATTTAACTCAGGAAGCTACAGATAAAATTACTAAGCAAATTGATTCCCTTGAAAGGTTGGCAAATAACACATACGGGCGTCAATATCAACGTGTGTATACTTCCACTGCCACCGGTCTAACAGCCCAGCAGTGTAATCAAGTTTTGTCCTCAGAATTCTTACAATATCTTAAAGACGATAAAGGAAAAAGTTATAATTAGAAAAAATACAAAGTATATAAAATTAAAATATAAAAATGTGGACTAAACAACTGATAAAATCTTATTGTACAATCAACTCAGGCCAGCCAATGAAATCAAGTCATGTACCCGTATTATGCAAAGAGGCCATTGACTTTTTGAACCCTACTTCCCAGGAAATATTTATCGACATGACATTTGGTGCAGGCGGCCATACTAGAGAACTTTTAGAACAACATCAAGAAATCAAAGTATTTGCATTAGATCGTGATCCGATAGCTTACGATATGGCTAAAACTATGAGCTGTAATTATCCAGGTAGACTAATACCTTTATTGGGGAGGTTTTCAGATTTACCACGACTATTGAAAGATCATAAGGTAGGACGTCATAGCATAGATGGTATACTTTTTGATTTTGGGTGCTCCTCCATGCAATTTGATGAAGCTGATCGTGGTTTTTCCATATCAAAAAATGGTCCTTTAGATATGCGTATGGATCGCGGCTTATGTACCAATGTAGAGCAAATAACAGCTGCCGATGTTGTAGCTAGAACAGAGGAAGGCGATCTTGTGAAAATACTAAGAATTTATGGTGAGGAAAAAGCCGCAAAAAAGATCGTTAGAGCTATAATTGAAGCCCGCACCGCTTTTCATAAAATCGAAACAACTAAACAATTAGCAGATTTAGTGGCTTCTTGTGTAGGTGATACGCCCTTTAAAATGAATAAATTGCAACGTCCGACTCATGTGGCCACTAAGACGTTTCAAGCTTTACGCATATTTGTAAATAATGAGCTGAATGAAATCAATTATGGTATGATACTAGCAAACGAATATCTTAAGGCGCAAGGCCGTTTAGTAGCCATTACATTTCACTCTCTAGAGGATATAATTGTAAAACGTCATCTCAATGGTAATGTTATAGAAGGATTAGCTAATCCAGTACCTCTTAAATACTGTGGTCATGATATTACGCACGATAAAAAAATAGTGGAGTCATTTATATCCACCAGTTGGAAGCAGTTGCATAAACAGGTCATTATTCCTGACGAAAAAGAGATCATGCGTAACAGTCGTAGCCGATCGGCTAAACTCAGAGCTGCAATAAAGGTGAAACATTAATTTTATACAACAAATTTTGTTTTAGTAACTTATTTTCAAAACGTTTTTTAGTTTAGTTTTAAGTTACAGTTTGCTGATTTTAAAATAAATATTGAAAATATAATATTTATACAAATAGATTATTTGTATGTGAGGCCCATGCATATATTTACAGGTAAAATGTATGAATTTTTCTGCTTTCGAATGTCAAACTCCATATAAAAACATGTTTCTAATATCAATAGTTATTGGGTAATAGTTAGTATCCACGATGCTATTTAATAGAGGTGAGTACACTTAATTAAATTTGATTTAACAAGAGATTATCGTGTAGATGATATTTATATTCATTGTACTTAAAAGAGGTAAAAATATTACTGGAAGACTCTAAGGACTAATGTTCTACAACTGTTCTTAATCCGTGATAAAACTAGAAATGTTCGTAGCTTTGTTTTTGGATATTGTTCTGACTTAGTCAATATTGAATATGTCAAAGTTGACTCTACCAATATCTCCTATTATTTTCTAGCATCATGCACAAAATCCTATACCTGGCAAAGTTCGTTTTGATAGGTCCTGCATTGTCTTTATTCTAAAAAAATACTTTTCATTAAAATTTTCAATAGAATTGTTGGCTATTATGGAATGTAAAAATTTGATAAATATTTCCAATAATTTGCATTATATTGTTACGGATGTATCTTGCTTAAGTTTTAAAATAAAATAATTAAGCAATAAAGCGAACTACTGGGTATATTGTTTACGGACTGCGTGGCATGCTAAGAAAACTTATGGTAAAACAACAAAATTTATAGTTACCAACTGCCTAGAAATTTTATAAACGCAAACAACAACATTTGATATGCTGTTTACTAACTGAGTGGCATGCACGACAAGATCAAATTTCTGTTTACTAACTACGTAGAAATTTTATACGCGCAAGACAACAACAAACATGTATGCTGTTTACCATCTGCGTAGTTTTCTAAGAAACCTTTTCTACAAAAGACAACAACAAATATCTTAAAATAAATTCCGGGAAGAAACTTTATCAGTATAAAAACAAAAATACACACAGACATACAGGCGCCTATACATTGAATAAACATACAACAACAAAATCTGATACAAAGGGAGTTGAAGATTCGTAAATTTTCTAGACTTTTAATGGAAAAATATAAAAGTCAGTGGGAAATAAAATCTGGTGAAGTAAAGACGTGCATCTTAAGTATCAACTTTGTATAGTTAAAGTAAATAAAATTGTTATTAATTTTAAAAACTCTAAAAACTGGTGTTATTTATTTTGCAATAAAGAACGCACAACAAAACGTTTATAAAAGGTATAAACGTAACAATATGAATTTTATTGTTACAAAATTCTTGGAAATAAAGTGTAAATTTTAAATAAATAAAGCGGCTAATTTTATAAGCTTTTTATAAAATCTTCCCGCCTATTTTATTTGATTGCCAACAGATACATGTAACTTTTGAAAGTCAAATGAGTTATTTGATATATTTGGTTTTTTTGTTTAATACATTTTAGAATTAATTAAAGGTGAGACCTTCAAATTGATTTTCTGTGATTCAAAAAGATCTTTATTAAGACAAATACCAATATGAAAAGAAGGATATAATATTTGGAATTTAAATGCAAATGAAATAGTACAGGCGATAATATTCATTTATTCATCCATTGATATAAGAACCGTGTACCCAATTTCACTAAGTTACTAAAAATATTATTTTATTGATTATTATTTTTTTGCCAAATTGAGTTTCTGTTTCATTAATTATTTATCTGTCCAGATAACAAGATCTTACTTATGTAAATATAAGTAATTATTCTCAAGTAGATTTTCTATTCTTATATTGTAATTGTATTGATGTTTTTATATTTTATATATAGATAGAAGAATCTTTAAAAAAAATGTACAAATAACATACGAGTTTAAAAAAAATTTTGGTTTTCATTACCTTAAAAAAAACTAGGCCTAATTAGCTGGATAAATAAATAGTTAATAGAACTATAACTTTTCACTTAAATAATCGTAATAATGTCCAGTAATTTATTCTGTTACTTCTTTATGAAAGAAGAGCATGCTTACAATATGTTCGGTCCAAGCAGCCGTACAATTAAGACTATTAAAAGACTGATAGAAGATAGAATTCTTTACTTTAAGTGTATGTGAGCATTACACACCAAAATTAGGAACAAAATTATAATTCCAGGTAGCAAGTGCTGGAATGGGAACTTTGTGATATTGTAAATCAAATTCTAAGTCCTTGAAATATATATATATATATATATATATATATATATATATATATATATATATATATATATACAGATACAAATATGGCATTATTACTTCTGAAATTTAATTCAAGACAAAACTTTGTTAATGTTGAAATATATTCAGTTTGAAGCATATTATCTTTTTGGATACTTTTAGGAATAAAAAACTGATTTTCAAGGACTTCTGAGTATAAAACCTTTTTTGGCGATTCGAATTGAACAATGTCTGGGATTCCTGGACGGCAATGGCACGTCATATTTATTTTTAGAACTGCTTTGAAGAACCTTAAGTGGGCGCATTATGGTTTCTGAACCTGGTGCTGCTATATATTTACATTTTTTCTGTGTAGATTTAATGCAGTAGAATTATGTTAAAGAAGAATGCAGTATATACTTTACCTAAATAAACAACAGAAAATATCAAGGTTGTTAAATTGGATTGGGTGTGAACCCAGGCAGGCATTCAAAATTAATAATATGTTCATTAGTCAGTATGATCGATGCCCATAGTGTTGGAACTGCAAAGGAAGTTAGGAATTAAAACAGAATTTGTGTTTGTTTAAAATTATTATTTTAAATTTAAATTGTTTAAGTTATGCTTTAAAAATAACATCAGAATTTGATAATTAGTTATCAGATTAGGGAAAATATTAAAGATTTCTAACAATTTAAATTAACATTTAATTTTCAATTTAATATTTATTGAGCCTTTTTTTGACGGTAAGAGAAATAGAAACAAAGAAAACAAAAGAACAACTTAAGACTAAAATGATAATAATCCTAATTATCAATAATTTTAAAATAATAGAAATTTAAAAGAAGAATTTTACGCCCTTGCTTCCGAGGCTTACATAAAACTAAAATTATATAATAAATAATAAATTATAAAAACAAACAAATTAAAAAACAAAACAAACCAAAAATCGCAAAAAGGTTATCCTCTATCCTCTATGAGTACCAATTGAAGTTTTTGTATAAACTATAACAAGTGTTAGCATTTAAAATAAAATTTGGCGGTTCTTATAGCCAACAAGTGAGGGGTAATTTGTATTGGTCCAACTGAAATTTTATTTGTTCATTAAAAATGCCATTAATATAATTATTGTCATGGTGTTCAAGTCTAGTGATAAACCTTTTCAAAATGTCACAAGTATAGAGACCAACATCGAACAATTAATTATTCAAATATCTAAGAATATTATTTTTATTATTATCAAGATTTTATTGGAATATTTTGTTTCATTATGGTGTAATGGTTATTTTGAGCGCTTTTATGTAAGAGTAGGCACGTACTTACAAAGTTTGACTGCATCATTTGAGTGTTTAATTAATTATCAATTATTATTTTTCATATATATATATATATATATATATATATATATATATATATATATATATATATATATATATATATATATATATATATATATATATATATATATATATATATATATATTATATTTACAATGTACTTATAAACTACAATGCTTTCAAAATTCGAAGCGGTTTTGATTACAAGTTAGGTGTGGAATGCATTGCATAAAAAATATGAAAACAAGATTGCATTTTTTAAACGAGTGAGCTTTTAATTCACCACCATTAAACTTATCGGTTCAAAAGTTTTGATATCATTTAAAAGTGCCAACAGAAATCGACTCTCGAAAAGTCTTCTCATTACAGAATTATGCCATCATTCAATATGTAGTATCTGGGTATTAATTTCAGTGACTATACCATTCACCTCGTCTTAGGTATGCTTACTTATCCGTTTTGGATTTCTTTAATATTTCCGACCTATTCCTCCATTTCTTGCAAGGCTTCTTTATTCATCTCCTGCCATTGTAAATGAATGACGATTCGAGTTCATTCGGCTTCTTAGCAAAAACAAAGCCTAAATAGCCTTATAAAAAAGTATAGATTTTGGAAGTTCCTTCTTTATAATGTTTATTTTGTGGTTCTTTAAGGAACTTTTTAAAAATTATTTTTTTCGGCAAAATATACAAAAAGCGAAAATACTTTAATGCTCAAATGTAAATTTGTTTATTTTTAAATTAGGCGAATACTAGCATAGTCTTCAAAAAAGTCTTCAAATTCTAATGCATTTAAACTTCTCAGTAACTTCTACACAGACAAACAATTGGTTAAAAAGAATATTTTAGTTTCTTAAACAATTTTTTACCCCACATATACTTGCTTAATCTCGACAAATGTCTTTCTTATCAGTAAAATGATGGGAAGAGAGAAAAAATTTGTGGAAAATATTTTTATTTTTTTCCAAACATTATCAACCTTAATAAATATTTATTATCTCTGAATGAAATTGATACCGAAGAAGATGAGGCTTTGTTAAATATAATAAAAATGTTTAATCTTCAATTGCATTTGTAGGACGACGGTTCATAAGTAGCATTTATATAAATCGCTTTTGAAATTAAGGTCCTTTTAAAATTCTGTGATTTTTTTAAAAGCGCTGTTGATTACCTACCAACTGTTGAAAACATGTCTGTGGCCAAATTAATATCGGGGACTCAAGTAGCGAAGTGAGTTGTAAAAAGATATTCATACTGTGGGCTTTTATTTAATTATTTTACTCTTAAGCGAAATTCGTCAATCGTTAAAGCAACAAGTGTTAGAGTGGAAAAATAATTTAGCAGATTTTGCTCCCGGTTTACGTATTGTTCAAGTCGGTGGCCGTGAGGATTCTAACGTTTATATACGTATGAAAATTAAGGCTGCTAATGAAATCGGTATCGCCGTAGAACACGTTCAATTGCCAAGG
Source organism: Trichopoda pennipes (assembly GCA_030448955.1). Lineage (NCBI taxonomy): Eukaryota > Metazoa > Arthropoda > Insecta > Diptera > Tachinidae > Trichopoda > Trichopoda pennipes. The sequence continues at coordinate 7,269,720 of JASKUP010000012.1, read as the reverse complement.
ACTACAACTGAATGGGAATTATTACATAAGGTAAGAAAGATATTTTCGTATAAAATGAATTAAAGTAAACTTATAAAGTTTTAATTTTGTTTAGCGAAACAAATATTGATATCCATTTAATATTCTAAGGAATTATAGTTTAGAAAATTAAAAAAAAAATTTAACGGTTTATACACTAAATACTTTAAAAATTTACAAAATGTTGAGGTTTTATTTATAATCAAGCTCAGATAATCATAAATTTATTCTAAACCAAAAATTGATAAGACTTAATAATAATAATTAAAAATCTTAATCTCTGAAATATAAACAAAATTCTTTAAGCATCAGAAGATGACTTTCGATAGAACAGAAGGTTACTTATTTATTAAAATTATTAAGTATTTTTAAAAATGACTTAACCGACAAAGTGTTTCTGTGAAAAAATTTATTTTTAAACTGAAATTAAGCATATAAAGTTTATTTTAAATCGATTAGGCGACGTTTAATCTTATATATGGCAGATGTCACATCACTTGTTTTTATTTTACTAAGCATTTTAGAGGCAAAATTGCACTCAAAATAAAGGTGCTCACAAGGCATAATAAACACACACATTTATACTTTTCTACTATAGATCGACTATTTAAACAATGATCCAAATGTACATGGTATTATTGTACAAATGCCTTTAGATTGTAATAATAAAATTGATTCCCATAAAGTCACGGATGCCGTCTCTCCCGAAAAAGATGTTGATGGTTTACACACCATGAATGAGGGTCGTATAGCAATCGGTGACTTGAATGGTTTTATGCCCTGCACACCATGGGGATGTATAGAATTGATTAAACGAACGGGAATTGAAATTTCTGGTGCAAATGCCGTCATTTTGGGGCGTAGTAAAATTGTGGGTACTCCAGCTGCTGAGCTGTTGAAATGGCATAATGCCACTGTTACTGTTTGCCATTCAAAGACAAAGAATATAGCTGATATTGTAAGTAAAGTGAAGGCATACAAATTTTATAATATTTACATTACAAATTTTGGATGTTTATTTTTAGTGTCGTAATGCTGATATATTAGTTGTGGGTATCGGTGTTCCAGAAATGGTAAAAGGATCGTGGATTAAGCCCGGTGCAGTGGTTATTGATTGTGGTATTAATGTTAAGCCAGGTGAGAGCTAAGAGTATATTTATATACATAAATCATTTCGTGTGGGTTAGAAAAAGTATGACCGTCAAAGTACCTATTTAACCAATCGCGTTTTATAAATTATACAAAAAATTTGGTAAAATCTTTTTTTACCAAATTGTTGTCCTTATAAGGTCCATAAATATTGGCGATAACAAATTTTATATTTGTAATATGACTGTTTATAAGGACTTCACATTAAATTAAACCATAAGAATAAACTCTGTATTTAAACAGGGTGAGCAGGAGGGAGATGGGTATCAATAATATAAATTAATTATGAATTTATTATCAATTATCCTATATCTTGAAAACTTGGATTATAAAATTCATAGAAAACTGGTAGAATAAGAGTAGGGGAAAACGGTACCCTTTTATAAGAAGATTATCAGTAAAACTATAGTAATAAATTTTATGAGCATTGTGTTCGAAAAAAACATAGCCGGATTGAAAATTAGAGGAATGGGATCAGAAATATTAAAAGTAAAGCGCATTGGTTCGCTTTATAAAATAAAAATAATAAAATGAAATAATAATACTATGTTTAAAAGTAACGCAAGTAATGACTTTTTAATAGAGAAAACTAAAAAATTAGAGTATTAAAACATAAGATGTACCAAAGTAATTAGTTTTCTAATTAGGCAATGGACCATAATTTAGCTTCCATTCTTTTCTTGTTTTTGCATCCATTATTAAAAAAATTGCTAATAATTTTTTTAATATACTTAGAAATTAAACTATACGTGAACTTCTAAGCAGATTATTTAACGGTTGTTTAGAATTAGGCTATTTCCCATTGATTTTCAAAAAGGCCAAAGTTATTCCCATTCCTAAAAAAGGAAAAGACCCAAAGCTACCCACCAGCTACAGGCCCATTAGCATTCTGAGTTTACTAGAATCCTCGAAAAAATAATCCATAAAAGATTAATGGATTTTGCTGACCAAAATTGTTTGATAAACTACCAACAGTTTGGATTCCGTAAAGAACACTCTACTGTACACCAATCAAAGAGAGTGGTCAATATTATAGAGAAAAACAAAAGAAATTGTAAGAGTACTGGCGTTATCTTTCTCGATATCGAAAAAGCTTTCGACACTGTCTGGCAGGACGGTATGGTGTACAAACTCAATATTCTTAATTTCCCTATTTATCTGCAAAAAAATATTAGAAGCTTTTTAAACAGCCGATCTTTTGTTGTGTATATTGACGGCGAATTTTCTAGAGAGAACCCAATCCCTGCAGGTTTACCCCAGGGGTCAGTTTTATCACCCTCACTATACTCCTTATATACGTCAGATGTGACTGTCGCCAGGAATCAAACAGCAGCATTTTATGCAGATGATAGTGCTTTCATATGCGCTGGAAAAGTCTCTAATGCAATTGTTAAGAGAATGCAAGAGAGCCTCTCTGCAAGCCAAAAATATTTTGACAAATGGAAAATAAAAGTAAATGACAATAAAACACAGGCTATAATCTTCCCATTTAATAGATCACCTAAACGAGTACCTACAAAGATTCTGTACGCCCGAGGGAATATTATTCCAATTAAGGAAGATATTAAATACCTAGGTCTTGTATTGGATAAAAAGCTATTGTTTAATAAGCATGTCGATTATATATGTGATAAAGCCATCAAATGTGGCCGTGCTCTGTACCCTATTCTTAACAGGAGATCTAAGCTCAATCTAAAAAACAAGTTATTACTGTACAATATGTGTATTCGCCCGATCATAACCTATTGTTGCCCAGTCTGGTTTGACAAAACGGCCAAAACCCGTAGGAAAAAGTTGCAAATTATTCAAAACAAACATTTAAAAATAATACACAGACTCCCTCCGAGATATCACACCAACTATCTTCACACTAGATTCAATCATAAAATGATACACGAGTTTGCCAATGATTTGACGCTGTCATTTAATAGTAAATGCAGATTGTCTAATATTGAAACAATAAGAAATTTGGTAAACTCACACTAGGTCTCTTTCTTCTACGAAAGAGTCTAACTAGTGCTGTCTTATAAATTTCATTATATCAATTTTAAAGTTCGTAAGAGGTTTTTCATGACAAAGTTTCCTCAAGTCTGAGTATCATCTGCCTTTCTATTCAATTATTAGATTTAATTGTTGTGTACCTTATAGTTTGTAAGACTTGTACTTGTCTATACGTGAACTTAAGCCGGTTTAATAATTATTAATAAATAATAATTAATTATAATTATTTATTTGGTTTTTAGTCTGTGTCTGGTATTTGTCGCAATCGCACGTGTTTTTTTCACCTAGGATGGTTGAGTAGAGTGTATTCGTTTTTTACAGACTTCCTTTTGTTATTTGTGAAAAGTTTTTTTCCAGTTTTTTTTTCTTTTTTGAATTCGTCTTTTTTTTATTTCTTGTTGGTTTTTTCTTAATTTATATAAATACATTGTACCGTTTTAAATCAATATGAACGGGGTTCATCCCCCGAATAACAACCGGTTTCGGAAGCTAGACTTTTCGACCGGTAAAACCAGAGGCAACAAAATCAAACGTCTCCGAACAGAATCAACAAAACCAAAAATCTCCACTGCCAGAAACCTTAATAAATCAACAAAATCTTCCACGATATCTAGTCGCTACTGCTACATCGGAAAAAGAAGGCTTAGAATTTCCCCGCTAGCTTCCCACAATGTCTTTCAAGTAGAAAAAGGTCTTAACTTCATCTCGCGGTAGAGCATAGAAGTTAAAGAAATGAAAAGCGGTGATCTACTTCTAAAAGTACCAGATAGCAGAGTCGCAGTAAAGTTTCTAAAATCCAGCTACATTGTATTGTATTCCCGTTAAAATTTCATTCCACAAAACTCTTAATACCGTTCAAGGTCGCATTTTCTCTAGGAAGATAATAAATATATCTCAAGAAGTCCGAAAAATAAATAGAAAGGACAACTAGAAGATAATTGCAACAGGCGCAGCAATCATTACATTCGATCTAATCTGCCGTCCTGAAACCTCGAAGCTCGGCTGGGACAGGGTCCCGGTTGAAGAATACATACCTAATCCTATGAGATGTATAAACTGCTAGAGACTAGGGCACACAAAAAATGGTGCAAAAATGTCAGTCAATGTAAAGAATGTGGTTTAAATCAAGAACACGAATTGAACACCGGCAAATATTGTGTAAATTTTCGAAATGAAAACCATACATCATATGATCCGGAGTGCCCGACATTTTGGAAACATAAATCCGTTAATTATGTTAGAATTGTCAGAAAGTGTACAACATGTGAAGCGTGGAAGGTTTTCAATGATAATCCATCACTTAACATGCTTCAACCAGTCAGAAACAGAAACAAACAGACTTACGCACAAATATCAACAAATAATAATAAAACATTAAAAAAGGACGCGCTGGACACAATCAAGCATGCAAAAACCAAAAAAATACACAAACAACCTTTGAAAATTAAATTCAATTTTCTTTTGCAAACTTAAACAATTCCACAGCAAAATCTAAACGTATAACCACTACAAACATAAATACTAACACAAACACACAAGCAACTGACGAAAGTTCTATCATCCCAATACAAAATGCATATCCAAAAATAATTTCAAAGAACACACAAACAATAACAGAAAAACCACACTCATACAAAAAAGTTATTAAGGAAAAACATGTAAAAGCAGCAGACAAAAACAATACAAATTCTGATGGCAATATTGACGACGTCATATTCAGTGACGACAAATAGTCCACTGATAGTTTGGAAGAAAATTTCTTAATGACTGAGGAAAGTGTGATTGAAGAAATTACTGATGGTTTAGAGCTAAATTCGCCACCGAGAACAGGACAAAGCTGCTCGAACGATCATAGCACGCCTGTGTCACAACTTTATAATATATTTCCATTGCTAAACGTTCTCATTACTCCTACAACTTTTAAAAACACAGAACAACAGGCTCAAAAGGGCAATTCAGGCAAATAATTTATGTCTGTTCACCAACACAACAATTCTCCAATGGAACATACAAGCTTTTATTAATAATAATAACGCTTTAGAACAATTAATTGCTAAAAACAAACCGAACATCATAGCGTTGCAAGAAACCCATATCGTTCAAAAAACTTACACTTAATACATTTACGGGATTTTAGAATATATCATCATAACTACGATTACACTTATGTCAAATCGGGCATAGCCTTGAGTGTCAAGAGCCACTTCATTTCTGATCGAGACCTGCTATTTCAGACTATTGCAAGTCAGTGTAATACAAATATTCACATTACAAATATTTATAGAAAAGGAACCATCAACTTATCCTCAAATGTGGTTAAAAATATACCATTTGCCAGGAACGTGCACAATATTCTGCTTGGAGACTCAAACTTATAAAATGTTTTGTGGGGTCTGCTTCAAATTTACCAAACGGAAGGATTTTAGAAAATTTTGCGAACGATCAGGACTTAGGAATTTTAAACGATGGCTTTCCAGCCTTGCTTAGCACCAGAAACGCTTTGACAGCGGTTGACATTTCAAGGTCAAGTCTAGACATTGCACCCAGCTTAAGCTGGAACTGCCTACCTTTGCCAGATGTGGGAGACCATTTTCCCATCATCATCTCCAACAACAAAAGTCTATTTAAGAGAAAATTTTCACCACGATTTCTGGATAAAAATGCTGACTGGGGTCATTTTCAAAACAAGGCTACAGAACTTAGTAAACAATTTTCAATATCACCGAATATAAACAGGGAAGCTGCCAAGTTGAAGCGTATTATAAGAAAAACAGCTAATGAAACTATTCCATTAAGCCGGCAGCCTAAGGGGAAGAATAACCCGATCTGGTTTAACCCTGAAATTTCAAACCTAATACAGCAGAGGCAAGATTCTTGGAAATTGTTTAAAAGATGTAGGAATAAATCCAATATAATAAACTTTAAAAGGCTTTGAGCGAAGATTAAAAAAGAGTGTAAATTAGCCAAAGCAACAACATGTGGATGTGCGAATTTTATGGAACAAAGTCAACAACTTAAGCTCAGATAGAACGGATTCCTTTCCCCCCATTTATGCAGATAATACTCTTTTACATCCACTGGATATCGCTGATGGATTTGCAAAATTTTGGTGCAATCTCGGTTCAGACAATTCATTTGATCGTTGAATGGTAAATGATAAAAATAATCTACTCATCCAAAATCTCCCTCAAACGAATGAAAAATTTTCGGAGTTGAAGTGCCCGTTTACGGTTCATGAACTAAATGATGTTTTGAAGGCTTTAAAAGGTTCAACGCCATCCCGAGATAAAATTACGTACGCAATGATCAAATTTGCCCCTTACATTCTAAAAGCTCGTACTTGTCAGTTGTACAGCAGTATAATTGATACTGGGGTGTTTCCATACGATTGGAAATTAGCTGTTATATCGCCTATTCCAAAATCAGGTAAGCATAGAAACCAAATAGAAGGCTATAGACCCATTTCGTTATTACCTGTGCTTTCTAAAATTCCGGAAAAAATAATTGCCAAACGATTTTGGACCTTAGCAAAAGGGCAAATATCAAAAATACAACAATATGTTCATTCCCAGGCATGGAGTTCACAGCTTATGTCACCAACTGGAGGAGGTTCTTAGGAATAATTTAAATAGAGGTAAACACAGTTTGTTATTCTTTGATCGTGTCACATCGGCAGCAGTCATTCGAGAGCTGAATAAATGGGGAGTACCTAGACAAACCCTATAACTCATAAAATCCTTTCTTAACAACCGTAGAATTATTGTGAAATTAGACGGTCACTTCTCCTCACTCTATCTTTTAGACAATGGGGTGCCTTAAGGGAGTCCACTTTCGGTAGTCTTTCGGTAGTTTTGTGTACAGTTTATGCAAATTCATTAGCAAAGGCAGTTGAAAATTTACCTGGGATCGACTATGTTGGCATTTACGCAGATTACATCTTCGCGGTAACATCTGGAAATCCAAATGAGGTAAACCTCAACAACAACAATATAAAAAGCGTCGTGGTTCCCGCATCTAAATCCGAAGTTCTTCACGTATGCAGAAAACGAAACTGTTACAACTGCACAATCTGCATTGGAAGTGAAACCATAAAAATTTCAGATAAATTGAGAATACTAGGCATATTATTTTCTAAGAATTTGTTGTGGAACCATCACATTAAAACCATCACAATAATATTTTGAAACTGATATGCTTTCGTAAAAAGGCCCACACATCGAAACAGCACTTAACATTTGTAAAACGCTAACTACCGGAACAATTCAACATGGCATTGCCAGGCAAATATCAACAAATTGAACACCTCAATCAACACATGTTTTAGAACTGCATCTGGTTTACTGCGTACAACATCCATTAAAAATTTACGTACTGAGGCTAAATATATTGATTTCCAAGCATTACTGGAGAAAAATTCTATAAATTTGGCATCCAGTTCTTTAACAATAACGGCAGAAAGTGTACATTCCACGTTTTGAAAATATTTAAACTCCCCGGTAGATACACCACCAACGGCGATCAGCAATGTCCTGTCAATTCTTGAGAAATGGAACATATCCATATCAGATAAGCCTACAAAACCTGATGGTTGAAACAACAACCATCAAAATAGATGACAGTCTAACTTTCTTAAACAAAAATTCCATTAATCCTATTTGCTTTAAAAGTTAATTTGCGGAGAAGATATCACATTTGGCACCGGACGACTCTTTTTGTCAAGGTCGAACATCATACTCTTTATTTAGACAACAATCCAGAACTCAGTTTGAGAAAATAATTGAACGTCGTCTGCCTGATCACACTAAAGTCTTCACAGCAGAGGTAGCAGAGATAAAAACGACAATTAGCTATGCGTTTAATAATCTGCACGGATAGTCTAAGTGCAATAAAAGCCTTAACATAAAATCGAAATGGCGCATATGAAGACATGCTGTTCTAATGTGGATCCCATCACATATTGAAATCGCTGGCAATGAATACGCCGATATGGGTGCTTAAGAAGCATTGAATTTACCAGAAGTCACAGAAATATCTGGTTTACCCAAAGCACTGATAGGGCCGTACAAAGCCTCGCAAAATCTGCAAACTCCAGTAGCACAAAGGCCTAAATACAACGAGCTATATCAAGACCGCATTGTATTATGCTTGCTCGATTAAGAGTAGGCAAAGCAATGTTAAATTCCAACCATTACTTTGTGAAGTTCGACCCGCCTAAATGCAGCCGCTGTAATGTTGAACTCACCATAAGTCATGTACTGACTGAATGCCCCTACTCAAAAGTGAATCAATGACTGGAGAAACTTCTTGACTGTGCCAATGGAGATAAATTACCAATTATTATAAAATGCTTCCATAAGCACAATATTATTGACTTCTAAATTCATTATTACAAATGGAAATGTTTCTTTCTTGTTTTTATATTATATTGTTTTTGTTTTTTTTTCTCTGGTTTATGTACATAATGTTCCACCTAAGTTTATCTAATTTTCAATTTATATACATAAATAGTCTTAAATTCTAAATTTATCGTTAATATGTGCGCATATGTTCTAGTAACCTGCGCCTTTTATTTATATATTTTGAAAATTTACTTTGTAATATATATTGTAAATAAATAAATAAATAAATAAATAAATAATATTTATTTGGTTTATATTTAAATCAAATTTTTTTTATTAATAAGATTTATTGTTTATTGTTTATAATTTTCTGTGACTTTACTAATTGTAAACATTTTGTGTTTATTAAGGCAGTAGCTTTATTTAAGATCTATAAAACATTTGATAGCTGGGGGCCAAACTGTAGTCAATTATTGAAAGCAAAGATTGTTTTTACAAACATTTTTCAAAAGAGTGTAATTTCGTTTCAAAGCCGTAAGTGTTACTTTTAATTCACTTATTAATTTTTTTGCTTGTTGTCAGAATTTTTTATCCGATACATACATACATAGTTTAAACATAAAGTTATTCAAAGAGGAAATCCATTATACGTTTGACGTTAAAGAGTTGTATTTTACTGTAAACAATACTTGACAATCATTCAATACAAACAAATTTAATGCCTTATAAAATATGAATAATTTCTATATAAAATAATGTTATATACAGGGAAACTGAAAATATATTGTATATTAAATAAATTAAAAGCTTTAAATTTTTAAAGATCAATTTTCAAATAGCCCCTGAGTTTTCAAAATTGATTTACGTTTTTAAAAAAATATTTTCATTCGAACCATTTTAGTTTCAAGTGAATGGAACTTTCCTCTTTATAAAAAAATATTGTTTTGCGGGTTAAATAAAACCGCTTTGAGCTAAACGAAAATCTTAAGGCTAAACGCTCACGATCATAAATTATTATATTTTTTCCCTTTTTAAATTTGACACATGGATACCACATCAAGAGTAAAACAAATGAAAAGTTCATATTAGACAATTTATCGATATTAAAAATTTGCAATCACAAAAATTTTAAAATCACATTTTTTTATATGAAATTAATGACAACTATAACTATCGACTCTTAAAATTTTCTATAGAAATTTTACCGGCAACAAAACTTTCTAAGGAAAATTTACAATTTCTGTACAAAATTTACAGATAGTAAATATTTTCATTACAAAATTCATGGCGATGCCACAAATTTTCTAAATAAAATTTACCAATAGTAAAAGCTTTTTTTATAAAACTTAACGATAGTATAAATATTCTATATAAAATGTATCGATAACACAAACTGTCTATAGGAAATTTATCGATAGCACAAATTTTCTATAGGAAATTTATTGATAGCACAAATTTTCTGTAGGAAATTTATTGATAGCACAAATTTTCTATAGGAAAGATAGAACAAATTTTCTATAGGAAATTTATCGATAGAACAAATTTTCTATAGGAAATTTATCGATAGAACAAATTTTCTATTGGAAATTTATCGATAGCACAAATTTTCTATTGGAAATTTATCGATAGAACAAATTTTCTATAGAAAATTTATCGATAGAACAAATTTTCTATCGGAAACAGAATATGTTACATTTCTTTACTAAAAACTGTCGCATGCGTAACAAACTAGAAGTAAGTTAACATACATATGTTGACTATGCTCAACAGTCACCGCCGACTGCGTTGTTAGAAGTGTTAAACAGAAGATCAAAGTCCAAATGCCATAGCCGCAGCTAACAAATTCGAGTCTCGATAAAAAAATTAAATCTGCAGTAGGTAAGCCGATGAAAGCATTACAACAGCAAGGATATATCGGTCCAAGCACGTAGTCTTTGAATGAAAAATAACAGCACAGCATCAGTGTGTTTCAGTCTACGGCGGAACCAGAACCAGTCTTGTAATGTAGATGGCTGAATAAGTTTTGTTAAAAAGAACATGTTTTGTTTTAATTAAAACAACAAATTGCATAATTTAAATGCAGTTAAACACTTTTATAATAAATTAGCACTTGGAACTTATAAAGAACCTTAAGTAACATATGTAAGTCTGGAAGCAACACATAATACTTTCAGAATTTCTAACAAATTTATAACGATAAGATTAGCAAAAAAATCTGGAAGAATTTCTTTGTTTGTTAATTAAAAAATATATTATTTTATCACATAATACATATGTGTTTGTTGGGTTTGTTTTAAGTTTGTTTGATATTTTATATTGGTGACTGTGAAATATATTTGTTATTTTTTTGGTTAAATTCTTCTTTAAGAAATGTAAACTTAAAAGCTGGTTTTTATAATTATTTTGCTTATATTTGCCAAACAATTGTGAGCTATTAGAAAATTGAATGGGATTATATTCCTCTTCGTATATAAACAACTGAAAATCTTTTCTTTATAATTAGTTTGTTATTTTTGTATTCAATAATTTCTTTTTCATTAGTATTTATGATTGACATTTTGTCAGTTACAAGTCAGTTGCACTTTAGTATTTGTTACCAACGGACGTGTTTAAATTCAAATTTAAAATTTGTTTTAACGGATTTTTTGTTATTGCTATTGCTTTGGCTTTTAAATAAAACATTACTATAAATTAATACCTCAAAAACCTGGATTAATCAAGAAAAGGCTTTTGTTAAATTTTTTATAAAAAGTTGTTTACATGTGATAGTTTAAAAAAATTGCTTACAATAAATAAAGGTATAAAATAAAAGAGATATCTGTGTGGTTTTTTAAATTAAATTCGCTGTAATTAACGTTAAAATGTGTAAAATTTGCAAGTCTTTAGAAAGGCATAATTAAAGAATTGAAACTGGTTATGATGAATTGGGAGCAATGGTTAGACAAAGCATTAAAAATGTTACAATAGATGCATTATATATTTGCCAAGCTAATGGCTCTGTTCACTAACATTGCAAAATAACTTCCTCAAGAAAGAGATAATAAATAAAAGCTTTACTAGAAAAAATTAGCAAAGTAAATTGCGACGGCTTTAGGATTCATTTATTCTACTTAAGAAATGCACTGACTTAAGCATTAAATAGCAGTTTTTTGAAAGTAATTGCACTTAAGTCGTTACATTAAGCAAGTCCTCGGTTTTAAGGATTTCATTAGGGTAGTGAAAAATTTATTAAATTAGACGTTAATACGACGTAGCATAAAAGCTTTATGAGATGTTCTTTAGAAACACTGTGAGATAAAGTTTTTCGATGGCCTTATTTTTCAATACAATGGGCTAAAATGTTAGCAAATATGATACAAGCATATCGTTCGATGCATTACTGCAACTCTACATGTATTGATTTTTTTCCGATTTTACGTTTTTTCTTTTAGTTTCCTTTGAATTTTCTTATTTACTTACGATCCCCCGACTAACAATTGAGAATTTTTTTTAAACATGAATGATGATTTTTATAGGACTGCAGTTTCTTTTTTCAAAATTTCTGGTTATAGATTATATTATCTTTAACTTTTTTTCTAGTTTTGTATATAACTTTTACTTTTGCAGTTTTGTTTATTATTTTAATAGCTTTCTTCTACCGATTGTCTGGAGTATAAACATAATTTATGCTTGGTATTGCTTTTATACTTTTACATGCATAAAAATTTTTGTTCACTTGCTTTACTATATTTAAAATTTGTTTTTTTAAAACTAAGTTCTGTATTTAGTAAGATGTATCATATTTAGTGGTTTGTTTTTCTAATTTTCTAAGTATTTTACGAATTTTGGTTTTTTTCGCTTAAGCAGTTTTCAAGTATAGCATTTTTGACTATTTTCGGGAAATGATTGAATTTCCGTAGTTTTGCTACACGTTTGTGCTTTAAACAGTTTATTCAATTAATCATAATGATAGTGATCATAATGATAATGATCATAATGATAATGATCATAATGATAATGATCACAATGATAGTTATTGTAATTTGATCAATACGATCGTAATGATAATGATATGATAATAATCATAATGAATGTTAATGATCATAATGATAATGAAATTTATACACTTTTTATGTATGATTTTTTTAATTCAGCTTTAAATTTTATTGGTTTATGCCAAAGTTTTTTAATGGAGATTTTGAATTTTTAATACTTTATAATTTTTCATTTGCATTTTCAAATATTGTGTTTTAAAAAAGTATTTTTTTTCTATTTACCAAGTTTTTGGATGAATTATTCAAATTGAGTTTTGTGTTTTGATTAGAATTTGTTTTTTATATTGTAAGCGATTTTATTTGTTTTTTTTTTTATTTTTTGATTTTTGGAGTTTATAACGATTAAATTATACAGATTTCATAGATGCCTGGAGTTTCACATAGTTTGTTGGTGCTTTTATTTTAACACTAATATTACTTAATTTTTTTTCAAAATTAGCATCTTCAGTGACAAAATCACTCATTAGTTGTGAAAGAAATAATAATGCTAAAAAGTAGCGACAGAAAGAATTTCACGTTTGCTACTTTTAACGAGTGTATTATTTTTTCCAGATTTTAGCGTTTTCAAGTTTAAGTTTAAGACTTAAATGATCGGTTATTTACAATTTTATATATTTTTCTTAAAAAGTTTTGTTTTTTTTTTGGCATTTATTTACATATTTTTAATTGTTTTTCATTTCCTATTGCTTTAAAAATATGTTTCAAATAAGATTCAGATTTTATTCAGTTAAAAGCAGAGTTTTTTTGTAAAACTGATTGTCAGGATTTAATATTTTAGTTTCTGCAATATATTTTTAATGCAATAAAAAACTTGGAGAAGTTGGCGCCTTGAAGTTACTCATCATTTGTATTTAAAAATTCAAAACAACATTTTTTAAAGTTTCTTTTTTAACAGTTAACCACAAGCTAAAACACAAATAATGATGGCTATTAAATGGATATTAAGTATAGATTGTTTATTGCAAAGAAAAAAAATTGTGCTATAAAAATTATTGAACGAAAACTAAATACATAACGTCTTTTGTGTTCATTGTTACTTAAAAAAAGGCTTTCAAACAGTTAACTAGTTGACTGATTACAATACGCGACCGCAACAGGTTGTTGCAAGTAAATTGGATAATAAACTTATTTGCAGTGTTGAAAGCTTAGCTACTGCTTACAATAGTGTAAAATTTTTTTAGATATACGAGTATGATAACAAAAATAATGAAAGTGCAAATGTTAGACTTAAGTATGATTAGTTAGTTATGCTTAGAAGAAAAACTAGATGAGTGATAAGTATTTATTAATTACTATTAAATAAAACCAAAGTAAAAGAGTGATTGTGATGCTTTCACAATAGTTTAAATTTGTAAAAGTATTTGTACAGCGAAATTGTTTTTTAAACTACATAGAGAGATAGTTTAAATGAAAGAAAAATAATTTATTCTAATTCATAAATATACACAAATATACACACAAACACACACACACAAATAGAAATTATTTCTTATCAGAATTTCGGACCCTACTGATAGTAAACGTTTTTTTTAAAACCAATTTTAAATAGAATACGCATTCATTTCGTCATTATATCTGTGGATTTAGTAACATAAAGATTTAATAATTACTGATAATAAAAATAATTTTCTTATAGATAATGTAAAATTTTTAATTAATTTCTGATAATAGATGCCACAAAGAAAACCAACAGTCGTTTAGTAGGTGATGTTGATTTTGAAGAAGCGAAATTGGTAGCTTCTGCTATAACTCCTGTACCCGGTGGTGTTGGACCGATGACAGTTGCCATGTTAATGAAAAATACCGTGCGTGCAGCATGTTCAGCGGCTGAAAGTCTGCTAAAAAAATCGTGGCACTTATCACCTTTAACCCTTAAAACTATTAGACCAGTACCGAGGTAAGCTTTTATTTATATTTTAATTATTTTGTTCCAATACGAGTAATTTCATTTTAAAATTCTAAAGTTTTACTTGTTATTGGTTTTTCATAACTGTTTTTTGTAATGTTTATTATTGCAAAACTTTGCTATTTCTCATTGCAAAAACAGCAAATTAATATAATTATAAATTGAAGGGTGTCCTCATATAAAAAAAATATTTTAAAACCTAATTGGCAAAAATACCAAATTTTCACATTACGGCACCTGGAAAATAAAAGTCCATATTGTGTCTATAGAAGACTGGTTTTGATATATATGCCTTTTTATTCTTTTACCCTACACTTAAAATTTGGATCTCTTGAAATTTTAAACTGTGAAAACTCCTGTAAAATCTATGTACATATGTACGTAAATAACTAATTTATAGGTCATCGGAATCATTTTCAATCTAAGCAATTTTCTCACAAAATATTTATTACAAAAATATTTATTAAAAAATAAACATCTTATGATATTCTCATAAAACGTTTATTTAAATAAAAATATTTGAAATGTATTATTGTGTATTTATTTATAAATAAATATAATACAGTACTGTGCAGAATAAAAGTAGTGTCATAGGTGAGAGCAGTAAAGATAAAACTATTTCATAGAAACATATTGAATAGAAAATAGTTATTGAAATTTTGCTTTTATATTCATTTGCTTTTATACTCAATTATTATTACAAGCTTATCGTACTTTTATTATACATTGTGCTGTTAACACTCTATATTTTCAACTGACATCTGTCATCTATCTTTCTTATTATGGGATTTCCTATATTTACAGATAATATATTCCATGGCTTCCACATTTAATGTGTGCTGTCAATAGCCATTAGAGCCGGACATTCAATTATTTAGTATACTACCGTCTCAATCTCTCTAGGCACAGGCCGAGAGGTGTTGATTAATGTTGAGAAATATATTCAAAGCATTTCCAATTTCCTTAGGAAAATCAACAATCCCAAAACCAAATTTTTTAAACACATTCCGTTAACAAATTTAAAAAGTTAATATATAAGTATGTACATAACACACTTTTGAACCTCTTTTTATACGCTAGACGTTTTACAATTCACATTGCAGTTAGCCGCGATTAAAGTTAATTTTCAATTATAATTTTGTTTATTGATCTTTTTAATTATTTTATAAATTATTAATTTAAAAATAAACATTTCACAATATTCTAATGAGATATTTATTATTTAAAACTAAAGTATGTGTTAAAATGTGTTACTGCGGGGAAAGCACGTGGCCAATTCGCTACGGCCTATATAGTTTATTAATGGATTCTACCTAAATTTAAAATTTTTTATAGAAAACTCAAGATTCTTATGTCTCAAACTAAATTAATTAAATAAGTAATTTTTCATAATAATTTTAATTTTTGTCTTTTTTCTACCCGTAGTGATATTGACATTGCTCGTTCTCAGACACCCAAGAATATTTTTGATTTGGCAAAAGAAATCGGCTTAAAAGGCAATGAAATTAATTTGTATGGCAAAAAGAAAGCTAAAGTTTCTCTTAATGTATTGAAACGTTTGCACTCAAGAGGTGAAGGATGTTTTTTGGTGGTAGCTGGGTAAGTTCATCTTCATTATCTCTATGATTTAAAAGTTTATACTATAAGGATTGTCAATATTATGTCGTTATGAAAATAACATTAAAATGACTTTCAAAAACGTTGATTTTGCACGGAAAGAACAGAGCTGAAGAAATTGTTACTGCCATCACTTACAAGTATCGTGGGTGTCAACAGAATTAAGGCTAGCGAAGATTTACGAAGAACTACGCTGATTGTTGGCAGATGTGTCTGCTTATTGTAAAGCAAGATTAAGAAAGACTAGCGCCATATATATAATATTCGTTTTTGAATAGTCACGATGAATAAGTTTAAAAGTCGAAAAAATAGTAATCCAAACTCCCGACTTTTCGAGTTATTCGATAAAAGCTTCGAATAAAAGAAGGAAAACGTTTGGTATCGTAAAACAAAGAAAACGTGGTCCAAACCTTAAGTAGGAAAGTAATAGCATAAAAACAGCTTTGGCTTAGTTAGTGAAAAGAGCCAGGTTGATAAAAAAAAGAAATAGTCAATTCAAAACTCATCATAGCTGGACCGGTCCATGGTTTGAACAGCAAAAATTAATCTGTTCAAATTTACTTAAGTTTGAAGACGAAAAGAATATAGCATGGATGGCTATTCTGTAACACTGCTCTTTTTTTTTAAAAGCATGTATTTCTATGAAAAACCAGAAAAAAAGTTTTAAAAATTTTAAAATGTTTTTGTTTTCCAAGTCAACAAATTTTTAAATGTTGTTTTTGTTTTCCAAGATTGGTGTAGACCTTTAAAATGGAATAAAAGATGCATTTTTTAAATTAACATGATATTTACTTAATTGGAAGGAAAATCTTCTGGCATTATAATCTAATTATGACTTCTGCCATATGACCGCTACGGCTGACTCTGGAGATCCCCCTTTCGACGAGTTTTCCTAACATTTGTGCTTTTTTATCGGGAATAACGTGACGAATGCTGTTTCCCAAGTGGTCAATCGTTTCGGGCTTATTGGCGTTAAGTCACGATGCGATTACCAAACGTTTCCGTCAAGAAATCAATTGTGCCATGAACTGTGTGACATGTGGTATAGTTGCTCACGAATGATGAACGACACATTTTGACCAGCAATACGGATAAATGAAGTACGGATCTATGATTTCAATAACCCAGAAAACTCACCACACAACCATGATTTTCAAAATAAATTTGCATAATTCGGAAGCGTAGTTTAGGCATTAGTATATTTATGTTGAAATGAAACTACACAAAAATCACTTGATAGCTGACAAAATGGCCGTCCGTTAAAAAGGTGTCAACTTAAAGTTATATAGCTCTATATTTCAACTATACTGTTTCTATTGATATGTAGCAGTTGATTTTCTGGCTTATGCCTTTGTCTAGTGTTAGATCTGCCCCGAAACCTGAAAAAAGCAATTTGACAGCTTAAAGTTTAGGGTTAAGTCAATAGTGTTAAGGTAACAAACTTAGAGTTAAGTTAATAGAGCATTACGTGAGAAAAATTATTTTCGTTACCGAAAAATATTTATTTCAATGATGGAAACTGATTGTTTTGTGTGATGATGTGATAAGGTTTACATCTGCACAGGCAGTGAGCCATAATCAGATGGTGGCAATTACCACTGTGAATGAAAAGCAACGCCATTCACGCCCTAGAAGGCCATCGAATAAGTATATTCTCCGGTCACTCCTAGTAGCAATTTTAAAAGCTCGAAGTAGGTCGCAGCCTTTACTCCTTGCTAAAGAGTTGGAGACTATCCAACTCCTGGTCCAGAACGCATGTAGCTTAATATAATTAAGAACACGTGTGTTCATTGTGAATGATTCGACCCACAAACTCTCACGAGGGCCTCGAAACACACAGCCACCGCGATACTCCCAGTAATAATCAGCCAACCTCAATAATCAGCCAGAGAACAGCCAAATGTCTAAAGAAACAAATAGCGAACTCTACGAGCTCACTGATTCCCGTGGAAATGTAGTGGGTTGTCCAGGTGACTCCTAGTCTTTAAGGGGCCTGGGCTCCCTTTTACCCCGCAAGGCACTAGCTCCAAAAAGCCTATCATGTGCCCCCGGGGGGTGTTTTGTGTGATCTCATTGTATGGGTTGCAGGTTGAATTTAGTAAATCAATAAATTTTCGGCACTTCATGTCCTAAAGCAAATGCATAGAAAGGGTCGCTGGTTGGTACCTATTCTGAACTGGATGCATTATTGGACCAAACATGTTTTTTCGTAAAACAAGTAAGGTTATCAGTGCTTAATATCGTCTAATAATAACCGACTTATTTTTGCCTTAATTGGATAATAGTTGTGCTGGCGACATGTTAATTGCAAGAAGACACTACCAGGTATCATAAGTTTTCAATTCTAGCTCGAGAAAATTCCTCGCCATGTATTAATTTGCACGATTGAACATCTTAATCGCATAACTTAATGCCATAAGTTAGCAGGAGTATACCGGGCAGATGTGGTTATGTTGTTGTAAGTTTTATTTTAACGCAAGCTGGAAATTCACATTGGAGTAATTATTTTATACTTTGCTGGAATTTGTACTAAATAACACATTTTCTAATTTCTTCCCGGATAGTTAAACTAATAAAGGATTTAAGATTTAATTCGATTTTTAAAATTTAATGAAGCTTTAAAATTTCAAATCAATTCATTCGCAATTCAGAAAATACCATGATAATTACTATTTTGTATTATCCTATCGATTGAGAATAATTATTTAAAAATGTTTCGAAATTTCGAAACTAAGTTCAAATAACAAAATACTTCTGAAAGTAAATAATTATATTTCTTCATACCAAATTATAGCTTGCAACTGTAATTTCTTTTTATAGATGAGTAAAATCGTGTAGATTCTCTTAATCGGAAATATCTGGTAACTTATTTTAGATATTTGTTATACTTATATTTGCCATAACTTAAACGTACTGCATTGTTTAATAAAAGTTTTAATGCAAGCTTTTCGTTATTCCTTATAGGGATTTCTGTTTTCTTTTGTAAGAATGTCATAAAGAAAATAATTAAAAACAAACTATTCATAAAACAGTTCACTTTAAAGTATTCTGTCAAGTACTTTGTAGTTAGTTTTCTGGTAACTTTTTGGGTTATTTAATGATAGTGTTGTAAAAAATGTTTTATATTAATTTTTCAATTTTCTTTTCAGCATAACTCCTACTCCCCTGGGTGAAGGTAAAAGCACCACCTTAATCGGACTGGTTCAAGCATTGGCTGCACATAAAGAACTTAATGCTATCGCCTGTCTGCGTCAGCCTTCCCAAGGTCCCACATTTGGTATTAAGGGTGGTGCTGCCGGTGGTGGTTATGCCCAAGTTATACCTATGGAAGACTTGAACCTTCATCTTACCGGCGATATTCATGCAATCACAGCTGCTAACAATTTATTAGCGGCCCAACTGGATACGCGTATATTTCATGAAAATACTCAAAGTGACAAATCTCTCTATGATCGTTTAGTGCCACGCATTAAGGGCGAAAGAAAATTTTCGAAAATTCAATTAAGACGTTTGAAACGCTTGGGAATTGACAAAACTGATCCAGATTCTCTGACAACTGAAGAAAGCGCCAGATTTGCTCGTTTAGATATTGATCCTGATACAATAATGTGGGAGCGGGCTGTTGATATAAATGATAGATTTTTAAGACAAATAACTATTGGTCAATCCCCTACAGAGAAGGGATTAACACGTACCACTTCATATGCGATTACTGTTGCTAGTGAAATTATGGCTGTTTTGGCTTTAGCCAAAAATATGGAAGACTTGAAGAATAGACTATCTAATATGGTGGTAGCTTTTGATCGTAAAGGCGATGCTATTACAGCTGATGATTTGGGTGTTACTGGAGCCTTGACTGTCCTGCTTAAGGAAGCTTTAGAACCAAATCTAATGCAGAGTTTGGAGGGTACTCCCGTTTTGGTACATGCTGGTCCATTTGCTAACATTGCCCATGGCTGTTCGTCCATCATAGCTGATGAGATAGCCTTAAAAATAGTAGGTGAGGAGGGATTTGTTTGTACTGAAGCCGGTTTTGGTTCAGACATTGGCATGGAGAAATTCTGCAATATTAAGTGCCGTACAATGGGGCGCAGTCCAAATGCCATGATTTTAGTAACTACTGTTAGGGCATTGAAAATGCATGGTGGTGGTGCTCCTGTTACACCTGGAGCTCCTCTGAATAAACAGTATCTTGAGGAAAATTTAGACCTGGTGGAGAAAGGATTGCCAAATTTACTGCAACATATTGCAAACGGTCAAGAGTTTGGTTTGCCTGTTGTGGTGGCCATTAATAGTTATAAGTAAGTAAAATTATTTTAATTTAAAAACTTTTATTCTCACAAGTGAAGTTCTCCAGATATATGATAAATAATATATTTTTTGTATGGCTTTTACCCTTCATCCGCCTTTTTTATATCACAATTCTTTTTTTCGTGAGTAACTTATGAAGAGTAAATTTAAAGTTTTTATTATTTTAGTTTCCTACAAATAGGACAAATAATAATTATTTTACATATAGGGTAGCCTTTGCTTCTCCTTAATTTACGTTCACTTAAATAGCTCGTTTGATTTTCTTTTGTCATTTGGTTTCTATAAATTACAAACAAACAGACAGAACTGTACTGTGATTAATTTTGGTATAAATGTATATGGTAACGGCCGGTAAACAATAGGCCTCCTCAATTGTTTTTATTGCCAGAAAATTTATTGTATTTTTTTACAGCCGTCTTGTTTTTCTTCTACTTGAAAAGCAAAACACAGATTGGCAGAAATTTGTATGAAAGTTATTATCGCTTATCGAGAAACATATAATCTCGTGGCTAGTTTAGAGTCTTGCTATTCCGATTCTTCCTCTTATCTTCTTTCTTCGGTACTCAACTATTGGCTAAATATGAATTTACTTTTCTCTACATGTCAGTAATAAGAAATCGGTCATTTGACATTTGTTTTTCAATGAAAATATGAAAAAAAAACGAAACAATTATTCAAAACGGGTACGCGGATTTAACTAACATTTTTTTAAATACTTCTGATAATCCGATGATGGTTCCTATGCAAAGAAAGATTTTGAAATGCTTCCTAAGAGTAGTACCTGTAGTACGATTATAAAAGGCTGGGATAGAACAAAGGGGCCTATTAACATTTATACACAGTTAATTATAACGACATATTTAAATAAAAACTTAAACTAAAGCGTTGTACTTTTCATTCCAAATATTAATAGGGGTTATCAAATATAAACTGTAGCAGCTACCTCGTTAAACTCCTTGAAAAACTTGTTTAATATAAAAGACAGTTTGTATAGATAATCAGACAGATAGGGAGGTAAAATTCATTCGATAGATGATGGATGCTATTTCTGAGATTTTACATCTTTATAATCCAAGTCAATCCTTCAATATCAAAAATATTTTCTGTACTATTTGAAGTGGATTTACAGGGCGGGTAAAGGCCATAAGCGACTATCCATTTCAGAAATGCCTAGAAGTCGACCCAGTTATTGGCGGGTGCAACAAATTTTCTACAAAAATTTTCAAAAAATACAATAAAATATTTAAACTTTCAGGTCTGATACTGAAGCTGAGTACGAATTAATTAAGTCGGCCGCCCTTAAAGCTGGAGCATTTGATGCTGTAGTGTGTACTCACTGGAGTGACGGTGGTCGCGGTTGTGTTGAACTGGCTGATGCTGTTGTTAAAGTTTGCAAAAATCCTAAAAACTTTAAACTTCTCTATAACAACGATATGTCTTTGTTAGACAAAATGAACACGATTGCCCAAAAAATGTATGGAGCCGCTAAAGTAGACTTAACACCTAAAGCACAAAGTGCTATGGAGAAGTTAACTAATTCTGTAAGTTTTATTATTTGATTTTTTTTTTTAATTTTTACATGATTTGATTTGTTGTAGGGGTTTGGCAATCTACCAGTTTGCATGTCTAAAGTATCGAGTTCATTAACTGGAGATCCTACAATTAAGGGCGCACCCAAAGGTTTCGTTTTGACTGTAACTAATATGTATGTCTCAGCTGGTGCTGGTTTTGTTGTAGCCATGTGTGGTGAAATTTCTAAAATGCCCGGTTTGCCTACCCGGCCCAGTATTTATGATATTGATTTGAATACAGAAAACGGCGAAATTGAAGGACTATTTTAAAATAAAATACACACTTTTTATTTGTTATATTAAGACAAATATTATATTAATGTATTTCTAAATTTCTATTTTTATATATATATTTTTTTTGTAAATTGCTAAAATGCATATAAAGTAAATTCAATCTTGTTAATTATATCTTTTCTCGATTATTTAATTTATCGTTCGTAGTGAAAAACTCATTATTAAGAATCTTGCGTTCAAAATGTGTGGTCGCTTTTTTGTTGTGAGTATCAAAACTGCTCACGTTATTCATTTCAAATAGAGAATCATCATGCAAATCTCTAAAATCAGTTTCATCATCATCCGAGTCAGAACTGCAAAAATTATGTTACAAATTAATTTAAATCTAAAATTAATCTGTAATTATTTTACCTCATTTCATTGTCATAAACACCTCCTTTTTCTTTAATTTCATTAATTTGTTTTTTAAATACTGGATTGGAACCCTCCACTGAAAAGATATTCATTGAGGGTCCAGCTAATCTATTTAAATTTGAAGCTACCGATCCAAATTCTGCCGGTTCAAAAGCTTTGAGCTGCCTCTTTAGAGTTCGTATTTTTACTACATATAAAGCGATCAGTAAAGCCGACAGAATTCCCAAAATAACATTTAATCCCACAAGAGCAGTTATTAACCAATTATCTGCAAATGCTGTCTGTGCTTCCGACTCTATGTGCGGTATATCGTTTAATATTAAACTGTGCTGTTGTAGCAAATTTTGGAGACGTGATATAAAAGCTAAATCATTGGATCTTCTTTGTATTTCATATGCTTCTACAGCTTCGTTATTGTGTATAAAATGAACTTTTACCTCGGTTATGAAAGCTGTTGAAGGTGTAACGAGTGCTTGGCGTAATTTTTGTATACGTGTATTTGTAACATCTTCTATTGCGTCAACGTTACATATCTCATAGCCATATATCTCTTGCAATTGTTCACGAAGCTGGAATTTTTTAAATGAATTAAATGATTTATAAGTAGAGAAAAAGTATCTTCTATAAATTTAAATATCGGAAATACATGGACCGACCGTGATCTGGTGACGGAAAAACAGAACGAATAACAAGATTTGACAGTGAAAGTAAATAAATTCAATATGATTTCAATATTTAGATTGCGCAATTTTAGCTGTCATTATAGAAATATTGTAGGTAGAAGGAAGAGGTAGAAAAAATTGCGGTAAAATTATATAATAAATCACTTTATCCTGCAGTTAATGTATTTATATATACTGTATCCTTTCAAAGTAATTGTTTAGTTTTCTACCTTAATCGAAAGCTTGTTTTAGTTTCTTTGCTACTTACAAATTTCTCATTATTTCTAATAACTTGTATGTCGCTTAAGAATACAAATTTGACACGATTTGCTTCGGAAACAATGTAGATTTTGACTGCAGCTCGAGTTACATGACGAGCTAAATCGGAAGCTTCTATCTCAAATTTTAAGTAACCTTTCATTTTATTTGTAACATAAGAATTTAGTTTTAAAATGCCAGTTTCATGGTCTAATGTTAAAAGCATTTCGTAACTTTGACTTAAATTTTCACCATGAGAAATGCTGAAAACAATTACGTCATCTTTGTCAGGATCTTCGGCCTAAAATCACAAAATGTTATTTATTCATATTAAAGTAAAGAAATGTT
Source organism: Trichopoda pennipes (assembly GCA_030448955.1). NCBI lineage: Eukaryota > Metazoa > Arthropoda > Insecta > Diptera > Tachinidae > Trichopoda > Trichopoda pennipes. The sequence goes on along the minus strand of JASKUP010000012.1, from coordinate 7,245,858 downwards.
TTAGTATTTAATGTTTACTTCAAATATTATTATTTGTTTTCCTATTGAGTCTTTTGTTGTAATACCAGCCGCATAAATATCTTGTTTAAACTTTGGCTCGTTATCATTGACATCGTTAACCGTTATATTCACTATTAAAGTGTAATTCACACTACTAGGATTAGTTATTAGACCTTTTCGACTATTAGAAACTTTAATCCGTATACTAAGTTCTTCTTTAGCTTCACGATCTAATGAAGTATTCAATTTTAAAAGTCCAGTTTCAGAGTTTAAAACAAAGAGTTTCGCATCATTAGCATTAAAAGTTGCTACAAAAAATTGAAATTAAAAAAATATATAAGCTACACCATTTATTACAAATTTAATTTGCTCACCATCTATAAAGTAAAACAATTTGTAAGCTTCATCTTCATTGTCTAAACCCTCATTTTTTGGATCATAGGCTGGTGGTATAGAACGTTCTTCTAAAAGACCTTGTTCATTTTCTAAAATATTTAATTTTATGTGCTCATGTGAATAGTCGGAGGATATAATGGATATTTTAAAAAAATACATACCAGTGAAATCAGTTTCAAAAAATCTCTGTAAAAACATTGGATTACCCAATGTATCAACAAACACTATCTTTAGATTTCTGATTTCCGATGAAGTACTGCCACCGCCATCTATAGCACGTAAATTAATCTGAAAATTTAAGTTATTTCCAGTCACAGTGGTTTTTGAAGGAAAGAGAATTCTGGTTTGTTATTTTTTGATTACAGCAAATTGAAATGTTAAGCACTATTTTGGCGTAAAATCTATTCAGTTATATTGCTGCTACTGTCGCCAATTTTTATTTTCGCAAAGCACTTGATATACTTACATACAAAAGTATTTTTTAAGACAAATAGAATGATTTGTTATACTACTCTCACTTTTTAGATTTATGATCTGTATACTCTGAAAGTTCATCATAATAGAGCTACCAAATTTACCAGCTTTACTTTGAAAATCGTTCTCTAATTTAATTTCCCACAAAATTGTTTTCAGCTATTGGGCTTAACGAGCTGGTTAATTAGAAAAATTGGCCCATATACGATAAAACCAATCCACAATAAACCCTACAAACACTATTATTTAAAAAAAATTCTTCTCTTGGTACGGTGTACAGACTGATGCCACAATTAGATCTTGTTTTTTTTTTTTAATTTAACTGGATGATGACAATAATGCGGGCGAGATGTGGTTTCAACATGATGAAACTGTTAATTGACCTATAAAGTTGTGCGACTTTACACCTCTCGATTATTTAATGTACCGCAATATGAAGTGACTGGTGTTTTGAAGGCACACTATGTTCATGTTATCTGTGATATACGGAAACGCCTCCAAAAGGAACTCAAAAGAAAACCTCCGAAATCATTTTTAATCGTCAGTGCCATGCATTTATCTCTTGAATAAAAACTTCTATTATTAAAATTAATGTTGTTGTTACCGTTAATAATTAAATTATACTTAAAATAAATAATTTTACTTTAATTAATATATAAGTTATTTATATATAAGTTAGCTCTTAAATATGAATTTCAATTGGTTACTGCTGTTGCTGTTTACGGTGCTACTATGGTTTTCATTAAAATTAACTGCAGACAATATAATTTGAAGTCGCGAAGTTTTGTAGTGGCTTTGCTGCACTTTGAGTGTGAGAAATTTGTTTTATATGGACTTCTGCATCGCTCGTTTACTTTAAAAAAAAAACAACAACAAACCGACAGTGCTATAAAAATAATTCAGAAAATGTTTATATATGTAGCACCTCAGTATAATATAAAATTCTGTTAATTTCAAAGGCACCCGAATTTCTTACTAAACAGACAATACGACTTTTGCACTCAAAATGCCTTGTGGAGTAATAAGTGAATATTTTTTTTCCATGAAGAAAATAAAAGAAGAAGCAGATGACAAAATAAAAGAACTTAAACTTAATAAGAGAACATTTTCTTAAGGTTAAGAAAAGAATTAATTAAGCATACGTTATAAATACCAGCTGATAACAATTGTTTCAGATACAGATTCGAAGAATTCCTAGATTCTTTAATCAGTTTGAAATATTTGTCATGGCCCACTAAAAAGATTAAGGATATTAAAAATGTTAATTTTATTTAATTTTTAGGTTACCATCGCTAGACATTTCAAAATGAACATCTCCATATTGACCACCATCTGGATCATATACCTCAAAAGCTTTTAAACGTGTAATACAGTCGGCATGATATAGAGGTCTTGAAGGTTCTTGCAAAGAATAGCTTAAACATATAAAAATAAATTTCTTATTATTTGTTGCTATTTTACTTCACTTGACTCATTTACTACAAGAACATGATTTTTTTTAAATGTCGTGTTATAAATAAAATCAATTTATTTACTTTCGTTTCCCAAGCTATGAAGGCCTTCTAGTAAATGAGTATTATGAATGAGTATCTTGGAATTACTGTACACGATACAATTCTTTTTCTAATAATACTTTGGTTTCAAAAGGTGTGGAGCAGTAAGTGGGGTGAGAAAAATCACGCGACTGTTTTTTGACGCTTGATTTATTCAAATTTCGTTTAGAGTTTTATTTTTTTATTTGAATTAAGACTCAAACAATAAAAACAAACTTTCTTTTCAAGAAGAGATATCAAAATATGAATTACATAACATTTACAGACCAAATTGCATCGTGTAAGTATATTCTAAGCCATTTTCATCAATTATCTTACCAGATTCTTAGAAATTTTTGCTTGTAAGGAAAAATAATTCGTGGAACATGAAAGTTGTAAGGTTTAACGCTAACATCATATATCGATGAATTTCTAAGCTGTGGTCTACCATGATCAGTGGCCTCAATTTCAATTTCCCATAGGCCGTAATACCCCTTCAAAGATTTTTGGGTTTTTATGTGTCCAATGGAATTTTGCATAGTTATAATGGTGAAAAAATCTCCGTAATCTTGAACATTAGGATTGAAATTTCCAACTAACGAAAGAAAAAGAGTTGAAAAAAGAGAACAAAAAAATTTACAAAAATGCCATCATGAGGCCTTGTAATGTTTTAGCTTTTTCACTTAAGAAAAGTAAATACATTTGCTTTTATTAGATATAAATTAAAAATAATATAAATTTTAATATTTTTAAATAGAGAGCGATGCAACATTCTTTTTATTGGTTTATACTTACATTTACATAATAAAGTTGCCATTATAATCGACTACAAATAAGGATTTACAGTTAAAAGCGAGAATTAGTACTAAAAAGTGTTAGTACTTAGTGAAAAGTGGTAAAGTGTGTTTTAAACAATGTTGTTAACTGAGCTGAATAAATAAAGCGACTTTGAAGAAAATTGTGTAATTTAGGAATCTAACCGAGAAATAGAAACATGACAATATATAATAATATGTGCGTATATTCTCCGACGGGGATAAATTTATTTGGGTATGATTTTACATCAACCCGTATCAAGTTTGGTTTGTGAACAAACCGGTATGGCAAATAGCCGAAACCGGTTAGTTCACAAACCAAATTTGACGCCGGTTAATGTAAAATCATACCCAAATAATCTATATATATAAAAGAGGATGTGTGTATGTATGTAAGAAATGGACTCGAAAACGGCTGGGCCGATTTTGATGAAATTTTCAGAGAATCTTCAGAATATTCAGGCGGGTGACACTGTGAAGTCCGATTTTTTATTTTCGGTCTGTGGGAGGAGGGGCGTGGCAAAACCCACCAATGACATATACATATTTATTATTTTTTTTTTCTTTTTTATTTAATTTTTTAAAGCCATTGTTATGCTTTTCAAAACGAGATATCAATCTCTTAAATCGGTTATGTAGTTCCGAAGATATTTACAAAAAAAAAACTCACTAATCTTCTATATAAATAAAAATTCAGCCCAAAATAGGTGTCCGTTGGTTGCCAGTGTTTGACGAGATGCGCCGTCCGATTTTCAGCAAATTTTCACAGTACCTTCGTAATGGTCGTTCGCTGGTTTGTATCTTTGTTTCATGTGGTTATGCACAATAGTGCGTCCACAGTGCGCCTTTCAAACAAGACAAATTTTTAAATAATTTCAAAAAAGTTTTTCCATTGCATACTTCGGCTCATACTTCTGCTTTGTATCAAATGAAATGTGTTTTTTTTGTTTGTAGGCTGCTGTGTGTGTGTGTGTGTGTGTGCAGAATGAGACGGCAATACAAATCGAAATATGTTCATGTTCATAGCAAGTGGATGTTCAAACAAATAAAGAATTTTGTTTTCCATATGTGTGTGTGTGTGTGTAATTTGCATGTGCAATTGCAAAATGATCCATCAGCCGAACGTTTTTCAAAGCAAATGTTAAATATTGGGAATCCACAATCAAAACAAGAATTGGTCACAAACGTATTTCCAGGTATTGCAGAAAATTTTAGAAACAATGATTGGTTGGAGGAAAGAGCTACCTTAGCTGCGAAAAACGCAGATGTTTCGGATATCAATGTGACAATTTTAAATGACATTCCCGGGGTAATTTTTACCTACAAATCGACTGACGATGTTACCAATCAAAACGATGTTGTAAATTAATTAAAATTCGCTTGAATTATCTAGACTGACGCCCATCCACCGCCTACAAGTGAAAGTTGGTATTTCAATTATTTTGCCAGCCACGACTTTGCATTGGGACACCTTTAGTAGTCAAAAAAGTCATGAAAAATGTGATTGAAAAATTGTAAAAGGAAAATATAATGGCGAGGATGTGCTGATCCACGCATTCCTATGATTCCTCCCGATATGCCGTTCGATTTTAAACGGCTTCAGTTCCCCATACGTGTTGCTTTTGCAATGGTCCCTGTTTTTCGCACGTTCAATTATATGTATCATGTTCAGGTGTTAATAAACCAACTGCTTTGGTTGCCTATACCACGAACCAAAATCAATCGAAGAATGTTGTCGTACATGTCAAAGCCATGCAATAGAACAAGACGTTTTATATAATCACACAAAAATATTGAATTGTGAAAAAAATAATATTATTAAAAAAAACATAAAAGGAAAAAAAAGGAAATTGTGTTCTTTCTGATTAATTTGCTTGAATGATTGAATTTTTAGCGCACACAAAAACGAACGCTACAGAATAAAAAACAACCATTAATGACTTGCAAAGCAGTCACGGGCACTAGTATTTAATAAACAAAAAAATTTTTAAAAGTTATTCTTTAGATTATAAAGCTATAAAAAGCACCTTCGCCATCAATATGATGCCGTTGTTTACTGTTGATCCTATTTTCTTAAAATTCTTTAAATAAACATTGCCAGATCATTTAAAGGGCAATATTTCAAATAACTTCATAGTATTGTTAGTTTTCCGTTACTTTTGTTATTTACTGTGATTGTTTTTTTAGACCTTTCGAAAGTAAGCAGCAACACCTACATATATCGATTGGCGATCCATTAATTATTTAATTTTATTTTAAGCTATTTTCACAGGAATAGTTTGTGATGCACAAAGCTTTGAGCAAAATTTTAGCTTAATACTTTGTTAAATAATACCACGTTTTCAAGGAAAAAAATTAAAGTATTTTTTATCTAAAGTATCTGATCTATAAGCCTTATATTAAAAGCCTTATAGCCTGTTTCCACGACAATTTGAATCTAGTGTTTCGCTCTCTGAAGCAAGTTTATGAATAATGCTGTTTACACGACTCATTTATCTGCTTCAAATTGACAGTTGTTATTAAACAGAAAAACATAAGTTGAAAAACAAAAACAACAGTTGAAAAACAACAGAAGATATCCTTCTTGCCGCGATAGCATTAAGTATAATATTTTTCCTATCCATTTTTTTTTAATTTTATAAAATTAATTAACACACCCACAAAACAATTATATTTTTTAAGTTTTTACTTTTAACTTTGTTTTGTTTGTAATTTTTCTTTGTTTACAAAAATGTTTAATTTTGATAACTAGTGCAGATAAACTTACGATAAAAATTAGAGAAGAGAGGATTTTTCCTTGATTCACAGCTAGATTCAATATGAATCTACCAGCTTCGTTCTCAAAATTTTGTATGGCGAAGCAGGTTGATTCGCTTATGATTGAGGTGTGAAGCAAGAATAGAGAGCGAAGCAGTTGCCGTGGAAACAAGCTATTATGTATTTGTGTACGAATTTCAATCTTAGTTCCTTTTAATTATTTTGTGATTAACAAAAATGAATAATCAATTTATTTTAATTTTAAAATTTATTTTCCTCAGTGTGCTATTGAAAGTCGAGTCAAACAATCTGCGAGAAAAATAATTTAATTTGGCAAATAATTTAATTTAATTTAATTTTTACCTTTAATTTTTAAATTTTAAATTAAGATTAATAAATTTTGTTACGCGACCCGTTGTTGCAAAAGAAAACAAAAACAATTTTCAGTGCAAAAAACTTTTAATATCAAAGCTATAAAAACATTTTGTTTGAACAGCAACAAATATTAATAGGAGAATCGATAATAAAAAACAATAAGAACTTAATCATTGATTTACAGCCAGAATGAGCACTGGTGAAGTAAATTTAAGTGAAGAAAGCAGTGAAGATGAAAATGGTATTTGGTAAAAAGGTCCAACTAAACGTAAATTAGATGAATCACCAAAATTATATCTACGCAAATGATCTCATTTTTTAAATCAACCCACTATACCATCAGCCGCTAACAGGACTGCAGCTCTAGCTGTCGAAGCTATTGAGCCGGAAGGCAAAGAGGAAACAACACCAAAACCTCCACGAATTTATATTCCTTAATGTAAAAAATTTTAGTATCATGATTAAGAAATTAAGTTTGGATGGTGAGCATTATAAATCTTTAAGGAAAGGAGATGTCTGTATGATGATTTGTAGTGGAACGACCTTAACAGCAAATATTCACACATGCAGTCGTGGACAAAATATATATTTACAATAAAAGGTTTAAGTCAATTTACTCAAGTGCAATGCACACATATTTGCTGTTGCTGTATTTTACGTGCATGTGATGACTAAATGGCCTTCAACAAGCAACTTATCTTGTGTTGTTGTTGTTCCGACTGCATATGCTGATCGGTGCGTTTCATGTGACACATTTATTTTGTGGAAAACAATCCCAAAATAAATACAGTAACCATTAGATCACGTTACACTTTTCGCCCAAATAATAATACTTATAACTAATACTACTTCATAGTATTAGTATTAATAATATTTAAACAAAATTAATTTTAATATATTGGAGAACCACTCAATCACGAATTTTATGATACTATCTAAATTTATGACTGCCTGGTTAAACCAATATGAATTATATAGTAAAGGGTGGTAGTAGATTTTAAGAATGTGTGAGTTTCTTTCTTTCTATTCTCACTCGACTAGTTACATACAGCCTTCGCATAGTCGGTATTTAAACGACTGCGATTTAAACGAATCAATTATTTTTAATTCTACAACCTTGCTCCAAGGTTGAGGAGCTCTAATAATTAAATATCAAAACTTTTCCTTGTTGAACAAAGTTAATAAATAGAAAACTTGAATTAAAAACAATACTACGGATTAAAAATATAGATTCTTATAGAAAAGGTAGACAGACGACTGACTTAATACTTGGGAAAATCTAAAATAAACTTCCATACACATATATAACATTTAGTGCTAACTAACTAACATTTTACGGAGATATAAAAATGCAATGTTGCAATAAAAAAGAATAAATGGAGCCCATTTCTGCTCTTCATAAAAATGTAAAACTGTCAATCTTGCTATTTCATTTTACTGTAAATTTATAATTAATGTCGGGACGGCGCGAACGCCATTCCCGGCTACCAAAAATTACACGCACGAGTTATTCGCATTAGGAATAATCGCGGAGGTCAACTCAACCGAAAGTGCAATGGCCAAGCCTCACTCCGGGGGAACCGCCTTCATGATCACGGTAACCCCTACGCCAGGTAAGTATGCTTTTCTCTGCACAAACTAAACTTCTTATACCATTACAAGTATTAACACAATGAGAAATATAATACAATTTAATAAAATAGTGCGACTAGCTGGTTCAGTTTACTCAAACAGTGGTGGTTGTTTGCATTTTTTAAAAATAAGCTAATGGCATGCTAGTATACTCGCAGTACTAAAGTTACTCCATATGTTTGCAGTTTGCTTCTCTTGTTAGTCCCAACTTACATTGGACGATTTTTGTCGCTGCAATTCTTAGTTTGTTGTTGTAAATAATGTGTGTAAAGAGAATATGGGAAGAGAGGAACTCTACCGCTATTCTCTTTACACACATTATTTACAACAATAAACTAAGAATTGCAGCGACAAAAATCGTCCAATGTAAATTGGGACTTATACACACACACATCTTATAATGACAACGGCAAGCAATAATCTCGTTTGTGTATCTGTTGTTTATGTGAATCGATTTTACACAAAAAAAGTTTGAATATTATATTCAAGTATTATACTCGTGTGTCCTTTCAGTTCTAAGATACATTTGTATCTTTAAGCAAATTTCATATATAATTAATAAATATCTTTTTTCTTTTTTAAGATCTTTTTTTATATATTTTTTTCAATACTTTCGCTTTCCTTTGGAAAGCTTCTTCAGGAAAAAATTTTTTATATTTTTGAAAACAAAAAAATTATTAACAAATTGAAAAAAAGTTTCAAAACATTTGACAAAAACATATAAAATATTTTTTCAAACATACATACAAAAAATTTTAAATTTTCAAATATTCAAACATACAAAAACAAGGAAACGGAAATAACAAATTCTCTCTTATGAAATGATTATAACACAGCGAAAAATATGATAGACAGAATATTGACTATAAGTGATAGAGAATTTCATTTGAAGAATAGGGATACAATAAGAGATATACTTAATGACAATGATTTTCCAGTAGAATTAACCAACAGATTAATTAGACAATATGGTAGTTATAGGCATAATTTAGGAAATTCTACGGCAGAGCCAAGAAATTATAAATCATTAACTTATGTTCCTGGAATATCAGAAAGATTAAGAAAGTGTAAAATATATGACACAGATAAATATATAATTGCACACAAAACACATAACACATTAAATAAATTATTTAGCAGTATGAAGGATAAAATAGGAAAAATGGAAATATCTGATGTAGTATACAGGATACCATGTGGAGGAAATGACCAGGTGAACTGTGACAAAGTTTATATTGGGACAACAAAAAATAAACTTAAAACGAGATTAGCTGGTCACAGGTGTGACCAAAAATATAGGAATATTTCAACACAGAAGACATCCTTATCTTCACATTGTAAGAAATATAATCATTATCCAAAGTTTGATGAAACATTAGTATTAGATATAGAAAAAAACTACAAGAGACGTTATATGTTGGAAATGTTAGAAATTGTTAATGTACCAAATGTAAGGAGAATAAATTTCAAGACAGACACAGACAATTTAGCTCAGAATTATAGGTACTTAATTAAAAAGACACATAATTTGTTATAATCATTTCATAAGAGAGAATTTGTTATTTATTTGTTATTTCCGTTTCCTTGTTTTTGTATGTTTGAATATTTGAAAATTTAAAATTTTTTGTATGTATGTTTGAAAAAATATTTTATATGTTTTTGTCAAATGTTTTGAAACATTTTTTCAATTTGTTAATAATTTTTTTTTGTTTTCAAAAATATAAAAAATTTTTTTCTGAAGAAGCTTTCCAAAGGAAAGCGAAGTATTGAAGAGAAAAAATATATAAAAAAAGATCTTAAAAAAGAAAAAAGATATTTATTCAAGATAAAAAAGATCGTTTAAAAAACTATAAAAAATATATAATTAATAATAATTTTGAAGCAAGTATATGAAAAATTTAAAACAGTGTTAGTGTGAGTGGCTTTCCATTTCTGCTACATTAATCAACTAAGTTACCTGGTTTTATAGACAATATATCATATGTGAGTTCAGAATTAGGCGTATTTGGTTCGTCGCGGTCTTTCGCCACAAAATCGGTCTTTGATATCGTATTCTATAACAAAAGATAAAAATGAATGCTGCAATTGAATAAAGTTAAATTTACCTTTTCATCAGCTTCGGAAAATTCCACTTTAAAATGATTTCTTTGGGGCATTATAGGGGCATTGTCATTTACGTCCTTAAGAGTAACATTTATAAATGTGGATATTTGATTAACGGCTAAAAAAAATTAGAACACATTAGTTAAAAAGTATATAAAATATAAATGAATTTATCTTACGTCCATAGCCACTGTTTATAAAGTTAAAATTATCTTTTATATCTATCGGAATATAGTGAAAGGCAATACCCATATCACGGTCCAGAGTGAAACTGTTGCGTAAATTTACTTTAATTTCTCCACTAGTGCTATTTATTTGAAACAAATTGTGTGAATCTTGTAGAGCACTATTAATAGTAAATTCCAAGCTATTATGGGGACCTCAAGAAATAAATTTAATTGGAGGGATATTTAACTAATTGATATAAAATATTAAATACAGATTTGAAAACCTACTGTCTCTATCATTATCATAAGCTTTTATTCGACCTACTACAGTTCCGCTAGTGGTATTTTCAAAAATATATACCTGCTGCTCAAAATCATCTAAAGTTGGTACTTGATTGTTAATGTCTATCACTGAGATTTTGAACTGCAAAAAAAAAATTAATAAATTCTGTATTTCTTTAAAATATTCTATTTCTTACATTTCCCTTGGTCTCATGCAGGTAATCACTTACGATTACCTCATATTCCAAATAATAAATTTTAGGAATATCACATTGTATTAGTCCAGTAACTTTGATCACGCCGCTTGTGCTATTTATGGAAATTAAATCGTTGTTTGTAAATACACCCATAGGCCTGTAATATTTGTAAGTATTTTCTTTAAAGCATCAAAGAGACCATTTCAATTTTTGATATAAGTCAAAAGTTACAAAAACTATTATGGGGCCGAATTTTAAGTGATTAAGATTGCTATTGACTACGGTACCTTATTTTAAAGCTTAGATTATTATTGCCTGCACCATCTATATCATACGCCTCAATTGTTCCCACTGTACTTAATATATTTTCCATTTCCGTAACGCTGCGCGGTTCTTCAAGAGTTCCAGGAACGAATTGCGGTGGATTGTCATTAAGATCATCGATTCGTACAGTTAAGACAGCTTAAATTTAAAAAAATAAATCAAATATTAATAACTACTCAATGTTAATTTACTTTGACTGAAGTAAATGTAAAAAAATACCTGTGGCGGAATCATCATTTATTTCCTGATTTAAATCTCGAACCCTGATGGTCAAAAAAATGGTATCAAATTTTTCATAATCCAAATTAGACATAAATTTATTATTTATCTTCAATTGAGCATTAACTAAATTACGATTATTATTGAAAATTTCTCTTTCGATTATGAAACATTCGATATAATGATTTCGGTTAACTTCTTGGCCACTTTTAGTGGCATACGATTGAGACCATAAAATTTCAAAACTCAAATTTGCAGTTGTGTCTGGATCTCGGGCCTCTATTTTGTCCGTTATAAGTGATAGAGCAGCAGAATTTTCCGTTATATTCACTATAACACGAGGCTGTAATGATTTTGTAATAGACACTTTAAATTCTTAAGAAGAATTGTTTACCAATCTTAGTTCCGGAGTTTCGTCATTAACATCCAAAATTTTAATTTGCAACTGAGAATAGGACGTATGTAGATTTTGATTGTATTCCGTTGTTAAGGTATCTTTTGCTTGAATTTGCAACATCACCAACTTTTGACGTTCAAAATCCAATGCATCGCTTTTATTTAGAGTTATTAATCCGGTAAAAGGATCTATTATAATGCCTTGTACATTGCCCACAATTGAGTGTCTAAAAGGTTAAATAACATATTTCAGGAATTCTATACTTTTTGGAAATGTAAAAAATTTACATTATTTTGTCTCCTACATCGCGATCATTGGCTTGTATTTCTATAAGTTTAGTTCCCTTGGTAGCATTTTCATAAATTTCTATTTCATATGTCTCTCGTTCGAATATGGGCCATTCATCATTCCAATTAATCAATTGAATAGTCAAAGAGACTTCATTAAAGTGCAAGACATTTTCAATTTCTTTTGCCATGATCTAGATTAAAATTAAATAATAAATAAATGGGTAAAATCGGGCAATTTAACCACACAAATAAAAAACTGACTTAATGGTAAAAAAAAACAAACCCTGGCTTCAGAACGAGACAAGAAATTTAGTGATTTATTTAGTGATTTTTAGCTATATTTTTAGCTCGAAGGAAAAAATTTAAGAGTCGAGTTTTACATCGACGAACTAATGGACTAAGAATGAGTTAGTGGAGTATATTCACATAATATACGTATGTGTTTATATATCAAACGAAGGAATCTTTAGATTAGATTGGTACATATCGTGAATATTGTGCTCAATAGGAGGACAGATTCGTACGTGGTGAAAATGGAACCTTATTGAAGCTGATTAAAAACTTAAACTGATTTGATTAAATTGTATTTTATCAGCACCATTTTTACAGATGAATTTTTATTTTTTAGCCAGACTTAAGATTCTCATGAATTGTGTTTAATAGAAAAGAAAACAGTCTAGCCCATAAGGAATATATCATACAAAAATTTTATTTAAAAAAATTGTACTTAGATCTTTAAGAAGAATTTAATAATGAAACTAAAGATAATGTGTGTAACATTTTGATTGAATCTTTGAAAGACACCCCAGAAGATGAGTTTGATATTTCAGATGACATTTTCTCTGCTTGGCAAAGTTCAAAGTTCATAGGTGCCCCTGTTGGCTAGAAGGTAGTGTACTAGCTTGTCAGTATGGGGGTTGTGAGTTCAATTCCCAACGAAGATCTTGGTTTTTTTTCACTACAAAAATAAAAATTTACTGTCGGTGGGGCTGCTCAGCGATGAAGGCATAGTCACTGGTTGCTGTGCTGTCTTTATACGGCAGTTAATTTCCGACTATCCTTCTACTTTCACCTGTTTCATCTCTTCTCTATCCCTTTCCTAAAGAATGTAGCACGGTACTTGACTAAATAGGCCTTGTTACCTGAAGTGCTACTTCTCTTTAAAAAAAAAAAAATTACGAAGTAGTGTTAGGAAGTGGGCAACATTTGCGTGTGCAATTAAAGAATTGTGGCACTAGACTATGTGCCAAATGCTTTGTCAGTCATTTGTATTTTTATAAAAGAGTGAGTATGCAACAAGTCGTTAAGATTTAAAATTAATATGTAAATATTTTTTAATTCTTCACACTAAAGGTTTTCAGACATGAAGGTTAATCAATAGCACGTTTAGCTTAAAACTTTATTTTAGGTTTTTCTATTTTTTTTTTATTTACTTTAAAAACATTGCAGCATGTTGATTATAGGACCGCATTAAAAAGTATGAGTTTTCAAAAAAAAAAGTTTGTTGCTTTAAATTTCGTTTGTGACAACTTTGCTTCTTTATGAATTTCCAAGTTAAGCTTCTATCAAGACACATCAAAGGTATTTGAGTTTCGTAAGTACTATAAAGTACGTTTCTATCTTATTAATCTTAAATCTCCATATTTCTTAGCCTCTTTTAAAATAAAATACCTGGTCCTGAAAATATGAAGACGTTTCTTTGAAATTTTCATTAATGCTTGGGGAAAGCTCTATCGTAAGAAAATCCCAATAAATGGAAACGTTTGCTAGGTAACATATTCGAAATGCAAAAGGTATAAAAATATATTGCGAGTTAAAAGATTTTGGAGACCTTCCCTGTAAGCATTTATGTAATGATCCATTCACTATCTGGGGAATGTTAAAAAAAAATTATCATCGAAGTATAACTAAGTAATGTAAAATTTTTAGATCGAATAGCGTAAAATAAGTTAATAAAACATATTTTTTTATATTACGATGGCAACGAAGAGTGGTTACGATATTTCGAGATATATGTGCGCATGCAGTATTTACATTCAAAAGTTTTTATTATTGTTTACTGGATTTTATTGAATTTCGATCGTTTACACAAATCCACTAAATGAGAACATGAACTGCAAGAGTAAATAGACAGTTGATTGACTGTCTATTGTATTGAAAAGTTTTAACTGGACAAATTTCCGTCAGTAAAATCTAGTTAACGAAAAAACAACATAACTCAATGTATAGACCAGTGATGGGCAAACTTTTTGGGTGGCGGGCCAATAAATTAAAAAAAATCTTGCGGCGGGCCATTAAATTAAAAAAAAACATAGAGGGTCATTCATTAAAAAATTATGATGTTGCTGTTCAATTAAAAGTTCGGTTTAAGCAATATATTTATTAGTTATATTACGTAATATTTTAAAACAACATAAAAATTTTATAAGATACGGTTTATTATGATTTTAAGATTTTCCAGATGTATGGGAAGCATGGATCTGTTTCTGACATGACATAATTTCCTCAGAATCTGGTTCCAGCTGGAAGGATGCGACTTTTAATAAATTAAATAGACTCTCGTCTGATAATCGGTTCCTTACTGAATTTTTTCTGCATTTCATTACTGAAAAGGCCTGTTCACATAAATATGAGAAAGCAAACATTGCCATAATTTTCTGCGCATGATTAATTAGCTTTGAAAATTCATCTTTTGCTAAGGATTTATAGAAATTAAGCTTATCTGTATTTAAAAATTGCGGTTTCAAATTATTATTACATTGCAATTCTATAATTTCCAATTGTAGATCAGATGGAACATTCTCAGGATTAACATTAAAAGGCATTGAAAAAATATCTAAACATGGTTAGATTTTTTTAAAGTCAGCAAATCTGGCCTCAAATTCTGAATACAGTTTTAATAAAGATTGTGAAAACAATTTTAACTTCTCTTCACTCACAGGCCTCAAAGAGTTAAGTCTTGGAAAATGATTCAAATCATTTTTTCCCAAACATTTAGAAAATATAAACAATTGAGTTTTAAAAGACCTCAAACTGCCCCAAGTTTCATCTATAAATTGATTTCTTCCCAGTAACTTCTTGTTCGGTTTATTATAGTGCTCGAGTAAATCCGTGAATAAAGCAAACTCGATGCATCAATTCTTATCCTCCAATATTTCCTACTTATCCCAAATTTCAGTTTTGGTTTATAGAAAAACTTTAATTTCTTCGAGAAGATTCCAAACTCTCGAGAAGGCATGCCCACAACTTAGCCACCTGATCTTTGTGTAATAAAGTACATCTGAAAATTCTGCATCAACTTCCGATAAAAACTCTTGAAATTGTTGATGTAACAAACCACGGGCTCGAATGGTATTAATTAATTTTAAAATAATATTAAGTAGGTGGTTATTATCCAAGGCAGGCTTGCAAAGAACATCTTGGTGGATTATACAATGTAAAAAAATTGTTTCGCTTTCAGGATTCTGACTTTTACAAACTCCTGCGAACCCCGTATTTTTTCCCACCATGTTAGGTGCTCCAACAGTTGTTAAATTAATTAATTTGGAAATTGGGGCATTAGGAGATTCCATCCTCTCTCTAAATTCATCATAAATTATTTTTCCTGTCGTCTTTCCTTTCAAAGATCTCAAACAAGCAAATTCTTCGGTTATTACAAAGTTTTCATCGACTCCTCTGATCACTCCTGTCAACACTCTCGTCCATAGTGACTGAAAAATTAGAAGAAATCGCTTTAATTCTTTTTGTGACCGTTCTACGTGACAGCCCTATAGATTCGAAATCTTTTACCTTTTCTGGGCATAATACTTTTCCAATGCTAATTAACACATCCTTAATAAATTCTCCTTCAGAAAACGGTTTGTTACTTTTTGCTATTTTATAGGCAACAATGTGACCAGCTAACGTGGAGGATCGCTGGACACTTCTTTGATTTTTAAAAAACATTTGCTGACTAGATATTTTTATTTTCAATTCGTATGAATGAACTTTCTTGTCTTCATCTGTCATTTTATAGTACTTCGACCCAAGATGTTTTGAATTAAAGTGCCTAGCGAGATTATAATCTCTTAGTACAGCTACCGGTTCTTGGCAGATAAGACAAATAGGTTTTTGGTTATATTCCATAAAGAAGTACTTCCATGTCCACTCTTCTTGAAATACTCGACATTCCGAATCAATTTTCCTCTTTCTATTTTCGATTGACATTTATTGGGCTATTTACATTACACTTTATTATTTTAATTACACAAATAAAACTGTACGTTGGCAACTTTATAATTTTATTTCACAATTTATTCTTTACGTCACGAGATTTACACTTTTACTGATTGCTGATTAATCCATCGCTGGCCCTTTTATATTTGTTGCGCATGTTGTCTCGAATATTTAAGAATCTTCTAGATGTCACATACAATAGTTGTTGTTATGTTATACGTCCAGTTTTCTATATTAGTTGTTAGTGTTTTATGATGTTTATGTTTCTTCTTGGAATATTGCATCAGAAAGTTGTTGTTCTCTTGTGTGTACAATATTTCCTAAAAAACTACGCAGTTTGGACACAATATAATATAAAAACATCGCATTTTTTTGCTAAAATTGTCAATTTATATCTTTTTTAAAACATAATGTAAATTTATTTTTGGGCATAATTTTTTAATAGGTGATTAATTTTTTTTTTGAAAAACGCTCGGCGAGCAGGATTGAAACCTCTCGCGGGCCGGATGTGGCTCGCTGGCCGTAGTTCGCCCATCACTGGTATAGACAAACAATAGGAAGCAAACAAATAGTATAAAGAAAGTAGTATAAACGAATAATATTCAGAAAGATTGTTAAAAATTAAAAGAAATTTGAAACAAAGATAACAAGTGAAATTAAAAAGAAACTTTAAATTAACTGAAATCAAAACCCACCAAAAGGAGCAATTTTTTGAATACTTATTTCTGAAGTTTTAAAATTACCTAAAAACAAACATCTAAAGCTAAATAAATATAAAAACAATATTATTGCTTATTAAAAAAAAGAGTTAAAGACTACAAGAAGTGTCACTATCTGTTCTTAATCTAGTTATTATACAGTCTTTGTTCCCTTATGAACGAAGAAAAGGTTTTTCGAAGATTAAATATTCCACATTACCCGTTTACTCTATTTTACTGCAAATGTGGACAAACGTACTACTTTCTGCGACAGAAATAAACAGTTGCTAGACACACTTTAAAGGAAGCAGTGCAAGTACCATCGGAATATTACAAATTATTATAAAGAGAAAAAAACACGAAATTTTAATAAATAAAGTGTGTAAAAGACATAAAAATAAATTGTATCAGTACCTCTAGTTCGAATGTTCTCCAGTTTTCATTTTCGTAATCCAATTGATCGGTTACACTTAACGAAAACTCCGTTAACTGATAACCATTATTTGGAACTAAAGTAAATGCTTCAGTATAAATAATTTTACCAATCGGTTTTTTTAGAAAAACATTATATGTGGCATTTGCACCCTTAAAAATAACATACATTAAAAGATTTCTACTCTTTTTAAAAAGAGCTTAGAGTTTTCTTACTAAATCCATATCCTCTACAAAGAATTTATCCAAAGGCAATGTTGAATGTTTTGTTTCTAAAATGCTGATTATTTTCGGTTCCATAGTTATTTTGGGCTTATGATCATTAATGTCTTGAACTATTAAAATTGTAGAGTTCTTAATAAACCACAACGGATCATCACATTTGTAGGCGCAAGTCTAGAAAAATATATATAATATTTTGAAACTTTTAAAGTAGAATTAAAATTATTTACGTAAAAATTAAAAATTTGTTGATTTAATAGATCGCGATCTATGGGCTGGATGTGTAAAATGCCCGTCGAAGTGCCTATAGAAATTAGATTAGAATCTAAAAAAGATAACAATTTAGCATAGTGATTTGTGTTAAGAGTTTTTCCTTACAATCTTCTCCAAATTCCAGTCTATAACAAATTGGTTTATCAATACCCGTATCGCCATCAATTGCTTTTAAGCTGAACACCTTTGAAATGCCATAATTGCCAAAATTGAAATTAATATCAGTATAAGATAAAGTTTATTTGTAGTTACCTGCTCCTGTTTCTCATTGAATGTAGCTGTAGTTAAAGGTCTCACCCATATGGGAGCAAGATTTGGCAAGTCGATTACTTCCAGTATGGCAAATATGCCACCCGTATTGTTATTGGCATCATAAACTTTCACATCTAGATTGTAAATAGCTTTCTCTTCATAATGCAGCTCTTGTAATATTCTAGGTAAATTTGAATTTTTTTCAGGATATTTTTTTTTATAATTATATTTACAGGGTAATAAAAACATACTTTAGTTTATATTGTTTTTCATAGGTAGAAGTTTCCCCATATTTTACAAATGTAAATATTTCGTTATCATTTCCTTTAGCTTCGATACGAATATTATTGCGATCCATACCATCAGGATCATAAACCAAGAATGCACAATCCGAAATATAATTCGAATGCAGTTCCTTAAAATTTGAAAAATTCATTTTTATTTATTTATAATTGTAATTACAAAATTATCATATCAAACAATAAGTTTCTTAGACCCATTATTACAACTTTCCCTTAAAGTTCCAGCCAGTAAAAACTAAAGTGAGGAACAAAATGACCATTATCTAGTTCAATATTATTTCAACTTTCATTTAAAATAAAATGAATATTTTTGCTTAAAGTAGCTCTTTAGATAGCAGAAAACGGTCTTTAAGGCACAAGTTGAAAAATTAGATAAGTCAATGGAACAGGATGGGTTGCTATAGGCGAGTTACATGGTGCGTTGTAAAATTATTAAGCCAAGACATCAGGGAGACATAAACTTTTTATACGCACTCAGCATTTAAAAAATATGCTGCCTGCCAAGTCAAGATGCAAGTTTAGTTTTTGATAACTCGGTCCAATACACTTCTCGTGTGATCTGGCACTTGTGGATCGTAATTACTCAAACTTTTTACATTGCAATAAATGGACTAAGTTCATGATGACGACTACCCTTACGAGATATAAATGATATATTTCATTATTTTCACACGTTCGATAAGCATTATGATTTAATTCTCACAGTTCAGTACCCCAAATTATTGAGTTCTCCAAACAACAATTTATTTAGATCCAATAGGTGGCGTAATTCTAACTTAGTGCAGTAGCTCATAAAATTAATCTGTGTATGGAAAAGACAGTTTTAAAGAGAAAGCGTAATGTGTTAAATCCCCGGGCCATACATATTTTCGCAGTAACAAATGTACAAAGTTAAAGAATATTAGTAGGACAACTTATTTCGGTGAAATTTACAAAAAATACGTTTTTGACACGGGGCATTTGTTTATTAATAAATATGCTTTAAACTTTTATCTTTAATAAATAAAAAACGTAAAAGCTAAACTTCAGTTCATACCATAATAAAAATTAGCAATTTTGCTGATTTCACTTTTTAGATTAAAAATCTGCTCAAACATTCCTATTTGCGTAATTTATTAACTTACCTCTATTCTACAAGGTGATGGCCAGTATGTCAACGTTGGCTGATTATCAAAAATATTTTCTAACTTTATAAATATGCTAGGCTCCACTGTACTTGGCATTAATACACCTTTAATATAAATTTGAAAAAAATATATTCTTTGCTGAGAATTTTCATAATCCTGTCGCTTTTCTATGGTAATAAACCTGCAAATAAAGCAAGTGAAAATTTTAAAAGCAAATTGAAAATAATAAACAAATAATATGTCAAGAAAACATCTTTTCACCATTGATTATCAGTAAAATTAATTTTAGCACCCAACAAGCTGTTGTCCCCAATATCGAAAGCTCCTAATGATGGTGCAATAGTCCCTTGCGAAAATAAGAAATAAAAGTTGTGTAAGAAATATTGTTTTATTGTTAATAAAAGCAAGCAGACAGTAGAGGGTACTCCAATAGGGATGATGAGTAAATATTTATAATGACTACATCGCAAAATTCCCCTTTTTAATGTTTGTGAGAGAGCATTTTTAATTTCTTCAGCTCCTTCGGAAAACTCCTAACGAAAAAGAAAGCAATTATTTCCTGATAGTTTTTTGCATACTTCATTGTATTATTACAGATTACATGCAATATAGGCCAAAATGGTATAGTTGATTTAATAAATATATAAATTAAATGTTGAATATTTCTAAACTAAAAATAAAATTATCGTTCACTATGATCTTCCACCCTGTTGTTTTTAGTGTAAATTTGACTGGTTATTATTATTTTTTTACTGCTAAGTCAAAAATATTGCAACAAATAGCATCTGTTCTATAACCTTTCTGTTCACTACAGAAGCTTTAAGTAGCTTGTACACAAACACAATGTATAAAGGTAGAATGTTGAACGTACATATATCAGAATGACCATGTAAAATAAGTACACAATAAAATTAAAATTCGATATTTCAAATCCGAGCTATACTAATAGCAATATACCACAATTAATATTCATTTAAATAAAATTTAAAATTATTAAGATACTTAACAATATAATGGCCAATATTTACTCGTCCCTTTTGCAGAACTCTGTTGGTATACCTATTACTTTATTATTTTAGGTTATAAAGTTTTTACCATTATAATTGATTTTAGCCAATTTATATGGCACAATAAGTTCTTCCTGCACATTAATCGTTTGTATGTCCAGAGCTGCATCACTTGTCTGCAATTGAATACCTTGAGTAGGAGATTCTATGAAATAAGGTTTTTGCCATTGTGATGCTGCGAAGACTATAAAATAACAGAACAATAAAATTATAACATTACAACAGAAATAAGATTTTTTATTTAAATTAAGCCAATTAAATTATATGCTTTGAATTGAAGTAAATATGTTACACTGATTTCAATAACTTATTATTTCACATTTATGGTTATTCATAAAATGTTCTTTTTTAATGAAAATTGATTTGTAATAAATATTTTGTGAGAATATCACTTAATATTTATTTGAAAAGGAATCAAGCACGAATAAAATTGCTG
Organism: Trichopoda pennipes; assembly: GCA_030448955.1. Taxonomy (NCBI): domain Eukaryota; kingdom Metazoa; phylum Arthropoda; class Insecta; order Diptera; family Tachinidae; genus Trichopoda; species Trichopoda pennipes. Next base: position 7,224,874 of record JASKUP010000012.1, on the reverse strand, counting down.
CTTATATACTCATAAATAATAAAAAAAATAAGAATAAAGTTTCATGTCAAACAATAGATCCTTATCGCCAGTTTATGAATCTATAACTGTGTTCCTCCAATCGGAACGTGAAAGTTTTTTGCTTTGGTAGATTTACAAGAATAAAGCTTTCTTTTAACCGGTTTTTAAAATTTTTGAAAAGGAGCAAAAATATGAAAAAGAGAAATTACAAAAAATACATGCAGTGAAAAAGACGATAACTAGACAATTTTTTTCTGAAATCAGAAAGAATAGGTAATTTATACAAATTAAATGTATATACATATATATAAAATAATAAATGTATAAAATTGGGAGCAAAGTGAGTCGACCTAACCATGATTATTATCGTTTACATCTTCATCTTGTAAAATTTCTCTTTCGTTATATTTTTTTTTTGTTGAAAGTTGCGAAATGTGAAAAATTTTTAACTTCCATAAAAAATAGGAAAACAATTTTGTTCTTTAAGGAAAAAATAAGCTCAAAACCTATTTTTTTATGCAATAATATATAATATTTATTAGGTTAAAAATAATTTTAAAAATAAATTTTTAGTTTTGAAATAAATAATTTTTTAACAGGTAATGAAGAAAAAAGTTAAAATATTTATTTAAGAATTAACGTTAAAACCACTGTATCACCATGCTTATTTTTATGACAAGTGTATGAGTCATTTCACATTTATAAGAAAAAATCTGTTAAAAAGTAGAATGCGAATAAATATTTATGTTTGTATATTTCAAAAATTATCTATTTTAAAATCAAAGTTTTGTTACAACGAAATGCTTTTATTTTAATAGCTTTGACACACTTATACAATTTCTTTTAATGCCACTTACAGGTGAATATGAAATGATTCATAATCACATATAATACCCACCTTTTTTTATATTTGTATCAATCGCCATTAGAATAATGATAATAGGAATATTAGTAAGAAATTTGTTTCCAAAAAATATATTTTTCGCAAAAACAGACATAATTCGTGATTTTAATTATATGAGGCAAGAATTTATTTTGTTTAATTTCGTTTTATAAAATGATGTAGGTTTAATAATTCATTTGTAATTTATAATTAACATAATTGGTATAATTGGTTTTTTAATAGTTAAATTTTCTCAGTGTTGTTTTTTAAATATTTCGCTGTCATTGATTAATTAACGAATGTTGATGATGTTTATCTTATTATTTTTACACATTAATAATTTTTTCTGCTTGTAAGGGTGAATGTCTTTTCACATGCGGTTTTTTATCCAAAATTTTAATTTAGAAAACGTTACTTTAACAAAACTACTTAAACTTCAGTTTAAGACCGTCTTTTAATGTTTTATCAGCGATTGCTAGTTTCATACTGGCAATGACACTGAAATTTTACCATTGATAAAAATAAAAACATTTTTTAGATAAATAAATTTAAAAAGTTGTTAGACCCAAACATTAAAATACATATATATTTTTCTTAGTTTAAGTTAACAATTGACTTTATTTCCAACTAGAGTATAATAAATTAATATAACTTATTTATTTATAAAACGGTATTTCTACGCGACCAGCTTTCGAATTTATAACCTCCCAACAGGTACAATGAAATGTTGAAAGATCCATTTGATCTGTATAAAGTTTACCATTTAAGTGATCCATTTCATGTTGCGCAATGCGGGCATTCCAACCAGTCAACTGTAATTCGGAAGGAGTGTTGCGCTTGCCCACTCCCATTAAGTGTACACTTTCGTAACGTTCTACCTCTGCGGAATAACCTCGAACACTCATACAGCCTTCAGGATGTTTATGTTTAGTATAATTTGTAACTTTTAAAGTGGGATTCAGCATAACCTGGTGAGTAAAAAAATAAAAAATAAGTTAAGTTCATTATGAATTAGGAAACTTTTACAATCTTAGTGTTGGCACACTTCATGCTGTATGACTTAGATACTAGATATTGGATTTAAAACAATTATTACAAATAAATTATTAGTTCGTCTTAAGTTTAAAAATATTTTGTAGTTTTTTTAATCGACCTTTTTTTATCTTTAATAAATATCTCTTATTCTTTTTTTTCCTGAAGAAGCTTTCCATAGGAAAGCGAAATATCGAAAAGAAGAAAAATATATATTGTTAATTTAATTTAAAAAGACCGTAAAAAAGAATAAGAGATATTTGTTTAAAAATATTTTAATTTCCGAATTCGTGAGGAGGCAAAAGGTAATTAAAATTTGTTTGTGTTAATTTTTAAAGAAAACAAAAGAATAATACATTTGTCCTCAGCATTCTTTGTACTATCTACCTTAGCTTGTGTATTTGGAAAGCATCATCTATTTAACAAAGTAAAGTGGTTATGAATACGAGGAATATTCACATTCTATATATATTGATGTCATATGTATTTCTTCGTACTTTCGGGTAAACGTCGGTATAGCCACGAATGCAATTTTATTTTATCTTTTTGTACTTATTTTCTTCAAAAGTTGATACTGTTCTAGTATCCTATTAATTGTTGTGAACTAATCATGGATGCTTATTTTTTTAATAAATTAAGATATTAAAATTTTATTTGAACTAATATCAGTTATTAATTATTATACTAAAGTAGTTCAACTAATAATTTAAGAAAAAAAAATTATTTTCATGGAAGTTGAGATGTCAATAATAATCCTTGTGCAGCTTAGTTTCTAATATGTTGTGTGAGGATATCCAGTTCTTAAAAGAAATATGTTTACAATGAATCGAACAAGATTAACAGAAATTATACCGCTCTTATAATGCGATTAAACTGTTCTGCAAACAAAATTTCCGAGTTTAACTAAAAATGGCTTTAAGTTTTTTCTTTCTACCATGTACAGATTTTTCGTACAAGCCAAATATACCCCGAATTCCGCAGTCACACTAATAAATATAGATCTTCGCTCCATAACGACTAAAAGTTGTCAAATCAGCAACAGCTGTACCAACAGAAAGTTTTTTTTTCTCGGTGAACGTTAGAGTTATTACAACAATAACTGTAATTCAAAAACAGCTTTTCCTTCTGCTTTTTAAAAGTTTACGAAACATTAAAAATGCTAAAACCGTTTTTGTCATATTGCAAACAGAAAGGAGTGTTAAGGAATATTACAATCGATGCATAAGTTTTGATCTTATACTTAATTACAAAAACTGGATCATGTATTTATGTATTTCGGTTAAACCATACCAATTAATGTAGAAGATATGCTCATGATTCTTGGAGTTAAATAACGACTTCACAAATAGTAACGCATTTAAATTTTTTCGTTTGGCAAAGTTCCACAAGAAAGGTTGGTGTTGTGAAAATTAGAATGACTCTGGAAGTAGATAAATTTAACTTAAATTCTCACAATTTCTCTTAAAGAAATTTTGTAAAAATTTCGTAAAAGACAGACTTTACTTCTTTTTTATCGCTGATTTCTGAATAATTCACCAGCAAAATATGTGATGCAGTAATTTAAAGGTAACCTATGTAATTTTGTGTATCCATCTCAGCTATGCTGTTATAATGAAAAATTGTTCTTTAATAATATTGCCATTTCCCGTCGTAACTGGCCGGTTTGTATTCGATGGCGAGCGCTTTCGATGCGTATGCATCATTTTCAAGCCACGGTTTAGTTTTACTGGTGAGTAGTGTTGGCGTTCAGGCAGTTCTGTTATTAGGTTCGTATATATTCAGGTAAGCAGAATACCACCCACCTGGCATTTGTATGCAAAGTGAACCTAACGATACCTCCGTCTTTTATTATTATGTAGGTACGTGTGCCCGTCTGAGGGTGTTTTTCGTTTGCCCCGTTGGCATGAGTAGTTTCAATGGTGTGAAAATTGTGTCTGAGGTCGTGTTTACCTGTTCGTTTTGTCGTTGTTGAATGTTTTTGTTTTGTAGATTTCTATATTTTCAAAAATGTTTAGTCTTCGTCCTTTTTTGCTAGGATGTAATAATGTCATACATTCATCTATTTCCCTTGGTGTGTAACCGTGAGTGTCAAGGTGTGATGCAAAGTTTGAATCTTCTCTTTTCCGTTTGTATGAGCGTATGTGTTCTGCAAACCTTGTTTTTAGTGTTCGTCCAGTTTGCCCTATATAGGTTTGTTTGCAGGAACAGGTAAGTCTGTATACCCCGCTGGAATTAAATTTGTTAGTTGTTTCTGTCGTTGTTCTGAGATAGTGTCTGAGTGTGTTTCCACTTTTTAATGCTGTGAGTATTCCTTCTTTTTGAAAAAGGTTAGTTAGTCTGTATATTTCTGGCCCTGTGTAAGTAAAGGTGTGCCGTCGTGTTGTATCGGCTGTCTCCTTGTCTTCTCTATTTCTGTCCTTAGTGTTGTATTGTCTAAGTAGTTTATCGATGGTAGTGGTTTTGTAGCCGTTATTCATAGCTATGGCGTAGATTGTGTCGAGTTCCCTCCTGTACTTATCTGGAGTAAGTCGAATTATCCCAAGCCTGTGTATCATATGTCTAAAAGCTGCTAGTTTTTGTTGGGTAGGGTGGTTTGAGGTGTTGTGGATGGTAGTGTCCGTTGTTGTTAGTTTTCTATAGATGTCGAATGTTAAATAGATAGTTCCTCGTGTTATAGTGATGTCAAGATAATGTAAATTTCTGTCTTGTTCTTTTTCTATTGTGTATGTTTTCTTATCATGAATTGTGTTTAAGCTATCTAGAATTTGTTCGCCGTTATCTTGCTCGAGGATGCATATAATGTCATCTACGTATCTATAGTAATTAGTTATTTTGTGTTTTTCCATGAGTGTTTTTACGTGTAGTGATTCGAGATGTTGCATGAAAATTTCCATGAAGATTGCGGAAGTTGGGTTTCCTATACCGAGTCCGTCAGGTAAATTGTAAAAGTTGTTATTGAATCTAAAGTATTTCTGTTTTATTATCGTTTTTGCAATATCTATAATATCAGCGATGTATTGGCTTTCGTACAAGTTGTCTAGTGTGTTGCGTAGAATATCTAAGGTTTCATGTGTTGGTATCGAAGTATATAGATCCTTGATATCAAAGAAAACGAGTCGCGTGTTTTTGGTTATTTTTATGTCCTTAAGTTTATCAACGAGGTCTTGTGTATTACGTATAGTATATGTGTTTTGTAAATTTATCCTTTCCTTAAGTACGCTGGTGAGGTGTTTAGCTAGGTGGTATGCCGGTGCAGGTCTATAGTTTATAATGGGTCTCATTGGTATGTTTTCCTTGTGTATTTTTGCTTGTGCTTTGAGCGTCGGTGGTCCTGGATTCATGTTCATGTACATGTATACCTTTCCGTCAGTAAAAGTTTTGCAGCGTTTTAATAGGTTGCGTATTTCCTTTTGGAAGGACTCAGTTGGGTCATTCTTGAATTTAGTGCAGTTGGTCTGCTGTATAAATTGTTGTGTTTTGTCTGTATAATCTTTTTTGTGCATTATTACTGTCGTATTTCCTTTGTCAGCCTTTGTAAGTATTAGGTCATTGTCCCGTAATTTTGCCCTTATCTGTTTAGCAATTTTTCGCTCGTTTGGATTCGTTTTTGTCTTATTGTGTTCTTTTATCGTTTTCTCGAGTATGTCGGCCACTCTGTGTCTCATGTGTTCTTGGCGGTCGGTTGATAATTGAGCGATAGTTGCCTCAGCATCTACAATCTGTGTTTCAATCGTCTTCTGTATTCTGTCAAAAGGTAAATTATGTTTCAATCCTTTTTCCATTAGTTTTGTCTCGTTTTCATTGAATCGTATATCTGTGAGGTTTTTGACGCGTGAATGAAACTCCATCCTATTGTGACTGTCGGTTTGTTTTGTCAGCTTTGCAAATTTACGCTCCATTCGTTTGTATTTTTCATCCATCTGGTTTTGTACCCTATCGCGTAGATTGTGTAAAAATGGTGGAAATATATGGAATAGATTATGTTTAGTCAATATGTCGGCTACCTCTAAGTGAATTCTATATAATTCCTTGTTAAGTTTGTCTTTTTTGATATAAAGTGAGCGCATTTCAGTCTTCTTTAATACATCACCACAAGAAACGATGTAGCGATAATTTCTTTATAAATATGTGTGTGCATGTAGTTTTACCGTAAAATAATTCCCAGAGGGCTAAAAGCGAGTTCATTTTGATTTTTAATCTTTCAAAATTTTTGTATTATAGTTATTGCCAAAAAATAGTTGTTACTCTTAAAACACTAAATCGGATATAATATACATACGTGCACGGTTACATCTATTTAAACTGAATTATGATATATTTATAGAACTACCTAGTTTCCATTAGATAATTTGTATAATTATCCTTTCATATATAAAAACCCTTTTTTATTTACAAATAATGTCTAAAATATATTTTCATTTAAGATCAACTTACTGTCAATGGTAGTGGTGACATTTTTCTTGCCTCATAAACTTCTTTGGTAAATTTCTTATGCAAATCTTTTCTAAATTCCATTACAATTATGCGTAATGATATACCAATCTGTGGTGCCGCTATGCCTGCGCAATCATATTTTCTCAGAACTTTAATCATTTGTTCTACAATCATATCGACTTCTTTGCTGTCCTGCATGTCCTGCGGCACCTCTGCTGCTCGAGAACGTAAAACCGGGTCGCCTACTTGAGTAAAATGACCGTACGGGGGTTGATTATAATTTTGCGGTGTCCAAAAATCACGGTACATTTGACGAAATGTCCTACATTTTCTTGTAGAGATATGAAATTTTTTTTTACTAATGTCAAAAACAGCAAGAGGTATTAGATTCAGTTTTTGTAGAATCATTTATGCAGTAAAATAATTTTTCTAAGCAATTGTGAGCAGAATAAAATAAAAATTCCGGTCTTGAAGAAAGGTGTAAATAAACATCAGCTGTGACTTTTTCGAACCAAATGTTCATAAAAAGTAATGCCCAGTTTTGTGCAGTAACAGATCATATGTAATTTTATAATAAATGTTAAATGAAGAAAAATTACTTATTTTAAAATACCTATTTAAATTTGAAATCTTTGAGGGTTTAATCTTTTTCATTTATTTATTTTAAAAAAATATGTGTATTCTTTTACTAAAAATTATTAAAACTATTAAAGAATTTTGTTTTTTGGAAATTTAAAAATAAAAACAATATATGTATGTATGTATAATTTATTAATTTTGTACAAGTTTAATGAAAAAAATACCCCAAAAACTGCATTTACATATTCATACTTATATTAAAATATTTTTTACTATTTTCTTAAAAATAAAGTCCACTGTGGCGTATATTTTTTCGAATTTGATCGTCTCAAAGTTATGTTAATGGCATAAAGTAATAATGATTGCTTATTTCACTATTACAAAATTTCGATTAGTAAATAAAGTACATACATATGTACATATGTATGCTCAATAGTAAAACATTAGCCAAATGTATTGCACTGACTACGGCAAACACGAATTTTCATTTGTTTTTATGAAATAACGTTTTGATTTATTTAAATATAACATGTTCTTCAGTAATCTATATGTGTTCTCTAAAACATTTAAAGTTCATTCAACACTTAGACAGATTTATTTGAAAACATGATGATTTAAATTATATAAAGAAACTGGAGTGAAATAATTTTGTTTTAATTAAAACATATAAAAAATGACCGAAAGGGTTTATGCATTTTATAACTTTATTCTAAGACGAAATAAAAGTAATTTTAGAAAAAATGTTACATTACATTGTATATAAACATAATTATTTTATTAGTTGGGTGATTTTACAAAAATATAAACTTAATTTTTAAAATTCAAATGATGTCATCGAACCGCCCTATAGTCAAGCAAAGTTAATCAAACTGGTTAAAATAATTATACTCAGATATAAATAGTAGAGGGGATGTAATCGTTGAGGCAGCTATAATGCCTTAAGTAAAAGTTATGTTCATATAATGGAAAAGATGAGAGGGGTCCGGCACTAAACCTTAACACCACAGCAAAGCAGTCGTTTGACACCATCAAAAAAAACTTTGATTCTGACGAGCTCCATCGACTGCTTTAGAGACGTAAAAGCTCGAACTTCTTACCCAATAACTCACAACGTCTTCAGACTTTTGTCGACAATGTTCTTCATATATATTGTTGAAAAACGTGAACTTTCAGAACGAAGACAACATCTTGAAATTTTTGAACATATTTAATGGTTGTGATTAAATTTGGAAACAATTTTGCGATAACGCCCCATACTTTATTTATATCAATTTTGTTATCGTCCGAAACCATAGGATATGGGCTCAATTATTTCGTACACTTCAAGTTGCTGATTATACAAATTTTCTGGTTTTATTTGTGATTTTTAAATAAACGTCCTGAGTTAGTTTAAACATGTTTAAATATACGCTCATGTTTAAATTCATTATTCCAATTTTATATACTTCTATACACTTGAATATGTGGTTTAGAATGTTAAACATTTCATAAGTTTAAGGTGAATTCGATCAACCTAAAATCATAAAACTCAGTGAATTACGGTACTGGATAATTATTTGGTAGCTAATTTGAAATTATATTATATTATATTAAATAGTGTTAAAAAAAACTTCAAACATTTTTAACAGAAATATTAAAAAACGAAAGTTTTGAAATAACTGGCGTTACTTATAATTTGATTTTTTGTGGTAGTTGGCTCCAGAGGCGAATTGGATTAACAAAAAAGTACTAAGAGATTGATTTATTATATTTTATATTATCACCTATGTATATTCTGTCAGTTAGGCAGGAAGGTTGTTAACTACATATACTCTATTGAAAAAGCACTTTAATAAATTGTCAAATTTTATATAAAAAAGATACATACATATGTCTATGACATATACATACACATAAAATACATAATACTCGCTATCATACGCACGCATAGGCAATAAATACATTTTCGCTGGTAGCTTTCGGATATGAGTCCGCGTAGATTGGTTATTTTTAAAATTTTTAAGAACTTTCAATAAACTAAATAATTTGTTTTTTTTTTTAAATTAAAATATTGGGTATTGGTGAAAAAAAATAAGTTATTTGTTTAAAGGTACACCAAGAACTAATAGTAATGTTATTGGTTTTAAATGGTGGAAGGCACGTACATATTTTGTGGACCAATAATCATAGTCACTAATTTTTTTGGTCCAGTTAAGTTAAGTCATTTACAGACGCCCAAATACTAACATTTTATATATCTTGGATTCTCAATTGTGGCATCTTATATCTCTTAGCTTATATTGAGTTGCACGTCGTCAGCGTACATTTGAATTGTCAATGTTTTACTTCCAAAATCCAGATCAATCAAACTTAGTATCATTTAGAGACATTTCTTTTGTGGAAAAAATTTCCACTTCTGGCACTTAGATAGGTTATTACCAGTTTTAGTTTACTTGAGGCGAAGCTACACGTGTATTATGATTTAAGGCAGAATGATCAAGCAATATTAAGAATGATATCATTTGACGTTCGTCAATTTGGAAATTTGTTATTAAAGGTCATAGGTGTGTCTGCTAATTGAGTTTAATTCGCTCACGTCTGTAGCATGATTACCATGCTACATGAGAATGAGAATTCCTATTTGTAACTTGTGGTGATAAAACAACATAGTTTTTATTATTGTTTTATTAAATAGGCTGTTTTTGTTGTTGTGTGTGAATATATGGATATAGATCGAAATTCATTTTTGGTGACGATATGCTCCTCATAAATGTAAAGAAAGAAATGAAAAAATAACGTTTTCTTGTTTCTGTTTTTGTAAAAACTGCTGTCATACCAGTTTGTTATATTTATGTGCATATTTTAAACTATTTCAGTTAGCATAAGTTGAAACATACTTTCAGAATCTTCAGTTATTTATACTCTTGAAAAATAAACCACACAATCAGACATACGTTGTGCTGCACATTTCATACGTTCTGCAAGTAAAGTAGAGTAAAATTTCTCGGCAACTTCTTAACTTTTTCAGATTGCATAATTTGAAGTATAAATAAAGGTAGCAAATATTATTTTAAGAACTTTTACTTTATTTTCCCTAGAGTAACACGGAAATGACCTTAAACTTTTTTTGAATTGTAACAACGTTAAGAGAAAAGAAAACATTCGTTTAGATAATATTTCACTTATAGATTAAAAAACTTTAAAATTATTTATTTGTGCCTAGATAGTCAGAGAGCTTTGTAGCAAAAGGTGTTGACATCCAGAGTTTTCATTGCAGATACGAATTTATTAAAATTATAACTTTGAAATCGAGAAAGGTTAAATATTTCTTAATTACACTCATATGGATGCATAGTACAAATACAGATTAATGTGCAGCTGAGAAAGTGCATACATAAAATGGTCAAAATTCCAAGTTTTTTTATTAAAAACAAAAAAATATAGTATATTTGAAATGTATTACTGCGGGGGAGAGCATTTCCATATGGCCATTTCACTACTGCTCATACAGCTCATCAGTGGATTTCACTCCAAATTTTGTATGGAAAATTTAAGTGTCTTATATCGTAAGTCAAATTGAATAAATGAGAATTCTTATTTGAACAACACAGCAAATAACAAAACTTAAAAACACTTCCATACAAAAGCACAGCAAACATTTCGAAAAACAAAAACACTTTTTATTTTCAATTTCATATGTAATTTGAAAAATAAAGAACACTTTTCTTAAAAACAAATTCTTTTCAAGAACAAAATGGTAATAGAATAAACAGTGCTTAAGAGATAAATAACGGCAATGAAAATTACTGTACCAGTTTCTTTTTTCTATGCTGTTACCTTATGTTATTTTACAATATTTTATATATTCTATTTTATTGAAAAAAATGTGTTAATTTGGTCTTAACACCTGATTTGCTCAAACGTGTTTTTTCGAACAGGTTCATCTTTGCAACACAGAGTCTTGCCTTTGATATTCAATTAAATATTTGAAATAAAAAACTTAAGCTTAAAAAATTATTTTGCTACAAAATATTGAGTTTTAAAATAATTAAAATAAAAATTTTATTGATATATTTGGAACAATTTTTAATTTTTAATTGTGTCAGACTTATTTAAACATATGAAATGCATTATTATAGTGAAAGCATATTCATATGGCAACTTAGTCACTGCGCATATACATAGATCATCAGTAGATTTTACTAAAATTTTGTATTAAAGTTTAGAACAATAAAAATTAAAGAAAAAATAGTTTCTAAATATTTACTGTTTTTTGTTGTTGTTGTATAAATGAGTTTTATTGTCCTTTTACTTTGTTATAATAATTCCTATTTAACCAAATTAGTTTGAGATATAAGACTCTTTAATTTTCTGTATAAAGCTTGGATAAAATTCACTTTTATCCTATCGGATAAAATGTTAACGTTGCATCAGAGTTTTGAATATAAATACTACAAACACTTCAACTTTGTGGAATCAGTTCGCAGTGTTTTTCTCAAAACTAGGTATTTTATAGTCAGTGGAAACGTCGGAAACAAAATCAAATGGGAAAGTAAGAAATTGGTTACAAAAAAATTCGATGGTGATTATTTTTTACTTTATTTTTATACATTCAGCTGTTTATAACCAAAAAAAAAAAAAAAACATGACAAACTGTTTGCAGAGATTTATTTCCTATTGCAAATAAATGCGATAATTTAATTCCAGTATTCCAGTATATTATAAAAGTACACGTTGTGTACACGCTTTAAGCTAAAATTGTGATTAAAAATAAAGTTTGTGTGAAACGAAAATCTTTCTATACACAAACACATTTTTCATTTTACATGTGTTTGTCTTTAAGAAATATTGACAATAAAGATTTAATGTTTTAAGGACAGACAGCAATACACAAAGTCACACGCTAAACAGGAAACATAAAATTTGCTATAAAATAAACCAGACGATGCTAGCAATAAGAAGATTCGAAAACGGAGTTAAAATTATTTATTGTAACGTAATTAAAAATCAGTTCTTGCTCAGGCTTTAGCAAAACCACACTTTTTACATTTTAAGCATGGATTTTATTACAATAAATAAAATAGCATATTCACGCAATTCAAATGTACACATGAATTTTTTTCCACTTCCTCTTAAACAAGTTTAAGGATTCCTTTTGCATTAATGCATAAAGTAGAAAAATTATGAAAAAATCACTTTAAGCACGTTCAGATATGACTGCATGTGCTTTGACTTTGATTTTATTGAATGCTTACATATTTTTATTCACAATTAGTATCGTATTTTATATCATACAGAAATATATCGTACTTGAAAAATATAGCAAAAAAATTTGACGAAATATCGGGTGTTTTTACAGAGGTATAGAACTTTAAGTTGTCAACACGTTTTTAACTGGCAGCCATTTTCTTAGATGTCAAACGATTTATTTTTATTTTGATTTCGCATTTCAACATGAATAGACTGACGCCTGAACGACTGTTCCAAATTTGGCAATTTTTGTTTAGCAATGAATCTAATTTTTATATAAATGGATTCGTTAATAAACAAAACTGTTGTTGAGGCACCGTTACCCACAAAAACTGACTGTATAGTGTGTTTATAGCTAGGTGCACCTGTAGGCTATTAGGTAATGTACTAGCTTGTCAGTATGGGGGTTGTGGGTTCGATTCCCAACGAAGACCTTGGTTTTTTTCATTACAAAAATAAAAGCTGACGTTGAGGCTGCTCAGCGATGAAGGCATAGTCACTGGTCGCTGTGCTGTCTTATACGGCAGTTAATTTCCGACTATCCTTCTACTTTCACCACCTGTTTCATCTCTTCTCTATCCCTTTCCTAAAGAATGTAGCACGATACTTAACTAAATAGGCATTATTGCCTGAAGTGCTACTTCTCTTTAAAAAAAAAAAAATCACGAAGTAGTGTTAGGTAGTGGGCAACATTTGCGTGTGCAATTAAAGAATTGTGGTACTAGACTATGTGCCAAATGCTTTGTCAGTCATTTGTATTTTTATGAAAGAGTGAGTATGCAACAAGTCGTTAAGATTTAAAATTAATATGTAAATATTTTTTAATTCTTCACACTAAAGGTTTTCAGACATGAAGGTTAATCAATAGCACGTTAAGCTTAAAACTTTATTTTAGCTTTTTCTATTTTTTTTGTTTACTTTAAAAACATTGCAGCATGTTGATTATAGTACCGCATTAAAAAGTATGAGTTTTCAAAAAAAAATTTTATTGCTTTAAATTTCGTTTGTGACAACTTTGCTCTTTATGAATTTCCAAGTTAAGCTTCTGTCAAGACACATCAAAGGTATTTGAGTTTCGTAAGTACTATAAAGTACGTTTCTATCTTATTAATCTTAAATCTCCATATTCCTTAGCCTCTTTTAAAATAAAATACCTGGTCCTGAAAATATGAAGACGTTTCTTTGATATTTTCATTGGTGCCACATTTGATTTATTGACGGAAGTGTTTGGTAACTGCGTGGTCTCACGCTTCGAACCTGTGCATTGTCCTTCTACGATATTTTGAATGAGGACAATATTCGCGACCAAAAAATTTGTTTTATTCCATTTAAAAGTTTTATACCTCTATAAAAAAGACCCTTAAAAAATTACTTATGTTAATTTACACTGCAACAGTATCTACAAAGTTGTAAAGAAAGGAGTATAAAAAAGTAAAAAACAAAAATCATTCTTGCGGCTGAACCGATGGTGAGTGGAAAACAAGAACGAATAAATGTGGCAATTTGGCAACAGGAAAGGCAAGCTTTGAGTTGAGTGTGAACTTTGCCTAACTTAATTAATATTGATTGATTATGAATATTTCAATATACACAATTTAAGGATGACGAAACTATCGATCCAGAAAGTTCTGCATTATATGCTGTTATTGTCTTATTTATCGTGTTTTGTTAGAAACGTCCGCAAATATTTGTAAACAATTTTTCTTTTCTAATAAAAATTAACTTAAAATAAAAACGAAATTAATAAAGCCTAATTATATTAATTAATTTATTAATATTTTATAACATACAACGTATTGATATTGAATAGTAAAAAGTTTTTCTTATGCCATCCATAAAAATATCATAAGATTGCAATCTTACGAACAATGGACATCAATGATTTAAAAGCAAATAACTTTACTTTACCGTATTCAATTATTTTATATTTTAACCTGCCCTCTAATGGGTTCACCGTACGTTCTCACAAATAGTACAATAGACACTTAACTTAATATCACAAGAATCTGTGGATATATTATTAGGAGTTTGATGATTTATCTCAATAAAATTTTTTTTTGTCAAAATTTGCCTATTCTAAATGTGTTAGTCTTTTTGTCATGTCACGTAATTTTAGTTGTTAAAGCTACATATAGTTAAGCTTTATTGTCTTAGACAATGTGATGCAAATGAATGCTAATACTCTATGTCTTACATATATTTAAGATGGTAGTATATTTACTATACTCTTTTATTATTGAAAATATTTGTAAATTGATTGTAAAGAAAATGTGTATTACGTGTAGACGTAAATACACGTATTAACAAGTTTCTGTGTAAGTAATTTTGCAAATTAAACTTAATAATATTTTTTCTTCAGGAGCGTTCATCGCTAAACGAAAACTATTTGATTTTTTACTGACTAACTAATTTGATTTATTCACTATTCATTTATATAAAATGTAGATAGAAATCACATTTATTTTATTTTGGTTTCTATTACATAAAATAAATATTGTATTAATTATAAAAAATAAGTATTAAACGTTGGTTAAGTCAACATATAAAGCAACAAACGGAGACTTTCACCATCACTTTTAAAAATGGCGCATTGCCAAAACTATGACTTTTTATTGTTGCTTTGCTATTTAACAAACAAACAAACAAAAATTATTTATTATACGTCTTTACTTGAAAATCATTAACAATCATTTGTAAATCAAATTTTCATCTTCAAAGCGACCCACGACACTTTTAGCTAAAAAAATATACCATGATTATAGCTATCGATGCTATTGTTTTTCTTAAAACAAGTTGCACTTTTTTATAGTTTTCATCTGTGTTCTAATTTCCTGTATTTTATTCAAACATGCAGAGAAAAAGATTCCCCCTCGACTTACTTACTTTAAGTAAACTAGAACCAGTTTTAAATAGAAGTTGTAAACATATTGAATTTTCTAACCCTATACGATATTCGATTTAATCCTCCTATGAGGGGAATGAGAAGTTTGTATATGGAAACAATTTATAGTCCAAATGAATCTATTGTTAGCAAACAAAGTAAAAACAAAGAAAATACTGTTCACTACTACATCGATTATTTCGAAACTTCTCAAGGCAACAGAATAAATTGGTGTGGAAGGCTGCATAACTTTATATAAACTCATGTCTAATAAAAGAAATCAGTGAAACATCTTTTGTGAAATTTACCTCAAAATCAACTAAATGTCTTCAAGCCAAACAATAAAACTTGAATCATTAGTTATAATAAGTGATGCTTTATTTATAGAAAAACTGCTGTTACAATAAATCATTTTTATCGTCATTTTAACATTTAAAACCATTTATGAGGTCTTTAAATTGTTAACAGGTAAATTTGATTATAATGGCAATGGTTGAAGTATCACTTAAAATTAAAGGATATCTATCTGAGATATTTAAGTGAATAGCATTATGTTTCATTAAGCTTCATGTTGACACGAATGTAATGATTGTAACAAACAAAAGTATTTAAATAATGGTTGAAGTTAAGTAAATAAAACGATTGCCATTAATGTTTCGAAGGGTTTTTCAGCTATGTATTTTTGTCTGTCAGTATAAATTAAATAAATTATTGTTCTTCTAATAAAGACATTAAGTTTTATCGTGCATAACCCATTTTTTTAAGAACAGAAAACAATAATAAAGACATTTAAACTTACAACAGTTCAAAAGTTCATTTGTATGAGGGTTTGATTTTTTTTTCAACAAAAAACAATTTCCTTTTTCTTAATAACAATTTTAAATTTTTTAAACAAGCGTAAAAATATGTTTCTTTTGAATATACTTTAAATGGTCGCTTTAATTTTACGAATTTTACTGGATTATGAATTTTCTTTAGCATATTTTATTAAACACTACTAAAGTGCTTGTAGTTGAAGGATCTCTCAAACGGTAGTCATAGGAGTTTAGTGAATCCTCTTAAAAAAATCTTTACACTTCTCTTATTAGACCTTCTTTGAAATCCAATAATTCGGTAGAACTTTTGCTTTGTTTGTCTGTTTTAAATTTTGATGAGCAACACATCTTTCAACTTTCCATATCAACCTGTTTTTATCTAATGGCAATTACAGCATTCAGAACAGATCCGTTCTTAAGAGTTTGTACTGAATTTAATAAACTTTATCAGGATATTGATTTCTCTTTAAATTTAATGTTGTCAAATGCTGTCTTATTTTAGATTTTAATAACAAAATGTTTGTATTATTTACTGTTTAAATAAATAAATAAATGATTAAGATAATTAAAAGATGTACAATATTGGCGGAGCTGCTCTTTCAACTTTGCGTGCCAAGCAGCAATTTAACTCGCTGCACACTTTGCTTTTTGTGCAGCAATTTGCTTAGATTCATTATTACGTTTTGTATCTTTAAATTTTTTCTCTCTTCTTCTTTCAAACGTCTATTTCATAAGATTATTTAAATGTTCGTTAATGTTCAATAAAGTGCTGTATGCATTCTAATTAGGTAAATTAATTAATTAATTGCTAAAAGTAGCATTTCCTTTTCAGCTGCTAAAAGCAGATTAAATTAAAAAAGAAAATAAAGAAACATTTTTTCTTTTGTAAAATCATTGATGATGTAAATTACTTTGATAGCAGACTTTAATAATATAATGAATATTTTTGATTTCTTAAAGATTTCTTAAATACTGTTAATCAGCCTTAAAAAAGATAAGAATTGAAAAGTTTTAAAACTATGTTCCACAACTTCAGTATAAAGATAAATAGAAAAAAACAAGAGGAAATAAGTCTCTAGCAAAAAAATATATTTTAAATACGAAAAATTTCTCATAAGTTGTAGTCCGAATTTATCAGAAGTTTTAGAAGCAATGTAATAGGATCGTAAAATATCAAAATTCCGTTTAGTTTTTTAATAGTTTTAAATAATTTAAAGCCAATTTTAGCATTTGCATGTCATATTTGTGAAATATTTTAACCCATTTCACAATTTTATATTTGATTTAAGGAGACTCAAAGGTACGAGTTTAGCAAATATGTTACATTTTTATAAATTTAACATTTTCACATTGCTGTCTCTTAAAAATAAATATAAATAATTAAATGTTCATTAACAATTTTTCTTTTTATAGGGAAGTAATTGTTATGGGCTTTCTTTTTTGAAATGTGTAAAAATGAAAATATTTGAACATTGTGTGGAATATAAATATCAAAAAAATATTAACAGCAAATGTTTAGCTCTCATGCATTATATATATATGTTTACAAGCAACAGCAGCTTAATGCGAGTTAGTAAAACATTTAGTTATTGAGGATATATAAATAAAAGAGCTCAAGCCTATACTTTGCGAGAGAGTACATATACCGGATCATCAACTGGGACTCAGAACGCAATATAGCTTTCAAGGAAATGAATACCGTTCAGTGGTATTTCTAAAGCATTTCAAAAATACTTTCAAAAATCTCTACAAGTTGTTAGAGAGCTATTTAAATGATCGAAAGTTTATACGAATTATAATATACATACATTTGATGCCGGCGTCCCCTAAGTAAGTAATTTGGTAAGCCAATAGGGTTAGTGTCCACTCATCGAGAGTTGGTGATCACAATGCTTTTTAAGCATTTAAGAAAACCACCAATGGCAATACTTGTAGGATTTTACAGTTGAATTGCAGAGTCAGATAAAAAAATTGAGGATTAAGGTTAAGGGACAAAATACCCTTAGACTTCTATATTAGAATAAAAAAATAAATTAAAGTCACGGAAGTCACTTATATTGGTATAAGGCATAATAGATTTTTGACATGCAAAAGCCATATATAAATAAAACAAAAGCAATTCAAACTAGTTAATTGGAAGAAACGCGAAGACTAGGTCGCAAACTTTTTCTTTATAATGCGATAATTAAGCCAATATTGTGTTATAGAATCCAGTTATGTGGCACTACTAAAAGGCCTAAAAAGAAGTTTGTACGAATAATAATTGTAGCCCCTGGCATATATACAACCTATTTATTTTAGATTTTGTTATTATATATGATAACTTTGTAAATAGTTCTCTACCGTTGTATAAAAATAGTTTACAAAAGGTATAAAAAACAATTTAGTTATGAAAAGCGTGAACAACATGTTTATTTTAAATTAATATTGTTAACTCGCTAACATGCGAAATCATTTATTACTACAATAAACCTAATATTTTAGTTGAAACACCATATAATTTGCAAATTTTGTTTTTGCTTGCGAAATTTTTCAAAATAGGGAGACTTCTTTCAAGCGGAATTTATTGATTTTCAATTAATTTCAGAGTAAGGCTGTTTTAAAACTATGTATAGTTAGTAAAAATTATTTTTTTTTTTATATTTAGAATTAGTTTATAGATTAAATTTTCTGTATAGTGGATTTTTTTTTTATCAAGATTGAGTTTCTTAAAGTTTTTGGAGAAAAAATATTTTTTTTTTGGCGAAGAGGATTTGCTAGCTTTGAGCTGAATTTTTTATTTATTAAATTTATGATACACTTATCGATAAAAATTTAAATTTGTGAATTTTGGTTTTACCGACAGCAAACTTTCTACGTTTTAGAAGGATGAAATATTATCTGAGTCGAAATTATTTCCAAAAAGTTAAGATTTCAAAAGCCGATTTCTTTGCTACCAAAAATAAAGAGCAAAGATCGTGCTAAGTGTTTCAATATTTCTTCATTTTTTTATCGTACACTTGCAGTCTTTGTTATTATTCTTTGTAACCAGCATAGCAGAAAAGGCACTAATCTAAATTTTTATACTTTCTGGGAGTTCAGAAATACTTTTTAATAAAGTTATCGCTTTTCACGTAGAAAATAAAAAAAAAATTGATAATGAAAAATTTTACAACAATTTAACATAAAAACTTTCTTTTTACCAAAAAACTTTGCTAAACTCACTAATTTTTAATAATTAGATTAGAAAAGGGAACGTTATATAATACACGAAATCGCGAGGGTTGAGTTGGTAGAATACCAGTGTAGTGGAATCACCCTGATGTGAATACCTAACACAACAAACTAAAAAGTTTAAATCAAATTTCTGAAGTGCAATGCACTAGCAATGCACTTATGTTTGTTGTTGTTGTTCTTTACATACATGCAACTGATGAATGGCCTTCAACGGGCATTTACATAGCGTGTGTGTGTCGATCGGTGAGTTTCAGGTGACACATTTATTTTGTGGAAAGAAATCCCAAAATGAATGCGATGAGAACCAGGTCACATTTCACTTTTCATAATAACACTAATATTAATAATATTTATAATAACATTTGTATATATTTAACATTAATAAGTTAAGTACTAGATTATTGAAATTCTTCTCACAGTCGGTATATAAACGACTGCAATTGGGAAGAAAAACAGATTCATTATTAACACCTCTAAGCTCCCAGTTGAGCTTATTAGAATCTGCTCCTCGCTGAGCAATCAATATAAATAAATAAAATAAATAGAATAAAAAGACAAATAAATTTAATTTAATTTTATTACATGGCGATCCTGCCAAATATTAAATTGCTAAATAATATTGAATCCTGCCAACCTTGCGAGTGCTCCTAAGTTGAGCACTCAAGAAAAATTTAATTTTGGTTCCTGACGGCAGCCGAGACCCGTCAGAAGGAAGAAGAAGTGTCTGGCCAAAAGACACAACATCGGAAATAAACAAGGATATCAGAATTGAAAAGCCGAACTAGGCAAGGAAGATGAAAAGAAAACATTGGAAAAACCATCCACAAAATCTTTAGAACCTACAATATCACCAACACCAACATCAACATAATCAACAATATCAGCAACATTATAATCATCATCAGCAGCAGCAACAACATAATGAACAGTGTCATCAACTATACTGCAACAGCAACATCATAAGCATCAACAGCAACATTAACAACATAAAGAAAAATAAGTATAATTTTATTTTTAATAATTAGCTTATAAAAGGAGTGCGATTTTATAACGCACCCTTAGGGAACGGAGGCGACTTCGCCCGTGTTCAAAGAAAAAAAAAATTTTTTTATAATTAATTTTAATATACTTATAAATTTTTTGAATAAATTCATAATGAATATATTTAATATATTTAATGAAAATATATTTAATATTTAATAATATAATTCGTTTAGGAATAACTTTTTAGTAACATACCCTTTAAAGATTTTGAATAATAGAAATTCTTTTAAATTTGTAAATAAATTTTAAGATGAACATTTAAAAATCATTTTAGAGAATATTAAACTTTTTTTAAATTTAATAACAAATCCTTTTATAATTTTAAATAATGGGAATTCTTTTAAATTTATAATTAAATTTAATTTAATTGAAAATTTCCTTTGTAAATGGACCTTTATAATGGACAATTTTAAATTAGAATTGGAGAAACAACTCCAAAATTTGGGAAGATTATTCGGGAAAAGAATTCCAGAATAGGACAGAAGAGGAGAAGACCTTAGAATTGGACAAGAACAGGATTTTTAGAAATATAACAGGAAGGAAAAGAAAGACTTTTTTTAGGACACAATGGGTAAGACGGAATCTAAACTTGAGAAACCAAACGCAAATGTGGTAAACAATGTTGAGATTGTCGACCACAAAGATGACATAAAATCGGTATGGTTGCTGATGCTAATATTAACAATCATTACCGCCGCTAATTTGCTTCTGAAGATTTATCTACTACACAAGAGATCGTTGAGGAAGAAATACGCTAGTAGAACGGACAATTTGGATAAAATTTAAAGCGGACAGAACTAGTGGAACGGACGCTGCCACAAAAATGGCAGCATACGAGGAGGAGGAAAGGAATAATAATAATATTTTTTTCATAAGTAGGATTAACATTTTTTATTTTTGTTAATTAAATTTAATAATTTTACAATTACATTTATTATTCCTAATTAATATTAAATTTTATTAAAAATTTAATAAATATGTTAATTTTTTTTTATAGCTATGAATATTTTAATTTAACAAATCAAATTTTATAACATGGACAGGGATAAATCTAATAACTTATTACTACAGGATCATACATAGGAAGGGCACAACATATGGCACATGATGTTAATAATAGGAAGTATCAAAGAGAAGAACACATAAGCCCAATATATATATATTGACGTCAGGAAGCACAACAAATATAATTGTTAGTGACTTATTTACTAATGGGAAGATTGACTTAGGACAATTTATTCCCTAGGCTAGGAAAAATGGCCGGTAAATTTTTATATAGAAAGAGAAAATTTTAGAATTTGTCTCAATTAATGAATTTTAAGAGAAAAGGGCAATGAATATTTTAGTAGTAGCGCTACTATTTGGAGTGACCTAGATATTGGAAAAAGATGCTAGGAAAGATACTAAGACTATATAGAGAACAATGAAACAATACCATGATGACCCTTCAGAAGGTGGGCATTCAGGTGTTTCTATAACTCTGGTTAAGATCAGGGAATATTATTATTGACATTATTATTAGAAGAACATCACTAAAGATGTAGCCGAATATGTTAGATCATGGCAGACGTGTCAAAGATCGCAAATGACAGAACATTAGAAGGTCCTTTTTCCCAAGTCCTACAGTAATTGAAAATTGGAAATGAGACCCAACACATTCTTAAATTCAATATAAGCGTCCATATTTAAGAATATAAACTTCATAATTAACGTATAAAATTAAGAAAATAGACCTAAGAAATAATGTAACTATAGAAGATAAGAAAACAAAAAAAACACAATTAGTAAATAAGAATAGACTTAAGTTATACAATAAATAAATAAATTACTCCGGAGTACACTTAAGATCACTTATAATTAGGGATAAACTTATATAACTAAACTTAATTTTATAACTTTAATTCATAATACAATGTAAAAGAATGTCCCTAAAACTACCGTTATATGAACATTCTTGCGAAGAGTGGAGATGTAGTGGAACCACCCTGATGTGAATACCTAACACAACAAACTAAAAAGTTTAAATCAAATTTCTGAAGTGCAATGCACTAGCAATGCACTTATGTTTGTTGTTGTTGTTCTTTACATACATGCAACTGATGAATGGCCTTCAACGGGCATTTACATAGCGTGTGTGTGTCGATCGGTGAGTTTCAGGTGACACATTTATTTTGTGGAAAGAAATCCCAAAATGAATGCGATGAGAACCAGGTCACATTTCACTTTTCATAATAACACTAATATTAATAATATTTATAATAACATTTGTATATATTTAACATTAATAAGTTAAGTACTAGATTATTGAAATTCTTCTCACAGTCGGTATATAAACGACTGCAATTGGGAAGAAAAACAGATTCATTATTAACACCTCTAAGCTCCCAGTTGAGCTTATTAGAATCTGCTCCTCGCTGAGCAATCAATATAAATAAATAAAATAAATAGAATAAAAAGACAAATAAATTTAATTTAATTTTATTACACCAGTTTACCAGTAAAGAAAGAAATTGTACTAAACAAGACACTGTGTAGCTCGCCGGAGTAACACAGCAATACAGTTGCGCTGGAAATAAAACGCATAAATAAAGTGTCACAGAAGAGTAATTTAAAAATTAACGTCTTGCTATCGTATTTGGTAGCAAAGTAAACAATACAGTAGACATCGGGAGAAAGTTAAAATACTACATTTAGAAGATTAATCATTTCACATGGAAATATTAAATTTGTTAGTATTGACTTTATGTTTTCTTTAATGTTTTTTTCACCTCAACGATTGCAACATATTCATACACTTTCTATGTTAAAAGCAAAAAAATAAGAAAACAAAAGAAAATATGTTATTACTGTTTTCAATATAAATTCCCAAAACGTTTAATACATTTTTAATATATTTAAAATATGTGTGTTATAAACATTTTTTAATTTATAGTTAAAAATTTATATTACTACCTAAAGTATGCTTTGTGATTTTTACTAGTTCAATTTAGTTTGTGGCTCCTGGCGTATACTTAATATAATTATAACTTGTAAATATTCAATACATGCTTGGGGCAGCCACACCAGTGAGACATGTTAATTAATATACATTATTAATTATATATACTTTAATTAATATACATTTTTAGTATATTATTAGTTATATACATTTTATTTAATATACATTTTTTAATATACAAATAGCAAAAATGTATTAAACCGCAACTAACAATAAAGAGTTTAATATTTTTTCTGGATTATCGCCAATATATAAAATAGATTTAACACGTTCACGTACGTGAATAATATTCATTTTAATAGGTTTATAAAATGACGAGAATGCATTTAAATTTAAAAGCCAATTTTTGTTCACATAATTTTGTACAAGATTAAGTTTTTGTAACGAATACAAATTTCAAAATAATAATCAGTAGTTGAAAAATATCAACTACATCGTCATTGTATATAACGGTTAAATAAGATGTTTTTACTACTCTTATCATATGTAGACCTAATCAGATTTTGGATATTACAACTAGTATTGATATTAATTACATATTCATTTTATCAATGAAAATATTTCATGAGTAAAAGTTTAAGTTAATTACACCACGTTTGGCAAAATATCTTTTTAGTTCTTTTTATTTTTTGTTTTTTTTTACGGTTTTTAGCTAATCCATATTAAATCCACAAAATTCAGCTAAGAATGTCTCAAATAACTTCCGTGTTGTATTGCTGAAATTATTTTATAAAAATAATGACATGAACTTTTTTATAGAAAAATTATATCAGGAAGTTAGTCAAAGAAAAATTATGACCGATGAAAATTTTCTACAGAGAATGATGAAATTTTTTATTGAAAAATTATGCCTTACAAAATTTTTTTAAAGAGAAGTTATAACGGATGAATTTTTTTATAGCAAAATCATAACTGATAAACGTTTTTTATACATTTCTAACTCATATATATCGAAAAATTTGAATTGATGAAATTTTTTAAAAGAAAAAATGTTTTGAGCACTTACATTTGTTCTTTTTACAAAACAATAAAAACAAAACTATTTATTTTAACAAATATATTTGCTGAAGCGAAATTTCCCTGACAATAAATATTAAAACTTTAAAACTACAACGTCGTTCGTTTAAACATTTAAGCAAACTCCTGAGGAAAATATGCCCCAAAATAAGAGAAATAATTTAAAAAAAACTGTATGTTACTCTAAAGCTGTAATATTCATCGGAGTGAAAAACATTTTAAAGGCAGCTTGTAAATCGTGACCTAAAGTTATTTTAAAAACAAATAACAGGCAGACAAAAAATCTTCTATATTAAATTTAAAGTGTCTGTCGTTTACCATTTAAGGGCATTTATGCCTGTAGCTGTTTAATTAATTTTATTCCATTTTCTGTTTTCAATCTAATGGGAAACATACTACAAATAATATATGTACTTTAAAAGATACGTTTGTGATACGTGTTGCACATTTTCAAGCTTATTAATTTTCTATTATATTCAAAAACGTTGCTTTTATTCAAATCTTGTCTTCTATTTCTCAAACATTTAAGTTCCTATGTGTCTCCTAAAAATCATTAAAAAGAAGACTACTGCAAACCCCAACAATGAACATTTTAGGTTTGTTTCCATATTTAACGAAGCCAAACACTCTAAGCACTTTTCCATTTTCTTCGTCAATTAAAAATTCTTAGAACGCAAATAAACGCTGAGTTTAACATTTTGTCAATCTTCCAAACTTAATCCGCTTTAACTGTGTGTTAAGTGAAGTGTATATTCTCTTAATAGGTGCTGGCCAGCATAATAAAGTAAACATTTGCCTTGAAAGAATGAATTTGTTTGGCATATGATTAAGTGTTTCATAGAACCAATCCAAATGCATCATGTATGTTTAATGTTGCGTTGGGGGAGAGTTATTATTATGGTCAGCATATTGAATATTTATTCATATTTAGATTTACCCAAAATACAAATAACATCTCTGTTATGAGGCAACGTAAATGGGTTTTCTGATATGATATTTAAATAAGCAAAATTAACGTTTAATCTAGAAATAAATCTAAAATCGGATCCAGTGAAAATATGCGAAATAATTTTGTTTATTGTTTAACTATGTTTATACTACAAGTAGTAACTCTATCATATCATACTCTATAACTATCAGCCGCAATTATTTCAATTAATAAAGAAAGGACACTTTTTCAAAGAAGACAATGGTCATAAATTCGGAAATAGAAAAAATGGAGAGCATCTTTAATATTTTTGAAATATTATCAATTTTGACGGAAAGCGGAATAAAAAGAATGTAATGATTACCGATACTTACGGTTAATGAAAATATAATAATTCGACCAAATCAATTATAATATTTTGGACTAATATAATGGTTTGTCTTATTATTATTTTTCTTTTCATATTTCCTAATTTGAACCAAAAAATGCTATTATCTATACCCTTACTAAAGGATGTGAAGAAAAAACAAACCAAAGGAGAATTTTTTAACTTCTTAAAATGACTTTTTAGACATTTTATTTTCGTGTCATAAAATAGGAAACAAGCTAATTACCTAAAGCATGAATCATTGTTGTTATACACTTCACCATATAAAAAAGGGTGTATATAAGCTTGTCATTCTGTTAATAATTTAATGGGGTCATTTTCGAACCCATAAAATGTCTATATTTTTATGTTTATACATTTTATAAACATTTTGTTGTGAGTTCTGTACTGCAAAATAAATAACCCCAGTTTTTAGAGTTTTTAAAATAAATAAAAGTTTTTTACTTTAACTACACAAAGTTGACATTACAGCACAATTTACTTAAAATGCACGTCTTTATTTCACGAGGTTTATTTTTACACTAACTAATTGTCCACTCAGACGATGCCTTTTTATATTTGTCCACTACAAGTCTAGAAAAATTAAAAATCTTGTACTCCATGGGAACATGCTGCAAAAGATAAAAGGGTCTGAATTTTCTTTTTCTATTTATTGAAAACGGAAAAACCGAGGCTACCAAGAAAATGAAACTTCACTCAACATATGAACATTTACTATAATAATATCATATTTTCAACAAAATTTCAAATTTGATCAAAAAATATAATTTTTGTTAAAATACGAAATTTTAAGAAACTAAAATCACAACTTCTTTGATGCAGAGTGTAGAAGGTTTGGTACAACCGAATATAGCAGACATACTTATAACAAATGTAATTAATTGCTTTGTCATGTCTCGGAGTGTAAACATTCATCATTAAGCATTACGGGCAAACGTGTTGTCTCTATTCACCAAGGAGTAATGTTTTATCCTGCAGCCTTAAATTGAGAGAATTTTAGTCTTTAATTAATTTAATTAGTTATGCAAATGAATATCGAAAGCTGTCGCCTTCTTCCTAAAGTCATCGACAGAATAATAATTTCACTTACAAAGTAAAATTATTTGTGTTTTTATTTCCCTTTTTTTACTTTATTAATAAAGAAACTAAAATATGTAGAGATGTGCAAAAATTCAACATAATTGACGTGCCATAGAGCTTAAGATAAATGCAAATAGTAATTAGTGAAACAAACTAATTTTGCTATGAGTTATAAATATATTGTGTTAACATAAAAGTCAGAGAGAATTCTCCAGTAAGTATATGTAGAAGTTAGGCAAGATACAATTAATAAGGTATTTTTTAGTAGTTAATTATAAAGCACTAGGTCACTATATAATGAAAAATTTTTAAAAACTTTTTTTTTATTATTTTTTCAATATTTCGCCACACCGTTGATTGGCATCATCAAGAAAAACAAAAATAATGAACAAAAAATAATGAATAAAAAAATAAAAGTTTTTAAAAATTTTTTATTAAATAGTGACTTTTATAGCTTTATAATTTTTAGCTTTATAATTAACAACTAAAAAATATTAAAAAGATCAAAAAACTATAACTATCATACTAATAAGGTATAATACTGCTGTAATAATACTGCTTAGTCTTGTATAACTTATATCAATTATTATTTATTAATTTTGATCATTGAATTGTCAGTGCAGTTTTAATTTTTTGAGAATTTTTAAAATTTTAAAAAGCCACTAAATTTTTTCTTGTTACTGTTGTTAAAACTTGTGAACAAGATTGAGTTCGATTTTCATCTTTAACACAGTTGACAACTAAGTGGACATTGCTCCGGTAGAATTAAAATATCTATAGCCTTAATACTTTTTTAGAAGAATTTACTCTTATAATTATCTTAAGCACAGACAGGAAAGCTTTTTAGTTTTGCATCATATAAAAATATATATTAATAATTATTTTAAAAATTAAATATCCATCTTGATAATAAACAAAAATGTTTACTACGATAAAAATCATAAATTCAAAACAATTGTGTTTATTTCAAATTAAAAAATCAATAAATAAGTTATTATGAGGATAAATGCATCGAATCTATATGCAAATCGGTTTCTTTTGTAGACCAGATATTTAAAACGTTTCTGCAGCAATGGCTTTTATTTAACAATGCAGAAGCATTCAAGTTTACTATCAAACCATGAAAATCGATAAACACAAAAAAAATAATTTTTAAAATTATCTTTTCTTTTATATTCCATTTTATTAACTTTTGCAGCAAATATCCTTTGCAATATTCTATTAAAAAGCAAATTTTCGCTCTCAAACTTAAACTATCTACAATAAACTAAATACTGCTTCGTTTGTTCCTTTTATTCAATAATAAAAAAATAGTCACAGCATTTCAAAAGAGGTAAACAATAGCTCAAAAATTAATTTGTATTATATTTTTTTATATTCTAATTAAATGCTGATGTTATTAAGATGCTGTTTAAAATAATACTTTTAAAGAATATGTATTTATAAAGTGAGTGGAAATTTACTTTGAATAGAGTTATTACGACAACCTTAGTTTTGGCTTGCTGTCCACGCTTCTTGCTAACCATTTTTATTGTTGAAAATTGGATGGTAGTAGCGAGCAACAATTAAAATAATTTTTTTAAGCATCTTACAGTATTCACTTCAATTATACTTGTTATGCCTTTCAGCTACTTTTTAAAGGGCCAAAGAAAACCCGACTTCTTTTAATAACAAATTGTTTAATTAAAACAAATGATATTAAATAAAACTTAATGAAAGTAAAAGTTAAGATTTAATTAATGAAACTATTAATTGAATGTCACTGGCAACAAAGTAAATTAGTAGCTGCCTTTTTAATCTCTAATTGTCTGTTAATTAATGATTCAGACAGTGAGAAAAAGAAATAATTACAATTGAAATAAAGAGCGAGGGAATAAAATTAATAAACGAAGAAGCAAATTAACACTTTGGGAAGGAACATTTTCAGCAGGCCATTTTTTTATTTTTTATATTTTACAGTTTATTTCTTCTTGTTTTCTTTATAATTCTTTCTATAGTCTTTATTATTTAAGCACAGCTTTCCGTGAGACACAGAAAATAATTTCTTGTCCATTTTTTCCTAATGTCTGCAAGAAGATATACTAATCGTTGAATGCATAAATCAAGTTGAATGTATAAATCTGCAAAACATTTTAATAACAAAATAATTCCAGTCATATACTTAAATAAAGTTATGAGAAATAAAAATATTTGCTTTTTTATTAAATAGAAGACAAAAATATTTTGCATTAAAGTTTGAAGTTGTAGGTGTTTTTCTTGTTTTAAGATAGAAAATTGATTTTTACCGCTTCCATACTTTTAGGCTTATTTATCTATAATTCTGAATTCTCTTTTTACCGAATAATAATGATAATAAATTTACGTTTATAAATTAACTTACATTATAATTTTTTTTACAGAAATTAAGTAATAGTTATTTTAAGTAAAAAACAATGAAGAGCTGTCAAAAAACCAAACATGAAAAATATGAATTTAAGTTTGGATATAATTATTGAATTTAGCTGTAGCAACTTAATATTTTTTTAAGCTCTGCAATGGGTTATAATTAACGTTCTTTAAAAATTTGTTAGAAATTTGTTATAAATATTGAAATATACCATTATTTATTATTCTTTTTTCTTAGAGCAGTTATTTTTGCACTCAATTGTTCAACAATATTCTTACAAAGAGGTTTTGTTTTAAAGTTTTTAAAGAAAATAATTATCAGCAAAAAAAAAGAAATGACCTATTGTATATTGCACAAATTGTCTACTTTTCTAAGAAATATAATACATACAAGACAACAACAACATGCTTATTATATCATCTAGGAAATAATTCAAACAACAGAAAACAAAAATAACTAACACAGAACAACAAAAGTACGCAGTTAAGTAGGCACCTACTCTAAATAATAATAACAACAGCAATATGGGGTGATGTAGTAGAATATTCTTGTATATGCGAGAACCCCTTAAAACAGCTATATAAGCCCCACTTGCTGGACAAATGAACTGAATTGAAGTTGACACATTGTTGAAAAAAAAAAACAAAATCCTAAAACATCTTTTAAGGCATTACAGTGTTGAATTTACCGCCGTTTTTGTTTTGTGTGTATTGAAAGTAAATAAATAATTTAATTTAAAACTCCACAGCGCTGTGTTATTATTTTGCAATAAAAGAATTCAATATAACAAAACGTTTGTTAAAAGGAATTAACGTGACAATATATAACTTAAACGCCTTGCTTTGTTTTTTCATAACTACTGTATAGAGAATTTCGAAAAGTAATTTTCATTTACAGTTTATACTTTAATTTATTACAATAATTAATTTCCAAAAGTTTAAAAGTGTTATAAAAATAGAAAACGTTTCTATAAAACTACTTAACTTTTCTCTTAGTAAAATTTAATTTCTCTCACCAATACCACTACATTTTAATTGTTGGACATCACTGATTTAAATTTTAATTTTTGAAATCGCCGCATTTGTTATTGTATGAGTTAGAAGTGCAATACAGACTGTTCCAAAATTCAATCAATCAATCAATGTTGTTAATTTAAAATTTTGTAACTTCGAATTAATCGCAAAAGTCTATATTCTTGTCGGTAAACAGGAGAGATTAAATGGATAGTTTTTTTGTTCTGTTTTATTTTTTTAAGGATGTAAATAGCTTCCCTCTAATTAATTTAAGCTGAATTTAATTTAAAGCGGGTACTATTGAATCGGAATTGAATAGGAAGAATTTAAAGATTGTTTGACTGATTTATTGTTTTTTTCACTGATTAACACGTAGTTTTTATTTTATTAATAAAAAAAATTGAGCGGAAATAAAACCATTTTTTTGTTTAAATAAGCATATTGTTACATTTTTCCTATTTCTTTTAATTGCAAATTTAACGATACTTTCGTTTGTTTAGACGTACTTTCTTATTGAGGCAAGGAATTTAAAATTGAACACTAGAGATGAGCGATATTTCAATAATTGTGATTACAAAAACATTCAACAGCAAAGTAACTGAGTTTATAAATAACAGCTATTTAATATCAAAATAATTCTTTTATACAAGTATTTGTTTTATGTTTCTTTCAGGAGACATATGTATTATTATCTCTAGGATTTATTCATAAGTCAGAAACAATTTAAGCCTGTCTTTGTTTCCCTGTTGTAGTAAATTGCATTATATACCACACAACGAACACACAGCTGAAAATGCCGCTGGCTGCATCTTCTTACATATTTTGAATTTGTATTTCAGTGGTGTCATGTAACATTTTTTTAATTTTTTTTAAAAAGGCAGCTTATATAAAACATACTTAAGCTTTTTAATAAATAAGCAATACTATTTTAAATTTGAAATTCTTAAAAACTGATTTTTAAGCACTCATTTATTTTACGTCTTACTATATTGACATCACTTAACTCCTTATTGTTGCCAACAAAAATAGAAATGAATTTAGTTGGACAATAACCAGATACTTTGTTGTCCAGCTGTCATTAAAATAATCATTCTCAGATACGCAATTGTATTTTTGCCAAATAATAGTTGGTAGCCTGCTATGCTGAAAGTGATTTATGCTTTAGGTGCAAATTCTATACACACAAACTGCATTTATATTTTGTTTTATTACATTTTGAGCTATCAAGTATAAGTTTGATTTTATTGTTAATATTACCAAAGAATTAAAATTATATTTTATTTAAATAAGTTTTTAATGTGATCAAAGAGAAAAATTTCATAGAGGTTTTAATATTATGAAAATTTAATTTTTTTAATTAAAAATTGCTGGATCGTTTGGTAAATAGTATTTCTCTTCAATTTCTTAAGTCGTTGCTAATTGTTACTGGAAAGTACTCACCTACTTTCTAAACTAGCAACGAGAGAGTGAAAAAAGGGCATGAAGAACGTGAAACGCATACTACATATTTTTTTACTAGTAGGAGTCGGTCAAACAGCTACTTTTGTCTATAAATTACTAAATATCTATAAATTATTAAATAACAAGTATTTAAAATTAAGAGTGTTTATTAAGATCGTTTTAATTATATTAAAAATTTGAACGTTTGCATTTATTTTTGGAAGGCAAGAAATTAAATAAGAATTTTCGTGGCCGTCGCAATGTTTTCTAAATTATTATCAAATGAAAATTATGGGTAGACAAACTGTGATAAAATGCAAAAAATAATAGTGTTTAGAAAAAATTTTAAAAAGTAATTATTTTTTTTATTATGGGATAACAACAGAAAGGAACTGTATTACTTGATATTTACAATACATTTACTCTCACACGACTGCACTCTTTCGTAATACTTAGATATCACCACTCAGTGCATTGGTATGAAGCGGGCTATCACAACTTGTTATTTACTAATCATGCACTTTTAGCAAACTAATGTTGCCATTCTTACCACAATACTACATTATGCTATCTAGATTCAAACTAGTTTAGTGAAAATGCACATTAAACTCGCACAGCCATCCAAACTAGATACTCTATTGCTCCTACAAATATCGATAAAGTCCTTCATTCACATTATTCTTAACTGCCATACACGGTAATGTTGCTATTTTTTTGCAACCAAGATTTCTTCGCGATTTGTATCACAATCACTTTTCTCATTGCTTCCTGCTTACATTTCCAATATAAATACTTCTTCACAAGCTCATCTACGCAGCCACATATGAATTGTTCTCATTTTCCTAAAGTCTTTGGTGAGGTTTTAGTTTCCCTGGCTTTGAGTTGACTCAACTCATCTATCTTTTGCAATCGAAAGTTCGGCCGATTTGTAGTGCTCTTTTACATTTGTATACCATTTACACTCCTCATATATCACAGGCTTTTTTCAAAAATTATATATCTTTCTAATTAAGGCCATGTTAGGATTTGCATTCAAGTTCTTCAGGCAATAACCGTTTTTACGCTGTTACAATGTGCTGCTCAACATATATATGTTAGCTATCATTTTTGTTAGCCACGCATCACACTTGCTCTTAGCATAACACTGTATGACAGGTTCAGCCCTATTTACCACACACATAATTTTTCAAGTGCAACAACAACATTGGCCGGCAACATTGTTTTTAAAGATATTTATGATACTATGGTAACAATATTCTCATTGTTGATTTACAACTTCTTTAATTATAGTCAAAACTTTGTGAATAACATTGATATCTCTAAGTAATAAGGCAATATCAATGATATCTGCCCACTTACTTTAAAGGATTTTTCTTTATTGACATCAAATATTACTTCAAAGAAACTTTTCATTTATTGCATTATTATTTCGTTTAAAAACTTTAAACCACTTTCTTGAAATGTGTAAGAATACAGAAAACTTTTATACATCCAAATGGACATATATACATATGTAGGTAGATTAGTAAATATAAATACATTTTTTAGCCAATAATCAAAACACGTGTAAAAAACTACCTGACAATTTAACTTTCAAAACTACGACTTCTTCACTTCAATTACAAGTTGTGTAGATGGAAGATTTCAAATAAATGTTTCTAATGCACAATTTTATATAAATTATTCAAGATAATGATGATGTTAAGTATATGTGACTGTAACGAAAATTATAAATAGGAAACAAATACATGTTTAAGGTTAAAAATACAAAATTATATTTTGCTACATCAGATTATTATTAGGGGAAATAATCTTACTTTATGTACCAAAAAAAAAAATAACGTTTTATCAATAAAGAAATTATTTAATAAAGGACGTCAGAGATAAAAATCTGAACTTGTAATCTAGTGAAAGAAAATTAAAAAAAATTCGTATAAAATTGTTTCCAGGGACAAAATGAAAATATATTTATAAATTATTTTTGTTTTTTTTTTGTCTTCTCCCACAAAATATTTTTTTGTGTAATTTATTTTATTCTAAGCATGACAACTACAAGTCATGCTAGTCAAGCTAGTTATGATGTGGTAGGGGGGATTGAAAAATTTTAAAGTGCTTTTCACTCTTCAGGTAATTAACAACTTTTATTCCCTTATCAACTAATCACAATTAAAAATAAACTTAAAATTAAAAAATAATTACTCATTTGTTGAAATAGTTGAAAGAAAAGAATAATAAAGTATCAAAATTCAATCAAGATTTTTTGGTGTATTAAATTCTCAAAATCTGAAATTCCTTTTGGCCCTAATAGTATGTAACATAAAAAAAGTTCCAAATAAAAATAAAAAAAAAATGAAAAAAAAAGTCATGGTAAAGAAAAATTATCGTATTATGTTGTTTGGTTGTCCTCCGCCAGTAGATGAAATAATATTGCCATTTCCCGTCGTAACTGGCCGGTTTGTATACAAGCCGATATTAAAAATTATCGTTTTTATATTTGACAAAATTTGTAATGCGCTTATAAAATAATATTGCTAATAACTTGAATACGCAGCATTTCTTTCAAAATAAAATAAATCACATTTTTCTTGTCTTATCCGCAATGTAAGTTTAGAG
Source organism: Trichopoda pennipes (assembly GCA_030448955.1). NCBI lineage: Eukaryota > Metazoa > Arthropoda > Insecta > Diptera > Tachinidae > Trichopoda > Trichopoda pennipes. The sequence goes on along the minus strand of JASKUP010000012.1, from coordinate 7,190,898 downwards.
ATAAAATAAATAACATATGCAAATGTTCAAATTAAAATATTTTAGTAATAAAAAAAATGAAAAGAAAAACATGGTTGGGAATAACGATAAGTTGAGAAAAAATCTTTCTATATGAACGTCTATGTCTAACGAAATTATTTTGTTTTAGTTAATTTCTGGTTACTTATTTTCACTTACATTCTGTACCACTTTCCTGCAACTTAATTCAACAATTTCTCTCGTAAAAATCTTACAGTCAGTTTATTTTACACAGGTTCAGTTACAAATAATCATGAAGATTTTTTTTTTTTAAATTGCTCTAAATCATATGTTCATGTATAAAATTTTTCACTTAAATTATTAAAACGTGACATTGATAGTCATCACCTCACTGTAGGGTTTCAAGAATTATTGTCACTTTTTCATGCACATGATTTTGTTATGCTGAGTACATTAAACAACAGCAACAACAATAAATAATAATGTAAGAAATTCATAACATGTTGCTTATAGTTTAAATTATAGGGCAACTAGAAATTATTTTTCTTTAGATTCTTAAGAGTCCCAATTACTCAAATCCTGAAGTTATTTCAAATTATGGCAATTAAATAGGGTTTTGATGCAGCCCATTATAAACGAACATTCACTAGAAATCTTTTATTAGTAGTTTGCTTAACATTGAAACGAAGTTTGAAAAATTATCTCTGATGACAAGGTACGCAAGAATTACATAACATTAAAACACTAATGACGAATGCATAACGTAACGAATGGAAACGTATGAAAGCAACATGTAGAGGAACAACTAACTTATTAGTTCTTATGGAATGATTAAAATTAAATCTAATGAAATATTTCCAGATTTAAGAAATTAGTGAGGAATTAGTCTTCGCCCAGTGAAATTTTTAAAGCTTAATAGGGTACATGTAATAGTGTATGTGCTCTCTATATAAATACTGTTTTAATCATTAATTTCTAAAATAGGAAGACACAATGACATTATCGCATCTTTTAAATTCGCTTGATAATTTCCATTAAATATAACTTTAAATATAACATAAAGTTTTATATATAACATAATAGACATACAATTCAAAACTCAAGTTGTTATGTAAATATAACTCTAAAATTTTATAATAAATAAATAAATGCAATAATTTCATGGCCTAATATAAAAGTAGCTGAATATCAGTAATATCAATTCTGCGAATATCAGGACATTTTCATGACTATTTGACTATTTAATAAAAAGTTTCAGGTCCTTTTTAGCTTTATACTCAAAACGTTTTAAGCCACAACTCTTATCAGCAGCAGGTAGCTGCGCAATGTCTGTAAATGCATAAGATCTGCAAAATTAAAGCTCCTCATATAAGTCATACATATGAACCATAAAAAGTAGCGTCCGGGAATAGAACCTGTTATCCGGAAAATGCTACATTGAGTTGCAGGCAAGTGAGTTGAAAATAAATTTCAATAATAATTTACGACAGTCTGCTATGAGGTAAGGATTTCAAAGCCTTGTTAATCAAGAAATAGTCGGGATTACTTATAATGTTTTAACCCAATCGAACATCAAACCCGTGGCAATAAAGTATATTAATTTAAATAATCTGTTACGGGATTTGAATTTAACGGGAATGGCAGTGTATGTTCTTTTTCTTAGGGGTTGGCAACGCGTCCGCGGCGATTCAGAATAGATATACAACACTGGGTTAGGGGATTTTTACTAATTCCTTTTTGTTATCGCGCTCTTCTTCACACACAGGGGAAAAGGTGGCGTGATACTGACCGCTATGTAAGCTGACCAATGGGCGTACGACAGCAGCATCGATCAACATACAAAGTACAGCGTATTTATAAGCAGGTGCACTATTGTATTAAAAACTAATAAAGTAAGATTATTTCGAATTATATTATATATTACTGGCTCATTTTATATACATATACATTATATACTTTCTTAAATTCACTTAAATTAGAATAAACCACTTACCCATGTATAACTATAATTAATATAATAATTAATATATATAATTAATTTAATTACTTAGGTTATTTACTTTCTCGGCTGCTCTGTAGCACTATCAATAATATTTCTTCCATATATGTAATTATATGTAAAATAAATTGAATTGAACATGAAGTTCTAGAATTTCTATTATTTGAGAGGAGTGGAGGCTAGACTGAAGTATGGATGAAAAAAGTTGACCACAAGAGGGAATTTATAAGGGACAGTTTAACCGTGGGCATCCATGCTGTCAAAGGGGTAGGGGGAAGAATGTGCCCGCATGTCATTACAGCTGGACATGCAGATAATCCCTTGTAATGTGGTAAGGCGAATCGAAAGGTGGAAGGAAACATAAATCGTGATTTTAACTGAACTCTTGGTTTTAATTGGCATGGAGGGGTCAGTGTATATGTTAATACGTTAAGGACACGAGTCGAGCAACTTACCAACCTGATCGAGCTAGTCGGGAACGTTAACTACACCATGCTAAACTTGGATTTTGTGTTTCTTATACTTTTCTTTTTTTTTTCAACGTACCAGCTTCTTTTTATTAATAAAACTAGAACGACGTATAACAAATCGCTTGATAAGCATGCTTGAAGAGCTGATTTTGTAATATCACCTATAGTTCAGTTTTTAAAGTGGTGCTCAAAATTATCATGGGACAATAATCGGATTTTGTTTGTTACAATGTGTATTAAATATTTAACATACTTATTATTATGATACTGTCGGCAATAATTGTTAGTCATAGAGTTGTAGATTTTTAAATTATAATTTATATGCGGTTTTAAATTTTTCCCAAAAACAATTTTATTATAGAAATGAATACATCAAACATCTGAACAGTCATTGTAAAATTTTATATTAAAAACTAAAAGAAAATAAGTGACTGAAAACGTTCGACAATACAACGAAAAAAACTTTAATGGCTTTCGACGATACATTTAGATAATAATAATAATAAATGACTACAGCATAAGCAAACAAAACAATTTTCTGTTTAAACAGCATGACATAAAAGAAAACACAATTTATGAGTAAATAAATAGTAACAAAGGAATAAAATGTATTAACGGCAAAGCAAAATCCCAGAAAGTGGTTTTTTTAACGCAGCAAAAAAATATTTTGCCACATATGTCACCGACAGATGTTCTTCCAGTGGTTTTATTCGTAAATCAATCATTACATTATCCATGATTTTAATTGTTTTGTTAACCTTAAAATAGGAATCGTGCATTTATTATTCTTTCCGAGATTAACAAAACTTTAACAATTATATTTAAGCAGCAGGTTGTCCAGAAAAGCGACGGCATAATTTAAACTGTAGAAGGAAGATACGAGATATTCATTAAAATTTGTAATTCCAAAAACAATTTATAAGCACTAAAGAAAGACAAAAATACTTCAAAAACCTTTCAAATAATACGAATTAAATAGTCGTTATGATACCTCATGCTAAGAGAAGGCAAAACTTTTCTTTTCAAATCTTTTAATACACGTACAAGACCATTAGTTGTGTAGAAATAGTAAAGAAACAAACTGTCATATAAGATTTTAAATTGCTTTAAAAAAATTCTTTTTGAGCTGACAACAATTCTTTTTTAAATGTGTACGTCCAGTTAACACTTTATCCACAAAGTGAGCTTAAAACTTTTCTTTTATTTATTAGGATCTAATGTTTAAAAGCAGAAGAAGTAACTAAGAGTTATTTATTCACTTATTATTATATACACACGTAAAATTTTTCTTTACCAACCTCCGTTGCAAGTTTTAATCAGAATTTAAATCTAGTCAGACTTCAAATTCTGGCCAAGTGTCAGTTGTACTGTCATAGAAAAAGCTATGTACCATGTAGTGGCCACCCTTCCATTTTGATTTTTAAAACTTGGAAATAATAATACATGGTTGGAGCAAATGTAAAATAAGGCATTATAAAAGTATCACTACCGTTGCAAGTCCATTAATATAAATTTTTTATACTGGCCTTAATAGCGAAATAGTAAAATGTATTCTGCTTAAACTTGTAGTTTCAGTTCCAAAATATAAGGTTCAAAGCAAAGCTATGCTAATAGTTGTTTTGGGCGGTGTAAAAAATAAAATAATGTACCAATGATGCTACTACTCCAAGCTCCACACTATACTGTCACTATCTTTGGATATGTGATATGCATGCTTTTAGATCCACAGATACGGCTATCTTTTGCTCTTTAAGCTGTTTTCTTCAGCAAACCGTGATTGTAGTTTTTGTACGGGGTTAATTTGAATCTGTAATAACGTAAATTAAATTAAAACTTTTATGTGAGATCTCTAATGATAATTTTATTAATGCTTGTTGAAAACCGAGACTGATTGAAATAATCGATTTTTCCATTCAATTGGATAGCGAAATGTATTATTCACTGCAAAATATTATCAGGGAAAATCACTCGCTTATAACATCCAATACAGTAAGTTTCGGGGCTCGTCTCTTCAAAATTCCATCAAACGTTTTTATGTCAGCTGATCTTGTCGTTCCCAGCTTTTCAGGATTAATTCGTACAACACAACCCCGCCTCCATTTAGACCTTGCTACGTTATCATCACAAATAAAGACTAATTAGCCGACTTGAAGAGAGATGCTTGGCAGAAACTATTTAAATCTTTTTGGCAATTCTAGAAGATACTTTCTAATCCAGCGTTTCCGAAATCCATTTTTTCAAGCAGAATTTGCACAACGTAGCAAGAAATGGTTTAGTGTAATAGGTTTAGGTTCCTTAGGTGATACAGGAATAAGTGTTAATGGTCTTGGGTTTACAATATTTTCACATTCAATTAAAAAGCTGGGAGAAATAATACGGAAAGCGATTTTTTTACAGATTGTATTAAGCGTTTCCAAACGTCTCCAGAACTTGGATCAAGGATGTTAATTTACAAACTATTTCATTGTAATACATAAAAAACAATTCACTTTTTAAGAGTTTATTTATTCCCACAAAATTTCTACCATTATAGCTTCGAATTTGAATTGACGCTCCACGTTTGTTAATGAAATTTCTTAAACTTAATAAAAACGATTCGGTGGTTAAATCAGTTACAATTTCAAGATCTATTTCTCTGACGTTCAAACTCTCTTTTCTCTTTTATTGACAACGGCGTATTTTTATATTGAATGGTCCAAACAGATCAACACCAGTGTAGGAAAAAGGTTTAATAAAAGGAGTTACTCTATTAACTGGCAACATACGCATCTGAGGTTGAATGAGCTTAGTTTTTCTTATCCTACAAACATTACACTTATTTTCAACAATCCGAACTAACCTTCTTAATGACGGAATCGAATAATTTTGACGTATATCTCCCATTACATTATTGATGTTTTGATGACAATTCTTTGCGTGGTAAAATTCTACTAACAAACGAGAAAACCGGTCATTTTTCAGCAGTATTATAGGTCGCTTAGCATAATTAGTAAGTGCAAAAGCATTATCTAAACGACCACTAACTCGTAGTAAATCAAGTTCATCGGTGTTTGGATTTAGTGTTCTTTAATCACTCGACAAATTAATATTTAGGTTTCATGTTAACCTGTTGTATTCAGTGGGAAAATGTTTTTTCTGAACATGTTGAACAATTTTATTTTCACCGTCCGATAATTTCTTTACAGTTAGTTTTTCTCTAGTTTTATTATTAGTTTTCAATTTAAAAAAATTTTTTTCGTAAAATCCAATTACTTAAGATAAACTATTACTACTTCAAAAAATTTTGATAACCGGTTTATAATGACAATAACACTAAATTCTGGCGGTAATATAACGATGTGCTTTGATTTTAAGAATTTATCACTTCTATCTTTTCTTTTCCCCATAGCCAGTTATCCTCCCAGTAAAAAAAAAAGTCCGATCATTTTTTCTAGCGTCCTGCTGCCTTATAATTAATAGACAATTTTGCTCTTGTAGCAACATCCGCCGGATTTTCTGAGGTTGGACACCAACGCTAATCACAAATTTTAGAATTCTTTAGCATTTCTGATACACGATTCGCAACATATTGCTTATATTTCCGGTGGTCATATACCAACAAACAGTAATTAACAAAAAAAAAAAAAACAAGTAACAATGGTATTGCGTAAATTACCTAGTTCTTTTCACCGATGATTATTGTCTGGACAACAGTTTTAAAATATGTCAAAATATTTCCATATCGCAGTTATATTTCATAGTGCTAATAAAGCCATTATTGCTAAATTATAGAGCATCTTAATATATTTTATGTTCAACATAGAGCCAACAAGTGTTTAAAGTGTTTCGCGCGTGCGAACTGCATTGTTATAGCCCGTTATTAAAAAATATTTATATACTCGTATTATTAAAACAAGTTTTTTAAAAGTTTTATAAAAATATTTCTTAGTTAACAGCAAACATCCTCTACGGAAAAGACATAACGATATTCTCTTTTTATGTTGATTTTTTTTGGATTAGTAACACAAAAAGTTAACTAAACCCAACAGATTACATTTAGTACATTAACTCACTTTGTTTTTCGAAACAATAGTAATAATAATGCGAAATGTATTTTAGTTGGGACGGCACATTGCTTTGTTATCAGATTTTATGAATTTATATTAAAAGTTTTATAGGCGAAGTATAAAAATAATATATGTTTTCTTAAGCAATAGCATAAATAAAAACTGTGGCACGGAAGTTAAATAACATTTTGGGAAAGTTTTAAGCCAAACACGGCACAATGAATGTAAATTAATACTTGAATACACGATGGCGTCAATTCTTACTGATGCCTGCAATTTAAAGATGTATTTATTTTATGTTAGCCAGCCATGATGGAGTGGTATGACAAGTGACAAGTGGTGTTCAAGTGCTTTAAAAATAATTGCACAGTGGGTTACAATCTACGAAGGATTTGCTTATATAAAATAAAATATTTGTGCTCTGTTTGTATTTTTATCACAAACATTTTGTACGGAAAATTTAATTGAATTGTAATGAATTTTCATACAATTTATTTGTTAGACAAAAGAATTCTTTACTAAAATATTATTTTGTCTTCATTATGATGTATATTAAATAAAATACCAGCAACCTAGAAAATTTTAATATAACAGTATTTGATTGTCATTTCCCAAAAAGTAAAAAAACAAACCCCTTTTTCAGCACCAAAAAAACCGCCGCTGAGTATGTGTGTAAGTAAAATTTACTAATAAAAGTAAAAGGCCTTGTCAATTACCAGCCTACTGTGACTTTAATAGATGAATAGTAATTTTAATTGGATAGTGCAGGTGACTATAATTATTATCACGACAAAAGGAAAGAATAGCTAGTTTTAAATTGCCATCATTGCCGGATACTACTTTTAAAGAGCAAGTCAAATGGCTACAGGGACTAATAGTCATCTTTCGCGAAAGTAAATTATATTTTTTTCGACTGATTGCATTGAGCTTGTAACAGGATAGTGCTCCTTTATATAAGCCAGAATTGTTAGGAACATATTTTTTTTGAATAAAAATATTCAGTTTGTTAAATGGATAAATGTACTCCTGAAATGATTTTTTTTATTGTTATTTGAAGAAATTTTATTTATCAACATAAAACCTAATATTATAATTATTTTAGCAAAATTTCAAAGATTAATATTACTTTTTTTTATATAGTAATTAAAGTTATTTGACCTTTTTAAAATTTATTTGTATTTTATTTTTGAAGCACTAGGTCTTTTTTTTATAAAAAAATTTAATCTTTATTTTTTATATATTATTCTTCAGTATTTCGCCAAACTATTAGTTGGCATCTTCAGGATAAACAAAAAGTGTATAAACAATTAATCAAAAATGAGTCAACAATTTTTTTCAACAAACATTAAACAATTTACGTTGCTTTTATTACTTTAATAATTAAGACTTGAGCGTATTACTTTCACAGTAGTTTAATTCTATCCTACTGTGCCTTTTCGTTATCTATCTTAAATTATAAAAATGTTATTAAGTTAAACTGCAAACATAATTTTTAAGAAAATTGTTGCCTTTAAAATGTAATTTTATTAAACAGATAAAAGGCTTGTGTGACATTTTGAGAGGATAAATTCATTTTAAGAGATTTCTTTTTTTTATAATAATTTTCTTTAACACTCTTGCAGTAGCTTGAACAACTATTATATATTCACGAGTATGTTACATATAAGTAAGTACTTCCACTTAGTGATACAAGATTTTTAAAAATGTTGCAAAACCCTCAAGCAAAATAAATTCAATGAAATAATACGTGAAATAATTGATTGTATGCTAAATTTATATTACCGTGCTCTCGTGAAATCAATTAGCAATAACAACCAGCTGTGTCTAATATATAATAAAAAATATGTAATATTTGGGTTTGATATCAAATTATAGCTTTCTACCCTAAATGATTATTTTTTTTTTGTTACAATGAAGAATATTTCTAGAACGTCGACCTGCACACAACATTTTGTCAAAATTTTCATTAAGCTTGGAACTGTTTGCAAAGATAATTAAGATCATCCGATTAAGAGACAACCAGGTAGATGACTTTCTGTACATCGAATCAAAGCTTTATGACGCATAGCAAGGCATAAAACCTCGTGTGAGTGTAATATAGCTTTCATGTCAGTATCGAGCTTTATTAATCACAGAAAATGAATTCGCTGTGAGACTCGAATATGTTGCCATCCCATTTTGAAGAGAATTAGCACTATAGGCAACAATGCCTAGCTTATTTAGGTGTCTTACTTCCGCGCTAAGCTACTTAGATGGCAAAAGACGAAGGACAAAAGAAGCTTCCATTTGATTTATTCAGCACTGCCCTAGCTGGGATGGCATATATTTTTAATTAGGCGTTTGTTTTAAACCAATTTTGCTCAAAAAGGCTGGATTGCTATAATATTTAGCATGTCTTTATACCAATAAATATACAAAATTTATGTGTTTTCTTATCACATATATAGACCACGCACTTACTTAGTCTAGGTAGACTGCAGTAGAATTTTGTCGACTTTGTGTATTATATGGAATTCGGCTAGAAAGACTGAATGATTTGAAACACGGTATAAAATATTTTCTGCGAATATGGGTATATATATATATATGCCTATAAATACATTTAATTTTCACAGAGTATTTGTTGCTGTTTCTGCTTTAAAGAATTGTACAAAAACTTTAAATAGAATTAACTGAAGTGTATCACAGTAGTAACGTGATTTTTATATATGATTAATCTTGCTAGTTCGCTATAAATAATAATGTTAATTAGCACTATTTTTTCAAGGCTTTTATTTTAAATTTACTCAAAGATATATTTCTCTGTTCGCCGTAGAAAGTTTATAAATTAAAATTTAAAACGTAGTCCATAAGTAACCTTTCCAATGCGAGCGTAATTTGGCTTTATTGTATATGTATTTGAAGTAACCTTTCAGCAATATTTTGTAGTTTTTGTATATAAATATGTATTAATCTTTTTAACAATCTTTTTAATATATATTTTTTCAATATTTGGCTTGGAAAGCTTCTTCAGGAAATTATTTTTAATAATTGTAAATAATTTTTGTTTTTATATCGTTAAAATTTAATTAAAAAGACCGTTAAATAGATTAATACATATTTATTTAAGAAATAAAAGGTCGAATAAAAATAACAATCAAATAGTTTTTGTATACTATTACATTTTTTGTTTGTTTTTTTTTTAACTTAAATAATATAATAATTCTTATATTTTTAATATTTTATTTTAATATTTTATTAGTAGTTTATTGATTTAGCACTAGGTCTTTATATAATACTAGCTGACCCGGCAAACGTTGTTTTGCAATAGTAATAACGAAAAAATTGGATTTACTTAATTTTAATTAATCTTTCGTGTAGAGAATACCTTAAAAGTGCTATGTTATGTTATAGTTCGACTTGTAATAGAAGTTAAATGTTCCCAGATCGAAATATGCCATAAATGTTGTTGATTTGATTTGTGGAAAAATTGTAATTTCAATGCAATTCTGCCGAATCACGTTTTTCAGGTATTTTTCGAGTTTTCCACTAAGAGTTTTCTATTTTGCAATTCGAAAAGCTACAACGGAACAATTGCACACAAAATTCCATACTAAAAATTAATTTTCGATTTTTCCAATTTCTCGGATTTTCCGTACGGTTTTCCCAAAATTTTCTTTTGTACTAACATTCTCCTATACGAACAACTGAAAAAAAAATTGAGCCTAATCGGCCCAGCCGTTCTAGAGTTATGGAACGACAATAAAATTTACACTTCTTTTTATATATATAGAAGAAGATATAAGTTTTATCTTTATTTTTTATTTCAAATTAATCAATAATTAAATATATATTAATCTTTTAAACGGTCTTTTTAATTTAATCTTAACGATATATTTTTTCAATATTTCGCTTTCAAACAAATTATTTGTTAATAATTTTTGTTATTAAAAATTAATTTTCTCGAAGAAGCTTTCCATAGGAAAGCGAAATATTGAAAAATTATATCGTTAAAATTTAATTAAAAAGACCGTTTAAAGATTAATACATATTTAATTAAAATAAAAAAGGTCGAAGAAAAATAAAGATATTAATCAATAATAATATTTAAAATTAATCAATAATAATAATTTTTCAACTTTTTCAGGGATATTTTGTTTAAAACTTTTAACTACTTATAAAAGCAAACAACATATAAGCAGATTATAATAAGATTTTTTTTACTTTTATAAGTGCATTAATATACCTGTAGTTTTGTCTTGATAATTTTAACTGAGCTTCTACTATTTTTATTCAGTATAAGGGTTAATACTTTAATACTTTCACAGACAAATATTTAATAATTCTTTCTGCGAAAATACGCTTCAGTAACACTTTTTCATTTCGTGGCCGATAGTCAGTTAAATGCCTTATGTAACCAAGTACAGCAAATTAATGATCTACTTAGTTTTATATACTTATTACGCTGGAAAAATTGGCATTTTTTTTAAACCGGAACAGAACCAGAATGTTAATCTCAGGCGCAATGCACTATTTTCACTTACCTAAATAAGTTATATGTAAAATGCTTTAACAACGAACTTTATTTTTTACATGTAGAACTTACTGACAGTCTTTTCTTAATTACTTGTTTAAAGTAGTAAAATGTTCACGTATTTGTTTCTCCAGTTTAATTCTAATTTAGGTAAATTTCTGTTACAATAAATTTTTTTGTTAAAGCTGCACTCTGAACAGCAATATTAAACTGCATAATATTTCTGTTATGAATATAATGATGCTAAAATAACGAGATTAATGTTTGTAAGCAAAAGCAGTACTTTTAATATTATTTAATTTTATAAATTTTTCTTTTTTCTTTCTTTTTTCGGCTTAAGGTCTTGTTCAATATATTGAAAAAATTAAAACATTTGCTCAAGTTTAAAACAATTTATTGTTAAATTTTTATTTTCCAAAATTCTCCTCTTTAAAAACCAATATTTCGGCCAACTTTGTTGGTCATCTTCAGGGCTTTTTCCTACAATAAACATTAACAACAATAATTATAGCTAATCAAAAAACCTTAAAACATTTCACAATGAATATTTACATTTAAAATTTTTATATTAAAAACTTCTGAGTACGTTACTAAACTACTAAACTTTGTCTGTTTACTTGGAAATTTTTATTTTTCCTTTTTCCTTTTCAGTTTTGTGTTTGTTAATTGTATGTCGATATATGTGGGCACAATTGTCCGTATCAGTCTTGTAGTTAATACGTTTCTCTGTTGGGATATTTATTATGTGGAGCATCTCTTGCATGTATCTCTTTGCATAATTATTTTCTCTCTCCAGAACTCTTACTTGTCTTAATTCTGGTTTATGTCCAGTTGTTGCACAGTGGGATGTAAGTGCAGTTTTGTGGTTTAATTCTCTGTTGTTTGTTTTTAAGTCTGACTTATGTGATGCCAATCTTGTCTTTAGTTTCGTTTTAGTTGTACCAATATATACTTTTTGGCATATATCGGTGTCGTCTCCATTACATGTTATCTCATAGACTATATTCGATTGGTCCATTTTGTCTAATTTAGACTTCATGTTGTTGAATAACGTCTTTGTTGTGTTATTTGTCTTCATCGCGAGTATGTATTTATCTCTGTCATAAATATCCGAGTATTTAACTCTTTCCGATAGTCCAGGGATATAGTCTACTGATTTGTAGATTTTCGTCTGTATTCTAGCGGTTTTGTCATTATCGATTCTCATTCCTTTTTGTTCCACATGATTTATTAAATTTATTATTGTCTTTACAGGAAAGTCATTTTTAATAAGAATGTTCGTGATTCTTTCTTTATTCTTTTGATGAAAGTGTACATTGCTGATATCCAACACTCTGGTAATAAAATTAGTAGCTGTATTGATGATTATATTGCGGGGATGTTTCGAATAATAATTAATTAATCTTCCGGATGACATAGGTTTTTGATACCAGTCTAATTTTAGTGTTCCTTCTTCTCTAATAATCATCGAGTCCAAATATGGTAGCTTTTTGTCAACTTCCTTTTCTGTCGTAAACTGTATTTGTTTATTAAATGTATTTAGGGCATTTAGTGTTTCTTCAACTCTACTAGTTTTAACTATCGCAAAAAGGTCGTCAACATATTTGGTCATTAGCCTTGGTTTTATTTTCATTTTGTCCAATGTTGTGTTGAGCAGTTCCTCCATAATGATATCCGCTATCACAGGAGATGCAGGAGATCCCATTGGCATTCCTTTATTCTGCTGGTAAAAAAGTTCCTTATATCGAAAATATCTGCAATCTTTAATACAAAACGTTAATAACTCCATGAATAATTTCCTCGGTATCTTCGTGTATTGTTCCAATATTTCCCATTTGTTCTCTATCATTGTTATGGCTAAATTAACAGGAATGCTCGGAAACAATGATATTACGTCAAATGAAACTAACAATTCGTCCTCTTCTATTCTTATATTGTCAATTCTAGACTTTAAATCTTTTGCATCTTTAATGTTGTAAATCGAGTCTAAAGTCAAATTCTTTAAAATATTGATTAAATATTTGGAAAGTTCATAAGAGGGTGAATTTATCGATGAGCATATCGGTCGGAGTGGTGTATTATCCTTATGAACTTTCGGGAGACCATATATTCTTGGTGCAACTGATATCCTTGTTGTCAGTTTGTTTTGTGATGCCACATAAGTCAGACTTAAAAACAAACAACAGAGAATTAAACCACAAAACTGCACTTACATCCCACTGTGCAACAACTGGACATAAACCAGAATTAAGACAAGTAAGAGTTCTGGAGAGAGAAAATAATTATGCAAAGAGATACATGCAAGAGATGCTCCACATAATAAATATCCCAACAGAGAAACGTATTAACTACAAGACTGATACGGACAATTGTGCCCACATATATCGACATACAATTAACAAACACAAAACTGAAAAGGAAAAAGGAAAAATAAAAATTTCCAAGTAAACAGACAAAGTTTAGTAGTTTAGTAACGTACTCAGAAGTTTTTAATATAAAAATTTTAAATGTAAATATTCATTGTGAAATGTTTTAAGGTTTTTTGATTAGCTATAATTATTGTTGTTAATGTTTATTGTAGGAAAAAGCCCTGAAGATGACCAACAAAGTTGGCCGAAATATTGGTTTTTAAAGAGGAGAATTTTGGAAAATAAAAATTTAACAATAAATTGTTTTAAACTTGAGCAAATGTTTTAATTTTTTCAATATATTGAACAAGACCTTAAGCCGAAAAAAGAAAGAAAAAAGAAAAATTTACAATAAAAAAGGTCTACAACTTAAAAAGAATATTTAATTTTATATTTATAATTAGGATTGATTACAAAGTGATATTTAATGACTTTGCCACGTTTTGTTGGATATGAATATGTTTAATTCCGCATCAATTATACGCCACAGTGATATACAAAATATTTTTGTACAAAAAAATTAATTTGTCGTTTACTGTAATTCAACCCTCTTTAATTAAAGCATTGTTATAATTAAGCCACTTGATATAATTGAAAATTAATTGCCAACATTAAAATTGGAACAGCGTTTTTTCAAAGATATTTTTTTATTAAATTCATGAGTACAAGTTAGTACAGTGTACAGTGAAGCAATATTTAACTTTACTCTTATTTAAAGAAAAAAATGAAAGGTTTTAACGATCTAATTAAAAATATCGTATGACAAAAGAAAAAACTTATATATGTAAAAAAGGATTACCCTCTCTTTGTTACTGACATTACAATCTCCCACGCTTAATATCGCATATGGTCTTCAAAACGGGCCGGAGGTCTCCTGATTCGGTTGGATCTTCTTATGTAAACAGGTGTTCCCAAAAGCTGAGGTTGTACATATGGTTTCGAATTTGGTGCGTTGATTGGAACAGCAACTCTACGTTCGATTTGTACTTCTTCTATTTTAGGTTTTTTCTTAACTGGTGATACGGCAAAAGTTACAGACTTTTCTGGCTTTGCTACGTTTGATTTGTATTACTGGTTTATGTGACGTTTCAGCTCGTACCCTTTGTCGAGATTTACTTGATAGTGAAGATGACCAAACTTTGCCTTCACATTTCCAAATCTCCATGTTGGGTTATTTTGATCGTGCCATCGCAGCTACCTCTCACGCTAATTTGGTGAACCAATGGTCTGAGCAAAATTGATTTTGATTTTTTCAATGGGCTCATGGCGTCTAATTTGATTCTAAACTCACGCCTAAGATAGAGTTTTGAGGGACTATTCCCATCTGCTAATAGGGTTGAGGGACTATTCCCATCTGCTAATAGGGTTGTCCTAGATCGAAAAAGGATTTCTTGAACCTATATGTGAGTTATCGTTTTCCATAGCTTTTAAATTTGATTTTAGAGTCTGAATATACCTCTCGGCTAAACCATTTGTTGCTGGATGCCTTGGGGCTATAAACTTTTGAACAATACCATTATCAGCACAATAATTTTTAAAAACGAAACTTTGGAAAATGGTAGCATTGTATGGGACAATTATTTGAGTAAGACAAGCGTAGTAAAAATAATCTGTAACAATGTAATTGTTTTTTCAGAAGTTGGAGCATCTTTGCTAATACGAATTTTAGGCCATTTTGATTTTGCATTCACTAGCACTAGGAAATGATGATTTTGGAACAGCTTGGCATAATCAATATGAACCCGTTAGAAATTTTTAATTAGCTCCTCTCACTGATGTGTACCTACTTTTAGTGGGTTTTTCTTACCTTGGCACAACTGGTACATGATCTTACTAAATGTTCGATGTCGGAGTCTATACCTTTCAAAAAACATTACCTTCTTGCTAACTGTTTCCTTTTTACGAAGCCGACGTGTATGTGATGCAATTCCTTTAAGACTTTTGCATGTAACTTTGATGGAATCAGGACTTGATCGCCCTTGAATATAACACCATCTTTAATGGAGTAGCCAGCTTCAAACTTTTTGCCGTTTAGCAGGTCTTGCTTTAATTTTGGCAGCTCCGAATCACGTTCTGTGTCATTCGAAATGTTCGTAGCAGTAATTGCTAATGTAGAAATTTGATTAATTGTTTGATATTGAATGATCCGAACCCTCTTATCTAAGAAATGTGTAAAATTTGTTCAACCTTTGATTGTTGTTTTGGAAAGCAGCCAGCATTAATGTTATCTTCAGCTTTACGGTGTTGTATTTTGTAATTAAAACCTTGTAGAAATGATGCATATCGAAGAAGTCTGGCTCATGTCATCGCTGCTGTTTTCGCGTTTTGGTGGAAGATTCTGAAGTGAGGGCGATTATCGGTTATCGGTTATCGGCAAATTCCCTACCATGTAGGTACATGTAAAATTTATCAACCGCAAAAATAATTGCTAACGCTTCTTTGTTTAGCCAAAAATTACTTAAGTGTATATGAAAAACGAAGACATTCATTCGTTCGCCATTATGAAATAGTTCATAAGCTACACCACATTCCTTTTGCTATAAAGATTCATTTAGCTTATTAATTATTAATGTAATAACGGTATATTAGTCACGTGTTTCTACTTCTTATGTCACTCCTTCACAGAAGTTTAGTTTTCTCTTTTTTAAAGGAGTGAGAGTTCTATATATCTATATATCATGACACTTTTTTTACACTTCACCAAAAGAGTTGTGGGAATAATAACTTGAAAAATTTTTTCCCTTTGGGTAATATATTTGTGTTCAAGGATTCCCCTAGCTATCTGACTATATCCAACATATAATTTATAGCAACTCCTTAAAAGCCGTGGTAAAACTGATTTCAAGACTGACAGATAGGAAAGACTAAACTGACTTGTTTTTAAATAAGCCTATTCATTAATTATAATTTATGCGAATGGAAGTGCATGTCCTAAATTTTCAAAAGGAAAAAATACTTTTACTTTCAGTGATTTGACTTACCTTATAAAAGTTTAATATAAAAGAAAATGAAAGAATAATCAAATGCTATTTTGTAAAACTAGGGGGTTTTTTTACAATTTTTACCAATAGATAGTTTAATTTTTGCGCAATTTCGATTTGGATTAAAAATTTTTTTTGGTTTCATTTTGATGAGTTTTAATTTTTTTATGTAGTATCGGAGTTTAATCAATTTAAAATTTTTTGATTATTATATTCACTGATGAAATTGCAATATGGATATGCCCTCTCCCACAGTAATACATTTCAAAATTTGTTGTTGAATAAATGTTTTATGAGAATATCATAAAATGTTTATTTTTTAATAAATATTTTGTGAGAATATCATGAAATATTTATTTGAAGGACTCAAGCACAGATTAAAATTGCTTAAATTGAAAATGATTTCGATTAATTATGAATTACTTATAATAATTATAGTTATTTGAACTTTTTAATATTTAATAATAATATTAAATTACTAAATTTGTTTTAATAAAAATATGAGTTGTTTGAAAAGTTTTCCTTTTTTTAAAAGTTTTAGTGAAAAGTTAACGATATAATGAAATATCGATCTGCTATTAAAATTCGAATGTGTGAATTTTTCAAAATTTTATACAGTAAAAGTTTTGGTCCTCCCTTACCCCCCAACAAGTTTTTTTACTACAAAATCCGATTGTTGGCAGTTTTACTACTTCAACTCTTTCTTGAAAGAAAATCTTCGGCATAGTAACGGGCACTCTGTCGAGCTTGGGCGGTGGTTGACTACTTTCCGGCAAATAGGATTTATTTGCAAATATACCATTCAAAAGGTTAGCTTTATTAACCGGGTCAGTAAATATTTGATCACTCTTTTAAAGAGTCGCTAATGAAGAGCTAGCATTAGACCTTACTCTATTAAAAAAAATACCTAAAATTCTTGCTACCTCTACGCGTAGCAAAAACCTTAGTACGAAGGCGCTCCTCGTATAGATTATTTTCGAGCCTTAGTACATTGGCACACGAAGATCTCGTCGTTTTGCGTAGCGAATCAGTATCTGCGTTTTTGTTTCTACGCCAGATACTGATTGCTTCCTATCTTGATTAAACCAAGATTTCGATTTGGTTTTAATCGAATTTTTTTTAGATGGAACAAAAGTTTTCATTCCAAACAAAATGATGTTTACAACCATTTCCACCATGGCACCAAAATTATTGTCCAAGAAACAAAGTTTCCAGTTAAATTAGGTAAAATTCTATGAGCTAAGCCCAACGAGCCTTCTCAAAATATATTTTAAAAGTTTGATAGCTGGTTTCGAAACGTTGTGAAGCTCCAAATATTAAAAGGAGGCGGAGATGATACATTGATCGGAGGTACACAAATACTAACTTCATGCTTTTGGGGATGTGAAGTTAGAAAAAGGTATCCTTCAACACAAGAAATGTGTTGGCTCATTCAATAATTGCACAAGGTGGTTGTGCGCGGCAAATAACCCAACATATTGGCCTTCTGTAGTTCTATCGCTTGAAGGACTAAGCTAAGAACAGTTGTGGACATTGAACTCACCAGCAGCAATAATTTCACTATTTGGGTAACTATTGAGAATCTTTGATATGGAGTCGGAAAGAGAATCGAAGCCATTCCCGCTTTTGGACTTTTGTAGAGAACCTAAAAAAGCGAGAGATGTATCTTGATCCTGATACCCAAGGCAGCTCAATTCAGGGTCATATGTACCCAATGGTTGCTGGTACTAGTACATAATAATGCAAGGCCCCGATGGAAATTAAAAAGCGACACTAGGTTGTACCCAGGTAAGCGAAAAGCCTGCGGATCAGAATTTTTTTATTACCTGAGTCTAACATAAGGCTAAAATATCCGGCCGGGCATATATAGAGAAATAATTCTCCCTTAACCCGCGTATATTGCAGAAGTCAATTCTCAATCGACCTGACAAAACAATAAAAGAAATCAAAATTCGACCCTCTATTTTGCTATACTCCAACCAATGTAATAACTTTCGCTTTTTATACTAATTAGTGACCAGTGATAGGCCTTCATCAGAAATAGTTCAGCAAAGGTTAAAACAATAGTACCAGCAAGGCAAATTTTAAATTTCCACCAAACAGAAAGGGTACAAGTTAAAAGAACCATAAAATCCCTGGTCCCTTCCTCTATTTAAGTGGCTCGTTGTGTCATCACGTTTTCCTCTCTTTTCTTTTGTATAGAAATATATTTGTAAGTATTCAACCCCACAGTGTCCTTCCGTTATCTTCTTTATAAATAATTAATTATTATTTTCTGTTAGCCATTGGATTAGACATGAATGCAAATAATTTTCTTAAAAAAATATATACATTTTTAAAATTGTCTATATGTCTGTTAGTTTATTACAAGACTACAACACCGTAACGGCCCAACAATTTTCAAAGAATTTAGATTCTTATAAAAGCGGAAAATGATCAAACAAATATTAAAATTAAAGAGTATCCATATAGAGATGGATAAGCCTCATGACCTTTGACCTATGACCTTTTGGTTTAAACTATTACAAGTAGTAAATTAAATTTATTTGAAACATATCTCTGTAGCTAATTTCGTAGAGATTTTTTTTATTTTATTTGTTTATTTGGAATAAATTTAATTTTTTATTATACTAATTAAACATCGCTTTTGCAGCAAAAGCAACATTTTATTATATTAAAAATATAAATAAATAAATATATTTACTAATATTTCCTAAATGTTTACAAATATGTCATACAAATGTTTAAAGTTGTTTTGAAAAAAGTAAAATACGCCATTTAACATTAAAGCACATTTAAATACTGTTGTTATTTCACGTCTTATCTGGCTGTTGTTCTTGAAATAATTTTAAATTATTTTTAATAAATTAGAAATTTTTTAAATGACATTGGCATTGGCACTGGCATTTACAAAACTACTTGCACCCAAAACGTTAATTCAGCCTTTCATATGTCACATTATAACTTTTTTTCTAGTGTTTACAATGCAAATAAGACTGTCATATAAAAAAGACTTACAAAAACATCTAAAAACTTCTCAGCATAATAACATATTTTAAAATAGTTGAAAAGCTTCTAAAAAAAACGGAATAATATTGAAGATAAAATTTTTATTTTATTTCTAAATGCAAAACTAAAGAAAAATATTGAAAAAAAGGAACTACAAATGATTTGCTCACAACGAAAATATTTTCTTTTCCATGGAGAAATACATTATTCAGAAGTTTAAATTGCCCTCACATGTTGCCATGGATGTGTCTTACCACATTTAAGAATGAAGAGGTTCTAAAATGGTATCAAGTAAAAAAACTATTGCCTTTTCATAGAAAACTACAAATAGAACTAAACTGTTGAAATCGAGTAAAATAAATTTCTAACAGTTGGACAGTTTCTGCGACATGTAGATGTGGATACTCATTTATTTGTTTAACTTTAAGAAACCATTATTATTGAAATAACAAGCAGTTACTGAATCGCACTATCGTTATTGCAAGCAGTCAAATGTGTAGAAAGCACTAACATGGTGTCGAATCGTAAAAAGTTAGTAAATCGCACTACTGGAGTAAAATTTAATACCATTTAAAAAATAAAAAGCTGAAGTTGCATTCCCCGATATTAAATTGGAATTCCGGTATAAGATATGGTGAATCCTGTAATAACCGATACTCATTTTTTAATGCATTTATACCCTCTACATATACCAAAGCAGATGACTAATACAGTGATAGACATTCGTTTGACCGCACCATGTTGTTTTCTATTTTAAAAGAAACGAGAAGGGCTTTAATTATTTTTTTTAGCAAAAGGATTAAGTGATCTATTAGTTTAAAGTACTAAACAAAAATTAAACATATTTCATATTCGTATTACGTAATCGATAAAAAACTAAAAAATTAAGAGACATTCGTTTGAGCGCAGTTTCTTTTAAATTAAAAACAAAAAATTAAAATGATTTACAAAATATTAAAAGTTATTATGTACTAATATTTAGAATGACCGAAAATATTCTATTCGGCATTGAGTTTATAAGGCTTCGAAAAGTTTCAATTTCAATACCCAACCAATATTCTTTGATTTTTTCTTTCAGCTCATTAACAGTCGAAAACTGCCTTCCCTTTTCGAATACCTTAGCTGCAAGGATTCCCTATAAGTTTTTGATTGGGTTACAATCGGGACTGCATGCCGGCCTGTGGCAGTAAATGAATATTATTCGTTAAAAACCATGCCTTACATTTTGTCGATACATGTATTGCCGCGTTGTCCTATTGGAAAATATACTCATTGCACAATTTTCGTAAAGTTTTGCAATAAGGACATCTTCCAGAAGTTCCGTGTATATTTCTCAATACATTCTGGTGGTTATATACAAAACGCGAAGCTTGAAGTTATAAGAAAATGCTCCCCGCACCATAAGGCTTCCACAACCTAAATTTCGCTTTGATCGCATTACGTTCGTTTGGCTCAAATCATGCCAATCACAACTGTAGCAATCTGGATCATTCAAGTTAAATTTTTTTTCATCTGAAACAATATCTTCTTTCCATTCATCAGTCCATGACATGTATGCTTGGGCAAAGCTAAGATGCCTCTCCTTGTGTAGTTTAGTTAGGCGTGGTTTAGACTTCATTTTTTTCCATTTTATCGATGGTGTCGCATTCAAAACACGGGCTATGGTTCGCGTAGTAACTGAAAGATCAAGTTTTTCTTTTATTTCCCGACAGGATAAGCGATTTCGAGTTGCTTCATGGCGAATCTGTCCTTTTTGACGGGTCGTAATTTTGGATGATCCCATCGTTGGAGCCTTAATGACATACTTTTTGTCAAGTTTTAAATAATTTCTTATGACTCTTTCAGAACGCATTATTATTCCAGGAATTTTTCGATTTGATAACCCTTTTTTCTTAAAGTTATTGATTATATATTTTTCGGTATCATTTAACCGTTTTCATGAGCCCATATCTAATCGGTTTAAAAAAAATTCTGCAATTTGTTTTTTATTTTTTATATTTGAATTAAACTTTTTATTAAATTAGTATGAGAACACGTGTTTAGAAGTCAAAATTTACAAATTAAATAACATTTTCTCTCAATACGTTCAAACAATTGTCTCACGGAAAACAAAACCAAGTTTACAAAATAACGCATATTTTCTATAAAATAACCGTTACACTAATAATTGTTTTTGTTTTGTAAACTGCGCTTAATAATGTAAATATAAAAAAAAACAGAAAAAGAAATAACTGTTCTCATAAAGAGTTTAAAAAAACAACTTAAATATAAAAAAGTGCGGCCAAACGAATGTCTATCACTGTATTACCGGTTCTTTTTTTAGCATTTAATTATTTATGACAACTACACTTTCTTTAAGTCTTATGCTATTACCATTTTTGAACCTGGGCTGTAGTGATTTAAAACTGTTGTTTATTAACTGTCGAACTATTCTCATCGCATTCCATACATAGTATTAAAATATCATCCGATTTTGAGATTTGCTTTGCGCAGTCATATAAATTCAAGCAACTACTTAGACTATCTGTCGAGAGGTTAAGGATTCAGGATTATTTTTAGAGGTTAAACCATAAATTTCGTGATAAGATTTACATCTGCACCTAGCCGTAAGTCTTAATCAGATGGTGGTCAAACCACTGGGAATGAAAATCACCGTCATTCACGCCCTAGGAAGTCGAGGACTAATTCTAGCAACAGGTCTCTCCTAGTTGCAATTTTAGCGGTTCCAAAGCGGGGTTGCAAACCACTACTCCTTGCTGAAGAGCTGGAGAGTATCCAACTCCTTGTCCAGAACATATGACTAGCATGCTAACTGGATTCGGATCCCGTTGGTGTTATTAAAGGCGAGATAACCGTGGCCCACTAAATCAGTTCATGCGGGGGCCGCAAAACCATAACCACCACGATACTCCCGAATGGCCAACCGCAATTATCAGTCAAAGAACAGCTAAAAGTCTAAAGAGACAATTAGCGGAACTCTGGGGCTTACTGATTCCCGTGGAAATAACGTTGTGCTTCCAGTTGACACCCTGCTTGCCTTTAGGGGGCTAGGCTACCTTATACAACAGGTCTAGATGGTTAAGTAATCCATAGAGACCGGTAAATGTGCCCCATGAGGGGAAGCAAGGTTAAACCGTACATGACATGATAAGATTTATATCTGCACATGCACATTTAAGAACTCGACGGCATTCATACTCACTAGACCTGGACCATTCGTTGTGTTCATTGTGAATGATCCGACCAACAAACTCAAACGAGGGCTCCGAAACACACAGCCACCACGATAGTCCCGAAGGACCTACCTCAATAATCAGTCAGAGAACAGCTAAATGCCTAAAGAGACAAATAGCGGAAGTCTGGGGCTTTACTAATTCCTGTGGAAATATAGTGGATTTTCCAGTTGGCACCTACTAGCCTAAGGAGACTAGGCTGCCTTATACCCCCGCAAGACACAAGTCTAGATGGTTGTGTGATCCATAAAGACTTATAATGTGGGAGGGTTAAACCGTACATTCCTACTTTTGTATATATATATATATATATATATATATATATATATATATATATATATATATATATATATATATATGTTTTAAGATTCAAGAGTTTTCTTAGTTACTTACTTCTTTAACTCTCGCCGGACATTCTAATTCATCGGATAGCGGATTCTCTCGGATTCAATAATATCCTAGAAATGGAGAAAATATGTCTATATATGTTCCATAAAGAGTTTCATATGTGCAAGTAATTCAAGATAAAGTCACTTTGCTTTCTTTAGTCTCCCAAAAAGCTGAAAGAGCAATTAAAAATTTTCCACTTCAGTCGCCAATTGCTGAAAAATTTTAATTTGAATTATTTCTAAGGTGCCACGATAATCTTCTTGATTGCTGGAAAACCCATACCTAAAATTTTTAATTTGTGTTTTTTTGCGCGTTTTATCTGTATACTCGTAATATGTGGATAACAGTATTTCATTAGGAGTGCATAACATGTGCATTCACTTTTTGACCCAATTGTACCTTTTTATTGCAGATGATTTAAAGGCATATTTTTTAATTGAATCAAGATATTAGCAGGCTACCTACCATCTGTTACCATCTGCAGGTCAATTATGAAAAAGGAAATTAAAAAAACAAAAGCTCAACAAATATTGAGAGGCAAATTAAACGCTGAAAAGCTAACTGCTAAATCCTTACTTGAAATCAAGGATACAGGATCAAATTCTGTAACTACTTTTAAAAGCAGCCACTTTGCTTTGTGAGAATTTTCAATCTCGACCTGCAGATAAATCTTTAGATCTACTTCAGGTTAGATGAAAGCCGTTTTAATGTTCTTTTTGGAAAATAATTTTCTGTGATGTAAAAATGTATGTTCTCCAATTTTGCAATTGATATTAAATTAATAAAAGAAAATAATAATAATAATTCCTTAAATAGCTAAATGTGAATGATTTTCCAACTAATTTCTCTTCTGATTGATGTTATTTTTTGTGTCTCTCTATTATCACGTTTTATATTCCTTTTGCTTGTAATGTAAACAGAGCGATAAACTACCTTCCTTGCCTTATATTTTATTTTTCACGCAACAAAATAGCTATTGGTTGTTAAAAACTTGAATTTACACCTGATTGCACAACGAAAAAGAAATGCAACATGCTGGACGTGAAGAACTTTACTTTGAAATTTATACTCTGGAGACTTCAAGTAATTAATTTTGTGTGCTGTTGATGTTTATTTTTTGTGTTCAGTTTTATCAAACACATTTAATTTTCTTTATTAATTGGGAAGAAACAGGGATTAAAACAGTAATAAAATATTTGGTGTATTTTTACATGTACTTTTTCAACAATATTCAACTTTCACACTCTGATGTAATATATCGCCAACTGTTTTTATTATCAATACAAAAGAAAATCTTAAACTTGAAAAATATTTTGGACAACATCATTTAAGTATAAAAACACATTTGTTTGGAGGTGAATACGAAATTTTAGTGACGACTAATAAAAACAATTTATATAGCCCAGAAAATTAAATGAGAAATATCAGATTTCATTTTATATTTAATTAAAACAATTATTTTTTTTAATATAGTCTGAAAGAACCACATCCATAAAAAGAGAATAAAAATTCTCTATATTTAAATATAAGTTAAATAGAAAGATGTAAAACTTTAAAATTGAATAAAACAAAGATAATTTTTTAAATTAATATGAAATTTACTTCATTCGAAATATAATCTTGTGGCAATGTAAATTAAATATGACTAAATATGACCACAGAAAATAGTCTAGTCGCATTAAAACATATGAGCTTGGAATCCAACTCAATAAATCATTTGTGGCAGAGTTATGTGACATGTTACGCTTATTAAAACTACAGCTGTTGCTTATCACGGTTGTCCAACTGATGAAAGAAAAAATCAGTAGTCATGACTCTAATGTTCTGACCAAAATCGTTTTTAAAAAGTTTTTCTGGCAGTTATTTTTAATTGACGTATTAATTCAAAACAAAAGTGAGATTCAAGGCTAAGCCCAATTCGCTTATGAAAATTAGGATCAGCGGCAACTTTTGTTTTAGGCCCAACTATTCATGTTGAAATGTAAAAATAATCGAAACGTTGACATCCGTTTAAAAAGAATGCTGCCAGCTTAAAGTTCTGTACCGCAATGAAGAACGCCCTTTAAATGATTTTCGGATAGTCTTTTGAATGAACTTTTTATTTTTCAGTTCGTCACTGAATGTGATATTTTGTAAAGAAAACGCAAAATGGAATGCATATTCCACAATCTTCGTCAGCGTAATGTGTATTTATGTGTAAGTTAATTATCAATTGTGAAATTTGTTATTTATACAATTGTTTAAAGGAAATATGATTTTAGAATTATATTTATTTTTACTTTTTTTTTAATAATAAATAATTTCTTATTATTTTTAACATAAGTTATTTATTATTTCAACATAACACATGTGTGCCCTTAAGATTCAATATGATTTTTAGATTTTCTTTAATTTAACTATTTTATGTCAGTTTTAATAATCAAAGTAATTCTTGTCCCACTTTATCTAAAAATTTGAAAGCTAGAAAAATATATAATTGATAACTATCTTGTAGACAGATACCAATAATGATCTTTTCTTAATAATTTATCATAATTAATAATTAACTTAAGGGAAAACTGAAAAATGCATAATTCAGTTTTACATATATCTTGAGTTGTGTTTCTAACTCAAAAATATGGCTGCGAAAGTATCGAGTTGCTATTTTTGGGTATACAAAATTGTGAAGCAGAACAGCTGAATGAGAAGTACAGTAAAAACTATATCGAAAATTAGATACAAACGTTTAATCGTAAAGAAAAAGAAGTATGCATTAAAATGGCAAACTTTAAAGACTTTTAAATTATTGATAGAAAGAGATTATAAGGAGATTGATGATACTGTTATGATAAAAGAGATAACAAAATTAAAGTAGACACGATGTGGTAGTGAATAGGAAATCACAGTTTACCATTCATAAAAGTTAAAAGCTAGCTTACAAATATTCAAATGCTACTTGGAGATATTGGAAATAAATTTAAATCATACAAAAATTTTAGTATACGCCATTACTAAACCGGAGGAAACAATGCAAATAATGTTTTTCGGTTGGCTGGCGAAAATCTTTTTATGAATAATTTCTAAGCCAATATATCTTCGTCTTTACTGCGGGTTATAATACAGATAAAGCTATGATGATCAACGATTTATTGAGAATTAGGCCTTAAACAAATGACGAACAGACTTTGTCTTAGGAAGACGCAATTTATTTCCCCTAAAATTAAAGTTTGCTGGCCAAAAAACCTTTGCAATTTGTAAGGCAAATATTTAGTGATAATGTTTTAAAAAATTTTGAGAATAGCTAAGAAATAAAGGTGAATCATAAAACAAATTAGTAAATTAAAGGGATTTTTGTTTCATACACTCGCTTTCAAAAAATACCTTCTTCTGTGGAAATGCTGAAAAATATGAAAATTATATTTAAGTTGTGATGAGCGATAAATAATGAATCATTGCTTCACTGATATTCGTATTACTGAACAATATAAGAGATGTTCACTATAATTTTAAATTCAACTTTGTTTTTTTTTTTTGATAAATAATCGATAATGTTATTTGAAGAGTAATTTTCCGTAAATACTTACATTTGTTTATGGATAATTTATTCACAAACATTTTATAACGTTTTTGAGAAAATAAAAACAAATTTATATTTAATGACAATCAGATATATAATATAATATAATTTGCTTTTATCCTTCAAATCAGAACCATAAAAAGTAATATATTTACATTGTTGGAATTTTCAAAACAAAAACGGATATTTTTAAATGGGGATTTATTTTAGTTAAAAACAATGGAAAAAAGTAAACAAATAAATGAATAGCAAGAAAAGGACACCAGCATTTGGTTAAGCATAAATTTTAAATATTTTTGTTATGTTCCAAACATAATATATATTATTTGATATACCATTTAATTTTATTTTCAATACTTGTTTTTAGAAGGCGTAGGTACGAAATATCGGTCTATAGCAGTTTGTAGAATGAGATCATTTATACATTTGTATTTATACTTACGTTAGAGGTTCATCCATAAGCAATCGCATTTTCATTACAATATCCTTTAATATTAATTTAAATAACAATTTGAGATAGTCTAAAAAAATTGTAGTTCATTAACGTTACAAGGCCATTTTAAATTTTAATTTATTTTAGTATCTTTTGTTGTAGCAAAGATAAAGACATAAATGTGCTTTCCAAAAGTATGGGTCGTTTAAATTTAATTTTTTTAAATGTTTATACTAGTTAAAAAATTCTATAACTTAAACTTTGCAATATTTCATAACAGTTTACATCGCTATACAACTGTTTTAAAGGCAATATACTTTACATAATAACTCTAAATCCACCTTTTTAATTATTAGCTTCATTATAATTTTTCTGCTACATGGGATATAATAAAACCCGTGCCCTTTAATTTAAATTGATTTAATTATGGTTGTTTTAGCGGCTATATAACTAAATAAGTCTTTAAGGCTTAATATATAGCCTCTGTTTAAAAGCCCTTTGATCTGAATATCATATTGTTACGAATGTGTCAAACTGCGTAGAAGTTTAATGTAAATATCAAATATTCACACACGCA
This sequence comes from Trichopoda pennipes, assembly GCA_030448955.1. Lineage (NCBI taxonomy): Eukaryota > Metazoa > Arthropoda > Insecta > Diptera > Tachinidae > Trichopoda > Trichopoda pennipes. Next base: position 7,163,304 of record JASKUP010000012.1, on the reverse strand, counting down.
GTCATTAACACAACAAATTAAAAGTTTAAATCAAATTACTCAAGTGCAGTGCACTAGCAATGCACTTATGTTTGTTGTTGTTTGTTGTTATACTTTACACACATGCAATGACTGAATGGGCTTCAACGGGCATATACCTATCGTGTGTGTGTCGATCGGTGAGTTTCAAGTGACACATTTATTTTGTGGAAAGTAATCCCAAAATAAATGCAATAGGAACTAGATCACATTTCCCTTTTCGTAATAACAATAATAATTAAAATAATAATATTTGTATATATTAATAAATTAAATACTAGACTACCAATAACCTTCTCACAGTCGATATATAAACGACTGCAATTGAGAAGGAAAAATCAATCTGTGTTCATTCTTCCTAGCTCCAAGTTGAGCTGGATTTTCACTGCTCCTCGCTGAGCAATTAAATAAAAACAGAGAATATATAAATAGTAAATTAAAAACAAGGAGTATTATTTAAATGAATGAAAAACTATACATCCAAAAATATTTAAGAAAAATATAATATTACAACACACACAACTACAATTTGATATGCTGTTTACTAACTGCCTGACATGCAGGAAAAAAATGCAAGTATGCTGCTTATCATCTAAACGCGCAAGACAAAAACTCATTTTACAACAACAAATATACAGTTGTTTATCATCTGCATAGTTTTCTAAGAAACCCTATTTCTTACAAAAGCAACAACAAATGTATTGAAATAAATTCTAAGCAGAAACCTTATCAGCATAAAAACAAAAACAACTATACGCACAGGCATACAGGCGCCTATACAACGAATAAACAACCTACAACAACAAAATGGGATACAAATGGAATAGAAGATTCTTAAATCTTCTAGATTCTAATTGGACAAGTATAAATAGGGGAAGCGTCTGAGTGGATAATCAATCAGTAAATTAAACCTCATTAAGTGAAGACGTGCATTTTAAGTAAATTGTTCTGTGTTAACTTTGTGTAGTTAAAATAAATAAAATTGTTATAAATTTAAAAACTCTAAAAACTGGTGTTAATTATTTTGCAATAAAGAACTCACAACAAAACGTTTATAAAAGGTATAGACGTAACAATATGTCCTTTAATTTTTAACCTATGGAAAGTTTTGCTTTCCTTTTTGTTTAGAACTGAAAAAACAAACTTTAGTGTTTTTATATTTGTAAAAAGAAAATAAATGAAAAAAATTATTGTTTAATTAAAAAATGAAAGTATACTGCGCTTTGGAGCAGTGTTAGCAATGAAACCCTTAAAGTACTAGTGTTAAAATTTCTGTTTAAGCCTCATAGATTTTTCTATAAATTGTTCTCTCTTTCGAAAATGCTTACTTACTTTAGTTCTGAAGATAATATAATATAATAAATATATCAAACCAAAGTTGTACTCACAAAGCAAAAAATATATTTCATATCTTACAGAGCTGATATTTTTTAAAGGACTAAAAAATTAAAATTTAGTTTCTGTCATTTATTTTCTCTGCAAAATTATATCATTTTAATGTCTCTAGTGTAATTTTATTTACATACCTTTTTATACTTTTAATTAATTACTTATATTTTGGCTTACATTTTTCTTTTATAAAGAGATTTGGTAGCTTATTGCATTTTTTTATGGAAGCATATACGTTGTTTGTGAAAATACGTTGTAGCTGAAAATATTAATTTTTTGTTACTTTTAAAACTTTATAAATTCTTTTTTGCCTTGTTTCAGTTGTAATTTAATTTTGCTACAATATGATTAAAGATTTAATAACATATAAATTAACTTTATATTACTACATTTGCTTAGTTGTATTTCAATATTAAATGCTGTTATAAAAATAAAACTATACTTTAGAATAAAACTGTATATAGAGAAGCTAAATTGTGGCATCAGTTGTACAGTAACCGCAAATCCCATATCGTTTACATCAATATAAACTAATTAAGATGTCTTGGAAATGCATGTCGTTAACTGGATGAGTGGTTACTCACTTGAGCAGGCAAGTAAATGTAAGCACCAAACATATAAATTGCTGCTGGGAAAGACGCTTATAAACCGCATTGATCTTTTATCAATAACAAAACTTTTTCTTTTAATTTCTGATTCTCCAAGATTTTACTTTCCTTTGAAATCCAATTTTATATTTTGCAAAATAAAATATAGAAAATTAAAACAAAAACAAAAAAAAAAGGAAAAAAAGAAAGAGCAGAGAGGCATGCAACTACATAAATATACTTAACCCCAACAAAAACTGCTGACATGATGCTTTTGTAATTTTATTTACTTTTTTCTTTCTAATCACACTACAAAAATCGACATTCAATTAAATAAAAACCAAACTTTTATCATCATTACCACAAACCGCAGCATATACGTAAGCTATTTTAATGACAAGTCATTTAATTTATATAAATTACAATTTACTCCATCAGTTTTTAAATGAAGAGACGGAGAAGAGCTCTCTAATGCTTTTGCCAATCACAGTTATATTGAAAGAAATTTGTTTTATTTTTATTATTAGAATTGAAAATATAATTGGAATAATTCGAATTTAAATTGTGAATCGTAATAATAAATATTGATTTTTGTCTTTTACTTCACATGAATTCTATCATTTGGGTTGAGTTCACTAATTATTTTAGTTTAGAAGAAAATCTAATGTTGCGTTCTTAGCATCTACTTTGGGGACGTTAGTGACAATTAAGGTGACGATGTTAAAGAAATGAAATGAAATCTGCGATAGAAGAGGTTATGTAATAAAAAACAGAAAGTTGTAATCGAAACGCTAACGGAGCTTTATTTACTGAAGAAAGAAGCAGCATAAGAACAGCCGATGAAAGTGGTATAGGTGCATAGTTTAGCTCCCTCACAAATTACATGTTTATAAATATTTTTGCTGTTGATATAAAAATCTGTTTTTGTTTGTGAAAGGAAAGTAAGAGTAAGGCTTTAACACAATATAATGTACGGCGCGCCGCGGCGGCGGAAATGGACTTGTGAAAGAAGGTCTTGTAATCGATGATTGATTTTGATAAAAATTTTCACGTTTAAAAAACGTTGATTTATCGAAAATTGTTTCATAATAAATTTGCCATGTGTCTACTTCAGGACTACCAAATATGAACTGTCAACACTAAAGTTTATGAAAATGGCGGGAAAACAAAGTAGTATACCTTCCCAGCAGACAGCCAGTATTAATATAGTGGAGAAGAGAGTTAAGCAGAGTGATTGATGAAACGCTTAATATTTTAGAGCCCATGTAATTTTGTGCTGATCTATGTTTATTTATTATTTCATTTATTTAATTTTCAAGTTTGCAATATGTTGAGAAGGAAAATAAATAGTTGAGTTTTTCCTACAGAATTAAGAATTTAAATTTGTTACACTAAACAGAATATATATAAACATATTTATTTATTTATTTAAGCTAAATTTTTTTTAGAAACGACGCTGTGTTTGTATTTAACGTGATACTCGTAATCATGTAAGCAACTTCAATGGCAATTGAAAAATAGGAAACAAAATGTTGGCTTTCTGGCGATGACGCAGGCAAAAGAAAAACAAATGATGTTAAAGTAAACAAGTTGATTCATTTATATGAATAATTTGTATATTAAAGCTGTAGTATAGTTGTTAAAAATAATTCATTAAATCAGACAGTCGGAATTTTTTATAAAGCTCTATTATGTACATTGGTAGGCTAAATGTGGATAGAGTAATGCAGTTGAAAATAAGTTAATTTTTTATCTTTATTTTAAGGTTTGATAGAAAAAAATACTATAAAAGAAACGAGTAATCTGCATCATGTTGATAGATATTGAAAAAGTTCGCTATTGCTCTATCAATCAATTAGATTAATAATAATGTGGTGATAACGAACATATTGGACCTCCGCGAAGCAAAAATGGCCTGTGATCATTATTTGTGCAAATCACAATTTCACATTTTGTACAGTGATACGAGTAACATGCGAATACGAAAATCTACGTGCATCAAAAAATAGAAACTCACTGCTGCATCCAACCACACAAATTGTTTAAAGAAAGCATTCCTTGCTCCGATGGAACATAATAGGAAAATATACCCCGCTAAGTCCTAAGAGCAACTGAGCCTTTACTTGGTTACAAAGGCTTCTACCGTGAGCACTGCAGCAAAAATTTTATTTGGTACCACCACAGTGTGCAATTGCTCAATATCTGTATAGAAGTTATCCGAAGAAACCCAACATTTTATTTAAATAACCAAATAATTTAAAGAAAGTTATAAGAAATAGGCTCAAATCTGGTAGCTGATACAGAAAACGTACTTTGTATTTAAAGAAAACACATTTTCGGGCCATAACCCTTATGAAGTATTACAAATACAAAAAGAGCGATGTATTAAAGGTAAGCCATCTAGCTATCAGAAGTTCAAATTAGCGACATCTTGACTGTAAAGCTAATAAAGCATCTGACGCAATATGATGTGATTTGATTTACATCTGCACCGACTAGGTAGTCATAATCAGATGGTGGTCAAACCACTTGAATGATTTGCAAACGTCATTCACGCCCTAGGAGTCCATCGAATACGTATATCCTCCGGTCACTCCTAGTAGCAATTTCGAAAGCCCGAAGTAGGCCGCAGCCTTCACTCCTTGCTAAAGGGTTTGAAACGTTCCAACTCCTGGTCCAGAACGCATGAAGCTTAATATAATTAAGAACATGACGGCATACATACTCACTGAACCTGAACCATTCATTGTGTTCATTGTGAATGATCCGACCCACAAACTCTCACAAGGGCCTCGAAACCACAACCCCCACGATACTCCCATATAGGGGCCAACCTCAATAACCAGTCAGAGAACAGCTAATTGTCTCAAGAGACAAATAGTGAACTCTGGGGCGTACTGATTCCCGTGGAAATATGTGGATTGTCCAGGTGACTCCTACTAGCCTTTGAGGGGCCTGGGCTCCCTTTTACCCCACAAGATACCAGTCTAAATGGAATAGTAGATTCCAAAAAGACTATCATGTGCCCCCTGGGGGAATCTGACGCAATATGTTGGCAACAGAGATTCGTTGCTGAGGCTCATACATCGTTTGTGAAATTTTACCATACGATGGAATGTCTAATGATTGAAATCTCGCTGTGCTATGCTTCGTGCAAGATAAAGGAGATAAAACCGTATAATGTCATTTCTAAAGCGTATGAGATATTTTATTTAAAAAACTGAAAGTTAAGAGTAGAGAAACAATTAAATGTTCTGCGTATGGTTATAGGATAGTTATGCACGCTATTGGCTATTACACAAAAGTGTTGGAGACCTCCTGTGAATGAATCAATACCACCACCTGTTCTTCGATTACAAAGCCACTTCCACCCATACGAAATTCTTTAAGCTGTTTAAGAATTTATTTTAAATTAATACCCCTACAGAATTACTGTACTGAATGTTTGTGGAGTTGAAAAGAACTTGTGTAAGTTTCAAAAACCACACGAAGTTTTATTCAAAGTAGCTGTCTACCATAAGAGTTCCATATAAATTAATAAAAGTGTGCAAAAATTGTGAAAGAAGTATGTTTCCTCATGCCCAATTGGAACTAAAAAAAGCAATAAAAAGGAAACCGAAGACTGCGGAAATATGTGAACTTGTTGATTTAGATTTTAAAACAATAACTTTCTCTATCTTATTATCTACATAAACACAACCAAATTTTAAAATTCGACGAAAATTTGCAGACTAACAGATTCTTTAAGTTGATAAACAGGAGCAACAGTGCTGGAGGTTTTAATGAAAAATGAACTAAACTAAATTAGTCTTCAATCTTTCGCAAAGGAACAACTAGTTCACCGAGGTAAAGAAAATTTACGAGAAACCTATCAAAAATTCATCTTTAGGTTCGTCGAAAGTATGCTGATATTGCATGCTACACCAGTGTGATTTTCGAAGAAGTATGTATCACTGATGCCACCGCGACAAATTCGTGGATTGCTATCTTCAAACATACTTTAAGTTTATGTCTGCTTATAAATAGTAATTTTGCTAAATAAAAAAGGCCTTCGTCAAACAATTCATCTTGCTATATTAAGTGACATTTTTAGCAATAACACAATTCGTTATGAAAATCATAACTGTCGTAAGATCCATTAACATGTTAGCAATTATTGTCTATAGTTTTGTCCTAATATATTGACTGAAGTGCTATCATGTAAAAAATCTACTTAAAAAATTAAAGGCTAAAACAATTTTAAAGAACTGTTTGCAAAGTATTTTTCTTGGATGTTATCAATTTATTTCCAAGATTAGTTCTTCTTAAGAAAAAAAATTAAAATTAAAGAAACCAACTTGCATATTATTTATTTATGACACAAATTAAAGGAAACAATTTAGTAAGAATTTTATCCTTGGTGACTTTTAATCCGGTTGATAAAAGTAATAAATGCTTTAATTTATTTATGCCATAAACAATTTATTATTTATATTCCACCTGCTCATTTCAACGTTAATAAACCGAGAACAAAAAATCTTAAGACAGCTTGAAATGGAAAATACAAAATATAAAGCCAGGTAAGTTAAGGATAATGAAATACTCAACTAGTTAAATAAAATTATAACAATTGAATCTTAAACCGACTTACATTTATATAATTTTGAAATTGTTAAATTATTAAAAAATTCTAACAAAATTTCGTGCTAGTAAAATAATATATTGCAGCATTTTCTGGATCACTACACTCATCCTCAACATTCTTCACACTTCTTTAACTTAGGTTTTTACATTTTAGCCTACCAATTTTGCAAGTAAAGATACAGTGAATGTTTTTTTTTTGTCAATATGAAATTAGTTATGAGAAATCTACACAACCCTAAGTATTTTCGTCCTTTTATTTATAAATCGCAACATATAAAGGTTCTAATATTATACAACTTTTCTTTAGTAAGGTCAACCGTATTAGAGTTTTCATATAAGTGTTTATGTGTTCCTTTTTTTTCTAATTTTAACACAGTTTCAACTCGAATTGAAGGCCATTCTTTGAGCTCTTATCGCCATACGTTCAACAAAGGCACATGCTTACATATGCAAGCTTTTAATGTAATGTTGTGTTTTTCCAAAAAAAAAAAAAAAACATTTTTCACCACGACATTAAATAAATTATTCACTGCTCTCTAAAAATTCATTTGTTTATAAATTTTCCATTTTGATCTCAAAAACCAGGATGTTGTTTCATAATCATCATGAATTCATGACATTTTTATGTTAATTGATTGTTCTATTATTGCTTTGGAGCATTTACAACTTATCGTCGGTTCCATTTGTATTGTTTTGTTATTTCCGCTTTCTAATGTTAATTAGCATTTTAGTTGACATGTTTCATGAACACACAACACATCCGTTTACTAGAAAATAAGGCAGTAACAGCTAAAGGATCAACTTTTAAATTTTATTTTTTCTATTGCACGAGTATAGTTGTTTTATAAATTTTGAATTTAGTATTTTCATTTGCTGGCAGAAAAGCATTATTTACTGCACCTTAAGAATGAATATTGTTTTAACTTTAAAAATTAACAAAATAAAATATTTTAATCACAGCACAGAAAACAAATTAAGTTAAAAAAAATACCTTTAAGTAATAAACATTACGAAAAACATCTGTTATATAAACAAAAATAACTTTAAAACGTACTAGTTTTATCCTTCCGCTGAACGAATATGGTTGTGTATATGCTTGAATAACGCTTCGCTATGTGGGCTTGCGATGGACTTACAGAAGATGCCGATTTTGCAAAATAAATTATCTTTTCAGATGAAGCTCATTGATCTTGGCGGGTACAGAAAAGCACCCATACGTTAAAAAGCCGACGCACCCATCGTTTGGTGCGGAGTCACCGTTTGGTGCGGATTTTAGTCCAGAGGCAAAATTAGGTCGTTTTTCAGGAGTGGCCGTTACAGTCAATAGCGATCCTTATCGTGTCATGTTGAACGAATTTTTGTTCACAAAAAATTGAAGAGGAGGATATTGGCAACATTTGGACCGCGCTACGTGCCACACAGCCGAAGCTGTGTAGTTTTGTTTATAGCATTTAAAACAAAAAAATTTTCGGCGGACCCTATACCTAGCTGTGTAAGCCATAATCATCATGCTTGCTAAAGAGTTTGAGACTTTCCAAAACCTGGTCCAAAACGCATGAAGCTTAATAAAATTTAAGAACACAACCGCCATCATGCTCACTGGACCTAGATCATTCATTATGAATAGACTACACATTGTGTTCATTGCGAATGTTCCGACCTATACAACACAAACGAGGGCCTCGAAACAACAACCACCAGGATACTCCCTAAGGGCCATCCTCAATAATCAGCCAGAGAACAGCTAAAAGGCCAACAAGACAAATAGCTGAACTCTAGGAAATATAGTGGAATTGTCCAGTTGGCTTCTACTAGCTTCGAAGGGGACTGGGCTCCCTTTTACCTCCGTTGATACATGTAATGACGGTGAGATTCCGTCAAAACATATCAATGTGCTCCTAGAGGGAATCAAACGTTGTAGCATTTTGTCAAGTGGTTTATGTACAATAGGAGAAAGATTTCAGAATTATTTCAAAACAAGCCAGACATTTTAACTTGACTATAAGGGCATTAAGGCATCCTAACAAAAATCCAAAAATATTAATTAATTTTTCAGGACTACGAATTTAAATTTGCAAAATATTTTTAGCTGAATTAACTAATTTTTACGTGAAACTTAAAAGTCTCACTTGCACTGATGCAAATGAAATTGCTATGGCCTTTTAGATTTAGAAATTAAACACAATTTTTATGTTTTAATGAAATTTAATATTGAAACGAACTTTTAGAGGGCTTCGTTGGACAGATTTTTTTTATTTATTTATTTATTTATCATTAATTGTCTACGGAAATTAACATCCTTGCAGACATTTTAATTAAAATACAATATAAATTATCTTAAATTAACACCCATACAATAATAAATACTAGCTTTACATACAATATAAAAATTTGCTCAAATTTAACATACATACAATAAAAACAAATTCTGTAAAAAAATATACATAAATGCAAACAAATTGAAATCTACGAAATAACTATAATATTTATTAAAATCTGCACAAATTCTCCTAAAAGGGTCCGCGTTAGCATAATTGGCTCGAAAGTTCCACTGCTAAAAGTATAAAATGTCGTGTAGGGCGTAGCGTTGCGTTACATTTAGAGTAATCCTGTTAATAAGTGAATGAGTAGAAACATCGCCAATTATCACACCAAAAATGAACGAAATATTAAGTGCTGTTCTACGACTCCTTAGAGTTGGTAGCTTAATAAGAGAAAGTCTAGCTGAATAGGCAGGTAAGTCCAATGGGTTAAAGTTCAAACCACGGAGGCAAAAAAGCAGGAACTGTTTTTGAACAGATTCGAGAACATCTGAGTATTTTCTATATATAGGGTCCCAAATGACGGATCCATACTCTAGAACAGGCCTGACAAGGGACATATAAAGGCTTTTGGTAACGTATGGATCATCAAACTCTTTAGCCCAACGTTTTACAAATCCAAGTACACCTCTAAGAAAGAATAAAATATAAAATAAAATCCATAATTATTTTTGTATGACTTTTTTGTCGTCAAAATTTTTCTCTTAATTAAATTCTAGAACAATTTCTTAGTAATTTTCTTCACTATCAGGTTAGTACTTGAATATTACATATGAAAACACTTAAAAAAAGTTTCAAAGTGGTTTCTATAATTTTGAATACTTGGTTTTATATAGATAAAAATCTTTCTGTATGACTTTTCAAAAATCGACATTTAATAAAAACTTGAAACTTAATGGACAAAAATTACGAAATCAATCAAAATTCAGATTCAGTTAACACAACAATTTTGATCGATTTTGCGTTACTTATTTTGGCCTAAGAATTTCTATTTGCTTGAATAAATATTCTGTTTAGTTATACTTTACTGAATTTTCATATTTTACCAGTGTTGCCATTTTTTTAAATATTTTTTACATCGAGCTTATTTGGCCTATAGAATAATTAATTAGAAATATTCATTCATACCCTTCTATTGAATGCACAAGTTTCATGCACACCGCATTTTTTTATTCCGCTCTGTTATATTCAACTTCTGTTACGGATAACATTGATTTGTAATTTTACTAAATGCTATAGAAGATTGTTAGTGTAGCTAAATTGCTAATTTAGAAGTTTAATACAAATTTCAATTTGCGAACACACTCCAAGTTAGAGTGATTGCTACTTTGTTCTCCACAACAAAAATATGTGCATTTTTGTAAATCAAGGAATTCTAAAAATAACTAGTACTTTTTAGTATTTATCATTTACTGAATGAGAATTGTAGGCAAAGAGTGGGTAATTGCCAAAACCTCAAAATGTGTGAACACAATTCTCATAGAAATTGTGCTATTGTGACCACAAATAATGTAATAATTATAATACATGTAGGAATGGATACCAGACGAACCAGACAGACACCTGAGGGTTAAAATACAAAACCAAAATAGGAAAACAATAAAAGACTAACGACAGAATTTTGGTACACACAGGCAGAGCAACGGGACATATTAAAATATATAACGCAGAGACAAAATCAAAAGAGAAGAACAATAAAATACTTACGACAGAATTTTGGTACACACAAGCAGAATAACGGGACAAACTAAATACATAACGCACAGACAAAAGCAGAGAACAACATTTAGAAAATTAAGATGTATTTAAGTTTAGTTTAGTAATAACCACAAAAGGGAAAACAACCCCTTAAAATAAAATCAAATAAAATAAAACAAAAAGTTAATTTCAAATAAGAAGTAGGTAATCAAACCTACAATTGGTGTCAGAAGTGGGATCAGAAGTCTCGCAGTCTACATTGTAGAAGTGGTGGGATTCGATCAACCAAGATAGAATCAACCGGGATAGAATCGTCCAGGATTAACTCAACCGGGATCTAATCGTTCGGAATCCAGTCAACCGGGATAGAATCAACCGAGATCCAGTCGTCCAGGAGCCAATCAACCGGGATCATTCAACCAAGAAGAAGAAAAGAAGGTATATGGAATCAACCGGGATCACCCGAGATAGACGAAAATAATAATGGAAAATAAAAGTATGTATATTCATTTCCTAAAAATTAAATAAGATGGCGACTGATTCGGTTAACAAATTTGCGTTACATAAAGAGCGTATATGAATTTGTATATTCCTAAGTTATAAGTGAAAGGGTTCCATAATAAGAAGTGTTATTATAATTTTGAATGTAAAAAAAAAAAAAATATTGAAGAAAGTAAAGTAAAACTAAGTTGATATTGAAGTAAAGAGTTAAATTGTCTGTAAAGAAAAAAAATTTATTTAATAATTAATTTTAATTGTTTGAAGTAAATTTTGATTATTTTAAAATTTGTGAAGATTTATTGAAAAGTAAGGAAGTAAATTTTGAATATTTTAAAAATTTGTGAAGATTAATTGAAAAGTAATGAAGTAAATTTTGATTGTTTTAAAATTTGTGAAGATTTATCGAAAAGTAATGAAGTAAATTTTGATTATTTTAAAATTTGTGAAGATTAATTGAAAAGTAAAGAAGTAAATTTTGATTATTTTAAAATTTGTGAAGATTTAATGAAAAGTAAGAAGTAAATTTTGATGAAAGAGAATAATAATTAATAAAATTTAATCTATTTAGAATTACTAGAATTTATATATTATTATACTGCGTTATAATATTATTTTATTTTACATTGTACATTATTACATTTCTTTAATTCTTTATTAATAATATTGTATTAATTTTGTAAAGAGCCGGACAAACAAAATGGACAGAGACGAGATTTTGAGTTTAAATGTAGAGGGACTTAGGGTCAAGTTGGATGAGTTAGGGCTTAGTAAGACTGGCAATAAAGGTGTTTTGCAAGATAGGCTTTTGACACATTTTGGGTTGGAGGTTACAGTGGACAATAATTCCGAACGTGATGAGTGTTCTTCTGAGGGTGCCGATGATGCTGCGACATTACCCCATAGTGTTTTTACTTTGAAAGACGTTCAAGATTCCGTTTCATCCTTTACGGGAGATGGTCTCCCAGAGGTTGCGCAGTGGATAGAGGAGTTTGAAGATTGCGCGTGTGCTGTACAATGGAACGATCTTCAGAGATTCATCTACGCCAAACAATTGCTGAAGGGCGCTGCTAAAAGTTTTGCTAGAAGCGAACCTGGATTAAGAAGTTGGAGTTCCTTGAAACAAGCGTTGCTGAGAGAGTTTAACAGAAAATTGTCATCGTTGCAGGTACATAAGATGTTAAGAGATCGCAAAAAGAAGACAAGTGAAACGCTGCGCGAGTATCTCTATAGCCTGAAGGAGATTGGAAGTCCTATCAAATTAGACGATGAAAGTTTGATCGAATATTTCATAGATGGAATTGGTGATTTTAGATTGCATAAAGCTGTTTTATATGAGGCGAAAACTTTAGATGAGTTAAAAGAGAAAATCGCAATATACGAAAAGGTGCGTTCCACAGAGTCATCACACTCAAGAGGAGCCTATCCGAAAGTTTTCAACAAGAGCGTGGTGAAACCTAAAGAAGAAAGGCGTTGTTTTAGATGCGGAAATAAAGGACATTTGTCCAATACTTGTATAAGCACTCAAGTAAAATGTTTTAGGTGTAATGAAGTTGGCCACAAGTCGTTTGAGTGTAAATTAGCGGCTACTAAGAGCGAACCTAAGGATAGAAGATCAAATGCCACCATGCATACACTGTCGTCTAATAGGAGTTCTGAGCCACGGGAGCAGGTCAGTGGTCGACCCAACAGAGTTTTCAAGGACATAACTGTACTAGGTGCTGAAGTATCGGCGATAATAGATACCGGCAGTGACATAAGCTGTATACGATATGACAATTTGCTGCGGATGCAGGGAGGTAACATCAGTGCTGAAAAAAGAAGAATGGTGGGAATAGGTGAACAAGAAATCGAAACAATAGGGGCATTCGAGACAGTAATTGATTTAGATGGAATATCAGTGCCAATAAAATTCCATATAGCTCGTGAACGAGATATTCTATTCTCCGCTGTGTTGGGCAATGATATTCTAAGGTATGTCAACGTTTCGATCGACGAAGAGGGGGCTAAGTTCATTCTCAAGTCATCAAACTTGGGAAGTGAACCAACAGCAATAACAGTTCGTGATGCGACAAACAGTGGTTGTGAGGAGGTTATTAGGGAATTCGGGGAGATAAGTATCGCCACGGAAACTACAGAGATTGCAATTGATCACTTGCAAAGTAACCTTAAGGAAGAGATATTAGAGATGATAGATAATTATACCCCAGTTAAACCAAAAACGTTTCCTATAAAATTGAAAATCATTCTTAAGGACGAAGTTCCAGTGTTTCATCGCCCGCGTAGGATGTCGATCGCGGATCAACAAACTGTCGACAAACAAGTCGCAGAATGGCTAAGAGATGGTATCATAAAACCTAGTCACTCCGAATATTCATCGCCAGTAGTTTTGGTGTCAAAGAAAGACGGTACTAAGAGATTGTGCTGTGACTACCGCCGACTGAATGAAAAGATCATACGAGACAATTTCCCGATGGCTGTGATCGACGATGTTTTGCAGCGCATGCAGGAGGCGAAAGTATACACCACATTAGATTTGGAAAATGGGTTTTTCCACGTGCCGATAGAGTATTCGAGCCAACGATATACGTCTTTTGTCACCCACCGTGGACAGTTTGAATTTTTATACGTACCGTTCGGACTATCGAATGCGCCGGCAGTATTTTGCCGCTACATTAGTGCCATATTTCATGATTTAATAGCAGAGGGAACTGTTATATTGTATATGGATGATATGGTTATCCCATCTAAAAACGAAGAAGAAGGCATTGAGAAATTGAGAGAAGTTCTACAAGTCGCGTCTTCAAACGGACTTAAAATTAATTGGAGCAAATGCCAGTTTTTAATGAGGAAGATTACGTTTCTTGGATATGTGTTGCAGGACTCTACAATTCTACCGTCAAGAGACAAGACTATTGCAGTTGAGCAGTTTCCTATCCCAAATGATCGAAAAGCAGTACAGAGATTTTTGGGCCTGACTTCTTATTTTCGTCGCTTTATTCCGGGATATGCGGTGATAGCAAAACCTTTGTCAGACCTGCTGAAAAAGAATATTGTTTTTAAGATAGGCGATAATGAAGTTCTGGCTATCCAACAACTGAAGGCAGCCTTGGTCGGCGCAAAGGTGTTAAGATTGTTTAATCCCAGCGCTGAAACGGAAATACACACGGACGCCAGTAAATACGGCTATGGTGCAGTGCTGCTGCAAAGTGATTTGGACGATGGTCAGTTACACCCTATCCAATATATGAGTCGAAAAACAACACCAGCTGAAGAGAAATACCACTCGTACGAACTGGAGGTACTAGCCATAATCGAAGCCCTGAAAAGATGGCGTGTATTTGTAATGGGAATTAAGGTTAAGATCGTCACCGATTGTAATGCTTTTGCGATGACTATGAAAAAACAAGACGTTCCACTGAGAGTGTCGAGATGGGCGCTCTTTTTACAAGAGTTCGATTATACAATCGAACACAGAGCAGGCACGAAGATGCGGCATGTAGATGCCTTAAGTAGAGTTTCTTGTTTAATGATGGAGGAGTCTCTACGTCACAGAATTAAAGAGGCCCAACGAGACGATGATTGGATTAGAGCAGTTGGAAAAATTTTAGAAACACAAAGTTATGAAGACTTCTATTTGAAATATGGTATTGTACACAAGGATCCCATCAAGGAGCTGGTTGTCATTCCATCAAACATGGAACGAGAGATCATCGAGATGGCTCACAAACAAGGACACTATGCAGCAAAAAAGACGGCCGATTTAGTAGAAAAATCCTTTTATATACGAAAGCTGAGTGCAAAGGCTGAAAATGTGGTAAGGAACTGCGTCGAGTGCATTATGTCTGAAGCTAAGAGGGGAAAAAGAGAAGGGTTATTACGTCCGATCGATAAGGCAGATAAACCGTTAATGACCTATCATCTGGATCACGTGGGCCCTATGGAAATAACGAAGAAGCGTTATAACCACATCTTAGTTATAGTAGACGCTTTCTCAAAATTTGTATGGCTTTATCCTACAAAAAGTACAGGCTCAGGTGAAGTCGTCGATAAGCTGCGTCAACAAGCTGCCATATTTGGCAACCCCGTTAGAATTATCACGGATAGGGGCACTGCATATACTTCTAAGGAGTTTAATGATTATTGTAAAGGGGAGGATATACAACATTTGCAAATTGCCACAGGGGTACCACGAGGAAATGGACAGGTGGAAAGAATACATCAAATTATCGTCCCCATGTTGAGAAAATTATGTTTGGAGAATCCCCAGAACTGGTACCGTCACGTTGAGAGGTTACAAAAGACGATCAACAATTCACCTTCAAGAAGTACTGGTAGCACCCCGTTCGAAATTTTGATGGGCATTACCATGAAAACTAAAGACGATCCAAAGATGCGAGAATTATTAGAAGAAGCAGCCATAAGTGAGCTTCACGAAGAGCGAGAGGCTATACGCACAAGGGCAAGAGAAAACATTCTCCGGGTGCAGCTTGAAAACAAACGAACGTTTGATAAAGATCGCGTGCCAGAAAGAGTGTATAATGTGAACGATTTGGTAGCTATTAAGCAGACACAATTCGGGGTGGGCTTAAAATTAAAGCCAAAGTTTCTAGGACCCTACAAGATTGCCAGAATATTAAATCATAGGCGCTACGAAGTCCACAGAGTTGGGGAGGGCGAAGGATCTAAAAGATGTACTACAATAGCCGAGTACATGAAGCCTTGGAGCTCCACATTCGGGACGAATGCATCATCAGGAGGGCCGAATGTAGGAATGGATACCAGACGAACCAGACAGACACCTGAGGGTTAAAATACAAAACCAAAATAGGAAAACAATAAAAGACTAACGACAGAATTTTGGTACACACAGGCAGAGCAACGGGACATATTAAAATATATAACGCAGAGACAAAATCAAAAGAGAAGAACAATAAAATACTTACGACAGAATTTTGGTACACACAAGCAGAATAACGGGACAAACTAAATACATAACGCACAGACAAAAGCAGAGAACAACATTTAGAAAATTAAGATGTATTTAAGTTTAGTTTAGTAATAACCACAAAAGGGAAAACAACCCCTTAAAATAAAATCAAATAAAATAAAACAAAAAGTTAATTTCAAATAAGAAGTAGGTAATCAAACCTACATACATATAAGTTTAAACTTCCTGAAAACTTTTTGCTTTCATAGAATATGTGTTTTTGTGGCCACTAAAATAAAAAATATAACAATTTTAATATATGATAATTCAAAACATCCGGAAAATGTTTTTCTCTAAGATACTAAAGTTTCAATTTAAAAGGTTAAGAAATTTAAAAAAATATATATACACAGAAGTTTCAACAAGTTGTATTAAAGACAATGCATTCCTTTTAACTTTTCGTAAGATAAAGCGACATCTTTACATCACACGGTTAATAATCATAAGAATGCGATAGAAGTATATTTTTAAAACGTCCTCCAAAATCTGCAAGCTATGTTTCCATTTGTATGTGGTCAATTCTTAATTCTCAACCTTTTTCTGTTCCCTAAAAAAGAGAAGTTAAAATTGAAGTTTTTTAAATGTTTAGCATAACATTCTATTTTCGAAAGTACTATTTTGATAGTTTTTCAATTTTCTTTTGTATTTGACTAATTCTTAGTAAAATTGTGACAAAATTTAATTTTTATATTATTTGTCATTATTATTTTTTAGTAGTTAATTATAAAGCACTAGGTCATTTTTTAATAAAAAATTTTTAAAAAACTTTTAATTTTTATTATTTTTTCGATATTTCGCCACACCGTTGGTTGGCATCATCAGGAAAAGCAAAAAAAAAAATGTGGATGTCTTGCGGTCATATTGCTTAAAATCTTGATCTTGAATGTACTTTAACCAGTAAGTGTGGTGAAGATATTATTCCTTAAGTACTATTTTATACAAAACCCTATTTTGTGTGTTTAAAGACAACATAAGGACCAATTAAGAGTCTGGTTTTTATTTTAAAAATTTGGAATTTATTTTAGGATGTTTTTAATACATTCTAAAAAATTTGGCCAGGAGGATTCTTAAGAATAACAAAAATTTAAGATCTATAAGAAATTCCTTAAGAGAACTTGCTAAATTATATTTATTCTCAATTTTTCCTAACTACAAGCGTTTCTTTGTATAAGAGATCTGGAGTTCTTAAAGAATAGAAAAGCGTTTTGTTGTCCTTATTTGAACTCTAACATTTAAATTCATATTTTAAGAGTATCAACCGTAAGACTATAAAGGCTTAAGACTATACTCAATTAAAATTCTGAAAAGGTGTAAAAAAATAATAAATAAAACTTACAGTTTTTACAAAGTTATTAAAAATTCGAATAAATTTCTTTATTTCATTCCCTTTTGATCCTTTTTTAAATTATGATTTATTTGCAGCAAGAAGTTAGCTACCAATTTTTAAAAAATTTATTAAACGGTTTGTTTGTCAAAATTCTGAATGTTTATATACGAAATATCTTAAAAAAATAAAATGAATATTTTCTAGTTAACTAAAAATAAGTTTTAACTTTTTTGCTATCAATTTTATTTTGTAACAACGTCAATCAGAAATTGTGAAGTTTCAAGCTTACTAAATAATGTTTGAATTTTCTTCCATGTATTTATTTATTACGACCTCAGAGATGTGGCAAAATTATATCCTCTTGTTTTCAGTCAAAACGGAAATAATATTTTGCATTTAAAAAAAACTATTGTTTTTATTTTTTTGCTTCTTGCTTAGAAGCTGGTGCATAATAAAATTACTGACATGTAATAACGTAAATTCCACATCTGTGAATTTTTATTTCGTTATATTCTTTTTAAGTTGTAGAACTTTTTTATTGTTAAATTTCCTTTTTCTTTTTTTCTTTTTTCGGCTTAAGATCTTGTTCAATAAATTAAAAATTAAAAAACTTTTGTTTAAGTTTAAAACAATTTATTGTTAATTTTTAATTTTTCAAAAATTTTTCATTAAAATCCAATATTTTGGCCAACTTTGTTGGTCATCCTCAGGGCTTTTTTTTTCTCTTCTCTACAATTAACATTAACAACAATAATTATAACTAATCAAAAACCTTAAAACACATATCACAATGAATATTTACACATACTGTTTACTAATAATTGGAAAATTTTCCTTTTTCTTTTTTCTTTTCAGTTTTGTGTTTGTTAATTGATGTCGATATATGTGGGCACAATTGTCCGTATCAGTCTTGTAGTTAATGCGTTTCTCTGTTGGGATATTTATTATGTGGAGCATCTCTTGCACGTATCTCTTTGCATAATTAATTTCTCTCTCCAGAACTCTTACTCGTCTTAATTCTGGTTTATGTCCCGTTGTTGCACAGTGGGCTGTAATTGCAGTTTTGTGGTTTAATCCTTTATTGTTTGTTTTTAAGTCTGACTTATGTGATGCCAATCTTGTCTTTAATTTTGTTTTAGTTGTACCAATATATACTTTTTGGCATATATCGGTGTCGTCTCCATTACATGTTATTTCATTTTGTTATATGGTATTTTGATATGCACTAGAAGTTTACCATTTTTGGATAATGTTTTACAAATGTTTGATTGCTCTCAATAAACAAAAATTTTTATATTCACTTGTATTTTGATTTAAAGATTTCTTACTCGCCTAAATTTTCTCTTTTTTTGTGCCTGTAGAATTTAGTTGTTTCTGAAACGATTTTTAGAATGGTTTTTTTCATTTTGTTAATGCTTACAGCTTGATTATAACATTTTCATACAGTTAGTACTCCAATAATAGAAATTAAAAAAGGGTTACCGTCAAGCACTTAAGAATTACACAAATTCCGCCTCTTTTGAGAGGCATTTGAAATTTACACAATACGCACTTTGTTAAATTATACAAGTTACAAATGGAATTTACAGCGTTTTATCTTTAGAACTATTTTAAACATCGAAGAATGAGTTCCATATAACAATAACAACCATAACAAGGACCTACATTTGTCACATTTAAGATTGAACTATCGAATTATCAACTTTGTAATATTTTAATCATAAAAAGTTATTCTTAAGTAAGAACGTTTCATTTTTTTTTAAATATTTTACGTGTTTTGTTAATATATATAGTAGGTATAGCAATTTTATAATTTGGAGATTTTTTAAGCAAAACTAACCTTAAGAATCACCTATTTAAGGAATACTACAAGTTTTTTATCTTAATTTTATCTTTTATCGACTTTTTCACTTTTATGTCCTTCTTCCAAAAGGTGGCTCCACTCTCTTATCCATTTCTTGAGCAGTTATAAGAGTTTAATACCACTAAAGTAATAAGTAAAGAATTTATAATTTATGCTTCTATCGAATTTATAAATTGTTTTCCAAATATTAAATTTTTTCTCAATTTTTACTGTGATTATCTTAATTTCATGTCTCTCTGCGTATTTGAGTAAGTAAAGCCTTTTGCAATGCATTATCGTGACTTAATAGAAAAGTACTTAATGATAATTATTAAATATAGTAATCGGTTTGATGTTGTTCCTTTATTTATTTTACATCCGTTTGTACTGCTTTTTAACTCCTCTAAATTGTTTTCCTAATTAAGTTGATTAATAGAAATCTTGTGGGCTTGTTTTGTGGTTAAACAATTAAAACTACATTTCCTACATTATCAAATAAGCAAATGTCAGGATAAGAATGTAGGACGATAGGATTTTCTGTTTCTTTGTATTATATTTCTTCCTTCTTATTGGTTTAGTTTGTCATTTTTGTGTATTTTAGGTTTTAAAAACAAATATTGTTTACTTTAATTGGCTGTTTTTCATAAAAGTATTCAGGTTGTTGAAAGTTAAATTCTAAAAGTAGATATAAATTTTCAAATTTTTAGTTTAAAAACGGTTATTTCAGTTAGCGCTTCTGAATAAAGTCTTTATTAATTTGATAAAATCTTTTATCAACATTTCTTGCTGCAATGAACAAAAAATAATCTTAATACTTTAAAGTTAAATTGTAGAATTAAAGGTTACTTGTTATTTAACTAACAAACTTAACCTATATTCAAAAACTTTCTTCAGTATGATTATTCTCGTTTCAATAAATTGAATAAAGTAAACCGATAAATTTGCCGCTGACTTCAGTCATCTCGTATTAATATTAAAATAAATTATTTCTTAGATAAGATGCTTAAAAAAGCTTTTTAGATAATAGCTTCAGAAGATTATTATTAATTTTTTTTTGGTATTATTAGCATTTTAAATTTAAGTTGTTTCTATATGATTCCTATTTATTTGAACTTCTTCAACACCATTCGTTCATTTCGCAAGTTGTCAGTTTATACATTTTATCGTAAACTTATTTTAAAGTAGTTTTTGATTTTTATTGGAAATTATATTGACAATTTTGTTATAAACATACAATTATATATAATTTATGTATCAATATTACACCTTGGACTTAACTTAGTAATTATTTGACTAATTTCAAAGTTTAGCATTTAAACTGGTTTTTTTAACCATGTATAAATTCTATGTGATTATTCTATTACTTACCCAGTTTAAAGTAAAATTTTGTGAAAATTAATTTTGCTTTGTTTTTAGCTAAAACTTTCCATATCTGATTAAAATTTATATTATTTTTTGACGACTAATAATATAAAATTGACAGCACGTAAACATCAACCGCATAAGTTCGTTTTAATAGACGATACATTGTGCAACGGGATCTTCTGGACTTTGCAATAACTTTTTAAATCTGTGTATCTTTGTTGAGTTTGAAAACCTCATTAAATTTTACTAACATAAATTACCTTCAAAATTTAGTAACAAGCAGCAACAAACTTGGTCAGATAAATGGATAAAATTATCATTTTAACTTCTTTTAGGATGCCACTTTAATTAATATATTTTTATTTTTATTTGTTTGAAAAAATTATATTTATATTTAAATAAAAATTAACTTGATTTAAATTATTTTATCCTTAAAAGCTTCTTAAATGTTTTTGTAATATTACGGATGCGTCATGCTTAAGTTTTTAAAGAAAATAATTAACTAATAAAGTAAACAACGGGGCATGCTTTTTACTAACTGCATAGTTTACTAAGAAAACGTATGCCCGCAAGACATCAACAACTTTCTAGTTACAAACTGCGTAGAAATTTTATATACGCAAAACAATAAAAATTAGGTATGCTGTTTACTAACTGCGTAGTTTACTAAGAAAACTTATGCACACAAGACAACAACAAATTTCTTAAAACAAATTCCAGGAAGAAATTTTATCAGCATAAAAACAAAAACAAAAATACACACCGACCCAGAGCCGCCTATACATTGAATGAATAACATAACAAAAAAATGTGATACAAAGGGAGACAAATATAAAAGGCAGCATATGAGTGGATAGTTAGTTAGTTAAAATATAAACCTCGTGAAGTAAAGACTTGAATCTTTAGTAAATTGTTCTGTAGTCCCAACGTACAAATGTTACTTGTGTGTCGTTAAGGTAAATAAACTTTTAATTAATTTGAAAACTCTAAAATCTGGTGTTATTTGCACTAAAGAACTCAGCAACAACAAAACGTTTATAAAAGTTATAAACGTAACAATATTTTTGGAAAAGAATATAAATTTTTTAATAAAAAATATGTTTTGGATAAAATAAGAAATATATTTTGGATAAACAAATGTATTTTTGAGAAAAAAATATGCTTTTGGATAAAAAATATAACTTTGAATACAAAAATACACTTTTGGTTATAAATCTTCTTAATTCTAGTGGATAAATATAAAAGGCAATAAATAGTTAGTTGAAAAATAAACCTCGTGAAGTAAATTCTCCTGTAGTATTAACTTTAACTACAAACTTAAAGTAAATAATTCAAAAATTCTAAAATCGAGAGTTACTTATTTTGCAAACAAGAACTCACAACAAAATGTTTATAAAAAGTATACGTAACAGTATTAATTATAAAAATTGTGGTCTGCATAACCATGGTTTACATGGCAGAGTCATTTATTTTTGTTCTACTCTGCTTTTTGCTTTACATGTCTCTTTTTACACATAAGAAATTGTTTCTAAATTAGTTAAGGTATTTATACTCTCACATTTGTATTAGATCTCATTGCGATCGAGCAAAGTAAAATGCATTAACTTTCAACTTTTTTTACGTTTAGAAAAAAGTTAAGATCGTTATAATATAAAAATAGAAAAAGCCTCATTTCAGATATAAATGTATAAAGAGCACAAAAAATTGTTCTTCTTGCTGAGGCAGAACTCACATATCGTTACCTTAGACGGAAAAAGTGCTAAGTTCACTTTTCGTCGAAATTGAGATTTTGATGTAACTTGCTAGTATAATTCAAAATACGTCATTTGCAAGCAAAAATAATACCATTATTTTGTTATTCTTGCTGGAATGCGGTGGTAGGCAAATATGCTAAGTCCGAAAAAATGTTCAAAAAGTAAGAAAATATACAAACTCCAATTGAAAGGTACAAATTTTATTAAAATAAAGTTGGAGTAAAAGGAATTACAACAATTTGGAAATAGCTAAGATATTAACGGCTGTATGCATAAAAAACGCTTATTTGTGCTTTGAAGTACACGTTAGTTAACAAACACTTTAAGGCTAACAGACGTTTGTTAAAAAATTGTATTCATAAACAGTACTTTAGCTAATGTATGCTTTAGTAAAATTAGTATTTTGATTCTGGCAATGCCACTATTTTCAGTTGTCACGTTGTAGTTAACGATGTATAAAAATGAATATTATTTATCCGGGTAGTCAGATCCATAAAAAATTTTTTTTATTGTTTTTCATTTTTTTCAGCAAAATCAACATATTTTTGTTTTTTCTTTTATATTAATCTTTTTAATAAAAAGCAAAGCACCCAAAAAAGGTTAATTTGCAAGGCTTACGAAGAACTTACAAAGAATTTGTTCATATTAAAAAAATAATTATTCGGATAACGAGCTTTGTTTTGATTTATGTACATCAATAAAACTTTTGTTTAAAATAATTTATTCTAATTAAATTTTTGTAAAATATGAAATCAAGATGTAAAAATGTTTTATATTGAATGGCATGTTATGTTTTAGTTTTTATTATTATTTGTATACTACAATTTGTTTAAATAAATATTTTTTAACATTTTTGGAATAACAAAGTATAATTGTCAATTGAGCCGTTTACATTAAAAGTGACATAAGTCAGAACTGAACAGTTTTTTTTTTCATTTTTAATAAATTTGAAATTAAGAAGTATTGAGATTTCTTAAGAGTTAAGAAGTATTGAGATTTGCTTGAGAGGAGTGTTGATAATTAACGGTGCAACAAAAATGCTTATTTTGAAAGTGGCGTTAGTCGCTGTACTTAGGAAATTAATTACGGAGCTTAGTGTGAAAAAATGGAAACATGTAATAAGTGTGTGTGAAGTATTGTTGTGATTATTTGACTTATTTTTATTAGTTCGAAAGAATAGTGCAGTTTACGGAACAATATTATACTGATATCTAATATACCACACATAATAACCATTATTTTATTTTTTTATTCTCAGGAGGTTGTTTCGTGTTGTATAAAATATCTAAGAATGTCACAACTCAAAAGCATATTACTGCACATAGTGACTTATGTAAAGGACAAAATAGTAATAGTAGTAATAGCCCCCTGTCGAAAATATCCTTCACAGTACACAACATGGAGTAAAAAGATTTTATTTCAACACAATCATTAGAAAAATCCGTTTCAGAAAGAAAACTAAATACAGACTAGTTGAAATGGCTAAAAATTAAAATGTTTTATAAACTAATATAAAATAAAAAGATGACATAACAAAGTAACTTATGCCACTTTAAGAAGAACGGCTCAGTTTATTGTAAACACAATTTGCTTGGTTTTTGAACTTTCAATAATAAAATTAAACTGTCAATTTATTGTAGGTTTAACGTAGGTTTTTCCTACTTTAAAGTTAACAAAGGTATTTTAAGGTAAAAGTGTTTTATGAATACAACTTTAGGAAATTGTGCTTAACAACGGCAGTTAAACCTACTTTAAGTTTTTATGCATACAGCCGTAAATATCTAAGTGATTACAGTTTTAAATATTTTTTCATGCTTTGAATTTTAAAAAATATAAAATACCGCAAAATATCATAATTATAAATTTTTTTGACGCCAAAGGTAACTCTTTATTGTATTTGGGAGACCATTTTTAATTATAAATTTTGTTAGATATTTGCCATGGACTCTGCTGAGAAAATTAACTTCAATGGTGACGATTCTGGAATTGAGTCGGGTAATGGAGTCAAAAGTCTGGTGCCCTATGGATTTAAAAGTGATTCCGATGATTCTTATGAGTTACCATCGACATTGTAAAAAAGCAAGAAGGAAAGGTCGTGTAGAAAACTCTGCTTGGTTTTGGCCAAGAAATAAAAAATTGAGAGAAAGAGGTAAAGGTTATTTGGGAGGACAAAAAGTAGGCAATAGATGAACTTACGATAAAAGAAAAGAACGACGTGCGATAGGAAATGGATGCAAATATAAAGGAAATGTTACTATAAAGTGCCTACAGATCGCAGATGATGAAGGATGCAATTTTGGTAAAATCTCATGGTTCGGAAAAAAGGCTTATGTTAATAGCTTGATAAATATTGATTCAACAAAAAGACCTCAAAATTGAAAAGTGTCTGAAGAATCCAAAAGATGTCGAACGTATCAGTGCTATTTTAGACTTAAAAAAAATAAACATTCGAGTCTGCAGGACATTTTTCTTTAATACTTTGAAAATAACGGCAAGAAAGTATTAAGACTTACAATTTTACAGACAACTGACTTTACCCAAAGACAATCACCGTTTGATGATCCACCTCATATATGATTTTTCCTTCTTCATAAGAAGCTTTCGCTCAAAATAAATACACTATTGAATTCAATATAATCATATAATTTCAGGCAATTGGATGTCTATATTGCAAAAATATACCTTTTTATTATTATTTATTTATTTTTCTTTAAACTAATAATTATTATTCTTATTTATCGTTAACCAATTAATATTTTGTTTATCAACACCAATAAAATAACTACGTCTTGTAAAAACCAAATGCATTTACTTTTTTAATAGTTTTATTGAGCTTTTTTGATTACAGCGAATTATGAAGGAACAATTCCTTAAGCTAAATTCCAGAAATAAATAAGAAACATATTTAAGGAAAAGCCCCTACTAAAAAGAAATGTGCCAAGTCCAAAAAAGCTTATAAGTCCGCAAATGATTTCTTTTGAAATCCTACAATACTGATAATTTAAGAGGATGGTCTAATAAAAATAACATTTACAGATTATCAAAAAGTCTACTAAAAAACCTTAGACAGTTTTTTGTCTCTCCTGAATAATTTGAAAAAGTGGACTTAGCACTTTTTCCGACTAAGGTAACGATATACCTTTTTTTTCTAGAATTATAAAAAGTAATATGTATTTTCCCACATCACATTATGTACAAGTTGAAATTAACAAAAATATTGGAAAAAAAGAGGAAGTGAACTGAAATATGCTTACAATCATTGCATAAGTCTCACTTTGCATTGTAGTTGCTATAACTACTCTTAATTTTATACAGGAGTTGACATGGCTACAAGCATACTGAAAGTTTTGTATTGTTGAACCATTGATTTTGTTCATTTGTAGTTTTTTATACTTTTTACTCAAATTCCTTATGTTGGCCGTAGGCATTGTACAAATCACACACAAGCCCCTATTCAAAAATGAGGTGGAGTTCCAGGATATTATTTCTGTATATAAGCCAAATTTAAATACACATGATTTCAAAAATAAAGAAGAGATTCAAGAAATAAAATTTATTTAAAAAACTTTTGGTTATAAAAATTTAAAAGTTAACAACACGAACAAAGATAAAAAACATTAAAACAAATAAAGTTAATTTCTATTAACACAGATTTATCTAGAATATTTAATGGCCAATTTCATTATTTTTACTATAGCAGTTATTGGATTTTTTTGTACTTTCACATCAGTTATAAACAAGTATTTATCTTGAATATCATTTACGACCAATTTATTATTGTTACAACAGTGGTTATTGCATTATTTGTTTTGTTTCCTTTTCAGACAAAGCAAAAAATGAACTTAATTTTATTTTGACTTTCTTGGTTATTGACTTATTTTTATTCTTTTTTCATTCTCTTTATCGCTATAGGCAACTTACAGTTTTTATGGCGTGTCGAATTAAATTATTTCCAATCTTTTATTCAGTTTGACCTTTTTATGAAGAAACTATAAATGGCAACGATAAAAACATACTTTTCGAAATAAATGTTCTATTTCTTAACTAAAATAAAAACACAAAATAAGAAAATGTGCTTAACAAATTCATTCTTGTATGTTCATTTCCTTTTTATCTAATAGAAAATGAACTTCATATAAACGGTATTCTTACTTTGGTTAATTATAAATGTTTTACTGTAGGAAATATAAAATAATAATAATAAATATAAAAATCCTGGAAAAATGTTCGTAAAAATTATTTTTGCTACTAAATACTATGTATTTTTCTCATTACTATAATATACAGTAAACATTATTTCGAAATCATAAAGTAATGACTTTATTTATTATTGAAACGAAGCTTGAAATCCAATTTTCTTTAGAAAAATGATGTCCAAAATTTCACTAAATTTATTATTGTTTTAATGATATTATATAGCGCTTAGAAAAGTACATTATTAATGATAATTGAAATTGTCCAATCGCTAGTTTTATTTCCGCTATTGCTATTAGCAATCCTGTAAGCAGATAAATACTACCAACTAGACAGTACTGAATGGAAGATTCTGACCTCCCGCAACTAGAGCGATAGATAAATAATATATAGGAAAATAGTAGTTGGCATGATGACAAAGAACTTTTTAACTAGCTACAAGCTAATGCTATTTTATAAATAAAACATCAAAAATAAATCAAAAAAATTTTCTTAAGGTGCTTTAAAATTAATAAAAGTTAGAATTAACAGGATAAAAATTTCAAAATCTTGGAGTCAGCGAAACTGTACCGCTCCATTCTCTATTAATGTAGCAACAAATTGTGGATCTAGGTGCTCCTTCTAGAGAAATTATCTGCTATTTCACAATTAAAGCAATGCATTTGAAAACAATGTTCTGTGTTGTCTTGTACAAAGCCTTAGCCCCAATCTGTAGCTATCACAAATAATGCCGGTGTTTGGAGAGAAAGTTTTTAACTTAGAAATCTAATAAAACTGTCACGATAGTAATGTGTACCTAGATGAGGCGGTAGGGGTAGATATACAAAAGATATTTTTTTTTCCTAGTAATTCTCTTCTTTGCCTTAAAATCTCTTAAGTATAAGAAGTGTTATTGATTTTCCAAATATGTCACTCATTGGGTGTTTAGGCACTTTTTACTTAATTTAACAGACTTTTCTTGAAAGTAAGTAAAAAAATAATCAAATTCGAAAAATTGCAGCAATAAATTTAAAAAATGGTTATACTGCTTTCTTTTATTAGTTTTGTTAGTTTTACTTTTAAATCGTCTGATACCAGCACGAACATTGCTTTAACAATATATAATATATTAATGAATTGCTTTTTCTTATTTTTAGCATACATATATACATACTTATATTTATATTTACTCTTATATTTATATACTGTTGTCATTCCTTGTCTTTAAATATTTATATTTATATAAATACTTAAACTTCTCTAAGTAAAAATAAACTTTATATTAAGTGATTTTTTTGGAAGATGATTTCTTTAAAAATCTTTGAACAAAGCATTGATTATTATTATTGCAGCTTTCAAAAGTGATACAGATTAAACTTTTTACACCCCAAATATTTGATACATTTTATTGATTTATTTATTTTATTTAAATTTGATTTTGCTTTTGTTTTATTTTCAGAAGCGAATAGAAAAGCCAAAAACCAATATTAAGAATCTTTTACTTGCGCTTGTAGAAATGTTTTTCCTTTTCCATAAGGGCAAGGCTAATAATTTGCCTCACCAAAAAAAATTTATTTTCAGAGTTATGTTATAATATATTATATTATGTTATAACATAACATAATATAATATAATCTAATCTAATATAATCTAATACAATATAATATAATAAAATATAATATAATATAATATAATATAATATAATATAATATAATATAATATAATATAATATAATATAATATAATATAATGTAATATAATATAATATAATATAATATAATATAATATAATATAATATAATATAATATAATATAATATAATATAATATAATATAATATAATATAATATAATATAATATAATATAATATAATATAATATAATATAATATAATATAATATAATATAATATAATATAATATAATATAATATAATATAATATAATATAATATAATATAATATAATATAATATAATATAATATAATATAATATAATATAATATAATATAATATAATATAATATAATATAATATAATATAATATAATATAATATAATATAATATAATATAATATAATATAATATAATATAATATAATATAATATAATATAATATAATATAATGTAATATAATATAATATAATATAATATAATATAATATAATATAATATAATATAATATAATATAATATAATATAATATAATATAATATAATATAATATAATATAATATAATATAATATAATATAATATAATATAATACAATATAATATAGTTATTTGATAATTTTTATAGTTTTTTAAACGATCTTTTTTATCTTGAATAAATATCTTTTTTCTTTTTTAAGATCTTTTTTTATATATTTTTTCTTTTTTTATATTTTTGAAAACAAAAAAATTATTAACAAATTGAAAAAATGTTTCAAAACATTTGACAAAAACATATAACATATTTTTTCATACATACATACAAAAAATTTTAAATTTTCAAATATTCAGACATACAAAAACAAGGAAACGGAAATCTATATATATAAAAGAGGATGTGTGTATGTATGTAAGAAATGGACTCGAAAACGGCTGGGCCGATTTTGATGAAATTTTCAGAGAATCTTCAGAATATTAAGGGTGACACTGTGAAGTCTGTGGGCGGAGGGGCGTGGCAAAACCCACCAATGACATATACATATTTATTATTTTTTTTTCCTTTTTTATTTTATTTTTTAAAGCCATTGTTATGCTTTTCAAAACGAGATATCAATCTCTTAAATCGGTTATGTAGTTCCGAAGATATTTACAAAAAAAAAACTCACTAATATATAATAAAATATTAAAATTTTAAAACTTCCGAAATGATGAATTCGCTTGAGTTATCTGGACTGCCGCCCCACCGCCTACAAACGAAAGTTGGTGTACCAATTATTTTGCTTAGAAATATCTGCCAGCCACGACTTTGCAATGGGACACGTTTAGTAGTCAAAAAAGTCATGAAAAATGTGATTGGAGCAAAAATTTTAAAAGAAAAATATAAGGGCGATGTGTTGAAACCACGCATTCCTATTATTCCTCCAGATTTGCCGTTTGATTTTAAATGGCTTCAGTTCCCCATACCTGTTGCTTTTCAATGATCCCTGTTTTTTGCACGGTCAGTTATATGTATCACGTTCACGTGCTTTGTTTTTCAATACTGCGAACCAAAATCGATCAAAAAATGTCGAAGAAATGACTTGCAAAGCAGTCACGGGCACGCTAGTAACAAATAAATAACAAATAACAAATTCTCTCTTATGAAATGATTATAACAAATTATGTGTTTTTTTAATTAAGTACCTATAATTCTGAGCTAAATTGTCTGTGTCTGTCTTGAAATTTATTCTCCTTACATTTGGTACATTAACAATTTCTAACATTTCCAACATATAACGTCTCTTGTAGTTTTTTTCTATATCTAATACTGATGTTTCATCAAACTTTGGATAATGATTATATTTCTTACAATGTAAAGATAAGGATGTCTTCTGTGTTGAAATATTCCTATATTTTTGGTCACACCTGTGACTAGCTAATCTCGTTTTAATTTTATTTTTTATTGTCCCAATATAAACTTTTTCACCGTTGACCTGGTCATTTCCTCCACATGGTATCCTGTATAATATAATATAATATAAAATATAAAAATTTAAAAGTATTAATATCAGTTTGAGTTTCTTGAGATGTATTTATCTGCCACCAAAAGCTCGGTAACAAAAATCCTAATAGTTTTTAATTACTTATATCCTTTTTTTTAATCATTGATCATTTATGTAAAAATAATAGTGGTAAAATATTTGAAACAACCAAATAATGAAGGAAATAAATTAACCTATTTTTATAGGTTAAAGCCCTAGAAAGTGGTTTCTTGCTGTCTCAAAGTTTACATGATTGTGTATATATTGCTGAAGTTATGTATAGGGTACAAAAGGCAGAAAACTGCGCTAATTAAGGCAAAAGGCGCCAATATTTTGTAAGAAAAATTTGAAAAAGAATTGTTATAATGATTATTTAAGTAGTATTTCGTGGGTTGTAAACATTACTTTCGAATACAACAAAAGTTTAAAGGCCGTGTCAGATACAACTTTGTTGCTCTGCGTGACATTTGAAACTTTAAAGACAAAGCGTAAATCAAAAGGTGTATGTCACAATGAAAACTTTGACAGCACTCATAATATGTTTGTTTACATACAAAAAAAGTACTTATTTGGAATTGTAGAAGTGTTTCTTTTAATTAAAACATTGAAGTGATTTGGAATTGTACAAGTGTTTCGTTTAAGTTAAACATTGAAGTGATCTGGAATTTTAGAAGCGTTTGTTTTGTGTAAAAAAATTCAACTAATTTCGAATTGTAGCACAAAGCACACAAAAAGTTGAATGTTGGTTAACTGTTCGCTTTGCTTTGCGTCAAAAGTTGTTTATGTGGCACCTTTCATATAACTACGTGCATTTTAACTAAAATGTCAAAGCAAAACTCTGAAGCAAAGCAAAGCAAAACTTGTATCTGACACGGCCTTAAATGTATTGTCAAAAATTTCTGATTTGTTAAAAACAGAAATTATTTAAACAAACACAAACTGTAAAATTGGATTTGTTTTTATCGAAGATCTGTTTAAGAACTAAATTGTTGGAAATTTGTTTTGGAAATTTGCCAAAATTGGCACAAGTTAAACTTTTTTAAAAGCATTTGATTTTTTTTTATTTTTTATTGTATTTAAACTTAATTTTACTTTTACTTAAATTTGAAATAAAAATGCCTAGAAGGCAATGGGTAGCTGTGTAATTTTGCTATAAGGGGATTTAAAATTAAAATTAAAAACCCTTTAGTTAAGCTTGTGGAAATATTCTTTCGTTATTAACTTTTGCCTTAAAAAAATATCAGTTTGATTTCTTTTTAAGATTTATCATTCTGACAGCAAAAGTTTGGTAGCAAAAATAAAATTGTTTTCGGTTACTGAAAAATGAAGAAAATAAATTTGTCTATCTTTTATAACTTCAAGCGCTAGAAAAAAGAGAACAATGTTTATTATTTAAAAAAATATTCCTTGCTGACTCAAAATTTACATGATTGTGTTTATAATGTTGAAATTATAATAAAATTATGAAAAAAATTTAAAAGTTGGGATAATTCATACAAAAGGCGCCAATATGTTGAAAAAAAAGTTTGAAAAAGTTATAATAATTATTGAAGTAGTATTTCGTAAGTATGAATGTGTGTTTGTCATTCATAGAGGGGCTTGTTTATACTTTCGAATTCAGTGAAAGTTGAGATTTGTTTACAAAAATATTTGATTTATTAAAACAAACACAAACGGTAAAAAAGCACACTATACATTTTTGTAGAAAATCTGTTTAAGAACTAAATTTTTTATGCAAGAAATTTGCCAAGAAAATAATAATTTAGAATTTATGTGGCATAAAACAAAACTGTGACAAAATATTTTGGAATAAAACCAAAAATTATGAAGAAGGCTTCTGATAAGCAAGATCATAAGTGTTTCTTTTTGATTATATTTATCAATGCATAAATTCTCAAGAAAACAACAAGTTTAGAAACTTCTATTAATTAATTTCAATATTTTACAATAAACTTTGTCTTTGAAGTTACTAACCTTCTCAAGTCAGAATTATATCAAGCCAATTTAAAGCAGCTATCGTTTTGGACTAAATAGAACAGTTTTTTTTATATTAAATAAAATATTGTCATAATTTTTACACATTTTAAATCTCTTTCCACTTGATAAAGGTATTAGAAAATAACAATTTTTTTCCAAAGAGTTTAGTTTAATTAACAGTTGTTTATTTATTTATATAAATTTGCAATACTCGCAAATCTCTTTACTTTTATCAAAGATTTAAAAATATACTTGATGAAATTTTCTGTATTTACGCCTGTTATACAAATTACGGTCGCATATGTTTATTTTATATTTACACATAAATATAAACATTCTGCATACATACACTCAAACAAATATATGTACATGAAAATAACATATTTTTTTGTTAAAATATACTTTTTCTCTTCCAATCACTATTTCTATTCAATTTCACATCAATATTTATTTATTCGTTAAACGTGTTTTATAAATCTATGGCATATAAAATTGTTGATGCTGTTTTTTTTTATTTCAGTGGAATATTTAATAAAAAAAGGAAGGATACAAGCCGGGATATAGAAAAAGGTTATCATTGTTACCAACAACATTAAAAAGATAATATTAATAAAAAACCCACGAATGTTCCCCATTAAATATTATAAACTGTTGCTTTGTAAAATTGTATTTAATATTTTAAACCAGGCTAATACTTGTTTCAATAGCATAAGCAAGTGCTGTCTTAGTATAGCTAAGGCAATTCTTTTCATAGTCTACAATTTTTTGAGAAAATGGATAGTTTATGCTACATCAATAGTATGATCAAAGCGGATCTAACACTCAAAATTTAATCATATGAAGTCTAATCATATTATAGTTAAAGTATAAGAAAAGTTCTATTTATAGTTTAGTTACCCCTTTTTTTATGTGATCTAAGTGTAGTTTTAGTTTTGTTAAGGCATGTCATATTCTATCAACAACAATGTAACAATGACAGTCGTAGTGTAATCATAGTCCAACCGTAATTTACTCATAGCCAAATCAAATTTTTTCTTAATTCTAGCCATACTTTAATCAAAGATTTTCCAAAGTCTAGTCGTACTCTACACAATTTCCACTCATTGCTTATTCATAGTTACCTTTGCTAGTATAGGGTATTCATCGGGAAGGTACACTATTTTGTTTTGCCTTGACAGTTCATATTTGGCAGTCGTGAAGTAGCCACGTGGTAAATTTATTATGGAAAAATATTCGATAAAGCAGTGTATGTTAATCGTTAAAACATTTTATCAAAATCAAAGTTACGTGAAATTTTTGGGAGAAGCATCGTGTCAAAAAAACGCACTTTTTATCGTGTAGTGAATGATTTCGAAGAAAGAGGATGTGCAGGTG
The DNA here is from genome assembly GCA_030448955.1 of Trichopoda pennipes. Lineage (NCBI taxonomy): Eukaryota > Metazoa > Arthropoda > Insecta > Diptera > Tachinidae > Trichopoda > Trichopoda pennipes. The sequence continues at coordinate 7,129,711 of JASKUP010000012.1, read as the reverse complement.
ATAGGCCCAAGCATATACCAAAATGTACTGTAAGATCGGCTGAAAACCTTACTGATTGTCACAAAAGTGTTTAAAAGAATCAAAAAACCCCAATTCAATGCCTTTCGCAGGAGCTTGGTTTTTAAAAAACAACTTTAGCCACAATTTTGGACAAGGATTTGCATTTGTTTCCATATAAGATTTATTTGACATAAGAACTTCTTCCACAAGACCATAGGATGTTACCGCTCGCCCATGTTCTGAAAAAATGATAATGAGTGACGAGGCACATTTTCATCTGAATGGATATGTGAATAAACAGAATAGTCGGTGGTCGGGAAACCTTAAAATTATTCAACGGTCATCTTTGCATCCATTAAAAGTGACAGTCTGGTTTGCAATTTGGACCTCACATCTTTGAAAATGAAAACGGCGTAACGGTAACGGTCAATTGGGAGCGATATCGTGATATGATTGAAAACTTTTTAATCTCACAACTGCATGCTTTGGGCTTGATTAACATGTGGTATCAACAAGACGGTCTCACATCTTATACAGCCAGGAATTACTGCGAGACCTCTTTCCACAACATGTTAAATCAAGGAATGTTGATGTTGATTGACCTCCACGGTCGCATAATTTGACTGCCCCGGAGTTGTTTTTTTTTTGCGAATATCTGAAAAGCAAGGTTTATGCAAAAGACAAACCAGAAATACTTGAGAACAACTCAAACAAAATATTCGTGATGAAATTAATGAAATACCGCGTGAAATGTTTGATGAAAAATGTACTCAAAATGGCTCGCATTTGTGAAGCTAACAGCGGCGGATATTTATCTGATATTATATTTCATATATAATTGCCGACATTTAATAAAACATTTATCAATATAACATCAATTCTCTTTCATTTAATCAAAAATTATAAACAAAAAAATAAGTATACCTTTTCAAGCACACCCTATATATTAACCAGTTGGAGTATACTCACAGAAATATGTGTATACAACATTATATTATCGTAGTATGATATAGTAAAGTCATAGCAAATCATTAATCTAGTATTAGTTTAGAAATTGTCTGATCATATCTTACCTGCAGTCATATCGTCAAATTATTATTATGATCTAAGCATGGTGAAATCAGAGTTCGATTATACACAATTTAGTCACAATATAGAGTAAAAATCCCATTCTTAGTAAACTTACAATAGCGTCTTGACATTTTTTAAAAGTTTAGCTTTTACAATAGCTATAGCCAAATTGGAGTCTGGCTATATACAAACCATAGTCTAAACAACTTTCCCGTAATCTATGCAATGTTTATTTATACCATCATGTTCATAATCTACACTTTGTGTAGATATATCTAAGCCTAATCATAGTCCAGCTTATGGCTGGAAAGTCAAATATTTATTTATTCATATTCGAAATAAAGTGTATTCCCATTCATACCCCAAGACATAGACTAATCATAGTATAAACAGCTTTTAATTAATATAGCTATCTACATAATATAGTTGTATACTTGAAATCCAGACATATCTAGTCTTAGTCTAAGGATATTTATTTTAAATACAATTGTAGTCTATTTTTAGTCTAGTTATTTTTTAAAACGGCATCTTGTTGCCACATGCTCTACTTTAAGTAGGGCCAAACCATAATCTAGTTTTATTTCAACCATAATCTCCATTTAGGCTAGGCATAATCTAAGAGTAGTTTTTGATAGTATTTTTATATTCCCTAGTCTAAGCCTAACAATAGTAGAACCTTAGTCTATTCATAGCTTAGCTGTACGACAGGCATAGTTCTTTATAAGCCTCATTAGCTTATTGAAGTTTTGTTCTTCACAATTTCTTGTTAATTATATTTTAATTGGAAAACACATAATGTGTAAAATTTTTCAACTGCCATTCTTTTGTAAACAAAATCCACCGTTTTAATTGTTTATAAAATTATTTTAATTTTATACCAGTAACCAAGTCACATATTTAGTTGACAAAGAACTTCAAACTCTTGCCCTTACAATTTTATTCATGATAAAAGACCATAGACTTTGTTTCACACATGTATTTTTGCTTCTCTTCAATATAAAACAATGGTTCTTTTGTACACAAGGGACTTTATCTTTTGCTCTAGATAAATCGTAAGTGCCATTTAAAGATCTAATTAACAATTAAAAATTTATGTTTGTGTTTAAGAAGCTTTTCTTTTCTTTTTATTTATTTTTTACTTTATACATAGATTTTAATAATTTTTTTTATGTCTCTGAGACACTTTTATAATTAAAAAGATGAGTTAAGGATGGAGCATTAAATAAAAAACATTATGACAAAGATTAAACAATTATAAACATTACGAAAAATAGTTTAAAAGGCATATCACAGTCAAAACCGCGTGCTAAGTTTATTGAAACTCAAAGAGCAAATAAATTAAAAGAAATTGAAAAATTGGAAAATTATGTTTTAGAATAAGACCTAATTTAAGGAAAAACCCATTACAAAGATTAAAATGTTGCAATGAATCACGTAAAGAAACTTTGCTATCGCAAAAATTGAAACTCTGAAAATCTTTCTTAAACTTGATAATATTAAACTTAAAATTTAAATTAAAATTAAAATTTACTTTAATTTAAATTAAAATTTACTTTAACTTACATTTACAATTTGAACCCCAAAACTAAGAAGAAACAATGGCCTAGTTAAAAACAGCGAGCGAAAGTCTTTCTTCTCTATGTAAATGAAAGAAGACTATTTTGTTTTTGTTTGCTTAATTTTTGTTTTATATTCAAATTCTTGTTTGTTTTGTTTTTTGCTTAGCATTGAAAGGAGCGCTATCGTTGTTTACTATAAAACACATCTGCAATTTTAATATGGCGAAATTAAAAAAAGGAAAAGAATAATTTGCTTGCGTGTCCAAGTATATACAGAGTCATTTCGAAAGACTATTTTTCTTGTTTGCTGTTTTACCTTAAAGCGCTTCTTTATAAATATAAGGACGATATAGCTTCTTAAATTAGGAGTTGTATTTTTTATATTTTTTAAATATTGTCATAAAAACTAACTTTGCCACCAATAGTTATTTTTAGTGATTTTGTTTAAAAGTAATATTTTGGTAATAATTTGAATTCGGCAAATGTACTGCGTCTTTCTGGTATAAATATTGAGTGCCTCAAAAAGAATTTGTAGTTTTGACCTCCACAAAATTATTTGAAAATTACATTTATATGTTCATAAAAACATATACATACATAAAACTAAATATATAATATTGGCATTAAAGTTTTGAATTTTTTGCCGAATTATTTGTCTGTTATTTTTTTAAAAAAATAGTTCATATTTGAATTTTTACTTTTGAAATATAAACTGTGCACTACCGCCACCACACCATTATTAAAATGTCAATCAAAGACTACAATTTAACAGTTGACATATTTTTCTTTACTTTCAATGACTTTTGCAGTAGCAGGAATTTGCATTTAACCAGCGTAGAAAGGCACACTTGCACATCTGTAAATAAAAAATAATCAAAACATTTATTTTTACCAGAAGCTTTTAGTTAATATTTACGTGGAACATGACTTGAAATGAATGTAATATTGCTATTAAATAAAGCGTAAACAAACAAATAAATATATACATACATTTTTTTGTTCTTTTACAAATGAATTCTGTAATTATACCAAAATAATATATTTTATGGTGACAGTCCTCGTTATGCTGTTTATCCATTTCCATAAAATTTTGTCAATGTTCATGGAACACATCACTCCTATTTTTGGGTCATCCATAATTAAGGAAACATTACACCCTATAAGATTTCACAATTCTGAAGAAAGTACGACGGGGGACTGTAGGTAATGATGTTTCAGACGCCATAACTTGGAAAACAAAGATGATATTTAACCAAAGTTCATTAAGGGTGATAGCTGCTTTGCTAATATGAATTTTAAACTTTGAATATTTAGCGAAGAAGAAGGAGAAGATCGAGAAAGAAAAAATTTGCATTCTGATAAAAATACCGAGATAAACAAACTGTGTCGTGAAATATTAAGTTTTTAATTCCTACATGATTGCCACTTGTTCACTACTTGTCTATGCAAAATATATCTTTTCGCCTGATTTGTGCAGTTTACATTTTTTTTAAATAAAATTTTAAGTTTTTAATTTCTACCTAATTGCCAATTGCGAAAATTTTATTTTTATTCTTTTGTTTCCGACCGTTTCTTTTTACAATTATTAACTTTCATAAAATGATAGTTTCATTTTCAGGGTTTGTATAAGTCAACGTAAAAAACGTTTTTTTTCTTTATTTTCTTTTTTCTCTTTCTTTCGTTTTGCAGGAAAAGTTCATTAAACTGCGTTCAACAGTTTATTTGGTGTAAGCATAACTTTTAAGTGGTTCACAATTGAGCAATTAATAATATCAGTTTTGTAAAATAACCATATAAATAAAAGACCACACAAATAAACATTAAATATTTTCGCTATTATAAACATTATTGTGAAATACAATATTTTTTCCCATTGCAAGCAATATTTGTATTGAACTAGATTTTATTGCTTATTATGAAGTATTGTGAAATATAAAGTTTTGTTAATGAAAAGGATAATTCTTTAGTTTATAAGAATAATTTTGAATAAAAAAATTCAGTTCTAAATTAGTACTCAAAACGACAAGTTTTATTTAAAGCTAATTTCTATAGTCAATACATTAATCAAAAGCCTAAATAAAGAGCAGAGTAGCTCAAAAAGTTGAACCAACGTAAAATGTACTAAAGTGAAACTTAACGTTATATTTTTGTACTACTTTCCTACGCAAAATATATCCTTTAGTTTGGTTTCTGCCATTAAAATTATTTTATAAAATTATTAAAAAAAATATACAATTGCAAGGAAAGAACATACTGGACCTTCAAAAGCAGGTTTAATCTTTGAGAGAAAATTTGGACTTAAATATTTAATTTATATTTTTGATTAATTAAATATTTAAAAAACTTTCGAAAACTATGTGTAAATTTTTAAATAAAAAAAATACAAAAAAATCGATTTTCTTCACATTTTTTAAAATCTTTTTTTTTAAACTAGAACTCGAAAAGATTTTTGAAAAGTTTTCTTCACTCGAACATAAAAACTATCAAACTTGAAAAAAAATTTGGAATATTTTTGGCTCTGCTAAAAATAAAATGTTAGACCTACGTAGGCATAAAATAAAATTGTATACTTAAAAACCAAATTGCTTTTAAGCTTCCAAGGATAACTTATATGTTGAGCAATGTATTTTTTGGGAGTGACGTCAAAGTTTACAATTTTTGTAAATCATAGAAAAGTAAAAATTCTGGCAATGGTTTTAATTTTTCATACACCGCCGCGGTATCCCTAAACAATAGAAGGATCACATGTCAACCCTAAGCTCGGATGTACCTCTCCTATATTGCTACCCTAAGCTTAAATGGCGTATCTCATTTTTCTTTCTAAAATGAGAATGTTTGCAAACCATGTGGTTTTCTCCACACTGTTCTATTTATGCAGTAGTCACATCGACTATATGATGACGCCACATTTATCCATTGTTTGCCTACAATTATATTATTAATAATCTTTTTTTCATTAAAAAACACTTTAAGTTGAAACCACACTTTTTTTGTAATGACTTTATTTTGCTTTAAATTTTCTGATGTTTTTATTCTAAAAATATTGAATTGTTTTGCAAGCTAAATTTGTGGTTATATATTAAAAGACTTTCTTGTGTATAAAATTTTACACTTTAACGTGCGTAGGTGAGTGTACCTCTCCCATGTCCTTGAAAATTTTAATTTCTGTTTTTTTTTGTTTGTATTTTAACTTGAAGTGCTTTTGTGTGTATGTACAAATATTAAAAAAAAAAACGGTTAAGAAGCTTAAATTGCTATTTCTGTAAAATGTCAATCAAACAGATGCCAATTAAAAATGACAACCTCAAATAAAGACATTCAAATTTTGTACATGGTTTCTAACTAAAAATGGATTTGGTTGATTTAATTTAATGTTTATTTTTATTCGACCTTTTTTATTTTAATTAAGTATATACTAATATTTTAAACGGTCTTTTTAATTAAATTTTAACGATTTATTTTTCAATATTTCGCTTTCCTGAAGAAGCTTTCCTGAAGGAAAGCGAAATATTGAAAGACTAAATCGTTAAAATTGAATTAAAAAGTCTGTTTAAAAGATTAGTATATACTTAATTAAAATGTTTACTCAAAGAAACAAATCAATGTTTAATGAAAACTAATTTGAGCAGTAAGTGACGATAATTAACCGATTCTAATTAAAACGTCGTCAGATGTGATTTTTTATTGCTTAGGGAATATAAAATAGTTTACCTTTTAGTCTTTTTTTGCTGATTAGAAAGGATAAGGGAAGCTTAATATATATTTAACTTAAGCGGGAGTTATAAATTGGTATGAGCAAATGAAATATCAAAGTAAATAATTATATAAATAATAAATAAAGAACCCAACTTCCAGTAAATCTGAAATTAAAAAATGCACTGACGTCATTCCTCTATGTTCTCATTAGTCATTTAGCTAGTGGACAATATAAATTTGTCACTTCTTTTTGGGTGTTTAAATAATACGAAGCCCGTAATAACTACACCGCTATAAAGGTTTTATTACTGTCGATAATATTTAACTTAGAACAAAGTAATTTTTTCTCTTTACAGTACTATTTTTTATTGTATTAAAAATGGAAAATGCGCAAAAAGTCGTCTAAATGTTGTGAAAGATATTGAGCATGAAATAACTTCAAAGAAGATTGTAGTGTTAAAATTGTTAAAATAAAAATATCAAAAGAACTGTAGTAACTATTGGCACAAGATTGATGAGTTACGATAAAGAATCAATGAGATGTTTCGAATTAACTTTGCATGAAATCGCTTTAACTTAAAATGCATTTAGAGCAACAAATTTGTTTACTAATTATCTGTAAATAGGACATGACAAAGTCCAATTTTACATATTGGAGTTTGTACTTCATTTCAACAGAATTTTATTGAATTTACAAGTTCAAGTTCAAAATTGATATTTGAAGCGCTGACAAGGAAAAAAAATATTACCACGGAAATTTTATTTTTTTACTGAAAATATTGATGTTTAGTAAAGATATATATAAAATTAAAAAATTTGATGCAATTTATTTTTTTTTTTTTAATTTGCGGTTTCCAATACAAAAACGCAAAAACAATAACAACTCACTAAAATGGCATAAAAACATTCTATCAATTAATGAAAATAGAGACCCTTTCCTTATTTTCAATAGCACGCTTTTCGAAGCAAATCATCTCTAGAATTTCTGGGACCTTGGAAGATTATACTTTAAGGGGTTGGAAGATTATACTTTAATTTGGCATTTAATACAATAGACTTTTTACTTTCTCCCGATTTCTTCATATTTACCTATGTTCAACCATTTTATATTAGGAATCACACATTTTGCCATTGCAAAGTTAATAACACCATTTAAAATTTTATGTATTTGAAAACGAGCTTTTTTATGAGATATATTTCATCTTATCTTCCAAAAATATTTGTGACGACTTTTTAACACTTTTAAAGAAGCTTTGTATTTTTAAATAAAATTTTTATTCGGATTGCCAGAATAGATTTAATTACAAGTGGCAAATCGGTCCAAGTAAACCTTTTTGACAGATGTTGCAATAAACTATTGTTAGTTGTTAACATAAGAAATAACTTAAGACTGTATTTTATTAATAGCAAAATTTATTGTATTTTATTAGCAGCTAAATGTAAAACTAAGCTACAAAAATTGCTGAAAAGTAAGTAAAGAAAACTTTACTTTGAATTCATTATTTAAAAAACAACAATACAATTGTGACCGTGAAATAGACATATGACAGCGACATCTTGTTGGATTAATTATTTATCGTATTAAAAAACTGATGTGTTTATTTTAATTAATTCCTTTAATTAATTCCTGTTTGTATGCTTCGAACTCTATATAAATGGAAATAGATATGCCTTAACTGTACGTTACACAATTGTGTGATTAAAAATATTAAAAAATACCAGATATTAGTGTGCACAATTGATTTGATTTAATTCTTAATTGTCATTAAACCAGCAGAAGTTTATGAGCATAGACAGACGACAGCGTTAATCCGGATTAAAAACTTACTAATCCGGATTAAAATTTTACCGTGACAGACGAGAGTTTGTGGATTAAGCAAACAGCTGTTTGATTTCTTTTACTAATTTTTGTTAATATTTACATATATCAAGATCAAATGGATAGAAGGCAGAAAATAAGATTAGCAGCTATGCTGTTTTTAAAAAATCATAATCTATATGAAAGAAAGCTGAAAATACTTTTCCTGAAACTACTTCAAAATATGAAAATTGTTGAAACACAAGCAATCAGTAATCTGTACGTGTTGCAGCAAATTGGAATCGCAGGTGGACACTCTGAATTAAGACAAAGGCAACTGTGGAAATTAGTAAGTTCAATATTATCTCATCATGGTGAATATAATTTACATGCTTTTTTCTAAAGAATCGCAGCAGCACTTTTTGGGAGTGGGACGTGCTTATGATGGACGACAATGTATTTAAAGAACACTTTCGTGTGAACAAAAGGGCTTTCCAGCAGTTATGTGGAAAAGTTCGAAATATCGAGAGAGTAGACACAAATATGAGGCTTTGTATTTCAATCGAGAAGAGGGTGGCAATAGCATTGTTCGCATTGGGATCAGCAGCTGAATATAGGACTGTTGGTAGTTTATTTGGTGTAGGAGGTAGTACCGTTGGCGAAATTGTTATAGATTTCTGCCACGCGATATGTAATAATCTCGCTACTTATATTAATTCCTATCCCCCACATCCACAAGAAATAAAACGCATTGTTGATGGGTTTGAACACCTCGGGTTTCCGCAATGCTTTGGTGCTGTTGATGGATGCCATATAGAAATTCAACCGAGAAAAGAGGATGCAATAGATTATTACAACTATAAAGGGTGGTATTCAGTGGTTTTATTAGCAAGTTGTGATTACAGGTAAATTTTTTTAACAGTAATTGAAAATTTTTGATTCGCAATTTCATTATTTCGTAGATCAAAATTCACATATGTAAACATTGGATCAAGTGGGAAAAACAATGATTCCTACATTTTTGAACAAAGCTCTTTAAAAAGATTTCATCAAAGCAGTGAAGTTTTTAAACAAAAGAGCAAAGTAATTTGCGACATAAATGTGCCTTTGCTGCTTATTGGCGACCGCCGCAAATCGTTGGCGCGTTCCTCCCACAGCTCAAGCAGAGTCTGTGCATCCTTGTCGCACCAAACAGTTCTCTTTTTGGAGATCTTAAAATTGGAAAAATTAATTCCCATTTTAATATTTCTTTTTTGTTTTCTAAAAAAAATTAAAAAAGCTTACCTTTTCTGAAGTTGAATCCATTTTTTTGTGTTTTAAATTGTAAACAATTTATCAACAGCTGACTGATTGTTGACAGTGCTGCCAAGTTGAAATAGCTAAATCCAGTATAAATTCTGTTTGATTTTGAGGATTAACTTAACTGGATTAGGGAAGATAATCCACGAGTTAATTCGAATTAAGGCTGTTAATCCGGATTAACGCTGTCGTCTGTCTACGCTATAAGGAATAATTAAACCAACCAAGATAATGAAAACTAAATAAAAAAAGTCGAAAAAGATGGGACACAAATAACTGCAAAGCGAAAAAAAGAAAGAACAAATTCAATTCGATAGAGCCATCAATCAATGAGAACAAAATATGAAGTTTGATGGTGTCAGTTTACTGAGATTGGTAATATGAAGGCTTTTTTCCGACTGACATATTTAAACTTAAAGTAAAATTCCGTTGTATATGCGAAATTTTTTTGACGGAAATTCACGTATTTTGACTCTTTAAATTTATCGTCGTCATTATATTTTTCATAAGACGACATTTAAAATCTAACCTATGACATTGTTGAGTAATAATTTCGAAATTACTAGTTCAAATATTTGAGATTATAGCAAATGAGTTTGACTGACTATAAGTATTCCTCGTATTCTTATTGCAATACTGGTTGGATAGAAAGATGGTGTTGACAATGTACTTAACCTAAAGTTTTGCGATCCAGAAAAAGCTGAATTACATTTTGCTGATATCTAAATATATCATGCATACTTAAATAAACATTTGCAAAAGTGTATAAATAATTATTAATTTTTATTTGAAGTTGAAATAAAACTGAAATTAAGCCAAGCTAATTGGTTCATTTTATAATAAACTGCCCTAATTAATATAAATTATTATTAGTATAAAATTATGATTAATCTGTCTGAAAGAAATAGAGTAAGTAAGCTTTTCAACACAAAACGTAGAATGTTTTCATTTTTTAATTTACGACCAATACACTACACATTTGTTATTGCAAGGATTGTCAGAGGAAAAAAAAGTGTAAATAATTATTTTTCTAAGAATCAGCTCCTGAATAACTAGTTAGTAGCTAATGAGTAGAATAATATCATTGGTTAAAACATAAGCATTAGTTAAGAAATCACTGTATATTAATCCTACAAATTGGCATGTTTTGTTTAACATTTCAAATTTTATTTTCACTCAAATGAACTTACTTTTTGCATCTTCGACTGATATTCCTTCCACGTCAACTTTATTGTTTAACTACACAACGCATGAGATTTTTCTTTAGAACAAGAGTTTTACTTTACGTGCTAACATGTCTTAGTTGCGGAAGTCTATCCAGAATATTAAAAAGTATTTGAAGAGTAGTTTCCAGTTTTCACATCTTCTCGTATTTATTTGTAAGACTTTTGAAAAGAGTTTAAATTTTCAATTGATAGCAAGCAACTTTTAAAACACATTTTACTGTGATTTATAACAGAAATGTAAACATGTGGTGGTGTCGTATTGATGTAAATTATTCCAGCACAATAGAAGACAATGTTTCATGAATATTTTAATTTTGAGTGTATTGGTGTTTTCGGTTTAATGAACTGATGAAAAAATTTCAATAATTCAATTTACACAGTAAAACGAAGCTGGAAATCTCGTAAATTCTTTTACAAAATCGAATGATATAGTTTTTTTTCCTTTGTTGACTTTATGTGTTATATTTTAAAACCCTTCTATTTAGCTTACGTGGCCAAAAATATAAATACTATTAAAGTTAGGATTGCAGTTAAGAAGTTTGCGAACAGAACCGGAAGAAAGTAATCACAATGCAAATACTTTGATTTGAATTTCTTGCGCGTGTCAAGGGGAATATAAAAAGTTGGTTTCCTAATTTAAGAAAATTGTCTTTAGCACACAATTGCTTAAGGATACTTAAGTTTTTGAAGTAAATAATTATATATATATATATATATATATATATATATATATATATATAATATATATATATTTAAATAAATGCTGGTATAGAGCTTTAAGTTCTCCGCTATTAAGTAATTTGTGTTTAGAAATAGTTAGCATTTCACTATAAATAAATTGACACCTAAACACAGCTTCCAAGAGTATAAATAGCACCCAAAGTAAGATTGCCGTTAAATTCCAACATATTTGGAGTGATGATAAACCTCAAGTGTATGTCTAGAAATCATTACATACAGAAAAAGTGACTATTTAATAATGGTTCTTTAATAATGATACTGGTTACTCAATGGTGACCGCTATAGAATTTTGTTTACTGACTTTTTTGTTTATCAATTGAATTATCATGATATGCATATTATGGTATGGTAATGACACAATTTTACGTTTCGAATCCGTAAGTGCCATTCAAGATTATGCTGTTTAACGCCGCCTAGGCAATTGTGAAACCGTAAGTCTACATCGATAAGCCCGAAACGATTTACCACTCGGAGAACAACATTTGTCGTATTATTGCCGATATGCTGCCATAAATGGAAAAATTCTTCGAAAATTTAACCTCCAAATTAGACTATGACCAAAACATCAGTGGCGCTTATATTCACGATGCCATATATAAATAATAATGCCAGAAGGTTATATTTTTTAATAAAATTAATTTAATGTCTCTTTAAATATTTTATCCTGTTTTTTCCATTTCGAAGATATCTTATTGCAAAGTATCTTTTTGTCTAGCATTTGAAAACTCTTTAAATCTACTGTGTGTTTGCTTCCGTTTATATGTCGTTGTTTCTTTTCTGCTTTTAATTCTTTTTTATTTTAGCCAATCTTATACATAGAATTCTTTTTTATTCCAATTTTTTTATATTTTTCCCTGTTCTAACCACTGCACGATACTTTAGAAACTACAGTTTTAAGTCAATTTTTAGTTTGTTGATTTTTGAATGTTTCTGAGTAAACTTGTTTTCGCTAATTTGTTAATTTTAATTTCCTTATGAACTACATTTTTGCGATAAAAATTTTTGTATTTGAAATTTTGGTTTTGAAGAGTTTCACTTTATATGCACGTATTTGCTTTTTAGTGAATATTATTTAAAGACAAAAAAATCATTATTTAGTTCCAAAGTATTTTGATAAAATGAAAACGCTTAAAAATACTTTAAATAATTTTATAAATAGTAATTTTTCCTCTTTATAAAAGGCAGTGTATATTTCAATAAATATTAAGTAATTTACAATTTATGTTTTATACAAATATGCATATCACGATGGCATTTTCTTTATAGTGATCAACATCAGAGGCTTTGGATTCAGAGTGTCTAGTTACGGTGACATTTTTTGCGGTGTTACGTAGAGCACATTTAGACAATATACATGGCTTTGTTGTTGCATCTTTTGCATCTTTTACGAATTTAAGAATTTTTTTCACATTGGAGGATAAATATAAATACTGCTGCTTTTGGTTGCTCAAACATGCAGCACATTACTTGTACTTAGACCATACTTCTGGTATTTACATGGAGAAAAACTTGTTTTTATTTTTGTTTTTTATTTTCTTTTTTGTTTTTTTTTGGTATTTTTTAGTTTAATTTTACTTTTAAGATCTAGTTTTTATTTAATTCATTTATGCTTGATTCTTATATTTAGAAAAATGGATAGCTAACGAAATCAATTCCTGTTTTCTCTATCTTTAAAAACTATTTGTCTTTCGAAATTATACTTAAGAAGCGTTAAAGATCTCTAAACTTTCTCTTAAAACTATTCCTCAATGTGATATTCTTCTTGTTATTTTCACCTAACATCTACTAACGATATCTATTTTATATTATTTTGAAGTTCAGTTACATTGCATTTTATTTATTTCTAATGCTAATAAATATAAAAAAATAATAACAAATAAAAAATAAATACATAAATTCTAATTTGTTTTTTGGAAATACGTTTTTTAAAATAAATTTAATGACTTTCGTTTGAATTATTGCAGGACCCATAAGCCTGTTCAAGCATATGTAAATAATTTGATATTCTTATGTATAAAAAATAAAAATGTTCGATTTATGACCAAATGATAAAATGTCATTTGAATGATTTTAATATTAACACAGCCAAAGAATTGCAAAATAATTTGCCAGACGAACGATTATTTTTAAGAATTCTTGATTTAATATATAATTGTTATTTTTTATTTAATGACAGTTTTTATGTCTCAGTTTTATGTTTTGTTTTATTTATTAATGTTTTTTTAACAATCAAATACTTTTGGATGATTTTAAGAGGCTTTAAAAGTCTTAGGTATTCAATATGAACAAATTTAACTAAAGCTTTTTTCAAATTTATTTACTTAAGCTTCTTTTATAAATGACTAAATGCAACATTTTTAATTCTAACAAGGGCCAGACACAAACTAATTTCACATACTTGCTGCTAATGATTTTAACATTATTCTACTATTTGATCAACGATTTCTCAAGTTTGATCTCTCCTTCTTAGTCGTAGGCTATTGAAGATGTTGTTAGCTAACGGGCTTTTCAATTTCTCCTAAAACCAAGAGTCCTTCTGAATGTTCCATTCTTTATATCCAAGGGGATGCAGTTATCGTTTGTAGTATTTTTTAGGCGCCTTTAAACTTAAATCATCATGGCTCTACTGCCATAAAAACGCATTAAGGCCTTCCACAAAAGATCTTGATTTGTTCTGGTTTTTTTAAGAGATATGTTTCAATATCCTAAGATACAAAATAATGCTTCTGGTCTAGTGATTGGGCTGAACCTGCTTTTTCGAAGCCAAAGTGTTTGCTGTCCTGCACCTGGTCAGTTAACATCTTGATCTTCATTTCACGATATCTTTGTGAGCCTGTACACTTTTTTACAATTCACACTGAGAATAATATTTTTTCATCTTCTGAATCTTTTATTTTAATTAATTAGAAATTTTTATTGTTTTTTTAGTAAACAGTATATTAGACAGGAGCTATCCATTGAGTTAAAAATGCAAGCACTTAATTCCTAGGGAAAATTTGTGTATTTATCAAAGATCAGGGGTCATGTACTGGTCCATTATTATTCTTCTTTCATAAACTGCAATGTTTGGCATATTGTAATATTAAATTAAATCTAAACAAGTAGATGAATTAAAGTGAAACACAAATGACTATCGCACTTAAAGAAATTTGGCGCAATAATTCCACTAGGCCATAAAGCATAACAAGGAATCAGTTCCATCAACGGCAATTTGTTTTGGACCCAATTTTCATAGCTTGGAACCGCTGTTCAGGCGTCAGTCTATTCATGTTAAAATGTTAAACCATATTAAACATAATTCACTTGATAACTGACAACAATCAATATTTCTTTAAATGCATAAGTGAATGTTAAGTGAAATTTTAAGCTTACCATGCGCTCTTCTAAATTTTTCCTAAAATGGAAACAGTAAATATATAAGTTATATTAAAGCGTCGATATCAATATCAGAATTAATAGATTATAATCTTTAATTTAATAATGATGTTCTAAGCAAAACAAGGCTAAAGTACGTCATAAAATATGCAGGTGCCCCTGTAGGCTAGAAGCTAGTGTGCTAGCTTACATTACTGGGGGTTGTGGGTGCGACTACCAACAAAGACCTTGGTTTTTTTTTCACTACAAATAAAAACTGACTGTCGGTGGGGCTGCTCAGTAATGAAGGCATGGTCACTGGTTACTGAGCTGTCTTGTACGACAGTTAACTTCTGTAACTGTCCTTCTACTTTCAACACCTATGGCATCTTTTCTATATCCCTTTCCTAAAGAATGTAGCACGGTACTTCACTAAAAAAAAAACAATTCGACCAGTTTTAACAAACTATCGTACACCTATAATAAATAATAATTAAAATCAACCTACCCATACTTATATAAAGCTTTCTTCTTGGGGCCCTGTATATCTCAAAATTTATCTGTGTATATTTTTTTAATGAAAATAAGAAGAAAACATTAGTATATACATTAACAAAATTAAACATGATTTATAGCGGATTGGCATGCTAAATAGTCGCTATAAAGATAAATAATTATACACAGAGGCCCAGTTTACTTGCTCCATATCTATACTGTGTTGTTATAATGTGATGAACAGAAAGTTTCGTATTGGTGTTGCTTAAAAGAAAATATTCTTTATGACTCTAAAAGCATAATTTTATTGTAATATTTTTAACATGTCAAACATAAATTCTGTATTACGGAAAATGTAGTAATAAATTTTAGTACTTTTCTTAATAATAATATTGATTTTCGTATTTTTTATATATTGTAAGCTCAGAAATAAAAAACTAAATCATTCAGAATTATCACATTTTTTATAAAATCGAAACATGCTCACTAAAAAAATCTAAATAGCAAAGTTACTATTTGCGCAAATTTCCATTTGCGGTCAATTAAATTTTAAAAGTTGAGTTTACATAGCACACTGTCTTGCCATTTTATTATACGTAATCTGCTATTCTCAAACTATCAATTAACAAATAGTCATTCCGTTTTGATAAGTTCTTGCGTAGATAATCTTCTTCATAACTTTTTCTAAGAGGAAAAGTATTTAACAGTATTTGGTATTTTATTAGCATAAACTTATAAACTTATTTCTAGACATACTAAAATTTTTAATGTGCGTAAATATATATGACTATGACTGTGTATATAAAGATAAACAAAATCAAGTTAAAATTTAAGTATTTTCCCTAATACAAATGTGGTTTTGAAAAACTAATGCACTAAATTTTCAATTAGAAATTATAAAAATATTCAATTAAAAACGAAATATTGTATGGACGAATAAATACAGAAAGCTATCAGCAATGGTATAAAATGCCTTTTTCTTCTGCACATCAATCGCTTTCAAATATGAGTTTTATTTCATATCAACACCGTCCTGCCATTTCAGCATTTAGTCAACTGTTATTTAGGTTGTCTTAATAAGGAACAAAAATAAATTAAATTGTTTCAAACCATTTCGTTTTAACTATAAAAGCATATTTTGTGACTAAAATAAATCACACGAAACCATTTGAAATTTTATTCTTTTAACAGAGCTTAGTTTGGGGTACTTAACTACTTTTCTATATCCTTTTGAAGCAGCAACTTAAGAATAGAAAATTATACCATTGAATACACAATTGCAATTTCTATTTCCTTTTTTAATTTATTTCATTTTAGTTTGTCATTTAAGAAAAAAAAAAAAATAAATTAAAGCCGCCTGTTTACAGGTCGCTTACTTTCTTTGTCACTTGGCTTAACATTTTCTTTTCTGTTTTAATTGATTTTATTTCTGCTATACTTGCAAAGTTTGGATTTGGTCATTTTATAAAATTGTTTTTCGTTTTAATAAGATCTTGAATTTCTAGTGACACGAAGATTTTTCTCTTAATTAAAACTTATGCCTCAGGATAACACAAAATAATTCTTATTTATAGTGTGAGCTATGCCGATAAAGTTAACCGAACTAAAAAATGTATCTTAAATTATTATTGATTTAACAAAAACAAAATTATTTTTACTTTACGAAAGCTTTTTGGCTTCAAAAAGAAAAATTAAGTCTTTTGTAAGTAACAAGGATGCTGCTTTGTTAAACTAATGCTCATAGTTAGCTTTCCACTGAGATGATATCAAACTTTTAACTTTTATTTATTATTAAATTTAAGTTTTTTGTTATACGGTAGTCTAACACTTTTTTTAATTTAAATATCTTCTATATCATAAAATCACAAAAAAAGGACACAAACAATATTGTTACCATTTTTGCTGGGGCGGGGGTTTTTATCATGATTATTGGTTCGACATTTCCTCTTTATATCTTTCTATGCCCTGCTTTTATTTAAAATTTTTTATTATGTCGTGCATTTATATCAGCGTTGCGGCAACTTAAGATTTACAAACATCATTTGCTTTACATTTTTATCCTCTTTTAAAAAGATTTTGTGTGCTTTATATTTATCTTTAATTTATGTAAACTGGCATTCTTTGGGTTTGAAGGGTTTTAGTAGTCAGAGTGGGGCAAAAGTAGTGTTATTTCATGTAATATTTCATATAAAATTTTTGCCACTTTTTTATACGGATAAGAAACTTATAAGAAACTGTAGAACGTGGAAATCAATGTCGCCGCTTATTTATTAAATTTTCATTATGTTGTTTCTTCAATACAACTTGAATTTCTTCACATTTTTTTCATTATTGTCTAGAAGTCCTTTGGAGCTAATAAGTATTTCATATGTTTTTTTACTTATTAAATCGAATATTTAGCAAAGTTCATCAATTAAGACAAAATATTTTACAATTAAAAATTATTTCATGAGGTTGTCAATTAGCTGAAATATTAATTTTAACTAAACGTTATTAATTGATTTTTTGCATATCTTTAATTGTAGTTTTCATAAACTGAGCTCCTTTTTTTGCATTTCACAACATAATTTTTTGTTATTCAGTAAAAAATAAAGTAGTACACTTATAGGTATTTAAGCAGTTACAATTTTTTTTTGCCTTCCGAACGCGAAAATGTTTTTGTTTTTTGCGTTCAGCCACCGTTCTAGTTATGGTATGGGTATATTTGGTCTCTTTATACTAAACTTTTTTTTTAGGTATTAAGAGTCAAAGGCTGGTTCGACTAAAATAAATTGCACCTCGTTTCAAGAGTTACTAAATTCCATATCGAACGATTGCTTATACTATTGTTTTTATTTATTTTTTTATTATTTTTAAAACCAAATGTACAATTTTTAAAATTATAAAATTGTAGAAAGGTTACAGTCGGTAAAGCTCTTTAAAAAATTTATGAAAAATTAAATATGATCCACTCACTACAACTCAGACACTTTATATTTAATGCAAATAAATTAATCGTCATTCGACTGATAAATTATCTGTAGTAGTTTTTGAAACACGTTGTAATTTATTTTAATCAATTGATTTTGGGTAAAAGTAAATAGCAATAATTACAAATATACTGCACGACAGACAAAATCAGCACCTGCTTACTAATCTAATACAATATAATTGCAATACAAACATTTTGGTTGTAATTTTGAAATAAACGTGAGGAGACATATAACTTTTGTTATTGAAAAGTCAAAAACAAACGTTAGAAATTAAGCGTTGTATTGACATTGTTCAAGATTCCGTATACAAAGTGTGGATATGTAACTTTTGTTTTTAGTACGTCTGTTCCTCTACCCTCTATCTCTGAAACCGTAATAGGTAGTGTTTTTAAATTTTCGAAGAAGGTAGCAAATACTGTAATACATTCAAACGGAATTCAAACAGTTTTAGTGCAAAAATATATTTTTAAATCAACAAACATTCATGTGATAATCACGTATGTGACCTTAGTTTTGGACCGCACTCTAAGTTTAGGTATTTTTGTGTCCACTATAAGAATAAGTGTAAAAACTTAAAAACAAAAGTAAAATATAAAGGGTGTTTCCTTACTGATGTCATATAAACCTAAATTTAAGAGTTACTCTCACTAGACCTTACTTTAAATTTATCCACAGAGAGCATTAATATGACCGTTGTAACAGGTTTAAAATATAAAATTTAATATTAAATAATAAGATTTTTTTAAGGTCGTAAAATAATAATAATTAAAGTTACTATCAGAACAGAAACTAATTTTTCGTCACAAATATTTAATTAAGTGTATTGGCCAAATGTATTTTACATAAAATAGTATGCAAACGTCAAAAATGTTATTTACATCTTTCTAGACTTATAACATATAAAGTATTTGAAAACATAACCCAACTACTTTTCCGATCATAGGCTTTTGTGACCTTCAGTATTGTCAAGTTTTAATAAATTTTTCACAGTTTCTTGAACTCTCTAAATAAATTTTATTTTGTTTTTTGTGTGTTTTAAGGGTCAAATAACTTGCATTACACGCCGTTAGAATTAAAACTCAAACAAGTACAAATTCATGCCAACAACTTGTTTATTGTTGTTGATAAAAAATTTTAAATACTTAAATATTTGAAGTAAGAATTTGTAATCTTAAATGTTTATATTTATAACTCGTCTAAAATAATAAATATATAAATTAATTGTAATTTTACCATTTAGCAATATATTTTATATTTATTAAAATTAAAAAAAAATTAATTAAATTAAATTGGATCGCATCCATTATTATCTTTTTCTTTAGGTTTTTATGAAAAGTGACACAATAATTATTAAAGAACACCTTCGATTCGTGAAAGCTTTTTATTCTTTTCAAATCAAACACGAATTTGAATATTTAAATAATTTTACATACATTTTTTAATAAAATTATTTTTTTTTTATGATAGATACCAGCTAATAGAGTCGAATTTCTTTTATTTTTGCTTGAAAAATGTATTTATTATAAGAACAAAATGAATTGATACATTATTCAAAATATTACCTTTAGTTAGCTACAAATTTCTCCTAACTTTAAGGTAGTATATAGATTCCGCGCCAAAAGAACTGCAGGAAAGAATTAACCAAGCCAATTGTTCTGCATTGATCGAAAGAATTAGTAGTCAGAAGGAGCACGGTTTGCGCTATACGCCAAAATTTCTACTGTTTTCCAAATATATTCTGACCGATATAGCCGAGTGTTATCATGATGAAAAATTACAGACTCGTATCTGATCTAATATTCTGGTCGTTTTCTTTCATTACTCTCTCCCTCTCTTTTTCAGTGGTAGTACCCTTTGAGCGTCTGACCCGATTTCCCTAGTCCATAATACAAACACCCTTTTGATCCCAACAAATGTAGAGCATTAACTTCCTTGTTATTCTATGAACCCCAATGCTTTTGCATGATTCCCAATGATAATGCCAGTTCTTCTGTCAACGAATTGATGAATCAAACTACAGCATAACTAGATATTTTTTCAGAAGTAAGAGGTTTTAAATTCTTAGTGCCGTCGAAAGGATTTTCATTCACAGGTGGCGCCAAATAAGAGATGACCGGGAACTATGTTGTGTTCTTGGCTGCGAGTGCCATTTGGTAAATAGTCTAAAGAGTGCCTATTTATAGAATCAAAACCTATCTTTAATGTAATTTACAGTCATTCCAGAAAATTTTCTGAATCTTACTATAAATGATTCAGAGGTTCTTACGGTGTGATTCATTAAATGACAGCATTAAATTATATTCAGCAACTATGAAATTAAACAGTGCAGAATTTTTGAAGAGATTGCTGAATCGCCTAAGTATTTGTTTTATAAATGTCCTGACCTGAACCCGCAGATATATATTTTTCGATGACACTCAACTATCTTATAGGGATATGTTTGATTGGTCTAATACGATATCTCGATGACGTGCTGTTACTTCGAGGAGTCTACAAAAGACACAATTGAGTTGCAGTGAATAGTAAATATCTACATATGACATATAAATTCTTATGTCTCCGATTAAAACACCTACACGGACATGAAATAAAGCTTAATTACAAAATATTTGTTCTACTTTAATTAATTGAAATGAACTTATTGACACATCCTTTTAGTTTGGGATAAAATAATAAATCATCAGCATTGAAGATACATTCAAGTTACAAGAAAAATTGAAGAACAGAAAAATAAACCATTTTATATTTTCAAAACATTTAATTTCTAAAAAAAATAATACCTTTCTTTCGTGACAAAACATAATTTCTATTTTATTTTCCAAAAACATATTACCACGAGTTAAAAGTATGCACATCTTTAATGTTTAAGGTTTATTTAGTTCATTCATTTTGTAGTTGTTTTTTTTATTTCTCCTTGTTATGTTTTTATAACCCTTTTCCGTTTTTGCTATAAATTTTACTTTGGACAAAGCTTTAAGCAAAATAATACCAAGTCTAAGATTTTTGTGTAACTATTAACACGTCATATTAAATTATTTATAACACACTCGGCTTCCTATTTGCTTTAAAGTTACAGTATTTTTAATTTTAAGTGACCTCATTTTTGTCTATTCTTTTTTATATGTAGATATGTAATTATAATTATATATTTGAACTTAAAATTAACGACTCTCTGAAGCGTAATAAGTTGAAAAAAGCAAAACACAATGAAGCATAAGTTTGATATAACAAAGCTGTAATATTAAATGTCATAAAATAAAAGCTATAATAGTTTATTATAAACTGGATTATCTTGTATAAAACCATTAGAAATTTAATCTAATACTCGTATTTGCAAAGAAAAGTAAAAAGTTTATATTTGTCATTTAATAATACTGAATTTTTAAAAATTATAATTTATTTTGAAATCCTTAAAATAAATATTTTAGGTCGTGGTAATTTCGCTTTTAGTAAAATTGGTTCCAAATATCATTTTTATCGTTTTGTTTATTTATTACTAATCATTTTATTTAAAAATGAATAATTTATTTAAGCGAAAATTTTAAATATGTGGTTTTATTCGTAGAAGTTCCGAAATGAACACGTTAAAGTGTTATGATCCACTAAGCCAACATGAAAAGTATTATTAATTGGAAAACATGCATTGCCAATTCACTTTGTTTTTCAATTAAGATGATCGATGTCTCTTTCCATCATTTAGTTGTGCTCATCATTTTGACTAGGATCTTGGGATTCTGGCTACAAATTAATAGTTATTTAGTGCCTTGCCAAGGTTTCGCACTTTAAGGATAAGAACGTCAAACTAATAATACAGTTCTGTATTATTAAAGCATTATATCTAGACAAAGGTTAAATATTATGGTAGCTACAAAGACAACTAATGTTCCTACTACATGGAGTTGAACAAACACTGACCGCGAGGGCTTTCAGTTAATAACATTACTACAACAACTACAAGCAATCAAATAAAACATAAATTTAAAGTCACCTCCATAGAGGCAAGATTATTGAGTATATGATCTAATCTTCTAATACAATCAAGTTTAACTTGTGGAAATTGTATTCAATAAGTAGAATATTTAACACGTATATGTCAGCTCAAATAGTAAAAATTAAAAAAAAAATTAAAGTCGTGACTTTAAGGTGCATAGCCTTGTACTTTTAAAACGCCATGTAGAATTTCGGAACTTATACAAAAGTTCTATTTTTTTTTGTTTGTTTGTTTATTTATTTGTTCTTTCAAAAAAATTCTCTTCCAATCTACCATAAAATTTTTCCTTCTTTTCGCTGTAATTCGGGATTTATCCCATTATAAAAAGGCTTAGGATATACCAGAGATTAATATTGGCTCTTTGTCTTCTGGTGTAATTACCTGTAAAATTTTTGGTAGCTACGTTTTTAAATGCTAAGAATACTATTAAAATCCAATAGTTAGTTTTATTTTTTGTCAATTGTTAATTTATTTTTGTTTATTTGCCATGTTTTGTTTTCCTTTCTTGTAATTTTAGTTCTGAGATGAAATATTAGTGTGTAAATTATAGTAAATTAATTTTAAATGTGTTCTTTTTTTTTGTTGTTATCCCTTAAATTGATAATTTTTATATTGGTTTGCTTAGGATAAACGAAAAACGGTTGTTTGGAAAACTAAACTAACTAACGAAATTATGTCTAAAAAGTGGTGCCACTTGAAAACTTGATCTTACTGCTATAGGAAGACACTTTAAGTTTTCAAAAAAGAAAAGAAGAATAAAAACATAAGGCCCAAAATAAAGAGCTGTATGCACATCAATTTTTACTAAATATATAGCAATTACCTCTGAGTGAAAATTTTCCAATGCGTTGACATCATCTGTGCTTCTACTCTTACGTCAATGCTACATATATATTATCTTACATTATCATCTTACCCAAAAAATACTAAAAGCTACCGTGACCTGTCAGTAAAGCTGCTATCCAGTATTGGCTGCATTGCACGTGGCTAAAAATGTATGGATTAAAGATGTCCTTTGATCTTGAATCAATTTTAAAGCCATATGCAAATTTTTATCGCCGGGAGACTTATCATAGGGTGCTAAATACTTGCAGCCAAAAAACTCCAAATGTATTGAGTAGAATATGAAGAAGTAGGAGGTAGCTCGAGTAGTGTTTAGTCCTTGGAAAACACTTCTTTTTCCCATATTTTGTATTGATGTCGTAGTCTATTTTGCCTTTTATAGCCGACTCAGTGTTTTCACAAAGTAGCGTTACTTCCATTCCATGTATATATATATATATATATATATATATATATATATATATATATATATTATATAATTATAGTATTAAATATTTTTTAGTAATTAATTTTAAGCACTAGGTCTTATTTAATAAAATATTTTTAAAAAACTTTATTTTTTATTATTTTTTCGATATTTCGCCACACCGTTGGTTGGCATCATCACGAAATATCGAAAAGATAATAAAAAATAAAGTTTTTAAAAATTTTTTTTATTAAATAAGACCAAGTGCTTAAAATTAATTACTAAAAAATATTAAAAAAGGTCAAAAAATTATAACTATTATATATAGTATTAAATAGTTCATAAGAATTTAAAATTCGTAATTTTAACATTAATAAATGCATTCATAAATAATTAAATATATAACTCTGCAATTGTCTTTGTAACTAAAGTGGTCTCTGATGTTTTCACTGCCTCTTCCATTGCGGTATGTAGGGATATGTGTCCTAATTTATTAGGTCAGATGCTCAAGCCTACTGAAGTTTAACTGTATCTAAAAACTGCTGGAGCTCTGCAATTAAATCAGTTAGGCTGTTAAAAAATTAGCTGCTAATTTATGGTTTTCTTTTTCTTTTATTACAGTCTACTTCATTAATTTTTGTGTTTTATTACTGTAATTAATGAAATAGTCAATAAAATTTAATTCATTGGTTGTTCTCTTGTTATGGTATTTACATTCATATACTCAAATAATAAAAATATTCATTAGATTACATGTTTATTATGTGCTTTCTTACGTGTGCCACATATCTCTACAATGTATCTCATTAGATTGTAATAATATAAATTCAAATATATATATAATTATACAAACATACACATACTTGTACTTACTTGGTTTTCTGTATTAAATTTATATCCCTGCAATCATATATTTCAAATATATGCACAACTTTGATTAATTTTAGATTTATTATTTTACGCATTTTTAACAAGAGACTTGAATTCTTCATACAATTAGTGCGATATTTTGATATTCTTGTTAAATAATAATTAACATTAATACATTGCAAGGATGTGTTTTATTATGAAGTTTTAAATACACTTTATCTAGAATGAATTGAATGTTAATTACTAAATTTTCTATAGTGAGAAATTCGAAATAAATGGAAATAAAAAAATATATCATTAGATGCACCAGATTGTTGTTTATGCAATAAATTGTAGGAAAAGCATATGAACATAAAGAGGAAAGGTATGGGTGGTTCATATTTTGTTAACACTATTATGTTTTGTCTGTATGTTGTTTTTTGTGCTGTTGTTATCTTTAGCGTTAATTTAGAAAAATTTAATAACCAAACTATAACCAGTTTTGTTTTAAATATTCTTTTACATGGCCGCTAAATAATAAGTGCGTTTTTAATTTGCCTTTTATTGTCAGCCTATATGCTGTCTATTTAAAAATAATGTAATTAATTTAATATAACCAATTTCATTTCGTGCTTGATTCCTTTTAAATAAATATTTCATGATATTCTCATAAAATATTTGTTAAAAAAATTTTATTAAAAAATAAATAACTATTTTATGAACGAAATGAAATTGCTTATATTAAAAATGATTCCGAATAATTGTTAATTAGTAATTAATTTAAATAATTAATAAATAATTCACAAGGTCTTTATTCTAAAAATCTTGTGCGCTTAAATTTAGGATAATTAAGTTATTAACTTCCACCGCAATAAAACTAAAATAATTTCTCACTTGCTAAAATCAATTTGCAGGCATGAAATCAAATTAATCATCATTCTTGCATTAGGAGTTAAGTAACTGTAAAGTTCATATAAAACTAGTCAAAAACTATTTAATACCGGTACAAAAGGCCAATGCATGGCCTAGGGTAAGTCCAAATTTGGCATGACATTTCAGAGTAACTCGTTTACGAAAACATTTCGGAGGAAATAATTGAAAGTGATGATTTTTGTTAATACAAAAATAATCCAACATTTAATGTTTAGAAGATAAACATGTGATTGGTGCAACATATTTACACAATGTATATGTACTTTCAAGGTACGGTATCATTGAAATACAACACAACAACAATACAACAAAATGAAATCAATGTAAATTAATCACATTGTCTAATTTTGTATCTTACTGAAAGAAGGTTTTTCCTATCACAAGATCTGTCGCTTCATTCATCAGAATCACACCTCTTAGTCATCATTGAATTAAGCTTCACACATATACATAATCACAAGATTACTTTATTGTTATCCGAAATTTCTGACTTCGGCAATGGGATACGTATGCGGGTACAAAATGGCCTATTGTATTTTCTCATGCACGTTCATGACATGAAACAACAATTTGTTAAAGTAATTTAACTAAACTAAATTAAGACTTCTTCTGTAAACACTACATGAGCTGCAGACAAACTTAAATATTAAAATGTTCCATTTAAGTATCCTTGCAGACTGACACATCTTACTTTTTTTAAGTGCAATATATCATAAATTGAATTGGATCCATATTTCTTTCAATAGTACATTGTATATTACCCAGAAAACTAAATTCATAAAATTATCAATAAATTACTTTACCCTACTACAGGTTTCAGGTATATGAAGATTGACTAAACAAGCTAATTTTATTATTTTTCTTTTCGATTATGTTAATTATAACCTGGCAATTAATTAATTTGATTTTCGTAGACTTTAATATTATTACACAAATAGTCCATTCAATTACAGTTATCACAATTTAATGCTAAATTCTAGCATCCAAATTTGGACACAAATATGTGTGCATGTATTTGTATACAAAACTTGAAGTTCCCATATATGTTGGAGAAGCAACCTGTCTGTTAATTATTAAATTTTCTTCAATGGTGACTAGAAACTTGTTAATAATACTTACCTTGTTCGTTTTACCATTCACATTAAGCTTCTGTATTCGAAGGTAATAAATAACTTATTTTATTTGAAGAAAAAGCAAAAATATTCACTCAGTTTTCTCAATTATGGCAATTGTTCGCCAAGCAATTAGTATTAACATTTCGGTTTTACACTGTTTAAAGCCGTCTAAGCCAATATTTTCAAAACAGGAGTTTATTAGTTTTTTAACAGCCGATTATTTTAAGATAAATTTAGTCAATGTAATTTTTATGATATCATAAAAAATTAATCTTTTGTGGCTGTACTTTTAATTCAATATATTTATTTAGTGTTAATTTTAAAAGTGATAGAGTTAAGGATTTAAAGCAATTATGTTAACTTAACTTAAAAATAACAGGTGGCCTTATTTGAGCGCTTCTGGACTACATATGATGATGATACATATGCATCGCATTTTTGGGATCATTTATAAACGTTCAATAACTGCTTTGTTTGTTTATTGTGTCAAAAAACACTAACAGCTCTTTGTTACTTTAAGTCATTAATTGGATGTTTAGTTAATGTTTAAAATGACCTAAGTTAGCTCAAACAACAATTTTTTATCAAATTTATATAAAACTGTATATTAATAATAAACTTTTATTAATCAAAACTAGTAAAATTCTAAATAAAAAGATCGCCTAAAGTAAAAATATATATTAATTCATGCAAACGTAATTTATTAAATATCTCGAAATAAGAAATTATTTGTTTTTTATTTTTAAATTTTAACCTTTATATTTTGATTTCGAAACTTAAATAGTTTAACATATTTATTTCTTCGTTGTTAAACTAAAATGTTTATTTTTTATATATTTTTAATGTTACCAAAAACTTGTTTCTGGTACGCTACAACCTTGGCGTGCAGTCTTTGTTGCTAGCTATAAGATAGACAAGAACTAGAAATTTAATTTTAAACATTTATAACTGAAAGGCAAAGAATTATTTACATACACTGGCTCCAACGCATTATAAGGTTATAGATTCTAGCAACTGTATATTTTTTTTTTTTTTTTTTTTTTATTTTATTTTACAAATTATTTTATTTGCCTCAGCGCCATTAAGGCATTGTAGAGGCTGCCTGACAACGATGTTTTTTAAAAAATAAATACCTATTTTACATAGTAATATTTTGGTTTTTTAAATATACAAGTAAATTCAATTAAGTATTTTTTATTAAGAATTAAATAATAAAGTAAAGATTTAAACTAAAGTAAAAGCATTTCAACCTTTTGCAACAAGTACTGTTTTAATCTTTTTTTAAATACTGATATTGATTCCGAGTTTTTTACAGTTAAAGATAGTTTATTAAATTCGATCACGCCTGCGTGGTCTATTCTTTGTTTAGTTATTTCTAGACGACATCTAGAGGGTATCAAATCTGGTTGGTGTCTTGTATTGAAGCCATGGTTGTTCCGATGTAACTTTAGAGTGTGATATCCAATTCCATTTACAACTTTATAAATGTAAGTTAGCAACTGAAATTGATATAAGCCAAAAACAGGCAGAATGGTTTGGGAAACATCGCGATACAGAGACACTGTAGAATACATCATAGGTAGGTTATAAACACACTTTAGAGCTTTGTTCTGAATAATTTGCAGAGATTTAAGTTCTGCGTTTCTTTTATATCCATAAACTAGTGGAAGATATTTTAATTTACTTTGAACAAGCGCTTCAAATAGAAGTAGTTTGGTTTCCTTTTTTAATTTATTTTTTAATTTAAAAATCTTCCCTACTATTGGAGCCAAACCTGATTTAAGATGCTGTATATGAACCTGCCATGATAAATTATTTTGCAAATGCACTTCTAAATATTTAAGTCCAGTCTGTTCCTTAACTTCATTTCCATCAATGACAAATTTACAAATTTCATTCATGTCGGGACGTGGTCTAAATCTAATGAAATTGGTTTTATTCAAGTTCAGTACAAGCTTATTTGAGATTGCATATTTGATAATTAAACCAGCATCATTTTCGATAATGTCTTTGAGATTTGTTTCCGCACTAAATGGGTAAAGCACACACAAGTCATCAGCATACATTAAAAATTTTCCTTTAAGACCAATATTGTTCAAGTCATTAATATAGATTTTGAACAATAAGGGTCCTAGGACACTGCCCTGCGGCACGCCATGCCTTATGTATTCCATTGAACTTTTGCCTGAGTTGACTTGAACAAATTGTCTTCTGTTACTTAAATAACTTTTGAATAAATAATATATAAAATTAAATTTATATAGAGTAATCGGCAGTAAAGCCATGGACACAAGGGACATACGAAAATTATTCACGAAAATGTAATCATAAAATATGTTAACTTAAAAAATCGTCAAAACGAATATTTTAATCATGATATGAAAATGTAAAAGTATGGAAAGTATATTTACCAAATGCACTAGGTAAAAAGTTAATTTTTAAAATAATTATTTATTTTTTAATTTTTGTTTTTAATTGCTATATTCACAAAAAAAGCAACCGGATATTAAAGCGCTTATACAAATACACAGATAATTAATCAAAGTTATATTTTATTTTTATTTTGATTATTAATTTTTGCCACCTCAAATAGATAATAACGCCAAATACCAATAATAATTTCTTTTTGGTAACGTTTTTGATCATAAAAAAGGGTTAATTGAACCAAATCATACTAAGCTTTGCTAGTTTTTGCTTTTTCTGTTAGCAGGAAAAGTTCTTTTTTAATTTATATGATTTTGTTTGTACTTTCGAAATAATTAAACAAAATTGAAAGGACCATTTTTAGAAAGTAATCAATCTCTCTGCAAGTAATCTTCAAAAGAAATCATTATTTAAATATATAAATTCATTAAATTATATTAAAAAATTCTTCTATATTATTTTATTTGCAAAAAAGAAAACAAAAAGCTGAGGTATAATTTTTAGATGTTTTTTTTTTATTTACTGCCAACACACGGTGCTTCGAGATTTTGAAATTGATTATGTAGTTAAAAAGCAATATTAAAATATTCATTAAAAATTTCTTTTCAACAAAGCAAATTAATTCAATAAAAGGGAAAAAAGATAAAGATAAAGAAAGTAATTATAAGTAAAAAAAAAATGAAATTGAATAGTTTCTGAGAAATCTTATGACCACAATACAACGAAAACATGCTTAATTAAAGTTCCAGGAATATAATAAGCATAAAATAAAAAAAATTAACATAGAACAAGAAGGCACACAACCAAACAGACGCCTACACTGACTCTTCATAACAACAACTATATGTGATAATGTTGAACTAGAGTTGTCTTGTATATGAGAGAACCGCTTAAACCATCCATCTTTTTGTCAATAAGAAAAGTTTAAACGTTGGTGAGTTAAGACATAACAATAATAAAGAAGAGTTAGGCGGTAAAGTCGTAAAGTTACCATCGTGTAGTTTTGTGTGTGTGAACGCGAATAAGTAATCAGCGTGAATAAGTAATAAGTCGTGTAATTTAATTTAAAACCCTACAAGTTTATTAATAGAATAAACGAAACAAAGTCTTAATAATGAATGTATATATTTATATCGTGTTGTTTTGATATTTATATTATTTTTTAATATATTAGTAAATATCTCAGGGCCTTTTTTAAGTATTTTAAATCATATTATTATTTAGTGAAACAATATATAACTTTTATTGGGAAAACACGCTTTTAGTAGATTAATTTCAATAAATGTTTGTTAAATTCAAATTTTCATTTCAGAATCATTTGTGTTTAGTTTCCCCCTAAATACTAAGTTAAGCAAGTACATACATGAGGGATTTTTAAAATTTTAAGTGCCGTCTATAGCGGTCTAAAAAATTCGACGATATTCGTCAAAATATCTTTTGGTACAAGCTTACCATTGAGATGTAACTTTTATTTTTAATCCTATAGTTTTAGAGGGAACACACTATATTCGATATACAAAAGTTTTACTAATGCGAATCAAAATACAAGCCTTAATACATAAGTCACAATCTACAATATGAAAGGTCTTCATTATAATTTTCTTTGTTTAGACTTACTTTGGAAGCAGAAATAGATAGTATATATATAAATAAATTCTAATTGTATGCTAAAAAGGTTTTAGAAGATAACGTTTTGTCTATAAAGAATTCATGTTTTTGGGTATACTCACTTACCTGTTATTCATTTTACTATTTGTTCAACCTTTTAATGTTTTCTGATCATTGTTAAACTTCCCCGAAGTTTGGTTGTTATAACTCTTAGGAGCTTGTCGACAATGTCTACTTAACTCCTACAAGTTTTAAAATAAAATAATTAAGTAATAAAGTAAACAACTGCGTATACTGTTTACTGACTGCGTGGCTTACTAAGAAAACTTATGCATGCAAGACAGCAACAACTTTCTAGTTACAAACTACGTGAAAATTTTATACACGGCAAAACAGCAACAATTGGGTTTGCTGTTTAGTAACTGCGTAGTTTACTAAGAAAACTTATGTACACAAGACAACAACAGCTATCTTAAAATAAATTCCAGGAAGAAACTTTATCAGCATAAAAACAAAAACAAAACCACACACAGACCTACAGGCGCCTATATTAAATAAATAATATTACAACAACAAAATGTGACACAAAGGGAATAGAAAATTCAAAATTTTTCTAAACCTCTAGTGGACATATATAAATGTCAGCATCTGAGTGGATAATTAGTTAGTTGAAAAATAAACCGCGTGCAGTAAATACGTACATCTTAAGAAAACTCTTCTGAAGTGTCAACTTTGTGTGTAGTTAAACTAAAACAAAAAGATTATAAACTCTAAAATCTGGTATTATTTATTTTGTAATATAGAACTCACAAAAAAACGTTTATAAAAGGTATAAACATAACAATATATATATATATATATATAGATAATTTGATTGTTTTATGTTTAACAGATAAATAGATACTATCCTTTTTAATTAGCACATATAAAATTGTTACGTGTAAATTTTTCGCTTTATTAAATATCTTATATGAAAAGAAATAATTTTATTTTAAAAAATATATTTCTGTAAGGGGTAAAGAGACAATAATGTTTACCAGAACATTTCAAGTAATATTTTTTTTCAACTAACTTCACGTTACGTAAAAATTATAGGATAAAAATAAAGTATGTCATATTGTTTATCAATAAAAATAGTAATACCAAAATATCACCAAAAGAACTTCAATATCTATCAATTTAAGGATATTTTTTGTATAACTAATGAGAAAATTGAATTTACATTCGCTAATCTTTTTTTAATTAAATCAATAGTAATAAACAAGCCATTATTATTATACAAGGCGCTGACTTATTTGGTAACTACTTTTTAAAACTTTTTATTCCCTTCTATAAGCAGAGTCATATGCTTGGAAATGAACCCATGAAGTCTAAATTTAAAACTTTTTAGATAAAACGATGTAACTGGATAATGTTTATGAATTAAATTTTTTTTTCGAAAATTCTCTCCTGAATTTATTAATACATGCACAGTTTGTAGATTTTGTTTATATTTATGTAAGTAAATTTGTGGCAAAATAACAAATCAAACAAAATGCAAAATATGTAAACATTGTCGAAGTGTAGGATACATCGAGCTCTATTGTCAACTTAAAAACCTCTACCTACATATTTTGATTTTTAATACTTTTTCCTGTTTGTAGCAAAATGATATCAGAATAAAATTAATTTCGAGTTCATGTGCTATTTAATAGTTGAATAGAATTTTATGATATGTCAAAAACAACATACACGTATTGAAGCTAAAATGTGAAGAACCCGACCAAATCTAAAGTCTACGCAAAATTAATTAAATCGCTTAATGGGTTCGTTTTCCATTTTTAACGCATGAGTTTAACTTCTTTTTATATAAATTAAACATAAAAAGCAAACAAATTAAATTATAATAATGCACAATAAATAAATGCTAAAAATTTGGGGTATGAAAAAATCCAATGACTATATAATGTCCATTGTAACCGTTTTCACACTGGGTGATTGTCATATCACAGTTGATTTTTGGATTTATTTCTGATGCCTACGATATGTATATTAGTGTTGGCTTAAAATTTTTAATTTTCCTTTAGATTCTAGTATATTCTAGTGCTGACAAACTATTTGCATTTTAAAATTCTGTTTTTTCCATATTTTCTATGTTAACTTTCTAAACGGTTTTATTATATATTATTTTATTTATTTGAAGAGATCTAAATTATATCTTACCTAAATTTAAGATGAACGAAAGTTATTCTTGTTGCAATTTAATTAAACCATTTAAATTTGAATAATACGCCTTAGTAATTCATTGCCATTTAATTGAAATATTTATGAAAGGAAATTTAGCATTAACTTTGCAACTTAATATAAATAAATTTTCTTTTACTCTCTTAAATTAAACGTGGTAATTATAAAAATTGTACTCCACAGACTTTGTCGGGCAGACACAATAACAAAGATAAAATCATGTTATTTATTACATTTGCATAAACAATTCTTAAGCAATAAAATTTTAATAATTTGTTTGTTGTTAAATACAAAAAACCAAACCAAGTTACATTATTTTAATTAAAAACGACTGACCAAACCACAGCCATGTTTGTTTGACTATTTCTAAATTCCTTTATTGTCAGCTACATACTTATGATAAAAAGTCAAAGCTTAAAATAAGTATCATTCTTACCTATTTAGCTTTCTGAAACCTTTGTTTTGTAAAGGCCACAAAAATATTTTTTGAGAGAATTAAATGGTCATTTAAATGAGTTGAAAATACTTGTATTGCGGTAGC
This sequence comes from Trichopoda pennipes, assembly GCA_030448955.1. Classification (NCBI taxonomy): domain Eukaryota; kingdom Metazoa; phylum Arthropoda; class Insecta; order Diptera; family Tachinidae; genus Trichopoda; species Trichopoda pennipes. Next base: position 7,096,567 of record JASKUP010000012.1, on the reverse strand, counting down.
GAGAAGTTTGCCAACTTAATAAACTTACGTAATAAGTAAACAAAGTTTGTGTACATGCTGACGGGGGTGTGAAATCTTTGTAAGCACTTTAAGATTTTGGCAAAAATAGCAATGCTAGTTTAATAGTTTTAACTCAAAAATTTGAGCCTTACAATGCCAAAAGATATTTCAATATAACAGATTTCGTGACTTGTAGAGAGCATATTTTCAAATGGCGCGAAATGGAGGAGAGCGTATAATTGAAACTCATCAGATAAGAGTATATATATATATATATATATATATATATATATATATATATATATATATATATATATATATATATATATTATACAACAATCCCAAAATGTACAGTAGAAATATTGTCTTTAAAACATAATTTCCTACATCATTAATTCCTAATTTAAATACCAATGCAACCTACCATCTCGTCTGTGATGCCTGTTTCCTGTTTTGTCTTGATCATGGTTAGATGATACTTAATGTTAAATGAGATCTCATTAACACATTGGCACATATCAACTAACCTATTATATAAAAAGAAAGAATTCTGGATTGTATTGCAAAATCCTATTTCTTTAATAGTGCCTTTATCGAATTAAGAACGAATAGATATTTCGCTAATGTAGAAAGTCTATATTAAAATTGGATATCGCCAAGTATCGAAATTCCCTATTTACAGTAAACTTAATTATGTTTGTCAATAAATCTAAAATAATTATTTGAATGACTGATAAGACAAAATGTACAAACTAGTAAAAGGCATGAGCATTTACCCAATGATTATAAATTCTGTGAAAAATAAATTTTGAAAATATTACAAGAAACAAAATTTTCTTGCTTACAACCGAAACAATTTCTGAAATCCATATAGTGACTCTAATTTATATAATTGCTGATATATAACTTATAAAAAATAATACTGTATAACCTGTATGCATTATCAAAAAAAAAAAAAAAAAAGAAAGTATTATACACAATATTCTAACAAAAACAAATTTTCTATTTTCTAATTTAATTTTCTAAAATTAAAAAAAAATGACCATTTTTTTCAAAACTTAATTCGTTAAAAAGGAAATCAACTATCCGCCTAGTAAATCTCTCAAAGTAATAATTGAGTACTTACCAATGGCAAAAAAAATCAACTTAATCCTTTGTCTCGCTTATAAACCTCGAACCTTAATACTATAGGCGGTTTGGCCGATCAAACAAAAGCTTACAAATTTCAATTTTAATTTGCCCATTTTAAAATTTAGTAAAGGTATAAAATAGTTTTTTTCGAATAAATAAAAAAAAAATATGTTGATTTTATGAAAAATTCTCATAGAATCAGTTTGGCTTTGGATATAAGACTCTTAGGTTTTTTTATACAATATTGGGGTAAAATTCACTGATGAGCTACTTGAGCAATAGTGAAATTGTAATATGGATGTGCTCTCCTCCATTACAATACATTTCAAATATTTTTATTTTAATTTGTGTTTTTGAAATTGTTTTTTTTGTTTGATTTTTTTTTGTTTTATGGAAGAAATATTCTTAGTCATAGATATTTATATCAAAGTATATTTTTTTTTTTTGAATAAATGTTTTATGAGAATATCATAAGATGTTTATTTTTTAAATAAAAATTTTTGTAATAAATATATTGTGAGAATATCATGAAATATTTATTTAAAGGAATCAAGCACGGAATAAATTTGCTTATAAAAAATATTATGTTTTATTCCCTTTAATAAATGTTTTGTTATATTGAGTTGAGCACTTTAGAATTTAAAATTAAATCAAACGATTTATTTACTTTCAATGCACACAAAATAAACACGATGGTAACTTCACCACTGTAAGTTTTCTCAACGATGTCTCAACTTGAATTCATTGATTTGCCCACCAAGTGGTGCTTCTATAATTGTTTTAACTAGTTCTCGCATATCCAAGAATATTGCTGATGTTATTATCTCTCAATGCAGAAACCTACTTGGCCTTGTGTTTTGGTTGTGTTCTGTGATAGTTGTTTAGCTTATTTCTTGGAATTTCTTAAAAGCAGTTGTTGTTGTCATGTGTATATAAGATTTCTTAGAAAACTATGCAGTTTGTAAATCGCACAATAGGTCAGTTCATTTACTATTTTACTGATAATTATTTTCTTTTAAAGCTTAAACAAAACATCTTTGTAACAATATTAAAACCTTTAGAAAGTAAAAAAAATACGGACAAAATATAAAATATTTAAATCTTTCGTTAACACTAGAATATACTTTCTTTTAAATCTAAAGAAAAATTAAAGATGATGAGCCTCATACTAATTTACATATCGTAGGCTTCAGAAATAAATCTAAAGATCCTTTATTTTTTACAGCCTTTTTGACTCGAATAAATGCGAACTACATCTGATGTCACAATTATAAATTTAAAGCGCCTCAAAAAGAAGTTGGTTAAAATCCATCATTGGAGTTTTTCGTTTTTTTTTACCGTAAGTTGTTAACGGTTTATTTATTTTACATTATGAAAATATAATTCATTGCCTTATCTCAGTTGAATTAGTTTAGAAACGAGAGGATTTTTTTAAGCATTTGCATAAATATTTTGAAAAATTCCGCAGAAAAATATTAAATAAAATTTAAATAATTATGCAAATACTAATAAGCGATGTGTCAAGTATAATGTACTCATGGAATTCAATATCCTCCACAAGATTGATACGTATAAAAAAGACATATACCAGTATACATTTTAAATATTTTAATTTATAAGCTGTTTTTACAAAAATGCTTTCATTGAGCTATTAGAATATATTCTTCATAAATTTTACTTTTCAAAGTGGCACTTGCACGCTCGCAAAATTAAAATTTTTCAAAATATTCTTTTTTACTTATTTTTGAATTTAGTGAGTTAAACTCATAACTCATCACAAGCTTTATTTTAACAATTTGCATTTTAATACAAATAAAGCGTACTTTATATTATGACTCACAGTACATGTGCCTGCTTGACCAAATTTATCCCTTAAAGTTATTCAAATCATACATGCAAAAAATCAGCTTGAATTGGTTTCACCTATAAAAACCGTCTTTACTTAAATAAAAATAAGAAACTTTGAAGTTTTGAAAAGAAAAACCTGATTTTTTAAAGTTTTTTTTTAATTGATAAGTTTCTAATTGAACATATAGTTGTTTCAATCACAACACATGTTGGAGTTGTGTATGATGATAGATTTGTCAAAAGTTGTAAAAATGTTTGTTATTTCTAATGAAAATATTAAATGCGATGTTTTAAATTCACTTTTATTTAGAATACTTTAAAAGCAATTTTAATTACGAAAAAAAACAATTTTAAATTTGCACAGAAATGAAAAATTAAAACAAGAGATATGTTTTTCAATCTGAATGTCCCAAAACCACAAGAAAGAAAGGACAGGGAAAAACAAAAACAAAGTTCTTTTTGTTCATTTCTTTTTGTAGATTTACATATTTTTTCATTTTCTAATAAAATAAAAGCTGTAAAAATTGTTACGTGCTGGCTAGATTTTAAATAAAATATTTTCTTTTATAAGGCATAACAGAACTAGCTAGCTGCCCAGGAATTGGTAATGGAGTTTAACTGGCTTACCCTGATTTTGGAGCATAATCATATAAGTCTACTCCCCATGCTATAAAATTACTCCAAATCTATATATATATATATATATATATATAAATTAATCCCAAAATAGATGTCCGTTGGCTGCCAGTGTTTAAGGAGATGCACCGTCTGATTTTCACCAAATTTTCACTGTACTTACGTAATGGTTGTTCGCTAGTTTGTATCTTTCTTTCATGCGTTTGCGCACGGTACACAGTGCTTTGTCCCTATATAGTGAATCGGCAAAATTAGAGAAGTTATCGTAGAATAATAAAATTTGGTGTGCTGGTTCAAAATATGTCAATTAAAAAAAATTCGAAGTTTCGGAAAAATCGGTGCAAGGACATGAATACCTCCCATACATCCTTAAATTTAAAAATTTAATTTTAGCTATAATTGTGAATAGAATAAATCGAAAGTTAAAATATGTCTTTTAGCTCAGTGGTTAATTTTGTTTCATTCGGTGCAAGGACATGACTACCTCACATATATAATTTTTCTCAAAAACTAAATTGTAACTACATTAGTGATCAGAATGCACTAAAAACTTATAACAACTTATAAAACTATATTTTTGACCTCTCTGGGAAATTTCGCTTCAGTCGATATAAGGACATGACCATCTCCCAAATATCCTTTTTCTCAAAAACTAAATTTTAGCTACATTTGTGATCAAAATGCAAATAATTAAATATTCCCTTAAAAATGGTCATAAATAATTTTGTTTCTAAATTTGATAAAATAAGATAATTTATTTTAATTGTAATTTATGATGTTGTCTTTCAAATTGTATTTTTCAATATCTCTGAATTCGTCATTATTTTTTATGTGTTTTGTGGACCTAAGTGACGAAAGTTCCTGATCCGACATTAATAATAAATGAGCCATTAAATTTCTATTTGTATTTTCTCTTGTCGTTTTTCTTGTATGGGAAGATCGCACATTCCTTATATTTTTATGACTGGCTTCTAAGGCTTCTTCGGACAAACACCCTAGAATAAAAGTAGTTTTAAAAAATGTGTAAAAGGTTTATTTAATATTTTATTACCTATTGGCAGGTTGAAGTATTCCAGAACATCGCACCCATGCACTAAAACCTCATGAACAGTACTTGGCATTTAATGCCAGCCATACTGAATTAAATAAGAATTCCTAGTAATATAAATGATGTAACATTAACCGGGATTCCGCAAGATAAAACTCTTAATATAATGCCAAAATTATCAATAAGACACACACATACGCAGTCAATAAAATTGCACAGCTTGCAAAATTTAATTGAACATTGAACGTCTTTAATTGGAAAAAATTATATAATCATTTTTTTGGTCTTTGTAAAACTAAAAAATATAGACGTTTTAAAAAAATGCAAAATTTCAAATTTCCGGTTAAAAATCTAAATTTTTTTTTTTACTCTAGGTTAGATTTGTTAACAAAGTCTATAAATGAGAAATAAAAAATTGCCTACTTTTTATTTACACATTTTTAAAATTTTTTTAAATTTTGCAAAACTTTAGAGTTTCCGCAAAAAAAAAAAGTTCTTTCAATTTTTAAGTTTGTCAAGTTTTTGTCACTATTTAATAAAAATTATAAACTACATCAAAATTTAATTCATTTTTTATAGTAATAATAAAAAAAAAAGTTATGAACTATTTTTTTTTAATGTTGGCAGTACCACAAACTTAGGTCTTTGTAACTTTTTCTGCAACTTAGGAAACATGTGATAAAAAAATTGTATCACTTTTACATTTCTGGGTGAAAAATCTAAAACTTCTTTACTATTCTATTTAAGCCCTTTAAAATGTACTAAAATCGCAAATCAAAAATTACCTATTCTTAAAAAAAATTTGTTTACTCTATCAAACTTTTGCATTTTAGTAATTCCAAATAAAAAATCGCAAAAGTTTTCGATGGCATGAATAACTTTTCCATAAAAAATATTAACGAAAAATAATTTTTGTTTTTTTGTACCTACAGTAATAAACAAAACTGTTAAGTTTCAAAGGAACACAATAAAAAATGAAATTTTGACAATTTTTTTTTTGGAACACAGTAAAAATCGTTTTTCTGTTCAACAGTTTTACCTCAAACATTTTCTGACTTTAGCGCCCTCTACTGTTAACAAGAAGAAGAGATCATAAATTCTACTTACGAATCTATTTAAGGTACTTTGTTAGCTTTAGAAAAATGTATATTACTTAAATATTCTATGCACTTTATTTTATTTTAATTTTGCCTATGAGACAAAGCACTGTGCGGTAGTGCGTCCACAGTGCGTGTTTGAAACACGACAAATTTTTCAAAAAATTTAAAATTTTTTTCCATTGTATACTTCGACTCAATGTTTTGTATCAAATGAAATGGTGTGTTTTCGTTTGTACGTTGTTGTCTGTGTGCTTGCACTGAATGCGACGGCAATACAAATCGAAATATGCTCATGTTCATAGCAAGTGGATGTGCAAACAAATAGAGAATTTTATTTCCATATTCTGTTGCATTTTGTGTGTGTGTGGAATTTGTGTGTTCAATTGCAAAATGATCCATCAGCCGAACGTTTTTCAAAGCAATTGTTAGATATTGGGAATGGCGCAATTCCAATTGACCCCACCACAAAAATAATTATGCTTCCAGATAATTTTTGCCACTTTGCACAATCAAAACAAGAATTGGTCACAAACGTATTTCCCGGTATTGCACAGAATTTTAGAAACTATGATTGGTTGGAGGAAAGGAGCTTTCTTAGCTGCGAAATATGCAGATGTTTCGGATATCAATATGACAATTTTGAATGACATTCGGGGGAAATTTTTACTTACAAATCAGTTGACTCTGTTACCAATCAATTTGCTTGATTTACCTGGATTGCCTCCCCACCGCCTACAAGTGAAAGTTGGTGTACCAATTATTTTGCTTAGAAATATCTGCCAGCCACGACTTTGCAATGGACACGTCTAGTAGTCAAAAAAGTCATGAAAAATGTGAGTGAAGCAAAAATTTTAAAAGGAAAATATAAGGGCGAGGAGGATGTGTTGGTAACACGCGTTCCTATGATTCCTCCAGATTTGCCGGTTGATTTTAAACATTGCTTTTGCAATGATCCCTGTTTTTCGCACCGTCAATTATGTATATCATGTTCACGTGTTAATAAACCAACTGTTTTGTTAGTCTAGACCGCGAACCAAAATCGATCGAAGAATGTCGCATACATAAAAGCATTGCAATAGGATAAGACGTATTATATAAGCACACAAAAATATTGATTTGTGAAAAAGATAAAATTATTAAAAAAACATAAAACTTATTCTAAACATTAATGAGAGCAATATAATAATGAAGTGCTCATTACTGACAAAAAAAATATAATGATGTTACTGTGTACTTATTAATTTCAATTTTCTCCACGTTTCATATTTGAGTCCAGGAACGAAAGAGGATAAATTTGCTAAATAAAGGAAAAATCTTTTATATTTACATTAAATACATTTCTCGCAAAAAGAATTAAAAAAACGAAAGTTTGGATAGTTTAATTTGTAGGGTTTACCTAACGATAAAGTAATATTTTCCGATCAGTAAATTAATTTATTGTAAATAGAAGTTATAAAACTAAAGTTAATTATTAGAATATTTGAAATGTAAAAGGTATATGTGTCATTTAATTTTATCAAATGTATGTCTATGCAAAAAATTTTTATAATAGCATAGAGTTAATTAATTTTAATATATCACATTTTTAATTTGTAGAATAGTATAGGAAAATCTTTAATTTAGGTTTTGAAAGATTTTATTAAAATTTTGGATTACAATTAGAATTAATTACAAATAAATATCATTATTTGTTGTTATAGATGGCTTCATAGATTTTATCTAGGTGTTAACTTAAATCATAATGGTATAATTTGTTATATTTTAATTATAAATTAACATCATGTTTTTATACTTTTGTTTTACATATTAAAATAATTAGTTATTTTTCTTTAAATATTTACGTAAACTGCCAGGACCATGGTTTCAGCACGTGTTGACCTGTTTTCATTTGTAAAATATCTTGAAGTTAAAAAGTTTGATACCAATTAAATGGTGAAAGCAATTATGTTGCAAAATTGTTCACTATCTTTAATGTGCTTGTTTATTTTATTACTTTAAATTTTTACTGATTAAATCTTTATGATGTAAATGATTTTAAAAAATTAAATACTTTCCGCACTTTAAGTTGCTCTATCACACATTAGAAAAATACAATGATGTTCTTTTTAGGAATTTTAAATAACAATTAAACGACGATGGTCCATAAAATAATTATTAAGTCAGAATTTTGGTGAAGTTAAAAATATTTTCTTTCTTCTTGCGAGTCACATTCCTCATGCATTAATTGCGACTCAAAAATTAGAATGTCTTTCAACTGAACTTTTTCGTATTCTTTCGGCTAGTATAATTTAAGAAAATGGGCTTTTTATAAGCGAGTGTGTACTCTCAAGTAGGCTGTCCAATACTTGAAATACGTTAATCAAATTTACCCTCACGTAATTTAAAAATAAATGATTATTTTAATCATATTTTAATCATAGATAGAATAGTTACAAAATGTTTGTTATTTCTAAAGAAAATATAGAAGGCAATGATTAAATTCAATTTTTATTCACTTTTAAACACTTTTAAAAACAATTTCTGAATTTCTCTTAATTAAAAAAAGAAATTTCAAATATGCACAGAAATAAAAAAATTAAAATAAGAAATAGATTTTTCCCAAGAAATAAATGACAGGAAATAAACAAAAATAAAGTTAGCTAAGGAATTATATTGTCATTTTAATTAATAAAAATGATATGTTATGTTAAATACGGTTGTTCTTTTTGTTTCCAGGTAGTTTTTACATATGTTTTCATTTCTTAATAAATTCAGAAATTAAAAGAATAGTGAATTTAAGCCAAGTTAATTAATAAATGTGTTATGTATTATATAATTTTTTTTATTTAACCTTGTGTTTTTCTATAAATTATAAATTTTGGAAATTTTGGTAAAATTATGTACGTGTACTTGTGGTAAACTCAGTTTCACTAGACAATTTTAAAATTCTGATAAAGAAAACTTATAGAAAAAAACATGAAAACTACTTAATTAAAAAAGACATTTTCTTTAAATCTGTAGTATACCCAGTATAATGCTTTATAAAGTTTTAAAATCTTTAAATCTTTTTAGGATTGCTGAGTTTGTTTAAAATAAAAACATATTCGGCTGTATGCATAAAAACTTAACGTAGGTTTAATTGCCGTTGTTAGCACAATTTCCTAAAGTTGTATTCATAAAACACTTTTACCTTAAAATACGTTTGTTAACTTTAAAGTAGGAAAAACCTACGTTAAACCTACAATAAATTGACAGTTGAAGTTTATTATTGAAAGTTCAAAAACCAAACAATTTGTGTTTACAATAAACTGAGCCGTTTTTTTTAAAGTGGCATAAGTTACTTTGTTATAGTCATCTTTTTTATTTTAAAATAGTTTATAAAACATTTTAATTTTTAGCCATTTCAACTAGTCTGTATTTAGTTTTCTTTCTGAAACGGATTTTTCTAATGATTGTGTTGAAACAAAATCTTTTTTCTCCATGTTGTGTACTATGGGGGATATTTTCGACAGGGGGCTATTACTACTATTACTATTTTGTCCTTTACATAAGTCACTATGTGCAGTAATATGCTTTTGAGTTGTGACATTCTTAGATATTTTATACAACACGAAACAACCTCCTGAGAATAAAAAAATAAAATAACGGTAATTATGTGTAGTATTACATGTTTCCATTTCTTTCACACTAAGCTCCGAATTTAATTTCCTAAGTACAACGACTAACGCCACTCTCAAAATAAGCATTTTTGTTGCACCGTTAATTATCAACACTCCTCTCAAGCAAATCTCAATACTTCTTAATTTCAAATTTATTAAAAATGAAAAAAAACTGTTCAGTTGTGACTTATGCCACTTTTAATGTAAACCGCTCAATTGACAATTATACTTTGTTATTCCAAAAATGTTAAAAAATATTTATTTAAACAAATTGTAGTATACAAATAATAATAAAAACTAAAACATAACATGCCATTCAATATAAAACATCTTAACATCTTTTTTTTATATTTTACAAAAATATAATTATATTTCATTATTTTAAACAAAAGTTTTATTGGTGTACATATAATCAAAACAAAGCTCGTTATCCGAATAATTATTTTTTTAATATGAACAAATTCTTTGTAAGTTCTTCGTAAGCCTTGGAAATTAACCTTTTTTGGGTGCTTTGCTTTTTATTAAAAAGATTAATATAAAAAAAAAACAAAAATATGTTGATTTTGCTTAAAAAAAGTAAAAAACAATAAAAACATTTTTTATTGATCTAACTACCCGGATAAATAATATTCATTTTTATACATCGTTAACTACAACGTGACAACTGAAAATAGTGGCATTGCCAGAATCAAAATACTAATTTTACTAAAGCATACATTAGCTAAAGTACTGTTTATGAATACCATTTTTTAACAAACGTCTGTTAGCCTTAAAGTGTTTGTTAACTAACGTGTACTTTAAAGCTCAAATAAGCGTGTTTTATGCATACAGCCGATTATCCGCAAAGTCTATAGTATACGATTTATATGTACTAAAATTAGAAAATTTTAAATTCTTAAAAATGATTACAACTTAATTCAATACAACATATGAAGCTATAAAAATAAATTTCTGTATATTTAATGATTACGCCTCTATTAAAAAGTAAATTTTTAAGGAACCTGTGGCCTGATTGTTCACTTTTCTAACAGAAGTCAAAATATAAGTTATTACTAGGCAAAAACATGGGAAATTTGCTAAATATTCAAAAACATGAAAAATTAATAAACACACATATTCCTGTGATTCTTTTTGAAATCAGTTAACTTTCTTAGAAATTTATTTTAACTCATAGATTGAAAAGTAGCGAGTCTTGCATGAATCGTTATAAACGTTTAGAAATGTTTAAGTTTCAAAATATTCCAAATATTTTATTTGCTTCTCACTATAAACTTTAATAATTTTAATTAACAAAAACTTTATTATGTATTAACATAAATTTTAATTATTATTTTTATTACAAATAATATTTCACATCTGCTTAGCTGAAGGCCTATGCTGATATTGCTCTTCTTTCCTATTTGAAGTTTATTTTATTATTTGTAATTATAAGATAAAGAAATGTAAATAAATAAATAAATAATTATTATTTTCAGTTTTATTATTATTATAACAATTTGAAAAGAAAAATTTTTCTTTTCAAATTGTTATAATTTTTTGTTTTTGTAAAATATAAAATATAATTTCCTGAAGAAGCTTTCCACAGGAAAGCGAAATATCGAAAAAATAAATCGTTATAATTTAAAAGACCGTTTAAAAGATTTAGATTAAGATTTAACATAAATTTTAATTTTATAAATTGTAATAAACATCAAAATATCACCTTAATAACTGAAAAATTGGGATGGTACCAAGAACGTTTATATTTTAAATAAAATCGTTCTACTAAAATTGTTCAAACCTGTTGTGTTTCATACCACAACAAATTTTGTTACAACATGTTCCGCTTTGCGCCTGTTATAAATATTCAACTTATGTAGTAAATAATTTAACAGAATTATAGCATGTCTTTAGGTACTATAAAACTTTCATTAAATGAGCACAAAAACATTCCTTAATTCTCAACAGGTTGCTAATGTAGAGCAAGAATAATTTTATGTACAGCGCAGCAATGTATTACATAAATCGTTTTAATTCAAAAGTCAGTTGTTCAAAGGATGTTTAGAAGTACGGAGCAATTTCTCCTTTTGAAGGCAGCTAATATGTTTGATAAAGAAAAGTTTAATTAAACAATAAAAGCGTAAGATACAAGAAAAAAGCTAAAGTGTATAAAAGATTTATATAAAAGAAATTGAAGAAAAGTAAGCCAACAAAAATATTTTCACGAAGGAATGCTAAAATTGTAATAAATATATTATTAAAAATATGTCTTAAAATAAAAAAAGAAGTGTAATTAAAATATGTTAAAAAAATGTTTGTATTTAGAAGTAAAAACTAAGGTGATTACAAAAGTAAAAATATGAAATTTTAAATAAAAAATTTAATTTTCATTAAAAAAGTTTAGAAGTTTTTAAACTAAAATATAACAATTTTTTGAAAACTTAAACAACAAAATATGGGAAAAATGTTTATAACAGAAATGTTGAAAATTGAACTACCTGTAATCTACTACGACACATTTTAGAGAAGATAATAATGCTTATTTCTATATTTAAAAAAAAAGGATTAGTGAGCAATATATTAAAAAATAATCCTAAGCAATATTATTGGATACTACTGCTCAACTGTTTCTTCTTTTTTCAAGCATTCGTAATAGTTTTTAATTACTAAATATATTAAAAAATACTAACTTTGGGATAATACAAAACTAAAACTAGTTTCTCTATGGTAGTTATCTGTTTTACATTTCTTTTTAAACTTTCTTTCTAAGCCAATATGCTAACTATAGCGTGTCAGAAAGTAAATGTTTTAACTTGTTGTTACGTGCTTAACCTCCTTTATTTTGTTTTCTAACATTGAGTTGCAACAATTATCTATGGGCGGAAACAGTTTGTTCCTCATTTTCAATATATATAAAATTTAATAAAAACTCAAAATTCTTTAGGGTACTAAGACGCTAACAGTATTAATTGCATGCTTTTTACAATTACCTTTTATAATATTTTTTTATTTATATGATCTAATTTCTTTATCAAATAGATTCATAGGTCTTTGCGGTACAACAGCTACAACAAACACAGAAATATTCCTGCAATAATTTTCCACAATTGCCTGTACATATTGTACCTTTTTTAAATATTATATTGACATTTATGTCACAATGTAAATGTAGTATATTCGAGTTATAAAGAACTTTTCTGTCAATTAATATAACTTTTCAGATGTAGAATTTTGTTTAATTTATATTGAAATGATTATACATACTGAACGAGATAACACTATATAGAAATAAAAATGCCCTATTAAATAATTAAGATCTCTATGTAGCTTGCATGAAATAAATGTTTTTGAGTTTTGTTGTTCGCTGTGTTGTTTAAATGAGAACTTTTATTTAATCAATTTGGCTTACGATATACGACTCTTGAATTTTCTATACAAAATTTGGGGTAAAGTCCACTGATGAGCTATATGAGCAGTAGTGAAATGACCATTGGATATGCTTTCCCCCGCAGTAATACGTTTCAAATATATTTATTTTTCATTTTTTTTAATAATAAATATTTTACTTATAACATATTTATTAAAGGAATCTAAAACATATTAACGTAGATTAAAGTAAATTTAAAAATATTAAAGCATAAATTAACAAAGTTTTTGTTTTTTTGTTTTCAAATTATTTTCATTGGTTTTGTGTATTAATATCACCATTCAATTATTGTTTAATTTTATGCCATAGAAACTAAAAATAATTTTCAACATTGGCTTTATTAAGATGTCATAAAATGTCCATAAAAATTGCTGGTGAAATGAAGCATTTGGCAGTCAAACGTTTTGAACTGACATTGATTCTAAGTAAAAGTCAATTCAACAATTTAATCGCTCGGATATAATTGGACTGTAAATGGGAAACATTGATAACAAGGACAATTTGGATAACATTAATGATGCAAAGTAAGTGGAAAATTTTCTCTTTAACGTTAGATAAATAAAAAGTTGGTAAATTAAGAAAAAAAACACACTTTATTCTATGAATTAAAAATCATACAAAAGTAATTTTTATATATTATCGCAACTGACCAATCAAAATCCAAATGGCCCTTTATGACCAGATTCTGTTTTAAAGCTTGAGAAATCAGTAAAGTTATTCTTAATTTAATAAGAGGACAAAATAAATTCATAAAAATGTTATTGAGTGATACCTTTTGAAACAGGTCTCCAATAAAACGCATTGCCACATGGCGTATGATCAACATTTATTATATTAAACTATTCAGTATACGCATAGTTGCCTTATTATTGCTTTCGTTTGTTTTTCCGTGTTTTTAGCAAACTGATTCCTTTATTTAGATAAAATCAAAGTAACGCAATTACGCCATAATTTACAACAAAGAAAACTTCAATTTTGGAGAATTTCTGTGCTCTTACTGACAAAAATTTTTCACTAGAATATTACGTTATAGTAATAAGTTGAAAGTTAAACGGCCATGTTTTTGTAGTCGTTTAGTTTTTTCCCTAAAGGGACGAATATGAAAATTATGTAAATCAGACTTAATAAGACAATTCATTACGGGAAATAATATTTTGTTTTTAAATGTCTGTTGGCAAATAAATGTTAATTTACCTAAAACATGTGGCAAAGAAGGGAATAACAGAGAAGATAAAAAGATAAGATAAAATAATAAACTAATGTAACTTGACATTTATTTTTAACTTCGATTAATAAATTGTGACCAAATTTTTCTGGGAAGATTTTTACTTACTATGGGGTGAGTAAAGCTTAATTATAACTAGTACATGTATCGGCTATTCACTACACAAAATCCGCATTCAATCAGGCCACAGCAGAACCAATAATATTTCCACATTCTCGTTTTTTGCGTCTGCTGTGGAGGATCAGCAGAATGCTTCTGCGCAGATCCTCCTTACATTTTTATATCATTCACAGCAGTTATCAAGACCACTAAATTGCTACACTACGCTGCAGACTTGTATCAGATTATTTCCATGTATTTCATTTTTACCATTTATCTTTCATATTCTAACGCATTTTTCAAATATTTTTCTCTTTTACTCTTTCGGCTATTTGAAATATGCAACTATTTACTTTCGGGGAGCATACAGAAGATGAGAATGCATATTTCTGCGATCACGAAACTTTCGCATTACTCTAGCATGTGAGGTGGCTGAACTCATGACTTTGTCAGAATTGTGTCACAACACATTTTGAGCGAAGCGTAAAAAACGTTGCTTTTAGAAAAAAATTTTTATACCATGAGATGAGTTTAGAGTATTTGAAAGATTTTCCGATTCGCCGTAAATATAATATTTGAAAAAGCCAGTCGCAGTCGATTCCTTCATGACAATCTATGTGAACAACATAAACGTAATAGCTCGATTAATTCAGCTTTTTTGTGATTAGTTCATAAATTTTCAGAAGAATGCTGATGGTAAGAGATTCATAAGATCTTTATCCAGTATTCTTCTGTAGCATTTTTTTGTGTTTATAATTGGAATTTTTCTTTTAATTAAGGAGCGATCTCGTTATTTGATAACTTTTTATTCAGATAACTTTTATTTTAATTTTTGCACTTGTTTTTACAGGAAATTAATAATATATATTTCGTATAAATTTATAATCTAAGGTTAAATATAAGGCCAATACATGAATATCATGTCACTTTACTTTAGTTTATTTTTATTTTTATGGTAGTTGCACAATCTCTATGGAAGTGCCCTTAAATTTTGCATTTATTTTGCACATTTATTTTTACAGGGGATATGTTTGTGCATATACTGTGTCATTTCTAAATGTCTGTCTTTTACAGTTGGAATAATAAATGCCGTATAATGTCACTATAGGAAAACTTATATATTTTAATTTTATTTTAATTTTGTATTGCGGTTCAACCGCAAGCCCAACTAAAGCTTCTATTCTATTACATAACTTTATAGACACAGTGCAAATTGGAAGTGTCTGCCGATAACTATCACCTATCCTAAAACAAAACATATTACTTTCGGAATATTCTTTAATTTGTAGGATATGTGCACATAAAAAACTATATTTATGGCTTTTTCTCTTCCCATTTTAAAAGTTATATACGGGCGTGTAAATTAAGTAGGTCACGATGAGTGAATTTGAAACAAGTCTTTTATAAAATCCTTTTTTTTTACTCTTGACCAAATTTCACTCTCTGCCAAATTGAGGTACGTTGTTCATTTCTTTGTTCATCTTGACTATTTGAACGATGGTCATTTATTACAGATATAAGGCCAATTATAAATTTAGCTAATCATTCGAATTAAACTCATTTAGCAACTGTTCTGTAAAGTTCAACTATTCTTTTCTTTTTAAAATTAACTTCTAGACCTTTTTTGAGAATTTAATATTACTTTCATTCAAACCATTTTAAATTAAATGAATTATAAACATCTTACAAAATAGCCTCTTTAATCAATCAATTATTTTCTTATCACAGTAACGAGTTCTTACTTATAGGATTTTATTTTATTGCTTTTTACAGCATCAATTCGTATTGATAAAATTAATAAAAATAAAATTTTAAAATCATATTATATACTCGAACATACAACAGAGCGCTGTAACTTGCTATAAGAAATTAAGTTTGTTTTCTAATTACATAAAAGGTAAATTACAATTGATCCCCTAACGTTTTCTGCTTGTTATTATATAACTTACTTATGTGTTCTTTTACATTCACGATTTCTATGGTACAAATAAAACCAAGAGCATGAATTTCATGCTTCTAGCCATGCCGTGCTTTTGCTATATGATGTTCATTATTATTTAACAAAACATTGTTTTACAACGTCGTCATTTAAAGTATTAAATAAAAAGAGTTTGTTTTACTTTTCATTTATAAACTCTGCTATCAAGTTTCGTGTTAGCCAACTTTCACACCTTAAACTATTTTCACAATACACTATATTGCTGCGATATAAGGCGTAAACAAAAATGAAATTTTTATATGGAAATAGAATGCTGTTTTTTAAAAATAAAATAAGAAAAGGAATTGCTTTTTATTATTAGCTGCGTTTTACGCTGTAATTTTTTTATTAATATAATTGCATTAGTTAAAAAATGCCAATAATTTTTGTCTCATCTTTCCTTCCTTACGAAGTAATGTTAATGTGGCATTTTAATATGACAAATAAATAATAATTACCTTTAATTATAACTACTTATGGAGAGTATATCGGTAAACCTTAAAAATATCGGTAGTCCTAGAATTTAAGGACCAGGTTACTGTTATCATTAAAGTGCAAGTTGCTCCGTATTTTGTCAAATTGATTTCTTGGCATAGTGTTTTGGATTGTCTGGAACGCATATTCGCCCCAATATGAACGGACACTCGGATAGCGACAAACTGACATAAAAAATAATATTCCAATATATTGACGAATTTCCGCATTGGTTGTAATGAAGGAAGTTGCAATATCTTTTTGAGCAGCATATACATGAGATTGTTCACCAATGTGGTCTATAATAGTGTCGCCCAAAAAGTATTCGAAACACTTGGAAGGCGTATCAAGCATTTTTAGATCTTCTCCTAGTTCAGATTCAGAAAATACAATGTCAGAGTTATCCATTACTTAATTGTTTTGGCGCCACAAGATTTTCTTAAATGTTTGAGATTTTGGATTTATATCCGAAACGGATCCAATAAACTCCCCTGTTTTACATGTAACATTACTTTCAGGCTGGGTCAAATTTTGCTTAACTGACACACTGCGTTTGTGCTTCTGTGATCGAGAAGTATTTGAGGCATTCGAAGTAGAAGGAGATATTAAATTTGCCATAGAAGCAGGACTTCCGCTTGAAGTAACACAAATCTCTGATTCCAGCATTGAATCTGACATATTCACCACTTTGTTTATTACCTCATCATATCCAACGTTGGTCTGATACTCCATCTCGCTATCATCATCATCCCAACTATCTTCCATATCTTCTACTTTAGTGTCGCTCTCAAAACTCATCGATTCTAAAATTTTAGCAATCTTTTCATCAGAAAACGATGACAACTTTTGACGTTCCATGTCTATTAACGATAATTCTGAAGCTCTCATATCTCTGGAAATGTTCAGCTTTCAAATTTACCTCATATATATTTTTTCCCTACTTTTCCCAACACCGCCTCCAGACGGGCTACCTTAGAATATCAATAAAAAATCTGCGAAAACTTTTTTCGTTTTATTTTTTTATTTTTTCCTTTCTCTACACTGCCGGCAAGAACGATATATTTTTTCTTTTAACTCCGACCACTTTTTATAAATTTTTTTATTTTTTTTTAATTTACAATTTTTGCGAAGTAATTATTATGTCCGTATTTCACAAACTTTCAATTTCAAATGACCGTGATAGCTAGTCAAAGCGCTAACATACGTTGTAAGTGCAATGAAAGCAAATTTTGGAGTTCCCCGAATTAGAAAAAATATGCATATGTATATGCTACATAAAATTAAATAAATATTTATCTTGCTAAATGAGTAACTAATATCTAGCTCGATTTGCAACATTTTGCAATTATATTTTGTTCTCAAAAATATCTATGTACATGCTCTGGTGGTCGATTTTAGTGTTAATTTTGATTCTAAGTTTATGTATAATATTCATTAAGAATTATATACATACATAAACGCCAGCACTATTAAATATGCTCCAGATAAATAATAAAACTTACTGTATGCTTCCTTAATAACTAAGATTTACTATTTTAAAATTATTAATTAATTAAAATAATTCTCTTAGAATCAAAAGTATGAATTCGGAAATCAATATATTTCAATAATACAAAAAAAGGGAGCGACGTTAATTCGGTTTGGCAATATTATTTACTTGCTAATCAAGTGCAAGTATCAAAATGAAAGAAATGGACAAACGAAATCAACTGTCATGGAGGGTCCACAAGTGACATTCACACTCACTTGAAAACTCGATATACAGCAGCAGATAATGAAAGTGATGCGTTTTGTTGTAGTCAAAAGCTACTAAAAACATTAAATTATTATTGTCAAAATCAAAAGAAGAAACATTTAAGTGAAATCCTGGCTTGTATGGTTGCACGTGATGGACTTCCATTTAGAATTTTCTGCTCCGTCGGGCATATAATATTCTGCAAAATCAGCTGCAATAATAAAATCTATAATCACTAAATACAGCAAGAAGATGAGAATATAAATTATTGAAGAAATGTATGATATAAAATCGAAGGTAACCGATTTAGCTTAATATGGACAAAGGCGCTTCTGTTCAAAAATCGAAGGTATTTAAACATAAACGTACATTGTATTGGAGAATACATACGGAACATTGGACTAGCTCGGAAAGTTGATAGCGGAAAAATATTTGGAAATTTTGAAAATAAAATTTGATCTCAAGTTAATAATTGACATTGTTTGTATATCGACAATGTCAGTTGTGGTAAAACTCGGATAATTGATTGAAGTCGATCATCAATGTTTTGCACATGGGATCTACTAAGCTGTTATAGATGTCTTTTACATAAACAACTTCGGTTTGATGACTGTTAATTCTGAACCAATTAAATCCCAATCTCATAGAAACTTACAATGAAGAAGATACAAATGATGGCGTTGTCCTGTCGACACTGAAATAAATTATGCTAATAAATATTTCCAATAAAAAATTATCAATATTTACAAAAATATGTAAAACTACAATTTGGAAAAAAATAAATTTGAAATTGGATGTCATAACATGATGGAATAGTTTACTTATTATGGTCGAAAGATTTAACCCATTACGCTATTGCGTCCAAAAAGTATTAATTGATTTAAAATCAAGCATAGTCTTTTCCGAAGAGAAGTTTCTATTAATGTCACCAATTAAATTAGCAGTCGAAGCACTATGCAAAATATATTCTAATCTTCTTTTTGCAGACGCGACGTTTAAATTTATGATTCACACGTTTGTTGCACATAAAATAAAATAAATATTCAATTGAAAAATGCTGTAAAGTATAGAATAATGCAAACCAAACATATCTCAAGTTTTGTGCAAGGATAAATAAAATAAACCACATACAGTAAGCTTATTGGCAACCTAAAAGCAAATACTTAATGCTTTTGTTGGAATTTAACAGTTAACAAAAAAAAAAAAAAAAAAAAACAAAAAAACATCTGATTTAAACGTCGCAAACCTGAAGTGATCATTTAGCTGTTTCTTTATAATTCCATATAAAATATATAGCTGCCGCGATATAAGAATTTTATGAAGAAATTACGATAAAAACATATTGCAATTCTACTGCTAACATTCATATAATTCTTACTTGACGAACTTGCGATGTTGGAAATTATGATTAAAAATTGACAACATCAATTTATTATTGAACACATTAATTAGTATTCGTGATAGCTATTGTAAAAAATATGAAAGTCTACGCCATATGGTGTCCAATTTTCTAAAATTTTTGCAGCATCGCTCGATACTTTACTTTTTCATATTTAATAATTTTATTTACAACACAGTAAGAGGATTACTGTAAAAAAATGCAAAGAAAATATTCTTTTTATTAATGCGTATAAATTTCCGACTGTCATCAAAATTTCATTAGAATACCTTCTGCCATTTGGGCATGATAGAGAAGAAAGTATCCAAATATACAGTGTTTGTAGAAAAAATTTCAATTTAAAATCCATAAGCCGCACAATAATATTGTGAATTTTGCGACAACAGCAAAAATATTTCTTCCTTTTTTAAATTGCTTTCTATTGAAAAATCTAAAATTATCAAATTACATTTACTGTGCCACATTTGAACCTTCCGCATAGCAAAAAACAAACAATAACTACACATAACGTGATACGAATTTTTTTAAACGTATTTTTATTAACACTCTTGTAAAGCTGTCACCTCTTTTATTTTATATAGTTTAAGACAACCTACAGCCCTCGTTTACTTGTGTGTGTAAAAACATTTCAAGAAATATTAAAAGTATTTTTTACACTCGTAACTTTAACTTGAATGTTTCAACAACATTGAATATGACGTTAAAGCCGTATATTAATATTATAAATTTTTTAGGATAAGAGAGTTTCTAAGAAATGATAATAATAGAAAATTTTATATCATAAAAATTCAGATGAGGTGCTTTATGTTTCGGCACAATTTATTGTAGGAATTAGTTAAAACGATTAAACGAAAGTAGTTAAGCAATTTAATGTCACGAAGGCTATAGAGTGACACCTTCTTTATATAGGATGTGGAACTTTACAGGGAAAAAAAATTTATCTAGAATGAAGTGTATAATGATTTTCTTATCTGTCTTGACATTGGACTATTTTTTGCATGGTTACAAAAAAGGAGTAAGTTTTTGAATACAGATATATATAAGGTGACATTCTCCAAGGTATAGAAAAGTACATTTTTTGATTAATGAATTCTTAAATTGCTATTTTCAGTTTAAGATCTTAAAAACACAATTTGAATAATAAATTTGAAAAACTCCTAATTCTTTTTTCTAAATTGTTTAGGCCTGATAAAGGAAAGAATATTATACGCTAGTTTTTTCAACTATTTTGAAATTATATGCAACACATAGAGCTGGAAATAGCAATTAAGGGAGTCAATAATTAAAAAATGTGATATCTTCGAGAATTTCCGTATTCAGAATTTTACTAGTTTTTGGTAACTATGTAAAGAAAAGACCATAAGTTGTAATAAATGTATGCGGGAACGCAAAAAACCAAAGTAATGTATGGTGACCCGCTTTAGATGAAATGTGTTTTTTTTTATCTTATAACGCTACTTGCAAGTGCTGGGAGACATTTCATTAATATTTGTTGATGTTTCTTGCAGATTTCCCCATAATTTCGTAAGCCATAAATAAGAAATCAACATCATGCATCCTTTTCACCTTCTGAATAACTTCAAAGAACTCGAAAATGATTAACTCTTTAATATGTGTTGAGCTAGAATGTTTGCACCACCACTTTCCGATCACTTGTTTGTTAATTTTTGTTTTCACAGCTGCTGTGTTTCGAGAGTAGTGTCATGTTTAAATTTATTTAGTATTGCATGTAATGTTTTGCAGTTTAGTTTAGTTTTTTACAGATCTTAAAGTTTATTGTTATAAATATTTTTATCTTAGGCACTGTTTTAATTGTGTTTGAACTTTAAAAAAAAAGGAAATTATTAAAAAAAAAAAACTTGTAAAGTATATTGTTGGCGACCTAGTAGGTCCCGTCACAGATATAATAATTTATATCAAAAAGCTTGGCATCAGAAGTGCAAATAGAAAAACCATTAAAAATTTCACTTTTAATTACAATAATATTTTTGAGTGCTTTTTATTTATTTAATTGTTTACAAGTCAGTCCAGCCAAGTCAACTGCTGGATACTTATTTTACTTCGTTTGTTATTTAAGTCAATAGCAATCATACGCTCTATTGGTTTGCAAAGTAGAAACACACAGAGAATAATTGATATTTGTTTTTAATTCACTTAACTAATTAACAGTCTAATCCTTTAATTATATTATAAAATGTAACAACAATGGTATTACTTCATAATTGTAACTTTTTATTTACTTAAATATGGAAATAAAACTTATACAATCTTCCAATAATGAAATACAATAATTGTTTGCTGTTCATAAAAAAAGTGCAAAAAAAAGTGTATTTTTATAGAGTTTTGTACGATACAACATTTAAGCAGGGCATATTTTATTCACCGAGCATGGGCCGACGATGATATTAATCATGTCCACATGAATCCAATAAGTATGCAATACAATCAAAGTGAAATTTTAATTAAAATTGTTTTTCTGAGAGAACATTTCAAATTCGTTTATAAAATTTTACTCTGGAAGATTTAAAAAAGAATCGGTAAATGATAGCTGGGTTACAGTGAACTTACATATTGAAGACATTTATGAGAATATCTAAAATATATAAAAGAGCGAAGAAGTGTAATTAATATTTTATGATATTGTTAAAGTCCGAAAGTTCTTTCTTAATTCTTACTGGCAATAATAATGAACTTAAGCTTGAATGAAGATAATTAATTTATTAACATTAAGCAAAAAAGTAACAAAAGTGACAGAAGTATATGCATATTGATTTTTTAAATTTTGGTTATTTTTTAAATATTTTTTTACTTAGTTACATACTACAAATTTCTTTTACTTGAATAAATAAAATACAGCCTATTGTGAAAACAAGTAGACAAAAACGCAAATTATCAGAATTTTTAACACCCATAACATAACAATAAAAAATATCTGAGACTAAGAATCTTAAAATAATACTGTCCTATACATTTTAATGGTTTTGGAATTTTAACATTTATATTAACATCCGGTTAATTTCGTTGCTAAAATGTTTTAATAAAAAAAAAACGCTAATAGCTAAATGATTACAGGTATAAAAATTGTAGAAAAAAACACGAAGTTCAAGAAATTTAGGTTTTGTTTAAGTTCATTTTTTAATTTAATATTTTTTCTAATTAAACACCTGCAAAATATAATGCAGCACTGTCTAAGCGACTACATTCATAATCGTCATTCGTCGTATATATATATATATATATATATATATATATATATATATATATATATATATATATATATATATATATATATACCTTAGGCTAGTGTACACTAGTTAAATGTATATTGTATTAACATCATCTATGTATTTAACTAATTTTGTAACTAAGAATACAATCAATATTCCTTTTGGTTAATTTTGTTATCCGCAGTCCATACTCGCAACCCAAAGCTATTTTTCATTGATCTCTTTATAAATTTTTTCTCTTCGCTTGTATGAGGTATTATATTCTGTAAATCCTGTTTTTAGTGCTCGTATAAGTACAAGTAAGTCTGTAAACCCAGTTGTACAGTCAGAATATAGTTTATTATTGTGTTGTACTTCATACATGCTACAGAATTTATAGAATGTTATGAATGCAGTTTAAATTCCTGGTTAAAACACTTTCCAATATTTCTATGTTTTTTCATTTTCAATGTGTATAGAATTGCTTATGTACCTACATTCCGTTATAACGGGACTGCATTCCTAATATTCCTTTAATTCTGTAGCTCTAAAACGTTTGTACAGTTTTTCGTAGTCAGTAGTAGTTGGCAGTTCTTTGTAAAGTTCGGATCTCGATGTGATACGGTGTTAACAAACAATAATTAAAAAAGTAAAAAATACAAATGTTTTTTGAAGTGAATAATAAATGTTTTGTAATAAAAGTAAATTATAATAAAATCAAATTTAAATAAATAAAAAGAAAAACAAAAATTATAAATTAAGTTCCTTGTGTGTGTTTTAATCAAACACCAGTTGTTTCTGTCGATGTCCTGAGATAGAGAGTTGTTTGTTGTTAATGCTGTTAAAAAACCTTCTTTGTGAAAAATATTAGTTAATCTATATATCTTTGTTCGTGTGTTCCTGCAAACGCGTATAAAAAATATTTGAAAACAATACTACTCTTAATATATTTATACGCAATTATAAATCACAATTACTATTCATTTGTAATCATTATAACACAACAACAAATAAAAGAACTGCTACAGTAAACTAAAGAGTTTTTATTTAAAATTATTAAAAGAAAATTGTTGTTACTGTGATAAATATTGTTGCTAAAAATATATTTATATTTCAATTGAGAATAGTACTGCTAAGTTGAATAATATATAATAAAACAATAAGAAAATATACCTTAATTTTTAGAAAAAATGTAATTTTTTTCAATTTTTTTTTGTTTGTAACTTTAAAAAACCAATAGCATTTAATTCATCCACATGAATGGGTATTGATTCGCAACATACAAAAAGTAGGGTGTAACAAGGAATGTTTGCTCATATCTGTTCGTGCGTATTAAATATAGAACGACCACATTTTTAGATTATAAAATATATAAAACTAAATCGTTTTTAAAATAGACCTTAAAACATATAAATAAATCAACTGTTTTTTATTTTTTTCTAACATAATATAAATTTATTTTCCCTGCTAGAATAGTATAAATTGCGTCCCATTATATGTATATTAAACATTTAATTTATTTAGCCATTAATTATTAATTGATATAAAAATAGATTAAATTTATTACAAAATGGAATTGATTATTAAGAAAAATTGTCTTTGTAAACATTCAAATTACCTATAGCATTATTTTTTAACTTTTAGGCTACTAGCGTGAAGTCGCTGCTTCTTCCTAATTAATACGAAAAATAATTTACATGTTCCATTATTTAGTTATACAAATTGTACACCTATAGCGTATATAATAAAACGAACGTAGATAAAGGTAAATGCATGTTGTAATAGTAGGATGAATGTTTAGAAATTTTTTATAGCCTTTTATTTAATTTCTGCAGCTGAAGGGCTCTAGCTTGTAAATAGGCGTTCAAAGGAACTGCCAGAATTCTGAAATAAAACCAGACTAATATTGTCGAATTAAGTAATATTAATTTAATCGGTTTCCAGTCCTTTATATGACTAATTTACATTTTTAATTTATCCTTTTATTATATTGATACTTATTACTAACATATATTTGTTTCTTTTCAATGGCCTGCATTTGTAATGAATTTTCATATGATGAATCAAGATACTTGATGGAATAAAACATTCAAATTAATATGGTATTCAAAAGCGTGTCACTTTATTTGTGTAAGTTAATTTCTTAGATCAATTATAACAATTTTTCTTTTTAAAGCAAAAATACTAAAGACCTATATGTAACATTTTAAGCTAAATCACAAAATCACAGCAAAGTTATTTTCAATTATTTCACAATTATTTAGCATTATAAGTAAATTAAATTAAGACTTTTTGAATGCCCAACAATTTTATATAGTAGGACTTTGGAAAGTGGTATCTTTGAATTTTTTCTAAATTTTATATGGAGGAAATGCTCAAAACTGGATTTCATACCAACGCAAATTAAAAGTAGAATCTGAGAACTGTTTTAAAATTATTTAAAAATATATATAAAATTCTGCAACATAGAAATAAATTTAAAACTTTACCTCAAATTTCAGCTATTTTGTAATAATCTAGAAAAATGATTACAAAATATTCTTGTACAAAAAAAAAACGTAAAATAATAGTTGTTTTCCGTTATTTTGTGCTGCCAATTTCAATTTAATTAACCAAAGTTTCATTATCTTTCTCTAGTCATACAAAAACTTCAGTTGTCCTTGTAAAATGTGTCTAAAGTTTGAAATTCTAAATTTTAACTTTTAACAAAACCGATGCTCAAATAAACGAAACCTATAAACAAGAAAAATGCATGCTATTTGTACATAGCATGCAATATGTTTTAACTTTATCGCCACAAATAAACGGCTATGTTCAAAGGTTTTATCTGGCTACATTCATTCTTATAGTTTTCACATTATATTTTTAAAATTTTTAAGCAGAAAATTAAAACTTTACCAACATCTATTAATGTTTAAAAGAAAAAACTACACAAACTCTCTTTTATTAAATTTGAGTTATTTGAAAGGAGGGTGGTGCAAAATTCAGACAAGATTTTGTTCCACTACAATAAAAAAAGCAATTTGCCGACTAAGAGTTTATATTTTTTTAATAAAGGAATCCATTGTTGATATTGAACAATGAAATATATTTGTTTTATAGTTTATTTGCAAAATTTTTGTTAAAACTTTGAATAATTGCCAAATAGTTCAGTTTGTTTCTAGAAAATCTTGAAAGCTTCGTAATTATATTGACTATTATTTTTTAATTAATGTTTACACATATATAATTATAGCGAGTTCTGAAAATCAAAAACTTTTACTTTATATCCCTGTATCTTATCCCTGATATCTTAAGAGATCATTATAGAATATTTCATGAGGAATTATGCTAGTCAAGCCATCACGAAGGATGGATCCCTAAGCATTAACTTTTGAGAATTACTTCAGGCATATGTCCATGACCACACTCTCGAGAATTGCAGGTCATATATAATAACAACACATATGTCGACTGTGCTGATAAACCATGATCATTTCATTCAGCCAATAAATAAAATGTCAATAAATCGAATGTTATAATCACGTTTTGGCAGAACAAAAAACAATACTTATGAAGCGATAGTAATCTGCCGCTATAATTTAAGATCTTCTTGTGTTACTAGATTAAATGCCACAATTTTCACAATTAACAAAGCTGCTGAGCTAGCAAAGCTATAAGTTAGTAAATTAAATTGATAAGAGACTTTCGAACACAATCTGGATGGCTTGGTTATATTGATAAGGAGTTAATCTATTTGTAATGATTTGCGAGAGTATGATGACTTGCAGTTAACATTATTGCGCTAAAAACACGATTGGAAAATTTATTACAGCACTGGCTTTAAGGAAACTTTGGACATATTTATGTATTTATTTTACCTCAATAAAAAACGGCATTAGCCCGAAATATAAAAGAAAAGTGACATAACATAGATTTTGAAGAGAGAAAAGTGAACATAAGATATACACTTGAAACTTAAGAAAAACTACAATATTCAATAGCAGTAAATTGATCAATTAAGTTCTGTAATATTAGTTTCTAAGTTTAGACGTGCTATTCGCCGTTAGTGATTTAATTTATACAATTGAGTATGTCCTGTTGTCCAATATGTTATAATTTATTTATCAATGTAAATTATAAGTTAAATTTTAATAATATCGCATTCGTAAAAATTATAAAATGTCCTTGTAAATATGTCGGAAAAAACTGATGAAACATTAGGGAAAAATACGGCCATAAAAAAACATAAAAACAGTAATACTGCATTGTTGCTGATATGACAGCTATTAATAAGAATAAACAAGTATATGTGACGGTTAATAAAAAGAACAGCGAAAAAATCGTTAAATTATTTTTGGTCGACTTCGCCCAACAAAATTAAAATATATATTATTTATACTATTTACAATATGTGTAACTTAAAGAAGACAAGTAGGAAGGAAGAATTAATCCAAAAAATTCTGCATTACATTCTGCTAGTGACTAGTTTTGTTTTTTATTAATTACTTTAGAAAATGTTTAATAATAATTTTTTTTTCTTGATAACTTAAGCGGGATTAATAATTACTATTTTGATCCACAAATAATTTTAAATTGTAAATATTGAAAAGATCTAAATTGTTTTAGTTATAAGGCTGTTCTTAAGGAGCATAGAAACAGGAATGCAGACGAATTTGTAACCTTCCTTAATTATTTTAGATTTCTTAATGAAACTTTATTCGTTTTATAGTTTTAGTTTACAACAGCAGAACTATTTAATATTTATCAGCTTTTTTATAAGAAATGGTTTCTTATAACACACGAATTTGTGTATAAAAAAGCTCAATATTATAGGATAGAACTTTCACTTCAGTATATAAACTAATTGCGATCACGAAAGCCATTTCTGGACAGCAAAAAGGTAGAGAGACCACTTGTTTTTTTTACAGGTTTTTTTTTCTTTTTTCTTAACTATATAATGACAACTTTAACATCATCAAAGATAAAGAATTCATTACTTCTCAAATTCATCTCCGTCTCATTTATCACAATTACAGAACGCAAATATTGTGAAGTAGCAATGCATTTATTTTATTAACAATATCATGCACAAAAACGAAAGCTTCAGAAAAAATCGCCGGGAACACTTTTAATTGCAGAATCATTTTCCACTGTCTACGAAATATTAGATTTTCTTATTTATTAATGGGTGTTTTTTTAAGCACATAGAATTTAAAATTTAAAAATTTAAAAATTATTCAATGTCATTAGAACATTTACAAATGACCTTAATCATTTGAAGTTTGTGGCTGTGTTTTTTTGGCCAATTTTTCAAACATTGTTAGCTGCATATTAGAAGTAGCATAAACAATGTCGATTTATTAGCGACTACTGAAGTCAGTGACTTTACACTGCTCATTTCGAAATACCCCCAAAATTTCAATACGCACCAACTTGGAAGTGATAGAACGATAGTTGCCATACAGCACGTAGCGACATCTAGTTTCATAGCTAGAAATTGATAATTTGAATTTTAATTTGGTGACATCTTTCAAGCATCGATCTATTTATGATACTATATCAGAGTACATGTCAGCAATTGTTCGTTGAACACCCCTTTCTAAATATTTATTGAGCTTAGAAAACCGGTTTATACTTTTCCACCATAAAAACAATTTTATTCCTTATTTAATGCTCCTTGCCAGCAGTTTTAAAACTTTAATAATTTTAATTTTAGACTCTATGTACTCGAGGAATGCCTCTGGATCCCAAAAATATGTTAAGTACTTTAATATTTTTTGGTTTCTCAAATTTATTTACAATTTCTCTAGTAAATTACAATTCGAACAAAATAAAACGGTAGCTAAATTCTTAAAGCTATTTATTACCTTTGAAACATTTTTGGGTTTTATAGGGATGAAGAAAAATTTAGGCTTTTCAACCGTTCACCTAACAAATATTTATTTATTTTATCTTCAATGTATCTTAAATGTCAACTGCTGCTACCATTTACATTTAAATGGTTATTGGATTTCCTTGTTGTTTGTTATTGTTTCAGCCACTTTTTCTATTTGTTGTTAGCATTTCATGTTTATTTTCTACAAAGTGGTCAACCAAATTTTCTACTTTATACTGCAGCATTTTCGTATACTAGTTCCTTTTTACAAATACAAGTATCATTTATCTAATGTGAGTATACAAAGGATTTTTGATATGGATGTGCTGTGCAGATGTGCTGAAGAGTATTCATATCATTTCGCTTTGATTTCTCAAACATAAGATATTAAACCAAATATGCCTGCTGTGAATTATATGGCACATTGTTGTAAATGGCGAAAGGTTGTTCAATACATTTTTCGTTTCGCTGCCGTTTAAGTTTATCAGCTTCCATAGGAGAACTGGTAAGAAAAACGTTGTACTTTATTGAAAGTGCTCCAGGTGTTTAATTCTTAGTGAAACGGAAAATCAGATGTATAGGGAGTGAAGTTTCAATATACATTATTTTGGAAGTAAAGTTGAGGGAAAACTTTTAAACTTCATACAACAACGATTGCTATATTCTCATTAATTAAAATAATTTCCTCTTGGGGAAATGATGTTTTATAAAAGAAAGTCTGCAAAAAAGTAACAAAAATATTCCCTTTACATATAGGAAAAATATGAGGAAATTTATTTATTTTCAGGGTGTTCCGACTGTTTTATCTCATTGTTTGCACCTAATAACACGTTTATGCTCAGTCTACGAGAAAGAAATATTTGCCGATTACAGGCAATTTTTTTTTGCCAAGTGTGACAGTAACATCATTTTTATTTTAAGTAAAATTCAAAATTTACAAATATAGTACGATTCTGTTTTTTTTTTAATATCGAACGTTTTACAATTTGTGTCCTTTTTAGCTGCATTTATTTTAATTTGTTGTTTTCGAAAAAATTTTGATATTACCAATGTTAAGCGGTTAAATTTAATATTTTTGTTTCTTTGATAAAATGTATTTTTTTATTGAAAGATCAGTTAAATATATAGGATAAATCATGGAAAACTAACTAACTAACTAACGAAAACTAAAGTATAGATATTCTAACATTTTTTTATTTTTAAATATTTAATTGTATAACTTAAAATTATCGTATCACAAGTAAATATTACAGTAAATGCAAACACAAAGACAGCCTACAAAATATTAAGTTTTTAATTTCTACCAGTAAAAATTATTATTTTATTCTTATTTATTTAAATAGAATATTTTGTTGAATATCAATAATCTTTAATGTTTTGCAAATTATTATTTTACTTTTTTCCCCGTATAAATTTTTTCATCTATCTTATCTTTTTAAGCCTAAGGACCTTTTTATAAGAATATTTCAATGGTTAGTATCACCAAAAAAAACATGAAATAAATTCATATAAAAAAACTTTATTCTGAACCCAAAAAATAACAAAACTTATCTTTTTTTGTATAATTCTATTATTGTATATATGTATGTTTGCTTTTTTATCTATATATTGATGTGAATTGGTCTTTTTGATGTGTATTGGAAAGTTTGATTATTCTTTCTTTTTTCTTTCTATATGTATAAAAAGTTTTGGCAGGGTGATAGGATGGATGTTTTTATTTTTTGTTTGCAATGTTGATATAACCCCTTACGTACTTATAAAGAAAAAATTAGGAGTAAAAAAATACACTTCAATTCATTTTGATGTAGTGTATTCCTTATAGATATATCAAAGGTACTAATAAAATGGTAGATACTTTTGTTAAAAGACCACCCTTTAGGGCTATTTATGGCCATTTTTTATCTCCTTCCTGATGACTTACCTTTTTTCCTCTTTAATATTCTTTAAACTTCTACTAAAGTAAATTTGTTTTAACTTAAAATATAACTCTAAAACATTTACATCCGTGAAATAAAACATTTAACAATGAAAAATTAAATGTTAACAACCCTTCTTTAAAAGTTGCGTTTACCTAAAGCTTTTAGCATCCCAAAAGGAACATATTTTTTTTATTTTATTTAATAGCTTTCCCGTCTTTTCTTCTCTTAATTTTCCTTCTTATTAAAAAAATCTGCTATTTGTAATTTGTTTTTTCGATTAGATAACTGAAATCGGATCTTATAGTTATCATGCGAAAGTCACACTGTTTGTATGTTGGCCTTCCTACTAAAGGGCTACTTGAACACTACGAAGGTTATCCAGAGCACTCTGAAGTGATGTGTTCAGGCATTTATATGTATTCCTCTCGGTGAGTCTTGTTTTTTGCTTTTTACTTATACAGGCTTTTTCTTTACTTTTTACCTTCCTTTAGTTGCTCAGGCCTACTGAGGAACATGAAGAAAGCACGTCGAATATATAACAATGCTTGCTCTTACATGAACTGCCGTAGCTGCAGTATCAGAACATCCATCAGGTTACAATGCGAACTATTGCGTAGTATGTTTATTATGTTGCAATTAAAGAAATTTATTTTCACTCCCGTTATTATATTTCCTAAATATATTAATTTCTGACTACTTTGCTATCGATTTGGTTTCCTTGGGGTACCATTCTTCACTAAAAAGAAAAACTCTTAATGTCCTTAAAATATTAAAACCCAAATCTGCTTTAAGAATTCGTTTACTTCTGTTTAATTGTCAAACTAAGATAACTTCTTGTTCATTTCTGTAGTTATACTTATAATTATATTCAACATTAATATTGTTATTAACACCATTTCGTGATGATAGAAAAAACATCAAAGAAATGATTTTTTTAATTTAAAATTTATTGAGTAGAAAAATAAACAATATGCATTTATAATAAACAGATGCAGAATTTTGTGTCATTAAATAATGAACAAAAACAATTAAAAATGAAAGTTTTAATACCACAAAAAGCTTAATTATGCAATATACCACAAAACAATTAGTTTTTATCGCTATAAAAATATTTTGCTTAATTATTTTTCAAGCAAAAACATTGTAGGTTATGATGCATAATTTTACGCTTAATTTTTATTATGGTTGGGCCTTCTTCATACAATGTGTTTTCCTCGGTGATTAATGTCACATAGGTAAATGATTGCCAACAAGTTTTTTTCAGATTTGTTTAAGCCTTTAGCAGATTTTAGTTAAATTTTGAAATGTAAGTTTGCTTATACCATCTACATTCTAGTTGAGCCCTCAAATGCATCCTAATCATGAAAAATTTAAAATAGAAAGTACAGAGAATCCAAAAATTGTTTTTAAAAAACCCAGTTCATCCCTAATGCGTCTCTGTCAAGCGTTTATTTGCATATGAAGCGGCTTCTATTTCTATATTCTTTTATTTAGGTAGCTGCAATTGATAGACAAATTCTTAGAATTTGTGTGGACATGTGAAAAGAAAGAACCAAATTTTGGACATGTCACTCCATATAAAATGTACTTTATTAGTTCAAATCTTGAGCAACATTTCGAAATGAATTTTTTTTCACACTCCTGTAGTGCGATTCACTATGCTTTTTAAACCACAATTGTTTCGTTTAAAAATGTTAACCACAAAATTAACCATTTTGCTATTTACTAACACATTAAACGATATCTACTGGTGTTTAAAGTCAGTTGTTTCAGTCAGCTGTTATTTTTAACAACACAAATGGTGGTTTATTAACAGCAGAATTTTTTGTGTGGTTTAATCCGTTTAGAAAAGTGTTTAATTACTGTGAACCTAACAAATTATTTTACATAGGAAACAAAGAAAAAAGTTTTTTTCTAAGAAATATTTATTGCCATGTTAATAAAGAAAAGATTTTATAAAAAAAATAATGTAGTAATAGTAAACAATTCATGAGATCAAGAATTCAAAAGAACCAATAACAATTAAAATAAAATAACAAAAATTAAAAACTATGTACATGTACTTATGTATGTTACAATGTATGTTATGTATTAATGTATTATGTATTAATGTATTACTTTGCACAAAACTTTTCGAAATTTGTAAACAAATTTTTGTTTTTTTTGTATTCTTCTTTGTTATTTTCTTCTATTTTGATATTTCGCATGGTAGAGTTGCCATGTTATATCAATTTGAATAGAGAGAAATATAAAACTGTTTACCGTGGTTAATAATGAGTTAGTGAATCACATAGTGGTTAGTGCAAACGATAAAATGTGTGGTTAAAGTTAACAACTTTTAAAGTGTTAAAAGTTAGTGAATCGCACTACTGATGTTCGATAAAAGATACTCTATAATTTTTACATTTTACCTTACACCTGTATTTTTGAGATTGCTTTTGTGAAACATGCGAAGTCGCCTTATGAAATTTGGATTTTAATAACTTTTTTCAACCTACTATTTTTAAGGTTATATCGGGGGCAGCATTCATAGTCATAGTTTCAAATTTTAAGAATAAAGGTGCATAACAAAACAACCGTTTTTGTGATTTTAGGTGATTAGAAAAATAAATGTGCGTAATTTAAATCGATGTATAATCACAATACAATAAACAAAATTATTTATTTATAGCAATCTTTTGCTACATAAATAAATAAATATATATATATATATATATATATATATATATATATATATATATATATATATATATATATATATATATATATATATTTTGATTGGGATTTGTACGTAGTACTAAATCTGGAAAAACAAGTCTAGTGCAATCGCTGCTGGAGTGATATTTTGAACATGAACTGTATTCAGTTGCTGAAAAGGAAGAACTATAAAACGAATAAGTAATATTGTTAAGAAGTAATTAAAAGGTGAGTTGAGTTTATTTAAGAAAAATATGTATATGCTCACATGTAGCAAATAAGGTTATAGCATCTAAAAACAAGGGCAACAAATAAAATCAATCTATAAAATCTAAAAAAAATAAAAAATTCCTACGCTAACACTCTTTTAGTTTTCTAGTCAACGTAGTTGAAGTGAGTAGTCTTCTTGTTCTATCAATAGGGTCTTCTATATTAAACTCACAATGCATTTGTAAAAATTTCAGTAACATCACTCTCTTTAACACAGGCTATTAGATAAATTGGGTATGATTTTACGTCACCCCGCGTCAAATTCGGTTTGTGAACATACCGGTTTCGGCTATGTGCCATAACATACATTCTAAACTTACTGATGACATCTCAGTAACTAAATGTAGTAATTTCTCCCGTAAAAATATCTTGTTTTACGCATTTTTTCCACGCACAACATTGAAGTTCTAATTAAAATATAATGAGTCAGCATAATAGTTAAGCACTAGATTGCGTTGAGCCCATCACGCTTCTTAAGATATAGCTAAACAGTGAGTTTTAACGTTTAAAACTACAATTTATAAATTTTATTATTAAAAAAAAAACATTTTCGCAGTGTTTATGTAATAAAAAATTTGCATTCGACAAGGCTTACAATATGCAAGTTATTTATATTATTGCGAAAAATTAACACAAATCTTATTTTATTAGTAAATTCAATGATAATATACAACGTATACAATATTGCAATTTACGGTTTTGTTATTCTATAGTTTTTAAAGTGGAGTTATAATCAAAACAATGTTACACTATCATCAACAATAGCAGAATATTATTTGTAACTAAGTTTTTAGGTGCCTCCTTTATTAATTATTACTCAATTATATACACTCCTACAATTATCATAATTAGTGTTATAAATATGGTTAAATCTCTTCTCCTTTGTGAAACATTTTTAATAGAAAAAAATGATTTCTTATTGCATTAAGAAATAGCACAACCTTTAGAATCAAATCGTAGTCAGTTGCAATTTGAAACCCGAATAAAACTATACATAAAAATTACCTCCTTAATAAAAAGAAAAATTATAATTTGAACAAGTAGTGTTATTGCTAAAAGAGAAACTAGAAATAACAGTACCAACAATTATTTTTCTACAATTGAACAAAATTAACGGTGTATATCAATATTTTGTCCTTCGAGCTGGATTTCGAGGACAGCATCCCAATTAGTTAAGCACATTTACCGTAACAACCACCAATAAATAAATCCTTTTTGAATAACCGCAGGTGCTAAAAGTAGTGCTCCTATTAAAAAATGTTCGGCGGTTAAAGCAGATAGGTCAGATGGGTCATCGGTCATTGGGCAAAGAGGGCATGAATTGAAACAAGCCTCGGTACGTGTAGTCATAGTAGAAAACTCTTTAAAATTAAATTTTTGTGATCGATTAACTTTTTTGAAATGTGTCTTGAAACTTTTAACCCCACTTCCCATAATCCATCCATATGAAGCGCACCGGGGGGGATAAAATGCCAATCTACTAGCTGGTATACTTGTTGAGAAACAAGATCTTGTTTTAAAGAGGAAAGGAAGTTCGATTAAAATTGTCGAGGGAATTTACAGCTTCGACGAACGCCTTACCATTGTCAGAATATATAACACTAGGGCAACCACGTCGAGAAAAGAATCGGTCGAATGCGGCCATAAAGGCGGAAGTAGAAATTTCCATTGTAACTTCGTGACGAATGGCCTTTGTACAAATACAAGCACATAACCCTTGGACATTTTGAACGCACGGCCTGCCTATGATTTTATTTCAAATGGCCCGGCAAAATCGACGTTTTTTTTGTATTTAAAATAAAATAATTTATCAAAAATAGCAAAAAAAATATATGCATACAAACAAATGGACAAAAATTACGAAATATTAATTATTTTAACTATTCATAGATTTTTTCAAAACCTCAGAAAAAGCTAATTTGAATTTTTTTATGTAAATATTTGTATTTCCATATTCAGCAAATTAAATTGAATTGACTTACTTTTGCCCATTTATGAAAATTTTAAACGTTCTAATAGTCCTTGATAAAATATTACAATGTTTTATTTTTCCTTCCTTGTTTTAAAGTAAGAGAGCAAATAATGAAAAAAAGAAAACAATCTTAAACCACCACAAATGTCATAAAGTTGTCAGCTTTTTAAATTCTTTGTTTCTGCATTTCTTGCAGCAACAAATAAAACCTAAAAACATGAATAACAAAAGTAATAAAAATGGATTTATTTTCCTGTTGTAGTTCAAATAAACAAAATTTCTTCCTCTAGAATAAAAATAAGTTTATTCGGAAAACACAAAAACTTAAACCAATACATAAATTTTAAAACTTCAAACGAATCGTTTGACTGTACAAAAAAATGAGAAAAAAATTAAAAAAAATAATTTTCTTGTAAAACCAACTATTAGAATGAAAGAAATCTAACTGTACATCTAGAAAAGGATATTTATGTAAATTTATGCTGTAAATAATTCCTTAACAAAAATATTCCATTTTTTGTTGAACAAATAGCTTTCATTCATATTGATGCAGAACTTAAAAAAAATAAAAGTAATCCTTCCATGTTAAAGCTGCTACATCAATAAGACAACAATAAGCTATGTAACTTGGTATTTATTCTACCGTAATGCCATAAACACACAAGTTTTCTTACTGATTTAAGCCAAACAAAAAAAATTAAACAAGTTTAATATCGTCAAGGTACAGAAGTTATACAAACAGTAAACAAAAACGATAATTGGAAATATCAAAAATAATACAAGGAAACAAAATGAATATACTTGTACTATCTTGATTCGAAAGAAATTAAATCATGCAATTGTTCTTGTTTAAGCACCGGTAGTGCTAGGCGGTGTAGCATTTTTTCTTGTTAACTCTGTTCACTTCAATTTTGAGCATACAAGTTTTGATGGTGTCATGCCATAAGCAACAGCAATTTTTATTTAAAAATTTTACTTTAAAAATATTTCCTAAATTTGTTAGGAAAACAGCATTCTGTAGAGAAGTTTTTTAAAAACACATTAATTTTAGAAAGAAAAGTCAAAGAAAGATGAAAAAATGTATATTTTCATTTATAAAATTAATTGTCTTCCAAGCTTTCAGGAGGTAGCCCATGCCTCTCGCTAATTTAAAATTCGCATTAAAAACAAGTTTTGAAGTTACAAAATAAGCAACTTTAACCATTTCTGATGAATTTTTTTTAACGATAAAGTGTCCGAATATCAGAACATTTTACTCCATTGCATTTGTTCTGCAGTTATGCAGTTTTCGAATTTATTACAATCGTTTTATATATTTAAAAACTTCTAATTTATTTCCTTTCTTTTTACAAAATTTTCCAGTGTATGTGAAACTCAGTTAGTGTATTCTGCTCAGATTATTAATATGTCAAGGACACTAGCGTCATTAGCGGCTAATAATTTATAAGGTATTTCTATAGGATTTATAACTATTGACCTTATTAACAGGGACTCTGCTAAAATTGAAATTCCCTTCTCTATTCTAAAAAATTCTCCTAATGATAGTTAAAACTAAAATAAATTTTACAAAGGGCAAAAACATTTTCGCCCGAGGTTTTAGCAAATATGCTATTAATTGATCCTAATTTTTCCTATTTTTGGCTCTACTATTTCTATTGGGTGTTTTTTATAGAGTATAGAATTTTGAAATTGAATATAACAACGATGCACTGTAGGAACATTTTAGGAGAAGGCGGTCAAAAATATATAACTTTTGAACGGATCGTAATTTTGATACGCGATTTCTTTTGTCTACTAGGTGAGATCATAGGCTTTTGTTTAAGGAATAAAAATTTTAAATCGATCAGTTAGTTGTGATATGTTTAAAAATACATTATAAGTTTTAGCTGATTTTTGGTACGAAAGTAAAGTATTAAAACTTGTTCAAACGGTTTGTTTTACATAAACTCTTATATTTCGAGTCACGTTTAGAACTTATACTTATTAAAAACTTAAATTTAGTCAGGCAGGGCCAAGCTTTGGCCACCGTGAAATTTTTTGTACGAAGGCCAAAGGTTGGTATAATATTTTGGTATAAATTTGGTATAAATATTTTTGTGACCATGTGCACGAATTTGAAATGAACTAAAAATTTTTGTTTTTTTTTCTAAAAATACCCATATTCAATTAAACAACGTCTCTCATAAAGGCGATTTGAAAATTAAAAAAAATGCTTACAAAATAGCAAAACAGAAAAAAAAATCGTTTTTAATTCCATTTTGCAAAAACTTTTGGACCTTGTGTCAGGAAAATTGTTCTGGTGCTCACGGTCGGATCCTGCCGGGAATATAATGGGATATAGGCGAATAGGGGACATTTAGGGCTATGACACAGTGCAAATGCTTTTAGATTCCCTAAAGAACTTTAGAAATTATGCTCTATTTAGTAAGAGAATTTAGAAAAAAATTGGACCTCTAAAAAAATTAATTTCTAAAAATCAAAAATCAATGAAAAACATTTCATTTTCTTATACTAATAGCTAACAGATCACACTATTATACAAAGTTTGTTTCGTTTAAAAACCTAATACAACAAAAGAGTTATAGATGTTTAAAAATCAAAAATTTATTAAGAAATTTCTCATTTTAGCAAAATACTGCAAATGCTCATTTTGAATCACCCTGTTCAGTGCGATATAGTGATATAGTTAAAATAAAGTTTTAATTTTTTGGCTCCCGAGGTACACTAGTATCTACTTTCGAACGAACTTAAAAAATTTTACAATTTGGGACCATGAAAAAAGCGACTTTTGGCCGCCTTCTCGTAAAATGATCCACTGTGCGATGAACTATTTACATTGACATACAATTTACTTTATTCGAATTATAATCTTCTGGTATCACAATTCAAATACGACTTATGGCATATGCCCTCCAGGACTAGCACAGATGTAGTGTACTCCTGGACATCACGGTTGCTAAATTGATATACAACAAAGTCAATAATAATTGCTCTTTAGTGGCTGCCATTGGCTAACTAGCCCATATAACACTATCAAACAATCAATTTTTCTATGAGTTAGTTTACACTTAAGGATTATTACCACTATAAACGCATCAGTGTTGTCTCCATTCACAAAGTAAATGGATCAACGGCAATATTGTTTTGGATCCGATTTGTACCAGAAAGTGTTGTTCAGTTGTCAGTTTATTCATGTTGAATTGAACATATAATTTGACCCAAACACAAATAGAATGGTGTTAGTACCTTAAATTCAAAAGTACTTACTGTTCAGACAAATTAAACGACGTAGTCAAAAATTAATATAAATTAATATTTAGTTATAAGAATATATTTTAAAATAGAATTATTTTTTTAGATTATATAAAAAAATAATTTGTGCTAAAATTTGCTTAAAATCAACTTGCAAGTAA
Organism: Trichopoda pennipes; assembly: GCA_030448955.1. Taxonomy (NCBI): domain Eukaryota; kingdom Metazoa; phylum Arthropoda; class Insecta; order Diptera; family Tachinidae; genus Trichopoda; species Trichopoda pennipes. Next base: position 7,057,516 of record JASKUP010000012.1, on the reverse strand, counting down.
TTCTTATACCAAATCTTTCTTACCAAGTGTCTTTTACCTTTTCCTACACGCTCTTATGAATTGCAATGAGAACAGAAGACCATTTGGGCTATTTTATTTGGAGTTATGCTGTTTGTGGCAACAGCAGTTAATTCAATTGTGTTGTGGATTGTCACAGGTAAGAATGTTAAAGAAAAACAGAATTATAAATGTAAATTATTTTACACGTGAATTGGAATACATAAAAAACGAAATGGTAAAAAAAATTACCCAGAAGAAATAAATTTAATTTACGAAAACATAAAATAAAAGAATTTGGTTACGTTGAAATTATGTAAAAAATTTTAATAAAATTCAGAATTTTTGTGTGGTTAGTGTGGAAAGAAGAAAATAAGGTTAATTTTTATTTAATCACAAAATATTTTGCCTTATTTTTTCTTCGTTAATTTAATGCTACTCTCGTTATTTCGTTAATTTTCAATTAATATTACTGTTATTGGGAACAGTAGTAATAATGACCATAGTATTATGCATAAAATATTATTATATTAAAATAATTCTATAATATGTTAAAAACAGTAATAAAGATATTTTAGGACAATTTTTCGTTAATTACTTTGTCTTTATTTAAATTTTAAATATTTGAAAAAATATTTCATCAACACTTTTAATGAGTTGCAAAATTTAACACGTCATAACATATACGTTTCGTAGAACTTTTTCAATTAATGTACACATTTGAATACTAAACATTTTATTTTAGTTCATTAGAAAGCTCAAGCAAATCTTGACATTGAATGTCACACACAGCAACAGCACAAAACACCGATTGCAATTCATTCATATTCAAATCTGAAATTTTTATTAAATTTCAAATCGGAAATTCTTTTTATATTTTATTAAACGTCAAACATCAAAATTAAAACTTAAAAAAATAATATTTCATATTTAGAAATAAATTTCATAGAATTGAATAAAATAAGGTGAAAATAAGAGACCGAATATTGGAAAGGAATCAGTAGTCATGCACGGAGCAATAACTTTATGGCGCTAAAGGATCTTGCTTTGAAGTATCTCCAATTTCTTCATCTTATAAAATAGCTTCCAATGAAGAGCAATGTAATAGTAAACGATGGTCTTTATGTTGTCTATGTTAAGATACTCATGCATCTATAGCTATAGGCTCACGGAGTCAGAAAAGAACTGTGTAACTAATTAACTCGCGATAAGGGGCAATTTTATAAAAAACAGAGCTAACTCTCTTATCCTGAAAGTAAAAAATAAGATCTTTATCTCCATATGTTGCTTGGATTTTCCGACGGGGCTAAAATGACTTTTATTTGGGTACGGTTTTCCGTCGACCCTCATCAAATTTGGTTTGTGAACAAACCGGTTTCGGCTGTTTGCCATCTTTAGTGTTCTTTTCGTACTAGTTGCGTTCTACTGTCAGTTGTTTATATAGTTCATGTCTCCCTTCGTGTTATTGCGTTCGTCACTTTCTGTCTCTTTTGCCTGCATCTCTCCTTTTTCGTTTGTCTTTTTTTACCTGATTTGTCGCTCCCTTTTTCATTCATCTTTTTTTCTAACTAAATCCTTTTACGATCATGCTTGTTGTCCGTTTTTGTTTATGTGTGAACCTATTGGGTTTTTTTTCCTATGTGACATAATAATCTGTAATTGTACGTTTATAATGTTCTTTATTGCTTTAGTCTTGTGCACCTGCGTAACGTTTTTGTGTTGGTGTAGTGTTTGTTTTCCTGTAAAAATGTTTCAATGGTTCAAATATTGTGTCCGAAGCAGTGTTTATTTGTTCATTTATTATTCGTCCGTCAAATGTTTTTTCTTTGTATATTTCCATGTTTTCTAATACATTTAGTCTCCTTCCTTTGTGCTGGGTATGAAGCAGTTTAACCGTTGTCTTTATATGTCCTAGTGTACATTTGTTGTTGAATATATGGTTCGCAAAAAATGATTCTAGAGTTGATTTTGGTTCTCGTAATTTGTTTCTTGATGTTATCTACGAGGCGCTTTTTGTATCCGTTGTTTTCCGCTATGGTGTATATTGTTTCCATTTCCTTAATATATATTTTCCGTGTTAGTGGTGTTCTCTCGAGTCTTCAGGCAATTAATAACAAGACTTGAGAGGACACCACTAACACGGCAAATGTATATGAAGGAAATGGAAACAATATACACCATAGCGGAAAACAACGTACCTAAATAAAAGTATCTTTATCTCCAATGTGGTTTCTATCTAATTGAACAGTGAAAAGGTACTCTTCGCTTGCAGCAAAACCAATAACGCAATATCATGCGTGTTTGTTATTTCCCTACAATATATAGATGCAGATTAGCAGTAAACTTCTTTACTAGCGTCATGTGTTCATGATAAACTAGTTATTTTTGCATTATACTTAATAGCATTGAAAATGCCATCACCACAGAATTTTCGATTCAATAAGCGGGATAGATATTTTTTTTTGAATACATGGTTTTTATTTTCTGCTAATTACTCTCACTCTCAGTAACAATTACAACAGAAACAACTTTTTCCTGGCACTTGTATTGATTTTATCTATTCTTTTTATACTTTTATTTTTTAATTTACTGCTAAAACTTTTTGCCATTAATCAGGTCATTAAAATGATTGTTACATCTGGTAACATTAATTTTATGCACCACAAATCCTGATGAGTTTTCAATATTGTTTTATGGTTTGTCGATAGGAAAATCATGAAAAAATCTTAAGAAGAAGGGCAATAATAGCAGTTTTATATTAACATACAAACTAGAAAATAAAAATAAATATACTTCTAAATAAGATAAAAATATATTCCTATCTTTTTATTAGTTTATTATTAAGCACTATGTCTTTATTTTGAAAAAAAAAATTTTAAACTTTATTTGTTATTATTCTTCAATATTTCTCTATATAAACAATTGTTTATATATTTTTTGTTTACCCTGAAAATGCAAACCAACGGTTTGGCGAAATATTGAAAAATAAAAAAAAATAAAATTTGTTTGTTTTTGCTTAATAATAAACTTTAGTAAATAAAGGTCAAATAACTATAATTATCATATACTATATCCTTATGTTAATTCGGTAATTTTTCAAAACTTTAAACATTCTTTCAAATTTTGTTTTCAAAATAAGTTTTGAATTTTGCAAACTTTTTGCTGAGTAACCTAATAAAAGAAATTTAAATACCTGTCATCCTTTTTGATACATTTTACTAAAATAAACTTACTTTAAATGCTATGAATTACTTTTGATGTTAACAAGATATTAACAATTCTATGCTTTTAATCCACAACATTATTGGTAAAAATCCTTTCTATTAAATATGGTTTTAAAGGCCCAAACCAATAAAAACTTAGAAGGAAATAACGATGGGCAAATTCTAGATTACTTGAATGGAAGACACAGGAACATGAAATTTACAATGGGAGGAAAAGAGGAGGGGGGAATTAATTGTCTAGACCTAACGATCAAGAGGGACATAGCCTCGAACAGAATCGAATATGAAATATACAGGAAACCAACAGCAACGAACACAATAATACACAACTCATCAAATCATTCCCAGCAACACAAAAACGCAGCAATCAGGCAGTTAATAACAAGACTCGAGAGAACACCACTAACACGGCAAATGTATATGAAGGAAATGGAAACAATATACACCAAAGCGGAAAACAACGGATACAAAAAGCGCCTCGTAGATAACATCAAGAAACAAATTAGAACGAACAAAGAACAGGAGAATGAAAGGAAAAAATGGGCTACATTAACATATATGGGAAAATCAACGTACAAACTGGCGAAATTCTTTGGAAAACACAACATCAATACCGCATTCAGAACAAGAAACAACCTAGGCAGAATACTACGGTATAAAACAACCGAGGCAAATATACTAGACAAATAAGGAGTGTACAAATTAACTTGTACATGCCATTATAGCTACATCGGGCAAACAGGACGAAAAATTAAGACCAGATTTAGGGAACACATTAGAGACTATAACAAAAAACTACGAGAACCAGAATCAACTCCAGAATCAAAATTTGCGAACCATATACTCAACAACAAATGTACACCAAGACATATAAAAACAACGGTTAAACTGCTTCATACACAGCACAAAGGAAGGAGACTAAATGTACTAGGGAACATGGGAATATACAAACAGGAAACATTTGACGGACGAATAATAAATGAACGAATAAACACTGCTTCGGACACAATATTTGAACCGTTGAAACATTTTTACAGGAAAACAAACATTACACTAACACAAAAACGTTACGCAGGTGCACAGGACCAAAGCAATAAAGAACATCATAAACGTACAATTACAGATTATTATGTCACATAAAGGAAAAAAAAGAAAAGGAAAAAAAAACCCAATAGGTTCACACATAAACAAAAACAGACAACAAGCATGATCGTAACAGGATTTAGTTAGGAAAAAAAAGACGAATGAAAAAAGGGAGCGACAAACTAGGTTAAAAGAGACAAACGAAAAAGGAAAGAGAGATGCAGGCAAAAGAAAAGACAGAAAGTGACGAACGCAATAACACGAAGGGAGACACGAACTATATAAACACAACTGACAATAGAACGCAACTAGTACGAGAAGGAACACTGAAGATGGCAGACGGCCGAAACCGGTTTGTTCACAAACCAAATATGACGAGGTTCGACAGAAAACCGTACCCAAATAAAAACTTACTTCCTTTTTAATATGGCAGTTTTTGTTAATAATCATCAAAATGGTTCCAATATTTCGACTAACAGAGTTAGTCATCATCAGGGATCTGATGAAATAAAAAGCAAATTAACAATTCTAATTAGATATTATTAGACAACATTACTCGACAACAATTAAAACAACATGTCAACTTTTGTAAACAAACACTTAAACTAAAAATTAGTTCGAATTTTTTATATTTATTTATTTATTTATTTATTTATTATGCGTTTGCATATGTGCATTTTTCCGTATCATGTTTGTAGTTGTCTCTTCCCTATTGCCACATAATTATTCTCTTCTGGTCAAATTGATACCTTTTTAAAATTCGGCGTATGATAGTCGTGACACAGTAAGTATCAGGTGTTATTTATTCCTATTTATTTGTATTTCGGTGGTTGATTAAACCAAAGCCTCACGAAACGGTAAATATAGTTACGACTTATGAAATTCCTCTATAGCAAAATTCTGACTAATGAAATTGTGAAATTTCCCTACAGATAAGTTATGACTAATGAAATATCTCTATAGAAAAATTATGACTGAATACGTCTGTGTTAACCTAATTAAAAACATTTAAGGCCAGGAAAAGGTTGCCAATTTATATTCGCAATTTAACGACAAAAAGTGTTGTAAAAAAAAATTTTTTTTTTGTATTAACAGTAAGTGATACCATGATCAATTACAATTTGTTTTGACGATTGAAACAAAAAATGCCAACAGACATACTACTAACGTTTTCTTGTAAGAATCGTTTGACGATGCAATAATATTATTTAAAAATATTACGCTAATAGAACAAAATATTTTATAATAAATATGCAATATATTTCTTAGTTAGAACAGCTTCTGTCTATACGTATTTCATAAATATTTTTGTTTAAGTGCAGAACAATACATACAATACAATGCAGCCCGCTAAAAAAGAAAAAGAAAAGCTCTAACAAAAATTACAAATAAAGAAACCAAGTTTTTATTTATTTAAAACCTGACTAAGAACAATCTACAAGTCAAATTCTCAAAAGCATAAAGTTATTGAATCAACTATAATTTGTGCGGCGTCAGCGCTTAGCCAATTGTAAATTCGATTTTGACTACGCGTTAGGTAATGAAGTTGGCTGCTTGTGTTTTTTTTTTAATTCTTAAATTATTTTCAAGGCATGTTTTAACATGCATATAGTGGATTTTATAAAGCAAAATGACACAGCAATAAGTCACAACATTGTTACTCCTATTTAGGGTCATCTCAGCATAAAAGCACACTTCACCTCAACGATATTTAATTATAACCACAGTTACCGTGACCAAAAATATTTTACAACCATAAGTAACCAAATGATGATTAAATGACCAATATTAAAATATATCGAATTGATTTGATAATGTTATAGCCCTATCCAGTTTTCAGTTAAGTGCATGTGATGTCTCTTTGCTTTTATTGCTTGTATTTTAGCACCTAAATAATACACCTTCTTTGAAATATTCTTATTTATTGTATGAGAGCTTTTAGATTTCATTGTCCTAACTATTTGTTTAACATAAAATAATTATTTTAAAATGCCTTTTTAATTTAAAAAAAGATTAATTGCATGATTTTACAAACAACGAACTAATAAATTAGCTGAAGTTATGGCAGATGTAAATTATTCTTAACGTATATAAGAGTAAAAAGAAAACAATGTTAAAAGAAATTTTTTCCACATAAAAATTCTGCGTCTAAGAAACATGAAAGAATTTTTGTTTGTACAGCAACACTTTTCTTTGCATTTTCTTTTTCTTCTATTTTTTGTTTCTTTTAAATATTAAATTTACAATTTTCTTGTTTCATTTTAGGTCATCGAAGTAAGCATATGGCAACAAATTATTTTCTTCTTAATCTGCGTATTGCCGACTTGCTAATGTCTTCACTAAATTGCATGTTCAATTTTATATTCGTGTTGAATTCCGACTGTTCCTTTGGCACAATTTATGGTAAATGTTTTATGGTACGTGTTACGGTATCAACATGTGCTTTTACCTTGGTGGACATTTCGTTTGATAGGTAAGTTTACAAACCATTATCTAGCATTAATTCAGACTGGGCAAATATTTGACGAAATAAGTATCCATTAATTTTTAGTACATAATAATAATAATCATATTGAATTGTCAATAAAAACAACAAAAATAACTTTTTTTAAAACTCTAAAGAATTAAATACCGATTGGGTACCATTTTCAGAAAAATTTTTTTTCTGTTTCCCAATTAAAAATTAAAAGAAAAAACTCCAAGTGCTGTTATAAATCATTTCTAGGTGAAAGACAAAATACCGGCCTCCAGCGGTAAACTAAATTAACGAGCTCTGAATAGTTGTAGATAACCAGTTCTAATATAGACTTACTTATTTGGACTGCTGACGAAAGAGCCATCTGCTCTGCACTGCTGAAAATTCCATGAATGCCAATAAAAGAGAACCGTGTTAATCTGCCAAGGATGGTAGATCAAGCTTAGCCTATGAAGGAATTCCATTATTATTTTCACCAGTGAAGAAACCTAGAAAAAAAAAGAACTAGAAAAGCTTGTTAGATGTTAATAAGTTAATTCCTAATGGCACTTTTGAGGCAGAAAACCCAAAAATTTGCTGTATACAACTGGATAATTGTATTAATGACAGCTCTCAAAAAGTTCAATTATAACCAAACCAGGATGAAAATTGTAAAAATTGCCTCATAAAGACTCACTTGTGGACTGAGTCTTAAGGAGGCCGAAACTGTGTCTTTTGTTATTTTTGAATGTTTCTCCTTAGCTAGCATTAGGCCACGGAAAAACATATATTAAACTGCTCGTGACTATTTTGCAAGTCATTTGTGGTTTATTTTTATTCTGCAGCGTTCTTTTTTGTGTGCCCCAAAAAATTCAATCATTCAGGAAAATTAATCAGAAAGAAAACAACTCCTTTTTTTGTTTTTATGTTTTTTTTATTAATGTTATCTTTTTTACAATTCAATATTTTTGTGTGCTTATATAATACGTCTTATTCTAATGCAATGCTTTTATGTATGCGACATTCTTCAATCGATTTTGACTCGCGGTATAAACTAACAAAGCAGATGGTTTATTAACACGTGAATATGATACATATAATTGACCGTGCAAAAAACAGGGAAGCCGTTTAAAATTAAACAGCAAACCTGGAGAAATCATAGGAATGCCCTTATATTTTCCTTTTAAAATTTTTGCTTCAATCACATTTTTCATGACTTTTTGACTACTAAACGTATTCCATTGCAAAGTTGTGGCTGGCAGATATTTCTAAGCAAAATAATTGGTACACCAAATTTCAATTGCGGGCGGTGGGACAGCAGTCCAGGTAACTCAAGCGAATTTTAAAATACGACTAGATAATTTACAACATCGTCTTGATTGGTGACAGAGTCAACCGATTTGTATGTAAAAATTTCCCCGGGAATGTCATTCAAAATTTTCACATTGATATCCGAAACATCTGCATTTTTCGTAGCTAAGGTAGCTCTTTTTCGCAACCAATCATGGTTTCTAAAATTTTGCGCGATACCGGGAAATACGGTTGTGACCAATTCTTGTTTTGATTGTGCAAAGTGGCAAAAATTATCTGGAAGCGTAATCATTTTTGTGGTGGGGTCAATTGGAACTTGCCATTCCAAATATCTAACAATTGCTTTGAAAAACGTTAAACGTTCGGCTGATGGATCATTTTGCAATTGCAACAGAATATGGAAAACAACTCTATTTTTTTCACATCCACTTGCTATGAACATGAGCATATTTCGATTTGTATTGCCGTCGCATTCTGGGCAAGCACAAGCACAAGCACAAGCAACGTACAAACGAAAACACACATTTCGAAGTATGCAATGAACAACAAAATTTTGATTTTTGAAAAATTTGTATTGTTTAATACACGCATTGTGGACGCACTATTGTGCGTAAACGCATGAAACAAAGATACAAACCAGCGAACGACCATTACGAAGGAACTGTGACTAATTTGATACAAATCCGACCACGCATCTCGTCAAACACTGGCAACCAACGGACACCTATTTTCGGGTTAATTTTTATAGATATAGATGATGCCAATGTTAGCAATTACAAGAAAATTTGTAATGAGGGCGAAAACCAACAGTTAAAAGTTGTTGTCATTACAGATATTACAGGCTAGTGAGAGCACGAGACATAATGAAAATATTTGTAATTTGCTGACTTGCAAAATCGGAGATAAGTCGACTTCCAGTTTGTACCTCCATATGTCCTTTTAATTCGAATTTCTTTAAGGTTTTTTGTCCAGATTACAGCAACTCCTTACAAGAGGTAAGATGTTGCTATAGGAAAACAAAAAATATCTGTCAATATCACGTAAAGAAGATTGTTTGCCATGGCCTCAAATTTGACACTGTGAAGAGAAGAGATCAAAACATGAATGCTAGAAAAACAGCTAAAAATAAGCAGATTCAATTACAGAAGAAGATATGTTGATCTATAACAGTCAACTAGCAGATTCAGTGTTACGGAGCATAAAATAATTGGATTCAAAAATCTAAAAAACAACAACTATGTTAATGAGTTTCATTTGGTATTCAAATATGTGAAATGGCAGATTGATATGTAGGATCTCACTCGAAACAAATACTAATAATTAGTGGACTCAAACGACCCAAAAAAGTAACACTTCTTGTGATCAGACCTTACAGAATTCTTACGCATATAAAGGAATCGCATAAGGTAGTATATGTACCTTAAGAAAAAGTGTAAACGCATTGTGTAAACAACAGACAGAAGACATTATTTCGTTATATATTTGCCTGTTCTAATTTGGATTTAAAACTTTCACTCAGCATGCACGCATTTACGTTAATGCAAATATTTTTGGAGATTGCAAGGGCATGAACCGTGCTCATGGTTTTAATAATTAACAAATTTATTATTTTCTTCTCTGCCCTGTGCGCTATTTGTGTTCCAACGTATTTGAATTTATGTGGTGTTATTTTGGCGGTATTACATAAATAATAACATTGCCATTTATTTTCTTACTTTTATTTTAGATACTATGGTCCATCCTTCAGAACTTCAAGACGTAAAGTTCGTATAATCTTGGTTTTAATATGGTTGTTAAGTGATACTTTATATACTAGAATAAAAAGGTAAATCCAACACCTAAATATAGATATAAGTAATAAAGCATTTTGTATTCTTCTTTCACTTTACGGGTCATAAATCACTATTTGTTTTATAATTTTTTTTTCTATTTTGTGATTCCAAAAATAAATATAAATTTAACACGCACGAATACATTATAATGAAAATATTTTTTGCACACAGTGGGCTATAAGATTTTGCGACAAATTCGCAGTACGAAAATTTCACATGACGTAAATCTTAAGTGGGAATGTAGACATTTGGTTACTTGAAATTAATAATCATTTTTAAAAGGTAAAAGTTAAAAACACATTTTTTATTTCTAAAACATTACAAAACATTAAAAAGCGATTTGTTCAACTTAAAATTTTTTGATGCGTGACAAATTTTATCGTCACACCTATAAAAAATTATGTTTCTAACTTTAAGGGTGTCTCAACTATATTCAACAATTATTTTTTATCACCTCTAACTTTTTAGGGTTTACAAACACATACTTTTTATAAAACTTATTTTATTTAGGTAGTGAGTGCAACACGTTATTGCTCTTAATTATTATTTAATAAAGTTTTTAACTTTTTCTACTTCGTAATTCTTTTCTAATTTCAGCGTTGCATTTTAAAACTTTGTGCTCTAAAAATTTCCAAATATTTCTGGATAAAAATTACTAAATATTTTTTGCTTCTAAATATTTACCAAATTATAATGAATTTTTTAAATTGAATTTCCTATTTTTATCAGACCTTTTATTATATTTTATGTGAATTCATTTATTTGTTAAATTTGTTTCTATTCTTTTTGACTTTTTTTGGGTTTGCAAACATTACATTATACAGGTTTCATGAATGCCTCGAATTTTACATGTTATGAAAAGTATATGTTACTATTCAAAAGTAACACCATCAGTTATAAAATCACTGCATTAGTTGTGAAAGAAATCTTATTTAAAAGTAGCGGCAGAAAGACTTTGACGCTAGTTAATACATGTTCAATTCTGAACAAAGAAGACGACAGATACCAACATCGAACAAGTTCAACGTTATCAGTACGTATTTCTTCAATTATCTCATAAATTAGGGAAAACCTTAAATAACCCTAAATAAACAATAATCAACAAAAACATATGTTCCCAACAAAGGAAATAAGAATTTATCTTTATTATAAATAGTTGTTAAGTAACAATTGTAGAGCAGTCTTAAGAAAGTTTATGAATAAAACATACACGATTCGGTGTAGTAAGAAAATATAAATTTCTTTTTGATTCATTCCTATTACAAGGAATTAACTCGCTTGCTACTTTTAACGAGTGTATTGTTTTTTATAGATTTTGGCGTTTTCCAGTTTAAGTTTTCGGTTCTTTACAATCTGATATATTTTTCTTTTAGCAATTATTTATATATTTTTTTGCTTTCAGTATTCAGTTTCTGCAATAAAAAACTAATGGAAGTTGGCGTCTTAAGGCTACTCATAATTTGTATTTAAAAATTAAAAAAAAAACATTTTTTTAATTTCATTTTTAACAATTGATCACAAGCTAAAAAACAAATAATGATGGCTAATAAATGAGTGTAAAAAGATTGACTCTTGAACAGGAAAAATTTGTGCTAAAAAATTAATGATAAACGAAAACTAAATAAGGTCTTAGTTAACTGATTATATTACACGCTTAAAACACGTTGTTGCAAACGAATTGGAAAACAATATTACTGGCATAGTGTTATAAGCTTAGCTCCTGCTTGCAATCGTGCAACAATTTTTAATGTACGAATATAACAAAAATGATGAAAGTGCAAATGTTAGACTTAAGTATGATCAGAAATGAGTGATAAGTATTTATCAATTACTAATTAATAAAACCAAATGAAAAAACTGGTTTCACAATAGTTAAAATTTGTAGAAATATGAGTGAAGTATAATTGTTTCTTAAACTACGTAAAAAGAACTAGTTTAAATGAAAGAAAAATATTTCTTTCCAGTTCATAAATACATACATGTATACTCGTTTTATTTTAAACCAATTTTAAGTAGAATACGTATTAATTTCATTATCATATCTCTTGATACAATAACATAAAGATTTAATAAAAATAATTTTCTTATAGATAATGAAAAACTACAGCAGCCGATGTTGCTGTTGAAGAAGCAAAATTGGCAGCTTCTGCTATGGCTCCTGTACCAGGTGGTGGTGGACCGATGACAGTTACCATATTAATGAAAAATAGTACATTCAGCATGTTCAACAGCTGAAAGTTTGCTGCGAAAATCCTGTTGCCTTAACTCCTAAACCAGAACCGAGGTAATTTTTTATTTATATTCTTTTAAATATGTGCTTGGCTTTTCCGACGGGGTTATAATCAATTCTATTTGGGTACGGTTTTCCGTCGACCCTCGTCAAATTTGGTTTGTGAACAAACCGGTTTCGGCTGTTTGCCATCTTCAGTGTTCTTTTCTTTTTGGTTTGTTCACAAACCAAATTTGACGAGGGTCTACGGAAAACCGTACCCAAATAGAATTATATTCTTTTAATTATGGGGAACTGTCAGCAATTCGAATACAGAGATATTACAAAGACATCAATCAAAAGGCTATTATTTAGAAAGGTTCAGCCTTCATATCAACCTATTAGCAATTGCCCTACTTGATAAAACATATCCTGGATCTGGATATATATATATATATATATATATATATATATATATATATATATATATATATATATATATATATATATATATATAATTTTTTTTAAGACAATGCTGATCTCAGTGGAGTTCAACATTTTTTGTGTTTTTTATTGTATCAAATTAATATCCTTAAATAGTTAGATTGTAAATAAAGGAATAAAATACGATTGTTTTATTTACAAAAAAGAAAGTGTTATTAGTTTTACATCATATAATACATTTTAAAAAAACACAAAAAAATATTTAAACTTTCAGATCTGACACGGAAGCTAAGTACGAATTAATTAAATCGGCAGCCTTTAAAATTGGAGCATTTGCTGCTGTAGTGTGTACTCACTGGAGAGACGGCGGTCATGGTTGTGCTGAACTGGCTGTCTGCAAAAATCCTTTAAACTTCTCTATAACAACGAGAAGTCTTTGTTAGACAAAATTAATACGATTGCCCAAAAAAAGTGTGCAGCCGCTGAACTAGACGTAATACCTAAAGTAAAAAGTGCTAGAACTAATTCTGTAAGTTTTATTTCGCTTTGATTTCGATTTTTATTTAATGACTTGGTATCATTTTTTGTTGTTGTAGGGGTTTGGCAGTCTACCAGTTTGCACGTCTTAAGTTCCGAATTGATTAACTGGAGATCCTACAATTAAGGGCACACCCAAAGGCGACTGTGACTAATATGTACATTTCAGCTGGTCTAGTTTTTATGACATTGCTTTGAATACAGAAAACGGAAAAATTGAAGGACTATTTCAAAATTAAATATAGACTTTATTGTATTAAGACAAATATTATAAATATATATATACATACATTTTTAAATTTATATTTGTATAATTTTTTTTATTTTGCAAATTACTACAATGCATATAAAGTAAATTCAAATTTGTTAATTAAATCTTTTCGCGGTTATTTGATTTATCCCTTGTACCGAAAAACTTATTATTTAGAATCTTGCGTTCAAAATGTGTGGTTGCTTTTTATTTGTTAGCATCATGACTGCTCACATTATCATTCAAATCAGAACTGCAAATTAATTAAATCAATTTACCTGATTTCATTATCATAAACATCATCTTTTTGTTTGATTTCAATAATTAAGTTTTTAAAATACTGGATTGGCACCCTCTGCTGAAGGGATATCATTAACGTTGCAGCTAATCTTTTTACATTTGAAGCTATCGTTGCAAGTTCTGCCGCTTCAAAAGCTTTGATTGTCTATTTAGAGGTCGTAGTTTAACCACATATAAAGCGATCAGAACTTCCAAAACAAATTTTAATCCCATGTGAGCAGTTATTAGCCAATTATCTGCATATGCTTGATACTGTTCCAGTATTCTATTGTTTCTGTGTTTAACTAAAAATGGCTGTATATTTTTTTTCGCTCGGCCCAACACTCAGGCGATGACCCCTACTGATGCAATGCATTGTACCAGAACAAGGATATTAGGCTGTGGAGGGGAATAAAGAGGGAGTAGTGTTTGTTGACATTCGATTTGAATTTCCCTACGTTGAAAGAGACAGAAAGACCTCTAGATGGATTTTACTCTACATACGAACTGTTCTGTTGAAAAACGAATTCTCCCTGCAATGCATAGTGCGATTTAATGTCCAATCGACCACAAATGGATGCACTCTCAACGAAAATCGAGTTAAACGCAAAAACGTGCGAGTTTCGGGAACAAGTTCCCTAATTTTGTTAGAGCACTTACCATTGTAGTAACGATAAAACAGTGAAATACTCCTGTAGGTGGTCGAGACCCTCCTAGACTTTGGGGCGCCGGCGCACACATTAGACTTGTATTCCATCTTTGGACGGAAGATCGGATGGAGTGGAGTATCTATTACACCGTTTTAGAAAACCCAGCCACTTGAAAACTTTCTCAGAAACCTGAAAAATGTGTTTAATCCAGCGAACATCACAATGAATTTTTATGTCAAGAACATCAAGAGCTTCCAGATCACAAATAGTAATAGGTGCAGCACCATTTTTGAACACAGATCTATACGTAAGCATGCAAAATTGCGTCTTACGGGCATTAAAATCGACTCTATTCGCGCAACCCCATTGGGAGGTCGTTGTGAGATCGTGATTGAGTGTATCATTCATGTTCCGACTTTTCGAACTCACCTCCAACTGGTTCGGCCTATTATCAAATGAATACGTTGAAAGTTTGACAAAGGTCATTTGGAAAAATAAGAAATAGAGTAGGAAAAAGAACGGAGCCTTGCGGAACTCCTAAATTAATATTGAATTCATCGGATGAAATCCCTTCTATAACAACTCGTATAGTGCGATTCCTGAGAAAACCCGATATAAATTTGTAGAAATTATCTCCGACACCAAAAGTTTTTTTCTTTCTACTATGTACAGATTTTTCTTATAAACCAAATACACCCCGCATTTACCGCAATACCGCAGTTACACTAATAAATTAAGATCTTCGCTCCATAACTAATAAAGGTTGTCAAATCAGCAACAGCTGTATCAACCGAAAGTTTTTTTCTCAGTGATATACTTGACAACAGTAGAGTTATTATAACAATAACTGCAAAAAACTGCTTTTTTTAATTCTTAAAAATTTACAGAACATTAAAAATGCCAAAACAGTTTGTGCAATAACGCATACAGGAAGGTATATAAAGGTACATTACAATCAATGCGTAAGTTTTGATTTTTCTCTTAATTACAAAAACAGGATCATGTATATATTATTTACAGATATATTTTTGGAGTTCGGTTATACCACAACCAATTAATGCAGAAGGAATTTTTATGATTCTTGGAGCTAAATAATGACTTCACAAATAGTAAAGCATTTATATTTTATGTTTGGTAAAGTTCCGCAAAAAAGAGTGTTGTGAAAGTTAAAGTGACTCTGAAAGCAGATATACTTATTAAACTTAAATTCTCACAAATTCCCTTAAGGAAATTTTGTACTGCTTTCGAACTCTGTTGCTCCTTTTTATCGCTTATTTCTGAATAATTCAGCAATAAAATATGTGATGCAATAATTTAAAGATAATCGATGTAGTTTTGTGTACTAGACTCGGATTTGCCAATCTCCTCCAAAACTAAAAACCCCTTAATATTAATTTTTCTTTAAAGAATTTTAATTGCAAAGATTAATACACAGACATGTATGTTCATAAACGTGAATTCATTTCGATATTTAATCCTTTAAAATTTTCATATAGTAGTTGTTGCCAAAAAATATTTATTACTCTTAAAAATTAAATCGTTTATAAAATTGAAAACTTAATATTTTATGTTAAGGCACGGTTACACCTTTTTAAATCTGAATTACGAAATACTAATTGAAATAGTTTCAATTAGAAAATTTGTTTAATCATTTTTTCATACATAAAAACGCTTTTTTATTTACAAATAATGTCTAAAACAGTGATGGGCGAAATATGGCCTGCGGGCCACATTCGGCCCGCGAGAGGTTTCAATCCGGCCCGCCGAGCGTTTTGCAAAAAAAAAAAATTAATCACCTATTAAAAAATTATGCCCAAAAAAATAAATTTACTTTATGTTTTAAAAATGATATAATTTGACAATTTTAGCAAAAAAATGCGATGTTTTTATATTATATTGTGTCCAAACTGCGTAGTTTTCTAGGAAATATTGTACACACAAGAGAACAACAACTTTCTGATGCAATATTCCAAGAAGAAACATAAACATCATAAAACACTAACAATTAACATAGAAAACTGAACGTATAACATAACAACAACTATTATATGTGAGATCTAGAAGATTCTTAAATATTTGAGACAACATGCGCAACAAATATAAAAGGGCCAGCGATGAATTAATCAGTAATCAGTAAAAGTGTAAATCTCGTGACGTAAAGAATAAATTGTGAAGTAAAATTATAAAGTTGCCAACGTACAGTTTTATTTGTGTAATTAAAATAATAAAGTGTAATGTAAATATAAGTGCAATAGTAAAATAGTCTAAGTTTTTTACCCCCATAAATGTCAATCGAAAATAGAAAGAGGAAAATTGATTCGGAATGTCGAGTATTTCAAGAAGAGTGTACATGGAAGTACTTCTTTATGGAATATAACCAAAAACCTATTTGTCTTATCTGCCAAGAACCGGTAGTTGTACTAGAAGATTATAATCTCGGTAGGCACTTTAATTCAAAACATCTTGGGTCGAAGTACTATAAAATGACAGATGAAGACAAGAAAGTTCATTCATACGAATTGAAAATAAAAATATCTAGTCAGCAAATGTTTTTTAAAAATCAAAGAAGTGTTCAGCGATCCTCCACGTTAGCTGGTCACATTGTTGCCTATAAAATAGCAAAAAGTAACAAACCGTTTTCTGAAGGAGAATTTATTAAGGATGTGTTAATTAGCATTGGAAAAGTATTGTGCCCAGAAAAGGTAAAAGATTTCGAATCTATAGGGCTGTCACGTAGAACGGTCACAAAAAGAATTGAAGCGATTTCTTCTAATTTAACCACTCAACCCGATGGACGTTTTAAAAAGTTCAAGTATTTTTCAGTCACTATGGACGAGAGTGTTGACAGGAGTGATACAGCCCAACTTCTAATTTTTATCAGAGGAGTCGACGAAAACTTTGTAAGAACCGAAGAACTTGCTTGTTTGAGATCTTTGAAAGGAAAGACGACAGGAAAAATAATTTATGACGAATTTAGAGAGGAGATAGAATCTCTTAATGCCCCAATTTCCAAATTAATTAATTTAACAACTGTTGGAGCACCTAACATGGTGGGAAAAAATACGGGGTTCGCAGGAGTTTATAAAAGTCAGAATCCTGAAAGCGAAACAATTTTTGATAATCCACCAAGAAGTTCTTTGTAAGGCTGCCTTGGATAATAACCACGTACTTAATATTATTTTAAAATTAATTAACACCATTCGAGCCCGTGGTTTGTTACATCAACAATTTCAAGAGTTTTTATCAGAAGTTGATGCAGAGTTTTCAGATTTACTTTATTGCACAAAAATCAGGTAGCTGAGTTGTGGGCATGCCTTCACGAGAGTTTGGAGTCTTCTCGAAGAAATTAAAGTTTTTCTAAAAACCAAAACTGAAATTTGGGATGAGTGGGAAATATTGGAGGATAAGAATTGCTGCATCGAGTTTGCTTTTTTCACGGATTTACTTGAGCACTATAATAAACTGAACAACAAGTTACAGGGAAAAAATCAATTTATAGATAAAACTTGGGGCAGTTTGATGTCTTTTAAGAGTCAATTGTTTATATTTTCTAAATGCTTGGGAAAAAATGATTTGACTCATTTTCCAAGACTGAATTCTTCATTTAAACTGTATTCAGAATTTGAGGCCAGATTTGCTGACTTTAAAAAAATCCAACCATGTTTAGATATTTTTTCATTGCCTTTTAATGTTAATCCTGAGAATGTTCCATCTGATCTACAATTGAAAATTATAGAATTGCAATGTAATAATAGTATAAAACAGCTATTTTTAAATACAGATAAGCTTAATTTCTATAAATCCTTAGCAAAATATGAATTTCCAAAGCTTATTAATCATGCGCAGAAAATAATGGCAATGTTTACTTTCTCATATTTATGTGAACAGGCCTTTTCAGTAATGAAATGCAGAAAAAATTCAATAAGAAACCGATTGTCAGACGAGAGTCTATTAAATTTATTAAAAGTCGCATCCTCCCAGCTGGAACCAGATTCTGAGGAAATTATGTCATGTCAGAAACAGATCCATGCTTCCCATACATCTGGAAAATCTTAAAATTATAATAAACCGTATCTTATAAAATTTGTATGTTGTTTAAAAATATTACGTAATATAACTAAAAAATATATTGCTTAAACCAAACTTTTAATTGAACAGCAACACCATAATTTTTTAATGAATGAATTTTTTTTTAATTTAATTGCCCGCCGCAAGATTTTTTATTAATTTAAAGTTCGCCCATCACTGGTCTAAAATATATTTTTTCATTAAAGATCAACTTACTGCCATTGGTAGTTTTGACATTTTTCTTACTCCTTTGGTAAATTTCTAATGCAAATCTTTTCTAAATTCCATTACAATTCTAAGTAATGATACTTTCTCAGAACTTTAAACATTCCTTCTACAATATAACCGACTTCTTTGCTGTCGTACGGGTTCTGTGGCACTTCTGCTGCCCGAGGACGTAAAACCGGGTCGTCTACTTAAGTAAAATGCCCGTAGAGAAGGGTGATTATAGTTTGGCTGTATCCACAAATCACTGCACATTTGACGAAATGTCTTACATTTTCTGGTAGAGATATGAAAAGAGGTATAAAATTCAGTTTTCGTAGAACAGTTATGAGCAGAATAAAACAAAAATGATGGTTTTTCAAAAAGGTACAAATAAACATAACCTGTGACTTTTTCTGATGCCCAGTTTTAGACAGTAACAGAGCATATTAAATTTTTTAATAAATGTTTAGTGGAGAAAAATGAGTAATTTTAAATTGAACATTTAAATTTGAAATACAAAAGCTCTACATTCCGTTACCTTTCTTTTTATAAAAGAAATTAATCTTTTTCATTTATTTATTTTATAAAAATATTGTTACGAATGTGTCTTGCTTAGGTTTTAAAAGAAAATAATTAACCAATAAAGCGATCTACTGGTTACAAACTGCGTAGAAGTTTATACACACACAATTACAATTTGATATGCTGTTTACTAACTGCCTGGCAGGCAGGCGTTCTAAACGCGCAAGACAAAAACTAATTTTACTGCAACAAACACACAAGTTGTTTACCGTCTGCGTGGATTTCTAAGAAACCCTTTTTTACAAAAGCAACAACAAATGTATTGAAATAAATCCCAAGCAGAAAACTTATCAGCATAAAAACAAAAACAACTATGCACACAGACATACAGGCGCCTATACATCGAATGAACAACATACAACAACAAAATGGGATACAAAGGGAGTAGAAGATTCTTAAATCTTCTAGACTTTAAATGGACAAGTATAAATAGGGGAAGCGTCTGAGTGGATAATCAATCAGTGTAAATAAAATTAAACCTCATCAAGTAATCATCAAGCATTTTAAGTAAATTGTACAGTAGTGTCAACTTTGTGTAGTTAAAGTAAATAAAATTGTTATAAATTTAAAAACTCTAAAAACTGGTGTTATTTATTTTGCAATAAAGAACTCACAACAAAACGTTAATAAAAGGTATAAACGTAACAACATGTTTATTTTTTTGCTAGATATTATTAAGTCTATTAAGGAATTTTGTTTTTGGAAATTTACAAATATTAATTTTGTACAAAGTTAATAAAAAAATACTCCAAAAACTACTTTTATATATTAAAATATTTTTTTACTATGTGCTTAAACAAAAAAAATCTTCTGAAGCTACACGTGCTGCGAAAAAGTTTTTGACTTTAATCGTCTCAAAGTTATGTTAATGGCATGAACTTATAATTATTGCTTATTTCACTATTACAAAAAGCCGGTTAGTAAAATATTTGGAGAATATAGTTCCATGTCAACGGCAAATGCTATTTTTACTTGTTTTTATGAAATAAAGTTGTGATTTATTTAATTATGATGGTTCAATCTATGTGTGTTCTCTAAAGCATTTAAAGGTCATGCAACTCTAAGACGGATTTACTTGCAAACATGATGACTTTAATTAAACAAAAGAACTTGAAGGAAATAATTTTATTTTAATTAAAGCATATACAAATTAACCTAAATGCCTTATGCATTTTATTACTTTATTCTAAGACGAAATAAAAGTAATTTTGGAAAAAAAATTTACATTACATTGTTCATTAACACTTATGCAAATTGTATGTGTTTTTTTAGTTGGGTAATTTGACAAAAATGTAAACTAAGTTTTTAAAAATCAAATTATAATAACCTGTAACTAATTAATAAATAATTTAATCACGATTAAAATCATTTGCTAATGTATGCAATTATGTATAACATGCTATTTTACCGTGTGAATGTTGAAACTTGTATTGTTTACGAATATAAAAATTCTTTTCTTAATTAATTGCTTGAACTAAAAAAAAAAAAAATAACATACATATGTATATATCTTTATAAAAACGTAAAAATTATATATTTTGGTTAGTCCTTTTTATTTTGTTTCGTTTAGTGATGCTATGAATTTAATAATACCCCTTTTATAATAACTCGTCTAAAAGAGGATCTTTTACAAAGATGACCTCAATTGAATCGTACCTATTCTTCTTGGATAGATTACTTAAAATTTTTACAAACGTTAATTATCTCATCTACATGGACGTCAAGAACGCCTTCTATACAATCCTTCATCATTAAACCACCCTATAGTCAAGCAAAGTCATCCTAAATAAATTAATCAAACTTGTTAAAATAATTATACTCCTACTATCTGTGGTGCGGTGCAAAACATTAACACAATTTGTGGTGGCAAATAAGTGAATTGAATTAACGAAAAAGTTCTCAAAGATTTATATTCTGTCAGTTAAGTAGGAAGGTTGTTGACTATAATCTATTAAAAAAGCAAGTTAATAAAGTATCATATGTAGCATTATATATTTGGTTTGCATATTATGAAATATTACTGTTTCTTTTTGTATAAAATACATTCATATATATGGCATATACATATACATAAAATACATAATACATATCATACCCACGTATAGGCAATATATAGATTTTCGGATATGAGCCCGCGTATAGTATTTATTCTTAATATTTTTAAGGCCTTTTAATAAACTAAATAATTTGTTGTTTTTTAAATTAAAATATTGGGCATTGGTCAAAAAAAAATAATAATTAAGTTATTTGTTTAAAACTACATCAAGAACTAACAGTCATGTTATTGAGTTTTACTGGTGGAAGGCACGTAGATAGTTTGTGGACTAGTAATCATAGTCACTAATTTTTTTGGTTCAGTTAAATCATTTACAATACTAACATTATATATATCTTGGATTCTCAATTGTGGCTTCTTGTATCTCTTCGTTTATATTGAGTTGCACGTCATCAGCGTACATTTGAATTGTGCAATGTTTCAATTCCAAAATCCAGATCAATCAAACTTAGCATCATTCAGAGATATTTCTTTTGTTGAAAACATGTTGACTTCTGGCACTTAGATAGGTTATTACCAGCTTTAGTTTACTTGAGGCGAAGCTACACTTATATTGTGATTTAAGGCAGAGTGATCAAGTAATATTAAGAATAATATCATTTGACGTTCGTCAATCTGGTATATATCTTCTACGTGGCATTAATGAGGGTTGTAATACGGCTGTGCTAAGATTCAAGTAATGGCCTAAGGACATTTGATAGGTAGGATAAGATGGAAATTGGCCAATAAAACCTTGGCATGATTTCACTACGACGCTAACGTTTAGTGGGTTAGGATGTATGGAAGAGTAACAGCGCTAGATTTGACAAGAAGAAAAGTTTCAAGTATATTTTTCTGTTTGCAGTGAATAAAATAACAAAAATTAGTTGTTATAGGTAATAACTGTGCTTGTAAATTAGTTTAATCCGCTCATTTCAGTGGCATGATTATCAGTAGTGAGATCATTACGATTATATCCCGAGTTTGAATTTCTCTCCTATTTGTAACAAGTGGTGACTGTTTATTAAATATGCTATTTTTGTTGTTGATGTAAATATATGGATATAGATCGAAATTCGTTTTTGGTGACGATATGCTCCTGATAAATGTAAAGCAAGAAATGAAAAAATAACGTTTTCTTGTTTCTGTTTTTGTAAAAACTGCTGTCATAACGGCCTGTTATATTTATGTACACATTTTAAATTCCTTAAGTTAGCATAAGTTGAAACATACTTTTAGAATTTCCAGTTATTTATACTCTTGACAAATATACCACACAATCAAACATACGTTGTGCTGCACGTTTCATATGTTCTGCAAGTAAAGAAAAGTAAAATTTCTCGGCAATTTTTAACTTTTTCAGATTGCATTATGTGAAGTATAAATAACGGGCAAGAACTTTTACTTTATTTTCCCTAGCGTATAACGGAAATGCTTTTAAACTTTTGTTGAATTGTAACAACGTTAAGAGAAAATGCAACATTCGTTTAGGTAAAAAATCATTTATAGATTAAAAAACTTTAAAATTATTGATGTGTGCCCAGACAGCCAGAGTTTTCATTGCAGATACAAACTTATGAAAATGAATAACTTTGAAATGGAGGAAAGGTAAATGTTTCTTAGTCACGCTAATTTTGATGCATAGGACAAATACAGGTTAACGCGCAGCTGAGAAAGTGAAAAATGGTCGAAATTCTGAATTTTTAGAAGCT
Source organism: Trichopoda pennipes (assembly GCA_030448955.1). NCBI lineage: Eukaryota > Metazoa > Arthropoda > Insecta > Diptera > Tachinidae > Trichopoda > Trichopoda pennipes. The sequence continues at coordinate 7,034,641 of JASKUP010000012.1, read as the reverse complement.
AATTAAGATATCTAAACAGCTAGAATTATGGGACCATTGTCCTAATTACACTAGATAATTAATTCTAATTAGGTCTTTTGAGATTTTAGCAGATGCAACTTAAAATACCATTGTAATGGTAAATGGACATGCGAATTTAATAATGAAGTAAAATAATTAATTTTTGAGCAAACTAACATGGCTATAATTAAAAAACAAGACAAATTTTACAAAAAATTAAAATTTATTTTTCCATTGAATACTTCGACTCAAGTTTTTGTATCAAATGAAATGTGTGTTTTCGTTTGTACGTTGTTGTGTGTGTGTGTGTGCTTGCACAGAATGCGACGGCAATACAAATCGAAATATGCTCCATATTCTGTTGCATTTTGTGTGTGTGTGTGTGTGTGTGTGTGCGTGTGTGTGTGTATAATTGCGTGTTCAATTGCAAAATGATTCATCAGTCGAACGTTTTTCAAAACAATTGTTAGATATTGGGAATGACGCACTTCCACCACAAAATGATTACGCTTCCAGACAATTTTTGCCACTTTGCACAATCAAAACAAGAATTGGACACAAACGTATTTTCCCGTATAGCACAAAATTTTAGAAACTTTGATTGGTTGGGAGAAAGAGCTATCTTAGCCGCGAAAAATGAAGATGTTTCAGATATCAATGTGACAATTTTGAATGACATTCCCGGGGAAATTTTTACCTACAAATCGGTTTACTCTGTTACCGATCAAGACGAATTTGTAAATTAGCCAGTCGAATTTTAAGATTCGCTTGAGTTATCTGGATTGCCGCCCCCCCCCCCTCCCCCGCCTACAAGTGAAAGTTGTTGTATTTTGCTTAGAAATATCTAAGCAAAAAAAAAATTGTGTTCTTTCTAATTAATTTGCCTGAATGATTGATATTTTTGGCGCACACAAAAAGAACGCTGCAGAATAAAAACAGACCATAAATGAGTTTAAAGCAGTCCCGGACATGCTAGCATATTATAAAAGTACAAGTTGTATACACGTTTTAAGGCTAATAGTGATTAAAAATAATGTTTGTGCGAAACGAAAATTTTTCTATAAACAAACCCCTTTTTAAATTTGACCTGTCTTTGCTTTTAAGAAATATTGCCAATAAAGATTTAATGTTTTAATTTATTCACGTTTTATAATAGCTGGCAAAATAAAATTATAGACAGCAATATACAGACTAAACAGGAAGCATTAAAATTGCTTTAGTATAAACAAACACACGGTACTAGCAATAAAAAGTTTAAAAAATGGAATTAAAGTGATTTATTGTAACATAATTTAAAATCAGTTGTTGCTTACGCAACAACATTTATTGACGGAAGCGTTAGGTAACTGTATAGTTTCACGCTCGGACCCGTGCATTGTACTGCTACAATATTTAGATTGACCACTTGGAGGTCAACATTCGCCACGCTACAGCCAATATACAGCCAAAAATTTGGGAAAAAGTCATTAAAAACTTGACTTCCAGATTAGACTATGTCCGAGCGAAAAGAGTATCATTCAAATTAAGTAAATTTCATGTCACTTAAAAAAAAATTTACCCTTGTTTCATTCCACTTAAAAGTTTTATACCTCTATAGAGTCCGCCAAATAACTTCTTTTTTTGTTTTAAATGCTATAAACAAAACTAGCCAGCTAAAGCTTCGGATGTGTAGTTTTGCCGTACCGCCGTCTTGTTGAAACCAATTATTGCCACTATTCTCCTCTTAAAATTTTGTGAACAAAAATTCGTTCAGCGTGGCCCGATAACGATCACAATTGGCTGTAAAGTACACTCCTGAAAAATGGCCCAATTATGCCTCTGAACCCAAACTACAGCCAAACCGTGACTCGTTTTGGGTGTGTCGGTTTTTAAATGTATGCGTACGGGTTTTCTGTGCCCCGAAAGCAGCACTTTTGCTTATTTACATACCCGCCAAGATCAATGAGCTTCATCTGAAAAGATGATTTTTTTTTTTGCAAAATCGGCATCTTCTGTAAGTCTATTGCAGGTCCACTAAGCGAAGCTTTGTTCAAGCATATACACAACCATATTCGTTCAGCGGAAGGATAAAACTAATTATCTGTCAAATCCAACATGTGCTAAGTATTACGATTCACGAAATAAGCACTAGTTGAGAAAAAAAAACGTTAGATGGCGGACCCTATATAAATAAGACTTAAAAAAATTGGTTTTTACTTATGTTAATTTACACTGAACAGTATCTATAGTATTGTAAAGACAAGAATATGAAGAAGTAAAAAAACAGAAAACGCTTTCGCGTTTGAACCGATGGTGAGTGGAAAATAAGAACATATAAATATGGCAATAAATTAAGAGAACAAGAAAGGTAAGCTTTGGGCTGAATATAAACTTTGTCCAACCAAATTAATATTGATGGGTTATGAATATTTCAATAGAAATGTTAAGTTAAATATATGGCGTTATCTACACAATTAAAGGTAGATAGATGAAAATAAAATGCTGGTAATGGATGTAGTGATCCAGAAAATTCTGCAGTACATGCTGCTGGTATCTTATTTATCCCATTTTGTTAGATAGAAATGTCCGCAAATATTTGTAAATAATTTTTCTTACCTGATAAAACCTAAATATTAAATTAAAAATTAATTATATAAAGCCTTAAATATTAATTAATTTATTAATATTTTATAATATACAACGTATTGACATAAAATAGTTTTCTTATGCCATATATAAAAAGAGCATCAGGAATGGAATCTATGATTTGAAAGCAAATAACTTTACATTACTGTATTCGATTATTTTATATTTTAATCTGCCCTCTAATGGTTTCACCGTACGTTCTTACAAATACTACAATAGACAACTAACTTAATATCAGAAGATTTTACCGGTATTTTATTAAGGAATTTAATGACCAAATATATTCGGAATATCTATCTCAATAAAAAATTTTTATTTTCAAAACTATATTGAACAGCTAAATTCCTATTTCTAAATATGTTAATCTTTCTGTCATATCACATAATTTTTATTATTAAAGCCTTATTATCTTCGACATTATGTTGCAAATGAATGCTAATAAACTATGTCTTATTTAAGATGGAAGTATATCTGTTATACTCGTGTATTATTGAAAATATTTATAAATTGCCTGTGAAGAAAATGTTTATTAGGAGTAAACCATAGCATTTGATGAATTAATGGCTTATTAGACGTAAGTATAAATAATTATTAATAAGTTTCTGTGTTAGTCATTTTGTCATTAAAGTTAATAGTATTTTTCCCCCACAAGCTTCCATTGCTAAACGAAAATTACACGCTAAGCCATTTGATTTTTGATTGCGGATGTATAAAATAAAAAAAAAAAAAGAAAAAACACAAATAGCTCACTGACTAATCTGATTTATTCACTATTCATTAACATTATACAAAATGTAGATACAAATCACATTTATTTTATTTTGGTTTCTATTGCATAAAATAAATATTGAATTAACTATAAAAGTTAACTATAAAACGTTGATTAAGTCAGCATAAAAAGCAACAAACGGAGACTTTCACCATCACTATCAAAAAATGCAGCATTGCCAAAACTATGACTTTTTAATGTTGCTTTGCTGTTTAACAGACAAACAAAAATTATCTCTTATATCTCTTTACTTGAAAATCATTAACAGTCATTGGTAAATCAAATCAATTCCATCTTCCAACTGATCCACGGCACTTTTAGCAAAATAAATATACGATAATCTATGTTATTGTTTTTCTTAAAACAAGTAGCACATTTTTATAGTATTCATCTGCATTCTAATTTCCTATATATTATTCAAATAATTCATCGCTTTCTTGTGGTGAATTCCTCAACACGCAGAGCAAGAGATTCCCTTTCGATTATTGTATATGGCATTTTCTAATTAAATGTTGCGATTTTTAAACTGACTTACTTTAAATAAACTAGAACCAGTTTTAAATAGCAGTTGTACACTTTTTGAAATTTCTGACCCTATGGGACATTCGAATTAATAAAATTTTAAAATTTCAAGAAATAACTCAAAACTCCTATGAGGGGAATTGGACCTTTGTATGTTAAAATAATTTATAGTTCAAAAGAATCTATTATTCGCTCAGTTTCTCATAGAGCATGTTCGGTTATAATTTAGAAAAAATTATGGTGGTAACTACATCGATTATTTCGAAACTTCTTAAGGCCACAAAATATATTGGTGTGGAAAGCTGCATAACTTTAAAATCAAACATCTTTGCCTGATGATACAGAAGAATCGTAAGGCAAGAAGTGAACATTTTACATATGCAATCCAGGAGTATTTTCACTTAAAAAGCAAAATAAATATACCAACCATTATTTTAATTTACTTTTTTATTTTGTGTTTTTAATTAACGTTTCTTTTATAATTGAAATTGTGAAATTTACTTGAATCATTGATGCTTTATTTTTAGAAAAACTCTTGTAACAACAAAACATTTTTATCTTCATTTTAACTCCTGAAACCCATTATGAGGTTTATAAACTGTTAACAGGTAAATTTTATTATAATGTTACTGCTCAAAGTATCACTTACATTCACAAAATATCTGTCTGAAATATGTAAGTGTCTATCATTATGTTTCATTAACCTTCATGTTGACATGAAAGTAAACAAAATTCTCAATGACTGTAAAAAACTAAAGTCTTTAAATAGTACTTTTCAACTATGTCTGTCTGTCAGTAAAAATTAAATAAATTATTCTTCTACTTAATAAATGTCTAATAAAGGCATTAAATTTTATTGTCCATAACCCATTTTTATTACGAACAGAAAACAATAATAAAAAGTTTTAACCTACAATAGTACATACATACATATATACATTTGTATGAGGGTCTGAGTTTTCTCAACAAAAAACTATTTCCTTTTACTTAATAAGATATTAAATATAAAGCAAGATATTTTACGTTCTTGGTGTAATTTTAAACTTATAGAGTTGAACTTTAGAAACCATAAAACAGGTTTTTCCTTGTAAATATATTTTAATTAATCGCTTCAGTTCTACGCATTTTACTGGATCTTGAATTTTCGTTAGCATATTTTTTTAAACACTACTAAAGCTCTTGCAATTTAAGGATTTCTAAAACGCTGGTCGCAGGAGTTTATTGGCTCATCGAAAAAAATCTTTACACTTTTCTTACCAAACCTTCTTTGAAATCCAATAATCCTGCGCTCCTACATTAAAAAGTTTAAGAAAAATGTTCCTCTTTAGTAAAACTAAGAATAAAATTGAAAAATTAAATATGTCCAATATAGCGTACAAAATTCCTTGTAACGGTAATGATAACGAGTATTGTAATTAGGTTTATGTAGGCACAACAAAAAGAAAATTGAAAACTAGAATCGCAGGATATAGGTCAGACCAAAAATACAGGAATAACATTACTTCAGAAAAAACAGCATTATCTTCACATTGTTCTAAAGTTAATCACTATCCTAAATTTGATAATGTTTCAATTTTAAATTTAGAAAATAATTACAAACGTCGGTATATGCTAGAAATGTTACTGTTGTCGCCGATACCTTCATAATAGATGACTTAAGCCTCAATCATGAAAAGTAGATACAAATTTTAATTTTATTCCATATTTGAATTTAAAAATATTAACAAAGCAAACCCATTGTTACCGCCAATATTCACTAAACAATATGTTTATAATATATTTACTATTATTTATCTTTATTATTATTCAAAAATAATATATTTTAAATATCAATTTTACTTCATGTATTAATACTGGGACACTTCCCATTAAAGTTCTTAAATTTGCAATTTCTTTTATTTACCATCTATATTAATCCATACATATGTACATTTAAGAGATTTTGTCAAAATAACTAACGGTCCCTTTTATATACTACGTACGCGCTTTTAAGGCGTCAAAATAATAATTTAAGAACTTAAAAAGTCAGTGAGTAACAAGCCGGTGTTTAAAACAAATCTTTTTTAAAGCGCTCTCGCGCAAATTAATGTTATAATAAAAAATAAAGTATTGTGCAAAATAGAGTGCTATTAAAAATTGTTTTATTTAAAAAGTAAAAAAAAGAGCCGGCATTTTCCACGACAACAGTTACAAATAATAAAAGTACCATTAACCAAAAGAATAAATTTTAAAGCAGATGCGGACAATGTTGCACAAAATTATAGACATTTGGTGCTTAAAATTATAAAACAAAGCTCCTAACTACCTACATAAAAATATGTATGTGTAAAATAATATTGTTTTCTAAATTTATTTTCAAAATTATTTTCATTTGAAAATTTTTTTAATATTGAAATTTATTTTTGTATGTATGTATAGTTATAAACAATTTTTTCAATTTGCAGTTTTTATTGTTTTTTTTGTTTCGTTTTTTGAAAAAGTTTTTGATTATTTTGAGTTTGTTAATCAACAAATTTTTTCAATTTTGATTAATTATTTATAAATTTTTTTTTATCCTGAAGATGCCAACCAATGGTTTGACGAAATATTGAAATAAAATTAAAAAAGTTTATAAATTTTTTATAAAATAAAGACTTGGTGTTTCATAAAAAAAAACTAATAATTATCTTTTATATTTCAATAGCAAAATGTTTGTATTATTTACTGTTTAAGTAAATAAATGATTAAGATAATTGAAAGGTGTACAAGCTGCTCTTTTACCTTTGTGTGCCAAGGATCATTTAAAAACACTGCCTCAGGTTTTTAATTAACAATCGAACAGTTTTAGATATCTTTCAAATCAAAATTTTTTAAAAATCACTCACTCACTTCGCTTTTAGTGCGGCTTAAATTTGCTTAAATTCATTATTACGTTTTGTATCTTTATATTTTATAAAATTACTTAAATGTTAGTTAATGTGCAATAAAGTGCTCTGTGTGTACTAATTAGGAAAATAAATTAATTAATTATTAAAAGTAGCATTTCCTTTCCAGCTGTTAAAAGCAGATTAAATCAAAAAGAAAAATAAAACAAAGAAAATTTTTTTCGTAAAATTTTTCAGGATATATATTAGTTTCTTGTCAAACTAACTAATTTTAGTAATATGTATAATAAATATTAAATTTGTGACTTAAATGCTTTTATTAATAAAGCAATTATTTTGATTTCTTAAAGATTTCTTAAATACTTCAAATTAGCCTTATATGCCATATAAGGCTTATTGTATAAATTAAAGTAAATATTTTCAAAAATTTCTATAAGCTGTTAGAGAACAATTTAAATGATCCAAAGTTAACACGAAATATAATATACATTTGATGCCGAAGTCCCGCAAGGAAGTAAGTAGTTTTATATATGGTGTATAAGTCGGTCAAGCAAATAGCGTTAGTGTCCACATATCGGCATTTGCTGATGAAAATGCTTTTTGAAACATTTAATATTAAATAACTAAATTAAAGCTAAACTCACGGAAGTCATATAAATTTGTATAAAGCTTAATGGACTTTTGACGTGATAAAGTCATATAGAAATGAAATTAAAGTAGATAAAGTTAGAAGCCATTCAAACTAGCTGATTGAAATAATATGACGATACCGCAAACTGGCGATCAAAGGCGCCAAAAAATATACTACGAATAATAACTGTAGGCTCTTCGTACATACAAAATTGTAATATTCACAAAGCCTTAAACGTGAACTTAGTTATAGTAGAAAACACAGGATACCCAAAGTTCCCTTTGGGAAAGCTAAAATACAAAAAAAAAATTGTTGGATCAAGTGGCTAAAGGACTGCAAGCAGAAGAGGCCAGCGAAGGATATAGAACTAAGAAAGTATTGTAAACATTTTTTTAAATATGTTCAGGTAACATTAAATTTAAATTTTTTTGAGTCATTAAATTTAGATTTTGTTATTATATATAACTTTGTAAATAGTTCTCTATCGTTGAATGAAAATAGTTGTTTAGTTTACAGTTCATACAAAAAAGTAAAAAAAAAAAATTAATTGTGTGAGGGAATAGCGTGCAACAACATGGTTGTTTAAATTAAAATTATTAACTCGTTGACACGCGAACTCATTTATTTGCGAATCAACACACAATCATAAGTACTTGCTATACAGCCAACCTATTATTTTAGTATAACTTGCAGATGTTATTTTTTTATCGTACAATTGCAACCTTTACTCTTATTCTTTATAACCAGTACAGCAGGAAAGCTAAGAGTCTAAAATTTTAGAATTCAGAAACTTTCTAGGAATTCGGAAACACCTTTTAATAAAGTTACTTTTCATGTAGAAAATTAAAAAATATTAATAATTTAATATTTTACATCATCAAAATATAATAATTTAACACAATAACTTGCCTTTTACTACAAAGTGTTTTCATATTGGGAAACTTTTTGAAACATAAAAATTTTTAAAAATTAGTAATTTGCATATAGGTACATGCATACCTCATCTAATGCTCCTTTTTACCACAGACTTGTTTCTTAGGGACAAAATAACAAAGGTACACTGAATAAAAATGGGAAGCAGAGATCATGATTTAAGTTTACCCGACCTGACGTCAGCGTAAGCGAGTAACATAAATAATAAATAAATAAATGACTATAAAAGAGTAATTTAAAAATTAACGCCTTGCTATCGTATTCGATAGCACACGATAGACGTGGAGAGAAAGTTAAAGCACTACATTTAGAAGATTAATCTATTTGACATGGAAATATTAAATTTTGATTATTGGCTTTATTCAATTAAACTTAATTTTCTCAAAATCTCTTTTCGATGAGGTAGACTGCAGCTTAGACTGCACTTATGTTAAAAGCAAAAAAAAAAAAACAGAAATAATTTCCTTATTGCTGTGTGCAATATAAACATCGAAATCGTTTAATATATTTTTATAAACAATATTTAATTTAAATTATTTAATATAATAGTTATAATTTTTTGACCTTTTTTTAATATTTTTTAGTAATTAATTTTAAGCACAAGGTCTTATTTAATAAAAATTTTTTAAAAAACTTTATTTTTTATTATATTTTCGATATTTCGCCACACTGTTGGTTGGCATCATCAGGAAAAACATGCCAACCAACGGTGTGGCGAAATATCGAAAATATAATAAAAAATAAAGTTTTTTAAAAAATTTTTATTAAATAAGACCTTGTGCTTAAAATTAATTACTAAAAAATAAATTATTTAATTTTAAAAATTCATATTAGGTATAAATAATAAAGCAGGCTTTGTGGTTTTTACAGCTTGTGTGGACCGGCGTATGCTGAATATAATTATAACTTTTAACTATTCACCATACGCTTGGGGGAGATGCACCAGTGACACACGTTATTTAATTTACATTAATTAATATAATTTTTTTATTTATATAATATTTTTTAATAAACAAGTAGCATAAATTTATGAAGCCGTAATTGACAAAAAAGATTTTAGACAGAGCTTTCTCGCCAAACGGTTTCTCTCTTATCGCCGATATATAAAATATTTAACATGTGGGCGTATATGAATAATATAAGATTCATATTAAAAGGGATACAAAATGACTATAATGTATTTAGGCATTTAATTTTTAGACATTTAATTTTGTACCACATTCAGTTTTTGTAATTATAACAAAATTATGATTAAAAAAAATTGTTTTTTGTAGAATTTTAATTTATGATTTTTTTATATCGAAAAATTTTGATTCACCAAATTTTTTAAAAGAAATAATGTATGTCCTCAAAGTTTTTTTATAGAGCAAACTATTTAACTCTTTAATGCATTCAATTAAGCTAGATTTTCCTAACAATAAACTTTAAAACTTACCCCAAAAAATAAAAGAAAAAAACTTAAAAAAACCTGGGCGTAAGACTAAAGCTAAGTAAATTCATTGCAGCAGAAAAACATTTATAAGACAGCTTGCAAATAACAGCCCGGAAAAAATCTTCTGTATAGATCGCTCTTTAACTTTAAGTTTTATGTTTTAAATTTAAAGTTTCTGCCGATTATCATTCATTTCATATTTTTTATTCGGTTTTCTTATTTCGAACTAAAGCGAAACACAGTACAAAAAATATAATTTAAAAAAAAAACGCTTGTGATATATGTTGCCCGTTATTAACTTTATTAATTTTATATTTTGTTCAAAAATGTTGTCTTTATTCAAATCTTGTCTTCTATTTTCCAAATATTTAAGTTCTTATATGTGTTTTCTAAAATTGCCTTAAAAGAAAGGCTACCGAACTCCATAAATAAAAATTTGAAGTCTGTTTCCATATTAAACAAACACAAATTTAGTTTAAGCTCTTTTCCATTTCCTTTGTCAATTAAAATTAGAAGAATAGAATTATAATAAAGTCAAATCCACAAAATTTGTACAATAAATGACTTGTTCTTAACACTCATTTAAAGGTGAGTTTAACATTTTGCCAACTTTGCCAACTTAATCCGTTTAAGATGTGTGTTAAGTGAAGTATTTTCTCCTAATGGGTGCTAGTCAGCATAATAAAATAAACATTTGCCTTGAATGAATGAATTTGTTTGGGATATGATTAAGTGTCTCATAGAACCATTTCAAATGCATTACTAAATTTAATAAACTCTGTATAGTTAATGTTATATTAATTAGGGGTGTGTTCTTATTAGGATGAGCGTATTGAATATTTATTTATATTCAGATTTATTCAAGGGATAAATAACATCTTTGAGGAAATGTAAATGGATTTTGTTTGATGATGAAGATGATGATGTTTAAATGAGCAGAATTAACAATTAATCGAGAAATAAATCTGAAATAGTTTTAACTTATAGAGTGATTCAGATATTCTGAAATAATTTCTATACTACAAGTAGCAACTCTGTTGTTGAACAACTATCAGCTGTAATTATTTCGATTAATAGAGATGAAGCGGAATAAAAAAACGGATGTCCGTTACAAAAATTGGAAAGGAAAGTCTTTAAAATGAGACAATGGGCATAATGTGTTTGGATAATTTGAATTTTGTGTATGGCACTTTATAAATATAGCAGTCACACACATTTATTTATCCAATTTGTTTTCACCAGGGTTTAGAATTTTTCATTTATGAACATTCAAAATCAACATTCATTATATTTTTCATAAATGAGAAATCTAAAATTTTATATTTATTTTTCACACTCATAAACGAACAACAATAAATGTTCTGGTTATTTTCATACATGAATGCGAACAACATGAATTATTAGTCTTATTCATATGTGATAAATGATAAATTAGCTACTTCTCATTAATGTTATTTTTCATAAATGTACATGTTCATTTATGAACGTTGAAATTTTATAAAATTTCTCATAAATGAACGTGAAAAAATTTTCTACCTACGATCGCAGTTTACCGTAAAATGTAGTAAAAACACATGGGTACATATTAACTCAAAATACAATATTGCAATATATTCTAAAAGAAATAAAAAAAACATTTTTTTTCCTGCATACGCCGACAATTGCGCATTATCAAATATGTGCGTTTATGTACGCGAATGCTTAACGCACATATTTTTATGACCTTTTCATTTATGAAAAATTATCAAAATTGTAAATATTCAAAAATGAACACTTGTGTCAAAGATTATAGATTTATAGATCTATAATCTTTGCTTGTGTGTTTCTCATTTTTTCACTTATGGATAGAAAAAAAAAAAATAAATCGTCGCATTCACAAATGAGAAAACATATAATAATTTGTAGTCTCTCATACATGTATGAGAAGAAGCGGCTAAAAAATGACATGTACATATTCATACATGTATGAACAGTGAGTGAATACTTCGCTACTCTGGTTTTCACCTTTTTTTTCAAAAAAATAAACTATAACGTTACCATCACACGTATTTAATTTTAAGATGTACGTGGAACTACTTTTATGTAAAAATATGATTGCAGTAATAAAGTTTGATATCTGCCTTTGGGTGTTTGTCATGCGTTTAGTATTGCAAGATGACAAAAAATGTTCACCCTCATCCGTAAGAGTTTAAGATTCTTGCAGAACTTCAGCCAGGCAGCCAAAAAATGTCTGCAATTCTTTTACTGGTCCGAAGTAAAGTGAATATAATAATAATAAAATCGTATCTATTTGGTTAAAACTAGTAAAATTGTTAAATTTAGGAACTGAAATAATCCGCATATAATTCGTAAAAATAACTATTTCCACAATGAGCCAAGAGAGATCGGTTTTAATTGGTTGAAAACAAGTCTAAAATTTGTTACTGATGCAAAGTAGAAGAATTGCTGTGGCCTTAACTGAACGTCTTCGATGCCATATGAGCAGAAAGACTCCACTTATATTACGCATGAAATACTCGATTCATTACAACAATGATTTTGAAAGCAAGCCTTAATATCATCAAGCTATCAAGTCTACGCGAAATCCTTGACTTATAAATACAATTTATAACTTCAGCAGTAAGATCTTATTTACCATCATTGAGATACAGTCAAGTCTTGACGAAGAGTCATGCGCACTTTTTCAAAAATCGCAATGGTCTGCAAACGAAAATATGACTGGTGCCATATGACAGAAAATTGGTTATATTCCCAATGCAGTAAAAAAATATTATAAGTCACTCATAAATTATAGAATATCAGCTGATTGGATTGAGCTACAACTGAAAATTTTAAATTTCTGAGTAATTAGCTTCTTCTATGAATTGAAAATAATTTTTAAGGGCAAAAACTTAATTTAAAATTTCTGAAATATTATTATTTTTGACGGAAAAAAGGATAAAAAGAATTTGATGCGATTACCAATAATAATGGTTAATAGAAATGAATAACATCAAATTTATGCAATTTAAATACTTTGGTCTGACACAATAGTTTTTCTTATTTTTTTTAACATAACATATCCTACTTTGAACCATGAACACTATTAACTGCACCCTTAATAGCGGCTCTGAACAACGAAGGAAACAAAAGAGGGAAATTTTAACTTCTTAAAATGACTTTTAGGACACAATTTCCATGCTTGAAATAGTAAACAATCTAATTGTCTAAGACATGTATCATTGTTGTTATACCTTTCACCACATGAAAACGAGTGTGTATAAGCTTGTCACAACGTTTACAATTAAATGGGGTTATTTTCAAACCCATAAAGTCAACCCAAAAATATAATTTATATAAAAAGGCGAAATTTTAACAACTCCTTTGACGAAGGGTATAGAAAGTTCGGTAAAGCCGAATATAATAGATTTACTTATAACCAGTGTTCGAAAAATTTAGTACGCTATCATAACGTAAGCTATGATAGCGTACTGTTCAAAGACCGCCAACGTTTAACTTGCTTTTAGCGTTTGTGTAAGTGTACATAAACAAAATACCGTACACAATGATTCTTGGCTGATGAGAACAAACACTAACATAACGCACTCTGTTTTGTAGCGTATTTTAGTAAACTTTTAATTTATATGTACCGTACATAGGTACAGTATATCTAGTGAACTTTTAGTGGTTGCGTTGAATTTTTAACCTATTTGATTGTACTATTATTAGTGGTTACGTTGTGTTTCAATGTCTTTTTAGAGTACTTTTCAGTGTTAGCGTTGTTTTCTATACAGTATTTTTTAAGCCATCCTTTTATATTCTAATCTATTCTATTACTATTTTACAGCAAATATCCGTTGCCCTATTTAACTAAAAAGCAAATTTTCTTTCTCAAATTTGTGCTATCTGGCAGTAAACTAAATACTGCTTCATTTTTCTTTTATTCAAGATATTTAAATGCCATAAAAATATGGTCACAGCATCTACAAAAAAAGATAAACAATAGCTCAAAAATGAATAAATGCTGAAGTTATTAAGACGCCAGCTTACAATAATACTATTAAAGAATTTGTATTTATAAAGTGACTGGAAATTTACTTTGAATAGAGTTATCGCGACAACCTTAGTTTTGGGTTGCTGTTTTCCACGCTTCTTGCTAACCATTTTTATTTCGAGCATCGTACAGTATTCACTTCAATTATATTTGTTATGCTTCCCAGCTACTTTTTAAGGGCCAAAGAAAAACTAATTACTTGTAATAACAAATTGTTTAATTAATAGAGATGATATTGAATAAAACTTAATGAAGGTAAAACTTAAGATTTAATTAATGAAATTGTTAATTGAATGTCACTGACAATAAACGAAATTAGTAGCTGCCTTTCTAATCTTTAATGGCTTGTTAATTAATGATTAAGACAGTTAGAAAAACAATAATTACAATTGAAAAAGTCTGAGAGGGATAGAGAGCAGAACAATTCTTTGGTAACAAAAAAAAAAAAACAAATAGAGCAACTAACTTTTAGTGCGCCGTTTTTTATTTTTTATATTTTACAATTCATCTTTTATTCTTTTGTTTATAATTCTTTCCATAGTCTTCATTATTTAAATTTTGCATGAAATACAGAAAATACTTTCGTAACCATTTTTTCGTAGTGTCTGCTAGAAAGTTATATACTTCTGCTACTAATAGTATAAATCAAGCTGAATTTATAAATCTGCAAGACATTTTAATAACAAATTGATTACTGTGTTATAAATAAAAATATTTAATATCTAAAAATACTTTTTTTAGACAGACGACAAAAAATTAAAGTTGTAAGTGTTTTTCTTCAATGTTGATAAGGGAAAACGGGATATTGAAAATATAAGTTTAGGTGGCGTTAATCATCTGATCAATAATCTGTGACGGGCCAAAATATCACAAAAATTTTTTATCATTTGTCTTACAGAGAAAACTATTCTATTTAAAAAGTTTTTATTTAATTAAAAATAGTTACACAAATATCTATCAAATTTATTGGCTTAATCTCGTGTGGTTTAAAAGATTAACGAGACCAAAAATGCTACTAATAATTACCCCTATTCTGCGTTTCGATTAAGTCTCCGCATTCAGTTCCGTTGCGATCGAAAATTGGTATTCTGTAGAAAAACGGAATCGAAAGAAAAAGAAGAAGACAACAATGTTTACAAAATAAATAGCATCATTGTGGAATGTGGAAATGAAATAGCAAAATAAGCAAGTTTGTTATCATTTTTATAAACAAATGTAAAATTGAATACAAATATATTTATTTAATTTTTTATGGTTCAAATAAGAACAAATGAAATATTAATTTTAATTCAATACAATACAAAAAACTTTTAATTAATAAAAATAAAATAATCACACACAAATCATACCTACTTTTTTCCATGCACTGGTATTTTTTTTTTGTAGGACCTAGTGCACTGAGGACTCCTAGAAGAAGTGGCAGAACACTTTGATCGCTATCCACATGCAACGTCTGCTTTAGATGCCATTAAATTTGCCAATTTTTAATACTGCTGCGGTGTTGTTGTTTTTAACCTTTAAAACACATAAAAAACACATCATATTCGGGTACAAAAATTAAAAATTTAACACAAAAAAAAAATAATTTAATTAAAAATAATTTTAAGTGTTTTTTTATCGTTTCCGAACATTTTATCTCATTTTCTACTTACATTTTTTTCAATTTTAAACTTTTTAACAAAAAAACACAGATAAAGGAAACCCCTCCGTTAACAAAAAAGCAACTGAGAAAAACGGAGCTCCCATCGTAATGCAGAATACATACAATCGAAAGAAACTGAGCGGAATCGAAACGTAGAATACCAAAGCTGACAGACGGAGAAAATTTCGATTCGAATCGAGGTGCAGAATAGCTCCAAATAATTTATTGGTTTATTTAATTTCTCTAAATAAAAACTATTCGTTTAATTAAATATTTATGTTAGATTCCATACTTAATATTGTATAATCATATTCATAATTGTACCTAGTTGTACCCGTGGCAGAACAAAATTCTTCTTGTGCAAAACAGCTGTGAAAACTTCAAAACAATCAGTTGGCTGAATAGTTAACAAGAGCAAATATAACAAATTATATTTTATGCTCGCCAAAGTTAAAAGTAATTTTTTTTAACATCTTGTTTTAAAATAGAAAATGTGTTTTTACTGCTTCCATACTTTTAGTCTTATTTATCTATAATTCAGAACTCTCATTTTACCGACTAATAATGATAATAAATTTATGTTTATACATTAACTTCCACTATAACTTTCTTTAACAGAAATGAAGTAATGGTTATTTAAAGTAAAAAACGATGAAAGATGTCAAAAAATCGAACAAAAAAAAATTTAATATGTTTGGATATAACTATTTGATATAGTTGTAGGAACTTTATATTTTTTTAACTCTGTACTGAATTATAATTAACTTTCTTTACAAAATTATTAGAAAATGTTTGATAAATATTATATTTATAGTTTATCATTATTTATTCTTCTTTTTTCTTAGAGCATTTATTTTTCAACCCAATTTTTCAACAATATTCTTACGAAGATGTTTTGTTTTAAAGTTTTAAAGTTTTAAAAGAAAATATTTATTAACAAACAAAAAAGTAAATGAAATGACCTATTGTGTATTTAACAAATTTAGTAGTTTTTTACAGAGTTCAGAACATTCAAAAATCAACATTCATGATATTTTTCATAAATGAGAAATCTAAAATTTTATATTTATTTTTCACACTCATAAACGAACAACAAATAATGTTCTGGTTATTTTCATACATGAATGCGAACAACAAGAATTATTAGTCTTATTCATATGTGATAAATGATAAATTAGCTACTTCTCATTAATGTTATTTTTCATAAATGTACATGTTAATTTATGAACGTTGAAATTTTATAAAATTTCTCATAAATGAACGTGAAAAAATTTTCTACCTACGATCGCAGTTTACCGTAAAATGTAGTAAAAACACATGGGTACATATTAACTCAAAATACAATATTGCAATATATTCTAAAAGAAATAAAAAAAACATTTTTTTTCCTGCATACGCCGACAATTGCGCATTATCAAATATGTGCGTTTATTTTTACGACCTTTTCATTTATGAAAAATTATCAAAATTGTACATATTCAAAAATGAACACTTGCGTGTTTATGATTTTTTCACTTATGAATAGAAAGAAAAAAAATAAATCGTCACATTCACGAATGAGAATACACAAAATAATTTGTAGTCTCTCACACATGTATGAGAAAAAGCGGCTAAAAAATGACATGTACATATTCATACATGTATGAACAGTGAGTGAATACTTCGCTACTCTGGTTTTTTAAGAAATGTTATACACACAAGGCAACAACATGCTTATTATAAAATCTACCAAATAATTCAAACAATAGAAAACAAAAGCATTTAACACAGAACAAAAATAGCGCACAGCCAAACAGGCACCTACTCTGAATAATAATAACAACAACAATATTGTGATATAGTAAAATATTCTTGTATATGCGAAACAAAAGAACTGAATTCAAGTTGAAACATTGTTGAGAAAAGAAAACAATAAAGCATCTTTTAGGGCGTCACAGTGGTGAAGTTACCGCCGTGTTTATTTTGTGTGTATTGAAAGTAAATAAATAATTGAATTTAAAAATCTTAACTTTATTTTGAAATAAAAGAATTCAATATAACAAAATGTTTATTAAAAGGAATAAACGTAACAATGTATAACTGAAATGCCTTGCTTTGTTTTCCATCACTACTGTATACAGAATTTCGGAAAGTAATTTGCATCTACAGTTTATACTTTAATTTTATACAATAAATAATTTCTACAAGATTATAAATATTATAAAAATAGAAAATGTTTCTATAAAACTATTTAACTACTTAGTAAAATTTAATTGCTCTCAGAAATATAACTGCATTTTAATTGCAGGACATCACTGTTTTAAATTAATTATAATTTTAATTTTCGATATCGCCGCGTTTATTATCGTATGAGTTAGAAGTGCAATAGCGATTGCTTTAAAAAGCAATTAGTCAATGTTGTCAATTCAAAATTTATCAATTTTGAATTAATCGCGAAAGACTATTAGAGAGGAAATAGATAGTTTTTTATATTTTCTTCTTTATTATTTTAAGGACGTAAATGGCTTCCCTCTAATTAATTTGAGCTTAAACTAATTTTAAAGCCGGTACTGCTGGATTAAAAGATTATAAAGATTATTTGACCAATTATTTCTGTTGTTTCACTGATTAACACATAAAAACTTTTTATTTTAATATTAAAAACAAACTTGAGCGAAAAAAAACATTTTTTAGTTTAAATAAGTACATATAAAAATTACTAACAAGTTATAACATTGTAACTATGTAAATTTATGTTTTTATGTTTTACTTTTGTTTTCATGTCTTGCATAGGAAAAATATTTTGTAGTCTGATTTCTTTGTAAGAAACATGTCTTTTCTTATATTGCTGAGTATTCTGCAAGTCAACTAAAAACAAGAAGGAGTTCCATATATGGCTGCAACGAATATTATTTGTCCTTCAATATATGCAGAGTGTACTCACTGTCTTTTGCTGGAATACATGCTTGATATACTAATGATGTTTTTAGAAATGTTTTAGTTCTTGCGCTATTTTTTTGTCTCCTTCGGGGCTTCTGTGCATCTTTTCTTTATCCACATAAAGCCACAAAGCAGAAATCACACTGAACATAACGTACACACATTTTGCCAGCCGAAGCTCGCCTTATTCTTCTGCAATAGATTGAGATTCTTTGGACATTATACATCTTCCATTATCTTTTTTACCAAAATAATATAAATAGCTATAACTAACTTGAAGTAGATGCCCATTTTCGAAACAAAGGACTATAATTTTTAGTTTCTTTTTTTTAAATTTCGATTATTAGTAAATTTAAAATTTTTTGATTGCAACTACAATTTCTAGGAAAATTTGGCGAAAATAATTATTTAGGTAAAATTGTCTATTTTTTCGATATTATTTCATTTGCAATAAAATTTCTAATGTTTCAGCAATTTAGAGTTGTTTTTTCTTTAATTTTGAAAATTTGAAAATTTGAAAAAAGGAGCAAAACATTCACCTATAACGAAGACACAAATATATCATAAAAATCGTAAGGAAAATAGAGGCGGTCACCTTTTTTGACCATATATTCACCATGCATACGCCGATGTTGAATTTCTATAGAACCTTTTTCGAAACTATGCCTGACAGATTGGTGTTATTTGATTTTCTGGCAAAGGCATTTATTTTTCCTATGGGCCTAAACAGTTACAAATATTTTTAGTTACGCTTAGAAAAAGTTTGTTCAAAATTTTAACTTAAATATTACGAAGAACTACAGTGAATATAAATCTGCAGTATGTAATATCTGCTTTCATATATTTTTGTAAAATTTGTTTTATTACAAATTAAAAATAGATTTAAGCTTCTCCTTATTGAAAACTTTAGCTCTGTTGATGGTTCGCTTAGGTTCTTATTATGATTACATTTTTCCTTATTATTTTAATTGTAAATTTAACGACACTTTGGTTTTTATCTATTTCTATAATATTTATATTCAGAGAAACTGCCTTATTGCAGCAAAGAAATTTAAAATTGAACAGTAAAGATAAGCGATATTTCAGTAATTGTGATTAAATCACTATGATTATCATTCAACACCAAAGTGAATGAGTATATTAAGTGACAAAAACCTTCTTTTTAAACAAGTATTTGTTTACGAAAATTTTATGTTTCTTTTAGGACACATATGTTTTACTGTCTCTTCAAAAATATTTTGCCCTTGGTTCTGTTCTAGTAAAAACAATTATTACACACCACATCAGCGGCTGAAAATGTCGCTAGCTGTATATTTTTTAATATTTCAAATTTGTAATACAATGTTGCCAGTTAGCATTTTTTAGTGGCTTCATAAAGGCAGCTTTTATAAAAAATACTTAAACTTTTTAATGAATAACCAATATTATTTTAAATTTGAAAATCTTGAAAATTAATTTTTAAGCTTTAATTTATTTTACGTCTTATTATATTGACATTACTTAACTGCTTATTGTTATGAGGGCAACATTTTACTTTACTCTTCTTGCTAATGTTTATTACTGAGCGAAAATTTATTGTACCGACCTGATATTTGCACTTTAACAGAATTAACAAAAAACCGTGTAGACCACACTTGAAATAAAGAATTTTTTAGGCATTTTTATTAAGCTTTTACAAAAAAATATTTTATTTCCTATTTTGATGGCATTTTATAATATCGCTTACTCAATTATTAATTTATTTCCTCTGTAGACAATTGAGTTCATAATCGTTAAAATTGCGTAAATTCCCTAACTGGGTAATGAAAGAATATTATTAATATATAAACTTTAGTTGAATTTGCTAACACGATATCTTATTTACTAACGGCTGTATACATAAAAACTTAAAGTAGGTTTAACTGCCGTTGTTAAGCACAATTTCCTAAAGTTGTATTCATAAAATGTTTTTATCTTAACATACCTTTGAAGTAGGAAAAACCTACAATAAATTGACAGTTCAATTTTGCTATTGAAAGTTCAAAAACAAAACAAATTTTGTTTACAATAAACTGAGCCGTTTATTTTAAAAGTGGCATAAGTTACTTTGTTATTGTTATCTTTTTTATTTTAAATTAGTTTATAAAACATTTTATTTTTTAGCCATTTCAACTTGTCTGTATTTAGTTTTCTTTCTGAAACGGATTTTTCTAATGATTGAGTTGAAGTAAAATCTTTTTTCTCCATATTGTGTACTGTGAAGGATTTTTTCGACAGGGGGCTATTACTACTATTACTATTTTGTCCTTTACATAAGTCACTATATGCAATAATATGCTTTTGAGTTGTGACATTATTTTATACAACACGAAGCAACCTCCTGAGAATAAAAAAATAACAAAATAATGCTAATTATGTGTAGTAGATATAGTAGATATCACTATAATATAGTTCAGTAAACTGCACTATTCTTTCGAACTAATAAAAATAAGTCTAATAATCACAACAATACTTCACACACACTTATTACATGTTTCCATTTCTTTTAACACTTAGCTCCGTAATTAATTTCCTAAGTACAGCGACTAACGCCATTTTCAAAATAAGCATTTTTGTTACACCGTTAATTATCAACACTCCTCTCAAACAAATCTCAATACTTCTTAACTTGTTAATTTCAAATCTATTCAAAATGAAAAAAAGAAACTGTTCAGTTGTTACTTATGCCACTTTCAATGTAAACGGCTTAATTGACAATTATACTTTGTTATTCCAAAAATTTTTAAAAATGTTTATTAAAACAAATTGTAGTATACAAATAATAATAAAAACTAAAATATAACATGCCATTCAATAAAAAACATCTTAACATCTTTATTTTATATTTTACAAAAATATAATTATAATTAATTATTTTAAACAAAAGTTTTATTGATGTACATATGATCAAAACAAAGCTCGTTATCCGAATAATTATTTTTTTAATATAAACAAATTCTTTGTAAGTTCTTCGTAAGCCTCGCAAATTAACCTTTTTTGGGGGCTTTGCTTTTTATTAAAAAAATTAATACAAAAAAAAAATGTGTTGTTTTTGCTGAAAACAATAAAAAAATTTTTTATGGATCTAACTACCCGGACAAATAATATTCATTTTTATACATCGTTAACTACAACGTGACAACTGAAAATAGTGGCATTGCCAGAATCAAAATACTAATTTTACTAAAGCATACATTAGCTAAAGTACTGTTTATGAATACCATTTTTTAACAAACGTCTGTTAGCCTTAAAGTGTTTGTTAACTAACGTGTACTTTAAAGCTCAAGTAAGCGTTTTTTTTTTTTGCATACAGCCGTAAACATGCACTTTTAGCAAATTAATGCAGTTATCCGCACCACAACTGCCTCGCTTAGCAAAAATGCACACTTAACTCGCATAGCCATCTTATACATATGCTGCCCCTTCAAATGTCCATTTAGCCTTAACTGCCATATTGTTATGTTATGTTGCTATTTTTTTCCAATCAATAAGATTTGGATCCCAATCGCTCTTCTTTTTCTTTACTCCATGGGCATTTGTCATCTCATCTACTTTTCTAATTGGAATTCAGAGTCTTAAGGAAATAACCATTTTTACAGTGTTACAATGGATTGTTCAACATACGTTAGCAGTCTTTTTTATTAAGCACGCATCACACTTGTTCTTAGTATAACAGCTTATAACAGGTGCAGCTCTAATTACCACACATAATTTTTCAAGAGCAACAACAACATTGTCCGGCAGCTTATTTTTTTGAAGATATTTATATATGTTACTATGGTAACAAGTGTTGACTTACAACTTCTTTAATTATTGCCACAACTTTGTGAATAACATTGACATTTATAAGAAATAAGGAAACGGACGATATATCTTCCCACTCACTTGAAACGATTTTTCTTTATTAATATTACAAATAACTTCAAAGAAACTTTTCATTTATTGCTTTATTATTATATTTAAAAAGTTGACACTACTTTTGTTTAAGTGTGAAAAAATACAGAAAATTTGTAAATATAAATACATTTTTTTAGCCAATAATAAAAACCCGTGTAAAAAACGACCTGACAATTTAACTTTCAAAACTACGACTTCTTCACTTCAATTACAAGTTGTGTAGATGGAAGCGTTCAAATAAATGCTTCTAATGCACAGTATTTTATAAGTTATTGAATATACAGATGATGTAGAAGTATATGTGACTGTAATGAAATTTATAAATAGGAAACAAATACATGTTTAAGGTTAAAAATAGAAAATTATATTTAGCTACATCAGATTATCTTACTTTATGTGCGAAAAAATAATTATTTCTCAGTAAAGAAATTATTGTTATATTAGACATCACAGATAAAAATCTGAACTGGTAATCTAAAAGTAGAAGTTGAAAACGCTTTCCGTTAAAAATATCAAATTTTTTAGCGAAAGAAAAGTAAAAAAAATATTATAAAACTGTTTCCAGGAACAACATGAAAAATGTTTATTAAAATTATTTTTGTTTTTAATTTTTTCTTCTCCCGTAAAAATTTTATTTTGTATAATTTATATTATCCTAAACATGACACTCACCCTGGAAAAGATTAAACATTTTGTGTAAATGTGTATTTACCATTTTTTGTCAAAACGGTAACTTTTTATTATTATTATTATTATTATTATTATTATTATTACAAGAATAAGACAGATTGTTCTTGATACTTGTATGCGTGTAGTCTACAGAGGTAACAGGTGTTATTTTTACAAATAACTCAATATGGTATATGTGTGAATAGACTGACTATTAGATGTAGATGCATATTTCTGCATGCTTACTAAACCATGAGTTCAGATCGCAATAAAGTGGAAGAATAAGTAGCTCTTGTTCAGTAACCGCCACGGACCAGTTTTTTTAAAAGGTAAATAAATGGAAAAGAGCTGTTCAAAATTCAGGAGTCTCTATTAGAAAATAACAATTATTGTGTCACAAACGTAGATGAATAAGTTAAGTTAATTAACAGTAAAAATAGAGGTAAAAGTTTTAACGAAATCTAAATCAGAAAGTGTTAGATTAGTTAAGGTCTGTAAAGTACGATATCATAAGAAAAAATCTCACTGTTGGGATAAACAAGACATGAAGTGTCTTATATGGCTATATAAAATTGTAGAAGCAAATATTTAGTAAAAATGAAATAACGATAACAATTCTTTCTTAAGATACAGAGTAAAATGTGAAAGAAATAAAGAATAAATAAAATGCACCCAAACAATTTAGTACTAAAGTTTTAAATGTTTTGTGGACGTAGGGATATACAAGCAATTGTGCTTTTGAGGAAATGATGGGAACATATAATTTAAGGTTATTTTTTGGTAAGGAGTCATTACAGTGTCGAGGAGAATGACAGTGTTATTTATCTACAACACTATGCTTTAAATTGAGCATTAAGATGAGATATTTATTTATTTAGATTGTAAGAAGATGTAGCCAGTCATGCGATGGTAAAAGGGATTGAAAGGTTTTAAAGTGCTTTTCGCTCTCCACTCTAATTAGCTACTATTATTCTCTTAGCAACTAATCACAAATAATAATAGACCTAATCCCAACTAAAAAAAAGCAATTACTCATTTGTTAAAATAGTTTAAACAAAATAACAATAAAATATCAAAATTCATTCAAGATTTCAGATCTGAAATGCCTTTTAAAAAATATTTCTATTTATGTGTTATGTAGTTAATAAAAAGTCATGGATTAAAGAAAAACTCATTTTCTTTAAATTGACAATATATTTATGCGCTTAAAAAATAGTATTGCTGATAATTTGAATACGCAGCATTTCTTTCAAACTAAAATAAATCGCACTTTTCTTGTCTTTTCCGCAATGTAAGTTTAGAGACAAAATTAATAACATACACAAATAAAAATATTTTATTAATAAAAGAGAAAAAAATATGGTTTTAGGCTGAGAAAAAATCTTTTTATATGACCGTCAATGTTTAACCAAACTATTTTGTTTTACTTAATTTCGGTTTACTTATTATTCACTTCTATTCTGCACCTCGTTTCTGTAACTTGATTCAAAAATTTCTCTCATAAAAATATTATAATCAGCTTATTTTATGCGATTTTTTAAGACTGCATATAAAGTTTTTTTTTAATTACTCTAAATCGCTTTTTATACGACAGGACAATCATAATATGTTCATGTGAAAATTTTTTCACTTAAATTATAAAAACATGAGATTGATAGTCATCACTTCACTGTATGCTGTTTAACTTGGTTTCAAGAATTTTATTGCCACTTTTTCATACACATGATTTTGTAATGGTGAATAAATTAAACAACAGCAACAACAATGTATATTAATGTAAAAAATTCATTCCATGTTGCTTAAACTTGTATATACACCGTTAGGGCCTAATTAGACGAGTTTAATTATAGGGCAACTGGAAAAAATTTTACTTTAGATTCTTAAGAGTAATGATTTAAAAAGAGCCCCAATTACTCAAATACGATTTTGATGCAGCTCATTATAAACGAATAAACGAACATTACAAACGAAATACTAAGCATACCCATTTCATGGTAAAGGAAACATGCAGAGAAATATTTAATTTTTTAGTTCTTATGAAGTGACAAAAATTAAATTTAATCAAATATTTCCAGATTTAAGAACTTTATGCAGCTTAAGTCTTAGACTAGTGAAATTATTAAAACTTAATGGAGTACGTGGAATATTGTCTGTGCATATTTATGCATAAGGTCAAATATTTAACCAGGTTTTGTGTATAAACACTGTTTTAATATTTTAAGAGTGTTTTGTGAATTAATTCTAAAATGGGAAGACAAAATGAGATATCATCGCATTATTAAATTCGCTTGGTAAGTTCTTTAAACAAAATTACTTTTAAATATATCACAATTGAAAAGCAATTCAAAACACAAGTTGTTATGCAAATGTAATTCTAAAATTTTATAATAAGATATAAATGCAATAATATCAAAGTAAGTTAAACACTTGACTGCGAAAATCACATGCATGGAGTTTTAAGAGAACATTTTCATGACTATTTCATAATAAGTTTTAAGTCCTTGTCACCTTTAAACTCAAAGCATCTTAAACATCTTAGGTGCCCCTGTAGGCTACTAAGTAGTGTACTAGCTTGTCAGTATGGGGGTTGTGGGTTCGATTCCCAACGAAGACCTTGGTTTTTTTTTCACTACAAAAATAAAAATTTACTGTCGGTGGGGCTGCTCAGCGATGAAGGCATAGTCACTGCTCACTGTGTACACGGCAGCTAATATTCAACTATTCTTCTACTTTCACCAACTGTTTCATATCTTCTCTATCCCTTTCCTAAAGAATGTAGCACGGTACTTGACTAAATAGGCATTGTAGCCTGAAGTGCTACTTTACTTCTCTCAAAAAAAAAGCTACATCTCTTATCATAAGCAAGTAGCTGGTCACGGTCTGCATATGCATAATATCAGCAAAAGTCAAGCTTCTCATATAAGTCATACATATAAATCATACAAAGTAACGGCTGGAAATAGAACATGTTATTAGGAAAAATTGAGTTGCAGGCAAGTGAGTTGAAAACAAATTTCAATAAAAATTTATGACAGTGCGATGAGATACAGATTTTAATACCTTGTTAATCTAGAATTAGACGAGATTACTCTAATATTTTTAGCCCAATCTAACATCAAACTAGTGGTAATATAACCCTTTCTAAAACCCGGCTTATATTGATTTGGATATTCGCTTGATAAGTGTGCTTGAAGGGCTGATTTTCTCATATCATCTATAGTTTAGTTTTAAAGTGGTGCTTAATATTGCAATGGGACAATAAACAGATTGTCTTTGCTACAATTTATTTGAAATATTTAGCATACTTATTATTATGATATTGTCGGTGACAATTGTTGACATAAAATTGTAGAATTTCAATTTATTTATTAATTTTAAATACGATATAATAAAAACAGTGGTTTTAAAATTTTCCCAAAAAAAAAAAAAAAACAATTTTATTATAAAAATTAATACATCACACATCTGTGCAGTCATTGTGAAATTTTATATTAAAAACTTAAGATGTTTGACAATAAATACAACGACAAAACTTTAATGGTTTTCGACGATACATTTAGATAATAAAACCAATAGATGACTACAGCATAATATTTTATTATGTATGTCACTCACAGTTGTTCTTCCAGTGGTTTTGTTCGTATATCAATCGTTACATTATCCGTGTTTTAATTTGTTTTGCTAACCTTCAAATAGGAATCTTGCTGTGACTTTAACAATTGTTTATATTTTAAAGCTTCTCCAGGCAAACGATTTGACAATTCACGCCGTGGAACACACTAGATATTCATTCAAATTTTTAACTCCAAAAACAATTTACAAGAACTAAAGAAAGTTGAAAAGTTCAAAAAGTTTTTAAATAGCACGCATTAAATAGTTGTTATGATGCCTCATGCAAAGAGAAGGCAAAAGTTTTCTTTTAAAAGCTTTAAGTACTCGTACAAGACCATTAGTGGTGTAGAATTATTAAAAAAACAAACTGTCATATAAGACTTTCAGTGGGTTTAAAAGGATTCTTTTTGAACATTAAGCTGGCAACAATTCTCTTTTAAATGTGTACGTCCAGTGAAAACTTTATCTACAAAGTGGGTTTAAAACTTTTCTTTTATTTATTACGATCTAATGTTTAAAAGTAGAAAAAGTGGCTAGGAGTTATTTATTTTTTTACTATTATAAACACACATCGTAAATATTTTTTTTTGTACCAACCTCCGTTGTAAATTTCATTTATAGTTTAAATGTAGTCGAGCTTAAATTCTTGTTAAGTTTGAATTTTTGGGTATTTTGTGAACACCGGTCCATTTTATAATATAAAAATAAAATCCCCAAGTTTCAAATGTACTCACATAGGAAAATTTGCGTGCCATGTATTAGCTACCCTTTCGTTTTAATTTAACTTGTTACTGGGTAAAATAAGGTATTGTGAAAATATTGTTACTATTGGCACATCATTATTATTAATTTTTTATACTGGCTTTAATAGCGAGCTAGCAAAATATACTCTGCTTAAACTTATAGTCTCAGATTCAAAATATATGTTTCAAATATAAAGTTCTAATAATTGCTTTGGGCGGTATTTGAAAAAAAAAATAAAAATAATGTACCAATGATGCTATTACCCCAAGTTACGCACTATACTATTACTCTCTTTGGATATGTGAGCTTTTGGATATGCATGCTTTTTGATCCACAGACACGGCAATCTTTTACTCTCTAAACTGTTTTTCCCGCAAAATTCTGATTCCAGTTTTTGAACGTCTGTAATAACGTAAATTAAAAATTTTAGGTGAGATCTCTAGGCATAAGTTTAATAATGTTATTGCGTAAATTACCTAGTTCTTGAAACCGATGGTTACTGATAGGACAACAGTTTCAAAATATGTGAAAATATTTCCATATCGTAGTTTTATTTCATAGCGCCAAAAAGAGTTTAAAGTGTTTCGCGCGAACCTACAGCGTTGTTATAGCCCTTTATTTTTCATATTAAACAGTATATACTCGTATTATACAAAACAGGTTTCTTTAGTTTTATGGAAAACAATCATTTACAAAAATATTTCTTAGCTAACGGCAAACATCCTCTACGGAAAATACATAGCGATATTCTCTCTTTTGTTGTTTTTTTTTTTTTTTTGATTAAACATTAACTTCTTGTTAGCCCAACAGATTACTTTTAGTACATTAACGCACCTTGTTTTTCGAAACAATAGTAATAATAAAGCGAAATGTATTTAAGTTGGGACGACACATTGCTTTGTTATCAGATTTTATGAATTTATATTAAAAGTTTTATAGGCGAAGTATAAAAATAATATGTGTTTTGTTAAGCAATAGCATAAACATTTGTTGAAAAAAGCTATGACACGGAAGTTGAATAAAATTTTGGTAAAGTTTTAAGCCAAACATGGCAGAATGAATTTAAATAATCGCTTGAATACATGATGGCGTCAATTCTTACTGCTGCGTGCTTTAAAGGTTTATTTATTTTATGTCAGCCAGCCATAAAGATTTTTTTGATGGAGTGGTACGACAGCTGCTGTGAAGTTTATAAAATTTACTCAAATGCTTTAAAAATAATTGCACAGTGGGTTACAATTATTATATATTAAATTTAATTGAAAAAAATTAATTTCAAATTATTGAGCCTATGAAGGATTTGCTTATATAAATTAAAATATTTGTGCGCTATTTGTGTTTTTATCACAAGCATTTTGTACGGAAAAAATAATTGAATTGTTATGAATTTTCATGCAATTTATTTGTTAAACAAAAGAATTCTTGACTACAATATTATTTTGTCTTGACAGCAACCTAGAAAATTTTAATACCAGAGTATTTGACTGAATTTTCCAAAAAGCTAAAAAACAAACCCTTTTTTCACCACCAAAATTGAGGTCTCAAAAGCCGCTAAGAAAAAACGACAACAATTTATTAAAGATCATATGGCAAATGTCATGGCCTACTGTGACTTGACAAGATGAATAGAAAATTTATTTGGATAGCCCAGGTAACTACAATTATTGTTATTACAATAAAAGAAAAGAGTGGCTAGTTTTAATTTCAAAATTAAAACACAACAGAGAATATAGAGTTCTGATCTGGGGTGCCGTAAATAAAGCATAACAGTATAACAAATAACACATAACAATATAATTAAAGTGAAAGTAAAATGGCTACAGGAACTAACATATTTTTTTAATTATATTTTTTCGACCGATTGCAATGAGCTTGTAACAGGATAGTGCTCCTTAATAAAATGCCACAATTGTTTGGAACATATTTTAAATAAAAATATTCAGTTTCTTAACTGGGAATCATTTAAGAGTCCTAAAATGAGTTTTTGTTTTATTATTATTTAAAGTAATTATATGGATCAACATAAAACAAAATATTCTAATTATTATATCAACATTTCAAGCTTAATATTATTTATTATTGTTATTATTTAATTTTTTTTTTTTTTGACCTTTTTTAATATTTTTTAGTAATTAATTTAAAGCACTAGGTCAATTTTAATAAAAAATGTTAAAAAACTTTTATTTTTTATTAATTTTTCGATATTTCGCCACACCGTTGGTTGGTTTTTTAACATTTTTTATTAAAATTGACCTAGTGCTTTAAATTAATTACTAAAAAGTTATTATTTAATAAAATACTTTTACTTTTAATTAAAAAAGTTTTAGCCATATGAACAAAAAATAATAATAATAATATGAAGAAAGTGCTCTTTAATAAGTTTTTATCATCTGAACGAAAGCCTTTTTATCAACTGAACTATTGAACTTTTAATAATAATAAATAACAACAACTAACAATTATAGTTAATTGATCCGTTTAGTATTTTTGAAATAATTATTTTTTTATATAAAAATTAAATAAATTTTATTTTTACTTTCAATATTTCGCCACAAAATTGCTTGGCATCTTCCAGAAAAGAAAAATGTATAAAAAGATATAATAAATCAAATTGTAAACAATTTTTTATTTATTGAAACAAATTCAGAATAATTAAATTTTTTTTTAAAAACCTAAACACACAAAAAAAAACAATATAAACTAGAAATTGAAAGAAAATATATTTTAAGACATGTGAGACATTTTTGCATTCTCTATTCTTTGGAATAAAATAGCAGTACAAGTTATAGATTCATATATTTTAGGTTCTGTTACATTACAGATAATGCTTCTGGTTGTGATGATTTTGTATTCTTCATAGGTTTTTCATATTCATATTCTGAGTCTATAACATCCGAGTAAGATATGTTATTCAAGGACATGTATTCTTCAGTGTGCCCACTAATTTCAATGTCATCTTCATATTCGGTGCTTTTATCTTCAAATTACATAATTTTAGAACCAAGAAACTTCCACAAGTGATGCATCTTATTTTATTCTGTGAATAACTTTTCAACTGACATGGTCACCTGGTGGAATTTCCTGGGGTAATTATTTCAAGAAGATATCAAATACCCAAAATGTAATTTGAACGTCGTGGATACATTGAGTTTTTCCAAGTCATACAGCAACTTTTTCACTCGTGACTATACGTCAACTCGGTAAATATTGGATGTCTAATTTGCATCACTCACATTAGTTTAATTGGTGGAAACGGTTTCAGCTGACAGGGACAGCAGGGACACAGCAGCCAAACTCGGAGGTTTAGATCGATTGCAAATGACAGCTCGTTGTGCTGGAAGTGCGAAGTAAAAACAGAATTGTATACATTTGTTTTAAATTCATAATCGGAATTTATGCATACATAGACTTGGATTGTTAGGTTTTGTGCCGAAATTGCCGACTTCATAAAACAACTTTACACCTTTTCCAAGTATCCATATTATAAGGATATTATAGCAATTTTGCAATTTTAGATCACCTAAATCTGTTTCAACAAAATAATGACAAAAAACGCTGTTTTGTGATTATTTTGTTGATGTTTTTTCGATCTTGTTTGCTTTTTTTTGGCACAATATAATACAATATAATACAATACCATACAATATACATACGTTACAAAAATCATCCAGTTAAAGGCACTTATTGAAATATTCAATGTATTTCTGATTTAAAAATGTAATTCACTTTGATCAAAAGGGTTGTTCATTTCACTGCCTATAAATTATTATTGTAGGTAACTTGACAAAACGAATGATGCAGAAGTTCTTATTTTTGAGACTAATTTCACGTTCAATTTTCAGAATTGAGTTCCAAATCAATGAGCTGAAAAATGTTGCACTGTGCAATAAAATTTATGCAAAGCCAAGTTTTCTTTATTTAAAAATATATACAAATAAATCCCTTATTAGAAAAGGTAAGTAATGAAGAAGATATAAATGTGTATCTGGGCTTTTAAGGAGGTATTTGCTTTAAATACCGAAAAATATTAAAAAAATTGCCGTTATTTGAATTAATTAAATAATTAAGAAATGAGCTAATTATTTTAAAATATTTTAATTCTAACCTACTGTGCATTCTAAATACTTTTTCAGATGCCTTTTTGATTGACTCTTCGTTTTCTAGCTTAAATTATGAAAATGTTTTTAAGTTAAATTGCAAACATAATTTTTAAGAAAATTATTACCTTTAAAATATAGTTTTATTAAAGAGATAAAAGTCTTGTGTGTCGTTTTGGTAGGAAAGCTTTATTTTAAGAGTTTGTTTTTTTTTTAATAAAACATTTCTTAAATACTCGTGCAGTAGCTTGAACAACTACTTTATATTAACGCGTAAGTTATATATAAATACTTCCACTTAGTAAGAAATAATTTTTAAAAATGTTGCAAAACCTCATGGTTTTTTCTTTTATTTTAATACATGAAATAATTGATTGTATATTAAAAATTTACATTACCATGATCTCAGCTGTGTGTAATAATTAATAAAAAATATTTAATAGTTAGAAATTTGATATCACTAAAGATACTAAAATACATATAGTTAGAAGAGATTTGCATACAAAATTATAGCTTTCTTCCTTAGATGTACATTTTTCTTTTGTTACAATCATTTCTAGAACTTTGATTTGCACACAATAAAAAAATTTAATAAAAATTTTCATCAACCTTGGAAGTGTTTGCAAACAATATTAAGATCATCCGATAAAGAGAAAACCAGACAGGCAGATGACATTCATTCGTCAATGACACATGGCAAGACATGAAACCATGTGTGGGTATAGCTATCGAGCACTATTAATAACAAAAAAATAATTTGTTGTGAGACTCGAATATATTACAATCCCATTATTTAAGAGAATTAACACTACAGGCAACAATGACTAACCTATATAGACGTCTTCCTTCCGCGCTACGCTACTTATATGCCAAAAGTGGAAGAATAAAAGAAGCCTTATTTGATGTATTCAACGCTGCCATAGCTTGGATGCCATACATTTTTGATTAGTCGAATGTTTTAAAGTAATTTCGCCGACAAATCCGCTGTATAGAACAACCGCTAAAAAAGGCTAAATTGATATATAATGATACAATTTTTAATATGTATTTATATCATATCATTAAATAGAAAAAAAATTTATATTTTTTCTTTTCGGTTGCAGCAGGAATTGAACTCAGACAAAACCCTGTTGCATAGATCACGCATTTACTATCAAGACTACAGTAGAATTTTGTAGCCTCTGTGTATTACAAAGGCTGAAAGATTTGAATCACTGTATATTTTCTGCGAGTATGGGATTATCTGTTGAAATGTTATAAGCAGATGCAAGAAATTTTCACAAGGTATTTGTTGCTGCTTCTGCTATAAGGAACTCTACAAAAAGTTGAAATAGAATTAAATAATGAGTATATCGGCAGTAACGTGAATTTTACATAGGAGTATAACTTGCAAGTTCGAAATAAATTAAATAATAATATTAAGCGGTGTTCCATTAGTGGCGTTATTTTTCAATGCTTTTTTTAAATGCTCAGATTTGCAGCATCTAACAAATATCATTAGAAGTAAAAAATTAACTGTTTGTTTTTTAAAATAAAAAAAATATTTTTAGCACATTTTTTTGTATATATATAAATACCAGAAATTAAATGATTTTATTTCTTAATTAATTAATCTTTCTTATTTAAGCATTCAAATCATTTTCTAGTTTCAAATAAACTAAAGATTGTTTATTTCATTCCTTATGCCACCTTCCATTATTATTTTCTAACTTCTTCAGGAATACTTTGTTCAAAGCTGCTAACCACTTAATAAATAAAAGTAAATTAAAATATTTTTTCATTAATATATTTGTAGTTACGTCTTTATCACATCATCTGAACTTTTGCTAATTCTTTTTTTTTTAGTATAAGAGTTAATGCGTTCATACTTTCAAAGAAAAATATTTAAATGCTAATTTGTGCCGGCAATCAAAAAAGATGAATTGTTCATTTTAAACTATATTTTGTTTTTGTTGAAGTTTAAGAAGTTCTATTTTATGCAATTCATCAATTCTCTTCTTTTTTGCTTCTACTTTCTTTGCAAAGTTTGGTCAACCAATAGGTTATTAATTCTAGTCTACGTGGCACCAGTATGAAATAAAATGTGAATTGTATTGGGTGTTCTTTAAGTGGTATCAAGAAGGTTAATATTTCTTGAATATTACTGAATTTGCAATTACCCCCAAATTCTAAACTGCAAAGAACATCTAACTATTTGTCATGTTGGTTATATATGATGTTTTAAAGTTCCTGTTGGTGATTGAAGTATTCTTTTATTGAATAGTTGAATTGTATAAGTTTAGGTCCTTTTATTCTCATGTTATTCCAGTTGTGCTCACAATCTATAATGATGTTTCCATTTTCGAGTAACTGAAGTGGTATGTTGTTTTCGTGTATTACTTCACATTTGGCTGGCCTGTTTTCTAATACAATAATTGTGGAGTTATCTGTATTCTTAATCTTACACATACAATTTCTAAGATAATCTTTACATTCTTCGATACCTGTGAGCTTGTATGCAAGTGGATACAGGTTAAATATTTTACACTTCGTTTTTAAAATTGGATACTTATAAATAGTTATAATTGCATAATTGAAATAACAAACATTTATGTTGGCATATTCTAATATATTTATTATAGGTAAATCTAATGCCGCATTGTATACTACATACGTGTCCAGTATATTTTAAATTCCGAGTTCCTGAATAACAGTTACCGCTTTTTGCGAAATTAAACATATTAGTGATAGATGATATTTGATTATCCACTTCAATCACTATTAAATGTTTTGGAATAGATTCCGGGTTAATACTTCCAAGAATTTTTTCAAATGCGGAATTAATTTTCTTTTGTTTATAATTATTTTCTATTAACATATTTAATCCTGTCTTGATCTCGATCAAGCCATCGTGAGCAGGTGTTTCTGTAAAAAATTTAAGGGCTGATCCTTTAGTAGTGAATCGTTTAGTAGTGAAGATTGTGACTTTAGATTCTCTATTCTATATGTCATTATAGATTCTGCCGAGTTTTGTTCAAAATTATCTGCGGATCGTACTAACTTTTTCATAGGGTGCGAGCATTTTTAAAAGATTGGTTATATGGGTGGTTCCTAATAAACATATGCGGGATCAGCCTCTATCATTATATATTTTTGTTATTTAAATCGATTATTTTTTTTGCAGAAGGCGGTAAAGTGATATTACTAGTCTTTGTATCTTTGTGCTCGTATATTATTTTTATGTACAATTATATTGTTATTTGCAACTACTATGTTACCTTTGTCTTTCTTTACGATATGCTTCAATATTTTCGCGTGTTCTTGTTGTGTCGGTGTGTTTTAGAGTAGATGATCTTTCTACGATTTTTGTTGTGATATGTCAGCACTTTGTTTTAGTTTACATCAAAATTTTGCTTGATACCATGATGTCCCCCCCCACCGATTTAAAAACACGCCTTCGAGTTTCTCTCCAGTGACTGATTGTGTTATCTGTTGTAATTTCGAACTGCGTTATAGATTTCGTCTTCTGATCGAACTGTTGTGAGTTCGATCTCAGTGCTGTGCGTTCGTTCAACTTGACCGTTTGTTGTCGTATGTTAGAGTTACTGTATGTTTTATTTGTAGTCTTTTATAAACTTGTTTTACACATACATATACTTGTTAATGCTGTCTCATTATCCGTCACTATGAATTTTGCGTTTGGGTAAACTTATGGCAATATTTCATCAATGTATCTGTTAATGTTTTTTTATTTGGAATTTCTCGTAGATAACAATATTTTGAGTATTTCTCAGTTGTGCCATTCATTCAGTTGTACCGTTCATGTAAAATAAGTTTAAGTGTATGTGTTCACCTACTTAATTTAGCATTGGTGTAGCCCCGATTAGCTGCTTGTTAGGTCTCCGTTCGTATTTACTTATAAGGCAGATGTCACACTCCTGCGCCTTTTTTTAAACATTGGGCGTACAGTTCGCAAAAATATGTTGTCAGTATTTCCTGGGCGTATTTTTATAATTCCCACGTGCTCGTCTGTGTGTTTATATTGGAATTTCTTTCTGTCTATCCATGTCTTCTATATCTTCTGTTGTTTTTTTTTTGCACTACAACAATTGGCACATTTAGAAAGATAGAGATGATTTCGTCTTCGACGTCGAATAAAGTTTTTTCTATTTTTATAACATTTCTTACTTTTTGGTTTATTATCTGTTTCAGCCTGTCTAGTAATTTGCCCTTGGTTGAATAGAAAAGTGTATGATGTGCATAAGAGAAATTATATTGTAAAGATATTTCCACTAAATTATCCGTACTAAAATGTTTGTAATTATTTGGTTTTAAAAGTATTGAATGCTTGTTTTACGCGTTTCAACTTTTCGGTTGGGGAACTTTGGGCTAAATGTTGTAAACAACACGAAGTGTTATTAATAAGCTGGCGGGTAGTGCATCAGTAACTACAATGGTTGCCAGTTCTCCATCGTTTTAATTTAGTGTTTGCATTTTTGTCCGATATGAAAAAAATAAGTAACTGGTGATCTGTATAAACGGTTAGGTCTGCTATACCATACAGATAATTTCTTAAACTTTGAAGTGACCAAACTATTACGAAAGGCCAGTTTTCATTCGTGCTATAGTTTTGTTCAGTTTAGCTAAGAGTTCTATATATACATGAAATAGTTTTCTTATTCCGAGAAAGTATAGCTCCTATTGCAAAGTTGCTTGCTTCTCTTCGAAAAGTTTATTAAAGTTTGGTTGAAATAGTTCAACATATGTCTGCAATATGTCTTTAATTTTCTTTATTACTTCGAGTGCTGGTTCGTGCAGATTAATTAGTACCATTTTGCTTTGTTTTTTGGTTACACTACCATTATACCCACGTAGAAATAGAGTAGCAGGTTTCACTATTAAAGCGAAGTTTTGTACATACTTCCCATAATAACTAGCTAACCCCAAGAATGACATCAACTCTTTTGCGTTTATCGGTGTTGGGTAGTCTTTTATTGTTTGGACCTTGTTAGGGTCCATAGTTATGGTACTTGGGATTGCAAATGATGTATCTAAATTTTTTGGATTGTGACTGTATAATGTGCCGCTTGTATATCTGCTATTGGGTCCTGTAATAAATGTACAGACAGCTTCCTGGTTTACATATTTGAACACAAATGCAGATTCGCGGTCTCTAGACGTCTCTATCTTCGAAAAAGCGAGGTTTAGTGCCTTGCTGATTTTACTATGGAATTCTGATAGTGTGTCCCTCTCATGAGCGATTTCCTTCATCTCTTCCAAAAGCACATATAGTGGTCGCTGGTCCGCATACAATTACACGACTCTGTTAATTATTGAGTAAAAATTCATCTTGTTATTATGGTTGATATGTATGTCTGCTGCTTATCCAATGATTTCTGAGTGAAATATGGTGAATGCTGTTTAGTAGTTTGGGTGATTAGATAATTCCTTAATGTTCTCCATGAAGGGGCAAACCCTTTCCGCCAGGATCTATAATGATTTTTATCTCCAATGAAGACTAAATTATTTTACTAAACACATTTCTTATATATTTCTTATAAGAGTTTACAATTTGTGTAAAATAACAAGAGAGTAATATCTTGGGTAAAAACATATTTACAGATATACAAAGAGAATTCAATATCGTCCGTTAATAGTATTGAACATTTTTGTTTGTACATATCGATAATATGAGGAAATCTTTTTGTTTCGTAACACATATGTTTTAGAGAAAATGTGTTTATATAATAATGCCGACCTTGCTGACCTGGTGATTTACTAAAATCTTTATTTGTGGTTAAGGAGTTTTTTCTTTTATCTGTTATTTTTAACTCGCCCAATGCAATATTTTCACTTACCTTAATAAGTTAAATGTAAAATTTTTTAACAACAAACTTTATTTCTTACATGTAGAACTTGCTAACAGTTTTTCTCTAATTACTAGTTTAAAGTAGTAAAATTCTTACGGAATGAAACATACAAGCATTTGTTTCTGCAGTGTAATTCTTATTTAGGAGAATATCTGTTATAGTAAAATGTTCTGTAAAAGCTTCACTATGGACAGCAATGTTAAATTACATAATATTTCTGTTATAAAAATGATAATGCTGTTCGCAAATTGTAAAATTACGAGAATAATCTTTGTTAACAAAAACAGTACTTTAACAAACTTTAACGAATTTAAAAGAAGCTATTGCAATTTCCTATTTATATCCTAAAATTATTATTTAATTTTAATATTGTTTAATGTTAATAATTATTATTAGGATAACAAAGTGATATTTAATGACTTTGATTTCCAAAAAATATTTTTTTGTACAAAGAAATTTCCACAATCATTTATTGTAATTCAACCCTCTTTAATTAAAGCGTTGTTATAATTAAGCCTCTTGTTATAACTGAAAATTAATTACCAGCAGTAAAATTGGAACAGCGTTTTTCAAACATATTTTATGTTAAATTTATAAGAACAAGTTATTCTTTCAGTGAATCAGTCTAAAACTTTACTGTTTTGTAAGGAAAAGATGACAGATATTAACGGTCTAATTAAAAATATCGAATGGCTCCATTCGTATTTAAGCCGAAAGAAAAATAAATTGAATGTATTAGAAAAATTAAATAATTAACAAAAAATCGTTTTTTATTGACTAGAATGCGAACAAAGGTAATTGTGAAATAGGCCATAAGCTGCACAACAACCCTTTTGTTGTAAAGGTTCATTTGTTTAGCTTATGAATTTGTACTATCAAAATCATATTGTTATAGCGGTAAATTAGTTGTGAGCTTCTCTTCCCTGTCTTTCACGCAGTTTATGGTGACTCTTTTTTACACTTCAAAAAAAGAGTTGTGGTATTATTTTCTTAAAACATTTTTTATATATTTCCTTTGGGTAATATATTTTTGTTGCCCTATGATATCTCCCCTAGATATCTAACAATACACAAAAGATGTATTCCTTAATTATTGTAGCTCTTTACAGACCGTGGCAAAACAGATGTCAAGACTGATAGGTACGTAACATGACTAGATCAACTTGCCTCTAAATAAGGCTATTCATTAATTATAATTTATGAGAATGAAAGCGCGTGTTGTAAATTTTCAAAAGGAAAAAAATACTTCTAACTTCAGTGTATTGACTCACTTTATAAAAGCTTAACTTAAAAGAAAATAAAACAATAGTCATCAGCAAACAATAGGCATCAGTATTTCAAAGCCTTAAGTACTGCCTGGGTATTAATGTATGTGTTAGAATGCGTTTTTCTAATATGCGCCTAAACTTTAATTCGGTGGTGTTTCTTATAGCCAACAACTCGATCTAGAATGCCCTATGGTTATCATAAAACCAACAAGACCCACTTAAATTAGTTCCTAAAATAATTCAATATTTCTACAAAAATTAACTCAAAATATTTACTAATTATATTTAAATAAACTTAAAGTTGACGGTCTTTGTGGATTTTGCTATTATAATTAAATTATAGGCTAAATTTTAATTGAAAACTTATAAATAAAAAATTAACTCTATTTGTAATAATTTTTTATAATATTTCCCATCCTCAGACTTCAGAAAAAATTTCTTAATCTTTTTAAAATTAGGTGACTTTATTACATTTTTAACTTGATTGTTTTAGCTTTCAAAACTTTTCCTAAATTCTTTCTATTGTTTTTGTTTTTGTATATTTTAGGTTTGTTATTGTTACAACTCTAAAATTTGTTTTAAACCACAAGACTTCTTGACATCGTAAAATAAAAGGAATTTTGTTTACACCAGTTTTTATTTAATTTCCTTGCTTGAATATTAAAATTTTCTCTTTTGTTGCATTAAGAATGAATATGTTGTTTGTTAAATTCTCGTAAAATAAAATATAAATTAAATTGTAAAAGCCAAGTTTTTAGTTTACTAATTACAAAAAAAATGTATTGTCTTATTATTTATGAATGAATATACATTTCTACACTAAGAAAATTTAATGCAGTATTTACTAGAGCACTAAATACATCATCAGTATTCTTTGCATCTATCTTCCTCATATTGGATACGATTTAAATGTCATGAAGCTGTGCAAATTTTCGTCTTAAACAACAACTTTTCTTTAAGCTTCCTTTTTAATTGCACTGTTGTGTGTTTTTAGTTTGCTTTATGTGTGCGTAAGTTCTTCAAATTGTGATTCTTAATTATTATTTAATGAAAAAATAGATGAAAACATTATTATAACTATACGGTGGTGCTATCTAATTGTGTGTGCCAGTGCAATAGATGTGCAATACTAATCACTTCACAACAAACCAAAAAGAATACAAAAATAATATAAGCTTTGAAATTAAGTAAATATAATATGATGCCGTTATAAGCAAAGCAAAAATAACAAACACATATTTAATATGATACAGTAGATTGATATATCTTACTGTTATAAATCTACAATATATAATTTAACTGGCATTTTGCATTTCGAACATTTTACATACTTTATTTAATAAAAATAAACAAAAATTATAGCAATTATAGCAAAGCGAAAAACGAAGCTCTGTAAACTCAAACTGTTTTTATTAAAAGAGGAAGTGAAAGAGAGAGCATTTAAAAAAAACACACAGTCAGTTATTTTAACAATGTTATAGTTGAAGGAAGAAACTTCTTTGTATTTTTTTGCATAAGGGAAAAACTTAGAAAATTTTTTGAATAATGAAGTCTTTATTTACAACAATAAATAGCCTGTTCTGAATGTGACTTAAAGTAATTAAAAGCGGATTAATCAGTCCTGCTAAAAGACTGTTGATTTCAAATGAGTATATGAAGTCGTTTTTCCATTCATTTCAATCCTAGGAATTTTTGTTTGAAATAACATTTGTTACTTTGCGGCAAATACCTACTATAACTGATAACATATTGTTTTCTATGTTTTACACAAAAGTATGAAAAAGTTAGTTTTCATAATCTTTTTGATTAATACAAAGCAACATATTTCGGTAGAGAGAGTTATAAAGTTCTCATTATCACCCTCGATCGATTGGTTAGAATGAACTTAAACAGTGTGAGTTTCTTACCTTGATATCTCTCTCTCTCTCCCTCGCTAGTATCATCGACCATGGGAATTTTAAAGAAAACAAGAAATAATTTCTTTAAAATAATAAAAAATATTGTAACAAAATGCACTAAAATTTTTATATTTTTAATGTAGAAAATAATTATTAGTAAAACTATTTTTAGTATAATAACTAACCAATTGAATAAATTGAATATGAATAAACTCAAGTTTATTATGAAAAAACATTATCAGAATTTTGTATTCGTATAATACAAAAAATTAAACATCATGCTGTTGATGTTTCAGTAGCCGTTCGCTATCTCCATTATCTTATTTTAGATGGCGTCTATTCTAAGCATCATCTAACTAAATAATTAAGTTTGTAACTAAAAAACAGAGGTGTATTTGTAATTATTCAAACCATAGTGTTCTTTCGCCATTTTCTTTACAAACAATTACTTCTATTAATTATCTTCTTCTACTAGCCATCGGCTTAGTCATGAAGGAAAATAATTTACTTAAAAAATATTTCAATTTTTGAAACTGCCTATATGTCTGTTTGTCATATGACTACAACACCGTAACACCCCTACAATTTTCACAGAATTTAAATTTGTTTAAAAGCTGCAAATGATCAAACAAAGATGCTTATATAAGCCTCATATATGACGTTATCGTTGAAGCTATTATATGCAGAAAATTAAATTTATTTGAAAAATATCTCCTTAGCTTATTTCGTAGAGATTTTGTTTATTTCAAATAACTTTTACAGACAAATTAATATTTTTATCATACTAATTA
The DNA here is from genome assembly GCA_030448955.1 of Trichopoda pennipes. Taxonomy (NCBI): domain Eukaryota; kingdom Metazoa; phylum Arthropoda; class Insecta; order Diptera; family Tachinidae; genus Trichopoda; species Trichopoda pennipes. The sequence goes on along the minus strand of JASKUP010000012.1, from coordinate 6,993,428 downwards.
AACAGCCCTTTTACAGCAAAAAACATTTTTTTTAATAAATCATTTGATTTGTAAAAAAACTGAATCACTAAGAGAAAAAGTAGAATTATATTAAAAATGTTTACTAATGTTTCCTAAAAGTTCACAAATTTTTTTGATGAAAGTAAAACATGTCTTTCATCATTAAAGCATCTTGAAATATAATTAGATTATTTTTAATAAATTAAAACTTTTTTAACTGGCTTTGGCACTGACATTTACAAAAAATACTTGCAACCAAAATGTTAATTAAGCGTTTCATATCTCACATTCTAATTTTTTTCTATTGCTAACAATGCAAATAAGACTGTCGTATAAAAGACTGACAAAAACATCTAAAAACTTCTCAGCACAATAATCTATTTTTAAATATTTGAGAAGCTTTTAAAAAGAATAAAATTGAAGATAAAATTTCCATTTTATTTCTAAATGCAAAACCAAAGAAAAATATTGGAAGAAAAGAACTCGAAACGATTTGCTCACAATAAAAATATTTTCTTATCCATGGAAACATACATTATTCAGAAGTTTAAATTGCCCCCACATTCTGTCATGTGTCTTACTACATTAAGATTAAAGGGGTTGTAAAATGGTATCAAATAGGAAAACTATTGCATTTATATTGAAAACTAAAAATAGTAATAAAATGTTTAAATTGACAAAATATATAATTTGAAGATTTTTATTGTTTGTTTTTGCTTTTTATAGATATGGATACTGGTTTATTTGTTTTACTCTAAGAAAACATTATAATTCGCCTGGAGTAAAATTTAAAAAAATCTCTGGCGTTTAAAAAATAATAACATTTAAAAAATAAAAAGTAAGAATTGCGTTCCTGTATGTTAAATTAGGATTCTAATATGGGATATAAAGGACACTGGATTAACCGATATTAATTTTTTAAATACATTTATGTGAGATAGAGCAGATGACTATTATTAGCGGTACTTTTCTTAAATCCATCCTTTTTAGCATTTAATTATTTACGACTAGTTACTATGGGTGATATAGGTTTTACGGAATCGGAAGCTCTTGATGTTCTCGGTATGAAAATTTAGTGTGATGTTCGTTGGACTAAACACATTTTTCAGGTTTCTAAAGAAGCTTTCAAGTGCCTCGGTTTTCTAAAGCGGTATAGAAGATACTTCACCCCATCCGATCTCCGTACTATCTATACCACCTACATCCGTCCGAAAATGGAATACAACTGTAATGTATGGGCCGGTGCTCCAAAATCTATTTTGGGGTTACTCGACCGCGTACAGGAGAGGGCCAAGAGGCTCATTGCTGACAGTAGGGTATCCAACTCTATTGATTCTTTAGAGCATCGACGCAATGTGGGATGTAAGTGCTCTAATGAGATTAGGGAACTTGTTCCTGATACTCGCACGTTTTCACGTTTAACTCGATTTTCGATGAGAGCACATACTTTTGTGGTTGATTGGCCAATGAATCGCACTACGCATTACAGGGAAAATTCGTTTTTCAGCAGAACAGTCCGTATGTGGAATAAGATCCCTCCGGAGGTCTTTCCTGTCACTTTCAATCTGAGAAAGTTCAAATCGAATGTCCACAGACACTACTCCCTCTTTCCCCCTTCCCGTAACCTAATTTCCTAGTTCTGGCACAGTGCATTGCATATGTAGGGGTCATCCCCTGAGTGCTGGTCCTAAAAAAAAAAAAAAAAAAAAAAAAGACAACCACACATTATTTAAGTCTCATGCTGTTAGCTTCTCTTAAACTTGGCTGCCATGATTTAAGACTGTCGTTTATTAATACCATCTCCTTCGATGAATGTCACTTGGTGCAGTCATGTAGCCTAAGGTATTTCAATTTTATTCAAGCAACTGCTTAAATTTTCCGTCCAAAAGTTGAGGATTTAGGACTGTTTTTAGAAGTTAAACCGTACAATCGAACTTTTGTATGTTTAAGATTCTTAAGTTTTCTTAGTTACTTACATCTTCAATTCTCGCCGGACATTCCAATTTATCTGAGGTCGGATTTAATCGGTCTTATTCGATTTTCATATAAATAAAAATTTAATAATATCCCAGAAATGTAGAAAATATATCTGTATTTGTACTAAAAAGAGATTCATATGTACAAGTATTTCTATAAAGACTAGAGGTCAGCAGGTATGCAGAGTATATTTTGACTTTAAGTCTGCCAAAAACACTTAAAGAACAATTAAAAAATTTGCAGCTTTAGTCGCCAGCTACTGAAAAATTGTAATTAATTATTATGTGGACAAGTATTTCATTGGAAGTACATGACATGTGTGTTCTATTGTACACCCAATTGTACCTTTTTATTGCAGATGATTTTGTTGCATGATGATTTTTTAATCGATTCAATGATATTAATAAGCTACTTACTTAAGCTAAATTGTGTTCAACTATGAAATAAATAAAATGAAAAATTAAACAAATATACCCTTTTTAAATTGAGAGGTCAGGCTGAAAACCTGCCTTATAAGTTCTTATTTGAATTTAAGGATTGAGGATCAAATTCTGCAGCTACTTTTAAAAGCAGCCACTTCGATTTATGTGAAATTTCAATTTTAGCCCATTGAAAAATTTTAATTTTTGTTCTTTTGATCTTCTACAGGTTTGATGAAAGCAGTTAAAATCTTCTTTGTGAAATTTATTTCCATAATGTAAAAATGTGTATTGTGTATATATATATATATATATATATATATATATATATATATATAATTTTACTATTCTCCACTTGCTATCAAATGATTTTTATTAAAGAAAATAATAATAATAATTCTAAATGTAAATTATTTTTAAACTAGTTTCTCTTCTGATTGATGTTATTTTTTGTGTTCTCTCTTTTATCACACTTTTTGTTTATTTTGTTTGTAATTCAAACGAATATCATTAACTGCACTCATGTGGGTGATAAACTAACTGGCACACCTTATATTTCATTTTTTATACAAAAAAATAGTTATCAGTTGTTAAAAACTGTATGGGTTACTTGGATGTACTCCCCCCATATGTCTTTAACTGAATATAAAAACAAAATTGCATAGCAAAAGAGAAATGCAACATGCTGGGCTTGAAGAACTTTATATTGAAATTTATACTCTAGAGAAGCAATTCATTTTGCGTGCTGTTGATGTTAATTTTTTGTGTCAAATTTTATGAAACACCTTCAATATTCTTTATTATTTTTTGGGGAAGAACAGGGATTAAAAAAGTAATAAAATTATTTGATGTATTTTTACTTGTACTTTTTCAACACTCTGATGTAATATGTCACCAACTGAGTTTATTATTAATACAAAAGAAAATTTCTTAGCATGTAAAATATTTTGGACAATATCACTTTAGTTGTTGCGAGGTGAACACGAAATTTTAGGGACGACAATTAAAAACAATTTAATATCAGAAGAGTTTATTTAATTTTTAATTATATGATTATTATTTTTATTCGACCTTTTTATTTCTTAACTAAATATATATTAATCTTTTTAACTGAAATAAAAAAGATGTTGCTATAGTGGCGTGATTAAAACGTGTATAGCAGCATGGCATATTATCATCTTGAAAATAAGTGTGAATAATAAAATAAAAATTAAAGCATATTTTATGATTTCGTATCTTAAAACGCTGGAAATTTTCACAGAGTATTAACTGTTACATCAGCTATAAACACATATAAGGCTTTATTTTTTGAACCGCAACACGATAAGACTATGAATTTACGCATATTGTGTATCGCTTGTAATAGCAATAGTACTATGTTTTGTTTATAAAAATAAAATAACCCAAATGATGTATTACTCTTTCTGCTTTAAATTAAAGTGTGGCATACATGATAAGGAAAGCTTTCGTGTGTAATTTCAACTCGCAGTTGGCGGGTGTGTATGTTACATTTTCCTATTGTTCGTGGCTACTAACAGATTAAGTTATTGAAAGAAATATTTTATACATTTGTACAACATGGTAAAATGTTTTATTATTTGTAGATACAGACCGCAGCTTATTAAAAACGCAATTTAGCACTTTAAATTTCAACTCATTTTTCTTCTTAGCTATCGTTGTTATAAGGAAAAACTAAGACAATAAGAGCAACTCTATCTTACAAAGTAGAACAGCTGGATGAGAAATACAGAGAAAATGCTATCGAAAAGAAAATACAAACGTTTAAATCGTAAAGAAAAAGCAGTATTCATGAAAGTGACAAACGTAAAAGACTTACAAGTTATTGATAGGAAGAGATTATAAAGAGATTGATGATAGTATTACTTATAAAAGGGATAACAAAACTAAAACAGAAGGCATTTATATGACAGTATGTGGTAGTAAGTGGCTTACAAATGCTGCTTGAAATCGAAAACATTGAAAATAAATAAAAGTCACACAAATAAATCAGCGTATGCCACTTACAAAGAGAAAATAACAAAACCGGAGAAACAATGCAAATTTTGTTGACATTAAGTCTTGCATTAAATTATCGGTTGGCTGGTGAAAATCATTTAGTGAATGATTTTTATGCCAATATATATTCATCTTTATTGCGGGTTATAACACAGATAATGATATGATGATACAAAATATTGACAATTAGGTGGTAAACGAATAACGCACAGACTTTGTCTTTGGAGGACTTGCAATTTATTTTCGCTAAAGTTTGGTGACCTTGTGAGGGCAAAAAATCTTTTCCACTTGAAAGGCATTAGAATAAAAACAGCGCATCTCAAATACGATGTTTTTCATACTCTCGCTTTCAAAGAGCCCCTTCTTCTGTGGAAATGCTAAAAAATACAAAAATAATATTTTAGTTGTGATGAACGATAAATAATGAGGCATTAATATTCGAATATTGAATATTTTTTTGTTTACTTTAATATACAACAAAAATCTTTACATCTCTTGTTTCAAGTTTCACTTTAATTTTAAATTCAACTTTTCTTTGATAAATAATCGATAATTGTACATGCTGGCTAATTTTCCGTAAATACTTTTGTTTGCTTATGGATAATTTATTCACAAACATTTTTAAACGTTTTTGGGAAAACGAAAAAAAAACAAATTTATATATAGAGGCAATCAGATCAGTTAAATATAATTTGCTTTTATCCTTTAAATCAAAACCAAACCAAGTAATATACATTGTTGTTTTACAGACAACAGTAAATATTCATTTAATATAAAAGGATTTGTAATCTGGAATTCACAAAACATAAAAGGATATTTTCAAATTAAGGATTTATTTCAGTTAAAAACAAAATGAAAAATTCCACAATGGAAAAAAGTAATAAAAATAAATAAATAGCAAGAAAAAGAACACCGCCATTTGATTAAGCTCAAATTTTAAATATTTTTGTAATTCAATTTTGAAAGTACTGAATTGAAACTTAATCTGGCCTACCCTTTAATTTCATGCTTTTTATTTGTTATGCTCTAAGCATAACATATTACTTGAAATACCATTTAATTTTATTTTCAATATTGGTTTTTAGAGGGCTTATATCAGGCGGTCAATAACAGTTTGAGGGATGAGATCATTTGTACATACGATAACACGTATCTGTGGGGACACCATTTATTTTTAGTTTTTTATACTTGCTGTTACACAGAACAGGTTAAAGGTTTATAACAGTCTATCAATGTTTGCTGTAGTGTATACCATATTATGAACGTTTATGCCAGTTTAAACAATGTTATAACAATTTTCAATGTTTTATAACAGTTAACAATGCTACCAACTGGTTTAGAGGCCATATATATACATTATATAATAATTATAAATCCACCTTTTTAATTGTTAACTTTATTATAATTTTTCTGTTACATGAGATATAATAAAACTCATACTCTTAATTGTTTCTATTATTTTGATCATTTTGATTGTTATGGCGACTATATAACTTAATAACTCTTTATATATTACAAGCGTCTGTTTATTTGTTATATAAAAAGACGAGTTAAATCGTTTAGATTTTTCTTTTATGGAAATATTTGGTAGCTTATTATTGTTTATTTTTATGGAAAGCAAATACGTTGTTTATGAAATATTATGTTTTATTTAGCTGAATATATAAATATTTTTTGTTATTTTAAAACTTTATAAAGTCTTGTTTATCTAATTTCTGTTATAATTTATTTTTGTTAATGAACTCAACTTTGGATTACTACATTTGGTTAGTTGTATTTCAATGTTAGGCGCTGTTATACTGTAGAATAAAACTATACATAGAGAAGCTAAATTGTTACATCAGTTGCACAGTAAACGCAAAAAGTTTACAAGCACATAAACTAATTAAGATATCTTGGAAATGCGTGTCGTTAAATGGATGAATGATAACTCACCTAAGCAGCTTAGTAAATGTAAGCACCAAACAAATAAATTTCTGCTGGGAAGAACACTTTTATAAATTGCATTGAACTTATAATTTCCATCTAGATTTTACTTTGAAATCCAATTTTATTTTTGGTAAAATTAAAAATGGCAAATTAAAACAAAAAAGGAGCAGAGCTGCAGCTAAATACTTAACTCCAACAAAAACTTATAATATCATGTTTTTATAATTTTATTTACTTTTTTGTTGCAAATCACACTACAAAAATCCACATTCAATTAAATAAAAACCAAACTTTTATCATCATTAACCCAAACCGCAGCGTATACATAAGCTATTTTAATAACAAGTCATTTAATTTAAATATGTAATTATGTACATACATTACAATTTACTTCAGCGATTATTGAATAAAGAGATGTTGAATAGAGCTTACAAATACTTTTGCAAATCAATGGTTAGTTGAAAGAAATTAGTTTTATTTTTACTATTAGAATTGAAAATATAAATGGAATAATTAGAATCAAAATTGTAAATCGAAATAATAAATATTGATTTTTGTCATTTACTTCACATGAAAGGGAATCCCGTCATTTGAGTTGAGTTAACTTTCTGAACAAATTATTTTAATTTAGAAGAAAATCTAATGTTTCATTTTTAGCGTCTACATATTTTGGGGACGTTGGTGACGACTAAGGTGACGATGTTATAGAAATGAAATTTGGCGACCATTTACATATCTGCGATAAAGAAGCAGTAATATAATGATGTAGGTGCGTAGCTAAGCTCCCTCCCAAATTACATATTTTTGCTGTTGATATAAAAGTCTGTTGTTGCTTGTGAAAGGAAAGTAAGAATGAAGTTTTAATATCTATAGAGTGGAGAAGAGAGTTAAGCAGAGTGATTGATGAAACCTCAAATTTTTTACAATCCATGCAATTTTGCATTGATCTATTTTAAACACTATTGCAACATATCCGGTATTTTTTTTTTCATTATTTGATTTATTTAATTAAAAAACTAAAAATTTAAGTTCGTTAGACTAAACAGAATATATGTAAACATACTTATTTATTTAAATTATATATTATTTGAGAATAAACGCTAATAAATTATGCTTGTGTTTAACATGATACTCGTAATCATGTAAGCAACTTCAATAGAATGAATGCAATAAACATCCTTTCATTTTTTGGGCATGAAGCAGGCGAAAGAAAAAAAAATGATGTTAAAGTAAATAAGTTGAATAATTTATATAAATAATCTGTACGTTAAAGTTGTTTTAATGCTGCTAAAAAAATATTCATTAAATCAAACAGTCTGACATTTTTATAAAGCTCTCCATACATTGATTGGCTAAATGTAGACTGAGTAATGCAGTTGAAAATAAATTAATTTTTTATCTTAATTTTAAGGTTTTATAGAAAAAAATACTATAAAAGAAACGAATAATCTGCATCATTAAGTTTCCCCATACTGATAGACATGGGTAAAGTTCGCAAATTCCCCTATCATTCAATTAGATTGATAATAATGTGGTAATGACGCACATATTGGACCTCCGAGAAGCCAAAATCGCCTGTAATCATAATTTGTGCAAATCAAAATTTCACACTTTTTAGAGTGATACGAGTTATATGAGAATAATTATACAGAGAAAGTTGACTATCAAAAAGATGCGTTCATTAACAAATAGAAACTTACTGCTTCACTCAATCACACAAATTTAGGAACACAAGGAACACGTTCTGATGTTATTTGAACAGAATAGAAAAATATACTCCGCTGCATCCTAAGAGCAACTGAGCATTCATGATTGATTGCAAAGGCTTCCATTTATAAAGCTACCGTGGGGACATTGCGGTTACGGCAAAGTCACTGCAGCATAAATTTGTAGTACCATCACCCGAAGGAGCCCAAAAATTTATTTAAACAATTAAATATTTTATGGAGGGTACAGGAAAACGGATAAATCTTGAAGCAGATACATGAAACTTACTTTGTATTTAAAGGAAACACATATCCAGACATTAAAGCTAACCCATCTAACCATCAGAAGGTCAAATTAGCGACATCTTGACGGTAACGCTGATAAAGCTTCTGCCGCAAACAGTTTAGCGGCAGAGATTTTTACATCTAAAAGAGATTCGTTGCTGATGCTCATAAATTATTTGTGAAATTCCGCCATACGATGGAATGTCTAATGATTGCAATCTCACTGTGCTATGCTAATTTAATTAGTCTCATTTCTAGTGAAATTGAAAAGTAGAGAAATATCTAGGATGGTTATGCACGCCATTGGCTGAAAGCTTTTTAAAAACCAATCGATACAAGATTTCTACTATTTATTATTACTATTGATCATCCCTGATATTGATGGCTATACCCATATGACTTTCGAAGAAGTGTGAATTACTGATGCTACCGCAACAAATTCGTGAATTGCTATCTTCAAACATACTATAGATTTATGTCTGCTTATATATAAATAGTAATTTTGCAAATAACAAAGCCGCTCATCAAACAGCTCATCTAGTTATAATAAGTGATATTTTGACAACACAATTCGTTATGAATATCAAATTAGTCGTACAATCCATTAATGTATTAGCAATTAATTTCTATAAGTTTGTCATAACATATTGACTCAAGTAATATCGTGTAATAAATCTACTTAAAAAATAAACTCTGAAAGTCTAAAACAATTTTAAATAAGTATTTACAAAACATTTTCCTTGGATGTTATAACTTTATTTCCAAGATTAGTGTCGTTTAAGAAACAAATTTTAAAATAAAAGAAAAACTAACTTGCACATTATTTATTTATGATACAAACTTAAAAAACAAGTTAGTAAGAATTTTAGCTTTGGTGACCCTTAACCCTGTCCAGATAAGTAATAAATGCTTCACTTTATAAAAGCCATAAACAATTTATTATTTATATTCATCCTGCTCATTTTAACGTTAATAAGCAGAAGAACAAAATATCTGAAGACAACCTGAATATTTAAATGGAAAATACAAAATAAAAGTAAGTTAGGGATAATAAAAGACTTAATTAATTAAATAATATTATAACAAATAAATCTTAAATCGACTTGAATGTATAAAATTTTGAATTTTTTTAAATTATTAAAAAATTATAACAAAGTTTGGTGTTCATTTTTAAAGAAAACAGAAAATCCAAGCCACTAGTAAAATATTTAGTACAACATTTTCTGGATCACTAGACTCATCCTCAACAATCCTTAGGTTTTATATCTTAGTCAACCAATTTTGTGAGTAAGAATATAATAAATGTTTGAGTTTTACCAATATGAAATTAGTTATCCGAAATCTACACGACGCGAAGTTATTTTCGTCCTTCTCCTTATAAATTGTCACATAAATATGTTCTAATATTATACAACCTTTCTTGATTTAGGTGAATCGTATTGGGGTTTTCATATAAGAATTTTTTTTTTATTTGTGTTTTAACACAGTTTCAACTCGAATTGAGCGCTTTTTTTAAGCTTTAATCGCCATATTTTCAAAATAAGCACATGCTTATATATGCAAACTTTTAATGTTATTTTATGTTTTATCATACAAAATTTTGTTTCTTAACCGCATTTAACAAATTATTTACTGGCCTCTAAAAATTCACTAGTTTCAAATTTTTTATTTTGATCTCAAAAACAGGATGTTGTTTCATAATCATCACAAATTCGTGACAATATTACGTTAATTCTTCAATTATTGCTTTATGGCATTTGCAATTTATTGTCGTTTCTATTGTGATTGTTTTGTTGTTTCCGCTTACTGATGTTAATTAGGATTTTAGCTGACATGTTTCATGTTACAATATTACAGTCAAAGCAGCCGTTTATTCGAAAATAAGGTAGCAACAACTAAAGAATCAACTTTAAAATGTTAGTTTTTCTATTGTACGAGTGTAGTTGTTTTATTAATTTTGTGTTTAATATTTTCATTTGCTGACAGAAAAGCATCGTTGCTGCTTAAATGTTAACAACGGATATCGTTGAAATGTCTTAAACTTATAAAAGTAATAAAATTAAATATTTTAGTCGCAGCACATAAAACAAAAGAAGTCTTTAAAAGAAATACTTTAAAGCAACAATCACTACGAAAAGCACTATTTTAATATGCTACATAAATAACTTTAAAACGTACATCACCTTAGTCAATGCTACCATATTTACTAGAACTTGAGTTGAATAATAATTTTTATATAACACATTTTTATGCTTAAGAATTGTTGTTAGTTTTTGTTGATTTTTTAAATAAAATCTCTTTGGTCAGGCTTAAGTTTAACTTTTTAATTTTAACGTTTAAAGAGGAGAGATACTCTCTAAATATGTGTTAAAATTTAAAGAACCAGTGATTTAGGCATTGGAATATTATTTTATTTATTTTGAATCAACTAATTTATAAACATCACCTAAACCTTTCTTTCTTGCCGGAATGTTAGTATCAGACGTGGTGTTGTTTGTTTAACGTTATTTTCACTATTCTTTAGCTATTATAACGTTATAAACTATAACGGAATGATATTAGGAAAACTGTTGCTGAAAGTTACGTCGTACAAAAAAATATATACAAATGAAATCTCGCAAAACCAAGCCAATGTAATTTTGAAACGACATGTATGGAACGACTTTTTATCACACAACAATTTCTGCCTATTAATGAGCATTAAGGTATAAATATAGATTTTGCTAAGGTGAATATATGGGATGTTATGCAGCAGTATTCTATCCCTTAACTGTTAGCTATTCAAACTAGACTCGTAAACTCTGCAATACAGGTAAATTTATTACTATTGTGTCTATTGTATACACAGAAAAAAAATTTTATCAGAAATTATATTAGACATTTTAAGTTTTTGCTGGAATGGTATTTGAAATAAATGCATTTCACATTAAACATATCTTAAAACAAATATAAAAAAAATAGTTTTGAAAAATTAGCTAGAGCAGAATTGTTAAATTTAAAGCTAATTTAAAAACACCTGTTATTTTTGTACAATTGCCACTGTTTTTCCACTGTTAACACAGATTTATTACAGAGTTAAATTTAAAATCTTGAAAATCATATTGATAAAATTCACCATTAAGAAGTTTAGTACTTCTTAATGGTTTCGAACTTATCTCTTAAAATCTTACTTTACATTTAAGTTCAGTGATTGTTTTCTCTGTGCACATATTAATTGATAATTATTTCCACTGTTAATTACTCCAAGAAGTAAAAAGCTTGTGATAATAAACGCACTTAACACTGAGATATACTTTTGTGTAATTTGCTATGACTAGCTGTAACCCAACATGTTGTTATTAAAGTTGGAATTATTAAAAAGAGTGTAAAAATTATTCTTAGAAAATTATATTGTTTTGTTGTTTACTATTAAAGACAAAAAAAAAAATAAATAAATAGAAACAATTGGAGACTATTTTAAAAGTGAAGATTGAGTGAAGTTAACTAGGCAATGGAATAATGAGCTGGTTTTGGATTTATACATTTCATAAAACTGGTTAAGAGAGTTTCTTTATGTATTTACTTCTAAATAAAAAATCTTTTATTAGAAAAAATTTAAATTAAAATTTTTTAAAATGTATAAAACGAAATATTAAACTAAAAAACTAAAATAGCTGAGAATCTGTAATATAACAATGCTAGCGAGTAACACTTAATAACCTTGTACTGCTGAAGTAAAAGAAAAAAACATAATTTACAACAACAGAAAAGTTCTAATAAAATTTTCCATGCTTTATTTATCAAACGTTACAATAAGCTTTCCTAATTTATTGTTATAGCATTCTTTCAAGTGGTTTATGTATAATAGGAAAAACATATCAGAATGATCTCAGAATCTAGACATATGAACTCGTTTATAAAGGCATGAAGACATTTCAACCAATATCCAAACATATCAATTTATTATATTAATAATATGAATTTAAATTATGCAAAATATTTTTATTTCAATTACAAATCGTACACATGGAACTTAAAAGTCTCACTTGCATACAGTTCACAGATGCAAATAAATATGCCGTGGCCTTTTAGATTTAGAAATTAAAAAAAATTTGGCATTGGAAATTAAATTTTACAGGTCTTCGTTGCTAAGAAAGAATAAATAGTCAGGCTTATTAAATTAAATCTGTAAAAAATTTAATACATACTACTTTATTTTTTTTTTTAAAGAGACGTAGCACTCAGGCAGCAACAATGCCTATTTAGTCAAGTACCGTGCTACATTCTTTAGAAAAGGGATAGAGAATAGATGAAACAGGTGGTGAAAGTAGAAGGATAGTCGTAAATTAATTGCCGTATATAAGACAGCACAGCGACCAGTGACTATGCCTTCATCGCTGAGCAGCCCCCTCGACAGTCAATTTTTATTTTTGTAGTGAAAAAAACCAAGGTCTTCGTTGGGAATCGAACCCACAGCCCCCATATTCACAAGCTAGTACACTACCTACTAGCCTACAGGGGCACCTAACTTTATTCATTTTTATGACTTTTTTTGGTTTATGAAATTTTTCTCTGAATTAAAAGCTAGCTACTCTATATAACAGAACAGTTAAGAAAAATAGTTACGAAGTGGTTTCAATAATTTTGATTATTTAAATGCTTGGTTTTGGCAGATAAAAATCTGTCTATATATCTTTCGAAAAATCAACATTTAATAAATACTACAACTGTAAGGCAGAAAGAAGCCCTATATTAAAATGAAAGGGCAAAAATTCGAAATTCATTATCAATCAAAACTTAGATTCAGTTAACTAAGTATTTCATTCGATATCGCATTACATATTTCTGTTTTTTTCAATAAATTTTCTGTTAAAATTTATTTAATTGAAGTTTCATGTTTTACCATTTTTTAAAATATTATTTTACTTCGAGCTTATTTGGCCTATAGAATAATTAATTATAAATACTTTTTTTTGTATTCAAGATTACGTTGAGATTTGAATTCATTCCTTTCTATTGAATACACAAGCTTCATGCACACCACACTTGTTCGTGGCGAAATTAGCTATTTATTCCGCTCTGTTTTTGCTATCTAACATACTAGAATAATTTATATATATATATATATATATATATAGAATTGTAGTCAAAGAATGGGTAATCACCACAACCTCAAAATGTGTGTGCATATTTGAAATTCTCATAGGTGTGTTGTTGTGGCCATTAATAAAGAAAATATAATAATTTTAATATATGATAACTTTAAACTTCCGGAAAATGTATTCCTATTAGAAATTAAAATAGTTTCAATTCCGTAGCTTAAAGGAAAGTTTAAAAAGATAATGCAAGAAGTTGTCCTCGGCTTTAACTATAAACTTTTCAGAAGATAAGTAGACAACTTTGTCAGTATTCATCACACATAAGTATAATAATTTTGCTATGAAATAGAAGAATAATTTTAAATCTTGTACCAAAACATTCAAAAATTTTTCTATTTGATTTAAAAGAGAAATTGAAATTTAAGTTTCTTAGATGTTAACATAAAGTTATAATTCCAATGTAACTACGATGCTGAGAAATTTTATTGGATTTTTTCTCTTTTACCAATTCGTAGTACATATATAAAATGATATGATATAATTTAAATTTTTATTTTTTGTCATTATTATTCTATTAGCTTTAATTGCTTTATTTCACCAAGAAATTTTACTGAAATTGCTGCAGTGCGGATAGGTTTTTTTAATTTGTAACGCAGAGCAACAGAATTAATTGATATATATCAATTAAGGATCGTGAAAAAAAAACTATTTGAACTGACAAAATTGTGAAGATAATATCCCTTAAGACAATATTATACAAAACCCTGGTTTGTTTGCTTAAAAACTCAACAGAAAAACAATTTAAGAATCTGGTTTCTATTTTCAAAATTTTAAATTTAATTTAGAGTCTCTTAATAAATTCTTAACAATTTGATCAGTAGAGTTCGTTAGAATAAATCTATAAACTACAAGAAATTCCTTAAGACAACTAAGAAAAGATTTGTAAAATATAAAGTCAATTTTACCTAACTACAAACGTTTCTTTATATGAAATGATCAAAGATTTGGAGTACGTAAAAGATATAAAACTGTAAAATAAAAGAATCTTTTCGATCAAGTATCCAATTTTGTTGTCCTTAAGACTATAAAGGCTTAAGTCTGAAAAATTGTGATGAAATGAAAAGTAAATATCACAGTTCTTACAAAGTTATTAAATTTATTAAAATGAATAAATATCCTCTTCCTTTCCTGATCCTTTTTTAAGTATTCATTTAAATGTTTTTGAAACAATATTTTAAATAGCAATTTTTATAAAACTGATTGAACGGTTTGTCTGCCATAAATCTGAATGAACGGAATATCTTTAAAAAAATAAACAGACTATTTCTTAGTAAACTGAAAATAAGTTTTAATTTTTTTGCCATCATTTTTATTTTGTAACAACGTCAATCAGAAATTGTGAAGTTTTAAGCTTACCAAATAGTATTTTATCTCTGTTCTATGGTTTTATTTAATATGACCTCAGGTATGTTGTAATATTATATTATTGATTCCAGTCAAAACGGAAATAATATTTTGCATTTCAAAAATAACATTGTTTTTATTATGTACAGTTAACAAAAAAAAAAAAACTTGTACACTTACCAACTCAGAATAAAACAAAGGCAAATTAATTCAAATATGCGCAGAAAGAAAGATTTATAAATACAAATTAAAGCTTAAGATCCATATTATAAACGTACAACGAAATTGTTTTTGTAATGCTTACATATAACGAGAAAAATAACAACAATAAAAAAATGCCAATATTCTTGGACAAAAAAAAAACTTGTACAGTAAGAACAAAACTTAAAATTAAAACAATAAATAAAAAAATATTACGTATTTTAGTATTTTTTGTTTTGACATTTAGCTTCTTTTACGGCTGTCTTTTCGTCATTGAATCCTTTAAGGAGATTTTTAGGGTCTTTTTGCTAGAAATCCGGTAATCCTTTAGTTTTGTTCTCATATATCACCTTAAATGCTTTATCTGGTTTAAATCTGGACTTTGTGGATAATGAGGCAATATTTTTTTCATATTATAAAGCAGCCATTCCTTTACTACAAGGGCTGAGTGCTTTGGATCGTAATCTTGGACGAACACAAAGCTATCACCCAAACCAATTTTTTGAGCAGATTGAACCATATTGTTTTTTAAAATATGCAAATAATCCATTTTGTTCCTCTTTCCTTCTACAAAAACAAGGTCTTTCACTCCATTTGCACTCATAGCACCTCAAACCATTACACTTCTACCACCGTGTTTAACAGTATGTGTTATATTACGTGGATTCAAAGCTTCTCCTTTCTTTCTCCATACAAATTTTCGTCCATCGCTGCCAAATATATTGAATTTAGATTCGTCTGTAAAAATAACGGTTTTCCAGAAAGCATTGTCTTTGCCAATAAACTCATTGGCATATAGTAGGTGTTTTTGGGTATTTAATTTGGAAAGGAGTGGTTTCTTGCAGGCTGCATATCCATACAATTCTGTCAAATTCAGGAAATTCTTACCGTCTGTGGAGTCACACTAGCTGTTTTAGAGTTTTTAAGTTCTTTAGCAATATTTACAGCAGAAACTTTTGGATCTTTCTTCACAAAATATAATATTTTTCGCTCACACGGTCTTTCTAGACAATTATTTTTTGGAAGGTTTTTATTACGTAGTGTACGGTACGGAAATTTGTTTTTTCTCCATTTTCTTTTTTCAATATTCGGAAATGCGTGACCAATTAGTTAAATTGCCTACCTTCAAACTCGATTTAATTAATTCTTGATTAAAAGATTTGTAACGAGACTTTTTGTGCAAAGAAATTAAGAAGTGTACAAGTTTTTTTTTGTCCAAGAAAATTGACATATTTTTGTTGTTGTTATTTTTCTCGTAATATATATAAGCATTACACAACCAATTTTGATATACATTAATAATATGGATCTCAAGCTTTAATTTGTGTTTAGTAGATCTTTCTTTCTTCCCGTATTTTTATTAATTTGATTTTCTTTATTCTGAGTTGGTAACTACACAAGTTTTTTTTTTGTTTACTGTATCCATCGAACGTTTTTTTTTCAACTAGTGCTTATTTCGTGAATGGTAACACCTAACTCATGTTTGATTTGACAGATAATTAGTTTTGTCCTTCGCCGAACGAATATGGTTGTGTACATGCTTGAACAACGGTGGGAAATATTGCGACATTACTTTGAAAATTGTAGTAATGTTGCAAAATGTGTGCGAAAATTTCATACGGGTTTTGGAAGAAAAGAAGCACCGTCAGCTCCGTTTATCGTTATCTTGTAAAAAAAATGAAAGAAACTGGCATCCTCATCGATAAACCGAAGCGTGAAAAGGCAAAAACAGAGCGTACACCAGAGAATATTGCTGCTGTGACAGAAAGTGTGCCTGAAGCGACATCAACATCAACCAATTGGTTCAGTAGTTGAAGCCAAGTGACCATCCAATGCGTTTTCGCTTCGCTAAGTGGGCCTGCCTTATAGAAGATGCCGATTTTGCAATAAAAATATCATCTTTTCAGATGAAACTCATTTTGATCTTTACGGGTATGTAAACAAGCAAAATTGTCGCATTTGGGGCACAGAAAACCCGCACGCATACATTGAAAAGCCGATTTTGTTCCAGAGTCATAATTGGACCATTTTTCTTCAAAAATGAGCAAGCTGCGATTTGACACTGTTGGACTATTATTTGTGGGGTACCGTCAAAGATAAATGTTACGTCGACAAGCCAGAGACAGTTGACGCTTTAAAAGACAATATTTGTGAAGCCATTGGTGAAATACAACTGCACACAATCAGTAGGCTACTGCATGGCCAGCCGAGGCAGCCATTTGAATGAAATTATTTTCCATTATTAACCAGAAGGATTGCACTTTCAAAAAAAAAAGAAATTTGAGAAAATATTCTGTAGTTTTGTTTATAGCATTTCAAATAAAAAAAAGAGTTATTTGGCGGACCCTACAATACAGTTATGTATTGAGAAATCCTTGTGATAGTTTTTTAATGTGTACCAAAATTACGAGGGAAGTTAAATATGTCCGTACTTTTGGCATTGATAGATATTCTCTTTTTCAAACTTCTTCTTTTTATTTTTGCTTCTATCGAAGAAGATCATGTATAATAAAATTACGGACATATAATAATGTAAAGTCATAAATACCATATAACAATATATATATATATATATATATATATATATATATATATATATATATATATATATATATATATATATATATATATATGGTATTTTTATATACGCCAGAAGTTTGCCATTTGCGCTTAATGTTTTACAAAAATAAACGAAATATAATATAAACGAAAAATTTTATATTCACTTGTGTTTTGGTCTAAAGGTTTTCAACTCGTCTAAATTTTCCCTTTTATTTGTAACTGTATAATTTAGTTGCTTCTGAAATAATTTTAGTGTTTTTTTTTTCATTTCGTTAATGCTTACAGATTGACTCCGTGTAAAAGTAAAGCGTGTGATTTTATACGTCTATTGAACCGTAACGGATACCCCTATAAAATTTTAATACATTTAGTACTCCAATAATAGGAAGTAAAAAAGCGTATTCCCATAGATGAAGTAATTTTTTTGTATATAGTTGTAACTTTTGAAACGTTACAGTCCAGATTCACACAAAATGTGTACTTCCACGGCTACTATAGCAACAAATTCAATAATTTACAATTACAAGCTTAACGGTGTCCAAGAAGTGATTAATTTTTGATATGTGCTACGGACACAATATTTGAACCATTGAAACATTTTTACAAGACAACAAACATTACACCAACACAAACACGTTACGCAGGTGCACAAGATCAAAGCAATAAAGAACATCATAAACGTACAATTACAGATTATTATGTCATAGGAAAAAAACCAATAGCTTCACACATAAACACAAGCGGACAACAAGCCTGATCGTAAAAGGATTTAATTAGGAAGACAGATGAATGAACAGGGAGAGGCAAATTAGGTAAAAACAGACAAACGGAAAAAAGGAGAGACAGATACAGAC
Organism: Trichopoda pennipes; assembly: GCA_030448955.1. Taxonomy (NCBI): domain Eukaryota; kingdom Metazoa; phylum Arthropoda; class Insecta; order Diptera; family Tachinidae; genus Trichopoda; species Trichopoda pennipes. The sequence goes on along the minus strand of JASKUP010000012.1, from coordinate 6,974,997 downwards.
AAAAAAGAGAGAAAGTGACGAATGCAATAACACGAAGGGAAACACGAACAAGACGAACTATATTAACACAGCTGACAATAGAACGCAACTAGTACGAAGAGAACACTGAAGATGGCAAATGGCCGAAACCGGTTTGTTCACAAACCAAATTTGACAAGGGTCGACGGAAAACCGTACCCAAATAAAAGATTAATTTTTATTTATATATTTATGAGAGGCAGTTGGGTGTTTAAGAGTTATTTAGAATACAACGATTTATCTTTACAAGTGTTATAAACGTCTGTTAATGTATTCCATATAACAACAACTATAGTAACCATACCTAGGACTTACTTTTTTTCAGAATTTCATTCGGCGAAAAAAATTAAAAAATAAGATTATACAATCGCTACATTTAAGATTAAAGTATCGAATTATCAGCTCTATAACAAAAAGCAAATACATTTTATTTTTTTTTTTTTAGACATTTTACGCTTTATATATTTTTGATACAATTAAACTTTAGAATAATCTATTTAGCAAAAGTTACACAGTTTTTTATCTTTAAATATCTTCTGTCGACATTTTGCCTTTATATCCTTCTTCCAAATTGTGGCACCATTCTTTTATTCGTTTTCTAAGCATCTATAAGAGTTTTATCTCACTTAAATAATAACTGAATAATTTATAATTTAGGCTTCTACTGAATTTACAAACTGTGTTCTAAACATAAAATTTTTCCCATTTTTTACGCGTACACGAGTAAGTAAAGCGTCCTACAATGCATTATCGTGACTTCAAAGAAAACTACTTAATTAGTAAATTAGTAATCGGTTTGATTTTGTACCTTCATTTATTTTCCTTTCACTTGTATTTCTATTTAATGCCTCTAAATTGTTTTCCTAATTAAGATGGTTAATAGAAACTTTGTGGGCTTGCTTTGTGGTTAAACAATTAAAACTACAATTAAAACTAATCATTAACAAATAATAAAATGTCAACGTAGGACGATAGGATTTCTGTTGTTTTATTTTATATTTATTCGTTGTTATTATTTAGTTTGTCATTTTTGTTTAGTTTAGTCTTGCTATTACCATGCATAATAGGTTTTAAAAGCAACTCTTGTCTACTTTAATTGTCTGTTTTTCATAAACACTCGTACTGAGTTGAATTAAACTTTTGTATAGGTTATACAAAGTTTAAATTATAACAGCAGATATATGTTGCTTTAAAAAGCTTATATTTTTAACTTAAAAACGGTTTACTTCAGTTAGTGCTTCTGAAAAAATAATCTTAATACCTTAAATTTAGCTTGTAGAATTAAAGAAAAGTAACTTCTTATTGAACTAACAAAATTTTGGGTCAATTCTACACAGCTTTTTCTTAAAGAATTATTTTTTTTTTTAAAAATAATTTAAAAAAGTTAATTTAAAAATAAAAAGGAATTAAAAAAGTAGTAGGTGTATTTAAGAAAATCACAAAAGAGGATCAATTTTGAGTCTCCGAGGAGTGGTATCACTTCGAAAATTTACCTATATTGAAATATTACATTCTTGTTTAATTAAATTGAATAAAGTAAATTATTGACTGGCTTCAGCCAGCTTGTATTAAAATAAATTATTTCTTATATAAGATGTTTAGAAAAGCTTCTGGACATTTTTAACATTTTAATATTAAGATTTTAAATTTAAGTTGTTTCTATATGCTTCCTATATATTTGGTAAATGGGTTTAACTAACTGAATTTTTTCAACATTATTCGTTCTTTTCGCAAGCTCCTGTTACTTATTGTAAACTAATTTTAAAGAAGTTTATATTTGTTGTTGGAAATTGTATTGAAAAATGTGTCATAAATATTATTTTGGGACTTAGTCATTGAATATCTTACTAACTTCAAAGTATGTATAGCATGTAAACTGGTTGAATACGTAGTTAGCAGAATAAGAATTAGTTTTTTAACTGTGTATAAATTCCATGTGATTATTTTATGACTTTACGCAGTTTAAAGTAAAATTTTATGAAAATTATTCTTACTTTGTTTCCAGCTAAAACATTCGATATCTGATTAAAAATCATATTATTTTCTGACAACTAATAATATAAAATTGACTGTACATAAACATCAACCTCAAAAGTTCATTTTAATAGAGGATATATAATACAACGGGTGCTTCTAAGTTGAGCAATCATTTTTTAAATCTGCATGTCTTTATTGAGTTTGAAAACCTAATTAAATTTTACTAAAATAAAAGTTCTTCTATAGTAAGCAAAAAACATTTAAAATTAACAGAAAACTTAGCCAAATCAACAGATAAACTTTTTTTAATTAATTTATTTGGTTTTTCTTGCTACGTTTGGATGCCACTATTAAATAAAATTTCTTCAGTCTTTGTATTTAAATTAACAGATGTTATGAAATTGTATTTTTTTTTTTTATTAAAAAAAAGGAATATAAATTTAAGTGAAATTTGTTCATTTGAATAAATTATATTTAAATTTTTAAAAAGTTAACTTGATTTAAATTATTTTAACTTTAAAATTTACTTAAATTTTTCTTGAATATTAATTACAAAAGTTGGGTCTGTATAATCACGGCTTGCATGGCAGCTATTATTTATTTTTAATCTACAGTTGTGGCTTACATGCCTCTTCTTACAGATAAGAAATTTTTTCTGAATTAGTTAAAGTGTTTATGCTCTTACATTTCTTTCAGATCTTATTACTACGAGCAAAGTAAAATGTATCAACTTTCAACTAATTCATCTTCAAAGAAAAATAAGATGGTTATTATAGAATACTAGAAAAGCGTTTATCTCAGTTCGCTTTCTCTTGAAGCGAACACTCGATATACAATTTTTTTGTAAAATGCCTAAAGTACAATAATTCTTTTTCTTGCTGACGCAAATTCACACATATCCTTTTTTTTAGAATTATAAAAAGTAATATGTATTTTCCCACATCACGTTATGTACAAGTTGAGGTTAAGAAAAATATTGAGTATAATATGCGGGCATATATAATTTGCGTTAATTCAAGTAATGTTTTCTAGGAAAACTTTGAAAAGTTGGAAAATAAAAGGAAGTAATTAGAGATGCACCCACATGCTTACAATCATTACAAAAGTGTTACTTTGCAGCTATATATCAATCTGTAGTTGCTATAGCTACTTTCAGTTTTATACGGGAGTTGAAATGGTTACAAACTCACTGAAAGTTTAGCTTTTCCTACTCATCGTTTGTGCGAATTGTAAATTTTATCGACCTACTGATTTTTTCATTTATATTTAATTTTTTATACTTTTTACTCAAATTGCTTATGTTGGGCACACATAAGTTACTTTTCAACAATAAGATAGAGTTTCAGGAGATTTTTTCTGCATGTAAGCCAATTTTAAATACACTGTTTTGATGCACCGCTCATGATTTAAAAAAATAAAGAAGATATTCTAGAAAATTTTATATATTAAAATTTTTGTTAAAATTTTTAATATAAAACATTTGTAAGTCAACAACACGAACGAAGATAAAAAACATTAAAACAAATAAATTAAAATTCTATTAATACAGATTTTTCTAAAAAACTTAGTGGTCAATTTTATTATATTTACTATAACATTTTTTTACTGCCGTTTCAGTTATAAACAAGTATTTATCTCGGATATCATTTACGATTAATTTATTATTGCTACACAGTGGCTGTTGCATTATTTGTTTTTTTTTCTTTGCCTTTTTTGCTACTATACAAAATTTCAGACAAAACAAACAATGAACTTAATTTTATTTTGACTTTCTAGGTTATTGACTTATTTTTATTCTTTTTTATTTCTCGTTATCGCAGTTTTTATGTCGAATTAAATTATTTCCAGTCTTTATATGAAGTATGTCCTTTTTATTAAGAAACTATAAATGGTAGTATTTGTAAGGACGATAAAAATATACTTTTCGAAATAGATTTTCTATTTCTTAACTAAAATAAAAACACAAAACAAGAAAATGTGCTTAACAAATTCATTCTTCTATGTTCATTTCCTTTTTATCTAATAGGAAATTAACTTAATATAAACGGTACACTTTGGTTAACATTTATAAGTTTTACTGTTATAATAAATATACAAATCTTGGCAAAACTTTCATAAATAATTTGAGCGTACTAAATACAATTTCTTTTTCTATTATATATAGCAAACGTTATTTGGAAGTCATAAAGTAATGACTTTATTTATTATTCAAACGAAGCTCGAAAGCAAATTTTCTTTAGAAAATTTCACTAAATTTTTTTTTTTTTCGTTTAAATGATATTTTTTTCGGACCAGCACTTAGGCGATGACCCCATGCAATGCATTTCGCCAGAACCAGGAAATTAGGTTATAGGGAGGAGGAAAAAAGCAGTAGTGTTTATGGGCCTTCCATTTCCTACATTTAAAGAGACAGGAAATACCTCTGGAGGGAGTATATTCCCACATTCGGGCTGTTCTGTTAAAAATCGAATTTTCCCTGTAATGCATAGTGCGATTCACTGGCCAATCAACTACAGATGCGCTCTCAATTAAATCGAGTTAAATGGAAAAACGCGCGAGCAATGGGGAGAAATTCCGTAAATTCACCAGCGCACTTACAATTGTAGTAACATTAAAACAGTGAAATACATTCCACATTGCGTCGATGCTCTGTACCCAATGAGCTATTGGCCCCTCCTGTACGCGGTCGAGCAACTCCAAAATATACTCTGGGGCGCTGACCCATACACGGCCCATTTTAAACGGATGTAGGTGGTATAAATTGTACGAAAATCTTGATGAAACGAAGTACCGCTTACACCGTTTTCAAAAACTAAGGCACTTGAAAACTTCTTTAGAAACCTGAAAAATATATTTAGTCCATCGATTATCACATTGAATTTTTATGCCTAGAACATCAAGAGCTTCTGATTCCGTAATAAATATGTCACTCATAGTGACAGATTCACCCCCATTTTCGAACGGAGATCTATTCATAAGCATGCAACATTTTGTCTTATGGGCATTAAAATCGACTCCATTAGGATATTATTGCGAGATCGTGACTGGGCATATTATTCATATTTTGCCTTTTGGAGCTCACCTCCAAATGGTTCGGTCTATTACTAAATGAATACGGATAACAAATGGTGCTGTCATCTGTGAAAGAGTATATAAGGTTGAAAACTTTACAAAGAAGGTCATTTAGAGAAATAAAAAATAGAGAGAGAGAGAGAGAGAGAACGGCACCCGTGAATTAATTTTGAACTCGTTTGATGGAATCCCATCTATAACAACCGGTATAGTACAATTCCTAGTAAAAATTCGATAAAAATCTGAGAAAATTTTCATCGCCACCCAAAGCTACAAGTTTTGACAGAAGTAAATCATGCCACATTTAATCACAGGCCTTGGAAATATCTACAGCCATCACCTTACTCTCTCCGAAATGATGTATGGAGTTAAAATATTGTTTCGACAGAAAAGCCAGCAAGTCATCCGTAGTCCACTCGCTACGTAAATCAATGACTCCAGATACCTCACAAAATAAAAATTAATTATAGTTTCCATCACTTTAGAAAGTGCAGAACAAATTGCAATGGGACGGCAATTTTCTGGGTTGTTAGCCTCACCCTTTTTGGGTATCGGCGTTACATTAGCGACCTTCTAACACTTTGGATATTCGTCGGCATTATGCAGCATGCCGAAAAGGGCTGCTAATGGACGCTCTAGCATCGAAGAGGTCTGTTACAAGACCAGTGCTGGAATCCCACCCGATCCAGCAGACTGCTAAAACATTTTTAACCCCTCAAGCTCGAAAGAATATCTTCGGCATAGTAAAGGATACTCTATGGAGTTCGGGCGAGCTTTCCGGCAAGTACGAATTATTTGCAAATGTAGCAACCAAAATGTTAGCTTTATCTACCAGATCGATGAATATTTAGTTATTGTTTAATTTAGTCGGAATTGAAGAACTAGAATTATCCAAAATCTCGTGCTACCCCGAGGAGCACTTCAAAAATACATTATTATTAATGAATATGTTCAATCGCTAGTTTTATTGTCGCTATTACTATTAGCGGCCCTGTGAGCAGATACTACCAACTAGACACTAAATAGAAGATTGCGACCTGCCGAAATTAGATCGATAACTAAATAATTAAAAGCTGATAGATAACGCTATTTTGTAAACATATAAAAAATATTCTTAAGGTGTTTGAAAATTTGTAAAAGTTTGGATTAACGACATACTCGCAGTTAACAATATTTGAATACTGAATAAAAATTTCAAAATCTTGAAGTCCGCAAAACTGCACTACTACATTCTTTATTAATGTAGTAACAAATTATGGATCTAGGTACTCCTGCTACAGAAATTTTCTACAGTTTCAAAATAAAAGTAACAACATGCTGCGTTGTCTCATACAAAGCCTTAGCTCCAACCTCTATCTATCATAATTAATGCCGGCGTATGAAGGAAAAATCCATTAACAGAAATCTGGCAAAACTGCAACGATATTAATGCGTGCCTATATCTTTTTATTATTTCCTAGCAATTCTTTCTATAGTTTTAAATATCTTTTAAGTATATGTTTTATTGCTTTACCAAATATGCCACTCATTGCGAACGACAAACAATGTTTTGGTCCCTTTTTTCTTTATTTAATGTACTTTTCTTGCTCGGTGATGATTGTTTTCTAGAAAGTAAATAATATAATAATCAAGTACGAAAACTTGCAATAACAAATTTAACAAATTATTATTCTTTTTTCATTTATTAGTTTTATTACAGTAAAGTGTGACTGTAAATTGAACATTTTTATGTAAAGACCTAAAAAAATTACTGCCATTCTACTTTGGCACTCTACGTTTTAACTACTTTTAAATTGTCTGACACCAGCATGGAAATTGTTTTAATAATATATAATATATTAAAACATAAATGAACTACTTTTTTATTTTTTAAGGTACATATTTACATCCATATTTATACTTATACTTAAGCTTATATTTATACTAATACTTGTACTTATACTTCTTATACTTTAACTTTTTCTGTTAAAATCGTTTATTTTCAGCGAAAGTGAATAAATATTTAAGCAAGAAAAGAATTTTGTCATTGTACATCCCTTTAATCAATTAATCTAAATTTAATTACTTAAGAAGATTTTTTAAAAATCTTTGAACAAAACATTGATTGTTATTATTTCAGCTCTCAACAGGGACACAAGTTAAACTTGTTACACCCCAAGCATTTGATTTATTTTATTTAAACTTAATTTTACTTTTATTTAAATTGTAAATAAAAATCTGTCTGGAAGGCAATGGGAAGCAGTATATTTTGCATAAGGGGATCTAAAATTAAAATTAAAAATCTTTTTGTTGGGCTTGTGGTAATGTTCTTCCTTTATTAACGTTTGTCTTAGAAAAAATATCGGTTTTTTAAGGTGTATCTCTCTGACAGCAAAAGATCGTGTTAGGTTACCGTATAGCCAATATTTGTACGTGTTAATTTTACCTATTTTAACCTATTAATTTTACCTATTAAAACTTTTTTGGTTAACCAGACCCACTGCGATTTGACGTATTTTTTTATATTCCAAGCCCACTGTACTTGTTTCGATTATTGACAGTTTGTTTAATTTTTAATATTTGTTTCTCACATTCATTCTGTTGTTATTGGAAAGGAATACAATTTAGTTTTCTTATTGTTGCAGTAACATTTTAAGACTGTTTCATTGGAGGTGAGAATTGAATATTACAGCATCAACCGTGGGTCCCTTGTGGGCATATATATATTTGCGATGTTTTAGGCTTAAGTGAATTAATTTGAAAGTCATTATTAAATTGAAATTCGAGCGAATAACAACTTTTTGCAAGATAAGGAAGAATATTTCAGCAGTAATATAGATTGTAATTAAAACAAATTACTGCCGGTGGAGAAAACCCTCTTCATTATATATATCGGTATCAAAAATCTAAATTATTTTCGATTATTTTTTTTAATTTTTTTTTAAATTATCAATAGTTTATGTAAAAGTATAGTAATAAAATATGTGAAACAACACAAAAATTAAAAAAAATAAGATTGTCTCTTTTTTAACTTACCGTTCAAGCTCTAGAAGAGTGCAATGTTTGTTATTTAAAAGAAAATTGTTTTTTGCTGACTCAAAGCCTACGTGATGGTGTATATACTGTTGAAATTATGATAAGTATATGTAGAGTACAAGAAGCAGACAACTGCAAAATAAAAAAGTAGCGCTAATTTAAGCAAAAGGAGCCAATATTTTATAGGAAAACTTTAAAAAAGAAAACTTATAATAATTATTGAAGTAGTATTTCGTTCATACTTTCGAATTTAATGTAAGTTTAGATTTATTTACAAAAATTTTAAATTTATTAAAACAAACACAAACAGTAAAATTCTGTTCATGCATGCATGCTTAATATCTGTATAAAAAATATATTTAAAAACTAAATTGTTTACACAGAAAATTTGCCAAAACAATAAAAATGTAGAATTTATGTGGCATAGAAAAAAAATTGTCACAAAAGATTTTCAAATAAAAGCAAAAATTATGAAATTTCGGCTTCTGATCTTGTGCATCATAATTGTCTTTTCTTGATTACATTTATCAATGCGAAATTCTCAAGAAAAAACCAAAACAACAGGTTAAGAAACTTCTATTAAATAACTTCGATATTTTTCAATAAATAAACTTTGCCTTTAAAGGCACTAATCTTGTCAAACTAGAACTACTATCAAATCAAGACAATTAAAATGAGCAATCGTTTTGGATAAAATTAAAAAGTACTTTTTTATATTAAACTAAACATTGTTATAATTTTATCATTTGCTTCCTAATTTATATCTCTTTCCAATTGATAAAGGTTTTATAATCGGTTTGGAATAAGGATTCATTTTTTTCAAAGAGTTCACCGTAATTAACATTTATTTATTTATATAAATTCCCAATATTCGCAAATCTCATCACTTTTATCAAAGATTTAAAATTAAAAGTATACTTGATGAAATTTCCTTACATTTACGCCTGTTATGCAAATTACGGTCACATATGTATTTACACATAAATACAAACATACTGCCTACATACACTCAAACAAACGTGCATGAAAAGAACACGCCTTTTTATCAAAATATTCTTATTCTCATCCAATCACTATTTCTTTTCAATTTCACATCAATATTATTATATTCGGTGTTTTATAATTCTATGGCATATAAAATATTTGAAAATCTTCAAATAAAAAAAGGAAGGATACAAACTTGGATATAGAAAAAGGTTATCATTGTCACCAATAACATTAGAAAGATAATATTAATAAAAAAACTCACAAATGTTTCCCATAAAATATTAAAAACTGCGGCATTGTAAAATTTAATTTAATATTTAAAAGCATCAGCCAGCTCGTCTCAATAGCATAAGCATAAGTTTTATCTTAGAAAGTTAAGGCAATTCTTTTCATAGTCGACTTTTTATCGAGTTAGTTAGCCTAAAAAATACCATATTCTATCACACTGTGTGATTATATTATATTATAACTTTCATCTAACCATAGCTCAGTCTAACAAAATAGTCGTAGGAGTAGTATATATACCAACCAGGCGAAGTATACTCATACTAGTATGTGTATACTAAATTATATTGGGTTTTCCAATAATAAGTTTGTTTTTAAATTGCGATAACACCAACAAAATGAGAATTTCGACATTTAGTTTTTTGACGTATTAGTAGTAGATGCATTGTCTGTTGTTACAATGTTCAATTTCGCACAAAAATCGCATTAAAATAATTAAAATCCACTATGAAAACGGTGGTTCTGTTAAAGTTACATTTCGTAAAATTCGTGATATTTTCGGACAACATAATCGTCCCTCTGTAACCGCTATTAAGAATTTGGTCATTAAGTTTGAGTTGACAGGCTCGATACAAAATGTGCGAACATAACGCGTGTTCGATCCACAGTATAACCATGAGCCACAGTGTTGAAGCAGATCCAAATTTGTCAATTCCTTGACGTGCTCAACAATTGGGGTTATGCAAAACCACCACATGGCGAATTTTACAAAAGGAATTGACTTTGAAGCCGTACATGGTTCAGCTGGTACAGGAATTGAGCCTGACTGACCACTCACATTGCTGTAGATTCGCTCAATCCATTCAGTAACCGCTATTAAGATCATTTTTTCAAACGAAGCCCATTTCAACAGCAGAATTACCGCATTTGGGCTTCTAAAAATCCTAGAGTAATTATTGAAAACCCAACGTGTCACTGCATGGTACGCCACGTGGTCTGAAGTAGTAGGGCCGTTTTTTTTTTCGAAAATGAGTCTGGAAATGCGGTAACGGTCAATGGATCGCGATATCTCGGGATGCCAAAAACTCAATCTAGACATATTATTGACGACGTGGATATCACTGACATGTGTGGTGCCACATGTCACTCAATGAAACGATAAATTTATTGCAAACTAAATTTCCCGATTGCATAATTTCAACACAATCAGCAGTTAAGTGGCCAGCCAGATCGTGTTTTAATACCACTGGATAATTTTTTGTAAGGCTATGTTAAGGACAGAGTCTATACTGAGCCAATCGAATAGATTTCAGTCTTAAAACTTGAAGGACTACTGTTTTGTTGGTAGACATTTGCCAGATATCATTTTTCATTCTCCATTACCGAACTTTTCTCTTCGTAATACAATAAAAATTTTAATCATCTTTAAATTTTTTGTTTTATTTTATAAAAAAACTTCTTATTGAAATAACCTTCATAATTGTAGTACGATATAGTGAAGTCACAGCAAATCATTAATGCAGTCATAGTTTGGTAATAGTCTGATTATAATTTACCTGCAGTTATAAAGTCCAATTATAATTATGATCTAAGAATAATGAATTCACAGCTCTATTATACTTTAGTCACAATTTAGTCATAATATAAAGTAATAAAATCCCATTCTTAATAAACTCACAATAGCGCCATAAACTATTTGTATGCCAGAGTCTTGACATTTTTTAAAATGTCGTAGCCGTACCCAAATTGAATTCTGGTCATATATAAACCACAGTCTGAAGGGGTTTGTCGCTATCTAAGCATTATATACTTATATTCTCATCTTCATCCAACTCACAACCTAAGCCTAATCATAGCCCAGTTTATGTCTGAAAAGTCAAATATGTTTTATTCATATTCTAGATAAAGTACATTCACATTCATATTCTAAAATATGGTTTAATCATAGCATAAACAGTTTTACATGTCTAGTTATATATATTTGACGTCTTTATTTGAAGTACAATCCTAGTATAATCTTAGTCTAGTTATATTTTTAAAACTATATATAGTTAATGCATACTCATTTAAGGCCAAGCTATAATCTAGTCGCTTTATAGGCTAATCATAGTCGAAGAATAGTTTACTCATAGTCCAATAATAGTCTCTTTATATTCCCTTGCCTTAGTATAATAATAGTAGAACATTAGTTTATTCATTAAATCATGACCATCTTTCATAAGCCACGCAGACAAACCACGTTGGGAGATTTAAGTTGGGTTTTTTTTTAATTAGAAAAAATTAAATGAAAAAATTTTTACAATTGCTATTCTTTTGTAAGAAAAATCCGTTTTAATTGTTAACGAAATTATTTTAATTTGATACCAGTAACCAAGTCATATATTTAGTTGATAAAGAGCTTAAAACTCTTGTCCTTACAATTTACATAGACATTGTTTTACACAGAAGCATGTAAATGTAAAGCAAATTATAAATACTTACACATGTAATTTTGCTTTCCCTTAGCAAAAACAATGATTCCTTTGCACACAAAGGATTTTAATTTTTGCTTTAGAAAAATCGTAACTGTCATTTAAAGATTTAATTTGCAATTAAAAATATGTTTGTGTCTAGTAAAACTTATCTTTTTCTTTTTTGCTTTAAACATACATTTTTTCAAAGTTAAAAATTGAATTTTTATGACTGGAGACAGTTTTATGAATAGATGAATTTAGAATAGAGCATTAAATTAAAAACATTGGAACAAAGATTAAACAATTATAAGCAAGTCGAAAAATAGTTGAAAAGGCATATCACAGCAAAAAAGGTTTTTAACTTTTAATAAACTTAGCATAGTTTATTAAAAGTTAAAAGAAATTGAAAAGTTAGAAAAATAAAAGCTATCACTTCCCACTGTCAAGAACAAATTATATTTTAAAATAAGGAACAATCCACTACAAAGCTTTAAAGTACAAGCACAAAAAATACATTTCGGAAAAATCAATACTTAAACAAACTTTGCTATCCCAACAATTAAAACTCTGAAAATCTTTCTTAACTTTAGTTTAAATTAAAATTTACTTTAATTTAAATTTACTCTTAGAAACCCGAAAACTAAGAAGAAGCAATTAACGACCTATTTAACATTTTTTTTGTTTGTTTTATATTCAAGTTCTTGTTTTTTTAATTAGAATGCCAAAGAACGCTATCGTTATTGTGAAACAAATCTATAATTTTAATATGTTGATAAATTAAGGAAAGGAAGAGATAAATTGCTCGTACGTCCATTGCATTTTAAAATACTATTTTTCTTGTTTGCAGCTTTTACCTAAAAGTGCTTCTTTTAAAGTGTGAGGTCAATTCGGCTTTTTAAATTAATTAATTAAATTTAAAATTGTGTTTTTTAGTATCCTTCGCAGCTTTAACTTATTTAAAATTTGGTTAATGACTCCCTGACGAGTTGAGTTGAGCAAATAACGAAGTGGTTATAGAAGCTAGCTTTAACACCAACAGTGAGTGATTTTGTTTAAAAGTAATATTTGGATTATTTCAAAATAAGAAAACTAATACATTATATTTTGATAAAATTATTTTAACTTGGCATATGTACTACGTCAATTATATGACATTGGGTTAAAAGTTTCCAATTGTTCGCCGAAATATAATTTGCATTATTACGGATTTGTTTGTTCTACTTTTAAGAAGTTTTTTACATTTGAATTTCTATTGTGCACCACATTATTGAAATGTCCATCAAAGTCTATAACTTAACGGTTAACATATTTTTCCTTGCGTTTCAATGAATTCTACAGCAGTAGCACTTTCCATTTAAGAAGCAGATCTGAGGGTAAAGAATAATCAAAATATTTTTTTTCCAGAACCTTTTAATTAACATTTACATAATTCTGAATAAATTGCAACAGGAGACTATATGTAGGTAATGATGTTTCAGAGGCCATAACTAGGAAAACAAATGATATTTATATAGAATCTAAGTACATTAAGGGTGATAGCTGCTTTAGTAATATGAATTATAATTATAACTTTAAATATATATTAGTTATAGTTTTTTGGCCTTTTTAATATTTTTTAGTAGTTAATTAGAAAGCACTAGGTCAATTTTAATAAAAAATCTTTAAAAAACTTTTATTTTTTATTATTTTTTCGATATTTCGCCACACCGTTTGTTGGCATCATCAGGAAAAACAAAAATAATAATGAACAAATTGAAAAAATTTTTGATTAACAAATTCAAAATAATCAAAAAATTTTTTCAAAAAACAAAACAAACAAAAACAATAAAAAACGACAAATTGAAAAAATTTTTTTAATTAAATAGATTGTTTAGTAAAACTAAGGGTGAAATTCAAAAATTAAATATGTCCAATGTAGTGTACAAAATTCCTTGTAACGGTAATAATAAGGAGAATTGTAATAAGGTTTATGTAGGCACAACAAAAAATAAATTGAAAACTAGAATCGCAGGACATAGGTCAGACCAGAAATACAGGAATAATATTAGTTTACAAAAAACAGCATTATCTTCGCATTGATCTAAAGTTAATCACTATCCTAATTTTGAAAATGTTTCAATTTTAAATTTAGAAAATAATTATAAACGTCGTTATATGTTAGAAATGTTAAAAATAATTAAAGTACCATTAACCAAAAGAATAAATTTTAAAGCAGATACGGAGAATGTTGCACAAAATTATAGACATTTAGTGCATAAAATTATAAAACAAAACTCTCTGTATCTGCATAATATTAATAATTAATACTTTAATTTTTGTAACGTTTGGTCATTAAATTTATGTTTTAAAATATATATGTAAAATACTATTGTTTTATAAATGTGTTATGTATTTTCAAAATTGTTTTTCATTTAAAAAATTTTTAATATTGAAAATTTGTTTGTATGTAAAACAAAAAAAAAAATTCAATTTGTCATTTTTTATTGTTTTTGTTTGTTTTGTTTTTTGAAAAATTTTTTTTAATTATTTTAAATTTGTTAATCAAAAATTTTTCTCAATTTGTTTGTTCATTATTATTTTTGTTTTTCCTGATGATGTCAACCAACGGTGTGGCGAAATATCGAAAAAATAATAAAAAATAAAAGTTTTTTAAAGATTTTTTATTAAAATTGACCTAGTGCTTTCTAATTAACTACTAAAAAATAACTTTAAATATTTAGCAAAACAGAAAATCTAGAAAGAAAATATTTGAAATCTGATAAAGATACCGAGATAGGCAAATTTTTAATTTTTTTAATTTCCACCTGAATGTCAATTGTGAAAATTTTATTTTTATTCCCTTGTTTTCCGGCATTTCTTTTTACAATTATTGACTTTCATAAAATTTTGCGTTCATTTACACTGTTTGTATCTAATCAATAGTTAATTAATCAATAATTAATTAATTAATCAATAGCCTAAGCAAAGAGCTGACTAACTCAGAAAGTTGAATGAGCATAAAAGTTACTGAGGCGTTACTTTAACTTACATTTTTGGACTTACCTACGCAAAATATATTTTTTAAATTTTTATATAAAAATTTGTAAAAATTCCCAGAAAATTTTCAAAATATTCAAAAGTGGGATCTTCCTATTCAATCTGTGTGAGAAAATTTGAATAATAAAACTATTTTTTATTTCGGAAGGCTGTGCATTCTGAATTTTTAATTTATATTTCTGATTAATTTAATTTTTAAGCAACTATCGAAAACTACATACAATTTTTTTAATTAAAAAATTACAAAATAATAGAGTACTATGTTGTTAATTTTATAAACTTTAGCTAGTCAGGCCTAATATATTTCGTGTCAATACAAACAATAATAGAGTTCCTTCGAAAGACCTAGAAAAGATTTTTGATAAAATCAGAAGATAAGACACATAATAAAACTGTAAATTTAAAACCAAATTCCTCTTAAGTAATCAAGGAGACTTCATATGCTCAGAATGTATTTTCTATGACTGACGTCTAAATTTACAATTTTTAACATAATAGAAAACTGAATATTTTGGTAATAGTGTACTTAAACAGTACACCAGTGGTGTCACACCAAATCACTAAATAAGAGAAAGAAGACATATCAAACTTAAGCTCAACTGTACTTCTACTATACCCTAAGCCTAAATGGCATATCTCAATTATTTCGAAAATGAGTACTAAGTAAAAGGCGTATCTCACATAAGTAATTAAATCCTGTATTAAAATTTAATAAAATACTCACTTAAAAAAATTTTTTTCCTTGAGATGTGACCTTTGGCTTATAAGAACAGTAAAAAAGTGTGGTTTAAATGCAAGCTACTTGCAAACCATATTTTTTTTCCACACTATTCTATTTGTGCAGTAGTAGTAGCGATCATGTGGATGTAACTTCATTTAGCCATAATTTGCCTAAAATTATATTTTTAATAATGTTATTTTCATTACAAAATCACTCTTAAGCTGAATCCACTTTTTTGTTTGTAATAGCTTTAATGAACTTTAAATTTTTTGATTTTTTTATACTAAAAGCAAAATATTGAAGGGTTTTGTAACCTAAATTTGTGGTTATTTATTAAAAGAAGAAAGTCTTTTAATAAATAAAATTTTATACTTTTAAGTACGTAGGTGAGTGTACCTTTCCTGTGACCTTGAAAAGTTTAATTTGTTTTTTTGTTTGTGTTTTAACGTGAAGTACTTTCGAGTGAATGTACAAATATTAAAAAAAAAAGGTTAAGAGTCTTAAATTGCTATTTCTGTTAAATGTCAATCAAACAGAAACAAATCAAAAATGACAACCTCAAATAAAGATTTCTGAAAATGATTTTTGATTGACTAAATTTAATGTTTTTATATAAAATGATAGTTTAAATAAACAAATAAATATTTAATGAAAACTTATGTGAGCAGTTAACCGATTCTGCTCGCAACGTCGCCAGATATGATTTTTGATTGCTTAGGGAATATAAAATAATTTGCCTTTTAGTCTTTTTTGCTGATTAAAAAAGATGAGGAAAGTTCAATATATTTAACTAAAATTTGTTTAAACGAATGAAATATAAAAATAAATAAATAAATAACCCAGCTTCCAGTAAATCTAAAATTAAAAAATGCCCTGATATCATTCCTTTCTGTTCTCATCAAATAAACAGTATATCATAGTTAAACTTGTCATCTAGTTAGTGGACAATACGAATTGAACACTTCTTTTGGTATGTTTAAGTAATACGGAACCCGGGATAAAAATACCGCCACAAAGGTTTTAAAACTCTTTAGTTCATAACAAATTATTTTTTCTCTTTACCGTACTATTTCTTATTACACTAAAAATGGAAAATGTATTAAAAGTCATATAATGGTTCTGAAAGGGTGTGATCATGAAATAACTTCTAAATAGTTTTAAAATTGTTAAAATAAAAATATAAAAACAACTGAAATAACTATTCGAACAAGATCGATGAGAGAATTACGATAAAGAACGAATGGGATGATTGGAATTAATTCTGCATGCAATCGCATTTAATACAATACAACACATTTAAGAGCATAAATTTATGATTTTAAAACTATTAAAACCTAATTTCCTAGTACTGGTACAATGCACTGCATGAGTAGGGGTCATCCACTGAGTACTGGTTCGAATGAAAAGAAAAAAGAAGAAATTTAGCGACATGCAAAACTTTAATTTTACATACTGGAATTTGTACTTCATTACATCAGAATTTGTGTGAAATTTAAAATTCTGGAAATTGATATTTGAAGCGCGGGCAAGGCAAAAAATATCACCACAGCAATTGAAAATTTACTGAAAAAATTTATGTTTGGTAAAGTTACTTTTTTTAAATTTTGAACCAATTCAGTTTTTAATTTCCGATTTCCAATACAACAAAGCGAAAATAACAATAACTCACTAAAAAAGGCATAACAACATCATAACAAGTATGGGAAATGCAGGTCCTTTCCTTATTTTTAGTGTAGTTGTATAACAATAGTACGGCTTTCGAAATAATGTCGGATGGATAAAATCTTCTCAAGAATTTCTGGGACCTTGGTAAATTACCATAAATATAAAAACATATATTAAGGGGTTGGGAATGAATGTTGTAGAAAAAACAAACGTAATGCTAAACTTACGTACCTTTCATATTTTGGCATTTAATACAATACACATTCTATTTCCTTACGATTTTTTAATTTTTTTTTTTTTTAAAGAGAAGTAGCACTTCAGGCAACAATGCCTATTTAGTCAAGTACCGTGCTACATTCTTTAGGAAAGGGATAGAGAAGAGATGAAACAGGTGGTGAAAGTAGAAGGATAGTCGGAAATTAACTGCCGTATAAAGACAGCAACAGCGACCAGTGAGCAGCTCCACCGACAGTCAATTTTTAATTTGTAGTGAAAAAAACCAAGGTCTTCGTTGGGAATCGAACCCACAACCCCCGTACTGACAAGCTAGTTCACTACCTACTAGCCTACAGGGGCACCTAATTTCTACCTAACATCTACCATTTTATATTTGCAGATATATTTTAACTTATCTTTCAACAATATTTGTGACGACTTTTTAACACTTTCAAAGTAGCTTTGTATTTTTAAATCAAAATTTTGTTCAGATTGGCAGAATCGATTTAATTACAAGTAGCAAATCAGTTCAATTAAATTTGTTTAACACACAGATGCAATCAATTATTATTAATTGTTAAGATAAGAAATAACTTAAGATTATATTTTGTTAATAGCAAAAATTAATTTTTATTATTAGCAGCTAAATTTAAAACTAAGCTAAAACAAAATGCTGCAAAAGTAAGTAAAGAAAACTTGACTTTAAATTCATTATTAAGAAAATAACAATACAATTGTTACTGTAAAATTGGATTGATAGCGACATCTTGTTGGATTAGTTATTTATCATATTAAAAAAGTAATGTAAAAAAAATACTGAAATGTAACAAAATTAATTCCTTGAATTAATTCCTGTTTATATGCCACGAACATTATATATATATGGAAATAAATATGCTTATACCATACGTTACATATTTGTGTGGTTAAAAGCATTTAAAAAATAGCAGAAATTAATGTACATAATTGATTTGATTTAAAACTTTATTGCCACTACACAAAAAGTACTCTACCTCACATCAATGATAACCAAAATATCTAACAAAAAGTATTTTATTGGATTTGTAGGTGACAACCTAAAAATTTTACAACTAGGGCTTGACAAACGTGAGGAATTATTAAACGAGTCAAGATAATGAAAACTAAATAAAAAAAACATCAAGAAAATGGCCCACAAATAACTACAAAGCAACAAAAAGAAAAAATTACTTCAATTTGATGGAGCGGCCAAACTGAGAACAAAATATGAAGTCTGATGATGTATGACAACCTAAGATAATATGAAGGCTATTTTATCTAATGGATAGGCCATTAGCCAGCAAATCTATTTGAACAACTTAAGTATTTTAAGTAGTAGGTTTCCTTAGTAGAATTCCCTAATATATACGATAATTCTTTTGGTGGAATCTTACGTATTTTGGCTATTGAAATTTATCGACCTTGTTACATTTTTCATAACACGGCATTTAGTCTAACCTATGACATTATTGAGTTATAATTTTAAAATTATTATTGCAAATATTTCAGATTATAGCAAATAAGTTATTTATGAATATTCCTTGTATTCTTCTTACAAAACTGGTTGAATACAGAGATGGTGTTAAAAATGTACATAACCTTAAATTTTTTCAATCCAGAAAAAGCTTCATTACATTTTGCTGGTGTCTAAATGTTTAATATATTCTTAAAAAAAATAAACGTTTGAAAAAAAATGTGTAAATAATTATTAATTTTTATTAGAAATTTAAATAAAAATTAATTTGAAATTAGGCCAAATTAATTGGTTCATTTTGTAATATACCGCCCTAATATAAATTACAGAAATTATGATTAACCTCTTTGAAAGAAATGGAGTAAGTAAGCTTTTGAACCCATAAAATGTTGAATGTTTTTCGTTTTTATTATACGACCAATACACTACAGTTTTGCTATTGCTTAGCATTTTCACAAGAAAACTGGTGTACATGATGGTTTTGCTAAGAATCAACTCCTGCATAAATATTTAGTAGCTACTGAGCAGAATAATATCATTGATTAAATCATAAGCACTAGTTAACAAGGCACTGTATATTTGGCTACTAATCCTACAAATTGGGATGTTCTGTTTAAAATTTCAAACTTTATTTTCACTCGAATGAACTTACTTCTTACATCTTCGATTGATATTCTTTCCACGTCAGCTTTATTGATTAACGACACAACGCATGAAGTGTTTCTTTAGAAAAAGGGTTTGACTTTACGTGCTAACATGTCTTGGTTGCGGCAGTCTACCCAGAATATTAAATAGTATTTGAAGATTAGTTTCCAGTTTCTAAATCTTCTCGTAAATATTTGTAAAATTTTTGAAGAGAGTTTAAATTTTCAATTGATAGCAAGCAACTTTTAAAACGCAATTCCCTGTAAATCATTGCTGAGATGTAAATACGTGGTTGTTTCGTAATGATATAAACTATTCAAGCACACTGGAAGACAATGTTTCATGAATATTTCAATTTGAGTGTGTTGGTTTTTTCGGTTTAATGAACTGATGAAAAAATTTCAATAATTCAATTTATACAGTAAAACGAAGCTTCAAATCTCGTAAATTCGTGTACAAAATCAAATGATATAAATTTTTTCCTTTGTTGACTTTATGTGTTATGCTTTAAAACCCTTCTATTTAGCTTACGTGCACAAAAATAAAAATACTATTAAAGTTGGGATTGTAGTTAAGAAGTTTGCGAACACCATGCAAATTATTTGTTTTTGCATTTCTTAAGGGTGTCAAGGGGAATATAAAAATTTGTTTTTTTAATTTCAAAAAATTGTCTTTAGCACCCAATTGCTCAAGGATATTTTAGTTTGTGAAGTGAATAATTTATTATTAAATTAATATTAAGTTTGAATATGAAAATTAAATTTAAAGTTTTCAAATAAATAGAACAAAAAGTATTTCACTCTTTTCTTATATTAATTAAATATATGTCTGTTTTTTATTTAAGATTTCTTACCATTATAAATGTTAAATACAGGTGAGTTTTTTGTTTAAAAAACACAAACTAAAAATTCACTAAGAAATTAATTACATAATTGTAAAAACAATATACCTGGGATTGAATTGGGGCAAAAAATCTATCTTAAAATAAAAAATAATATATAATATAATATAATATAATATAATATAATATAATATAATATATGGTATATATGTATATATATTTATTTATTTATACCATATTATATTATATACATATAAATAAATGCTGTTTTTATAGTAGTTTTAGAGCTTTAAGTTGTCAGCTATCAGGTGATTTGTGTCTAGATTCGACTGGCATTTCACGATAAATAGATTGATACCTAAACATAGCTTCCAAATACTATAAATAACACACAAAATAAGATTGTTGTTGAATTTTGTTTAGCGATGAAGCCCACTTTTGTTGGAATATTTAAATATTTTCGCAATAGTAATTCTTCTTCTTAATTTAAGGGTGCGTACATTTCCATAAATATTTAGTAATTTACAATTTATGTTTAATACAATTATGTTAATTCATTTATATTTAAAAAACTTGATAGCTAACGAAACCAATACCTGTTTTCTCTAACTTTTATCTTTCAAAATTATACTTAAAAACATTAAAGCCTCTAGACTTTCGCTTAAAACAGTTCTACAATTTGAATTTCTTCTTTCTTGTTTTCACTTAACATCTACTAACAACATCTATTTTATATTATTAAGAAGTTCATTAACTTTTCCTGATTTTGTCTTCAGACACGTTCAGTTACATTGCA
Source organism: Trichopoda pennipes (assembly GCA_030448955.1). Taxonomy (NCBI): domain Eukaryota; kingdom Metazoa; phylum Arthropoda; class Insecta; order Diptera; family Tachinidae; genus Trichopoda; species Trichopoda pennipes. Next base: position 6,953,838 of record JASKUP010000012.1, on the reverse strand, counting down.
CTTTATTTATTGCCATTAGAGGTTTCTTTTAAAACAAAATAAAAAATTAAATACTTAAATTCTAATTGGTTTTTTGATAATCTATTTTTTAACACATTTTTTATGACTTGTGTTTGAATTATTGCAAGACTCGCATGTCTGCTGAAGTATATGTAATTTGACATTCTTATGAATAAAAAATAAAAATATTCGATTTATGACCAAATGATAAAATATTATTTGAATGCTTTTAAAAAAGAATTACAAAATCATTTGACATACGAACAATTATTTTTAATAAATCTGAATTTAATATATAATTTATCTTTTTTATTTAACGACATTTTTTTTGTCTAATCTTTTATATTTTGTTTTATTTATTGTCTTTTTTTTAACAATTAAATACTTTTGGAGGATACTGCAATTTTAAGAGGATTTAAAACTTTTAGGTATTTTATATAAATACTTTTAATGCTCATTTTTTAAATTTATTCTATTATAATTGGCTAACAATTAATTTTGAATCTTAAAATGTTACATGTGTAATTCCAACAAGTGGCAGACACAAACTATTTTCGCATACCTGATGCTAATGTTTTTAACGTTCTTTTACTCAATGACTAACGAAACGATATCTCTCCTTCTTAGTGTTAGGCTATGGAAGATGTTCAAAGCTAGCGGATTTCTCAATTTGTCCTATAACCAAGAACACATTCAAGTCCCTGTGAATGTTCGAGTTCTTTATATCCAAGAGCCCACAGTTATCGTTTGCAGTATTCTGTTTAGGCGGCTTTAAACTTAACACATTATCTAATAGCTTCACTGCCATAAAAACGCATTAGGGCCTCCACATTAGAATTAAAATAGACGTTTATGTATTTTTTGATAGAACATTTGCTCCTTCATAGTGGAAATGGTTTAAAGCTTACGGAGCAATAATTAACAAAAATTTTTCCAAAAAGATCCATTTTCAGATTTGCCTTTTTTAAAACTGTTACCAGATTGAGTTCAGAATGCAAGTACCTAATTCTTAGGTAAATCGTATATCATTTAGTGATCCATTATTAATCGCAGAGTAGAGAGTGTATGCATTCATTCATATTCTAAGCAAAACAAGACTAAAGTAGGTCATAAAACTTAATTAAATTCGGCCAATCAAATTTCGGAAGAAAAATATAGTTTTAGCAAAAGATCGTAATCCCATAATAAAGGATAATTAAAATAAACCCTATACTTATATAAAACTTTCTGTATAACCCAAAATTTATCTCTATATATTTTTTTAATGAAAACAGGAAGAAAACTTTAACATATACATTTACAAATACAAAAATAATTTATAGCAGTTTGGCATAGTAAATAATCGTTATAGTGATATATAATTATACACAGAGGGCCAGTTTAGTGTGTTGTAGTAATGGGATAGGCAGGAAGTTTCATATTAATGTTGTTTAAAAGAAAACATTTTTATGGCTCTAAAAGCATATTTTTATTGCAATAATTTTAAGATTTCAAACATAAATTCTGTACTAATGAAAATGTAGTAATAAAATTTAGTACTATTCTTAATAAAAATATTGATTTGCGATATATGTTTTATATTATATTGAAAATTTTAAGCTCAGAAAAAAAGAAATACAGCAACCAGAATCTTCACTATTTCTATAAAATGAAATCATGCTCTAGCCTGCTGTTCAAAAACTATTAAGTAACGTTTAGTAAGGTATTGTATTAAGCCGAAAATCATAGGTAAAGTACTAAACAATGCTATTTTGATATTTTATTAGCATATACTAAAAAACAATAAGTAAAGGCAACTGCTAAGAAGATACCAAAAAGTTTACGATATGCAAAGCCGCAAAAAAATCAATGCCAAAAATCCTGTAATAAATATAAATATTACGGTGAGATTAATTATTTTCTGCAGTACGACACAAGGAGTAGATATGTCTCAGGTCAGATGGAATAGCTATGACTCTAAATCAATTGAAAAAACGATGTGTGCTATAATAAGCGCTATGAGATCTGGTACTATACCAGATTTCTTTAAACTTAAACCTCTGCCGGCTATTATTGAAGACATATTATTTTACTATTATTTTAGTCTACAGGACTATAATCATTAAGAGAAGCCATCCTATTTCATCAATGTTAATACATTCTCTGTCATACTACTATCATCCTAGAGAATTGAACTGATGCACAGATATTGAACAAAAACAATATGGTTACCTGTTTAAGCCTTGCGTATGACACCCTTAACATAGAACTTTTATATCTGCCCAACAGTGTTAAAAAAGTATGATCTCTTTTTGTTATTTTAGTTGCAATCGATGAATTTGTTAAAAACGAAGTATTTCCAAAAAAAAAATAAAATTGAAAGAAAAGGAAAAATAGATCAAGAATAAGAAAAAAGAAATTAACTACTTGTATCTGTTGAAGTGTGATTTCGAATACATTACTATAGTAACGTTGCCACTAAGCTATAAAATACAAGTAAAAAGAATTTTTTTTTATTAAATCATGAAATTTTATTCCATTAAATCAATTAAAGTCATACACATTAGGGAAGAAATGTGGTTTGTGAAAAAAAAATATATTTTTGGAAAAGAAGATATATTATTGGATAAAAAATATATTTGGATAAAATAAAAAATATATCTTGGATAAAAAAATATGTTTTTGGATAAAAATTTTTAATTCCAAATTTTGGGTCTGATTACAAAAAATTTTTATATGGTTTTTAAAAAGGCTTTTCTCATCTCAGACTTTTTCACGAACTTCATGTAACTTTGTAACTTCTAGCAATTAAACTTTTTATTTGCCTGCCAACAACTTAGTAGGACGTTGATAAAAAAAGTTCACAAGATAACAAAAAACATTATGATTTCCGTGCCCAAATTATCATAAGATTCTTATTGTGTGTCTCTACATCCCTATTGCATGATATAGATACTAAATTTTCATAGAAAATATTTATGACATACATATCTTCAATTAGAAATTATGATAAAATTAAATTAGAAATTAAATATTGTATGGATAACCAAATATAGAAATCTTTCAGCATTGGCATAAAATACCTCTTCTTTTCACACTATAATCGCTTTCAAACGTTATTAAAGAGATGATATTTATTTCTTATCAAAATGGTTCTGCCATTTCAGCCTTTACTCAACTGTTGTTTAGATTGTGTTAATAAGTATTTGTTTTAGCTTCTTAAGTTAAAACCTCACAAAGCTCAACTTTTTTTCATTTAGAGAAGAGCAACAATGTATCAAGATTTTTAAGGAACAAAAATAAATTAAATTGTTTCAGACTATTTTGTTTTAGCTATAAAATCATATTTTGTAACCAAAAGAAACCACAAAAAACCATTAGAAGTTTTATCCTTTTAACGGAGCTTATTTTGTGGTACTTAACAACTTTTCTATATCCTTTTGAAGCAGCAACTTAAGAATAGAAAATTATACACTTGCAATTTCTATTTCCATATTTAATTGATTTTTTTTCAGTTTGCCATTTAAGAAAAACAAAGTAAACTAAAGCCGCCTGTTTACAAGTCGCTTACCTTCTCTGTCACTTGCTTTAATATTTTATTTCCTGTTTTAATTGATTTTATTTCTGCTATACTTGTCATGTTTGGATTTAGTCATTTTATAAATGTGTTTTTTTTGTTTTACTAAGATCTTGAATTTCTAGAGACACGAAGATTTTTTTCTCTTAATTAAATCTTATGTCTTAAAATAACACACAATAATTCGTATTTATTGTTGATAAAGCAACTAAAAAATGTATGTTAAAGTATTATTGTTTTAACAAAAACAAAATTATTGTTAGATTGTTAGTTTAGGAAACTATCTGGCAGTAAAAAAAAAAGTTCAGTCTTTTATATATACGTACTGCTCATATAGCCCATCTATTACCTTCTCCAAAATATATCGTATTGTTAAGAACATGCTTTGTTCAGGTTTTAAAAGAAAATAATTAACAGCAAAAAGTAAAGGAAATGGCATATTGTGTGTCTTTTTACAAATTACGCAGTTTCACACAAAACAACAACAACAGGCTTATTAAAAATTCAAGGAAAGAAGTTAAACAACAGAAAACAAAACCACCGTACAAAAAAACAAACCAACACACAGCCAAACCAGCACCTACGATGATGAACGATGATAACAACAACAGTATTTCCTCTGATGTTCAATAAACAACATTCAATAAAGAAATAAAATAAACATCATTCAGTAAAGCCATACAAATAATAAAGCATCTTTTAGGCGTTACAGTGGGAAATTCACCATCGTTTTATTTTTGTGTGCATTTAAAGTGAATAAATCGTGTGTATTTAAAAATATTATTTTCGATAAAGGGACTTAATACAATAGAACGTTTATTAAAAGAATAAACGTAACAGTATCTTATTTCTTTATTGTCGAGACTAAATATCGTTTCAATTTATTGGCGGAAAAAATTTGTAAAAGAATTAAAATATTAAATATATCAAATATGCAAAACAAAAAATAATGAGATTCTTTTTTAAAAGTAATTGTTCTTAGATTAATTTGTTTTATGAAAAAACTAATGGTAACCGTTAGTCATTTTGCTACCATGAAACTAAGAAATACAGTTTGTTTATTGGTTGGAAAATAGGAAATTTTTTTTTTAATAAGTTTTTTGTCTTAATCAGTGTCAGTTGTGTAAAGATAAGCACAAATATTCGGCATTCCTTTTATGACACCTTTAGCAGTTTGCAATTATTCCTGAATATTATTTTGTTTTCGTTTTTAATAAAGGCCATACGCTGATAAAACAGTAATTGCTAGAAATAGAAAATCAAAACTGTTGAAATCATTGAATTTTTTTAATCAAAATTAAAATTTCCAAAATTTCTAATTTTCCAAAAATTTGTTTATGAACAACGTTTAAAATCGAATTAATAAATGGGTTGAGGGCATTGGTTTAGTGGCCTAAAACTATTTTTGCATTGTTGGTTTAAGGTCAATCACTAGACCCACTAGTCGATAATGGAACCAAGCAAGTAGCCTCCCAATTATATCACGAAGATATCACCTTGAAGTAATATCTATTCTGGGTTTTAAGAAGAAATTGTGTGAATGTAAAATAACCTATGTGAAGGATAATAAGATAGTAAATTAATTTCATACTTCTTTTTATTCTTGCATTATATGGAGTTATTTGTTAAATCTAAAATAAATAATATTTTATAAGTAAAGCAAAGGCTACTGCGTCTTAAAAAGATAATCTACCCAAACTTAAATTCAAATCTTTCATCTTATTGGAAACACAAAAAAAACACATCCAATTTTTGCTTTTTTCTTTTACTTCTGATTGTATTTTAAAGAGCATATAAATCAATTTTTATTTATAATTAAATCGTTTAGAAAACGTGAGTAGAAAGAGCAAGAAGCTTTGCTGAAAGCAATGAATTTAACTTACAAATAAAAGAAAACATTTTAAACGACAAAATAAATTTTACAATTAAAAACTGAGAAATACTTTGGTCGTATCTTTTAAAACGAAGACAATTTCTAAATAAATTTTATTAAAAATTTAAGCATATACAACAAAAAACTTCTGTAACTATAACTTCTATTAAACTTTTAACTTAATCTAAAAGCATGGCAGCAATAAGTCATCTGTTGAGGCCGTAAAAATGTTGACATCAAAAATGAATATTTATTACTTTAATTTGCGCATTCCACAGAAACACAAAAACACATACATAGCTCACGGAATATCAAAAATATTTTCCACAATTTTCGCTGTTATATGATTTTCGTTTTTATTTAAAAGGGGAAAAACATATTTAAATATGCAGATAAATAAATGATAAGGGTGCATACGAAATTATAGTCTTTATGAGAAAACAATTTTTTTGTTTTTTCAAAAGAATTTCAAGATAACCGAACTCACACAAACAAATGAATTTTATTATTATCCACATATTAAACGTTAGCATTCCATTCAGTGGTATTCAAAAGCTTCAATCCATAAAATCCATAATCTTTCTTAAAAGGCCAGCAATTATGAACACTATAGAACTTGAAATTAATTTTTTTGGCATAAAAGGCTCGAATTATTTACAATAGAAAAAATTTTAAAGCAGAAACCTTGCGAAAGCTGTTTTACATTATCAAAATCTTTTTAGTGAAACTTTGTTTCAATTGAAGTGAAATTAAGAATCTGAAAATGGTCACTTAATTTTTTCAAACCTTTTCATTAAAAGCAGAATTTATTAAAACTTATTATTTAATATAGACAGTGTTTCAAAATTGAAGTTAAATAAATAACTAAATGTAAATAAATAAATAACTAAATCGATGATCTGTTATCGTTTATTTTTGCTATTATTATAAAAGATTATTAAAATTCTAATCTGTGCACTGTCAGATTGATGCTGTTAAAAAAAATTTATTCCTTCTTTTCAAATATTCAGCAAAAAATTGCACAGCATCTAAAAATGAGATATCCTTTGTTCTTAAATATTCTGAAAGAATATTTTTAATATTTTTTAAAATTTTTTTTTATAAAAACAGGCACTAGTTAAGTCTTTATTCGCTAAGTAGCTTATTGATGAGTTGGTAATATTAAAATAGAATTAAGCAAGTCGTTACTTATCATCGTTTAAGAGTGTGGTCAAACAAAATCAACAGAAAACTTTTTAAAAATTCTAAAGTTCAAATTCAAAATTGGAATTAAATATAGAAGAATAGACTCTAGTAGAAATAATTAAACTTCTACTTAAATTTATACTTATTTATTTTTTTAATTGCATGTCATTTCAGAATGCATATATTTACTTCATTCGAAAATTTTACTTACAATAATTATAAAAATACTTCCTATTGAAAATTGTTTTAATTTAAGGGAAACGAAACACACAAAGAAGCAAAATAAACAAAAAACAAAAGATACATGAGGTATGTAGGTGCGCATTAAAGCACATGTCAATTAAAAAAAACCTATGAATGTTAACGTGAGCGAAGCACGTGTTTAATCTTAAGAATGTGAAAGAATGAGGAAATATAATGTTCATTTGTTATAAAATTTAATGTTATAAATGGTGTTTTTATTAAGGTATAACACTTTAAAATAACAAAAAACGTTAACTCTAAATGATAATACCCAGAAATGTCATGCAGTGCTTACAGGAGAATTCTTTGCTGTTGCAGAGAGCATCAGTCTATCCGTGATCGTTCACAGAATTAAACATGTGTCCATATATTTTATGGAAGCTTATGTGCCTACAAAATTCAAATCGTACAATGGGTAAATTCGGCGAATGGGCCCGAAGCAAGATTGCCGAAGCAAGTTGTGGTAATTTTCAAGTTTATATTAAGACACCGTTACATCAATTGAATAACCGTGATGTGTAGTAGTTGTGGTTTCAACAAGATGGCGCAACGTGTTCACAGCTCGTGCCATATTTGATTTATTAACGGAAACGATTGGTAACTGTATAGCTTCACCTTTCGAACCCATTAATTTTTCTCAAAGACCGCGTGATTTAATGCTGCTAAACTATTTTCTGTCGGAGTTTTTGAAGTTGCTAGTCCACGCCGATAAGCCCGAAACGATTGACCACTTGGAGACCACAAATGCTGGAAAAAGTCATCGAAAATTTGACCTCCAGATTAGACTACGTCCTAATCAGCCGTTGCGATTACATGCCAGGAGGCACATTTAAATTTTAATGCCAGAAGCTTATCCTGCGAATAAAGTAAGTTAAATGCCAAAAAAATATTGATTTAAGAATTTAGCGAAGAAATGTTTAAATAAATATAAAGAAGCATATATACTCACGCTGTTCAAATGTAATTGAACATACTTTTATCAGAGAAGAGTTCTGGACAAAGAAAAAATTAAAATTAGTTTTCATTTTATTTGTTTAGTCTAAATATAGTTGGATATAAAAATTGTTGTCCTATTTCATATTCGTTTGACCTTAGTAAATAACCCTTATTATCACACGTAATTGATAAGAAAGATATACATACAGTATTTAAGATAATTTTTAAATACAAATAAGTCAGTGTCTTACAGACATTCAAGCGATTTAATTAAACAAATCAAACAGTTTATTTTAACACACTCAATGAATGTTTTATGAACTAATACCGACACCAAAGAGCACTTAGCGAAGTCAAACACAGATTTTCATAATTATCAAAAAAAAAAAAAAAAAAAATATATATATATATATATATATATTATTATTATATTATATTATATTATATTATATTATATTATATTATATTATATTATATTATATTATATTATATTATATTATATTATATTATATTATATTATATTATATTATTATATATAGTATTATTATATATAATATAATTATATAATATTATTATATATAATATAATATAATCAAATATAATATTGTATTAAATTATATATAATTATAATAGTGTACCGTATTTTTGTATTGAAAACAATAAAATAAAAAAAATCTCAAAATGGCCACAATTACCAACCCCCAGTCGACCAAGAAAAATCATTAAAAATGTATGTTTTTTAAATAGTGCCTTTAAAGGCGCGCTACGTAAGTTCGACAAATATCAGCAAATTAAAAAAAACATTAGTGAGCTAAACTATATTTCTAAAAGCAAACAATAAGTTCTCACAATCCCACCTTTAACGCCCTTCTCCAACATAAATAAATAAAAACCGACAAGCTGCATACGTGTCTACTAACACCCTGACAAGTAGTGTCCAGCATCATCTATGTAGCCGAAATATTGGTTTTGTTAATAAATGAATAATAAATAAAATATCATGTACAACCTCATTCTTCCTTTAGTCATATAGTCAGTATGGCACACAAATAAGTATGCTTTGAGGTGCAACACCATTCAAGAGAAACAAATAGTTACGAGTGCATACATGTTTGTAAAACCGATCACACATATTTCAGTAATTACAACCACAATATTCTGATGAAATCGTTGGAATTAATTTAAAACTTGTGTTAGTTATTTTAATTGCAATGACAATTGTTAATTACAATATTTTTTATGGACAAGAGTTTAAGAATTTTCTTTAAGATCTAAATAAACAAAAAAAGTTATTTCATTTGATTTTGAGAAGTTTTATGTATTTTTTTATTTTGTTTTTTCTATTTTTATTTAATGACAATTTTAATAGTTTTATAGCAAATTTAAAATTTAAGGCATTTTTAATAAAATTTTAGTTAATAAATGGATGTTTTTGCCTAGTTTTTTATATTACACACTTATCAGCATCCTAAGGATAGAAAGGCCTACTGATATAAATCTTTTTGGAACCCTTTTTAAAGATGTAATACTAGTACATGTAGTTAGTTTTCCACTGTGATGATATCATCAAACTTTTAACTTTGATTTATTATTAAATTTAATTTAAAGATTTTTTTACTCTAACACATCCTAGCCTCTGTTTTGTAATTTCTTTTAAATTTACACAAAAAATGTCAATAAATTGACTTAAAGAATACGGCAACAATAATATTGTTGCCGTATTCTTTTTATCATTTTAATCATGATTGGTTCGACATTTCTTCTTTATATCTTTCTACGCCCTGTATTTATTCAAAATCGTGGAGTATATCAGTGTTGCGACAACTTAAGATTTACAAACAACAACTTATCATTTGCTTTACATTTTTCTCATCATTAAAAAAAAGATTTTTGTGATTTATTTTAATCCTTAATTTATGTAAACTGGCATTCATTGGCCAGAGTGGGCCAAATATAATCTTATTATTATAAATAAAACCTAATTTTTGCAACTTTTCTTACATGGATAGCGAACTACTGTTTTACAGCCAGTCATGGCGCGTTTAAAAAAATCGTACCTGCGGATTTTTTTGTTTATGTGAAAATAAAATTTTTTAAGGTTGTATTAAGTAAAAAATATTTATTAAATTTACTTTTAGATCAGAATCTGATGTTTTCGCCACAAATTGCCAAAATAACTAAATTAATAGCAAACCATTAATGGCCAAAAGAACATATATATAATAAATAGCATGTAAACGTCAAAAATATTAATTACATCTTTTTAGACTGATAACATAAAAATTATTTGAAAACATACCGAAAACTTAATAACTACTTTTACGATATTAAACTTTTGTGACCTTCAGGGTTGTTAAAATAAAAAGAAATTTTATTTTGTTTTTTGTTTTATTAGTGGTCATTAATTAACTTACATTACACTTAACTTGCCAACAACTTGTTTATTGTTGTTATTAAAAAAGTTTGAAAAATAAAATATTTGAGGTAAAAAATTATGAATTGATTTGTTATGTAAAACTTTTATACGAATTTTTTAATTTAAAGTGACGTCTAAAATAATAAATAAATAAATCAATTTTAAATTTAGTATTTTGCAATAAATTTCATTTATAATAAAAATGGAAGAACGTTAATGAAGTGCGGTTTTAAGAGAAGACATAAAAGTTAATAAGTACAACAAATTAATGTCCAAAACAGATATTGTACTCGGATCACATCAATTATTTGGTTTTTCTTTAGGTATTTATGAAGAGTTACACAATAATAATAAAAATAAAAAAATAAATAATAAAATTATTTTTTTATAATAGATATATATTAATAATGTTGCTTTTTTGCTTGAAAAATGTATTTATTACTACAACAAATGAGTTGATACATTACTCAAAATATTGTCCATCGTTAGCGTATGGATTACGGGCCAAAAAACTGCGGTAACGAATGAATCAAGCCAATTTCTGACACCCTGTTCTGAAGTAAAGCGTATTCCACTAAGGGCGTTCTGCATTGTTCGACACAAATGGTAGTTAGAAGAGCAAAGTATAGGGTATCAGACGAGTGAGCCAAAACTTCTGCTGTTTTCCAAATAGTTTTTAAAGGGAACATGTAACCGAGTGTTGTCATGAAAGATTATGGCCAATGAATCTATCGAATATTCTGATTGTTTTTTTTTTGTTACTCTCTGTACCTCTATTTTGTCTTCGGTATAGGTACCCTTTGATCGTTTGACCCGATTTCCACAGCTCATAATACAAAACACCCTTCTGATTCGAACAAATATAGAGCGTTAACTTGGCGTCATGGATGTTCCTCTTCGGCGTTGATTTATCTGGTTGACAAGGCTTTATATATAATTATATTATATATTAATTAATCCATATATTTAAAAGAAGACAGCATGATTTCATTATTAGTAACAATACGATGCAGAAATGACTTCTTTTTGTAGCATTCAAGCATCAATTCCGATATGAAAAAAAAGGTTTTAACGTCTCTCGGTTTCAATTCATGTGAGGCCCAATTTTCTTGTTTTTTAATCCCAATGCTTCTAAAACATAGGAAAATGGCGTGTTGTGTGACTCCAAATGATAATGTCAGTCGTTCTTGCGTTTGACAACCGCCTTTGTTGAGTAATGCTTCCAATTCATCTTCTTATTCAGACTTCCCCGCAAAACGTCTATCGAATACTGAATTATAATGACAGATGTTTTTATCTAAAATACCATACTTGTTATTATTGATTGACACAAACCATATTTGAAAATTATGCCTTATATTTTCCAAATCAACATTATTAACTTGTATGCTAATATTTTTCAGAACGAATAGTTTTCAGAAACAAGAGGTTTTATAGGAGATTACTAGGAATTTTTTGCTCAAACTGTCAACGCATCATCTGTATGGGGAAATAAACAACAACCTTTCAGGTGGGAATCTTAACAAAATTCACTTGCGGCATTGAATTTGAATTGCAACTCCTATGAAGCGAGATCTGTGGTGATTATGTATTGCATATTTGCAGGTGACAATAGCTCAACACTTAATTTTTTCCCTAACTGGGAGAGCCATAATTATGGAACCGACAATCTAGTCAAAAAAATGCTTCTGGATCTTAGTAAGAATGCTTCAAAGGTTCTTACTTTGTGGTTAATTAAGAGGTGTGGTTTTTTAAGCGGTATGGTCTTCGAACCCATTAAATTATAATTAGGAAGTGCGAAAATAAATATTACTATCTTCTATGGATATATTCAATTGGCTTACTATGACACCTCGATGTTGGACTGTTATTTCGATGACTGTATAAAAAACCCAATTGTGTTGCATTAAATACATAATAAAAAAATAAAAAATTAATAAAAAAATTCATTGTATTTTGTAGTTAAGTATAACGGACGTGCGATTAAATTTTTTAATGCCATGTGAAAATCATTTTAACATAGTTATCCATATGCAAAATATAACAAAACTTGGTTATATGTAAATAAATTAGCAAAAAGTACTCCAAAGGATGGCGGTGAATTGAGTGAATAATTTATCAGTCATTGACCTCTTCTCACACTTCAAGGAGTACGAAGTATTTCCTGAATTCTTCAAAATCGTACGGATACAGCCTACATAAAATAGCTAATTCGACGAAAGGAGTGAGGAACATTACTGAATTTAAAAGAGTAGAGGGAAATAAATTATCAATTATTCACCTTTAACACTAATAAAGTTTGGAAGTATCCCTTAACAACTCCGAACTAAAATAGACATAACGTGTCTAAGAAAGATACCGCAGTTATTTAATTAAAACCTTATAAACAAATATTAACGTCCTGTTTAGCTTAAAAAGTAACTGATGAAGTTGCCTATTTGCAAACGTTTGTAAACATTAACAGTTCATGTGTTTTTCTTCTTTAATGGTGGCTAATCAAATCAATTTAACAATTAAAGTTTTGTTGTACCCATAAATAGATACGTCTATAAAGTAGCAGCAAGAGGAGATACAAAAATATAAAAATTGTCTTTCGAAATTGTGTAAAAAAATTTGCTGATTCTCAAAAGATAATTAATTTCTTCTAATTTACATCTTTCTTATCTTTACAAAAATTTTTTTTATTTGGCATGTTAAACAAAAATATAACTTTTAATCAAATTAAATTAGAACTTATTTGTGCTCAGCAAATATAACTTCAACCTAATGGAGTCGATAATAAATTCAACTTTAATAATTTGTTGCTGAAACAAATCCCATTGAATTTTTAAAATAATCAGAATACATAAACTATATCGTAGCAATAACTAAACAATAAAATGAAAGGTATTTAGTTAGGTTAGGGTTAGATTTTATGTATTTATCTATTGTCTATAAGATAGCTATTTTAGCAACTAACTATATCTTCAGTAATTTAAAGATATCATTTCATCATTTCAATGTAGCTTACACACAGGTAAAGGTTAACTAAAAAAAGTAAACATTATCCCTTATTATTGTATACTTACGGCCATATTTTTATATAAATATATACGAACAGTGTTTTTAGTTCTTCACTTTACACATTTTATTTTGAAATTAATAAAATAGAAATAGATTTTTGGTAGTATAACAACTTTCAATCAACTAACTGTTGATTGTTCGCCAAGAAATCTTTAACCAGATTTTAAATAAGCTAAAGCTGCTTATTCTATTAAAACAACTTCTTTTTTTTTGCCAACTGAGAAGTGGACACAAATCACAAACATTAACGTTTAAACAAAATGCCAACAATCAATAATGACTTAATATTGACTTCATTTTTTCATAGTCACAAACAGTTTTTCTTCAGTGTAGTTGTAACAAATTATCAAAATTAGAAACAATCAGCAACAACCATATACTCTTATTTTTTTAATAAACTGAAATACATAATGAGTTGCCAGAGTGTGTTTAAACAAGCTTTTGCAATTCATATTATTTTTATTGTAGTTCACTTTTATGTGTGTAAATAACCCAAAAAAACTATAAAGGTAGATTCTACAGTATATGGTTCTTAAAGGTTGCCTGGCGAATTGAATAAATCAGCTATCACAGCTTTTTCTTAAATCGAATAACTCCAACCAACTCCATTAGAAAATCTCTATCGGTGCAGTTTTTATGAAGACTTCATTCTCGCTGTAGTTTTATTTATTTTGACAGAGTCAAATTCTTTCTTAAAATTAACTGAATAGTTCCAGTTTGATTTTCGGTAGCAAATTTTCTTAAATACTTTCCTCCAAATTACTGAGGACAATAAAATCAGTTACAACGCGCATGAACGCTAAATATCTGCATTTTATATATAAAATCTTATGTCTGTGGTTCAAACACCTACCCGTACATAACATTAAGCTTAATTAGAAAATATTTGTTCTACTTTAATTCATTTACATAAGCTTATTTACACATCCTTTTAGTTCAGGATAAAAGTCACATTGAAGTCACATTCACGTTGCAAACAAAATTGATGAACAAAGAAATAAACTATTTTATATTCTCAAAATGTTAAATTCCTAAAAAACCAATACATTTCTTTCATGACAAAACACAATTTCTATTTTATTTTTATTTTTTGTTTTATTTTCCAAAAACATACCACCACGAGTTAAAAATTTACTATTTTGATTTATTTAGTTCTTTCATTTTGTATGTGGTGTGCTTTTCTTTCCTTATTATGTTTTTATAACCCTTTTACTTTTTTGCTTTAAAATTAACTTTGGGCAAAGCTTAAAGCAAAACAATACCAAATCTAATATATTTGTGTAACTAATTAACACGTCATATTAAACTATTTATAACACACTCTGCTTCCTATTTGCTTTAAGGTTACAGTCTATATTATCTTAAGTGACCTCATTGAGTTTTTGTCTATTAATTTTTATACGTAATTATAATTTTATATTTAAACTTAATATTAACGACTCTCTGAAGTGTAATAAGTTGAAAAAATAAAAACACAATGAAGTAAAACAATTTGACATAAATTTGATATAAAAAAGCTGCAATGTTAAATGTCATAAAACAAAAGATATAACAGTTATTATATAATAGATAAATATATAATAATTTAATATAAAATGGATTATCTTCTATAAAATAATAACAAATTTAATGTAATACTCGTATTTGCAAAGAAAAGTAACAAGTTTATATCTGCCATTTAATAAAAATGAATTTTTAGAAATTATAATTTATTTTGAAATCCTTAAAATAAATATTTTAGAACGTAGTAAATTCCCTTTAACAAAAATGGTTCACAATATCATTTTTATCGTTTTGTTTATTTATTAACTAGCGAACCCCCTGCACACTTCGTACTGCAGAAAAGAAAATAACAAATCAATTCGAATTCATTAAATTCAGTGATAAATTGCTTTTATTGTAAACAACATTTGATGTTTTTCCATTTTCGGTGTAAATATACAAAACCGATGGTTTTCCAATGCGCGAATAGGCTACATACAACCGTCCATGTGAGAAAACTGGATACTTTACACTCCACAAATTCCTAAGGATTGGCCTTGCGCCTTATTATGGTAACCGCAAACGCAAGGCGAACAGGAAACTGAAGTAATTTCAATTCAATTGGCATATCAGACGGTATCAATTGAATTCAAAAATTCTGTTGAATAATTCACAACATCTTCTTCATTGGTAATAGTATCCACAGATTTGTATGACACCAATTCACCAGGAATCTTTGATTGTATAGCCATTTTTAATTCCGTAACAAATTTGTTCTTTGCCGATAAAACTGCTCTGCCACTCAACCATGCATGCCATGTGTATTTTTGTGCTATGTTAGGGAAAACACATTCAATCAATTCCTTTTTTTTGACTGTACGAAATGGCAAAAATCATTTGGCAATGTTATCAATCCAGTTCATCAACAGGCATTGCACCATTCCCAATTTTTAGCAATTGCTTAGAGAACTTTTTAGCAGATGGATCACTCTTGAACTGAACACGAACGTTGGCAGTGAGTTTCAATGTTTTAACAAATCTCCATAAATATAAAGACGTTAGTTTCACCGGCAGTTGTCGATCTAGGAATGACGGGCAATGTTTGCCTAAAATCGCCTGACAATAAAATCAACGCACCATCAAAAAATTCCGAATTATCTCGGAGATCTTTCATTGTTCTTTCCAAAGCTTCAACAGATTGCTGTTCCAGATGTTTTTGAAACGTTACATATGGGAGTTTCATTAACTTGGTAATTCTGTGGCAATTTCAAAGCAGAATGTGCTGTCCGATCACCATCTAACAAAGGGGCTGCAATGCCAGAAGACGCCAATGCAAATTTATTCTGGAACCGCATCGTTGCCAACAACAATGAAATTAAAAACGTGTTTCCGGTGCATCCTGGTGCATCTAGGAAATAAAATCCACCGGCTTCACTATTGAAAGCTTGCATAATAATATCGTACGCATTTTTTTTTGCTTCGCATTCAATGTCGAAAGATTTTCGTGAACAAAAGCATTTAATTCGTTGCGATCGCATTGTTGTTCACTTAGCAGTTCTAACTCAAAAATGTCATGCATTGCGCGATTAGGTGATGGCATTCCCAATTGTGATAATGTCTTGTTAGCAATCGACAAACAGAAATCTTCAATACAAATCAATGCTTCATTGTAAATTCCCGGCGTGAAATCCATTGAAGGATTACGATTTTCTTGACGCACTCGAAACAGAATATCTCCCGACAGACAGTCTTGAAATTTTGTCCACAATTCAGATGGATTCGATGGAAAACAGGCAGAAAAAATAATTGCAAACAAAGTAATGATGATAATGATGAGCGACAACTGCTGCATCTGCAAGTGTTTGTTCCCAATGAATATCATTTTCCAACAAATTAAGCTGTTGACACGCTTGTCAATATGTCGTACACAAAACTCCATTGACTGCCCTTAACTGTAGAAATGATGTTGGCCCACGAACGTTTATTAACAGCAAACGTAAATAAAAATACTCGGAGTTATTTGGGTGAACAGTATGGAAATGTCCCAAAGTATCACTTGAATATAAATTTTGATGGCCATCAAGACGATTTCCTTGCTTGTGCCGTTGGAACTCCACGTAAAATACGTTGGCATTTCTGCATACAATAACGTTCCGGCAAAAGCATCAACTTCACACAATTTAAAAAATGCAGTAAGAGTTGTATGAATGCAGTGTTCAATAAAATGGTTATAACTCATGAACCAATACACAAACAGAGATCGTTTATAAATAGAAACCTTGGTATTGAAGTCACCTGTCATATGAACTTTGCAGAAACAAAATCGGTTCACGCATTCCGGAGAACATCAATTACTAACACAATGCAACTTATTTTTATATATGTAGATTATCATATTATTTAAAAATATTTTTAAAAGTCAATAAGTTATATAAGCGAAACATATGGTTTTATTCGTTGATAGATAAGAAGTTCAGTAATGAGCACGTTAAAGTTATATGCTCCAATAAGCCAATATAAAAAGTATTATTGCTGGGAAAACGTATATTGGCATTTTACTTTGTTGCTTAATTAAGATGATCGAGTCTCTTTTCATCATTGAGTTGCGCTCATCATTTAGACTATGATCTTGTGATTCTAGTTACAAATTAATAGTTATTAAGTGACTTGCGAAAGTTTCGCACATTAAGGATAAGAACTTTAATACTAATAATATTCTGTATTATTGAAATATTATAGCTAGACGGCGGTTAAATATTATGGCAGCTACAAAAACGAGCAATGTTCTCACTATGCGGAGTTTAACAAACACCAACCGAGGGTTTTTAGTTAATAATATTACGACAATAACTACAAGCAATTAAATAAAGCTCAAATTTAAAGGCACCTCCATGATCTTAATATCGTGTCTAATAAGTAAAATACTAAACACGTTTTAATTTTATGAACGCAATGTAGAATTTTGGAATTTATGCAGAATTTCTATAATTAAAGTTCTCTTCCAATTTACTATCAAATTATTCCGGCGTGATTCGGGCTTTATCTCATGATGAAGAGTCTTGGGATATGGTAGAGATTAGTATTGGCTACTTGTCTTCGGCATCATCATATATGGGGCACTTCTGGTGCAAGTACCTATGAAATTTCCGGTTTCACTAAGAATACTGTTAAAACATGACATTTAGTTTTTTTTTGTCGATTGTTAATTTATTTTTCTTTATAAAGGCCAAAGCAGATGTAAAATTTAAAACAGTCAAAAAAAAAAGGGAAAAAAAAATTTTTTTTTTTTGTACTAAAAAATTATTAAACAAAAACATTAAAATAAGCAAGAAAAGCTGGGAGATACTCTTATGAGTACCTCAAAAGCAAAAAACTGTCAGGTGAGCACTAACGGCAGAAATGCTTATTTAACCCTTAGCGCTGAAGACGTAAGCGAAAACAACACAACGAAAAAAATTGATGATAGTCTGTATCTAACAGCAAAGCAACACTTTCGCGTTCGTACAAGTTCACTACCGCAAACCAGTGAATTATTATCGGTTCCAGTGCCACTCAAATCGGCAACTTCATCCGCGTCGGGTTCCTGCTCTTCAGTTAACGAAGCTGCTACAACTGCTATCGACATCGAAAAACCTAAGATCCAAGTGGGAATGGACAGATACCTAACGGTTACCAAACGTGGGCGAAGTCCCAAATCGTCCCAGGTCGCATCAGTTCGAAAGTTATCGAGAAATAGTGACGCCGCCTCAGTAATTTCTCAAAATCGATTTTCTTTGTTACAAGACGACAACGAGAAATCTGTCTGCAAAACCAAATCCTCTAAACCTCCACCGATCTATTTGAGGGAAAAAAATTCAAACGCCGTTGTTAAGAAATTAATTTCGACTATTGGTGATAAAACGTTTTATGTCATGCCAATAAAACGTGGCAAAATTGATGAAACCAAAATACAGGTTCACGAAGAGGCGAATTTCCGAAAAGTGGTTAATGAACTTGAAAAGAGTAAATTAAGCTTTTATACATATCAGCTTAAAAGTGCAAAAGGTTTGCAAGTTGTAGTAAAGGGCGTAGATCCAAGTGTTGAACCAAACGAAATCAAAGGTGCCCTCATTGATCAAGGTTTCAAAATTAAAAATGTCGTAAACATAATTAATAGGGAGAAAATATCACAACCTCTGTTCCGAGTAGAATTGGAGCCCAACGACATAAAATTGAAGAAAAATGAAACTCACCCAATTTACAATTTGCAATATCTTCTGCATAGAAAAATCACGGTAGAAGAACCCCGCAAACGTTCAGGGCCCGTACAGTGTCACAACTGTCAAGAGTTTGGGCACACAAAAACATACTGCAAACTTCCATCTGTTTGCGTTATAGGCGGAGAATTGCATGCTACTGCTAGTTGCAATAAACCTAAAGGGGAAACAAACCTTAAAAAATGCAGTAATTGTGGCGGTAATCACACTGCAAACTACAGAGGTTGCCCCGTTTATTCTTTCATAAGACAGGGTGCAACACCGGCACCTAAAGTTACATCGGCCCAAAAACAGCATATTTTATCTACTTCGTATCCCCAAATGGTCCGACCAATCAATACTCATGTATCGTATGCCGACGCCGTAAAAATCAACACTGTTCCACCAAAAAATGTTCCATCAGCAAATACCAATGCAGACGCTAACTCAAGCTTCAATTTTACTCGTCTTGCAGCTACTATTGACAACCTTGTGCAGACAATAAACAATTTCACAACTAGTATGACTAGCATGATGCAACAAATGCTGCAAATGCAGACTACTTTGCTTCAGGTAATCGTAAATAGAAAATGAATTTGTTGAAAATATGTTTCTGGAATGCAAATGGCATTCGCCAACATAAAAACGAACTCGAATACTTCCTCACGGAAAATAACATTGACATCATGCTGGTCTCTGAAACGCATTTGACCACAAGGGGTATTTTTAAAATTAATGGATTCACATTTTATGATACAAAGGATCCGAGAGGTAGAGCATGCGGCGGCTCAGCAATTTTAATAAAGTCTAGACTGAAACACCATTTTTTAGACAGCATGCAAGAAGACTATTTGCAAGCCACAACTATTTGTGTTGAAAATCTTTTAAATGATATAGTAATATCATCAGTCTACTCTCCTCCCAGGTTTTTAATAACCGAAGAGCAGTATAAAAAATTTTTTAAAGGTCTTGGACCATGTTTTCTGGCAGCTGGCGATTATAATGCGAAACACAATTACTGGGGTTCGCGCTTAATTACACCTAGGGGCCGAGCATTGTACAACGCTATTAGCAATAATGATTTAAATGTTGCTTCGAGTGGTCAGCCTACATACTGGCCTACCGACAGACAAAAAATTCCGGATGTAATAGATTTTGCTGTCACAAAAAATATTTCAAGAAATTTAGTCACTGTAGAATCTTCCATGGATTTATCATCGGATCATTCTCCAACCATTGTAACTATTTGCAGCCCGCTTAGAAGCCATTTGTTTTTTCCTGATACAAATATGATCAGTCGCATCAACTGTTCGGAGAATATTTTGCTAGAAACAAAGGAGGATGTGGAGTGTAGCCTTGCAACTTTTAGTGAAAATATTAAACAAGCAGCACAGCTTGCAACAACTAAACATCCGCAGACTGCTTTAGGTCACATCTATTCTTCAGACATTGAACGTCTCGTAGCGGAAAAACGAAGAGCTAGGAGAGATTGGCAACAACACAGATCGCCCCTGCAGAGGCAGAGACTTAGAGAATGCACAAAGCGGCTTAGAGACTTACTAGCATATGAAAAAACTGCATCTTTCGAGAAATATCTGGAGGGCCTCGATGCTACACCAAACTCCAACTATTCTTTATGGCGTGCTACAAAAAACCTTAAAAGGCCCGTTGAGTACAAGCCACCCCTACGTAATATCAGTGGAGATTGGGCAAGAAGGGACGCTGAAAAAGGTGACTTATTTGCCGATTACTTGAAAGATGTATTCACCCCACACATATGTACTGATGATGTTAGTTTGCCAAGCGTAGTTGGATTACCTCCTCGACCCTTAAAGTTTAAGTTGCGTGAGGTACAAAAGCTAATTTCTGAAGTAAATCCGAAAAAAGCTCCTGGTATGGACGGCATAAGCAACAAAATGTTGAAGGAGCTCCCCAATATTGCAGTCAGAATCATGCTATTCATTTTTAATGCCATTTTACGGCTTGAATACTATCCTGACCACTGGAAGATTTTTAAAGTTAAAATGATTCCAAAACCGGGTAAAGACCTAACCAAAACCGAGTCATATAGACCCATAAGTCTATTACCAACTATTTCAAAGGTTTTCGAAAAGTTGCTTATGGATAAATTGTCTCCAATGCTAAGGGATAGTGGGTGTATCCCTAACCATCAATTTGGTTTTAGAAGTAGACATAGCACAATTGAGCAAACCCATAGATTGGTTCAGGTGATAAGAAGGACTTTTGAAGAGAAGAAGTATTGTTCAGCTATTTTTATTGATGTTTCACAGGCTTTTGACAAAGTTTGGCATGAAGGTCTATTTCTAAAACTGACCGCTCACTTGCTCTGTAATATGAGCAACCTACTGAAAAGCTACATAATTGGACGAAAATTTGCTGTTGTTGAAGGAGACTTCGTAAGTGTATCCAAACCAATTTCCTCAGGTGTACCACAAGGTAGCATTCTTGGACCAGTTTTATATTTGATATATACCTGCGATATGCCTGTAAGTGAAACTGTCCACACTTCTACGTTTGCTGATGATACAGCGTGTCTAAGTTCGCACGAAAACTCCTATCAAGCCTCAATAAATCTTCAGCAACATATAACTCAGTTGGAGTTGTGGTTAAAATTATGGAGAATTAAAGTGAACGTTCAAAAGTGCATTCATGTGACTTTCACCCTGCGAAGAGATAATTGTTCACCCGTTCGAATCAATAATCACATTGTTCCTCACCATAATTATGTGAGATATCTTGGTATATATCTTGATCGTCGCCTTACATGGAAACATCATATTGACTCAAAGCTGACACAAATGAAACTTAAGCTAACACAATTACACTGGCTCATTGGCAGGAACTCGAGACTTGGCCTAGATTGCAAACTTCTAATTTACAAGAGTATTCTGAAACCAATATGGTCTTATGGAATCCAACTTTGGGGCACTGCCTCAGCTTCAAACGTGGATAGAATCCAACGTATGCAAAATAAAATTTTACGGTTGATAACTTCCGCCCCATGGTACATCAGAAATTCAAACATACATTGTGACTTAGACATACCGCTGGTGACTACAGAAATCATCAAATACGCAGGCAAATACTTGATGAAGCTCGAAGACCATCCTAATCCCCTTGCTCGCAATATCTTGGATTATGGTGGACATAGCCGATTAAAAAAGAGGGATACCGCAGCTTTAATCCTCAATGCTACAGATGACACATCTTAGAAACATTTGTTTTGTTTTTTTTTTAATGTCAATTTTTTTTTTTTACCCAAAAGGTTAGTTCCGACATGGTCGGGACTAACGTAACTTTTTTTAGAATTTAAGATTTTAAAACTTATTGTTAGTTCTTTTTATAGAAGATACAATAAATAATTTTGAGAGTTAAAAAAAAAAAAAAAAAAATTTTTCTTTATTTGCCATTTTTTATTTTCCTTTCCTGTATTTTTAGTTCTGAATTATTAGTTTGTAAATTGTTTTATATTATTTAAAATGTTTTTATAAGTGATTTTGTTTCAGTCCCTAAAATTGATCATTTTTATAATGGTTTGCTAAGGATAAACGCAAAACGTTTATTTGGGAAACTAAACCAACTAACAAAATTAAACCTAAAAAGTGGTGGCACATAAAAATTTCATTTTACCGTAAGTTATCTGACCTTTTAAACTGCTATAGGAACTTTTCACCAAAAAAAAAAAAACAATTTCAAATTAAAGAACTAGTTGCACTTAAATGTTTACTAAATTGATTATAATTAGCTTTTATCTAATGCTTCTTATGCTTCTGCCCAACAGGGTTCTTAGGCTAATGCTACATAGTTATTAATCTTGCATTACTATCGTACCTAAAAAATATTCCAAGCTATCGTGTCCCCTCACTGAAGTTACTATCCAGTATTGGATTAATGATGTATTATGATCTTGAGCTTTTAAGGTTCTATCCAGTAAAACATAACAGCCGCACTCTTTCAACTCGCCCATTATCCTCTTGAAAGATTCACCACTTCAGCTTATGGATATATTCTTTAATAATTTTTTAAAGCCATATGCAAATTTTTACCGCCTATCTTGAAGATTCTAATTACATTATTAAAAGAGTACAAGCAGAGTACAAAGTCTGATAAATGCCTGCAGCAGGCCAACAAGCTATTATTCTCAATAAATATATATGAGTGCTTACACTTCCAATTTATTTTTTATTTATCTGTAAAATGTTGTTGCTATTTTGATAGATTTATTGTGTACATATTTAGATATATAATGGTGTACGCAAACTGTATGCGTACTATTCGTTGCTATTTTGCAGTTTATAGACTCTTCACAACGTTTCTAGAATAAAAACTTAAATTTAGCATATTTATATTTTTACCGCAATAAAACTAAAATAATTTTTCACATGCTAAAATAAATTTTCAAGCACGAAATCAAATAAGTGTTAGTGTTAACTTGCTCCAAAGGATCATATAAAACCCATGCATAGCCTAGTGTGAGTCCAAATTTGGGAAGACATTACAGTTAAACTCGGTTACAAAGACATTTGTAAAGAACAGATACTTTCCGGGGAAAGTAATTGAAAGTGTTGATTTTTAATTCGCTGAACAATAAATGTGAGTGGTGAAATATATTTATTTACACAATGTATCAGATATGTTAGGTTACTTTATCATTAAAACGCAACTTTTAAAAAATGAGGCTTGTTTATCAGAATGAAATTAATTTAGATAATCAGTAAGTTGAAAATCACATTGCCTTATTTTGTAAATTACTGAAAAAGTCTTTTTTTATCACAAACTGTGTCGTTTCATTGATCACAATCCCTCAGAAACCCCTTAGTCATCACTGATTTAATCTTCATACTAATGTAGGAATTACAGCGCTGCATCAACAAGATTACTTTATTATTATTCGAAATGTACAGACTTCGGCAATAGGACACGTAGGCAGGTACAAAATGACCTATTGTAAATTCTCACACATTCATTAATAACAACAATCTCAAATCTTTCATTAATTTTCAGAAACTCTGTTAAAGTAACTTAATCAAAGTAAACTAAGGCCTCTTGTGAAAAATCTACATGGGCCACAGACTAAAAACCTAAAATCTTCCATTTTATGTTTTCTTGCAGACTGACACATCTTACGTTTTTTTATGTGCAATAAATTATAAATCAAATTTGAATCATATTCCTTTCAATCTACTGTATATAATAGCTAGAAAACTAAATTATAAAATTAATCACAACTTACTTTACCCTACTATAGGTTTCAGGTATATGAACACTGACCAATTAAGCTAATTTTAATTATTTTACAATTTCACACAATCTGTTATAATGAAAATTTTCGATTATGTTAATTATAATCTTGTATTTAATTAAAATTACTTTTTGTATGTGCATATAAGTGTATGATTAAGAACGTTTTGATTCATTAATTTTTAAAATTGTCTAAACTAAAATGTTCGAAACATTAATTTATTAATTATTTAACAGAAAATTATTTGACGATACATTTATGATATCATCAAAAATGAACTTTTTGTGGCTGAACGTTCAATTCAATATATTTTATTCGTTGTAATTATGAAAGTGCTTGAGTTAAAGATTTAAAGCAATTATGTTAATATAACTTGTAAATAGCACGTGATCCTATTGACGCGTTTCTGAACTACATATGGTAATGATACATATGAATCCCCTTTTTAATATCATTTATTAACGGTCATTAGCTGTTTCATTGTTCATTATTTCTAATAACACTAATTGTTCTATTTTTCTTTAAGCCAAACAGCTCAAACAACAATTTTGTATCAAATTTACACAAAATTTCATATTCATAATAAATTCTAAATAAAAAGATCGCATAAGGTAAAAATATATTTTAATTCATTCAAACGAAATAAGAAAAATCTGATTTAGATGACCCAATAATGATGGGGACATAAATGTTTTTAAATTATTTGTGTTTTATTTTTAAATTTTAAGCTTTACATATAAATTTCGAAATTTAAGCTTTAATTACAAAATCCATTTACCTCTTTTTTGTCAAACCAAGTTGTTTATTTTTATATTTTTATTTTTTTTTTTACTATTATCTAGAACCTGTTTCTGGTTTGCTACAACCTTAGCCAGCAGTTATCTACGAGATAGAATGAGAGATTTAATTTTAAATACTTAATAGTTATATCTGGAACGCAAGGAATTATTTAAAACACTAACTACACTGGCTGCAAATCATGATGAGTTTCTACAGTTTAGCAATAGTGTATTTATATAGAATAGTCGGCAGCAAAAGTATGTACACAAGGGGCATAAAAAACGGTTCTTTATGATTATTATCCACGAGAACATTGTAATCAAATCGTCGACTTATGAAATCATCGAAGTAAATATTTTAATCATTTTCAAAGGAGTGGTATGGATTTGCTACACCATCTTTATGCTAAAAATACCTAACTCACATAATTATCACTTTACATACAACTGTAAAAGTATCGGAAGTTAATTTACCAAATGCAAAAGGTTAAAAGTGTATCAAAGTGCTTACACAAATACTTACATTAATAAGTAATCAAAGGTATTTTTTATTTTTATTTTTTAATATGTATTTTTGCCACCTCAAATAGATAGAAAAGCCAACTACCAAATAATAATTTGTTTTTGGTAACGTTTTTGATCATAAAATAAGGGTTAATTAAACCATATCAGACCAGTTGGAGGTGAGTTCCAAAAGGTGGAATCACGATTTAGCAACAATCTCGGAATGTGATCGTGTGAATAGAGTTGATTTTAATGCCCGTAAGACGCAACGTTAGATGCTTACGCATAGATCTGTGTTCGGAAATGGTTCTGAATCTGTTACTATGGGTGATATAGATATTACGGAATCGGACGCTCTTGATGTTCTTAGCATGAAATTCAGTGTGATATTCGAAGGACTAAAAACATTTTTCCAGTTTCTAAAGAAGGTTTCAAGTGCCTTGGTTTTCTAAAACGGTGTAGGAGATACTGCACTCCATCCGATCTTCGTACTATTTATACCGCCTATATCCATTTAATAATGGAATATAACTCTCATATATAAGCCGCCTCCCCAAAGTCTATTTTAGTGTTGCTCGACCATGTACAGGAGAGGTCCAACAGGCTCATTGGGGACAGAAGAGTATCCAACTCTACTGATTCTCTAGAGCATCGACGCAGTATCAGGGGTGTATTTCACTGTTTTATCATTACTAAAATAGTAAGTGTTCTAATGAAATTAGGGAACTTGCTCCCGATACTCGAACGTTTTCGCGTTTAAAACTCGATTTTCATCGATAGTGCATACATTTCTGGTTAATTATCCGATGCATCGCACTACGCATTACAGGTAAAATTCGTTTTTAAGCAGAACGGTCCATATGTGGAATAAACTCCCTCCAGAGGTCTTTCCTGTCACTTTCAATGCAGACAAGCTCAAGTCGAATGTCCACAAGCAGTACTCCCTCTTTCCTCCTCTCCATATCTTAATTTCATAGTCCTGGCACAATGCATAGCATTGGACCCCTGAGTACTGGTCCAACTTTTCTGTTAGCAGAAGAAGTTTTTTTTATTTTATGTAATTTTATTTATTCTTTATAAATTATTTAACAAAATTAAACCATAATTAAAAATATAAAAATTAATTAAATTATATTTAAATATTCTTCTGTATTCTTTAATCTGCAAAAAGGTGCAAGGTTTAGAACTATTAAAATATTCATTCAAAATTTCTGTTCTTGTTTTATGTTTATGTTTACTTTATTCCTGGAATTTTATTTAGACATGTTTCCGTTGCCTTGTGGTCATAAGAGTTCTTAGAAACCACTCAATTTCATTTTTTTAATGATAATTATTTTCTTTTAAAACTTAAACTAGGCATCTTTGTAATAATGTAAAGTTTAAATTTATCTTTTCCACTTTTCTTGAATCAAAATACTATGTTGAAAATAATATTTCAAGATTTCTTGAAAAGCAGCGTGTGTGGGCAGTCAATAAATGAAGGCTCTAAAATTGACACCTTGGTTTTTTTTTGCAGATAAAGAATACAGAAGAAATAATTATTATTATTTAATGAATTTTTATATTTTTAACTGTGATTTATTTGAAAATCATTTTTAGAGAGGTTGTTTACTCTCTGAAAGTTGTTTTTTCAATTTTGTTTAATAATTTCTAAAAAATAAATAAAATCATAAAATACCGTTTAATAATATTTTAACTTAGTTTCCTTCCTTGATTTTTTCACATGCCTTAGAGCTATTTGTATATAATTTTAATTTTTTAAGTTTAGAGGATAAGCAGATGCTATTTTTTTAATTAGCAGTTTTATTCTATTTTATTCTATTTGCATATAGAAAATTATCTCTAAAATATTCGCTTTATTGAATATTTAATCTAAAAAAAAATTAATTTTATTTTAACAAATCTATTTCTATATTGATTAAGGAAACAATAACGTTTATCAGAACATTTCACGTAATATTCTTAATAACACTTTATAAAGTAATGTTACTTGAGAAATTAAAGGATGAAAATAAAAATATTTATAACAAAATAGCACCAGAAGAACCTTTTAATTTAACCATAATTTCCTATATTATTGGATAACTAATGATATAACTAGCAATACTTTTGCTGATCTTTTTTTAACTTAATCAATAGAAATAAACAATTCATTATATTTACGTACCAGAGAACTTTAAAATCACGTTTGTTCTTGATTTTATTCAGCACAAAAATGTTTGTTCATTTTAAAGAATAAAGAAAAATTCAATGATGATTAAAAATCATATTCATTCTGCTGAACATATCAAATTCTTATTATGAGTAGAAGTAACAAAATCATTTTATGAACAAGTTCAAACAGGCAAGAGAAAAACTTGCAGTAAATTTATTGCATCAAAACGTTCTTATTCTCATTAATTCATACAAGATGTTTGAACCGACCGTCTGTGTGCCTTGAGCATTGATAAACATTTGCTTTTTTATTGTTTGCTTGTCTTTTGTGGTTTAAATTTACACATGCTAATATGGCTGTTTAAATGAACATGGGAAAATTTTGAAGCTTAGTAAATATAAAATTGCCTTGTTATTAATTAAAATGAAAAGAATAACATTTTTAAGTTGTTACATTACTTATATGAATTAATATTTAAAAAATATGAATTAATAAAAATATGAATTAATAAAAATATGAATTAAAAAAAGTAATAATTTTAATAAATTGTCGAGTTTTTAAAATAATTGTACCGTTTTTTATTTATTGTTCTGCTTTTGTATAATTATGTACATAAAAAACAATTCTAAATTAAAATAAACAAAACTGATAGGAATGACCAAATGCATACACAATGATTTCTTGCTTTTTGCACTTCAATGTTATTTAAAATTGTGTGTGTTGTGTGGAAAAGGCAAGTACACGAGTTGACAAGTATGATTCTACTTATGATAAAAATAAGGCAGTGTTTAAACTGCAAGTGGTTCGATTGCTTTAAAATGAACTACGTATATAAATGTTTAAACAAGTTTGATTAAGTAAATCAATCCCAGTTTAAAAAAGATAATTTTTATGAGGCAACATTTATTTGGTTGCTTTAAAATGAACAACAAAAGAGAGTGTGTGGGCAAGTTTGATCATTTGCTAATAAAAGACAAGATTTTTGTGCCTTTGTTATTGTTGAATGGTTTTTTAATCAACAAGTGAAGTTCTCTGTGACGTACAAGGCGCTGGCTTATTTGGTAAATACTTCTTAACACTTTTTATTTCCTTCTGTTATCTGGAAAAGAAGCCATTAATTAAAATTTAAAGCTTTTTACCTTCAGACAATTTGGAAATTTAAATTGAGATGAAACGCTTGTGAATAGTGTCAATGAATTTAAATTTTTTCGAAATTTTCTCATATATTTATTTGTACAGGCACATGAGTGGCGAAATAGTAAATCAAACAGAATGTAAAATATGTGAGCGCTGTCGAAAAGTAGGATATATCGAGCTCTATGGCCAACTTAAAAATCTTTACCTCTCTATTACACATATTTTCATTTTCAATACTTTCCTCTGTTTAAAGCAAAATGATATCTGAGCAAAATTAATTTCGAATTCATATTTTATTTAATAGTTAAATAGAATTTTATCATATGTCAAAAAAAATATATTTTTTAATTATATTGTTAGAAAAACAAAGTGACCTTTTGTATTTAAAAGAAATGCTGTACGTATTAAAGTGTAGTATATTTCAATGTAGTATTAAATAACTGGCAGGATCGCCAAGTAGTGTGTTTTATTAAATAACAAGTCTGATTTCCTTTTCTGTATTTTAGATATTTTTATTAGGTTTTTTTCAGTGTTCAGCTTGGAGCAGTTAAAAGTTAAAAACAATTGAATTGATGTTGTACATTTCAGTCGGTTATATACCGACTATGAGAATGTTGTAACTAATCTAGAGTTAGTAAGAATCGAACTCACTCATACTTAAAAGCTATTCTTACTATATAATCAGTATTGGTTTAACAAGGCAATCATAAATTTAGATAGTATCCCAAAATTAGTGATTGCCTGGTTCTCCAATATATTAAAATAATTATGTAATAATACTATTAATATTAATATCCTTAAGTAGTATTAGTATTATAATTTTGCCAAAAAGTGTAATGTGATCTAAATGTTACTAGTCATATCAAAGCTGTAAAAAGTAAAGGATTTTTGGATTTATTTTTGATGCCTACGATATGAATATTAGTGTGCAGTTTAAAAGTTTTAATTTTTCTTTAGATTTAAAAGGCTAAGTCAAGAGTATTCTAGTGCTAATGAACTATTTGCATTTTAAAATTCCGTTTGTTTTTTTAAGTCAACTTTCTAAAAGATTTTATTATTTATTATTTTTATTTATTTATTTATTTATTTGAAGAAATCTAATTTATATGCTCCATAAAACCATTACAAATATGAATCATATGCCTTAGTCTCAGCATTGCTATTCATGCTAGTAATTCATTGCCATTTCATTGAAGTATTCATGAAAGGAAATTTAGCATTAACTTTATAAATTAATATAAATAAATTTTCTTCTGTGTTAATTATAAAAATTGTACTCTAGAGACTTTGTCGCGCAGACATAATAACAACGATATAATCATATTATTTATTTCATTTACATACATAATTTTTATTTTTAAAAAATAATTACAGCATTATTTTAATTAAATTAAATTAAAAACTACTAACCAAACCACAGTTGTGTTTGTTTGAATATTTTCATAATTCCTTTATTGTTAAAAAGTCACAGCTTAAAATTAGTAAGAATGATATATTTAGCTTCGTGAAACCTCTGTTTTCTTTGTTTGTTAATGGCCGCAAAAATATTTTTGAGAGAATTAAATGGCCATTTTTAAGTACAAAATACTTGTATTGTAATAGCGGTCCTAAATTTCAGGTCTTTTGTTTGCATAATAAGTATTAAGTATTAAGTAAACAAACTTAGTGTACGTGTTGACTGGAGCGTGAATTCTTTATAAGCAGACTTTTAGAGAGTATGTTGTTATATTGGGGAGAATAAAAAAAAATCTATAATTGAAAATGATCAGATAAGAGTATGTATATATAATATATTCTATCCAGAAGCTACAATATAAATATTAGGACTTTAAAGATAAAGAAGTTTCTTAAAAAGCAGTATAAGATTTTTTTTATGTTTTTAAATTTATGTTTTATTAATTAAATTTTTTTTTTAAATTAATAAAAAAGAGACTATCCATAAATTGTTAAGTGATTTTAAATATATATCTATGTGAGTTGGTCTTATAATCTACAATTATTGATAGTGGAGAGGGAAGTGGTTTTAATGATTCAATAATACATTTAAACAAAAAATAAATAAAAAGTATTGTAATTAAATAATTAGTTAAATAAATTAAATTTTAAGTAAAAAAAACGAATTTAGTATTAGACTTGCTCGGTGTATTTAATTGGCATTAATTTTCATGCTGTCAACTTCAATGCAGTGTTTTTAAACTATCCACTACGTACTGTCCATCTTCTGTGTAATTACAGAACCATTGGTAATTAAACAAATTTTTCTTAAATAGACCGTCCATAAAATCCTATATCTTTGTTTCAGCTTTACTGAATTTATACGTAACTGTATCCTATCGTCTAATTTGTGATTACTGTTTTCGTTTTTTCTTGGTCAGGCCATACCTGAAATTCCCATAAGTTCTCATTAACACATTGCTATATCTAAACTAAACTATTATATCACTTATGTGATATTATATAGCTTATGATCCACACAGAGCTCCTTATACTCATTTAAGTCTGTATTAAAACTAGATACCGAAAGTTCTGGCGCAGTTAACTTAGAAAACTTAACTAAAATCTAAGACAAACTAGTAAAAGGCAATAGAATTTACCCAATGATTCCAAATTATGTGAAAAATCCATTTATGAAGATATTAAAGCAGCAACATGTGAAAATGTTTGATTAGAATTCCTTCAATGATTATAATTTATATAACTGCTGATATGCCACTTGGGAAAAATAACACACTACAAAAAAAGAAGAAGAAAATATTATTACCACTTTTTCCAAAAATTAAATATTTCCTTAAAACGAAAATGAACTACTTACTTGTCTACAAAAAAGCTCTCAAAGTAACAATTAACTAATACCAATGGCAAAAAAAATCGGCTTAAGATTTTAAATGTCGTTCATAACCTTTGAATCTTAACCTAAAAAAAACTTTAAGAATTTGGAAATAAAATTTCAGTTACAGGCAGTTTGGGTATCAAAACAATGCTTACAAATTTAAAAGTTTTGTTATATTGAGTTCTTTTATTGTAAAATAATAACACAGCACTTTTAAGAGTTTTAAATTAAATTCAACGATTTATTTCCTTTAATACATACGATTGTAACTTCACCACTGTAACGCCTCAACAGATGTCTTATTATATTGTTCTGTTTTCTCAGCGATGTCGCAACCTAAATTTATTCGTTTGTCTAGCAAGTGGTGCTTAAATAGTTGTTTAAAGCGGTTCTCGCATATACAAGAATATTCTACTTTAATATCATCCCATGTTTATTATCATTCAGTGTAGGCACCTACTTGACTTTGCTTTTGTTTTTGTCTTGTGTTAGTGGTTTTTTTCTGTTGTTTAGTTTCTTTCTTAGAATTTCTTTAAAAAAAATGTTGTTGTTGTGTTGTATGTATAAAATCTCGTTCACTATTTTAAAGCTTAAAAAATACAGGTGCCCCTGTAGGCTAGTAGGTAGTGTACTAGCTTTTGCGTATGGGGGTTGTGGGTTCGATTCCCACCGAAGACCTTGGTTTTTTTCACTACAAAAATAAAATTTGATTGTCGGTGGGGCTGCTCAGCGGTGAAGGCATAGTCACTGGTCGCTGTGCTGTCTTACTATACGGCAGTTAATATAATAAATAAAAAAAAACTTAAAATTTTGTATTTTAAATTTTAAATTTAAAGAAAAATTAAAAATGAGAAGGCTCCATATCGTAGGCATCAGAAATAAATCTAAAAATCCTTTATTGTTGACTCCTATGAATACAAACCACATCTGATGCCACAATTACCAATTTAAAGCGCCTCAGTGAGAAAATGGTTGTATAACGTCATTGAAGTTTTTCGTTTTCTTTGTTACCGAAAGCTTTAAACGATTTATTTATTTTACATTATGATAATATAATTTATTTCCTTATCTCAATTGAATTAAATTAAAAACGAGAGGATTTTTTGAGACATTTGCATAAATATTTTAAAAATTTCCGTAGGAAAATATTAAATAAAATTAAAATAATTATGCAAATAGAAATAAGCGACGGCGTTTCAATGTGTCAACTCCAATCTACTCGCGAATACTTCACAAGTTTGATACATATGAAAAGAGACTTATACCAGTATAAATTTTGTATATTTGAATAAAAATGCTTTATATGAATTATAAGAATATATTCTTCTTTAATTTTATTTGTCAGAGTGGCACTTGCCCGCAAGCAATATATTACTCTAAAATTTAAAAAATTATATTTTCACTTATTTTTAAATTGATTAAGTTAAGCTCATAACTCATCAAAAGCTTACCGCCTGTTGCCCCACAGCAGTTCATTAAGTTCATTAAGAACAACTGTTGCTATCAAGAAAACACCCTAAAATGTATGTTAAAGAAGGTAAATTTTCAACAGTGCTTGCAGTGGCTAATCGAGAAACAGTGGTACCCAGCATTGATATCCTTAAAAATGACTAGTATCTGGTGCAATAAAGAGATAAGATTATTGCTAAAAGATAAGTTTTAATAATTAGCAATTAGCTAATTATTATTAAAACAATATTTAATTTACATCAAACACAAACACATTCTAGAATGATGTGATATTTTTACCGTAGCAAGCATTTAGAATTTGCATAGAGTATGTAGAAATATTTCCGATAAAAAAATTAGTATGAACAATAGAATTAAAACTAGGAAGGTGTTTCATAAAGGCTCTAACTTTGGCGAATATAGCCTTGTATGTTAAGCCATCATATATAGACGCTTAAATTTGTATTATTTGGGTATGATGTTGATAAATTAAACCCCGTCGGAAAATATGCGCACACATTAAATTTATATTCTTCAGATTTCGTTTTTTTAAGAGAATGACAGTACACGTTCTAATACTAAATACAAATTGCAAATAATATTCGCTACCATACTTAAAAAACTTGGTTTGTTGTGACATTTTTAAATTTTTCTATGGTTGAAACTGAGGTACCTTAATCGTGCATAATCAGCTGCACTTTTTAATTTGCCTGGAGATAAAAATCTTAGTTATGAACAATATAATACTATTAAACTAAACTACGAAAGGCAGCATTGCATTTAGAGAACCAAATAGGTAAACACCATTTTGCTAGAACACAAAATTTACTTTTTTTAATTTCATTTTGATGGACCGCAAGTAAATACTAATTGACGCAACGTCCTAAAATCTGCCTATTAAATTATTCAGCTACAGTTTTTTTTTTGTGCAGGAAAATTAAAAGAGTAAAATTTTCGATTAATATTTAGAAACGTGTTTTGATTAAGAATGTTGTATTAACTGTGCAATTTGTGTGAAAAGAATAAATTAAATATCAAATTAAATCAATTTAATTAAATCAAATTAAATTAATGCGTATATATGAATTTGCGAATATTAATAATCAAATTTTATTAAATAACGAAACGTCACTTACGGAATAAATCAATACACAGGTTTTTTTAATATGATATCCTCCAATGCTGCACGTGGGATAATTTTCTAATTTCATATTCCTGCTGTGTAATTTTTTAAAATCACATATAATTCCTCGGTCATATTTGTAAAATTAGAAATTAAAAAAAAGGTTTATTCAATAGCGTTAAAAATTTGTAGTTTAGTGCTTTTGTGAATTCCAATGAAAATTTGTTGTCATTTATTACGCTTCGCAGTAATAGTCAGAAATGGTTTGTGTTTTAATTTTTATAATTTAAATTTAGCTTCTAGTTTGTCAAAATTTCATATCTTTAAAATCTATCTAAAAAATAACAGGTTTAAGAATTTTATATTTGCATAAATATAGTACGACGGATTGTTATCTATATTGCTGCTTCAGGCAGTGATTTCCTCAACCTGCGAAAAGAAGTTGTTGTCCGCTTGAATTCCAATTCAATAATGTCTCTTTATTTCCAACTTATCTAACTTAAGCTGCTTCAGGCTGTGATTTCCTCAACCTGCGAAAAGAAGTTGTTGTCCGCTTGAATTCCAATTTAATAATGTCTCTTTATTTCCAACTTATCTAACTTAAGCCTAAAACATCGTAAATATACATATATATGCCCGCAAGAGACCCGCTGTTGTTGTAATATTCGATTATCACCTTTCATGAAATGTTACCACACCAACAAGAGAAATAAATTGCATTTTTTTCCATAACAACAATATGCATATTTAAGTGAGAAACAAATATTAAACATTAAACTAACTGTCAATATCACAACAACTACAGTGAACTTAGAGTATACAAAATTATGTCAAATTACAGTGGTTAAGCAAAAAGTTTACACTTAACTCAAGTTGAACTGTCATACTACCGCTTGACCAATCCTATCGAATTATGCAGACTTGCTTTAAAAATTATTTACTAATTTGGCCAATTTTACACGACCGTTTTATCATAACTTAACAGACAGATGCCTGAAGGCATCATCTTTGTGGAATAACATAAAAACATTATCGCTAACCACTAATATGAGAGTTCAACTTCAAAATGATCAAAGTGCTGCACAATTTTCCAAACAATTGTTAGGTCTTGAAAATGGAAAAGTCCCAGTTGATGCGACAGCTGGATTGATTACTCTTACCAACGACTTTTGCCGATTTGTAGACTCTTAATTAGCTCTTATTGAAAATGTTTTCCCAAACATTAGTGAGAATTATCAGAATTATGCTTGATTAAGTAAACGAGCAATTCTCGCCGCAAAGAATAATGACGTTGTACATGCACTGAATTTCACCATTCAATAAAAAATCAATGGCGATTTGGTGACATACAAATCCGCTGATTCCATAACAAATCCCGATGCTGCAGTATATTATCCAACGGGGATTTTAATATCTCTGGAGTTACCAGGATTTTCACCACAAAACTTGCAACTCGAAGTTGGACTTTGCAACGGTACTCGACTTGCGGTGAAAAGACTTATGCCGAATTTGATTGAGGCAGCCATTATTAACGGAAAGTACGCAGGGGAACGATTGCAATTTCCGGTTCGTCTTGCGTTCGCAATGATAATTAACAAATTGCAAGGCCAATCGCTTAGTGTTTGCGAGATAAACTTAGACAATCATTGTTTTTCACATGGACAGCTATATGTTGCGTATTTATGCTTTATTTGCGTTAACATCAGACCAAAAAACAAAAAATGTGGTTTACCAAAGAGCACTTCAATGAAACGGCTAATTTGCGAACACGTATAATGCTTCGATTCAGTATTTACTTTGGATCCACTTTCATTTTTTACTTAAAAAAGTTCAACTAAATTCCACTTCATTTTTGTAATCGAAATGAATTCATTACTGTTGTGCAATGAAATAAAATTTTTCCTTTTCAAATATAAAACAAAAAAAATAATTTTTCTCTATCTTTTAATCCCCAAACGAAATGTTACAATAAACGAAGCCATCTGGTGGCAAACGTGGCGAATGGCACAGCAAAATTCTGCTTATAGATCTTAGGTACTCCATATAGCTTTAGAGAAATTGGAAATTGATATATTAGTTTTAAGTCTATTCCTCTCCATTATTGAAATGATATCTTTTTTAAAAAGTTCATCAACTATAAAGGATTGTTAATAATTTTTTAATTATAAAAATAAATTTCCTGAAAAACTTCCCCAAAGTATTCCAAAATATCGGATATATATGTATTAAATCTAATTAAAAAGACCTAAATAAAGGTAAATACTTATTTATTAAACATCACAATATTCCAGTGTTAACATCAAAATTATGGTGGCACTAAAAACGTTTATATTTTAAACACAATCGTTCAACTAAAATTCTTTCAACCTATTTTGTTTTATACCACAACAAATTTTATAACAACATGTTAAGCTTTGCTTCTGTTATATATAAATATATAAGCAAATATAATAACAGTAAATATATAACAGAATTATGGCATCTCTTAAGATACTATAAAACATTCATTAAATGAGAACAAAAACAATCCTAAATTCTCAACAGGTTGCTAAAGAGAGCATAGAGGGTACAATAATAAAGTGTGCAGCATAACAATGTATTCCAAAAATCATTTTAATTTATAAGACAGTTGTTCAAAGGATGTTGAGATGTACGGAGCAACTTTTCCTTTTGAAAGGCTATACATTCATTTGTAGTTTACATAAAGAAAAGTTTACTTAAATAATAAAAGCGTAAGATACAAGAAAAGAGCTAAAGTGTATAAAATATTTATATAATAGAAATTGAACAAGAGTTAGCAAACAAAAATATTTTCACAAAATAATGCAAAAATTATAAAAATATATATTATTAAAAATATGTCTTTAAATAATAAAAGAAGTGTAGTTAATATATGTGAAAGAACGTTGGTGTTTAAAAGCAAAAACGAAAGTGATTAAACGAATAAAAAATTTAAAATTTTAAATAAATAATTTTTATTTTCTTTTAATAAAAGAAAATAAATAATTTTAGAGTTAATTAAACTAAAATATAAAAGTTATTTGAATGCTTAAACAACAAAAATTGCAGAAAAAAATTGAACGAGAAATGTTGAAAATTTAACTAAATGTAATCTATTACGAAACGTTTTACAAAAAATATTAGTGCTTATTTCTAAATTGATAAACAAAAAACCTAAGGAACAATAGTAAATAATCATATGCAATGTTATCGGATACAACTCCTTTAAGCATTAGTAATAACTACTGTTAATTTTTAATTACTAAATTTAGTAAAAAATACTAATTATGGATAAAACATCTTAACAGGATACAAAACTAAAACTAGTTACTCGATGGAAGTTATCTGTTTTACAATTTTTTTTTCAAACTTTCTTTCTGAATGTTTTAGCTTGTTATTACTTGTTCTATCTCCTTTATTTGATTTGCTAACATTGAATTGCAGCAATTACCATGAGCGTAAAAAGTATACCCTCATTTTCAATATATATAATATTTAATAAAAACAAAAAAATCTTTTAGTAACTAAGGCGGTAACAGTATCCATTGCATGTTTTTTACAGTTAACTTTTATAATATTTTTTTATTTATATGGTGTAATTTCTTTATCAAATAGATTCGTAGATATTTATGGTGCAATAACTACAACAAATTTATTAATAATACGATTGTTCATATGCAGTGTGTGTAAAATAGTTTATTAATTCAAGACTTCAACACAAAACAAAATTCAAAAAGTACACATGAAAATAAAATAGTTTTAAAATATTTTAGTTGCTAGTTATTTCGGCGCTACACGCCACTAAAAGGACAACAATATTTTCAGTTCAAATATTCCTTCAGTTACTTTGCACAATTGCCTGTACATATTGTACCTTTTTTAAATATTATATTGATATGTATGTTGCAATGTAAATGCAGGCTATTCATGTTATAAAGAACTTTTCTAACAATTAATATGACTGGTTCTTAAATTTCAAAAAGTTTTTCTGAAAATACTTTTTCAGATCTAGGATTATGCTTAATTTATTATTAATAATTACAATTTATTATTATAATTACAATTTATTTTCATAATAGAAAAAATTTTAATAACTTCTCAACCCCATTGCCAACTCCTTTATTTGTCGTTTTGTAAAGATAATAATTAAACCATTATTTTCGACTTAACATGATAACACTACAGTTCAAATAAAAATGTCCTATTAAATAATTAACGCCTTTATGTATCCTGCATCTACAGGTTAAATACGGAGATTAGTATTACTTCTGACTTCTATTATTGCAAAGTTAAATAATATTTTTGCGCGCTTTTCAAGTTATTTCTGAATGTTACTGCACCCTCAAATTTCTTAGACAAGTCTTTTACATTCTTAATATTTCTTCATATGTTAAATTTTATCCTTTTATGACAATAATATTAAATATCTGTTTATCAGTAGTCGTTAGACATCATAATATTTAAAAAAGTTGAAAATCTTGTGCAACCATCTCATCATACGCTTGCTCAAGTGGTATTTAAAATTTCAAGCTTTATGTGTCCTACTCAAAAATTATAATATTTTAAAGTTGCACCAAAGAAAGGCACTTCCTTGGTGGGCTAAGTCTTTAATTCTCTGACTAGCTTGGGAAATTCCTTTTTTTTTTCTTACAAACTTACAACAAAAAGTTTTTATAAAACTTTGGGTATATTATGTTTTAATTTATATAACTAGGCATTGATATCATGCGGTGAACAGCATTCTTCTCTCAATGCCCTCTTTACTACATTTATCCACCTGTGACCATATTGTGGTCTGAATAGACGGTTTGAAGTTCATACTTTTCATGATGCATCCGTTTCCTTATATTCGTCTTTATATTTTTTAGTCCTTCCCATAAAAATTTTAACAGTTTTCTATTAGATACGAATCATCGGCTGTTCGACTTTTTGGTTCAAAATTATTTGATATTCGCCATGCACGAGGCAAATTTTTTTAAGAATTTTCTTTTCCTGCAGGCACTGCTATTATCGCGTCAGCATATAAGAGAAACATAAATTATTTGTTTCTGTGCAGATCACTTTATAAGAAACTTTCGCAATTATAAATTAAAATATTTTATACCAAAATTAAAAAAAAAAACAAAATAAAGAACAAAAAAATTATGTTCTAAAGTCCTTAAAAAGAACTTATAAATATAAATTGTTAAAATATTTGTCAATCTTCATATATTAAACAAATACAAAAAATAAATAAAAAACAACAACAAAAGTATATGAAAAAAGTCATTATGAGAGCTATTGGTAAAAAGAAAAAAAACCTACAAAATAAACATTAAAAGTATTAAAGTATAAATTAAAAAAGTTTTTCTTTTCCTGGTTTCAAATTATTTTCATTGCTTTTGTGTAATAAAACCACCATTCAATTGTTGTTTAATTTAAAACCGTAGAAACAAAAACGAATTTTTAATATAGAGTTTGTTAAAATGTCAGAAAATGTCGATACAGAATTGCTGGTGAACTGCACCATTTTGGCAGTCAAACGATTTGAACTGACATCGATTGTAAATACTAGTCAATTCAACAATTTAAATCGTTCGGATATAATTGGACTGTTAACGGGAATCATTGATAACAAGGACAATTTGGAGAGTATTAATGATGCAAAGTAAGTAGAAGAGCTTTACGTTAACGTTATATACATACATTGAATACAAAATTCTATGGATTAACAAATCAAACAAAAGGCATTTTTATCTATTTTCGTACTTAACCAATTAAAATCCAAAGGGCCCTTTATGGCCAGATGCCCTTTTAAAGCTTAAGAAATCAGTAACATTCTTAATTTATTAAAAAGGACAAAATAAATTAATAAAAATGTTGTAAAGTAAACCTTTTCAAACAGGCCTCCAATAACACTACAACATGGCGTATAATCATTATTTATTATATCAAAATATTAAGTACACACATAGTTGCTTAATTATTGGGGCCGTTTGTTTTTCCGTGCTTCTAACAAACTGATTCATTTATATATGTAAATAAAATCAAAGTAACCCAATTACGTCATAACTTACAATAAAGAATACCCCCAGTTTGGAGAATTTCTGTGCTGTTACAGGCAAAAATTTGATATTAGAATATTATGTTATGGTAATAAGTTTAAACTTAAATGGCCGTGTTTTTGTATTCATATAGTTGTTTCCCCAAAGGAGTGAATATGAAAAATATGTAAATCAGACTTAATAAGACAATTCATTACTGGAAATAATATTTTGTTTTTTAATGTCTGTCGGTAAATAAATGTAAATTGTTTGATGTATGGTAATTTACCTAAAACATGAGTTAAAGAAGGAAATAACAGTGAAGATAAAAAGATAAGATAAAATAATAAACCAATGGAATTTGACTTGTATTTTTAACTACGATTAATAAACTGTGACCTAAGTGTTTAACCTATGAGTATGGCAAGATTTTCACTTACTACTATTTGACTAAAGCTTAACTATAACTAGTACATGTATCGACCATGAAGAGGCACTATGACTAGACTATGTATAGGTTATGATATTTTATGAGCGTAAGGGCTCCTCACTAAATTCATCAGTAACCCCACGAGGCAGCATCTGCATTCTAACAAGACAAACAGAATCACTACTATTTCTAGATCCTCCTTCTTACCGCTTCTTAACCTTCATTATTTTTTTAGGAGTTCTACACAGAACCTCCTCACATTTTGTTACCATTCACAGCCCGTTTTTGCCCCAGCTACTTTTTATATTTAAAGAATATATATATATATATATATATATATATATATATATATATATATATATATATATATATATATATATATATATTTACAAATTTCTCCAGTTCTCTGCTTGACTTCTAACTACTTCTCTGTCGATACTTTAATCTCTGCCAATTTCTATTCAAGTTATCATGGCTATTCAACTTCTAAATTACGAAAGAATTCTACAAGTAGCTTCTTGGTCCAGACTTGTATATTATGCATCAGATTATTTCCATTATTCTTGATTTCATTTTTACCATTTATCTTTCACGTTTTTACTGGCCTTTTTAGATATTTTTCTATTTCACTCTTTCGCCTGTTTGAAATATGCACTTGCTCTCTTTCGGGTGGAACACCTTTTCACAAGGCAGATAGACATTGCGAGAGAATCAATAGGGTCACGTTTAAAACAAAATATACTATAAAACATTTGTTAATTTTTTACCTCCAGTATCCATTATATTTAACAAAAATTACATTTTATTGGATAAATATGAGTTTATTGGCTAAATGGTCCAAAAAATTGGTTTTATGTTTCGTTAATAGTTTTTAAATAATTCTTTCTACAGATAATTTTATATGTTTATCGTATCGACATGAATCGCTATTTCTCTTCTCTTTTCAAAAGTTATCTATATTCATGGACAAATTAATTACGGTCACAATGAGTATACTTTAAACAAGTCTCTCGTAAAATCCCTTTTTTACTCTTGGTCAAATTTTATTCCTTACGAAATTGGGGACGTTTTTCATTGCTTTGGTTACCTTGAATTTTTGAACGATGATCACTTATTACAGGTATTAGGCCAATTATAAATTTGTATAGTTATTCGTAAACTCATTTAGTAATTTTTCCCTAAAGTTTAACTATTCTTTTCTTTATAAAATAAACTTCTTTATAAAATTAACTTCTTTCAAGACTATTTAAATTTCATGAATTATAAACAACTTACAAAACACTCTATTCAATCAATCAAATATTTTTTCGTCAGAGTAACGAGTTTTTATTTATAGTAATTTACTTTATTTTATTAAGGTTTCATATATCTAAATTACTGCCTTTGGTAACATGTTGTTTACCTCGGCAATTCCTATTGATAACATAAATAAAAAGATAATTTAAAAATCATAATATATACTCGTACGTATATCGTAGCGTTGTGTCTTGCTAAATGAAATTAAGTTTGTTTAGTAATTGCATAAAAGTTAAATTACTGTTGATACCCTAACGCTATCTGCTTGTTATTATATAACTTTGTTATGTGTCCCTTTACACCCACGATTTATATGGTAAAAATAAAACCAAACAGCATGAATTCCATGCCTCTAGCCATGCCGTGCCTCTTCTACATGATGTTCATTATTGTTTAACAAAACTTTTCTATTTTTATTTTTTTATTGTTTGATAACGTCGCCATTTAAAGTATTAAACAAAAAAAGTTTATTTTACTTTTTATCAGTTTTCGTGTTAGCCAGCTTTCACACCTGAACTATTTTTACAATATTATTATTGTTGCGATATGAGGCGTGAAACTTTATGTCTAAAATAAGACTATAAACAAAGTTATGCTGGTATTTCATATGGACTTTAGAATGTCGTTCTTTCAAAGTAAAATAAGAAAAGGAATTTGTTTTCATTATTAGTTGCGATTTATGCCGTCATTTTTTAAAATTTTTTTTATTATTACAATTGCATTAGTTAGAAAATGCCAAACATTTTATTCTCTTTTTTGCTTCTCAAGAAAATAATGTTAATATGTCATTTTATTATGACAGATAAATAATTATTTGGAGAGTTTAGATATGTATGGACTGTAAGCCTTACTCACTGTTCGAAACAAACTAAAGGCATCCTGTTTCACCACCGAGGCTTTACCGCGCGAAAATAGAATGAAGGTATACTAATGCAAAACATTATCGTAGCTATAAACTTATAAATCAAAGGTCACATCCACTCAAAATATTTCTAAAAACTATACACAACAGAATATATAAAAAATATATTGAAGGGAAAATGGAAACTCTATTAAAAAAATAGGTTCACAAAGACATACTCTTATGAAATACTATCAGAAAGCCTTTGGTGCCATTAAATACGTTAAACAAATCTATAGTAGCTGCAAGCTGCTTATATCAGCATCGACGGTGATATAACCGAGGCAACTCCCATTTCACAACTGGTAATACAAGGACCAATCTTGTCGTCGCTATTATTTTTAGATTCGATTAACAGCATAGATCATGGTGTCAAAGAAATTGTTATATACAATAACAACATAACATATGCAGACGGCACCACTGTTATATCAGATAGTCTAATGGTGATGGTCTTACTAAAATGAGTTAAAATATATGGCGTACAATGGACAACATAAGCAAAACCAAATAGATGATATTTATCACCAAAAGTAACTACAGAAATACAAACTAAAATGTTAATAATATCGCTGTTGAAATAGTGCAAAATGTGCAATGCCGGATAGAAACAGCGCATAATGCATTCCTCATATACAAAAAGGTACTAAACAGTCATGATCTCAATCTTAAAACTAAAATCTGAATGCTAAATGTCCCATTTGGTCCTAGCTGCTTAGTGCAATGGCAACAAGCACTCAAATTCTTGACATTTGTTTATTAAAAATTTTTTAAGAAATTTTAGCATTAACGAAACACTTAAGGAAAAAATTGTAATTCGGAAAACTTATTATTAAAATAGTGAAAATTTCCAAAAAATCTCGAGCAATTTTTCCTCACAACCAAGATATTTCTGAGACCGTTCTGCATAATATAATAGCTAAATTCGAAACTCATGGCAAACCTAGCATCTGTACAGTAAAGAATTGAAAAAAAAACCTAGAACATCAACCCGACGTCGTTGACAAAATTGATCATCATAGAGGCACTTTGCGCAAAATGTATAAAGATCTTCACGTTTACAAAGTTCTACTCGTTCAAGAATTACAACTGCCGGCCTGTTTTTATGTCGAACGTTTTTAAATTATCTGTTTGAAATATTGAACAAAAAAATAACGAATTTTTCAAAAATAATATTATTGATGAGCCTAATTTTTAATTAAGCGGTTATTAAAATAAATAATTTGCCGCATATAGGGCTCAATATCTGCAACAGTAACCGTATGGTTCAGTTTCTGGTCAAGCGGTATCATCGATCCATATTTTTTCGAAAATAAGCAAAGAATTCCCGTCACGGTAAATTCTCTGAGCTACC
This sequence comes from Trichopoda pennipes, assembly GCA_030448955.1. Classification (NCBI taxonomy): domain Eukaryota; kingdom Metazoa; phylum Arthropoda; class Insecta; order Diptera; family Tachinidae; genus Trichopoda; species Trichopoda pennipes. The sequence continues at coordinate 6,909,605 of JASKUP010000012.1, read as the reverse complement.
AAATTCTGTTAACCTAATTTTTGTTTTCACAATTGGCTAATGTTATTGTATGAGAAATTTCCTAGTCCGCACCAGCACACTATTCAGAATAGACAATTGTGCACTTGCAATTCTCCTTTTTTTTTGTCATTTGTAAAGTTAAGCAAAAACTTTCTAAGAAATCAAGGTCAAAATCGCAATAAATAAAATTTGAATGTGTAAACACGAAATAAAATTTCAAAAAAAATTTTTTTTTTAACTCTCAATAATTATTTATTGTATCTTCACGAAAAGAAATAACAATAAGTATTAAAATCTTAAATTCTAAAAAAAGTTACATTAGTCCTGACCATGTCAGGCCTAACCTTTTGGGTAAAAAAGAAAATTGTCATAAAAAAAAACAGCAAATATATCTAAGATGTATCGTCTGTAGCATTGAAGATTAAAGCCGCGGTATCCCTCTTTTTTAATCGGCTATGTCCACTATAATCCAAGATATTGCGAGCAAGGGGAACGGATCGTTATTTTGATATTTGTCTACTAGGTGAGATCATAGGCTTTCGTTTCAGGTAAAAAAAAGTAAAATCGACTGGTTAGAAAAATAGTTGTGATAGGTTTAAAAACACATTCTAAGTTTTAGCTGATTTTTGGTACGAAAGTGAAGTATTAAAACTTGTTCAAAGAGTTGGTTTTAGATAAAGTCTTATATACTGATTTACGTTTAGAACTTATACTTATTAAAAACTTAAATTTAGTCAGATAGGGCCATGCCCCGTGAAATTGTTAGTACGAAGGCCAAAGGTTGGTTCTTTGAAACAATTTGAGTTAAAAATTAGCTGATTAAGTAGTAAAACCATAAAAAATATATTCATTCAAATTTACTTAAGATAAGGAGGTATTTAAGTCCGAAATAAACATAAATACAACTCGTATACAATTTTAAAAGAATGAAATACATACAGATAACTCTTGTGTTTGGAAAAATTACTATTAATTAAACAATTTTAGTAAATATTTCTTTTAAGGAGCCTTGATTTTCATCTTCTACGTCTAGTTCAATAGAAGTAGTTTTCCATTTTTGCCGAATATTGGGCATATAGGGATCTGATGTGCATAATAAAATAACAATGAAGTCTTTATTAGTACAATATCTAGAAATTTTTCTTATGTTATGCTCACGAAAGAATCTCTAGTCTTTGTTTCGTTTTTCTTGCGCTTCTTCAGATATATCTCCTGTTGGTAGCATATTGTATTAAGTTATTTGTTCCCCAAGGTACAAAATTTTATGAACTGTGGATGGCATATATCTCCAAGGATATTTTTCGTAAAGTGTAGTTGTTTGCCTGGTGTACTCTCCAAATTTTTTTTTCATTTATCTTTCTGCTGCATGTTAGAACTCTAAAAATAATACTGAATCTCCTTATTAGTTCCAAATCTTCTCCTGTGATAGATGCTCTAGTTTCTGGATCTTAAAAAATCTTCTTGCAGTATTTCCATTATCTGTGTTCCCCTCGCCTTGCTTTTCCTGATCGATGATCAGGCCTTGTTCTAAATATTTTTTTTTAATTTATATTTTTTTTCTTCATTTCCTTTTTTTCTCACTGTTTCGCCAAACGAACCAAAATCCAAATCAACGTATTCTAATATGAAGAGGGGGCAATCCGAATTTGTATGCTGACTTAAAAGTGTCATCTTCTGGAACTGCATGCCTTAATTGACTTGATGTCTTTTTGCAACTTTTCCATCAATCATTGTGAGATACATTTTTAAATTTACTTCGATTTCCTGTTCATCAACAGTAAATATTACAGGTTGAAGGTCTTTAATTTTATCTTTTATTTTTTAGATTGTTTTTGATTTTATATTTCCACTTGTAAGAGCGTTGAATAAATATGGTTTGTTTTTATGCCCAAAGCCAAGCAATTTAAAATAGTATTTTACAATCAATGCAAAACAATTTAAAAAGCAAAGTACTGTAGTGTGCACGGAACGTCATTTGACATGTAAGTGTGTACATACCAACCTCAATAGTGTAGTGCAACAACTACTTGAATTACACTTATTGAAATGTAGCGAAAACCACCAAAATAAATCAAAACAAAGGTGTCGAATTTATTTAACACCTTTGATTTGCTTTATGGTTGTCCACTTGCATGTTGCTGACAATGCATTTTAAATAACAATTATTGATAAGAAATGTGGGAATAAAAATTGAGTAAAGGCAAAAATCATTCAATTTAGGTAATAAGAAATTAGTATATAAGCTTGATTAAAATTGTAAATAAAATTAGAATTAAACTGAACACTTCTGCGGCATCAACGTGCCTAGCACTTTTTAATTACTCAAAATTACTGTTGGCAGTTCTTTCGAACGCCTATTTGTGGAGCTGTTATCCTCGACAGCTGGGTAAATATAAACGAGGACGTTAGGCAATTTATTTATAAATATTATCTTTTCTATTATTCATATGGTATTCGTCTATATGACGATCTCTTAATCACTCCAACATCCTTTTACTTGGCGATCCTGAATAATAACATCCCTTTACATGGCGATCCTGTATAATATCATCCTTTTACATGGCGATCCTGCGGACGATCCTGCGAACGATCAATGAATCCTGAGCTCCTGTTCCCCTAACAACATACATGCGACCCCGGACCAATCAAGCAGAAAAATTAAAATATTTAAATATTTAAAACTGAAGTAAAAGGAATAAAATTAATTTATTAATATTATTATATAAAAACTAAATAAGGAGAGAAGGGAAAGAGAAAACTTTTTTTACAATGGGTAAACCACAAAGTAAAGTGGAAATCCAAGAAAATATTCTGAGTAATGGAGCATCCAATAAGGCAGAAAGTTTAATTAATTTAGACCATATAATAATTATGCTATAATTATCTCTATTTTATATATTGGATATAAAATAAATAATTACTTCAAACAATATGTTAGAAAACATACGAATAATCAGGACAACGCTATAGCAGAAATATAAAAGAAAAAGGAAAATAATAATAACATTATGGTAGGTCCTATTTGGGGAAACCCTATCACTACTAAAAAACCAAAGTTAATTAATAAAAATAATAATAAGACGGAAAAACCTATTGATTATATGAACTTTGTACTATTTTTAATATCATTACTACTATTAACTTATGTTATAAGCAGAATTTTAAGGCATCATAAAAATAACAAGATTATCAAAAAACCAATCATGACATCTGAAGAAACACAGGTATAGGAAAACAATAATGTTCATAGCTATAAGAATAACAAGAATGTAAAACACGGCATATAAATAAATAATCAAAATTATAAATGGAAGAAAATCTAGAAAAATTAAAAGAATTATTAAGAACACTAAAAAAGAGTCCAGGAAGAACATATACCCCTAAAACCATACAAGAAAAATTAAAATACATTCAAAATATAAGAGAAAATTTTGAGATAGAAGAATCTAAAGAAGAAGAAGGTAAAACTAGTGAAGTAACAGCATTGAGAATAGAATTTAACCAGATTTACAAAACTATAGAAGATTATTTACGTAAGAATATAAAAGAACCAGACAATAAAATAAACATGGCTTCATTCAGTTTAGAAACAGTTTCAAAGACATTACCTTTATTTTCAGGTAATCAAGCAGAACTTGACAGTTTCCTAATTACAGCGGAACTTATACATAAAACTCTTTCAGAATCAGCACAACTAGATTTTTTCCAATACGTATATTATGCAAAATTAACTTCCAATGTAAGAACAGCAATAGGTAGTAATAAAGAACCAGATAACTTTAAAACTCTTAAAGAATTACTTCAACAAAGATACAAGCTCACCACAACCATCCCAGAACTTCAAAACAAATTAAACTCATCATTCCAAGGAAGAATGACAGTAAACGCATACAGAGATAGAATAACAGCACTAATAGATAATTTGAATAAATTAGGAATTAAAGAACTAGGAAATGAGGCGACACAAGCTGAGAAAAATGTAATAATAAAATTAAATAACAAGCTAGCCCTGGATACATTTAAAAAGGGATTAAATGAGAACTTTAAATTGACCATATACGCAGCTCGTCCAAATAACTTGCAAGAAGCATCAGAACTGGCTGTAGAGTTAGAAAACGAGAATAAGACAAGCTTAAATTCAATTTTGCATTTCAGAAGAGAACCAACGCAAAATCATTTCAAAAAGCAAAACACCAACTACAGAAACAACACCAAATACACAAATAACACTAACTACAATAGGAATAACAACATAAACTACAATAGGCCTTATAACAATTTTAACCACAACAATTTTAATAGAGTTAACGCAACTTTCACTAGGAACTACGAGGATGTTAATAATAACGGATACAATAACACCAATAATAGATTCAACAGTGACAGTAATAACAGATTCAGTAACAACAGCTTCAATAATAACAATAACAGGAATAATAACAAATACAACCACAATCAAAACAACAGACACCAACAAAAACACATATACACAACACATGATTTGGGAAACAAATTAGGCCAGGGACACTAGAACATCCCGCAGTGCCAAAAATAAGGATTCACAAAGTATCGAACAATAACTCCAATTATATTAGTGTCACATACAAAGAAAAAAATTTAAACTTCCTTATAGACACAGGTGCCGACATATCGCTATGTCGAATGCAAGACGAATTTACAGGTGAACAATTCAAACCAGAGGAAAAATGCAAATTAACAGGCATTGGTGCAGAGGAAATTGATTCCTTAGGGAGAATAGACTTACAACTAAAATTAGCTGATGAAGTTTGCAATCACTCTTTCCAATTAGTAAAAACAGATTTCCCCATCGAAACAGACGGTATAATAGGTAGAGACTTTCTAAAAAAATATCTATGTAAAATAGACTACGAAACTTTCACAATATCAATATTTTTGAATGATAATACAATAATTCTTCCAATGCTAACAAGATCTTTGAATACAAATGCGGACGCACTTTCTAGAATAGAGCTAGATTCAGAAACACTAAAACAACTAATACCAAAGGAGATTAATGAAAAAGAAAGGAAAGTTTTAATAACCACACGGGCCATGAATAAACAGAACATTGAAACTAATAAGAATAAGGATAAAGAGGCAAATAAAAGTAAGAATAAGGATAAAGAGGCAAATATAGATAAAAATAATGAAATTGGAAATAATGAGGCAGATAAAAACAAGGAAGAATATAATAAAAATAATAAAGAGGAAAATAATACGCGTATAAGGGAGAACGATATGGAAAAATGCAATTCTCAGAAGTCTGATCAACTTCGCATATGGGAATGCATATCCATCAATGATATAAAGAATACGAAGAAACTGCAGTTTAATGAAATAAATGACATAGGAGAAAAAGATATAATTATTGAGGATAATATTGTGCACGTAGGACGTAATGACAATTCATCGAAACTAGATTCGAACATGAAGAAGTTACGTACCCAAACAAGTAGAAACGGATGTAATGATAGATCATTGAAACCAGATTCAATGAGGAAATTACATGACGAGGATGATGAACATGATAGAGAAAATGTACGTGCAAGATTCAGTGATAACTCAGCGAAACTAGATTTGATTCTGAGAAAACTGATATCTAAGATGAGAAAGGAGAATATTAAAGAAGTTGCGCTACCAACAAACGATGAAATATTTAAAGTGTACACAAAGGAAAATATAAAAGAAGCATATGCGAACATAAGGATGAATAATAAAAGTCCTCAACTAAAAATAATAATTTACAATGCCCCAAAAATAATTAAAGAAGATATCCTTAAATACAAATTAATTAATGAATTCCATAATACCACTCATGCAGGCCACTTAGGAATTCGGAAAACACTTATAAAACTAAAACAACGTTATATTTGGAAAAATATGAGAAAAATGGTAAAACTATTCATAGCACATTGTGACACATGTAATAAAAACAAACAAACAAAACACATAAAAGAGCCACTTACACATACAGATACACCAAATAACAGCTTTGAAATAATTTCAATTGACACCGTAGGTCCTCTTCGCATCTCAAATGAGAACAGATATATTTTAACTATGCAATGTGAGTTAACAAAGTTTGTCGTTGCACATCCCATGCCAACGAAGGATGCGGTCACCACAGCGAGAACATTGGTCGAACAATTCATCTTGAAATACGGCCAATTTAAAGTACTCAAATCAGACAAAGGAACAGAATTTACGAATGAGATCATGCGTAACATATGTTCATTGTTAGGGATAGAACAAACATTTTCAACCCCTTATCATCATGAGACTTTAGGAGCGATTGAAAGAAACCACAGAGTTCTTAATGAATTTTTACTTACAACAGCTACTGATCATGAATGGGACAAGTGGATCCCTTATTTCACTTTTGCATACAACACCGCACCACACATAGATACAGGCTATACACCATATGAATTAGTTTATGGAAAATTACCAAGTTTACCCACAGATAGCTTAGAAAATAGGAGAACATTTTACAACTATGATGATTATTTATATGAGTTAAAAAATAAGTTACAATTCTCTTTGAGTAAAGCAAAGGAACTATTAGTTAAAGCAAAAGAAAAAAGAATAATAGATAGTAAAAACAATTACCACAGTAAATTGAATCTTAGCATAGGAGATCTAGTGTTACTTAAAGTAGAAAATAGGAAGAAAAACCAAAGCCCATATAAAGGTCCATTTAGAATTATAAGAAAAAACAATGTAAATACTGTAATAGATTATAATGGTATTGAAAAAGAAATACACAATAATAATTTAAAACCTTATAATAATTTGTAAAACATATAAAAAAAATATATATTTTTGTTTTCTTTGTAAAAATACGCATATTCTTATAAACAACGTTTCTCACAAAGGCGATTTGAAAAATAAATAAAATGCTTACAAAATAGCAGAATTCCATTTTACAGAAAATTTTCGACCTTGTGTCAGAAAAATTCTTCTGGGGCTCACGGTCGGATCGTGCCGGGTATACAATGGAGTATACGCGTGTAGAAAACATTTAGGGCTATAACACAGTGCTAATTCGTTTACATTCCCTGATGAACTTTAGAAGTTATGCTCTATTAAGTAAGAGAATTTAGAAAAAATTTGGATCTCTAAAAAAATTAATTTCTAAAAATTTAAAATCAATCAAACAGTTTTCTTATACTAATAGCTACTCACGCTATTATACAAAGTTTGTTTTACTTAAAATTCTTGCATAAGAAAACAGTTATAGATGTTTAAAAATCAAAAATTTACTAAAAATGCTCATTTTGAATCACCCTGTTCAGTGTGATATAGTTAAAATAAAGTTTTAATATTTTGGCTCCCGAGGTACACTAGTATCTACTTTCGAATGAACTTTGAAATTTTTCAATTTCAATGAAAAAAAAGGACTTTTGGCCACCTTCTCGTAAAAATGGTCCACTGTGCGCCACGTCTTTTCTAATCTTCCAAAATGTTTACAGTATCGCCTGCTACTTTATTTTTCATATTAAATAATTTTATTTGAAACATAATTCTAGTCCTTATTGTGTAAAAAATGCAAAGAAAAGTATTCTTAATGTCAACACGTATAGATTTCTGTCTGTCATCAAAATTTCATTATAATATCTTCTGCCGTTTGGGCATGAGCGAGAAACAAGTTACCAAATACACAGTGTTTGCAGAAAAAGATTCAATTTAAAATCCACAAGCTGAACAATAAAATTCTGAATTTAGTGACAACAACAAAAATTTTCCTTCCTTTTTCTATTAAAAAATCTAAAATTATCAAATTTCATTGCCACATTTGAACCTTCCGCATAGCAAAAACAAACAACAACTAAACTTATCGTAATGAGAATTTGTTAAACGTATTTTTATTAACACTCTTGAAAAGCTGTCACCTCTTCTGTTTTATACAGTTTAAACCAACCTACAGCCCTCGTTTGCTTGTGTGTGTAAAAACATTTCATGAAATATTAGAAGCATTTTTTTACTTCAACTTGAATGTTTCAACAACATTGAATATGACGTTAAAGGCTTATATTGCTATTATAACTTTTTACGATAAGAGAGTCTCTTAGAAATGATAAGAATAGACAATTTTACATCATTAAAAAACACACGAGATACTTTATGTTTTGGGCACAATTTATTGTAAGAATTAATGAAAACGATTAAACGAAACAAGTTAAAAAAATTAATGTCATCAAGGCTACAAAGTGGCACCTTCTTTATACCAAATGGGGAATTTCACCGTCAAAAGAATTTATCAAAAGATTTTCTTATCTGTCTTGACTTTGGACATTTTTTTAAATAGTTACAAAAAAGGAGTAATATTCTGAACATCTTAAGCGATATTCTAAAAGGTGTTGAAAAGCATATTTTTTAATTAATGATTTCCTTTATTGTTATTTTCGGCTTGAGATCTTGAAAACACAATTTGAATAATAAGTGTAGAATTTAATGAAAAGTTCTGATTTATTTTTTTTTTTTTTTTGCTAAATTGTGAACTGGAAACAATTCTGATAAAAGAAGTATTTAGGCCTTGATTGAGGAACAGGAAAAGAAAAGTATACGCTTATTTTTACAACTACTTTACAATTATACACAAGATCTCAAGCTAAAGATAGCAACTAAGGAAGTCATTAATTAAAAAATGGGATTTTCAATACCTTCGAGAATTACGCTTAAGATATCGGTATTCAGAAATGTACTACTTTTTTGGTAACTACGTAAAAAACAATACCATAAGATGTAGCTACACTTAATAAACCCAAAAAACCAAGGTAATGAATGGTGGCCCCTTCAAGTTAATTTTGTTTTATTTTTTGCTTATAATAACTAACTTCCATAGTAATGCTTTTTTCAAGTGCCGGGTGACATTTCATTAAAATTTTATGATTTATCTTACAGGCTTCCCAGCATTTCATGAGCCATAAATAAGAAATCAACGTCAAGTATAAACACATCATTCAATATAACTTCAAAAACTTGAAAACGTTTAACTCCTTAATAGGTGTTGAGCTAAAATGTTTAATGTATCACTTGCTTCTTAATTTTTGTTTTAAATAAATGCTGTGTTTCTAGAGTTTCATTTATTTTACCTAAATATTGCATGATGTGTTGCAATTTGATTGTTATGTCATGCTGAGGGATTTTGATTTTTTTACAGATCTTAAAATTTATTGTTATAAATATTTTTATCTTAAGCACTGTTTCAATTGTACTGGAACTTTAATCAAAAATTGATATTATTAAAAAACAAAACTTGTAAAGTATACTGCTGCCGCCCTTGTAAGTTCCGTCACAAATATAATAATTTATATCAAAAAACTTGCCATCAGAAGTGCAAGTAGAAAAACCATTAAAAATTGCAGTTTTACAATAATACAATAATTTTTTTGAGTGCTATTTATTTATTTAATCGTTCACAATATATTTGCCAAGCCAACTGCTGGATTTGTATACTTCGTTTGTTATTTAAGTCAATAACAAGCATACGCTCTATTAATTTGTTAGGTAGAAAAACGTACACAGAATAATTGATATTTGTTTTTAATTCACTTAAATAATTAACAATTTAATCCTTCTATTATATTATAAAATATAACAACAATACTTTTACCTCATAACTGTAACATTTTTATTTACTTAAATATGGAAACGAAACAATATGACAACTTATATAATTTACCAATAATGAAATACAATAATTGTTTGTATGTATTTTGAATAAATAAATTCATTTCAATGTATATAGAGTTTTATACGATAAAAAATATTAGCTGGGCAGGCGATGAAATTAATCATGTCTATATGAATCCCATAAGTATGCAATAAAGTCAAAGGGGTTGTTAATTGTTTTTCTAAGAATTGTTAAAAACATTTCAAATTTTTTGTAGAATTTTACTCTTGAAGATTTAAAAAAGAGTCGTAAAATGATCATGCTCGTGAATCAGCTAGCTGTGTGCCAGTGAATACACATATCGAAGACGTGTATTAGTATATTTAAAACATATAAGAGAACGTAGAAGTGTAATTAATATTTTATGATATTATTCAAGCCCGAAAGTTTTTTCCATCCTATTGCTATCATAATACTTATTGACAATTAATAATGAAATTATGCTTGAATGAAGAGAATTAATTTATTTACAATAAACAAAAAAGTAATAAAAGTGACAGAAGTATACGCTTATTGGTTGAAATTTGTTTAAAATTTCTTTATTTTTTAAATATTGTTTACTTAGTTATATGCTGCAAATTTACTATTTTACTTGAATAAATACTGCTTAATGTGAAAAAAGTGGACAAAAACGTAAATACTAAAACTGCAAACTATCGCAATTTTTAGCATCCACAACATAAGAGTAGAAAATATCTGAGAATAAGAACCTAAAAATAATACTAGTACTATTTTTTTTTTTGGCTTTAGATTTTGGCATTTGTATTAACATCCGGTAAATTTCTTTGCTAAGATGTTTCAATACAAAAAAAGAACACTACTAGCGAAATGATTGCAGGTATTAAAATTATAGAAAAAAAACATGAAGTTCAAGAAATTTAGGTTTTGTTCAAGTTCTTGTTTTAATTTAATATTTTTTTCCAATTAAACACCCGCAAAATATAATGCAGCACTGTCTGAACTATTGCATCCGTAATCATTATTCGTCGTATATACATATCTTAGGCTAGTGTACATTAAGCAAGTGTATATTGTAAAAACATTTTCTGTTTGTTTAACTAATTTTGTAACTAAGAATACAAACAATGCTCACAATCAATAATATTGCCATTTCCCGTCGTAACTGGCTGGTTTGCATAGTTTCGAAAAAATAAATTAAAGAATTCAGTTTTGTATACTTTCAGTGCTACACCCGAATACCTTACAATTGTTGTTCATTTATAATCATTCTAATATCGTGAACTCAAAAGCTTTATTTGAAATCATGAAAAAAAATTGTTGTTGTTGGTGTCATAAAAATTGTTGCTATCACTACACATATATTTATCATAATAAAACAATTGGTATTGCTTTATTTTTAGAAAAAAATTTTTTTTTGTAATTTTAATAAACCATAGTACTTTCATTTATCCATATGAATGGAGACCGATTCGAAATATACATTAATAAATATTTTCAACAATAAATTATTGTTTTTGTGAAACTAAATCGCTTTATTCTTTAAAATAAAGCAAATTTTTATATTACTTTTTTGTAAAACAGTTATTCCTTAATTAATTGAAACAAATTAAATTAATAACAAAATGAAATTAAATTAAGAAAAATTATCTTCGATATGTGCTTGGATTTTCCGACGGGGTTAAAATTACTTTTATTTGGGTACGGTTTGACGTCAAAGTTGACGAGGGTCGACGGAAAACCGTACCCAAATAAAAAAAATTATCTTCATAAAAATTTTTACTAGTATAAAGTCGCTACTTCTCCTTAATATTAATACAAGAAATAATTTAACTGTTTATCATAATTCGAATATTTTTTATTTAGTTATACAAATTGCATATCTATAACTAATATAATAAAAAAAGCTAGATAAAGCATTTTGAAAAGCGAAAAAAATCAAATACGAAACGAAAATTTAAAATTTTAAATCACAAACAATAAAGCAAAAATTCAAGTTATTTACACATTCTCAATTATTTAAAAATTATTTAGCATTATAAGAAATTAAAAGGAAAAATAACCGCCAAGACAACACTTTAAACTATCACATCAATTTAATTTCAGAATTAAAAAAAGCAACCCAATTGGCATTTACCTTCCAAATAAAAATGTAAACCACGGCACAGTTCTATAAATTAATATTTTTACATCCATTCGAAGAGCACACAGCCTATTATGGGCTGAGTTGCTTCAAAGGCTATGAAAACTCTCAGGAGAGCCACACTGGCTTGCAATCCGGATTGATGTGCTGGATAAAAAAGTATATTTCCCAAACAAGTCAGAAGTAGATCTTTCTAGTCTTCTTGAATCAGACGGTTTTCTAATGGTGTATAAAACTGCTTCGAATTGTTAAAACGTGCATGTTTAGCAAATACGCGATCATTCAAGCTTTAGTCTAGGAAACACAAGAAAATGAAATAAAAAATGTAAATTAAAAACAAATTTAAAAGCAACAATATAATTCACAAAATAAACATAATTTTCATAGTAATAATAAAGTTAAACTGATAATCAAGTAAAATTATTTTTAAAATCAAATAAAACATTAATAAAACTAAAAATTATTAAACGAATGTTTTTTAACCTAAAAACTACTGATAACTATTTCGAAGCAAACTTTTTTCAATTTTATTTATTAAATATTCAATATAGTAGAACTAATAATAATATGTAGTTAACCAATGCAAGACAAAACCTAATTTTTCATTTTATGTTTTTAAAATTTTTTTTTAATTATTTGTAATCGTATCCTTCTTAGTCGGATGTAGCCGTTGTCATTTAAGATATTGTATCCACGTAATTGAGACCATTTTCTAGCCATTGTATACCCCAAATAGTAGGGACAAGGTCTTTTAAGAGCCCCACATTTTTATATAGGAGGACTTTGCAGTGTGGTATCATTGATTTTTTTCTAAATATTATATGGAGGTGGTGCTCTTAACTGAATTCCATACCGCCATTTATTTATTTTTATCTCAGAACTGTTTTACCATTTGTTGAATTATTAAAAAAATATATTAAACTCCTCAATACATAAATTAAATTTAAAACTTTTTTTCAAATTTCAGCTGGTGTTTCTAGATTATTACAGAATGTTCTTAATTAACTAACGTTTCATTACCTTTCCCTATCTATACAACAATTTTATTTTTCCTTATAAAATTTGTCTAAAGTTTAAAACTTTAACTTTTAACAACCACCGATGCTAACATAAACGAAACCTACAAACCCACAAAAAATGTAAGCTATTTGTACAAAATACACAATGTGTTTTACCTTCATCGCCGGAAATAAAATGTTATATTCATTTATTTATATCTATTTACTTTTACCTACATTCATGCTTATATTTTTCCACTATTTTTAATACAATCTTTTATGTTTAAAAGAAAAAAAAATACCCAAGCTCTATTTCACTAAATTTCAATTATTTGAAAAGAGGGTGGTCCAAATTTCAGAGAAGATTTTATTCCACTACAATAAAAAAGCGATTTTTTAAACAAAGCATTCCATTGCTGATATTGAACAATGAAAAATGTTCGTTGCTAATTTATTTTTTTTTTAATTTTCGAACAATTGCTAAATAGTATAATTTAAAAAATATTTCTAGAAAATATTGTAAGTTCTATAATTTTTTTTATCATAATTTTGACTATTGTAACCTGATTAATATTTAAACATAGAATTCTAGAGAGTTCTAATAGAAAATATTGTAAGTTCTATAATTTTTTTTATCATAATTTTGACTATTGTAACCTGATTAATATTTAAACATAGAATTCTAGAGAGTTCTAATAAGACAAACACTTCCATACTTATCCTGTGTGTCATAGATTTTGAGTTGGAGGGATCATTTAGGAATTTTTCGTAAGGAGTTATGTTGGTTAAGCTATGACTTGGACTGGTCCTTGGTGTCTCGACACACGATTTTATTAGAAAGATTAATACGGATTAACATTTGGAAAAGATTTCGGGCATATGGCCATGGCCACATTTTCGAAAACCGCAAGTCGCATAATACAAACAACACATATTGCCTTCTAAGATATCAATTGTGTTGGTTTATCAGCTCTTGACCATTTCTTGCAAACAGCTTATCGCCAAATTTTTATTGCAATAAATCGAATATTTCGATCAACGTATGATATGTAGAGCTATCCTGTTTGAAAACATGCCTTGCCAGAATTAAAATCATTCATTTTTTCTCACAAAAAAAAAACAACAATCAGGGTGCTAATAATCTGCGACTATGTATTTGAAGAGATATATTTCGAAGAGGCTGTGACACTGGACTAAGCGGTTTATTTTGACGTATGCCACAAGTTTCAAAATTAACAAAGCTGCTGAGCTAGCAATGCAATAAATTTAATAATTGAGTTAATAAAAGATTTTCGAAAGCAATCTGGATGATTTGGTTGCATTCTTAAGGAGTCAATCTATTTGTGATAATTTCCGAGAGTAAATCAATCATAAATATCAAAAGTGATTGAACTATGATAATTCATTTGGCAGTTAATATTATCGAACTTTAAAAAAACAATGAAAAATTTATAACAGTACTGGTATTAAAGAAAATTGTGACACATTTAAGTATGTATTTCACTTAAATAACATAACATAACCTAACAGAAAACGGATATAAATACAAACAATACAATAGCTGCAGTGCATATTAACATGAGCATGATTAAATAATTTTTAATCTATTAGAACATATAAATTTTTTAAATCAGGTTTTGCTACTTCTGTGTGTCTTAATTTTTTAATGGTAATTAAATCGAAGCTTTGATGCTGAATCGCAACTGCTAGTAAAAAACCTTCACTATTTTGATTCATAAAATTTAATTTTTATCGTAATTTTTTAAGAGTTTAAAAGAATAAGTTTGAAACTTTTAAACGATTAAAACTTTTAATCTAAACAATTTTAAATTGGCTTGTTTTCCAAATTTATTATTATAGTTTTCAACAAAATAGAGCTCAACTGCTATAAATGAAACACAAACTGCATATCTTCTACCCTAAAAATTTATCGCATTGTAAAGCAAAGAAATAGCTAAACCAAATCAAAAGCGAAAAGTTTTCTTATGCTTGCAAATTTAAAACAAAAAGAGAAATAAATATTTTTTCAATTACATTAAAGATAAATTGAGAAGAAAAAAATAAACAAGATGTTTAAAGTTTAAATGAAACTAAGCCTAAAATTGTTCTAATTAAATATTAAGACTTTAATTATATATACAACGGTTTAGGAGAATTAAAGATATTAAACAAAAACTAAAATTATTCAAATAAGTAAAACTAAGATATCTCTGTTTTAATTTAAAACTTTTATTATTCCAAGAAAAAATAAAAATATTTTTTTTAACTATGATGAAGGGCAACTTAAAATTCTTTACTATTAAAATGATTTAAGGTCCGGCAATTTATCATTTTCTTAAAATATACTTTGTACCTAAAACACTACATTGCGGATAAATCCTTCTTTAAGCAAAGTAAGATAAAAACTTTGGGTATTTCATTTATCCCTAATTGGATAATCTGATCTTGGATAACTGATCAAAAAAATCTACACGTGATACAGAAAGAGCTAAAATCAGTAACACGCAAGGCACTACGCATTCATTCATTAATTCTTCATAACAATAAGAATGACAAAAAAATTATAAAAATAAATTATTACTTTTATTTTTATTCGACCTTTTTTTTAAATTTTATTAAATATGAAATAATCTTTTAACGGTCTTATTAAATAATTTAACGATTTTATTTTTTTTTTTTTTTTCAATATTTCGCTTTCCTTTGGAAAGCTTCTTCAGGAAAAAATTTTTTATATTTTTGAAAACAAAACAAAATTATTATCAAATTGAAAAAATGTTTCAAAACATTTGACAAAAACATATAAAATATTCTTTCATACATACATACAAAAAATTTTTAAATTTTCAAATATTCAAACATACAATAACAATGAAACGGAAATAACAAATAACAAATAACAAATTCTCTCTTATGAAATGATTATAACAAATTATGTGTCTTTTGAATTAAGTACCTATAATTCTGAGCTAAATTGTCTGTGTCTGTCTTGAAATTTATTCTCCTTACATTTGGTACATTAACAATTTCTAACATTTCCAACATATAACGTCTCTTGTAGTTTTTTTCTATATCTAATACTGATGTTTCATCAAACTTTGGATAATGATTATATTTCTTACAATGTGAAGATAAGGATGTCTTCTGTGTTGAAATATTCCTATATTTTTGGTCACACCTGTGACCAGCTAATCTCGTTTTAAGTTTATTTTTTGTTGTCCCAATATAAACTTTGTCACAGTTCACCTGGTCATTTCCTCCACATGGTATCCTGTATACTACATCAGATATTTCCATTTTTCCTATTTTATCCTTCATACTGCTAAATAATTTATTTAATGTGTTATGTGTTTTGTGTGCAATTATATATTTATCTGTGTCATATATTTTACACTTTCTTAATCTTTCTGATATTCCAGGAACATAAGTTAATGATTTATAATCTCTTGGCTCTGCTGTAGAATTTCCTAAATTATGCCTATAACTACCATATTGTCTAATTAATCTGTTAGTTAATTCTACTGGAAAATCATTGGCATTAAGTATATCTCTTATTGTATCCCTATTCTTCAAATGAAATTCTCTATCACTTATAGTCAATATTCTGTCTATCATATTTTTCGCTGTGTTTATTATCATATTTCTTGGATGTTTTGAATAAAAATTAATGATTCTTCCAGAAGATGTTGGTTTCTTATACCAATCAAATACTAACTTATTTTTCTTCCTTATTATCAATATATCTAAATATGGAAGTCTAGACTCTAATTCTCTTTCAATCGTAAATTTAATATCCGGATGGAAACTATTCAATTCTGACAAAATATTATCCACTGCATCTTCTGAAGTTATACAAAATAAATCATCCACATATTTTGTAATTATCTTAGGTTTAATATGCATTTTACTAATACATGAATTTAGTAATTCCTCCATCACAATATCAGCTATAATTGGAGATGCTGGAGAGCCCATAGGGAGGCCCTCCTTCTGTTGATATATCCTATTATCAAATTGAAAATACCTATTGTCTTCTATGCAAAACTTAAGAATACGTAAAAACAATTCCTTCTCAATATTCGTATTTTGTTCTATAATCTGCCATTTTTCCTCTATAATACTTAAAGCTAAACCTACAGGAATACTTGGAAAAAGTGAAACTACATCAAATGAAAACAATCTATCATTATCTTGTATATTTATTCTCTTGGTCTTATCCTTAAATTCCAACGAATTTCTAATATTATATACTGATTGTCCTGTTATCACCTTAAGAATATTGGTTATATACTTGCACAGTCCATAGGCCGGGGAATTAATGCAAGAGCAAATAGGCCTTAAAGGAAAATTCTGTTTATGGATCTTAGGTACTCCATACAGCTTTGGAGAATTTGATACATTAGTCTTAAGTCTATTTCTCTCCATTACTGAAATGATTTCTTTTTTAAAAAGTTCATCAACTAAAAAATTGTTTGTTTTTTGCAGTTTAGTA
The DNA here is from genome assembly GCA_030448955.1 of Trichopoda pennipes. Classification (NCBI taxonomy): domain Eukaryota; kingdom Metazoa; phylum Arthropoda; class Insecta; order Diptera; family Tachinidae; genus Trichopoda; species Trichopoda pennipes. The sequence goes on along the minus strand of JASKUP010000012.1, from coordinate 6,892,320 downwards.
GTCGGATCCTTATTTAATATTGAGTATTTAGCAGAATCGTTGAGAATGTCATTTATTCTCGAATTATAATCATCTCTGCTCATACAGCAAGGGATATTTTTATATTAGATAAAGTAAAAACCGCTAAAAAATTTTTGAATACGAATAGGAACATATTAATTGTTAATGCTGATAAGGGTAATGTTACTGTTGCTATGAGCAGAGATGATTATAATTCGAGAATAAATGACATTCTCAACGATTCTGCTAAATACTCAATATTAAATAAGGATCCGACTACTAAACTGCAAAAAACAAACAATTTTTTAGTTGATGAACTTTTTAAAAAAGAAATCATTTCAGTAATGGAGAGAAATAGACTTAAGACTAATGTATCAAATTCTCCAAAGCTGTATGGAGTACCTAAGATCCATAAACAGAATTTTCCTTTAAGGCCTATTTGCTCTTGCATTAATTCCCCGGCCTATGGACTGTGCAAGTATATAACCAATATTCTTAAGGTGATAACAGGACAATCAGTATATAATATTAGAAATTCGTTGGAATTTAAGGATAAGACCAAGAGAATAAATATACAAGATAATGATAGATTGTTTTCATTTGATGTAGTTTCACTTTTTCCAAGTATTCCTGTAGGTTTAGCTTTAAGTATTATAGAGGAAAAATGGCAGATTATAGAACAAAATACGAATATTGAGAAGGAATTGTTTTTACGTATTCTTAAGTTTTGCATAGAAGACAATAGGTATTTTCAATTTGATAATAGGATATATCAACAGAAGGAGGGCCTCCCTATGGGCTCTCCAGCATCTCCAATTATAGCTGATATTGTGATGGAGGAATTACTAAATTCATGTATTAGTAAAATGCATATTAAACCTAAGATAATTACAAAATATGTGGATGATTTATTTTGTATAACTTCAGAAGATGCAGTGGATAATATTTTGTCAGAATTGAATAGTTTCCATCCGGATATTAAATTTACGATTGAAAGAGAATTAGAGTCTAGACTTCCATATTTAGATATATTGATAATAAGGAAGAAAAATAAGTTAGTATTTGATTGGTATAAGAAACCAACATCTTCTGGAAGAATCATTAATTTTTATTCAAAACATCCAAGAAATATGATAATAAACACAGCGAAAAATATGATAGACAGAATATTGACTATAAGTGATAGAGAATTTCATTTGAAGAATAGGGATACAATAAGAGATATACTTAATGCCAATGATTTTCCAGTAGAATTAACTAACAGATTAATTAGACAATATGGTAGTTATAGGCATAATTTAGGAAATTCTACAGCAGAGCCAAGAGATTATAAATCATTAACTTATGTTCCTGGAATATCAGAAAGATTAAGAAAGTGTAAAATATATGACACAGATAAATATATAATTGCACACAAAACACATAACACATTAAATAAATTATTTAGCAGTATGAAGGATAAAATAGGAAAAATGGAAATATCTGATGTAGTATACAGGATACCATGTGGAGGAAATGACCAGGTGAACTGTGACAAAGTTTATATTGGGACAACAAAAAATAAACTTAAAACGAGATTAGCTGGTGACCAAAAATATAGGAATATTTCAACACAGAAGACATCCTTATCTTCACATTGTAAGAAATATAATCATTATCCAAAGTTTGATGAAACATCAGTATTAGATATAGAAAAAAACTACAAGAGACGTTATATGTTGGAAATGTTAGAAATTGTTAATGTACCAAATGTAAGGAGAATAAATTTCAAGACAGACACAGACAATTTAGCTCAGAATTATAGGTACTTAATTCAAAAGACACATAATTTGTTATAATCATTTCATAAGAGAGAATTTGTTATTTGTTATTTCCGTTTCATTGTTATTGTATGTTTGAATATTTGAAAATTTAAAAATTTTTTGTATGTATGTATGAAAAAATATTTTATATGTTTTTGTCAAATGTTTTGAAACATTTTTTCAATTTGATAATAATTTTGTTTTGTTTTCAAAAATATAAAAAATTTTTTCCTGAAGAAGCTTTCCAAAGGAAAGCGAAATATTGAAAAAAAAAATAAAATCGTTAAATTATTTAATAAGACCGTTAAAAGATTATTTCATATTTAATAAAAATAAATTATAAAATACAAAACACAAAATTATATAAGTGCATACTACAATGAATAAAGATAAATTTACATTTTGATTCTTGTTTATGACCAATTATGATTGTTATTTTATTTATGTTGTTTTGTTATTATGCCGTATTTATGTTTTGTCTTTGCCTTCTTTAGTATTGATAAATTTATTTATTCGTTGTTGTAAGATTAAGTATGTATCTTTTTTTCGCTTATTTCCCCTCTGCCTGATATGTTTACTCCTTCTAAATCTCTGTTATGCACCGTTTATTTTACATGTTGGGCTAATGCCGTTATCTCTTTTCCTTTATTGTTTGTTTTATGTTTTAAAATTCTTGTTCCAAGCATTCGTCTATTCGTCTGTTCCAACCGTTATTCCACCACGCATTTCCCTTTCATCACCTTGGCAGGTCATTTCATAACAACGTTGTCCATTCTACATTTCTCTAATTTCGTTGCTTTATGTATACAAGGCTGTCCTAGAGTTTCGTTCGATTTATAAATATTGTACAACCACCATTAACCATGTATTTTAATCTTCTCTCTTCTGTTAACTTATGAATATATGCTACACTGTAAAAAGTTTTGTTAATCGTCTTAAGACTTAATTTTTATTCTGATCCTTACATAAGCATTTGTCAATTAAACCAAACATATTTTCCAACAATATATGTATCTCCCACTTTGTCGAGAACATCAATAAAGGAAAAGAGACAACGGCATTAGCCCAAAATGTAAAGAAAAGGGACAAAAGGAGGGAGATTTTGAAGAGGAAAAAAGTGAACAAATGACACTTGAAAGCTTAAGCATACAAAAATGAATAAATAAATTTTAAAAAAGACAAAACTATTATATTCCATGGTAATAAATTGATCGATTAAGTTAAGTTAATTTCTAAGTTTAGCTGTTACATTTTCCGTTAGAAGTTATTATTTAAATAATAGATTGAAGTGTGTTGTGTTGTTCACTTTTTTATAATTTATTTAGTAATGCAAACGGAAACAAATTTCAAATTAAATTTTAATATTAATATCACATTTGTAAAACTAACCAATCATCCTTGTAAATTTATCGTTAGAACCATCAATAAAAAATTTTCCTGATAACGTCAGAAAAAAGTTGATGCAACATTGACGTAAAATGTAAAATGCCTTGTTTTATTTGCATTTTTAACCCTCCTTTTTATAGGTCTTTTCAAAAAAAAGTACTTTTAATTACAAAAAAGAGTTGGAATAAAAGATCGTCTGAAATTCTTGATTTCTTAAAGAAAATTTAGTAGTTTTGTAGTCTTAGTTACAGTAGTCTTAGTTTAGTAGTTTTTTTTTTAAGAAATGTTTTTTTATAACACACGAAATTGTGTATAAAAAAGCTCAATAAGCGGTTTTCCTTCAGGGCTTCGCATTTGTTTTTATTGTTTGCTGCTTATAAATTTTATTAATTTGTGTCCAGCTGTCAACTTTCTGGGCACCAAAGGGAGAAGAGAGACCACTGGGATATTATTGTTTTTCTACACGTTGTATGGTCTATCACACAGTTTTTTTCTTATTTTCCTAACTACATAATGGCAAATTTAAATCACCAAAGTCATGCCTAAATAACTCATTATATAGCAATTTAATTCATTTTTAAACCAGCCTCATTTAACTATAATTACAGAACGATGATGCCTTCACACAGCAAATATGGTAAAGTTGTAATGCATGTATTTTGTTTTCTAACAGAATAATTTTCCACTGCCCAATAGAATTTAAATTGTAAAAAGAAACACAAAAGAAATTATGCAGTGGCATTATAATATTTGCAAATGATTTTAAGCATTTGGAGTTTGTGACTGTGGCTGCATTTTTGTTTTATTTTTGTTTTGCCAATTTCTATTTCAGAAATAACTAAAACAATGTCGATTTATTAGTGACCAGTGAAACCAGTAATTTTTCACGCCTCATCATTTAAAAATAACGCCGAAATTCCAATACGCACAACTTTGGAAATGGTAGGCGCATTTCTTTAATTAATTTTTTTCGTTCAATTAGCCTGATCTGGATTAATATCATCCAAATTCCATGAAAACAATTTGATGATAATTTAAATTGTTTACTAATCTTTAATTTGGTGACATCTTTCACGCATCGTTCTATTTATGATACTATATCAGAGAAAATGATTATACATGTTAACAATTGTTCGTAATATGAAAGTCTGTTTGACAGCCCTTTCTAAATTTTTATTGAGCTTAAAAAAACCAAAAAAAAAATATTAAAAAACCAAAAAAATTATTCCATTCTTCATTTAGTTTTCCTTTATTTCTGATCGTTTGGAATTGCCAGCACTTTTTAATATTTAATAATTTTAAGTTTACCATCTATGTACTCAAGGAACGCCTCTGGATTGCAAAAACATGCTTCCTCAAATTTATTTACAATTTCTTTAAATGGTAAACTGCAATTTGGACAAAATAAAACGGTAGCTAAATTCTTAAAGCTATTACGTTTGAAACATTTTTGGGTTTTATAGCGATAAAGAAAAATGTAGGCTTTTCAACCGCTCACCTAGCAAATATTTATTTATTTTATCTTCAATGTATCTTAAATGCCAACTGCTGCTACCAGTTAGATTTAAATAGTTATTGGATTCTTTTGTTTGTTTGTTTGTTTGTTTGTTATTGTTTCAGCTTCTTTTTATATTTATGGTTAGCATTTCATGTTTATTTTCTGCAAAGCACAGAAAGAAAAAGATTTACTGTGACGTACGAATTTGAGGTCAACCAAACTTTCTATTTAATATTAGAACATTTTTCGTATACTATTTCCTTTTTACAAATACAAAATATCATTCATCTTATGTGAGTTTATAAAGGATTTCTGATCAAACACAAGACAATATGCCTGCTGTGGATTATGTGGCACATTTTTGTAAACGGAACAATGTTGTTCAACAGATTGCTCGTCTTGCTGCCATTTAAGTTTATCAGCTTCCATTGGATAACTCTTAAGAGAAAAGGTGTACTTTATTGAAAGAATTCTAGGTATTTAATTCTAAGTGAAACAGGAAACCACAAAAATTCAGATTGTGCAATTCACGGAGAGACAGTTAAGTTTCAATATATCATTTTGTCACTAAAGTTGAGGGTAAACTTTTAAACTTCATACAAGGACGATTTTTATATGCTCATTAATGGAAAAAATTTGACCCACATACGGCGCGAAAAAGAGTTTCAGTAACACGCCAAGTAGAGTGACAAGAGAAATCTATTTATCAAAAATTTTAATACATATGTGGGGACGGGTAATGACGGACATAAGACAAGAAGGGGTAGCACTTACTAAAGTACAACACTGCTTTGATTGACGAGTGACTATTGACTTAAACGGACAAGTAGCACGTAGGCGAAAAAACGCCTGACAATGAACAGCACAGTTAAATGTAGGCAGCAGAGAAAGCAACTTCAAAATTCGGACAATTAACTATTTAGCAATCTTTTCATAATTGATATTAATTCTATGCTCTATGTATATTTACCTTTAAATAAATACTTAAATATTAAAAGAAACACGGTGTTTTCATTAAAAAACCCTACACATATAAAAAATTTAATAAGCAAGCCGAAATGTGCCGCATTAGCGATCTTGGTATTCGGATAGGAAATAAAATTGGCTGCCAGATTATTAATTCTTTCATTATTGTTGAAAAGTAAAGGAAATTTATTTATTTTCAGGGTGTTCCGACAGATTTATATCCTTCTTTGCTTCTAATAAAACTTTTGTGCTCAGTCTACAAGACACAAATATATACCGATTTCAGGCAAGTGTGACATGAACATCAGTTATATTTTAAGTAAAATTCAAAATTTAGAAGTTTAGTATGATTCTGTTGTTTTTTTTTTCTAATATCGAACGTCAGATTTCATAATTTGTGTAGTTTTCACATGCATTTTTTAAAATTTTTTTTCAAACGAAATTCGGTTTTAATATTTTGCTTCTTTGATAGGACTTTTTTTTTATTAAACTTTTATCTGGCAGATCAGTTAAATATATAAGATAAATCTTGTAAAACTAACTTTACGAATATGAAAGTAGAACTTTTTTATTTTTAAACATTTAATTGCGTAACTTAAAATTATCGGATCATAGGTAAATATTATAGTGAATGCCTACAGTAGACAGCCTACAAAACCTTTAGTTTTTAATTTCTACCACTTAGAATTATTATTTAATTCTTATATATTGAATTCTTCTATTTTATTGCATTTCACTAATCTTTAGTATTTTTCAAATTATTTTTTTACTTTAATTATATATTTAAGCCTTATAAATTTTCTTTCTATCTTATCTTTTTAAAGCCTAAGGAGCTTTTTACAAGAATAATCCATTGGTTGGTATCACCAGAATTAAAAGCATGAAATAGATGTATAAAAAATTTCAAAAAAAGATACAAAAAATTATGTTTTTTATATAATTCTATTTTATTCTTGTATTTGTGTGTTTGCTTATTTCCTATTATTTCTTTTCTATTTCTAAATGCATAAAAAGTTCTGACAGAATTGATGTTCTTAATTTTTTTTTTACAATCTAACCCCTTACGTACTTTGTAAGGGAAAAGAATAAAGAAAAAGAAAAAATTAGGAGTAAAGAATACACTTCAATTCATATTGATGTAATTTATTCGTTTATGGTATAATTTAACGAACTCCCTTTAGGGCTATTTCGAACCACTTTTATCTCAGTTGATTAACCTTTTTTTCCTCTTTTATATCTTTAAAAATTCTACTAAAGTAAATTTGTTTTAACCCAAAATATAATAGTAAAACATTCACATTCGTGAAATAAAACATTTAAAGGTGAAAAATTAAATATTAACCCTTCTTACCTTAAGCCAAACATTGGCATTCGAAAAAGTGGAATATATTTACTTTGTTTTATTTAATAGCTTTCGAATTATTAAGTAATAATTCTAAAATTTTCTTTTTATAACACAGTAATCAAGCTAAGATCACTAAACGTCGCCATATTCAACAAGCTGCTATTTGTAATTCATGGTGTGCTATGCCGTTGTGCATTTTTTTTTCGTTTAGCTAAATGAAATCGGAACTTTCAGTTATCCAGCGAAAGTCACACTATTTGTATGTAGGCCTTCCTACTTAGGTGCTACTTGAACACTAAGAAAGTTATCCAGAGCACTCTGAAGTGATGTGTTCAGGAATTTATGTGTCTTTCGGTGAATCTTTCTTTATCTATAAAGGCTCCTTCTTTGCTTCTCACTTTCCTTTAAGTCCCAGACAATTCCATGTTGAATCACCTAACCTCGAGACATTACCGGATGCCAGTTTACAAAATATTGGCTATTACTTATCGATTGACTTTAATTACTGAGTATATGACAAAAAGCATGTCGAATATGCAACAACACTTGCTCCTGTATGAACTGCCTTAAATTAATTATCAGTTAAATCTATCGACTTGCAGCACAAACTATTGCGTTGTATGTTTATTGTATTACAATTAAAGGAATATATTTTTACTCTCGTTATTACATATCCTAAACAGATTTATTTCTGATTACTTTACAGGCCATTTTAGTTCCTTAGGGTGCCATGCCTCACTAAAAGCAAAAACTCTTAATGTCTTCTTAAAATATTAAATCGTAAAAATACTTTGAAAATCCTGATCAAGGTGTTTTTTTCCTCGTCGTGCTTCTTATCGTTTATTTTTGTTTAATTTTAAAACTTAGATAACTTCTTGTTCATTTCTGTAGTTATATTCCACTAACCATATTTACAACACTTACAGTGATAGAACCAAACATCAAAGAAATAATTTTTCTTTTAATTAAAAATTTATTGAGTGGAAAATATGAACGCGATGCATTTGTAATGAAGAAATTGCATAAATTTGTGGCATTAAATAAAAAATAAAAATAAATAAAAATAAAAGTTTTAATATCAAAAAAAAATTAACTGTTCAATATACTAGAAAACAAATAGTTTTCATTGCTAAAAAATGAAAACATTGAAAACATTGTAGGCCATGATGCACATTTTCATGCTTAAGGCCCAACCATAATGTTCATATACGGTGACAAATATTGCAAATATTTTACACGGTGATTAAGTTCACATAATTAAATGGTTTCTAACAAGTTTTTTCAGATTTGTTTAAACCTTCGGCAGGCCTTCAGTTAAATTTTTAAATATGTAGTAAAATTTTGCTTATCCACATTTATTTCATCCTTAAAACACTTCCCAATCACATCCCAATGGAGTACAGAGAATCCAAAAATAATTATCAATAAATCAGTTCATCCACAATGCAGAGGCTAAGCGTGTATTTGTTCATGAAGCGGCTTCACTTTCTGTATTCTCTTATTTAGGTAGCTGCAATTGCCAAGTTCGTTTTACAGATATAAAATCTTGGAGTTTGAGTGGGCATGTGCCAATAAAGAGCCAAATGTCAAATTTTGTACGTGTCACTCCATATAAAATGCACTTTATTAGTTCAAACCTTGATCAACATTTTGAAATGAGTTTTTTTCACTAACCTAATATTCGATAAAAGGTACTCCAATACTTTTGAAATTTTTTACATAACACATTATGTATAAATATGTACATAATGCAATCAACGCTAGCGTGATATTTTGAGCATGAAGTGTATTAAGTTACTGAAAGGGAAGAACTTTAAGTTGGTTTATTGAGACAGGCATTTAAGCGGCTAACGAATAAACAATATTGATAAAAAATAAATAAGGGGTGAATTGAGTTTCCAGTTTTCTAGCCAACGTAGTTAAAGTGAGTAGTCTCCTGTCCTCTATCAATACGGTGCCTGAGTTTTTTAGCTAGCCAGAAGTGCTTTGAATCTGAATTTATAATTAAAGTTGTTTTCTATATTAAACTCACGACACATTTGATAGGATTTCAGCGACATTACTATTTTAACCACAGGCTACACGATAAATTATAATACATTTATTCAATACACAACGTTGAAGATCTTATTAAGGTATAATTATTCAGTGTAACAGCTATGCACTAGGTCACATTGAGCCTACCACGATACTTTATATATAGCTAAACAGTAAAATTTCGTTAAAAAGTACAAATAAAAAGTTTTATTATTTGAAATAATTTTCAAATTAATCTACATCAATTGTGCTAGATTTCTTTGAATATATATACATTTATATATATATATAAGCCTCATAAAATATTTATTACTAAAAACATAAAATGTATTATTGTGGGAAAGCAGCAGCTTATGTAGCTCATCATATATTTAATTTCAAAAATTTTAATTATAAAAGATAATATTTTTTTCAGTGTTTACATGATAATAAATTTTTATTCAACATATTATCCATACATATTATTGCAATATGCGGTTTTGTAATTATATAGTTTTGAAAATGGAGTTACAATCAAAACAATGTTAAATTATCAGCAGCAATAGCAGTATGTTATATGTAACTAAGATTTTTTACATATATTACTAATGCAACAATTGGATCTCAGCTTAAAATTTTCACTGGAAAATACAATAAAGTATTTTGTGTTTTAGATATATGAACAATAAAATTTCAATTAAATTTAAATTGAAATAAAATTTAAATAAAAATTTAAATTGAAATAAAATTTAAAAAAAAATTTAAATAAACGTTAATAGTAAATGTAAGTTTTTCCATAAAAGATATATTAAAAAAAAATTGGAGTTAATACACTATAGTCGTATGTGTGGTCGACTTATTTAGAAAATTCTTGGAAATTTTCCTTTTACTCGAATTTCAGCCAATAATTTTCTGACAAGCTTAGAGTAGCGAGCAGCGTTATCTTTAAAGTTATAATATTTAAAAATGTGATAAAATGTTATTCTAGATTACAAATACATATTAATGAAAATAAAGGATCCATCATCTAACGTTTTTCAACTAGTGATTATTTCGTGAATGGTAACACTTAGCTCATGTTTGATGTGACAGATAATTAGTTTTATCTTTAAGCTTAACGAATATGCTAGTGTATACGCTTGAACAATACTGGGAAATATTGCGACATTACTTTGAAAGAAAAGAAGCACCGTCTGTACCGTTTGTCGTTATCTTGTGAAAAAAGTGAAAGAAACTGGCATCCTCATCGATAAACCAAAGCGTGAAAAGCCAAAAACAATGCGTACACCCGAGAATATTGCTACTGTGGCAAAAGGTGTTCGTGAAGCGCCATCAACATCAATTCACCGTCGTTCTTAACAATTGAACATTTCAGAGACATCATTGAGACGAAGTTTTCATAAAGACCTTGGTATGACGCCATACAAATTCCAATTGTCTCAGGAGTTGAAACCAACTTACCATCCAATACGCTTTCGCTTCGCTAAATGGGCCTGCGATCGACTTACAAAAGATACCGATTTTGCATCATCTTTTCAGATGAAGCTCATTTTGATCTTGACGGGTATGTAAACAACCAAAATTGTCACATTTGTGACACAAAAAACCCGCACGTATACATTGAAAATCCGTCGCACCCAAAACGAGTCACTGTTTGGTGAGGATTTTTGTCCAGAGGCATGATTGGGCCATATTTCTTCGAAAATGAGCAAGGAGTGGCCGTTACAATCAATGGCGACATGGAGGCATGTTGAACGAATTTTTGAAGGTAGGATATTGGCAACATTTGGTCTCAACAGGAAGGCGCTACGTGCCACACAGCCGAAGCTACACTCGATGTTTTGGGCCCTATTTTTGAAGATCGTATTATCAGCAGCAGAGCTGATGCTGTTTCGCCAACTCGGAGCTGAGATATGATACCCTTGTTATGCCAGATTCAATTGCCGCTTTAAAGGACAATATTCGTGAAGCCATTGGTGAAATACAGCTGCACACAATCGATAATGTGCTTAAAAATTGGACCGATCGTGTAGGCTACTGCATGGCCAGCCGAGGCAGCCATTTGAATGAAATTATTTTACATTATTAACCGAAAGGATTGTACTTTCAAATAAAAAAAGAAACTTGAGAAAATATTCAGTAGTTTTGTTTATAGCATTTAAAACAAAAAAAAGTTATTTGGCGGACCCTTTATTAAAGTTAACGAATAAAGCAATTTGTATTCAAAAAATTCAAAAATATATTTTAAAGTAGATCCTATTACTGTACTATTTTTTAAGAATACAAAAGAAAACACCACATTTCTCAAGTTTCCTGCAGGGACTATCATCCTAAGCGCTGTCATCCGTAAGTATATGTCAAAAAACATTGACAGCTAAAACAAGTTATTCATATGACTCATGAACACCGTAAGACTGAAAATTTAACTCGCTACAAGACCGAAAAGCAATATTCAGAAAAGAATTTTTATTAAAATAAAATTATTTATAATCTTTTCTAATGGTCCCATGATTTATAAAATCAACAGCATTGCAGAATCTAAATAGCAAACTTATGTCAAAGTCTTTAATTACGTATTACAGTTTATGCTCACATAAATTAGTTGTCAGTTTCTTTTGTGAAGGTGTAAATCCACCTGATGTTGACAAGATTATTAATTTTTTTTTAGCACTATACAAGACAATGCATACGAGTCGATAATTCACTTAACCACTCGTTGTAAAACTTAACAGCAGAAAGAACTTAACATAGCCTTTTTAAACTTTAAACGAGTATTTAAACATTATCAGGGCAACTGAATCATAAAATCTGTCACCCTCTACATCGATTCTGATTATCTACACGAACTAAACAGCCTTTATGTATGTTACAAAATTTTAACTAAACTTTTTTGTTGATAATTGCAGTTAATAGTGAATGTAAATAAAATAATAAATACTTTTCAATAGTAAAAGAAACTATGAACATAACCAAAAAAACTTATTTAAACAAAATGGTATTGAGAAAAAATATTTCTTTTGCATTTCAACTTAATAAGTAACAATTTTTTATATTTTTAATTTAAGCGGATACAAAAATTTCGCAGTATTGCTGCTTTACTTTAAAATAGAACAATGAAACAAAGTTGTATTGGCAGAACTCTTTTGGACGGACTGATTTTATATAATTTTTGTTCGGTTTGTGAATTTTTTTCTAAATATAAATCAATGAAATCAAAAATGAACAAAAAACGATTTTCATTTCCGTTCCATTTTTCGTTTCTTTGTTGCAAAACCAAAATCTAGATATATACTTTACTCCACCAAAAAAATCTCTGAAATGACTATATTAAGATTTATATAAATTATATATTTTTTTAATAATGCAAAACTTTAAAGGAAATTAGTTTATACCACTGTTTAATATTTGAGGCAAAAAATGGAAGCTAAGATTGCCGTTTTAATAATATAAATCGACTTTTGTACAAAAGTCTAACCCACCTGTGCACAAATTGTACCCATCATGGTTCGAAATATATCATCGTACTCTGCACAATAATCTTGTACTTGATTCTAATTCTAATACCTTAATGCTCTTAGCAGTTATGTCTATCTATGTTTATAATTCGAAATTCGTTATCGGTAGCTCTGATTAATAAATAACAGTTTTTACTACTTATTGTTAATCGTTACTGAAACGTATGTTTTCAAAGATCAGGAAAGTGAAAAAAGATTATAAAATCGTGCAGATAAAAAAAGTAGTTGTAAGTTTCGTAAAAATTGTTAAGTAGTTGTTTTGCACTTTTGTTTACAAACATTTTTTTATTTAAAAAAAAAAACGTATAAAGCAAGTGGTTATTATAATATTAAAGAAAATATTAGTAAATTTTAAATAAGAGCTTACAAAAATAAATCTTATTTTATAGTTGTCATATTTCTATTAAATAGCTAAAAGTAGACAACGAGAAATAAGTTTCAAAAGACTCTAACTCACCTTTGCAAAGCTTCAGGCATGCCGCTTCAAGTAAATAGCAGGCTAATGGTATGTTGATAGGACAAGATATTTCTAAACTTGTGCTACGTGTTTCTTTGTTATTTCTTTATTACACTTTTCTAATGGTGGTGAGTTGTGCGTAAGACCCAATTTATACGAGGAAATTTTTTATATATTAGTAGTTATCTCTGTTTGTTGGCAAGACGTACAGAAAGCAAGCGGGGAAAACAAAATAGCAAAGAATTTTTTGATACTTGCTTTGTGAACATAACGTTGTTTATAGATTTCATCAGAAGTTCATAGACTTCTTTGTGGTACACACAAACAATTGCAGTTGCGAAAACCAAATTAAAAGCACAATTTTAAAATGCCAACAGAAACAAAAATTTCAGCCTTAAAACACATGATGAAAATTATTGCAACTTTAAAAGAGAATTAACAAAAAGGGCATCAGAAAATGATATGGTATGAACTTGGTATTTTGCGCAAACAATACAATTACAACGAAAAGTTGCAAGTGTTCTTTTGACTAACAATATATATATATATATATATATATATATATATATATATATATATATATATATATATATATATATATATATATATATATATATATATATATATTTTCGTATTTTTCCTAATATTGATAACTTGAATAGGCATTTAAAAATTTAATTTTTTACACATTAATAAACTAAGTTGACTAAGTTATTATGGGCATTGTTGAAAATTGTTATATAATTTGATGAGTAACTGTTATAAATTCTACTGTCATCAAAAAGAAATATACCCATTAAAAATACTAACAATACTTGGCTAAAAACAGATAACGAAAAATCCATTGCATTTGCTGACCATTTGGAGAAAACTTTTAAACCGCATAACCTCAATAAAAATCCCGACGACATCATGCATTTTCTAAACATCGCTTGCCAAATGGAACTTCCTATAAAACATATCACCCCAAGAGAAACTAAAACGGAAATTAATGCTCTCAATAATAAAAAATCTACGGGATATGATAAAATAGATGCAATTGCAATCAAAACATTGCCATTTAAGGGCGTTTTGTTTTTGACTTTAATATTTAATTCCATTTTACGACTTCAACATTTTCCTTCACAATGGAAATGTGCGGAAATAATAATGGTTTTGAAACCTAGTAAGCCAGAAAACATGGTAACATCTTACAGGCCTATTAGCCTTCTGCCCATTTTTTCAAAAGTTTTTGAAAGATTGCTCTTTAATCGCTTATCTCCTTATCTACAAAAACACAATATTATCCCTGATCATCAGTTCGGATTTAGAAATATGCATGGCACTCCAGAGCAGTGCCATCGTATTATAAAAGTTATAACAGATTCATTGGAGAACAAAAAGTATTGTTCTGCTGTATTTTTAGATATACAACAGGCATTTGATAAAGTGTAGCACGATGGATTGCTGTACAAATTAAAACAATTACTCCCAACACCATTTTATTTATTCTTCTTGTCTTATCTAAGGAAGAGATATTTCTATGTAAGAGTAAATAACGATTACTCAAATATTCGTCAAATAGAAGCCGGAATCCCTCAGGGTAGCGTCCTCGGACCAGTGTTATATACTATATTCACATATGATATGCCAGCAAGAGGGGATATAACTATTGCAACTTACGCTGACGACACCGCATTCCTGTGTACTAGCGAATCATCTTCTGAAGCTTCTAGAATAATGCAGCTACAACTTGATTGTTTTAACCAATGGCTTTTAAGATGGAATATTGTAGTTAACACTCAAAAATCAAGTCTCGCTACTTTTACAACTAGAAGAGAAAATTGTCCGGCGGTTTTCCTTAATGGTACTGCAATTCCCAGTAACGATACTACCGTAAAATATTTGGGTATTCATTTAGACAGACGACTAACGTGGAAAGCACATTTATGCGCTAAAAGAAAGCAGTTAGATATTAAATTTAAACAAATGTATTGGCTACTTGGATCAAAGTCTCAACTCTCCCTGGAAAACAAAGTTTTACTGTACAAAACCATCTTGAAACCAATTTGGACCTATGGCATAGAATTGTGGGGAACAGCTAAAAACTCTAACATCGAAATTTTGCAAAGATTTCAGTCGAAAACCTTGCGTGCAATCACAAATGCTCCTTTTTACTTAACAAACAAATCTCTGCATAATGACCTAAATATACCTTTCGTAAAATCAGAAATAAAGAAATTTAGTTGTAACTATTTAGAAAGACTTAGCAAGCATACAAATGTGTTGGCAATCTCACTTTTAGATGATACTGATGAGGTCAGAAGACTTAAGAGAAATCACATTTTAGATCTCCCTTTCATTTAATATCTTTAAGATTTTCTCGTTAATAATTTAGATATATGTTGTTAATAATAATACTTATTTTCTTAAGAATATAATTTATCCATATATATGTACATATATGCATGTATCATATATAATCTTAATTATTGTTTTCACTGGAAATCAATAGGACATGTTATATCTTTAGTTTATACAATTTGCTTATTATTGTAAAATAGATTGCAAATAAAATATATATACAAAAAAAAAAAAAAAAAATCATTGGCCTGTAACAACAAAAATCCACGAAAAACTAAATTATTAATTTTGAGTGTAAATTTAAATCAATTCACAAGTATTCTTTCTAGTTAAAATAAAATAATTGATCAAATATTGTAAAAAATATATACATACAAATGTACATAAATAATATTTATTTTAACTATTCAAAGATTTTATCAAAACTTTACAAAAAGCATTTTGAATTTTTTATGTAAATATTTGTATTTCTATATTCAGCATATTAAATCGACTTTACTTACGTATGTTCATATATGGAAATTTTAAACGTTCTAATAGTCCTTGAAAAATTTTATACCGGGTTATTTGGCTTTCCTTGTCTAAAAGTAAAAGAACAAACAATGAATAGAAAAGAAAATGTTCCTAAACCAACACAAAATGTCATAAAGTTGTCAGCTTTTTAAATTCTTTGTTTCTGCATTTCTTGCAGTAACAACTAAAACCTAAACACATGAATAACAAAAGCAATAAAAATAGAATTATTTTCCTGTTATAGTTCAAATAAACAAAATTTCTTCCTCTAGAATAGAAAAAAGCTTATATGGAAAACACATATTTATTTTTTTTCCAGAAACTTAAACCAAAACAAAATATTTTAAAACTTTAAACGAATCATATGACTTTAAATAAAAGGGAGATACAAGTATTTACATGATAAAGTTTTTAAAACGAGCTCCCATTTTTTTTGTAAAACCAACTATTTGAAAGAAAGAAATCTATCTGTACATCTAAGAAAGGATTTATGCTGTAAATAATTCCTTAACAAATATATTGCATTTCTGTTGAAAAAATTGCTTTCATTTAAATTGACGCAGTCATTAAAAAAACAAAAAAATAAATGCTACAACAATAAGCTATAAACACACAAACTTTCTTACTGATTTTAACCAAAAAAAAATTTTAAAAATTTAATATCGTCAAGGTACACAAGTTATACAAGCAATTAACAAAAACGATAATTAGGAAATATTTAACAATTTCAGGCAACAATGCTTATTTAGTCAAGTACCGTGCTATTCTTCAGAAAAGGGATAGAGAAGAGATGAAACAGGTGGTGAAAGTAGAAGGATAGTCGGAAATTAACTGCCGTATAAGACAGCACAGCGACCAGTGACTATGCCTTCATCTTGCTTTTCAATTGTGGCACCTCCAACAACATGATGGTTTTGACGTTTAGTTTTTTGATGTATTGGTAGTAGATGCATTGGCAATTGTTGCAATGAATTTAATTTCGCACGAAAATTGCATTAAAATAATTAAAACCCACTATGAAAATGTTGGTTCTGTTAAAGTTACATTTCGAAAAATTCGTGATATTTTCGGGCAACATAATCGTCCTTCTGAGACCGCTATTGAAAATTTGAGCGTTAAATTTGAGTCGACAGGCTCGATACCAAATGTGCGAACTCCAATGCGTGATAGACCAGGTCGTTCAACTGAAAATATCGCAGCCGTGAGCCACAGTGTTGAAGCAGATCTAAATTTGTCAATTCCTCGACGTTCTCAGCAATTGGGGTTATCCAAAATCATTACATGGAAAATTTTGCGTAAGGTTTTGACTTAAAAACCTTACAAGGTTCAACTGGTGCAGGAATTGAAGCCGACCTATTACTCACATCACCGTAGATTCGCTCTATTCATTCAGGAACCACCGGCTGATTTTTCTAAAAAACATATTTTTTCAGACGAAACCCATTTTCACTTGTCACTGTATGTTAACAAGCAACATTGCCGTATTTGTAGTTCAGAAAACCCTAGAGCGATTATTGACAACCCTTTGCATGTGCACTATGTATTGTGCGCTATGTTGTCTGGAGGCGTGATTGGTCTATTTATTAGGCTGGAAATGCGATAATCGTCAATGGATCACGCTATAATGAGATGCTAGCAACTCAATTTTGGCCTATTATTGGCGACGTGGATAGCACTGACATGTGGTTTCAAGAACAGTGTCACATGTCACTTAGCCAATGAAACGATCAATTTATTACAAACCAAGTTAAGTGGCCAGGCAGATCGTGTGATTTAACACTACTGAATAAGGCCAGAGTCTACATAGAGCCAATCAAATCGATTTTAGCTTAAAAACTCAAAATCCGCGATGTGATTGTCAAAACAAAACTTTGATGAAAGAATCGGCATCCGTCAGCGTGGTCGTTGTGGACATTTGCCAGCTATCATATGAAATTTATAAATTGGAACCATCTCAACCTAATTTTTTTGTTTTATTTTGTTTTAGAAAACAAATTTCTTGTTGAAAAAACACCTTTACAAGGAAACGAATATACTAGTACTACCTACCTACATTGATTCGAAAAAAATTACACCAAGCAAATATTCTTGTTTAAGCCCTGGTAGTGCTAGGCGTTCTAACATTTGTTGTACTCGTAATTGCATTTCTCTTTTCAACGTTTTGATAGTGGCATGCCCAAATTTAAACGTGTAAATGTTTGTAATAAAATAATCTGGCATCTTGTTGTATCTGTTACATCTGTGTTTTATGTACATAAATATGACTATTCACAATTCAAAAGTATTCTGGAATAGCTAAAAGAAACTAACTGCTTACTTTTTATATCTTTCGCTCTTTGCATTTAGGCTCCAGGCTGAATTTTGTTGTTGTAAATTTTCAAGCAAATTTTCAGTATAACTCTACATAGACAGCTGCGCTATTATTTTAATCCCTTAAGACCCAAATACTACCAATAATTTTTTACAGGAACAGCTATTATTTAAAAATGAACATCTCCTTGGTGTTCGACTAAGAAAGCAATATTCCTCCTGCTTGGATGATGATCATTTAAGGTGATGTAGTTTCGTATGTATTTCAAGCTGATCGATCATGTCCTTATATCCGATTTTTTATTTTACTTTAATAATAATTCTTAAATTTGATAGGGAAGCAGCATTCTGTAACGAAATTTTATAAAATCACATTAATTTTAGAAAGGAAAGCCAAAGAAAGATGAAAAAATTAATATTTTCATTTATAAAATTAAATGTCTTCCAAGGTTTCAGAAGGTACCAAATGCATCTCACTAAGTCTTCTAAAGGATAATTTGAAATTCGCATTAAAAACAAGTTTTAAAGTTGCAGAATGAGCAACTTTAACCATTTCTGATGAAACTTCTTTTAACGATAAAGTGCTCGAATTCGAACATTTTGCTCCATTACATCTTTTCTGCAGTCACGCAGAATGCGAATTTTATTATAATAGTTTTATATATTTAAAAACCTAATTTAATTCCTTTCTTTTTACAAAATCTTCCAGCGTATGTCAAACTTAGTATATTATGCTCAGATTATTGCTATGTCAAGAATGCTAGCGTCATAAAGGACTAAAAGTTTGTAATGTATTTCTATAGAGTTTTATAACTATTGACCTTATAAATAGGTCATCTGCCTAAATTTTAATATCCTCTCCATTCTAAACAAATTACTCTTAATGATAGTTTAAACTAAAATAAATTTTACAAAGGACGAAACACTTTCGGTCGAAGTTTTAGCAAATATGCAATCAACTGATCCTAATTTTCCATTTTTTGGTTCTCTTATTTCTATTGGGTGTTTTTTATAAAGTATTGAATTTTGAAATGGAATATAAGAACGACAAACTTCATGCGTTTTGGACCAGAAGTTGGATAGTCTCTAACTCCTCAGCAAGGAGTGAGTGGCTGCGGCCTACTCCGTGCTCTTGAAGTTGCAACTAGGAGCAACTGGAGGACGAGGATTACGCTACACTTCATCCACAGTGGTATGATCCACAGTCAGATTACGGCTTACACAATAGTCTGTTAGTATTAAATCTCATCTTTGAGGCCAACTCACGGGTCGGAAACGTGAAACTATGCGATTACAAAACGTTTAAATCTATTGATGCTCGACCTGTGCGACATTTTGCGACGTTTTGTTAAAACGTAAATTGAAAAGGTCAATAATGATCGCTCTTTTGCGGTCGCCATTAGCTGTCCAGCCCATATAATACACTAAACAGTCAGTTTTTCTACGCGTCAATTTACACTTGAGGATTATCATTACTGCAACCACAGCAGCTTTGCTTATTGCCATCTCCATTTATACAAAAGTAAGCTTATTGCTAAACAAAATTCGCTTATAAAAATCGGGAACAATAGCAACATTGCTTTTGGCCCGATTTGCACCAGGATATGTTGTTCAGTTGTCAGTTTATTCATGTTAAAATGCTAAACCAAACTAAACAAATCACTTGACAGCTGACAAAATTACCGCCAATTAAAAAGAGTTGCCATCTTAAAGTTCTATATCTCTTTAAAAAGCACCCAATGTTAACATGAAAATAAACTAATCGACGTAATCAAAAATAGTTGATGTTTGCATTGGCTCTCTTACAGCGTCTGCATATTTCTTGGAAAATATTAATTCTTTTTAAAAACGAATTAATATTTAGTTATAAGAAAAATTTTTTAAATTATATAAAAAAATAATTTATGCTAAAGTTTCCTCAAAATCAAATTGCAATTTATTATTCTACCAAATTTAAATTAATTGATATATTTCTCTTTTACAATTCTTTTCGTAGAGACTTTCTTACTGAGTGTCTTTTTCCGTCGCCCACACGACCTTATGAATTACCATGGGAACAGAAGACTATTTGGGCCATTATATTTGGAGTTATGCTGTTTGTGGCAATAGCAGGAAATTCTATTGTATTGTGGATTGTCACAGGTAAGAAAATTAAAGAAAAACAAATACATGAATTACAATAAATAAAAAATGAAATGGTAAAAAAAGTGAACCAGAAGAAATTAATTAAATTTATGAAAACATGAAATAAAAGAATTTGGTTACGTTGGGATTATGTAAAAAAAAATTATAAAATTATAAAGTTAAATTTTGTTTAATCAAGAAATATTTACCCTTATTTGTACATCGTTATTTTAGCGCTATTAATAGATCTACAATTCTTCTTCGTTAAATATATTTTAAGCAGTTTTGCATTTGAATAAATATCGTTGCGGTTATGGTTAAATCATATGGCTGTAGTCAATTAATATTAATGTTATATGTAATCATATTGTTATTGGGAGCATATGTATAAAATATAAGCATATTATACTAAAATATTACTATAATAGGATAAAAAAAAATAATGAACATATTTTAGGAAAAATTTTCCTTATCGAATAAATTGTTTGGTAATTAATTTCTCTTTATTTTTATTCAAAATATTTCATCAACACTTTTAATGATTTCCAAAATTCGTAAAACTTATTCAATTACTATGTACACATTTGAATACTAAACATTTTATTTTATGAGCCATAAATAAAACAGAAAAAACAGTAAACTTCTACCAAATTATATGTTTTTTATTTTTGTTTATAGTTTGATTTTAGTTTATTAGAAAGCTCAAGCTCAAATCTTGACAATGAATGTCAGACACAGCAACAACACAAAAATCTGATTGTAATTCATTCATATTTAAAATTTTTATTAAATTTCAAATTAAAAATTCGTTTTATATTTTTTTAAGTTTCAAATATTTAATTTAAAATTTAAAAGAATGATATTTCATACTTAGAAATAAATTTCAAAGAATTGAATAAAATAAGGTGAAAGTAACATACTATGTATCTTCAAACCATAAATGTGTACATTTTCGTACTGGCCTATTTGTTTAAAAACCCTACCTCTTACTAAACAATAATTAAAATTGAGATAGAATTAGGTTGCAGACTTGATTATTTAGAATATGATTTAAAACAAGTTAAAATTATAACATCACAAAATATTAAGAATTGCAACTTTATCAGTAACTAATAAAACCAAAAATACGGCAAAAAGTTATCCTCAGTACATATACCATACCACACCATACCATACCATACCATTGCCCAATACCGACGTCACAAATTGTTTTTAATTAAAACCTAATCCTCCAAAATTTTATATCAAAAAATTTAAATCTGATGAATGATATTATTATTAATGAAAAAATTGTCTTAGGACAGTTTTTTCCAAGGCTTAGGGGAGAAGCCTCTAAACATATCGTTATATAATTACCAGATAAAGCTATTGAAACGATACCAAAATGACCCGGTAGAAGAAGGTCACGGTAATACTATTGAAAAAAATATATAGTTAAATTATGCCAAAAGTGTAAAAGAGCAAAAGTAATAAGGTGCCTTAAAGGTCCAATGATAATTACACTAACTCCAATGAAAGTATGCAATAATGTATTTCCCAAATTCTACAGTGAAAATGAATATGCACGCACAAGAATACGTGACATGATAAAATATATTTATTTGCGATACCCATTCGGAACCAAACTAATGACATGGATAAACAGTACAACAGAACTTCTATTATAATACGGTTTTATAATCTCCTAAAAAAAAAATTAATATCAATGGCCAACATATTAACTAATATCTATAATGTAGAGAGAAGTCGCAGAAGTTTTAATAAATATGTGTGTTCTTAGACACTAGTTAAAGCCAATTAGGATGAAGGCCTAAAGCATTTCACATATTACCATCGTTGATACAAAATTATTTTTCGTACAGTTTGGTTTTTGGTAAACTTCATTAATTAACTAGATAAAATATAATCATCATATAATGTTGATGATTATGTAAAGGGAATTAAATTTACGTAAGAAATAGCAAACTAAAGTATCAGAGAAGCATTTCCGAAGTTTAGGTTAGGAGACTAGAAAATCAATACAGACGATTTAAGTTATTTAAAAATGGCACACATCATAAATTAGCGCAAAACAATAAAAATATATAGATCTAAAAACTAATGATATTACAATTCAAATAAAAAACAAATAGTTTATAAAACTACGATTAAAAGTCTAAAAACTTAAATAAATAAACCTGGCATCCCAACGTAGTAAAAACTTGACAAGCATAATTGATATTAAATTATATAGTGGTATATAATAACCATAAAAGTATATTCGCAATATTCGCAAGGATCTACCGATCTGGGTTCTGATATAATAAGAATCATTTTTTAAAACAAAAAGTAGTTGAAATTTTTAAAGTAGAAAAATATTGCGTTATTTTCACATTTATGGAAAAAGAGTTTAAAAGCTTTAAAAAAATATCTTATTAAATAACATGCATTTAGTTTTTGTTTATTCTAGCAAACATTGTAATTTACCAATTTAGTTAACTGTTTTAGCAAATTAATAAATAATAAAAAAATCAAATTTAAAAGTATTTTATATCACATTTTCTGGTAAATTATCTTCTTTTTTCTTTTGCCTTGAAAAATGCTTTTATTTCTGCATGTACTTTAAATAGGTTTTAATTTATAAAAAAATAATATTGAATGTATTATATCTATGCAATATTTTATAAAATTTGGTTATCTGATAGAAGTCAAATACATATCGAAAACCGTATATAGCATTTCTAAAGTTTTAAAATTGGATTTTTTGATTGCCAGTTTTATTAAATTTTTAATTGCTTTGAAGGAATTGTAAATTTCTTTAACTAAACGAACCAACTATAACAGTATTTTATTTTTAATTTGAACTCACAAGAGTCAGCCCAAATAGTGGCGGCCTTTTTCGTCATCAACACATAATTTTAAAAATGAAAAAAAATAATAATTTAAATCCTTACTTATTGTAGTTAACAGAAAAAGCGTCATAAAAAATAAATGCTAAAAATATTTCTTTAAGTAAAAATAACTAAAATTAAAAAATTTCCTGTACCACACGTCAAAAGCATTAGACTACTTTTTCTCACATCAATTTTTGTATAAAAACTACTGGAACTTAAGACAAACTATGGTTTTAGGGGGTGGCTATCAACATCGTGCAAAACTGTGCGACAAGCACTTTATTAGAAATTGTATGTCGCTAAAGGATCTTGCTTTCGAAGTATTTTCAATTTCTCCATCTTATAGAATGGCTTCCAATCAATAATAGTATGATAGAAATAGTGGGTTTTATATTGAATATGTTAATATCCTCATATATCTATGGATACAAGCTAACGGGGTCAGAAAAGAACTGTGTAACTAATTAACTGGCGATAAGGTGCAATTTTATAAAAAAACACTTAGCTCTCTCTTAGCCTGAAAGAAAAAATAAGGTCTTTATCTCCAATGTGGTTTCTATCTAACTGAACAGTGATATATGACGTTAAGACGTCATAAAATTGAAAGAGTAGTCTTCGTTTGCTGCATAAGTAATAAAGCAACATCATAGTAAAGATTAATAAATTATAGGTCTTTGTTATTTACCTAAAATATATAGACGTAAATTTGCTGTAAACTTCTTTATTAGCTATATGTTCAAAATTGTTTTTCAGTAAAATGAAAATAAGGAAAAACCAGTTATTTTTGCATTATACTTAATAGCATTGAAGATGCCCCCACCACAAAATTTTCGATTCAATAAGCAGGATAGATTGCTTTTTTTCTGAATACATATTTTTTATTTTTTATTAATCACCCTCAGCAACAACTTTTTTTGTATACTTGTATTACTTTTTCATTTACTTCCACAACTTTTTGCTATTATTCAGTTCATTAAAATGATTATTACATCTGTTAACATTAATTTCATTCACGCAAATCGTAATGAGTTTTCAATATTGTTTTATGGCTTGTCTATAGAAAAATCAGGAAAACGTTTTAATAAAAAGAGCAATAATAGCAAATTTTATATTAACATATAAAGAAAAAAATATTAATAAATATATGTATACTTCTAAATACAGTGAAACTATATCCCTATGCTAACTTGGTAATTTTTCAAAACTTTAAACATTCTTTCAAACTTTATTTTCAAAATAATTTTTGAATTTTACTAACTTCTTGCTAAGTAACCGAATAAGAAAAAGTTGCGCCTTTCACCAGATTTAGATATTTTAAAATCAGTCGTCCTTTTTGATAAGTTGTGCTAAAATAAACATTCCATAAATTATTTTGGAAGTTAACAACATATTAACAATTCTATGCTTATAACCCATAACATTATTGATAAAAATCCTTATTATTAGATGTAGTTTTAGAGGCCAAAATCAATCAATCAACTTGCTTCCTTTTTAATATGACGGTTTCTATTAATAATCATCAAAATGGTTCCAATGGTTCGACTAACATAATTAGTCATCATCTGGGATCTGATGCTATAAAAAACAAATTAATAACTTAACATTTCTAATTGGACATTTGCACGTAAACTTTTGTAAACAAAAACGAAAATTTATTACATTTTTTATATTTTTTTATTATAGGTTTGCATATGCGAGCTACATGTACTCTCTATTGCTACATGTACTATATTTACATAATTGTTCTCTTGTAAAATTCATACCTTTTAAAAATTCGTTTTATGATTAGTCAGGATACAGTGGGCAAGAAGTGCTATTTATTCCTATTTATTTTCATTTTAATAAAATTGCGACTTATGAAATTCATCTATAGCAAAATGATAACTGATGAGACTTCTCTATAGTAAAGTAATGACTAATGAAATTTCTCTATAAAAAAATTATGACCGACTGCTTTTGTGTTCACCTAATTGATAATATTTAAGGCCACCAAAAGGTTGTCAATTCACCTTCACAATTCATCGACAAAAAATCTTGTTAAGATCCAAACTGCAAAAATTGCCTACTGGGTCGTATCTTGTTTGCAAAATTTGTATTGTTCTTTATGACAAAAATATATGTAAGATGTAATACATTACAATTCAATAGCATTTTAAAGGAACTCAAATTTACCGCCTATCGAAATACTATATAAGAAAAATGGAAATTTATGGATCGAAGTTCTCTACTTAATAATTACTTTTTGAGTAATATTGCTTTCTTTTACTGTTACATGTTCTTTAAACTTTGTAGAAGTTAGTTAAAATTATGAAATAATAAAATTTATATTGAAAGTGTAAAACTAGTAAAGGTTACAAGTGTTTTCATGTTAAAATTTAAATAAATTAAATTTGATCAACACTTAAGAGGCAAAAAAAGGCTTTTTGCAGATGGCGCTGCAAAAAATGCTTTAAAATTGAATGAAATATATGATGCACCGTGCTTCCCTAAAGCTTTGTCAAACCCCTTCAAGAATTTTCAAAGGCAACAGAATGAAGTGGCTAAAAGGCCAACGTACAACAATATTCTCACACGTGCGCAGTGCATCACGCTTGGTCGTTTAAGGGTAGGGAAAACTCTGTTTACGACGCAACAACAAATGCAACCCAGCTTTATGCAGTTTCTGTAATGAGACTCTCACGGTTGCGCATATCCTTACGGAATGTCCAAACTCAAAAACTGATTTGACAATCGAGAAACTTCTTGACTGCTCAACCGGAAAAAACCTTCCAAAAATATGGGATTCCTTGGGACGTCATGGCATTTGGAATGTTTGAAACCACTGTCTGGAAGCTTTTTATTTTACACATTTTGAATACATATAATTTTTTTATTCTCACATTTTTTATTCTCACATCTTTTTCTCTCAGTTTTTAGTTTTCTATTTTTTATTGAATTATTCTGGCCTTACTGGTTTTTCAGTTTTACATCTAATTTATCTAATTTGTTTTTGTTGTAAATTATGTTTTTATATTCACGCGCAAATGGTCTTGTCACCCGGCGCCTGTTAATAATATTCTATAAATTTACTTTTTAGAATATTTAGTTATAAATAAATAAATATTTTAATAGTATATGATATTAATCAAATTGTAGAAAGTATAAAAAATTATTTTTTAAACCACAGAATCTTCAACGACAAAACTAGAATTTGTTTTGATGATCGTAAGAATTGTTTTATGATTCAATTATATTATTTATAAATATTATACTAATATAATAAAATATAGTTAGAATAAATAATAAAATATATTTCTTAGATGAAAAGCTCGCATAGAAAAACTATCATAAAAAAGTAATAAATATTTTTGCTTAAGTACAGAAACTTCAACAGAACAGCAACATAGCAATAAGGTACAACATTGATGCTCGTATTTAGGGTCATCTCAGTGTAAAAGCACACTTCACATCTACAATATTTAATTATAACAAGAGTTACCGCGACTAAAAATATTTTACAATGAAAATATCTTCAAAAATAACCAAATGGTGATTAAATATCCAATACTAAAATATATCGAATTGATTTGATATATTATAGCGGAGATAGCATTTAACACCCAAATAATACACCTTCTTTGAAATATTCTAATTTATTGTATGAAAGCTTTTAGATTTCGATATGTGATTTCATTTTCCTAACTATTTGTGTACCACAAAATAATTATTTTTAACTGCCTTTATAATTCAAAAAAAAAAGATTAATTGCATTGTTTTACAAACAACGCATTAATAAATTTGCTAAAGTTGCGGCGGATGTATTATTCTTAACGTATATAGGAGTAAAAAGAAAACAAAAATTAAAAAAAAATTTTCCCGCATTAAAAAATTTCGCGTCTAAGAAACATGAAAGAATTTTTGTTTGTACAACAACACTTTTCTTTGCATTTTCTTGTCCTTCTCTTTTTTGTTTCTCTTAAATATTAAATTTACAATTTTCTTGTTCCATTTTAGGTCACCGAAGTATGCGCACGGCAACAAATTATTTTCTCCTTAATCTGAGTATTGCCGACTTGCTAATGTCTTCACTAAATTGCATGTTCAATTTTATATTCATGTTGAATTCCGACTGGCCATTTGGCACGATTTATTGCACCATTAATAATTTTATGGCAAATGTTACCGTATCAACATCCGTTTTTACCTTGGTGGCCATTTCGTTTGATAGGTAAGTTTACAAACCGTTATCTAGCATTAATTCATTATCTAGCAAATATTTGACGGAATAAGTATCCATTGAATTTTTAGTGCAATAAATTAAAGTGCCACATAATAATAATAATAATAATAATGTCACCATCCGAGAAGTGCAATCGAAAGAGTCACCCTTTCTTGGGAACACGGTGGAAGAGGTCTCCTGGACATACCAAACCTGCATTTCTCGCAAACAAGTAGCTTGAGAGATTATTTTAGAAGCCAAATCGAAAGCTCAGACCTAATCCGAACAGTATGTCTAGCGGACAAGAATTATACTCCACTTAATCTTGAACTAGATAAAATTGTAGAACCATCCAATGTTCTCTCTCAAGAGCAGCGCTTAGACGCGTGGAAAAGTAAAAGTATACACGGAGTTCATCCATTCCAGCTAGCACAAAGCTTTATCGACATGCCCAGTTCGAACTTATGGCTTAAGCGTGGGTCTCTCTTTGCAGAAACGGAAGGTTTTATCATCGCAATCCAAGATAAGGTAATAGCTACAAAAAACTACCGCAAGTTCGTTTTGCGTGAAAATATACAATTCGACTTATGCCGCCGCTGTCAGAGTGCTGCGGAAACCATTGACCATGTCATAGGGGGATGCACGAGCCTGGCACAGAGTGATTACACAATGAGACATAACCAAGTGGCCAAAATAGTTCACCAGGCCCTGGCCATGCAGTATTGTCTTGTCGGACAGTGGCTGCCATATTATAAATACGAACCTCCACCTGTACTTGAAAACAACAGCTCTAAGATGTACTGGGACAGGCCTATGATAACAGACCGCACAATGCGAGCTAACAAACCGGACATCGTATTGTTTAATAAAGTAGATAAAAGGATTATATTATTTGATATAGCTGTCCCACTCAACAACAACCTTCAATCGACATACAGCACAAAAATTCAAAAATATACGGAACTAGCAAACGAACTGAAAACAATGTATCATGTGGAAAGAGTGGATATCTCGCCAATAAAATTATCCGCCACAGGATTGATACCAAAAAGCCTTATCATGCAGCTGAAAAAACACAATCTACAAGATGTTCTGCAGACTATGCAAAAATCTGTGATCCTGAATACGTGTAATATAGTGCGCCGATTCCTCCAGCAACTAGACGCGAACGGGCTAGAACATGGTCTACGCCCCAACAGAGCCTAATACCTTGGCACAGCCCGGTATAGGTCTTTTCCAACTTCATGAAGTTGAGAAAGTTAAACTTAAATCAATAATAATAATAATAATAATAATCATATTGAATTGAGGTTAAGTCAATAAAAATAACTTTTTTAAAAAACTATAAAGAATTAAATACCGATTAGTACTATTTTCAGAAAATTTCTTTTTCTGTTTCCGAATTAAAAAATATAAGGAATAACTTCAGGTGGTGTTATAAAACATTTCTAGTTGAAAGACAAAATACCGGCCTCCAGCGAGCTTTTTGTTATATTTTGTCTTTACAAAGAGGTAAACTAAATTAACGAGCTCTGAATAGCTGTGATTCTGATTTGGACTACTAAGTGGCGAGTTATCTGCTGTGCACTGCTGATAATTTCATGAATGTTAATAAAAAAGACTCGTGATAATCTAGCAATGGCATTAAATCAAGCCTCACAAGATTGAGAGAGCTTGGTCTTTCTTTTTTCCAGTGAAGAAACCCAGGAAAAAAAGAACTAGAAAAGTTTGCTAGATGAAAAAAAAAATAATTCCTATAGGCACTTCTGAGGCAGGAAACACAGGAATTTGCTGTATACAATGGTTAACTGGATAACTGTGTTAAAAAAGTTCAATTATGACCAAACCGGGATGAAAATTTTAAAAAATTGCCTCCTAAGGATTCACTTGTGGACTAAGACTTTTTGAATGTTTCTCCTTAGCTAGTATTAGGCCACGGGTAAAAATATATTAAATATAGATGCAAATGTTAGCGATTACGAGAAAATTTGTAATGAGGAAGAAAATCAACAGTTACAAGTCGTTGTCATTACACATATTACAGACTAGTGAGAGCACCAGACTTAATGAAATTATTTGTAATTTGCTGTCTAACTAAATCGGAGATAAGCCGACCTCCATTTTATACCTCCATATGTCCTTTTAATCGGAATCCCTCAAAGGTTGAAAATTTTTGTCCAGACTACAGAAATTCCTTGCACAAGGAAAAGTGATTATTTCTCGAGATAGCACCGCTCAAAAATGTTGTTGTAGGAAAACAAAGCAATCTGTTAATATGGCGTGAAATAGATTGTTATGCCATCATTGAAGCTGGGGAGAGAAAAGATCGAAATATAAATTCTAGAAAAACAGCTAGAAGTAAGCAGGTCGCTCAATAAATTTAAAAATTCAATTACAGAATGTTGATCTATAACTTTCAACTAACAAACACAGTGTTACGGAGAACACAAAATGGTTGATTAAAAAAATTTCAAATAAGAACAACTACATTAGTGAGTCTCATTTGGTATTCGAGTATGTGAAATGGAAAAATTATATGTAGAACCCCGCTCTAAAAGAAATGCTAATACTTATAATTAAGCAGAAAAGGGCGTCATCAGAAATCAGGTGTAGAGTTGATTGACATGAAACTTAGTGGTAATCCGGCTCGTCACTGCAGACGAAAAAAAACGAAAAACGAGTGGAAAAAACGACCCAAAAATGTAATAGCGGAAGTATTACTTCCAAGGATCGGTTCAAGAATGCTTTAGATTTCAGCATATTTTCCCATTCACCTTTGCCTTTATATTCAACTTCCAGCAACATATTCCTATCTCTAAGTTGAAGAAATTGGACGGGCTAAAAAATATTAGATTGAGGAGAAGGCCATACAAAATACTTACTCATATGAATGAATCGCATAAGGTAGTACAACAATGGATAGAGAACTTCGTTGTACATTTGTCTCTTCTAATTTAGATTTAAATCTTTCACTCAACATGCACGCATTTACGTTCATGCAAACATGTTTAGAGAAAGCCAGTGCATGAACCGCGTTCTTGATTTTAATAATTTAACAAATTTATTATTTTCTTTTCTGCCCTTTGCGCTATGTATTTGTATTTGTATTTATGTGTTGTTAACTTAGCGGTATTACATAAATAGTAATGATTGCCATTTATTTTCTTATTTTCATTTTAGATACATTGCTATTGTCCATCCTTTAAAACGCAGAACTTCAAGACGTAAAGTTCGTATTATTTTGGTTTTAATATGGTTGTTAAGCGGTATTTTATCAGCGCCATGCCTCTTATATTCAAATACCAGAACAAAAAGGTAAATCCAACTCTTAAATATAGCTATGAGTAATAAAACATTTTGTATTCTTCTTTCACTTTGCGGGTTATAAATCACTATTTGATTTATCATTTCTTTTTTATTTTGTGATTCCAAAAATAAATATAAATGTAACACGCACGAATACAATATAATGAAAATATTCTTTGCATAGAGTGGGCTATAAGATTTTGTGACAAATTTACGGTACGAAAATTTCACATGACGTAAATCTTAGTGTTTTTTTCTGAAATGCATCATTTTATTTTTTTTATTTGTCGTTATAGAGGCCATCAAACTTTGGGTGTCTACTTATAACGGGTTAAGAGTTAAGACGTTTTTATTATTTGATTTTTTAAACTTGTCCTTATAGCGATAATAGTACTTCCTACACTACATAAATTTCAAAGGTCTGTCTCATTCGGCTTAAAACATAATAAGCTAATATACTCAAAACTCGCGTCTCCATAAAAGCCTTATGGCTTTAAAGGTTTAAAGGCATATACTGGACACCTTTTAATTTTTGCTCCATTTAAAACTTTTGTTGTAGCCGTCACAATAATACAATATTTGTGTAATTGAGGCAACGTGAAACGCTTAAAATAATACCCCTCTATACTTTGCCCCATTTTTAACAGAAATCTTTAGCAGTTTTAGTCAGATTGAAGAAAACAAAATCAGAATATCGGTTACGGAAATAAAACTAACATTTAAATTTATGATTCGCCTAAATGTTGAAAACTTTTTCGGTGATTATTATAAAAAAATGGTATTTTTAATAGTATAAATTATAATTTAAAATTTTTTAAAATTTTCGTTTTCCTTGCCTCTAAAGTTTATCTATATCATCATTATCATTTCCAAAAACTTTTTTTTTCGAAATAAACCTCAGCTATTACACCAAAGTGAAAAAAGAATATACTTGCATATTTAAATATACAAATTTTTAAAATACATGTTCTAAGAAATGTGTGTAAAAACACATGGTACTTTAAGAAAGAAGGTAATCATTTGGTTATTATTACCTTCTCTGAAGTTAATGATCGCAAAAACACATTTTTTTCTAAAACATGATAAGACATTAAAAAACGATTCGTTAAACTTTAACGGCTGTATGCATAAAAACTTAAAGTAGGTTTAACTGCCGTTGTTAAGCACAATTTCCTAAAGTTGTATTCATACCTTTGTTAACTTTAAAGGCCGTGTCAGATAAAACTTTGCGTGACATTTCAAACTTTAAAGCAAAAGCGTAAATCAAGTGGTGTATGTCACAATAATCTTTGACAACACTCATGAATTTTTTGTTTACGCCCACACACAAGCATACAAACACAAATAATAAAAGCCAGCTGTTTGTCAAAGCGCGCAAAAAGTTGAATGTTGGTTAACTTTTCGCTTTGCGCTGCGTCAAAAGTGCTTTATGTGGCAACTTTCATACATTTACGTACATTTTAACTCAAATGTCAAAGAGAAACTCTGACGCAACGCAAAGCAAAAGTTTTATCTGACACGGCCTTAAAGTAGGAAAAACCTACGTTAAACCTACGATAAATTGACAGTTCAATTTTATTATTGAAAGTTCAAAAACCGTTTTTTTTAAGTGGCATAAGTTACTTTGTTATAGTCTTTTTTTTATTTTAAACTAGTTTATAAAACATTTTAATTTTTAGCCATTTCAACTAAATACAGACTTAGTTTTCTTTCTGAAACGGATTTTTCTAATGATTGTGTTGAAATAAAATCTTTTTTCTCCATGTTGTGTACTGTGAAGTATATTTTCGACAGGGGGCTATTACTACTATTACTATTTTGTCCTTTATATAAGTCACTATGTACAGTAATATGCTTTTGAGATATTATATACAACACGAAACAACCTCCTGAGAATAAAAAAATAAAATAATGGTAATTATGTGTAGTATATTAGATATCACTATAATATTGTTCCATAAACTGCACTATTCTTTCGAACTAATAAAAATAAGTCCAATAATCACAACAATACTTCACACACACTTATTACATGTTTCCATTTCTTTAACACTAAGCTCCGTAATTAATTTCCTAAGTACAGCGACTAACGCCACTTTCAAAATAAGCATTTTTGTTGCACCGTTAATTATCAAAACTCCTCTCAAGCAAATCTCAATACTTCTTAACTCTTAACAAATCTCAATACTTCTTAATTTCAAATTTATTAAAAATGAAAAAAAAAACTGTTCAGTTGTGACTTATGCCACTTTTAATGTAAACGGCTCAATTGACAATTATACTTTATTATTCCAAAAATGTTTAAAAATATTTATTTAAACAAATTGTAGTATACAAATAATAATAAAAACTAAAATATAACATGCCATTCAATATAAAACATTTTTACATCATTATTTTATATTTTACAAAAATATAATTGTAATTAATTATTTTAAACAAAAGTTTTATTGATGTACATATAATAAAAACAAAGCTCGTTATTCGAATAATATTTTTTAATATGAACAAATTCTTTGTAAGTTCTTCGTAAGCCTTGCAAATTGATCTTTTTTGGGTGCTTTGCTTTTTATTAAAAAAATTAATAAAAAAAAAACAAAAATATGTTGATTTTGCTAAAAAAAATGAAAAACAATAAATATATTTTTTATGGATCTGACTACCCGTATAAATAATATTTATTTTTATACATCGTTAACTACAACGTGACAACTGAAAATAGAGGCATTGCCAGAATCAAAATACTAATTTTACTAAAGCATACATTAGCTAAAGTACTGTTTATGAATACCTTTTTTTAACAAACGTCTGTTAGCCTTAAAGTGTTTGTTAACTAACGTGTACTTCAAAGCTCAAGTAAGCGTTTTTTATGCATACAGCCGTAAATATTCTGATGCATGATAAATTATATAAAACATTATGTTACAAACTTTAAGGGTGGCTTAAGTATTCAACAATTATTTTTTATCACCTCTAACTTATTTGTTTACAAACACATACTTTTTATAAAATTGTTTATTTAGGTAGCGAGAGCAACACGTTATTGCTTTTACTTATTATTTTTGAAAGTATACTTAATTCCCACGCACACCTGTAAATAAATAAATATAAATATGTACAAAGTTGCCAGATGAAATTAATACAGCCCCATCATGTTACATGCTTTTCCGTTTGATTAACTGAACAAAAAAAATGGATAATAATAAGCAAGCTCTAGGGTGTATCGCATAAACTAACTCCAGAGTCCGACATTTTTTTGAAATAAAATATATTTAGAAAATTAGAAGCTTGTTAAAAGAATATCAACTAATTATTTAAAAAAAGTGTACACAAGAAATAAAAAAAGCATTTTATTTTTAGACAAAGTGGGATTTTACAACAGTTGCAGAAGAGTTTTGTGTTATCTTCTTTGCTTTTATTTTAAAGCATGTTTATTTGCTTCACATACTCTAATTTCTATTATTTTATGTGAATAAAAAACAATAACGTCTTCCTTTTTCAATCACCTCTGGCATAGTAGAAAGGATAAAATTTGGTAAATGTTTCGTAGATTTTCTTCGTTATAGCCGATATATGTTATAGCCGAGTAAGAGGCCAGCCTAGAACCTGATACTGTAAAATCTGGTTTGAAGATTTTTTAAATTCCTTGAGTGAGATTGAGGCAATCATTTCCACTTTTTATTAAAACATCTTTGCTGTGAACTTCATTAAAACTTAGAACGGTATGTGTACGCTCTCTAGGCAAAACAAAAAACTGAAAAAAAAACTCAAACATACCTGACCAGGTTCTGGCGGTGACTTTAGGGTTAAAACGAATTTCAACTAATTAAATAATTTATTTATTTGACTATTAATTAAAAAATTCATTAATTTACATAATTCGAAATACAATCCCTTCGAAAAAGAAAGTTTAGACACCGGCTATTAAAATATTAAGAATTAATAATGTTATGTTAAAAAAAATTAGTGGTACTGATTTATGTACCATTCGCTATGAGTTTTTTGAAGGCAATTTACTACTTTATCATTTAAATTTTATGTGCACTTAAACTTAAATAGCCTTTGGGAAATTTGAAATTATTTTGGCACATGCAAAAAGCGATTTCGGCATATGAGTGCGAGTTAAACAATAAAAATATATATTTTCATAAAATTACAACCGATAGTGGCGACAACAAAATGTGCTTATTATTTTCTACTGCTCTTATAATCTGTAGAATACTTCGAAGCATTAAGTAAAAATTATTTTATGATCAGCTCTTGAAATTTTAAAATAATATAAAAAGAGGATCACATGCACTAACTGCCTATATTGCGATTCTGCCTGCAATATTTGACACAAGTTTTTTTAATTTTTACTAAATTTTTCCATACATTGTCGAATAACGAGCTTTTTCTTCAATTTCATCTTACTCGATTATTCATCATTTTTTAATTTAAGATTAAGATTATGCTGTTTTGCTTTCTTTCCTGCTTGTCTCCTATAATTATGTAAAAAAAAATCTCTTAACTTTAAAAAAACATACAGAAAAATCGGTTATTCGAGCGCGATACTGTAATATATTTTTTGACTGAATATTTGCTTAAATTGTCACAATAGCCTGTATAAATGTTTTGGCGTTTGAAGATTTTTTAAATGCAACTGAACTCTGCGCTCAAGTAAAAATGTTATGCTATAATATATTGGCATACAAAAAGATGAAAAAAGGAGAGTTTCATTACGGCTTCAGGCAGACTTATAATGACTAAGTCCACAAAGTTTAACATTTACTTGCTTCAATATTCATTATAATCTTCTCCTAATACTTGCTCACATATACATATGGCTTATATTATGAAGCCACAATTGCTTGGCCTTTGGACAGTTTAGCTTATTGAATGTATTTCTAAGTAATTCACACTTTTTTCAGAGCTTAAAATAAAGGTATTATTATAACTAAAAAGGAGTAAATGAAATGTTAACAAATTACAAAGTTTCTAAGGAAGAACAGAGATCAAAAATAACTAACAAAGAAATTGAAGGCATTCAGCTAAACAGAGGCCGGTACCGAATAATGATAACAACAACTATGTGATGATGCTGAAGTATAAACCTCTGAAAACGGAATATATAAACTCCATCTGCCTATCAATCCGGCAAAGGCTGTTAAGTAAAGATAAACAGATAATAAGACAGCTTTTAAACATTAAAGTTGTATTAGTTTTTTTTTCTTTCTCCTACCAGCACGCAGGGAATGACATACACATGCAATGCATTGTGGTAAAACTAGGAAATTAGCTTAGGAGGGAGTAGTGTTTATGGACATTCAATTTGAACTTTCCTACATTGAAAGTAATAGAAAAGACCTCTGGAGGGAGTTTATTTCACGGCGGACTGTTTTACTAAAAAACGAATTTTCCCTATAATGCGTAGTGCTATTTACTGGAAAATCAAACGCAAATGGATTTACAATTTTTTTGTAATAAAATCACTCTTAAAAGAAAACGTTTATAAAAGGAATAAATATAACAATATATTGACACTCAATAAGACCAAAAATGGGGACTTTCGTATGCGGGTAATTTACAAGTGCATACTTTAAGGAGCTAATTTGTTATATTGGCATATTAAGATGCATTAAATCCTCATGTACATACATATAGAATGTTTGAAGCAATTTTAAATATTGCATAATCAGCACTTAGCATTTGGGAAATCCGATGTTAACAGTTAAGTAGTAGTTCTCTGTTTGTTTGTTTGTTTCTTTTTAATTTCATTTCTTATTGTTAAAATATAACGACAATTTTGATAATTTTAAAGCATTTTAGCAGTTTTTTAATTCTGTACATTGGATTTTATAAAACAAAATAACTTCATAATACTGTTTAAGACACAACATTTAGGCTCCTATGTGGGTATTACATTTGAGCGTAAAAAATAGGCGGTTGGTTTAGTTGAGCCAAGCGCACTCTTTTAGGAAGAAATGCAATTATATGCCTTCGCTTTAAGGATGAAGATTTATCAATTTGTTAGTACACCCTACAATATTTATTTGCAACAAAAAATATTTCAAAATCAAATTCTTTAAACAAAATGTACCTAAATGAGGAACAAAAAAAAAAACAAAATAAAAAGAATTTAATCGGTTTAAATAAAATTAGTGGCAATTTTTTATTTGTGTAGTCACAGAAGCAAAGAATACGATTAGTTGCGCTGTTTCTGAAATCTTGAAAGTTTAAAAATGTTTTTTTTAATCTTATTTGGTGTAACAATAAATTTTTTTTTTAATTGGTAAAAACTCATCATTATGAGACATCATAGCATACCCTTTCTAAGACGAGTGTTTGCGGTATCCTTTAACGTTTAGCGTACATTCAATGGGCAATTGGGTAAAAATTAAAATTACATACAATTATAAAATTTAAATACATTACATAACATACCAGATAATTGTTATAGATAAAGTTAACCAAAACTGTAGCACTGATTGGGACTCACTAATATTTATTAACATTTGTTGTACTAATAGGTAAATTTTAATGTATTTAAATATATATTTGTTTTATATTAAATTGATTTTCTGAGAACACTTATAGTTTCGAAGGTTTTTAATATATAATTAAGGATTTAGCTTCAAATATTTGGTACACGTTTTGCAATTTACCCAAAAACCTAGAATAAAACATATGTATCTGTGCTAATATTTTAATGCTACCAGGAAATATAATTTTTACAATTTTCCTAAATAATTCAAAGTTTTGTTTTACAAAACAATTCATCATTTTAAAATCACAATCCATTGCTCAAACAAAAAATGTTTCAACATTTTTACCACACCATAAATAATGATAAATTATTCTCATTATATTTTATTGCTTGCGCAATATTAGATTTTATTTGACGATTTAAAAACAGTAAACTTTTTAAAGCCGAAATTAAAAGTTAAAAAAAAAAGTTATTTTCTCAAAAGGAAGAAATAAAAAGCAATTTCTTTTATTTGTAAATCACTTCCAAATACGAACTATTTTCTTAATTTTTAGTTTAATTTACTTTAGAAATTTCAAATTTCTTACTGTATCCTTCTGTGTCAAACTATGAATCCTGTCAGTTCTTTCATGATAATATGTCATTCACGCTTATTTCGCCACTGGGCAAAACTTTTGAAAATTAAGACTATACGAAGACACATGGATAAAACTCTCAATAGAAAAGAGTCCTGCAAACAAACTTTAACCCAGTCCTGGGTGCTTTCGCATATGTTTAGGACTAAAGGTATTTATAGACGACAATCTTCAGATGCCACACAAATCTCCAGTGTCTTGATTTTCTGAAACTCTGCAGGTGATAATTCACTCTATCTGATCTCTTTATTCTAACTGGCTGAAAATAGAATACAACTCTTCTGTATAAGTCAGTATTACAAAGACTATTTTGAAGTTATTCGATCGCGTGAAGACTAAGAAGCTCTTCGTTGTAATTTGGGTATCTACCTCAATAAGATGCATTTCACTGTTTTATCTTCATTAGGAGGGAATGCCTTTATGAACGAGTAGTTACTAAGGCATACCTTTTACTTTTAATATGCAAAGATTCATATCGAGTACCGATCCTAGTTCTGACATAATGAAAGAATCAGTACTGATTCCCTGAGTACTGAATAGACTTTAGTAATATTATTTGATGTAAAAAATGGTTTTGGATAAGCGCATTATTTTTCATTGCCAATAACATTTCATTTTAGATGTAGTTTGTCGTCTAAAAAAATCAGCTGGTGAGTTGCACTTACCTAATAAAATATTATCAAAGTTCAACAAATATTTATATATTTAATTTTGAAATTATTTATTAATCGAACTTTTTCTGTATCACAAAAAAAGTGCATATATATGTTACGGATGTGTCTTGCTTAAGTTGCAAAATAAAATAATCAAGGAATAAAGTGAACTACTGGGTATGCGTGGCTTGCTAAGAAAACTTATGGTATAACAACAAAATTTCTAGTTACAAACTGCGTAAAAATTTTATAAACGCAAACAACAACAATTTGTTATGCTGCTTACTAACTGCGTGGCATACAAGAGAAAAACAAATTTCGTTTACTAACTGCGTAGAAATTTAATAAGCGCAAGAAAACAACAAACATGTATGCTGTTTACTATCTGCGTAGTGCCCCGGTAGGTTAAGGTAGTGTACTAGTTTGTCAGTATGGGGGTTGTGGGTTCGATTCCCAACGAAACCCTGTTTTTTTTCATTACGAAAATAAAAATTGACTATCGGTGGGGCTGCTCAGCAAGGAAAGCATAGTCACTGGTCGCTGTGCTGTCTTATACGGCAGTTAATTACCGACTATCCTTCTACTTTCACCACCTGTTTCATCTCTTCTCTATCCCTTTGCTAAAGAACGTAGCACGGTACTTGACTAAATACACACTGTTGCCTGAAGTGCTACTTCTCTTTTAAGAAAAAACAAATTGCATTAAAGTGAGTTAGCTTTTCAACATGAGACCAACGATATACTTCTTTTTAATATCTGCAGTTGTTTTACAAATTTTGTGAAATATTTTTGTTTGTACTTTACAAACAACTATAGCTATGCCAAAGCAATTTAATGGTCTTAAGTTTTGTTAATCTGTATCGCATATGCATAACCTAAGTTTATAAACTTTAAAAAATTTAATGATAAAACTTGTTACTAAAAGTTATTAAAAGAAAAAAGCAAGCAAATATTAACATTTGACTTTTCTTTAAAATAATTTATAATTTCCCTTTACTCCTTTCTTTTAGATATTATAATGGAAAACAACGAACCATTTGTTATATGGTATGGCCAGATGGTCGTTATCCCACATCTATCTTAGACTATAGGTAAATATATATCTAACACAATCACATCAATAAAATTTCGGTTGAATCTCCTATTCCTTCTTTAGTTATAACATCATAATATTGGTCATAACGTACGGCATACCGATGGTTGTAATGTTAATCTGTTATACTCTTATGGGACGTGTACTATGGGGCAGTCGGTCAATTGGTGAAACTACCGAACGTCAAATGGAATCAATGAAATCGAAACGA
Source organism: Trichopoda pennipes (assembly GCA_030448955.1). Classification (NCBI taxonomy): domain Eukaryota; kingdom Metazoa; phylum Arthropoda; class Insecta; order Diptera; family Tachinidae; genus Trichopoda; species Trichopoda pennipes. The sequence continues at coordinate 6,852,610 of JASKUP010000012.1, read as the reverse complement.
AAAGTAGTTCGTATGTTTATAGCGATTGTATCGATATTTGCTATATGTTGGCTACCCTACCATCTATTCTTCATCTATGCGTATCACAATAATCAGGTGACCTCGGCCAAGTATGTACAACACATGTATTTAGGTTTCTATTGGCTGGCTATGTCGAATGCAATGGTGAATCCTATTATTTATTATTGGATGAATAAAAGGTAAAAGAATTGTTGCATTTTAACATAAAAGTAAATTTAGAAAAAAAATATGTTTTATTTTGTGTGTGTGTGTTCTTTTTAACAGATTTCGTTTGTATTTTCAAAAAATCATATGCTGCTGGTGTTGGTATAAGTCATCCAGTAAACTTAACTCACCGCATAGCCGCTTGACATTAAATAAAAATTCATCGAATTGTATGACAAGAGGTAAGACAGAACCAATATTTTATACATCTTAATAAAGTATTAGAAGCGTGCTAGAGGTTAAACTTTGATTAAAAACAAAGTTAAAAAAAATTTACATTTTTTAAAATAAAGTTTAAAACACTGCTGAGAGATTTTGGAAAAATCTAGGAAATAGTTTTGAAAAATTAATTTAGCTTTGCTAGAACCTGTATCACCTCTTATATCAACGACTGTAAATATAATAAGGACACTCAACAGAAAAGCTAAAGCAGTTAATTTTAAATAAGTTCTAAGTTTTGAATGGACACTTGTAAAAAACTTTTAAAAAACGTATACAAAATAATCTCTTAGTTTCTGCGTTAAATTTGGGAGTAGCAAGTCTTTTAAGCGATTTAGGCACGAAAGCTCTCAAAAGATAAAACAGGTATATAAGTTATAGATTTATATATTTTGGGTTCCGTTACGCTGCTTATAACACTTTTCCTCCTATTATTAAATTTATTAATTATCCTATTAGTTAGTCGTATTGGAAAATTATTCTCAGCTAATAAATTCCAAATCTTTTCCTTATTCTTTCTATGGAATTCTTTGTCACTTATTGTTAAAATCCTCTCTATTAAATTATTGGCCGTGTTAATAATAACACAAAGTGTATTTGTTTTGTTTCTAAACAAATAATAATTAATAATTTTTGTTATTACTGTTGTATCTGAAAGAATAGAGAATTCAAAATTTTTTGATACAAATAAATATAAAATGGCATATAAGAATACTAACACATTAAACTAAGGATAAAATTCAAAAATTAGATATGTCCAATGTAATGTACAAAATTCCTTGTAACGGCAATGATAAGGAGGATTGTAATAAGGTTTATGTAGGCACAACAAAAAATAAATTGAAAACTAGAATCGCAGGATATAGGTCAGACCAAAAATACAGGAATAATATTAGTTCACAAAAAACAGAATTATCTTCACATTAGTCAAAAGTTAATCACTATCCTAACTGCGAAAATGTTTCAATTTTAAGTTTAAAAAATAATTATAAACGTCGTTAGAAATGTTGCAAATAATTAAAGTACCTTTAGCAAAAAGAACAAATTTTAAAACAGATACGGAGAATGTTGCACAAAATTATAGACATTTGGTGCATAAAGTTGTAAAACAAAACTCTGTACCTACAAAATACTAATAATTACTACTTTAATTGTTTGCAATTTTTGGGCATTAAATTTATATTTTAAATATATCGCACTCGTTCAACAATACTGTATTAACTCAAAATTTTTTTATTTTATCTTTTTTGCAAAAAACAACACATAACACTTATGTCTACCTATGGTTAAAAATTCCCATAGTTCTAACTAATCTTTTTTAATTAAATTACATGTTGTGACCTTTTTTTGCAAAAATCGGTTATTTCTGTGAATCAAGAAAACAAAATTATTTTGAGTTGTTTGAAGTATTGGTCTTACCAAAAAATTATTTTTTCGTATAAAGAGTAGTATTTTGAGTAAAGATGTTTATTTTTATAATAAAAATTTCTTTTGGTCAGGCAGTATTTTGAAATGCAACTGTTTAATTGATTCAGGTTAAGTAAATTTTTTGTTTAAATACGAAATATGATTGTTTTCATGAAATAATAAGTTTTTCTTTAAGTTGTTACTGTTTTCATGAAACAACTCTGTCTTTATTGAGTTATTACTGTTGTAATGAAATAAATTTAATGACACTTTGTAATATCTCACTTTATAATTTTGTATTTGAGCAATGTAGCATTTCATTTTTGATCAGCAAGAAATTATATTATTAAATTTATTAAACATAATAGTGAATATTTGAAATCAAAAGGTCTAACAAAATGAGTGGTCCAAATATAGAGCACTATTCATTATTATACAGTACAACAAATAAAGTAGTGAAAATTGTCATTCTTCTGGCAGCAGCTCTGCAGATCTATTCAGTGATAATTCGGAAAATGATTTTGATCCACGTACAGTGAGTAATAACAGTTCTTCAGAATTTGATTCTCATGATGAAGAAGTGTTAAGAAAAAGAAAGTGCGAGAAAAGTGAACATAATAACAAACGACAAAACGGCAAAAAAATTGCGAAACTCAGGGTATTCTTATTCATCGATTTATAATTCTTCAAAAACGATAAAAGACAAGCGTTTGCTAGAAGGTTGTGGTGAGAAGTGTCGCCTTCAGTGTAGTAAAAAGAATAACAGAATCATCGCGCTATGAAATATTTCATAAATACTGGGATATGACTAGCTTGAAGAGACAAAGAGAATTTATAGCCAATAATATGAAACCAATTAAGCCAAAGTACAGATACTCCCGCACTCAAGATTTAAGCAGATTGAACAATGCATTTTTCTTCGAAATTAACTCGCAACAAGTAAGAGTGTGTAAGTTATTTTTTAAAGCAACACGACATAAATGATACAGTCAGAGCAACGGTTGTTAAAAGGAAAGATGAACATGGTTTTAGTAGAAATAGACCATCGTGGAAAGTATGGGAACCATTTAACCGTGAACCCTGAAGTTAAAAATAGCATAAGACAATTTATTAAAAATATTCCGAAAGTTGAGAGTCAAACAACTCGGGAGTACAACTCGAGAATCTGCAAATTTGCCACCTGGTAGTAAAAGTATGTTCTACAGAATTTTCAAGAACGAATTTAATATTTCATTTTTTAAACCTAAAAAGGATCAATGCGAACTTTGTGAGTCATTCTTTTATTCAGATGAAAATGAAAAGAAAGACTTAAACTAGGTTTACAACAAACACCGAGAAGAAAAGTATTTATGTAGAAAGGAAAACGATTTTGATAAAGAAAATAGCATTGCAGTTGTCTACGACCTGCAAGCAGTTCTTTCACTTCCAAAGGGATTGACATCAAGCTTTTATTATAAAAGCAAAATAAATTGCTATAATTTTACGGTCAGTAAAATTTCTGGACGGAAGTAAAAGGAAAACGTGGAGCAAATGAAATTGGGAGTTGCGTACTTCAATATATAAAAAATTTGGTGGCAAAATTAGATAACGCTCAGGAGTTGGACTTGATTTTTTATTCTGACAATTGCTGTGGACAGCAAAAGAACAAATACTTGCTCTCCATGTATTTTTATGCAGCACAAAAATATAACGTAAGAAGTATAACACATAAATATCTAATTCAAGGTCATTCTCAAAACGAGGGTGATAATGTCCACAGCGTAATTGAGGTAAAAAGGCATCTAGTCAGCAAACCAGTATATACGCCAAGTATATATACGGCTCTAATAGCCACAGCTAAAAAGACTGAAATGCCATATAAAGTTCACGAATTGTCTCATGAAGATTTTTATGATCTAAAAGTCTTGTGGGGCAAAAATTTCATAGTAAATGAGGAGCGCGAATAAATAAATTAGCATAGTATTAAAACTCTCCGTGTAGAAAAGGACAACCTGGATTCATTTTTTACAAAACTTCTTATAAGGATGAAGACTATTTAAGAGTTTTTGTACAGAAAGATAATTTGAAATCTAAAAATTATTGTAGAAAACTGGAGTAAGTTCTAAACTCATTTTCCCAATTCTAATACCAAACTTACTTGTTTGTAATTATTTCCGGTTACCTTGTATTTATTCGGAAAAGGTGCCGTTGTCCGAAAATAAAAAAAGGGATATTATAGACCTCGTCAAGAAAAACATAATCCCTAAAAAGTATTACGAATTATACTATAAAAACTTAATAGGGAATTAATTTAATAATATATATACATTCTTTAAACTTTTTCTAGCGGTTTTTAGCATTCATTTAGCTTTAAAAACCTTGTTTACTTTTTCCTTTCATGTTTATCTGTTTTATTAAAAATTTATTAAATTCAGCAATAAATTTCATGTAAAAAAACATAACTCAAAATATTTACAAAAATAATTCAAGAAAATGATAGTAACTAAAAAATCGCTTTTTTATCTGCAGACAATGAACAAATAAAAAGTTAATGCCGCGCAATACAATAATTAATGGTTTTTCTAAATATTGCCAAATTTTGCTTATGAAAATTTTCTTAAGCATTGAGAAAAAAGTTTTTTGTCTCTCCTGAAAACTTTGAGTTTTTTGAGTTAATACAGTATTGTTGAACAAGTGCGATATGTGTAAAATAATATTGTTTGTAAATTTATTATTTTCAAAATTGATTTTATTTTAATTTTTTTTACTATTGAAAATAAATATATAATAGTTATAATTTTTTGACCTTTTTTTAATATTTTTTAGTAATTAATTTTAAGCACTAGGTCTTATTTAATAAAAATTTTTTTTAAAAACTTTATTTTTATTATATTTTCGATATTTCGCCACACCGTTGGTTGGCATCATCAGGAAAAACATTATTTAAGTACTTAAAATTAATTACTAAAAAATTGAAAATAAATTGTATGTATGTATAGTTTTAATATTTTTTTCAATTTGTAGTTTTCATTGCTTTGGTTTGTTTTTTTTTTGAAAAATTTTTGAATTTGTTAGTCAACAATTTTTTCATTTTTTGATTAATTGTTTATTTACTTTTTTGTTTATCCTGAAGATGCCAACAAATAGTTTGGGGAAATATTAAAAAAATAATAAAAAAATAAAGTTTAAAAATTTTTTATAAAATAAAGATCTAGTGCTTAATAATAAATTACTAATTAAACAAAACTTATATATTTAACTTTTTCAAAATTTTATTAAATATGAAATAATCTTTTAACGGTCTGTTTAAATAATTCAACGATTTTATTTTTTTCGATATTTCGCTTTCCTGTGGAAAGCTTCTTCAGGAAATTATTTTTTATATTTAACAAAAACAAAAAATTATAACAATTTGAAAATAAAAATTTTTGAAAACATTTGACAAAACATATAAAATAATTTTCTTCATACATACAAACATACAAAAATTAAAATTTCAAATATTTAAACATACAAAAGCAAACAAACAGAAATTAAATAACAAATTTTTCCTATGAAATAATTATAACAAACTATGTGTCTTTTGTATTAAGTACCTACAATTCTGTGCTAAATTGTCCGTGTCTGTTTTTAAATTTATTCTCCTTACATTTGGTACATTAACAATTTCTAACATTTCTAACATATAACGTCTCTTGTAGTTCTTTTCTATATCTAATACTAATGTTTCATCAAACTTTGGATAATGATTATATTTCTTACAATGTGAAGATAAGGATGTCTTCTGTGTTGAAATATTCCTATATTTCTAGTCACATCTATGACCAGCTAATCTTGTTTTAAGTTTATTCTTTGTTGTCCCAATATAAACTTTGTCACAGTTCACCTGGTCATTTCCTCCACATGGTATCCTGTATACTACATCAGATATTTCCATTTTCCCTATTTTATCCTTCATACTGCTAAATAATTTACTTAATGTGTTATATGTTTTGTGTGCAATTATATATCTATCTGTGTCATATATTTTAGACTTTCTTAATCTTTCTGATATTCCAGGAATATAAGTTAATGATTTATAATTTCTTGGTTCTGCCGTAGTATTTCCTAAATTATTTGTTAAATGAAATATTTAAAAAATAAAGTGCAAGAAAGCTAAAAGCTCATAATGTTCAGAAATGTTTAAACTTTTAAAATTTAATCTTAGATTTTCGAAATCAGTTATTTGCTTCATTTTAGTGTTACTAAATTTATTTTCAATTTTATTTGCATATGCAGTTGAGCGTAAACCATATTGGAAACGGAGCACCATTGAAACACAAATACAAGTGGCGAACTCTTCATTGCGTGATCGACAAGCCAATTATTTGGGTACGACCTGCAATCTAGTACGGCATAATAGTGCACCTGATAAACATAAAAGGGATACTGAAAGTTCACCACTTTGCATTTCTATACACAATGGTATGGAAAGTAAAAACCTTAAAATCAAATATATCTCATGTGATGACGACAATAATCCCATAGAATCATAAGTAAATTTAATATTTTTAATCTGCTTTCTTTCTTTCTTTTGTAATAAAAATTGTAAAAAAAAATTACTTAAATATTGTTGTAATAAAATTACAGTTTCCTACGAATTACTTCAAGTAAAAATTGTAAAATTAAGGTTTCTTTACAACGTTGTATTTTACTACTACAAAAATCGACTATACTAAATAAATCGTATATTTATGAGACTAGTTGTAGGCTTTTTGATTTTCCAGAATATTATTCATTTGCAATAATTAATTGTATACCAAATTATCTATTGATTTACATATGGAATTTTTGTAAAAACTTATTTGAAAATTTTTCGTTAATATTTTATATTTTTATGCTTTAAAAGAATTCAACTATCCCTTAAACTTCATAATCGTGGTCATATACTAATCGCCGAAAATATCTAATGGGCGAAACTATAATAGCGAACCAACGTTTTCAAAAGTCTTCTTTCGCTTAGAATGCTAATAAGCGCATTCGTTCTCTATTGTGAAGCAGACCTTAAAGTCGAAGCCAGAAGGAAAACTAAATCTACAAACTAAGACATTTTTATAATTGCAAACACAAATAAAAATAAATTGTAAATGTTAAAAAAAATATTTCAGTTTAATTAAGTTATTTAAGATTATGAAATGGCACATGTAAATAAAATTACTAATATTTAATCCATAATTTTAGATTTTTCGCAAAAATGTAAAAAAAAATTATTAAAAACTGTTGTAAATATTAAAAACTAAAATAATAGATTATAAATAAATACATAAAGCATATTTTCTGCAACGGGTATTTAATTTAAAATTTATAAAAATTTAACCAAAAAAGCTAAAGCTTAACAAAGAAGAGACAAATTAAAACAGCAGATGGAAACAATTCTGGAGAGTTAAGCTTGTTTTGGAGATAACTTAGCAAACTCCAAAAATGCTTGTCAAAGCCTATACTTTTAACTCTTCTCTTCTCTTATCTTTAAAAATTTTTAGTTGTGTTGTCGCGATGTTAAATATGAAATTGAAATTGATATAAGTCAAGCTAAAGAACTTTTTAAACTAACATAAAATTTGAAAAAATTACAATACATAAAATTTAGAGCAACACAAATTCTCATCTTAACGATGGCTTCTAACATCGATGGGTTGGTTGTCTTAGTTGACATTTACTCTGATAGCTATAGGCTTTTTAAATGAAGTTTTTGACATTTTTATTTGCTTTACTCTAGCCATTGTAGAGCAAACTCCCTTCTTATTCGATCTTCCTTTGAATCTTTTTCTTTTCAAAATATTAACCTATTTATCATTTTGGCGAAGGTAAGGTTGTGACTTTAGATATTTCAAAGACATTTAATAAAGTGTTGCATGGGTTTTCTCTCCATTTATGTAAATTGTTTTCAAACTAAGTCAAACTTCAAGATAAACTGTTTGAAACCGCAAGGTTCCGTTCTTTTCCCTAATCTATTGCTTATTTTTCTTTCTTGTATATAAAAATTGTTTATTTTTAGATGTAAAGGAAGCTTTTAAGTACCTTAGTTGTCTAAAACTGTGCGAAAGGTACTTCACTCCATCTTTCTAAAAACTATTATTCAGCAAGAGCTCATCTCTTGGAGATCGATTAACCAGTGTACAGATCTATGTATAACAGAAAAAATTCGATTTTTTGCTGAACAATTCACGTGTAGCATAAACTCCCTACATAGGTCTTCCGTGCGTTGCATGAAAAAAGTAACCACCACCAATTGTTAGCTTATTTTTTCTGACATTATCTTTATAACACAAACACCACACTTGTAATGGGTGAAGATATAATAATAAGTAATAGATGTCAAAAGAAGTTATATTTAGTGATAATTTACTTTTTAGATCTTTAGGTGGCAAAATTGTATAAAGACTTGTGAAACTTTTACTATTTTGCTATGATTCACCCTGCTTTATAATTATTTCAAAACAAAATAAATTTGTATTTGAAAAGTCATTATTTATTTTATTATTAAAGAATTTATTTAACAATATTTACGAAAATCATAGCTTTTACTTCAAATGGCCAATGGTAGGTTACAGACAAAAAAAATGTGATTTTTTCTATTAACTTTTCTACTTCAAAAGCAGCTGCAAACAGTCGTGATGTGGCATCAGGTAGCGCAATACAAAATGAAGCTGATTTCGAAACTGCTATTGCGGCTTGCGGTATTGGGTGCTTCAATGTTATTCTTGTTATTGCTTCAATGACAACAGCCATTTCGGTTTTATTCACAACTTCTTCACTCTCCTTTGTACTGCCGGTAGCCGAATGTGATTTGCATTTATCTATAATGGACAAGGGTTACTTGAATGCTATGAGTTTTGCAGGTACATTTTTCATTATTCAAAGTTATATGAGCCAAATAATTTTATTGTTTTGGAGCAAAATGTTGTACTAGTTTTTTAACAATAATGTAATTTTACAACATTTTTTCTTCGTTACTTTAAACACATTTTAAATTTATGCAATGTTTTTTTTAAGTTTCACAAAGTACATTTGAAATTTTGAAATTAATTTCCAAATCAATTTTAATATTTAGAATTTTATATCGAATTTTCGATGAAAGTATATCAATTTTAAAGCGGTTATTTCATAAAAAATACAAAATCTGCAAGTAAACTAAAAACAATTTGTTGCTAAGTTCTTAAATGCAGGGTGTCCGAAAATCGATTAAACTTTTACAAAAGACGGTTAATAAAAATTCTGTTCTTATATACAAATCAGAAGTGAACAGATACAAAATATAATTCAACAAGATATGGATCGCTTTATTCTGCCACAACGCAAACTAATTGTTTTAGCCAAAGTTTTTTACACAGATAAAAGATACAGCCGAAGTGTTTCAGATGAAGTTCAAAGTTCTTTGTATTTAATAAAATTTTGGAAGAAATCTGAATTAATTTATTTATTTTAATTTTTTGAAGGCATGCTTGTGTCCGCCTTACCCTGGGGTTATATAGCCGATACCATGGGACGCAAAATTGTTCTAGTGTACGCTTTAATATTGGATGGCATAATTGTGATATGCAGCGGCATTAGTCAAAACTTGAAACAACTATTGATATTTAAATTTATTGATGGTTTTTTGTAAGTGCAATAACCGCAATAATATCGAAATTTATTAAAGGCCTGCTTTATATATCTTAGGATTTGTGGTCCTTTTGCTGTAATTATGTCGTATATTTCCGAATTTCATGGTTCTAAACACCGTACTCCTACTTTGATGTTCGTTGGCATGAATTTTTCAGCTGCTGCCGTTATATTGCCAGTCATGGCTGTTTATATACTGCCCCATGATTTTGACATTGTTATTAGTAATATTCAATGTAAGAACAAAATATTTGTATTATATAATATATAAATATAGTAATTTGGCCTTTTTAATATTTTATAAGTAATTTATTAATTAAGCACCAGGTGTTTATATAAAAAAATTAACTTAATATTTATTTTTTATTTAAGTTTTTAAAATTGCACCAAACCATTGGATGGCATCTTCAGGAAAATAAAAAAGTTCATATACAATTAATCAAATAAAAATTAATTAATATAAAAAAAGAAGAAGAAGCCAACCAATAGTTTGATGAAATTTTGAAAACTAAAATAAAAAGTAAAGATTAAGTTAATTTTTTATATAAAGACTTTGTGCTTAATTCATAAATTACTTATAAAAATATTTTTAAAATAAAATTATATTCTTTCTTTATTTTAGTGGATACATGGAATGTATTTTTACTAGCAACAGCAATTGTGCCGTTATTTGGTGGAATTATAAACATATTTTTCCCCGAAAGTCCAAAATTTCTAATGACTCAGGGGCGTAACGATGACGCCTTGAAAACTTTACGTACAATTTACGCTCTGAATAAGAGAAAGCCAAAAAGTGATTATCCTGTAAGTTAAATATGGAATGTCTTTTGTCTTCTTGCTTTTGCCACTTTCTTTATAAGTTTCTCCTCATCTCATGATGTCTGCCAATCTTTGTTCGGCTTAGAACAATTCAGCATACGAAGTTATTTCTATAGAGTAGCTTTTCCCTTTACTTTCTTTTGATATTTACAAAAGATTTTTAAAAATTTTGCAAGTAGCTACAAAATAAATAAATTAGAGAAATGAAAATTTATTTTCAATTCTTAACAAATCACAAATAAAAGAAAAGAAAATTGAATACATGTTAACCTTTTATTAATATTTTTACAAATTTCTTAAAGCAACATCTCCTGGATCACCTCATCCGCCATAAGGAGTTTTCTACCTTAAAAAGTCAACCTTCTGATAGAAATTGGTATTTGGATTATACTGTTCTATTTGATTATTCAAATGTCACATAGAACCTTAAGTTTTCCATCTTTGTTCACTTTATTCCTCGCCACACACATTTGTGTTTGTTTTCTATCTGTGTTTGCAAAAAATCACTAAAAAGATCTTTAATTCGGAAAAATTAATTATTCATTTGGGGTTATAATAAAAAGATAGTTTGTTTAGTTATTATTTCGACAATTAAAACATTAAACTATTTTATTTACAAAATTGTAAGTTGTATGTATTATAATTCCTTTATATAAGTATTAATTTGAATGCGTTATTTTTAATGTTGTCGTTGAAATTAGTGCGCGAAATTGACAAAAATATTAACAAATTTTATCATAATATCCACCTCAATCTGACCACAACCTTAACAAAACAGTATCAACCGTATGCATAATTAAAACAGAATAAGTTTGGCATGAGTCACGGTATTTTATTGAAAATAATGACAATTTCAATAATTTTAAGTTTTTGTCGTAACTCATAACTACATTCTATGAATATTCTTAGTGTTAAATTGTATCGTGTGCCTTGTGGAGATACTGCTTAGCCTTGTCACTTATGCTAAACTGGGTATAAGTTTTTGCTATGCTAACAATAATTTTATTTTCGATTAATCGCAGCCCGTTAAGAAGGTTTGAATACTTTCTCAAACCACCGGCTTTTTGTGTAACGCGAAATATCGTTTATTATTTGGTCGAAGTAAAGTTACATTTTCTATCGTGCATTTTTGTAATTTTTCAGATAAAAGTTTTAGTAGACGAAGATCCTGAAAAGACAATGGCATACAGAAGAAGAAGTAGTGACGAGTACAAAGCATCGCATAGAAGACTGTCTGATAAAGGCCAAGCTGCTAAAAATCAATTTATTGAAGGTGTGCACCAGTTACGTCCCATGTGTTCAAGTCCATATCATAAACTTTGTGTACATGTATTTACCATGTTTTTTTGCACTCTATTAAGGTAATGACTTTTATTTCTATATATCTTATCTTCTGCTGCTAAATTTATGCTCTTAACAATCGCACCCAGCCATACCACAATACTCCGTAGCTCCGACGAGGCCAGCTTCGACTAACACTGTTATATTACTTTCGTTTCTTGCAACACAAAAAAAAAATAATATTCGTATTAATTCTGAATTCACAAAATCAAATAACTGGTTCATTGAAATATGACCTATAACTGCGCAATTCGGTAAATCGAACATATGAAATTGGAAGGCTCTATCGAGGCTTGGACACGATTTCATACACGCAGGCGCCTTAACTGTCTCATTCACTGCAGAGACACAAGAATTCCTTTTCTATATGTGCTTGGATTTTCCGACGGGGTTAAAATTACTTTTATTTGGGTACGGTTTTCCGTCGACCCTCGTCAAACAAACCGGTTTCGGCTGTTTGCCATCTTCAGTGTTCTTTTCGTACTAGTTTTAGAACGCAACTAGTACGAAAAAAACACTGAAGATGGCAAACAGCCGACACCGGTTTGTTCACAAACCAAATTTGACGAGGGTCGACGAAAAACCGTACCCAAATAAAAGTAATTATTTTTTTTTTAATCGAGACTCCAAGCTTTAATTGGTGTTCGATATTTATTCGCCTTTTGCTCAATCATTTTGTCTACTCAAAATGCTCTCTTGATTTTAACTCATCTATTCCAACGCATCCCCCACAGCAGGTTACCAACTGTTAGCTTGCTTCCCTTTTATACTATTTACAAGACGCAATCATTAACGTTTAATTTTGTTATTGTGGAAGTATAATATATAAATGTTTCAAATATATTTCACTTTTCTTTCAAAGTCTCAACTCTATACGTTTATGGCTGCCACAAATTTTTGTCACCTTAAAGGAATTCGAATCAAGAAAGATAACCAATATCAACATGTGTTCAGTGCTATATTTTAATTATAATAAGACCATAATCGAACGCCAAATTATGAGAGAACCCGATTGTGAGTTGGTAAGAATTTTTTTTTTTACAAAATCCGCCTTACCTTGTCTTGTTTTGTCTTGTCTTGCATGTAGATTAAAATAAGTATGCGTTCATATAGTGATAATATAATTGTGGCGGTTTGCTCGTTTTGTGTTTATTTGCTGGCCACTGCCTTAACTTATAAACTGGGTAGCCATGTGGTTCTAAGTAAGTTTTTATTATTGTTGTTGTTGTTTATTGGAAGAACAAAATATTAAAAAATATTTTTGTAATTTATGTATGTTTTATTTTTACAGAATTATCCTTGGGCTTGGGATTTTTTTCGGGCATATTACTTTATTTTTCCAATACGCATTTAATATTCTTGATACTGTCCTCTGCATTTATCAGTGTTATTTGCATTGCGGGAACGACTATTGTTGCTGCAACTGTAAATTTGTTTCCTACAAAGATGAGGTATTTTTTATATTTCTCACTGACATGGTGGTGTGCATCAATTTCAAATTTCTTAATTCATTTACTAAGCGCATTCTAGTTATTTGATTAATTGATTTGTTTCGTGGTCATGAATCTCTAAGTTATTTTAAAAAGTTCATACATTATTTAAATTGCCATTAGTGCGGTTAAAGGATGCCAAGTTAAAACAAATTTCTGACAGGCATCAGATAAGTTATGCCACCGGAATATCAGATCTGATTTACACGCAGATCTAAATCTAAGATTAGTTCGATGTCAGTGACATTCGAGGAATCGAGAAAAGGGCGTTCATGCAAAAACTATTTTTCGGGACTTTAATTCGACAGAGTGTCATAAGTATGTTTCTAGTCCGTCTCTTAACAATGGCATTAATAATTGTTATATTCGGCCACTAACAACTTTTTTTGGCATACAATAAGTTCGTGTCAATCTGGAACGGGTTCCTGAGTTACCGCATCTGGTTATCAAAATGAGAAGCATTAAGCCTCACATTTTACTAAAGCAAAATCACCATGGTCTACTGACTCTGCAATCAGTCTCTATAGTGTGCTGTAAATCAGAGCGCCCTTAAGCCGAAATTCTACGCCATCTCATTAAGATATTTGTGGCAGGTATCAGTTAAGGCTTAGTAGTTCCACTATTGAACAACACTTTGTGATCCCCCAGTTTCAAGCGTTTAATCGATAAAACTTTTACATTAGGCGATCAGAAAATTCTTGTGTGTTTGTTGGAAAACAAATGCATATAAAATTTTCTACTGTTGGGGTTAATATATTCCAAAATTTTTTTTAATTTACATCTGAAAATTAAGAATGCTTTACAAAGTTCAGCTTTATGATAAACATGGCATAAGATTATTATTTATATATTATTCGTTCACAGTATGTGAACACGTATTCTGAAATACCAGTAAACAGAGTCAAACTTTACATTGAAACCGAGAACAAAATTTCCAAAACTTAAACAGGAATTGATTTTATCTTTTTAAAAATATAATTTTTAACTAGATTTGGTTAGCACAGTTCTATCGCTATACAAAATATGGCAATAAAACATTACAGAACTTTCGAAATCGACTTACAAGTGTTAATTTGTTGTTAGCCTAATTATATCACAAATTTAGCCAAATGACAATTTAACTCATGTGACAAAATGCAACCAAAACAATTCTTAACATACGGAATGCATGCGGGAACTTAAAAAATTTAAATGATTTTTATTTTTGCGTTTTTTGTTGAGTTGCGCGTCTATGTTAATTGTTAAATATTAAATATTTCCTGAAGGCTTTAAGCTAACTTTATAACACACACATCGAGGTGTAGAAGTAGCAGTTAAATTCAGGCCAAACTTAAGCTTGGCATCCGAAGGTGACACGTTCATTAAACGTTACGGTTATTAGTGGGATAAGCCACCACCAAACCAAAAAAAGCACCCATCGCTTTATTTCCTCCTCCAGAATTTTTTCCATTCTTAAGTCCCTCGAGAAAAATTCTCCTATTACTGAGTTCCAAATATTGGGATTACTCGCATCACAGTTGTTTTTAATACAATTTATCTTAAGTAAACATTTTTATAAAACAAAATAAAACAATTAAAGAGAGATAAGCAGAAGAGAAAAAACAATTTTTATGGATTTATAGAACGATGGTGATTATAATGATGATGACATTTGGACGTTGTGGCTCTCTTTTGGGCAATATACTATTTCCTTTATTTATATCAATAGAATGTTTACTCCCATTTGTACTTATTGGAGTAGCAACAGCCGGTTAGTATTTTCATTTATAAAAATTCTTCTAAGTTTTAAGCTTCTTCATCAATTTTTCTCACAGTGGCTTTTGTTCTATCTCTATTTCTGCCAGATGCGAGCCATTCTGCTCTAAAATAATTCATATTTAACTTTACTAATAACAAAAAAAAAAAATATTGTTTGTTTTATTTTATTTCTGTTAATAAATATAAAAGCAAATATTTAAATAATTTAAAAATCTTTTGCTTTAATGTGATTAAAAAGGTAAGTAAGTCTGTATTACAAAACCATGTTTAGTCAAAAAATCCTCTCTGAACTCTACGATACTGTTTAAGAAGGTAAATTTAATTTAAACTAGACTGGCTGGATAACGCAACTGCTTTAAACGCTAATGGCCTGTTTCTCTTATTTATCTTTACTTAGAATTTATGAATTCACTCTACATCCCAGAAAAGAAATAGCAATCCACCTTAAATTTAAGGTGACGGCTACTAAATTTGGGAAATGCTATCTCAACTATTTACTTGAAGAAAGTAAAAACAATTAATGGATAATATCTTTTTATTGAATATTATTCATTCATTTTTAGTGTGCTCTATTTATAATTCTACTGTACGTGTGTTGTGACTGAACTCCTCCTAAACGGCTGGACCGATTTGCATAAATTTTTTTATATACATTTGGATGGCGCCCGGGTGGCTTAGATTTACAATTCGGTCCAATTGGGGCGTGGTGCCTACCAGACAAACCACAAATTAAAAATCTATTATTTCTGCTCCTGATAACGGTATTTGCACAAAATTTGGTACGTCGGTTTGGTGTGTATTTTTTTAAGTGTTGCTGCAAATATGGGCGGGATTGTACAAAGGAGCGTGGTACCTCCCATACAAATCACAAATTAAGAATCCAATATTTCTACTCCTGCTAACGGTGTTTAAATCGAATTTGGTATTTCGGTTGAGTGAACATATTTTAAGTTCTGCTGCAAATATAGGCGGGATTTGATAAAGACGCGTGATACCTCCCACACAAATCTTCTTTATGTATATAATTCTACTGTACGTGTGTATGTCACTGAATAAATTTTTTTTTTTTTGCATGCGTTTGGGTACCATTTTAGACAGTTTACATTCACAAACTAGCCCTGCAGATGGCGCTGCAGTCGGTATCCAGGTTACTCAACTACACTGCAACTAGACGACTGGATCGACTTGAATAAATTTTTGTGTATTCATTCATTCAATGCATTTAATTTTTTTGTGCGCTGTATTTTGATATTATATGGTATCGTATTTACGTAAATATTAAGCGTCGTTTACTTAAAAAATGCTCACACGCCATAAATTCGTCGCCAGTCGCCAACTGCCTCCAATGTGCATTGGCGGATGACGGTGAAAGGCCCAAAGTAACATGGACTCGATTACTGCCGCCGTTAAAACAGTCGCGTTGGGCATCGAGCTTATTTGTTAGTGTTTCTTCTTTGCGATCTCACTAATTCGTTCTCAATGGGTCAGCTAGTTGTACTATAAAACAGCGACAAAATCAGTAAACAAGCCACTCCGTTATCTTCATTTACACTTTTGTTAATTTAATGGCTAAAATCCACGCTTGTGTTTTGAAATTTTGCTGATTATGACCGCTCTCTGGGCTATTTGAATTTTAACGAAAATTTTTTTATATGGGAAAAAATCTAGATGAGTTTGAATTTAATGAATATTCCAGTGTCACGACTTCAACATTAATTAATTCGTTAAAAGTATCAAAATTGGCATTAACCCTTTATTCCAGAAATTCATAGAATCATCGAGCATAACTATGAAGTTTTTTAAACGGAGTTTAACTTTTAATCACAGATTTGGGATTTCAGAGCACATGGACTAAAATCGGAATCTTGTGAAAAGTAGAAATTTGAATCAATAGGTTTCATACAAAATGTGCAAACATCAATACATATTCGACCGGGTCGTTCAACTGAAAACTTAGCAGCCGTGAGCTACAGTGGTGAAGCAGATCCAAGTTTGTTATCCAAAATCACCACATGCGTAAGGATTTAAGTCTTACAAGCTTCACCTTGAAGCCGACCGACCATTCACATCACCGTAGATTTATTCCATTCATTCAGGAACAACCGGCTGGTTTTTCTGAAAAAAATCATTATTTTACACGAAGCCCATTTACACTTGTCACGATATATCAACAAGCAAAATTGCCGCATTTGTGCTTCTAAAAATTCTAAAATGATTATTATCAAAATGTCATTGTATGGTGCGTTATGTGTTCTGGAGGCGCGATTGGGCCGTTTTTTTTCGAAGATGAGACAGGAAATGCAGTAACGGTCAATGGATCACGCTATCGCGAGATGCCAGCAACTCAATTTTAGCCTATTGTTGACAACGTGGATATCATTGACTCGTGCTCTCAACAGGACAGTGCCACATGTCACACAGCAAATGAAACGAACAATTTATTACAAACCAAATTTTCCGATGGCATAATTTCACGACAATCAGCAGTTAAGTGAACAGGCAGATCGTGTGATTTAACACCACTGGATTATTTTTTGTGGGGCTATGTTAAGAACAGAGTCTATACGGATCCAATCGAATCGATTTCAGACTTAAAACTTAAAATCCGTGATGTGATTAACGAAATAGGATCGCCATTTTGCCAAAAAGTGATAAAAAATTTTGATGAAATAATCGACATCTGTCGGCGTGGTTCTGGTGGACATTTGCCACATATCATTTATCATTCATAATTGCCGAATTTTTCTCTTCGTAATACAAAAAGAATTTGAATCATTTTAATTTCAATTTTTGGTTTTATTTTGCTTTAGAAAACTAACTTCTTCCTAAAAAACCCTCTATTAATTAAATCGGAAATCGGAAACTTATTTCCGAAAATATATCTCTTTGTCCCACTGTAAATGTTGGAAATTGTTATAATCAATATATTTTAAAACGCGGAATATTTTATCAGTTAAGCAGTGAGGCAAGATATGAATTTTCAAAAAAACATAAAAAAACTTAATTTTTTTTTTCTACTTATGAGCGCTAGCTGCTTTTTTAATGACGCCAAAAATGATTTGTCATTAAGTAAACTTTTCCTTTTGTGAAATAAGATAAGCGATTTTTTTGTTTTTATTTATTTTTAAATTTTTTCGTGAGTACTTCGAAGTTAGCGTGCATGATTAAACTAATACATATGTACATGCTCTTGCTGAAAAGCAACGTACGGCCTCATCTCTACTTCTTAGTTAAATCACATACGCAATGACCTTCACAAAATTTAGAAATTATGAAACCAATATAAAAACAACTTTTATATCTTGTTATTTTAAAATGGAGCGCTGGTTATTTGAAACCTTGACTTTTTTAAATATTAAAATATAGAATTTAAGATATTTTTGTTTTTTTCTTTATGCCGCCATTAAAATTTGAACACACCAAATTAAGGAATTTGTGTGGAGTTCTCGTACCTTCCTTTTCCTTACATTTTCTTTCCTCTGTTGTTGTTTTTTGTTTGAAAGGTAAATGAACCGATACCTCTTAATCCCAATAACATCTTCAATATAAAAAAGATTAAAATGGATTTATTGCTTTTCCTGGGCAATTATAGATTTATGTTTCGCAAATTATGATTAATCTTCGATTCTTAATAAATTTAAAATTTTTTGTGAAATTTTGGTGAAAAAAATTTTTTATGTAAAATATCAATTTGTTGTGAAATTCCGATATTTGATAAGGTTTCTAATGAAATTTCAAAATTTTGCTCCAAAAATTAATTTTAGCAAAGTTTAATTTTTTGGTGAGAATTTTGGTAAAATTACTTAATATTCCATTTTTTGTAACAAAACTTAAAAACAGAATTTAATGTTTCATAATTTCTGGGTGGAAATATCTTTTTTTAGCGAAACTTGAATATGAAGTAAAATTTTTCATTATTGATCGTTTTTAGTTTTGTTTTTTATTTAATTTTCGGTTTTCAATAAAAATTAAATATTTTGAATGAAATTAAAATTTTTTGTTAAAATTAAATTTTTTTGGTGAAATTTTGGTGAAAGAATTATGTTATAATGAATTTCCGATTGTTAAATACAATTCCTGTTTCTTGGAAAATTTCGATCGTTTAAAGGAATTCTGATTACTTAGTAATCTAGAGTTTGTTTTTCCGAAATTTTAGTTTCAACAGAATAGCGAGTGGAGCTTATCTTCACTGCTAATGAACTGATTTTACTGATTTTCAATAGCAAAATTTTTAAAACTATGTCTGTGAGATAAGTAGTTCTTCTGCTGCCTTGGAAAAGTTGATTTTAATATGAACTACGTACAGACGGACATCGCTAATGGACTTTCCTACAATCCTATAAGGATCCAAAATATACATAAGCTTTATGGGATCGGAAAGGGATGTAGAAATTACAAGCGGAATGGTAAACTTATATATATCCGGTTGTCATTTCCCGTCTTATCTGGCTGTTGTTATCTTGAAGTCGCAGGCTAGCGCTTTCGATGTGAAAACATCATTATCAAGGCGCGGTGTAAGTAGTACACAAACAATCAAACCGGAAAGTTACAGGTAACTGTTTGCGTTTACTATACAATATGTAACTGAAATCTACGGGAATACATATGGCTAAAGCATTAGACTATAGCACACATAATCGAAAGCAGTGTGCCCATAGGGTTGGTTTAAAAAGATATTTGATGCGACTATACTTACGACATGTTTTAACCTTCATGAACTCTACATTTTTATGTAATGAAAATACCATTATAGAGCTTTTTTTATCGGAAAACAAATATTGTCGGTTGAGAGTTTAAATTGCTTCTTAGATTAATAAAATTGAATAAATTGAGTTACTTTTTACCTTTAGCAAGTTAGCAAATATTTTTTGTAAAACCTCGGTTAAAAAAATTAACTAAGGAGTGTCTATACCTAGTTTAAATGACAAATCATAAGTTGAAGCTTGACCGAGTTGTATAGTAGAAAAATATCACATTTGTTGTTTAGCTGAAACCTTACGCAAGAAAACAACATAATATCGTGTGTAGTCGTATCAAGCCTCTGTTTAATAAACAAGTTGTTATCTCGTATCATGTTTACTACGAAAGCTGCGTTAGTTAATTAAGTCTTATGCTTACTGAACAAGAAGAATATCAATCGTCAAAATCTCGCCGGAAATATAGTCTATTGCGCTAATGAAAAATCATATTTAGTAATTAAGCAATTGAGATTACAAATTTTAGTCCCTACTCTCAGAGTAAAAACGAAAGAAAAATTTTATTAAAAAGAAGCATGCAAATATTTATAGCAAATATGTTGCTAAGAGAATTCATTAGATAAAGGAGAATACACAAGCAACAGCAAGAAGTATTCCAAATGGATTTTGATATTAACGAAATTTAAATTAAATTTGATTATTGAATTAGTTAATAACCAAAATTTTTCTTAGACGAGGCAAAGCAATTCATAGCAATGATAAGCTGGAAAATTCGGGTACCGAAATCTTTTTTATTATCACTTTAATTATCAGAGATATTAAAAAAATTTTTAGAATATAAATTTTTTTTTATTAATTGCTATAAAGATGATGCAGTCAAAAGCAGAGAAACAAATTTTCACTTTGAAAAACACGTTGAGTTCACTCCAAATGTAATAAACTTTTTCAGATTAAATTAGATAACGCGATGACAATGATAGTGATGTTGACAATTTAAACTTTATGATGCTTCATACCATAATTGTGAAGAGAGAACTAATTAAAGGTGATAAAGAAAAGGCTAGAAAAAAAGATATCAAATGCATGCCGTATACTTAAAACTGTTTATTTGGTTGTCTTCCTCTACGACTCAAATCTAAAATTTTATTTATATCCATGGGTGAACAAACAACTTTATTTTATTTAAACAAATATTTTTTTTTTGTTTTTTGTTATATATTCCAAACAAAATATAGTAGCTTTTTAGCTGTTCTCTTTACAACCCTGCCATCATAAAAATTAGAATCATCTTAATAAAATGACATTGTTAAGATTTTGATGAAATTCATATTTTATTTTAAATATCAACGTAAATTTAAATAAATTGTCAGTTTAGTAAAGTCGTTCGATGGGATACGTTTGAATTTAAAATTATTTAAAGGGACAAAATAAAAAATAAAAATTTAAAATTATTTTGATTAAAATCTTTTAACAAGTAGCAAATACAATTTCATTAAAAAGCATCTTTAAATTGTTTTCTTTTACATGCCAAACAATGCAAATTCATTAATGAATTTAAATTCTATCGTGTATTTATATAAAAACTAATTGAAAAATATTTTTAAATTAATTGACCAAGAGCCTCATATTAATTGATACAAACAATATAGTGAATTTCATTCAATTCAATCTAAGAAAAGTAAAAATAAAAAGATAATAAAAAAATATTCTGTGATCATGGCAGTTTCAGAGTGTGATACTGAGCCAAAAGCTGATAACAACTGTGATAAGAATATAGGTAAAATGAAATGTATTTACATTAAAAAAAGAAGATTAAAAAGATTTATATAAAACTATAAAAAAGCTAGTAAAAATGTAGTAATCTAAAACAAAAAAAAAAACAAAAAAAAACTAAAAATGTTTCCTAAAGATGAAATTTGTAGATTGTGAAATTTATTAAGTATTTTGTTTTACATCTTTTTACGTACTGTTTCTATTAAATAAAAATATTTAGTTTCTAATTGGAGAATATCTTTTGAAATGAGAGATTGACTTAAGTTAGGTAAAAGGGGCAGACAGCAGACGTCAATATACATTATATGTTATGTATGCATGTATCTCTGTTGTGTATCGTAATCATAAAAATATTATTATTATTTGAACTCTCTCTCCATAGGCAGGAGCAATAAATATGAAAAGTGAGTGTAAAAATATTTCCGATATAGTAACAAGTAAAGGATGTCACAATTATGGCGTAATTTTCAAGTTTATTTTTTGTATCATGGATGTTCTTGAAGCCGCCTGAAGTTTAAAATTAATGCAGAGTGTGTAGCACAAGAAATTTAAAATTTAAAAGATTAATCATAAAGGCCATAATTTTGTTAAATATGGCCTTATCTGTCTTAGGCTGTTATAGGCAGAGGCTTTACTTACAAACAATTTGACAGTAAGAGGTTAGTAAAAGTAGAAAAAATGTTTTCACTATTATATTTAACAAATAATATCAGTTTTGTATCTGCCGAGTTCAATACTTCAAAGCGATGAAGGATATTTAAAAATTATGGCTTTACAAGTTGTCATGTAAACGTCAAGAAACAAATGAATGTCACTGCTTGCATTAGATATTGTGATAGTAATGTGGCTTCAACAAGGCACTGCCACATGAAATAAATAATTTAAAGCAAGTAAGGTTCTTCGTCGTGCGGTACTCTATCGAATAAGTGGGCCCCGTTTGATTACCATCGAATTTATGGCGACTAGCCTACAGGCCATCTTGATTGAAAGAAGTATATTAAAATTTGTAGCAACGAAACTTACCCACAAAATTTCAACTAGCAAAGCGTAAAAAATACCGTATTTTTCTTTGACTTTTCTACAGCATTTGCCACAAAATAACCACATAAAAAACACGAAATCTATAAAAAGTTGACCTTTTATGCGCCCATCAATCTTTTGAATTATTTGAAAAAAATACATAAAAATAAAATAAAATATTTCCTCCCTTTATTTTGTATTGGAGTGGCATCGATTTGTTCAGCCATCGAAAAATTTCTCGTTCCAACATAAATTCGACTGACAATGCTGTCGACGAAATTTTCATTGTCCAGCAGGTTGTTTATAATATTTGTCACACGTCCATCTGCGCTCTCAAATTTTATTTTATGTTTGATGATGTAATTTCTAATACACATTCTAATAATTTCTTTTGCAAAAATTATTCTTAAGTAACTTTACTTGCAACTACTAACAAAGAGGCAAATAAGGAAAATTTTGAAAAATAACACTCCCAAATTAGGAAGTGAAACGCCTTAAGGATGACACATACGACTTAAGAGTTGAGCTAACCTGAACATTAAATTGTTGTCTTTGGAAATTGCACCAAAATGAAAAAAATTAAACAATCTTAAACTAATGATCAGCAACATCATCACAAAGATAGAATAATAAATTTCTAAAAAAATTTAAATCGCAAAAGTATTATGTATAAACAATATTTAAATATTATTGCTTTTAAATTATTAGGAAATTATCAAATGGATTAATGATGCACTTAAATTTTATTTATAAACATATTTTATTTATAAACATATTTTCATATATTTAAAATAATTCAATATAATTACATCTGCATATTTAACATTGTCTATAAAGGTCGTACTCCTTAAATTTTAAAATTAGAACTGTACGTTTAATTTCAAAATTAAAATTGTACCGGAAAAAGCACGTTCGGTTGAATATAGGATTTCGGCTTTGTTTATTATTTATTAAATTAAAAAAAAAAAAAAACAAGAAGACTTAAAAAGCTGGAAGTTTCTGCACAAACCGTTTCAGTTGCTTTAATCTTCCTTTTGCTAATATTCAAAAGAGATCACAAAGTAATAAAATGTGAGTTTTTTTACCAGATTGTGGTTAACATATGCTTACTTATACATATATTCTTCAATCTATATATATATATATATATATATATATAAGAGGATGTGTGTATGTATGTAAGAAATGGACTCGAAAACGGCTGGGCCGATTTTGATGAAATTTTCAGAGAATCTTCAGAATATTCAGGCGGGTGACACCGTGAAGTCCGATTTTTTATTTTCGGTCTGTGGGCGGAGGGGCGTGGCAAAACCCACCAATGACATATACATATTTATTTTTTTTTTTTATTTTTTTTTTTAAAGCCATTGTTATGCTTTTCAAAACGAGATATCAATCTCTTAAATCGGTTATGTAGTTCCGAAGCTATTTACAAAAAAAAAAACTCACTAATATATAATAAAATATCAAAATTTTAAAACTTCCGAAATGTTGCATTCAAAAATCCGAGTTTTCGGTTTATTTATATTTACAAAATATTTACATTACTATATAATACAACATATTCCCCGCTACGCTGGTAAAAAAAAACGGTACAATCCAACAAACTTTGCTGTTTTGTGTTCATAAGTGAGAAACCTATAAGTGAAATCAATTTAGTAAATAACAAGTGTTTTTAAATTTACAATAGTAAAATAACTTCACAAATTATTTTTAATGCCAATTCATCAAATAGGTAATATGATTACTGCCGTTCCAACAACCAATAATAAAATGTTATAAAAGTAAAAAAACAAAACACATCATTGTTCCTTTTGCACTATTCCAGTTTACTAAAATGCCACCTAAAAAAACAGCTCTTGCTAAAAAAACCATCGCAACGCGGCAGCAGAGGACAAGAAGAGCCGCTGAATCAGCTGAGGAACACGAATCACGTCTTCAGGAAAATCGTGAAAGGGCATATACGTCCGCGAATCAAAATCAATCGAAGAATGTTGTATATGCTTTTGCATATGCAATAGAATAAGACGTATATTAGCACACAAAAATATTGAATTTTCTTAAATGATTGAATTTTTTTCGCGCACAAATGACTTGCAAAGCAGTCACGGGCACGCTAGTGTTATTATAATTTAATATAATTTCTTTTTGTTTTCCAAACATTTTTTTCCCAAAAAAATATGTTTGTAAACTAAATTACAAAACGTCTATTTGACTAATTATTCTTGTAAAACTTTCACTACTAAAAACTCGCAACAAATTTGTTTGCTCTCACAATTTTACAATCTTTTTTCGCTCTCTCATAATTAGCTTTTCAAGTACGTAAAAATGTTTTAGTACAATAAGTAACATGTAACGACACGTTTTCCTGGTAGCTGAGGTATGCTCAGCGGCGTCCAGGGTCGTGTTGTGTCGATTCCAAAAAGAAAGACAAAGTCTTACTGACAATGTTGCTCTTTATTCCTAGTTCGCAACTTGACTGCAGTTCGGGCTCGAATCTTGTGAACTGGTGTGTATGCAGGCAGCTTCAGTAAACATCTTCTACTTCATGCGGTCCGTATTCAGCGAACGTCACTGTCTAAGTCGACTGCGGGCACAAACTCGGCTGGGTATTACCACGGCTCTGTTTGTGGTCGCTCCGTCGAAATAGGTCGGTACGCCGCAAGCGCCATGGCACGGGAAGCTGGGTATTACCACGGCGCAACCGTTCACTGCCTGGTCACTGTCGGTGGCGACTGCGGACACAAACTCGGCTGGGTATTACAACGGCTCTGTTTGTGGTCGCTGCGTCGCAGTTCTGTCCTATCTCAGGGTATAGCTTCGGCTGGGTATTACCACGGCCTTATCTATACCCTGACTATCAGTCCCAAAAAATAAATAAAAAAAGTACAAGAAGATATTTACTTTTGCTCCTGTTGCCGGTCGCACACCAATTCCTTTATTCTGATTGATGTTTGCGCTTTTATACTCTTTTTCCTACCACACACCAATGCACAAACACATTTACATTACTTCGGTAGTAAGTACACCACAGCCGACGGCTGTTTTCACCACCGAGCTGCAGCCAGTTTTACAATATGAATATTACTAATTAATTAATTATTATGCCTTCGTGGCTAATTACAATAATACTAGAACTAAATCTTACGTCAACATAAATACTTATAACTACATGCGTATATAAGTAAATACATGAATTCATATTTTTAGTATATGATTCTATAACTAAATAAATACATTAGAGGAAATATAGAGATTTAGACATAAATTCATTATCTTAGTAAATACGTTTAAAATAAAAGATAGGGATTGATCCGTGACTGTTGTCAGACCGTTCTATGTGTGACCAAAAACGAGGTTGGACTTTTGGTCGTTACAAACAACTTTAAGTAACTTAACAGAGCTAATAATCACCCTTATTCTGTTCGGTGGCGGGTGTAATGCTACTTGTTGTTCATGAGTTCAACTCCCATCGATGGCAGGAACACCAAAAGAAATAAATTTGAATAGATGAGTTTGTATAAATGTATAAATAAATAGAAGTACAATCCTTCCCAAATTTAGATTTTAAATGGAAATTATTATGTGTACAAGCATTATGTGGGAGAGTAGCAGCTTTTGAAAACGGGAAAACATAACAATATTTTTACTCTTAAAACATTATTTATAAGCGAAAGTAAAGCATTGATGAACAAAATTCAAAGCAAATGCATAATTAAAAAAGTTTTAAATTTCCCTTCATTTCAAATTTCAGTTTTCATTTCAGAAGTTAAAATTCTTCTTTTGTAACCATTCACTTTTCCATTTCGCATGAAACTTTTAAGAAAAATGTAATTATTTCATTAATAAACTTAAAAAGAAAAAAGAAATAAATAAAATTAACTTATAAAGTTAACTTATCAACTTTTTTCAAACTTGATCAAGCCCCCAATGATGATTTATTTTCAGATTAATTTTGATTTTTTCAAACGATAAAATGTTTTAACATTCTTTGCATTGTAACTCTGTAATAACATAACGTAAATCAAGTTTCATGCGTTGTTTATTAACATATTGATCTATGGTTTTCTCTATTGAAACATCTAAACTGCGTGTAGTATATTCAGACTCGTAAGCATCGCATGTGTTACGAGAAATATAAACCACCTGTAAAGGAACTGCTTCGTTATTCATTAAAAAATTTCAAGTTCATATTTTTTTTGTTTATTTATTTATTTATTTCTTGAATTAAGTTATTTTTAATTATTCGGAATTATTTTTAATATAAGCAATTTTTATTTCGTGCTTGATTCCTTTAAATATATATTTCATGATATTCGCACAAAATATTTATTATAAAAATTTTTATTAAAAAATAAACATCTTATGATATTCTCATAAAACATTTATTCAAATAAAAATTAAAATAAAAATATTTGTAATGTATTGTAATGGGGGAGAGCACATCCATATTGCAATTTCAGTAGCTCATCAGTGGATTTTACCCCAATATTGTATAGAAAAACCTAAGAGTCTTATATCCAAAACCAAACTGATTCTATGAGAAATTTTCATAAAATCAATATAGCATAGACAGCAAGACTCAAAGACACTTCCATACAAACACTACAAAACATTTCAAAACAACAAAAAACTTTGTTTATTTTCAATCATTTCTACTGATGAGCTACTTGAGCAATAGTGAAATTGCAATATGGATGTGCTCTCCCTCATTACAATACATTTCAAATTTTTTATTTTAATTTTTATTTGAATAAATGTTTTATGAGAATATCATAAGATGTTTATTTTTTAATAAAAGTTTTTGTAATAATAAATATCTTTTTTCTTTTTAACGATCTTTTTTATATATTTTTTCTTCTCGATATAATTTTTGTAATAAATATTTTGTGAGAATATCATGAAATATTTATTTAAAGGAATCAAGCACGAAATAAAAATTGCTTATATTATTTATTTATTGTTTTATTTGCAATCTATTTTACAGTTTTTCTTAAAACTCAGCAAAAAAAGAAAAGAAAATGTTCTTTTGTAATTTAAATAGGATTTGACAAATTAGAATTTTTCTATTTTCGGAAGGGAAGGTCAAGAACATGAAGCCTTTTAAGTCTCTGGATTTCATTGCTGTCATCTAACAGGTTTATTGCTAACACATTGGAATGATTACTTAGTCTATTAAGGTGTCATTCACTGAAGTTATTGATCTCATCTTTTACCATTAAAATTCGAAGATCTCGGTGTATGTTTTTGTTGCTAATAAACCATGGTGCATTTGTTAAAAGTCTAAGTGTTTTTGACTAGTATCTCTGTAATATCTCAACGTTCGAATTACTTGCCGTCCCCCAAAGTTGGATACCGTATGTCCATATAGGTTTTAGTATTGTGTGGTATAAGAGAACCTTATTTTCCAAGCTTAAGCTTGATCTTGGGCCCAATAACCAGAACATTTTTCTTGTCTTTAATTTAAGATGCTCACGTTTCTTTTTGACATGCTCCTTCGAGATGGAGGCCTAAATATTTTACAGTGTTGCAACTCGGTATAGCTGTGTCATTTAAATAAACAGGAGAGCAACCATTTTTCCTTAGCGTAAATGTAGCATGAACGGACTTTGTGTTATTAACTTTAATATTCCATTTTTGAAGCCAATCTTGAAGAAGATTCAATTGACTTTGTAGCATCTCGGAAGCTATTAACGGTGATTCGTTTGAGGCTAATAAAGCAGTATCGTCTGCATATGTAGCAGTAGTTATATTTTCAACTGTTGGCATATCTGCTGTAAAAATTGTATATAATACTGGACCCAGCACACTACCCTGTGGAATGCCCGCGTTAATACATCCAAAACTTGAATAGTTATCATTTATGCTCACAAAGAAGGATCTGCCTTGAATATATGTTTTTAGTATCAAATAAAAACCTTGGAATCGATATTATCGTAACCAGGAGTTTTGTTATTATTCAACTTATCAATTGCTTGTTCTACTTCGGCTGGGGATATTGGTTTAATAGGACGATCGATTTGACAAGGAACATCTAAAGAGTTCTCAATATTAGCCCTTACAATTGGATTGTTTAAAATAAATGGATTAACTGTTATTTCTAAGTGTTCTTTAAAAGCATTGGCCTTGCTGATGTCTGATCTACACCACTCACCGCTTAAATTTTTTATTGGGATGTTTCTTTTTATTGGACGTTTTAAATATTTCGTTGCATTCCACAGTTTATACTCGTTATCATTAGTTACCGCTTCCAAATTTTTTAAATAATTGTTTAATAATTCGTTTTTATAATCTTTTATGCGCTTTTTTATTTGTTGAGATGCTGTGTTAAAATTTATTTTATCCAATATACTTCTAGTGCTTTGATATATTCTCCTTAATCGTCTCCTATTTCTAATTAGCTCTCTACTTTCAGTCGATACACGAAAATTATAAATGCTGCTTCATGGATCAAATTGGTAAATGTTTCAATGGTATCCTCCAAGTGATAGCCATCTTTAATTTGTAAATTAAGATTTATATGATCTTCTATATAGGATGCAAACTGTTGCATATCTGTTCTAGAAGTAAGTACTTTAAGATTCTTTGTTAAAGTTTGAATAATTAAGTTGAGTGTTAAAACTACAGGACTGTGATCTGAGCTTAATTCAGCACAGTCATTTATATCCATAGAAGTTCATATTTTAACAGCAAATAATTTGAAAATTTTTTGTATTATAATATACTTTAACTCAATCTGCAATTAAAATGTTGACTTTGTTTATGCAAAACATAATTTAAGTTAAATTTAGTGAGGATTCAAACCAATTAAAGCTCTAAAAATTAAAAGCTGCTATAAAAAGCAAAAACGCAGCCTAGGCAAAATGGGTTTTAAGTAAAAACATATTTCAAGTAAGGCTGTAAATTTTATATATTGTTACGTTTAAACCTTTTATAAACGTTTTGTTGTGAGTTCTTTATTGCAAAATAAATAACACCAGCTTTTAGAATTTTTAAATTAATAACAAGTTTATTTTCTTTAACTACACAAAGTTGACACAGAACAATTTACTTAAAATGCACGTCTTTACTCGATGAGGTATAATTTTACACTGATTGATTATCCACTCAGGCTTCCCCTATTAAAGAATCTTCTACTCCCTTTGTATCGTATTTTGTTGTTGTATGTTGTTTATTCGATGTATAGGCGCATGTATGTCTGTGTGTATAGTTGTTTTTGTTTTTATGCTGATAAGGTTTCTGCTTGGGATTTATTTCAATACATTTGTTGTTGCTTTTGTAAAAAAATGTATTTCTTAGAAAACTACGCAGATGGTAAACAACATGTATGTTTGTTGTTTTAAAATTAGTTTTTGTCTTGCGCGTTTAGATGGTAAACAGCATACATACATGTATTTTTTTTTTTTTGCATGCCAGGCAGTTAGTAAACAGCATGTCCAATTGTAGTTGTGTGTGTGTGTATAAACTTCTAAGCAGTTTGTAACCAGTAGTTAGCTTTATTGTTTAATTATTTTATTTTAAAACTTAAGCAAGACATATTCGTAACAATATTTTAAGGAACAAGTTTATATGTATATGAAATGATGCTACATAAACTCATTCCGAAGTTTTGTATACTTTTCACTATAGTAGCTTAAATCGTTGCATTTTTTTAATATTTGCTTACATTTTAATTTTTGGAAATTTTGATTTACCGGCAGGATTTCACTTTTTTCAAATTTGTGCTGTTTACATCTATTTGTTTTATAAAATTTTTTTTCTTATATGATATTTTCATTTTGA
Organism: Trichopoda pennipes; assembly: GCA_030448955.1. Classification (NCBI taxonomy): domain Eukaryota; kingdom Metazoa; phylum Arthropoda; class Insecta; order Diptera; family Tachinidae; genus Trichopoda; species Trichopoda pennipes. The sequence goes on along the minus strand of JASKUP010000012.1, from coordinate 6,822,459 downwards.
GAATTTAGGTACACGCGTGAGTGTGAGTGGCTCTTAAAATATCGATTTTTATTTAATTAATAATTTTTTTTCTAAATTCAGTTATTTGTAAAATGTGACAATTTGGAATCAAAAAGAATCAAAAATTGTAAATTTTAGTTTTTTATTAATATTACGTTTTTAAAGCATATATCAAGGTTACGGTGAAATGTCCCTGTTATAAATTTGCAAACTATTATTTTTTCGTTTAATTCATTAATAAAAGTGTTCTATGAAATGATTCTATTTAATATACAATCTTTTTTCTATTGGGTATACAGTTAATAATCTCGATAACAATACTAAATAACAATACTCAATTTACTCAATAGCTATAATAATGTGTAATTTTGTGGCAAAAAATATTTTTCACGGGGAAGTCTGATAACCACCTTCTTTAATTTGAAGAAAACGACTACTGAAAGTAATCGATTGTTGGTAAAAGTTAACGGTCAACAGACGCCAACTTAATAAACTTATGAACGATGGTTCGCGCAATTTAGAAGTATCGATTTCGATACGGAAGACAAGGTGAGGCATGGCTTGCCGAAAAAGTTTGAAGATGATGAATTAGAAGTATTACTCGGCAAAGATTTTTGTCAAACGCAAGAATAACTTGAATTATCATTACAACTCACACAACAAGCCTTTTCCCTCCATTTAAAGGTATGTAATGGTATGTAATTCATTCAGAAGGGTGTTTTGTATTAGCAGCTATTAAAATCGAGTTAGACGTTCACAGGGAGAATTGATGCATTTGAAAAAAGCAATCAACGAATAATAATAATAATATCAAATTTTATACCTTAAAATATTTTATGGGGAAGTCTGATAACCTTTCTTTCATTTGAAGAAAACGTTTAACATGCACCAACTCAAAAAACTTGTGGACGATAGTTTGCGCGATTTAAATGTGGTGATTTCGACATAGAAGACAAAGAGGAGAGAAGAGGACAAAGAGGAGCCGAAAAAGTTTGAAGATGAGAACTTGGAAGCCATAAAACACGCCATGTTCATACAATTAAAAGCTCTGGGATTCATTTGAAAGCAAAGAAATTGTGTATCAGATAAATTAAAGCCCAGAGACCTTAAAAGCCGTATATGCATTTCGGAAATGATGCTTGAACGTTACAGAGTGTGATTTGTTTTACATCCGCTCCTGACTATGTAGTCTTAATCAGATGGTGAACAAACCACTTTGTATAATTTGGAACGTTATACATACGTCCTAGATCGCCGAAGACATAATTCTAAGCAACAGAACCATCTAGTTGCAACTTGAATAATTCCAGGGCAGGTCTGCAAACTACCACACCTTGCTAAAGAGTTAAAGACTTTCTAACTCCTGTCCAGAACACATGTCAAGCATGCTCACTGGACTGGATCATTCACGTTGCGTGTCATTATCAATGAAATGATCCTGGCCACCATAATTTCATGTAATCCCTTATGGGGCCGCAAAACCACAACCACCACGATGCTCCCATATAGGGGCCAACCTCAATGATCAGCCAGAGAACTATTAAATGTCTAAAGAGACAAATAATGAACTCTGTGGGTCCCTGATCCCCGTGGAAATAAAGTGGAGTTTCCAGTTGACCACCTGCCTGTCTTCAGTGGACTGGGCTCCCTTTTTCCCCCAGTTGCACAGGTCTAGATAGTCGAGTATTCTATAAAGACCGATAAATGTGCTCCCGGGGGGTGCTTGAACGTTACAAATGGAAGTCGTTGTTGCATTGATAAAAAATATATACATTATGACAACGATAATCCTAAGCGCAAAAAGTTATTCGTAAAGCCCGGCCAAACAGCCAAAGCCAAATATCCATGAAGCCAAGGTAATGTTCTGTATTTGGTGGAATCAAAAGAGTGTTTTGTATTATAAACTGTTCAAATCATAAAGGACTTGTAAAAAGACAATTGATGCGTTTGAACCAACAAAAAAAGACCAGAATATCTTCCATCAGGACAACGATCGGCCAAATGTTTCTAGATCAGTCAAAAACTTATTAGAAAACAGTGGATGGTAACATCCGGATCACCCACCTTATAGCAAAGACTCTGCCTCTTCTGACTATCATTTATTTCGATCGATGCTGAACGCCCTTATTGGAGTACGCTCCACTTCAGAACAAGGTGCCCCTGTAGGCTAGGAGGTAGTGTACTAGCTTGTAAATAGGGGTTGTGGGTTCGATTCCCAACGAAGACCTTGGTTTTTTTCACTACAAAAGATAAAAATTGACTGTCGGTGGAGCTGCTCAGCGATGAAGGCATAGTCACTAGTCGCTGTTGCTGTCTTTATACGGCAGTTAATTTCCGACTATCCTTCTGCTTTCACCACCTGTTTCATCTCTTCTCTATCCCTTTCCTAAAGAAGGTAGCACGGTACTTGACTAAATAGGCATTGTTGCCTGAAGGTGCTACTTCTCTTTATAAAAAAAAACAAAAAAACAAAAAAAAAAGCTTGATTAAAAACCGGAGCAGTTCTTTTGACCCGGAATCCATTTGCTACCAGAAAGATGGGACAACATGTTGGCAATATTTTGAATAATGTATCAACTCATTTATTATAATAAATGCATTTTTCAATAAAAAAAAATCGACATTATTAATTTGTATAACAAATAAACTTTTATTTTTTAGGAATATTAGCTGCCGCAGTATAACAAAAACTTAAATTGTTTGATTAGCGTAAGTAACGAAACTAGGCAGGATCCTGGAAAGAAATTTCAACAATTTAACAATAAAAATAATCATGAAATAAATGTAGTAGTAATGGGCCAGGACAACAATCTACAATGATTGAATGTATCAGGCCGTATGAAATTTTTAAAACCGTTCCCATTTTTTACGAACTATTTCTATAGACGTCAATAATATCATCTGACCGTATTTTGTTCTAAAGGGATAATATTAATTGAGATAAATGTCAAAACTGTCTCCATAAATGGTAATCTAAACTTTAAATCCATTTAAATGCCGTTTCAAAATCATTCATGGCCAACCATCAAAGTGGTGGGGCACCATATTTTGATAATGTAATAAGCCACACATCATCCTAGAAAACTTCAAGCACATGAAGTTTTTTCAGAAATTCTAAATGATCCGTTCTATGTTGCATTGTACGAATTGACTAGTCTGTATTTATGATGCTGATGTGATAGCGTTGGAGTATTACTTCAATTAATTTGTGCATTTGAATACAAAGAAAAGAAAGACAGACAAGTTTGTTTTATTTTAATTTTGTTCTTATCTGACTACAAACAAAACACACCGCCTTCGTTCAACAATTTCTATTTAAGTACCAAACAAAATGTTTAAGTAAATTCACTTTACTTTAAAACGGGCATTTAAACCGTTGCAAGTTTTTTGTTTATCATATTTTATTTATTGGCCCTACTCAACTTTCTATAAAACGAAAACTGGTATAAAAACAAATATTTGTGTTTAACCTCAACAAAAGAACAGAAAATTATATTTTTATTTTATGTTCAGTCTTTAACATTATTGGTATCTAATCAGTTAGCACCTGCCTGCTTTACAAACCATCAATGGAGCCAACTTTTTTCAACTCATTGCATATTGGCGACCTCTTTTTAGAGCTGAGTGGCAATTGGCTGCCTTTAGCCAAGGTTACCAGTCTACAAAGCCTATTATAACGTCTACCTTTGCAAATAATTGCCCACCCCTTAGCCCATTCCCTTTCCCATGTTCACTGCAAACGTTCCCCTACATTGGACGCAACATAGGGTATATTTTTTTTAGTTTACATTGCTCTTTATTATCCATTCGCTGCTGAAACAGTCTACACTAAAGATATAAATATAATCGCCATGACCTTTTGCCATTTAGAAAAAAATATCAACATTTTATTTGGGTGTTTAGAAGCATGAAGATGCTAAAAATAAATGAACATATTAAATTATTTAGTTCTTGAGATACACTTTGCTAACAAAAGGTTACGGCTCGCCGGAAAGCAAACTAATGTTATCTATTATTAATTATTATTATTAATGTTATCCTTATGGGATTCACGAATAATTGCCTTATGTGGGTTAATTCATATCAGACAGAAATCCAAACGTTCATTTCAGTACGCTAACTTAAACACTATTTTTTTTTAACTGAGGGTAGCCATTTTCCTTGTTTATTAATAATCTACCCAAGGCCATTAAATGCTCAAATATTCTATTATATACAGACGACGTGAAGATATTTCCAACATACAATCGTCACGCTGATCATATTCTTCTGCAAAAAGTTCCTGATGTATGAAGTTGAACCTTAAAAAGTGCAAATACATGTGTTTCTTCCAAAGGTGCCCCTGTAGGCTAGTAGGTAGTGTACTAGCTTGTAAATATGGGGGTTGTGGGTTCGATTCCCAACGAAGATCTTGGCTTTTTTCAGTACAAAAAATAAAAATTTACTGTCGGTGGGGCTGCTCAGCGATGAAGGCATAGTCACTGGTCGCTGTGCTGTCTTATATACGGCAGTTAATTTCCGACTATCCTTCTACTTTCACCACCTGTTTCATCTATTCTCTACCCCTTTCCTAAAAAGAATGTAGCACGGTACTTGACTAAATAGGCATTGTTGCCTGAAGTGCTACTTCTCTTTATAAAAAAAAAAAAAAAGATGTCCTACAAAAGTGCAATATATTTAGTAGTTTTAGATCTTGGTATTTTACTTGATGCTAAATTTAATTTCAACCACTAACAAAGTACCTGCAGTCCTTGGATTTATAAAGCGCTTAGCGAAAAAATTTAGTGACCTGTATATCACAAAACATCTTTATACTTCTCTTGTCAGACCTATTCTGGAATACGGCTCAATAATTTGGAATCCAATTTATAAAGTCTACAGCAAAAGCATGGAATCGGTGCAAAAACAGTTCTTGATATTTTGTCGTCGCGGCTTATAATGGCATCCCTTAATTCTATCATCCTACACTAATAGACTTGCTGTAATAAAACTGCAAACTCTAAAAAGACGAAGAATAATGTTAAATGTTACCTTTGTTTTAAATTAATTAAGAAGAAATGTCTGTTCAGATTTTTTCATTAGCAATATTTCTTTAATGTTCTATATCGTCCTTGCCTCTATTTTAACCAATTTGTGATTAAAGTATTTAGAGCAAATTATGCAAACTCTGACCCGTTTTTAATAATTTATACTGAATTTAATATATTTTATAAGCATATTGATTTTTTTTAAACTAAATGTTATCTGTTAAATGTTATCTAATATTATATTTAAATTGCTTAAGTTTTATGTACCAGTATTATTTACTGCTTCAATCCATGGACTCAAAATAAAAAAAATAAAATAAAAATAAAAATTATCTTATATATAACTTCGCATTTGATGGCTAAAAGCAGCCTTCTAGTTAGTTATGGTCTTTAGATATCTGTCGATTTCTAATTTAAATATTAACTTATCTGTATTGGTATACATCTTTTATCCATTACTGCAGATTTTATAAACTCTTATTTAAAAAGAAAACCAGTTTTTGTTGCGAGAACGCGAAAGAGATGAGGGACAATAGTTCCTAGGTATAAAGTCTAAAAAGTTGCCTCTATATATTTGAGATACATTAGATGGATAAATGCATTAGTTGCAAGTTATGTTAGTATCATATGCAATATCAAGTAACTTGCATGCTGTGCCCAAAACAGGCTGAGTTGCTATCATCTCAGAATTGTCCAAAATTGACTCAGCAGTAACAAGTTACGAATGTGAAAAGAGTACAATCGGGAATAAAGACTAGAATGAAATAGTCTCAAATTATTATTCCGGTTCCAGAAATCCTTAAAAAATAAAAATACAAAATTTACTTTACTAGAAAAGCAGCAGAGATTATTGTTATTTGCTGCTATTTAACCTCAGAAAATTTTTATTTGCTACCACTAAGATCAAGTCACCGTAAAGTTCCACAATTCTATTTGGGTACGGTTTTCCGTCGACCTTCGTCAAATTTGGTTTGTGAACAAACCGGTTTCGGCTGTTTGCCATCTTCAGTGTTCTTTTCGTACTAGTTGCGTTCTATTGTCAGTTGTGTTTATATAGTTCGTGTCTCCCTTCGTGTTATTGCGTTCGTCCCTTTCTGTCTTTTTTGCCTGCATCTCTCCTTTTTCGTTTGTCTCTTTTTACCTAATTTGTCGAACCCTTTTTCATTCGTCTTTTTTTTGTTTTTTCTTCTATTTAAATCCTTTTACGGTCATGCTTGCTGTCCGTTTTTGTTTATGTGTAAACCTATTGGGGTTTTTTTTTTTTTTTTTTTTTTTTTTTTTGTTTTTTTTTTTTTTATGTGACATAATAATCTGTAATTGTACGTTTATGATGTTCTTTATTGCTTTGGTCTTGTGCACCTGCGTAACGTTTTTGTGTTGGTGTAGTGTTTGTTTTCCTGTAAAAATGTTTCAACGGTTCAAATATTGTGTCCGAAGCAGTGTTTATTTATTCATTTATTATTCGCCCGTCAAATGTTTTTTGTTTGTATATGTCCATGTTTTCTAATACATTTAGTCTCCTTCCTTTGTGCTGGGTATGAAGCAGTTTAACCGTTGTCTTTATATGTCCTGGTGTACATTTGTTGTTAAATATATGGTTCGCAAAGTTTGATTCTGGTGTTGATTTTGGTTCTCGTAGTTTTTTGTTATAGTCTCTAATGTGTTCCCTAAATCTGGTCTTAATCTTTCGTCCTGTTTGCCCGATGTAGCTATAATGGCATGTACAAGTTAATTTGTACACTCCTTGTTTGTCTAGTATATTTGCCTCGGTTGTTTCTTGTTCTGAATGCGGTATTGATGTTGTGTTTTCCAAAGAATTTCGCCAGTTTGTACGTTGATTTTCCCATATATGTTTATGTAGCCCATTTTTTCTTTTCCTTCTCCTGTTCTTTGTTCGTTCTAAATTGTAAATTGTAAATTTTATGTCCTTGTGTCTTCCATTCAAGTAATCTAGAATTTGCTCATCGTTATTTCCTTCTAGTATACATATGATGTCGTCGACATATCTTGCGTAGAATATTACTCCGAAGTTGGTTTTTAATTCCTTTACGTATTCCTCTTCTAAGTTCTGCATAAATACTTCCATGAGGGTGGCAGATGTTGGATTTCCCATCCCTAGTCCTGTTATTTGTCTATATATATTATTGTTAAATTTAAAGTAATTCTGTTCTAGTGTCGCTTTTAGTGTGCCTGTAATTTGTATTGCTAGTTCCTTGTTTTCCGCTTTGATTTTTACTGTCGTATGAACAATGTTCAATGTATCCATTACCGGAATTGATGGATACAAGTCCTTCACGTCAAAAGAGACCATTTTTGTTTTCTCCGTTATTTTCACATTCTCCAGTTTATTAATCAGTTCTGTAGTGTCTGCTATTGTATGCCTATATTCTAGGTCTAAGGTGTCTTTTAATATTGTTTTCATATATTTCGAAAGTTTGTAGCCTGGTGCAGATTTGTAATTAATTATGGGTCTCATTGGTGTGTTTGGTTTGTGTATTTTTGGTAGTGCTATCATAGGTGGTGCGGATGGATTCATCATTGTTAATGTGTGCGATATAAAAATTTAAAAATTCTTGTGAACCTTATTTTTATAAATTCTATTTAAAATTAAAACTATATTAAACTTATGATGCCCAACAATACTAGTCTATTTTATAAATTTACTGCAGAAACCCTTTATAACTTTATATTAAATATTATTTGTGAAACAAGATTTTTTACGCTATTAGGAACAAATTGATTTCCATTTTGCGATTACTTAGTTTACGACTGACTCCAAAACAACTGCAAAAACAAAATTGTAAAAAATTTAACTAGCGAATCCTTGCGACATCCTAGGGAAGGCAGTATATTTTATTTACTTAAGTAAATTGCAAATAAAGTACATGAATGTTGCTTAGCTTATCTAAATATAGAATAGCATAGCTTGCATTTTCCTTTACTTTACAGCAGGGTTCAGAATTTTTCATTTATGAACATTCAAAAATCAACATTCATGATATTTTTCATAAATGAGAAATCTAAAATTTTATATTTATTTTGCACGCTCATAAACGAACAAAAAATGTTCTGCTTATATTCATACATGAATGCGAACAACAGGAATTATTAGTATTGCCATTTCCCGTCTTAACTGGCTGGTTTTTATCTGATGGCGAGCGCTTTCGATGCGAATGCATCATTTTCAAGCCGTGGTTTAGTTTTTACTGGTGAATCAGTGTTGGGATTCAGGCAGCTCTGTCATTAGGTTCGTATATATTCAGGTAAGCAGAATACCAGCCACCTGGCATTTGTATGCAAAGTGAATTTAACGATACCTTCGTCTTTTACTATTATGTAGGTACGTGTGTCCGTCTGAGGGTGTTTTTCGTTTGCCCGTTTGCATGAGTAGTTTCAATGGTGTGAAAATTGTGTCTGAGGTCGTGTTTACCTGTTCGTTTATAATGTCGTTGTTGCATGTTTTTGTTTTGTAGATTTCCATATTTTCAAGAATGTCTAGTCTTCGTCCTTTTTTGCTAGGATGTAATAATGTCATACATTCATCTATTTCCCTTGGTGTGTGTCCGTGAGTGTCAAGGTGTAATGCAAAGTTTGAATCTTCTCTTTTCCGTTTGTATGAGCGTATGTGTTCTGCAAACCTTGTTTTTAGTGTTCGTCCAGTTTGCCCTATATAGGTTCGTTTGCAGGTACAGGTAAGTCTGTATACCCCGCTGGAATTAAATTTGTCAGTTGTTTCTGTCATTGTTCCGAGATAGTGTCTGAGGGTGTTTCCACTTTTCAATGCTGTGAGTATTCCTTCTTTGTGAAAAAGGTTAGTTAGAAAAATTATTAGTCTTATTCATATGTGACGAATGATAAATTAGCTTCTTCGCATTAATGTTCTTGTTCATAAATGTATATGTTCATTTATGAACGTTGAAATTTTATAAAATTTCTCATAAATGAATGTGAAAAAATGTTCTACCTACGATCGCAATTTACCGTAAAATATCGTAAAAACACATGGGTACAAATTAACTCAAAATACAATTTTGCAATATATTCTAAAAGAAATAAAAAAAACAACATTTTTTTTCTACTTACGCCGACAATTGTACATTACCAAATATGTGCGTTTATGTACGCGAATGCTTAACGCACATATTTTTACGATCTATTCATTTTTGAAAAATTATCAAAATTGTAAATATTCAAAAATGAGCACTTGTGTGTTTCTCATTTTTTCACTTATGAATAGAAAGAAAAAAATAAATCGTCGCATTCACAAATGAGAAAACACAAAATATTTTGTAGTCTCTCACACATGTATGAGAAGAAGCGGCTAAAAAATGAAATGTACATATTCACACATGCATGAACAGTAAGTGAACACGTCGCTACTCTACTTTACAAAACTTATTAAACTTTATAAAATTTTAAGTGCTAAACATTTAGATAGTAATAATAATATTAAGCCTACAATATACTTTTCTAAGTATAAAATATAAAAAGTTGTCTACTTTTGCAGATATTGATGAACCCGCTACCTTTGAAAAGGCTATGGAAACATCAGGTTTCGGCTTATTTAATATATTTCTTCTTTTTGCGGCCATGGCAGCAATATTAGCCAATGTCTGTTCAACAACAACAATGGCATATATTTTGCCAACAGCAGAGTGTGATCTCAAATTGACACTTTTTAATAAGGGCACCTTAAATTCGGCCACCTATGCCGGTATGATTGCATCGGCCATAGTGTGGGGTTACTTAGCAGACACACAAGGTAGAAGAAAAATATTGATTATTGGATACCTAGCAGATGCAGTATGTGTATTTTGCAGTTCCCTGTCACAAAATTTCCTAATGTTAGTGACATTTAAATTTGTGGGTGGTTTAATGTAAGTTAAAGGCAATTAAAAGATTAAGTTTTTTGTAAACTAAAATTTATATTTATAGTGTCAATGGCCCTGGAGCGGTATTATTTACTTATCTAACAGAGCTGCATGGTGTCAAATATAGATCGAGAGTTTTGATGGCATTGGGTATGATGCAGTCATTAGCTACCTTAACTTTGCCCATGGTAGCTTGGTTAATTTTACCCAGCAATTGGAAATTTGTATTATTTCAGTCGTTTAATAGTAAGTTATAAGTAAATCATAACAACAATAAGTATTATCATTAATTTGATATTCTATATTTTAGTACATACTTGGCAAATTTTCCTGTTCGTTTGTGGCCTGCCCAGTTTAATAAGTGGTTTGTTTTTAATAATGCTGCCAGAAAGTCCAAAGTTTTTAATGTCTCAAGGTCGCAATGCAGAAGCCTTAAAATCATTTCAAATAATTTATTCCTTTAATAGTAGAAAACCTAAAAATACTTATCCGGTAATTTAACATTTAAATTTGAAAATGAAAATGAATGTAAATCAAAAATTAAAACTTTTCGTCTGTTATCTAGATCCACACCCTAGTTGAAGAAGTGCCCACCCGAGATACTAATGCCAATGAAGTTGTATTCACTATTGAAAATAAAAATGGCAGCAAGCTGCCTAAAAAAACTCATCGCTCTTTGTCTCAATCGCTGAGCGAAGGTTGGCAACAAATGAAACCCATGTTTCGTAAGCCGCATCTATTGAGATCACTGCATGTGTATTTTATGCAGTTTTGTATGCTGTTAAGGTAAAGTCAACCTTAAGAATTAAGAACATTTAAATATTTTACATTTCGAATCTAATATCATTTTTCTTAGTCTTAATACCATCCGTTTATGGTTGCCGCAACTTTTTGCCTCGATTTCCGAATACGAAAGTTTACATGCTGATGACAATAAATCTGCATCGCTTTGTAATATTTTAGAATACAGCGCTAACAAATCGGCCACCACATTAGCTAAGCAAACTGCGGATTGTCTTGAGGTGAGTGTTATATTAAAAGGAATTTACACTTAAAAACAATTCATTCAAAGGCTACAATTATAAAAGAAACTTTGGACGCTATTATTGAAATTTAACTTGGATACTTAAACTCACATAAAAGTAAAAGTATTTTATGATTATTTGTTTACTGCCAGCATTGCATAAAGATTTTATCATTTACGTGCATGAACGGTAACGTGTTAAAGCCCTTTTATATTTTTTGCCGCCACAATTTTGATTTTGACTGTGTATTTAAAAACTGATAAATGAAATAAATAGTAAAAGCAGGCTGCTTTTGCGTAGGCAAATGGAAAAAATTCACCTTCCCTCGAGCACATTTATAAGGTTTGTAGATGGGTTATTTATTACAGCAAAACCACTTTTTTGGGATGCACTTAGCAAATATTTATATTAAATTTGCTATAATAATGTCGAATTTTGTGCCCAAAAAATATTTTACGGGGAAATCTGATAACCTTTCCTTCATTTGAAGAAAGCGGTTAACATACACCAACTCAAAAAACTTTTGAACGATGGTTTGCGCGACTCAAATGTGGTGAATTCGACACAAAAGACAAAGAGGAGAGGCCTGGTCAGCCGAAAAGATTTGAAGATGAGTAGTTGGAGCCATTACTCGGCCAAGATTTTTTTCAAACGCATTATCATTGGGACGTACACAACAAACCATTTCCCTGCATTTAAAAGCATTGGAATTCATTCAGAAGTGTGTTTTGAATTATCAGCTGCTGAAATCGAGTTAGACGATCACAGGAAACCCTTATGAAAATAATTGATGCGTTTGAAGAAGGCAATCAACAAAAAAACAACCAAAATATTCGACCAGACGCGAGGCCCCATAATTTTTCCATCATAACAATGTTCGACCATATGTTGCCAGACCTGTCAAAAATTTATATACCAAATAAAATGCTTGAATATTTTTTATATAGTTCTCGAGTACATACTAAACTGAGAAGAGAATCGTTTATTTCAAATATGGCCCTAATAGATAAATAAAAAATTAGAATAACAAGTACATTTTGAAACAAATTACCTAATTGAACTGGGGTAATTTTTCAAATTAAAAGTATTTTATATTTTTTTAACATTCCCAATTCTTTGGAAGTTTAAAGCTTTTCAAACATTTTCGAATCGAATTAATGCTCTGTAGTGTTGCTGAAAACCTAAACGAAAATATTTTACAAAATCTTGAAAAAGAAACAAAGTAGAGGAGAACGAGAAAAGTGGTTTTCACTTTCTAAACTAGAAAACCTTTTTGTTTTGTTTCCAGTTTAAGCGTTATTCGCTTCCAAAGTTGGTTAGCCCTTGTTTTTTCTTGCGAAGAAAAGTTTGACAGCATCATCTTTGCTAAATCTGTATGTTGGCCTACGAAGGACGCAACAATCTCAATTTAAGCGAAATTTATTTTTGAAATTTTTGGCTTAAGATACTAAAATAATTATGTATTTCTATTCATCACATAAAAAAAATACAAATATTTTCTTTTTAATAAGAAAGACATCACTTCGCATGATTATTGATATGCAAATAAAAACTCGTATCGTTTTATTGGAACATTCGCAGGCTATCGAATGCCATAATCAGAAAATTCAATACCGGTTATTCGATAACTAATCAGATAATTCCAAAAACAAATAGACTCACACGTTCGAGTAAGAATTTACACATTTACGAATGGTAGAATTAGCAGCCAGGAGTTTTGTAAAAGCTATCAGAATATTATTTTTAATTTTTCTTTTTGCGATCTGTAAATGGAATGGCAGCAGAAACACAATATGTATGTAGTTGTTAACAGGTCCTTGGCATATTGAGTTTTAAGGAATAAGGCATCAGTTTTAGAAAATCGATGGAACATATCAGTTCGAATCATTGCGACCCAATATGTTGAAAGTGGCTTTAATATTCTGAAATTCGGAATCTTGGGATTTTTAAAAACCAAAGCTGGGCATTCATATATATATTCATAATATAATAATTACAAGTTCGTCTCTTTTTAAAGTTTCATTCAAGTTATCGATTTTTTCTTTGGTAAGCAACTCTGTCACGTCTCTTCAAGCTAGTTCAACGCAGCGTATTTCTTACTTTCACAAAAGCTCAAATATTTAATTTTTCTACAAACAGTTTTTGAATTTAAACTAAGTTTTCCATTTTCTGCTGAAGAAGAACTTTAAAAATCGGCTGTGATCTCAAATTTGCCAAGAACATTCCCAATCTTCCCACCTACTTTTGAAAATCTTTAATATTAATGAAATTTTGCAGCAACTTTTAGCTTGATATTTGAATTGCGCAGCAATGGGTCTATATGCATTTGAATTCCTGAAATGATAGAATCATTAAATTCTAATATAAACAAAGCCTTTCTGAGCAGATGGCAACAGGTGTGCATATGTAACCCAAATTGGACTAACAATTTAATTAAATTTATACATAAAAATGCAATCCAATTTTATTCAATATATTTTTTTCTAGAGCAAAAACATTTCGATGGACACATACCTCAACAACATTATTGTAGCCGGTGTTAATCTCGTAGGCTACTGCTTTGCTAGTTTAATAGTTAAAGCTGTGGGGGCAAAAAGAATGTTAGGTAAGTGGGAAGATAATCCCTCAAAGCGATTGGATACAAATAATAATATAAAAAATTATTTTTAGTTTGGGGACTTTTAATATCCGGTATTTTGGGATTTAGTTTATACTGGTCTAATAGTGGCCTTATGACACTTATAATATCCTCCTTATATATAACTATATCCAGCATATCTACCTCCTCATTGTTAGGATTAGTTATTGCCCTCTTTCCCACCACACTTCGGTAAGTTTAAGTCGCAAAAATAATTGAAAATGGAGAAATATTTTTAAAATTATATTTTAATTATTCAGGTCTTTTATAATTGCGGCAAGTTTAATGTTTGGCCGTTTGGGTGCTTTATCGGGTAATTTGCTGTTTCCAGTATTTGTCGAAATTGGCTGTTTGCCACCATTTTTAATGGTGGGTATAATAATGATTTGTAAGTAATATAAAACAAGTTTTACAAACATTTTTAAATTAATTATAATTTTCTTTTACATAGTGGCAAGCGCTTTATCCTGTATTTTACCGAGTGAGAAAAAGACCACATTTACTTAAGTAGTTTTAGTAGGCATTATTATCCTTTAAATTATTTTAAGACATAATATTAAGTCAAGTTGCTAATAATAACTTTCCAGTCTTTTTTCTACGTTGTACAAAAGACTCTCTTCACTTATCGTAAATATGGGTTTTCAAATCGTTGAACTTATGTAGAAGGATCTTAACTTACATAATTCTTGACCGTAAAAACACAACGAAAGTGTGCCTGTAAAACACTTATTTTTGACACTATTGCTTTTGAAGAAATGTGAAAAAATCGATTTCATAAAACATTGAGTTAAGGTGGCTCTAAGTGAGATCAAAGAAATGTTTTAAGTTAGTTAGCATCATAATTAGAAATTGTAAATATTTTATTTATAACAAAAGTAAATTAAAAATAATAATTTAAGCTTTATTATTAAAATGAACAAGGAAACAAATGAAAATAGAATTATATTGTTTTTAAACAACGAGTACCGTAGGATTTGCCATTCTTCGCAAGAAGTGGCTTCGTCGATAAACGCTATATGTGAACACTCCCTTTTCCAAGCGTACATCTTGTTTTAAAAAATATAATTTTGTTATCAAGAAAAACTTTTAGGTGATATTTGCAATTCACTTCAGTTAACTCTTTTGTTTGAATTTTGAATTTTAGAAGAAATTATAAATACTTCCATAGAAGAGAAAGCGCCGTTTAAAATTGTCAAAAATTATTCCTCAGAGGAAACTATTTACTTTTTTTTATTTTTTAAACAAAATAATATATTTCCTATATAAATATATGATTTTTTAAATATATATTTTTAGTAATATGAAACGAATATTAGAATATAATTTTACATTGAAATTGCTTGTATTAATAAAACCATTTTAATGGTAAATTTATTGTACAGTTAAATTTAATATTTTCATTTATTATAAATGTCGAAACAATTACACTAAAAGAAATAGAAAAAATAAACATGTTCAATATTATGTACTCGTTTTTCCTTTAATTTATGTCTGTAGAAATTTTCTATGATTTTTTGCGACTCTATATTAAATTTAAACTCATCGGCAGCTCTGTTTAATAACACTGGTCTACAAAAAAACTAGTCCCTGAACATAAACATGAGAAATATAGTGATCTCAACAGTTTTCGCGTGTTCAAATCTTACCGGCCTGTTGAATTTGAACACCAAAAGATGCGGGATAAAATCGCCTTTAAGTCAACCTCGCATATTTTTTTCAAATTTCAACTGTTTCGGAGTTGTTCAGAAATTGGCGGCAAAAAAAAAAAATATTTTTAATGAAAAATAATTTTTTTGTTGTCTTCCTTGTCCGGAAAGCTAGGCATTCAGGAAATAAAATAAGCAATGAATGATGCACAAATCTTGATTTTATTCTCAATTAGGTGCGGGCATGTACTTTGTAACACAGTTATGTGCAGCATACTTTCATTTTGCGATTCAGCTACAAAACCAAACATGCATATGTATATGGCCCAACTTCTTCGGACCGGATTAATTAGAAAATATGTATTTATTTTTTGTGGTTGAAAAAACCAAATAAATTTTCTGTACCTGCATATATACTTTCATCGCATAAATATTATGTACACAACTGGCATGCACAAGTTCAGTAATTGTTGTGTGTAAGTAAACTACGGACGTATGCAAAAGGTTATTAGGAGGGCATATTTGTTGGTACCCAATCAAGGGAAATCTTTAAAGACAAATTATTCAAATCTAAGCTGGTTTATAAAAAGAGATCATAAGAAGTTTTCGAAAATATATATCACAACATTCTCGGAAATAGAAGAGCTGCACATTACCAAGAACTGGTGCAAGAACTTTTCTTTTTATATCACCATTTCGGATACAACATGTCATTAAAAATTTTTCAGTCAACGCTTTCTGAGCTGATTAGTTATGTGCAAATTTCATTGTTTTTATGATATAAGTTTGTAAAACTCGTTAAAGGTATACATGATTACTAACACAATATAGAACTTTACTTATTTTAATGACAAAAACAATAAAATGAAATATTTGGAAGTTAACCCAGGCAGGTCATTTAGTTCCAATTGACCGTCCAAAATAATACATATTGCTAAAATCTTTAATTTTCTTCATTATTCCGTAGAAATTAAGTGCGTTATTTAATCTTTGATACAAAAAAAAATTTATTTATCTTTCGTTATCTCAAAGTGTTTTTGTGAAGATTCACATTTTTGGAATACTGCCGCCTATAGTTTCGTACCACCTGTAAAATAAAAAAATATAAATTAACAAAAAATAATACTCAATTAATAAAATAAGATAGTTACTTTCAGTAGGTGTTGCTTCTGCTCATCTTGTGTTACTTTGTCATGATATTCTTGAATTAATTTGATGCCTTCTTCGGCACTATCGTAAATTACACTTAAGCATTTAACAATATTTTTGGTTCTAAGGATGTACTCCTACTACAATACATTCGAAGAGCACGGATCTTTATTAAGAAAATCCACAGAAATTTCAAAATTTATTGAAAACTTTCTTTTTTATTTTTGCTAGTACTATTTTGTATCGCAAGAATTAATTAAATTGTTGTTTAAAACTTTTGTTTATAAAAGTATTTTTTTTAAAGGTCTGAAAAAAGAAGTTATTATAATAATATTGAAGTAATATTATGTTAGCAAATATTAGCTAAGAGCTTTCAAAAAAGTCATTTTTTTAAAAAGTTTCAAAACACTAATATGGGTTGCAGAAAAACTGCAATCCTTGTAAGACTTTACACATGGCACTTCAAGCAATAATTACGATTTAAAAAAGAAAAACCGAGGGGCCGGTAAAATTCTAGCATTTTAAAATAAGTTAATTTTTTTCCAACGTTTATTTAAAGAAAATTTCAAAATAAATTAATTAAAATATTAATGTAATAACAATAGGCTTTAAAATAAGAAAATGTATCTGCAAGTTAAATTTTAATAGACCATTAATCCATTAGAAAATTTGCCAATAATTTAAAAATATTACTTAAATAATAATTATGCACATCTTTGCTTTTCGGTGTTTTGCAGATTTTTTTTTCCTTTTTTGTGATGACCATCAATTCCAAATTCTCTAGTAGCGATCTTGCTGACTACTAGCGCTAGATTGTTTTATTTTTATCGTTTCAGCGCAATGCTTTAGTCGGAGAAATCTTTCACTGAAGGAGTTATTTTACAAACTTTCACTTTTCTCTCTCATTGCTAGATTTTCCTAGTAACGTCCAGATGCCATTTTTCATGCATTTTTTCAATTCTCTTCTAAGTTGCAGCCAAACACTTTAATGATGAAATTTTTGAATACCATGAAAATTTTTACCTTTGGCTTGTTTGTATTACTTTGCTTGGCTACAGCTCTTGCTAATAAACAAAAATTTCATGCAACTAATTTCATAACAAATTTCATCATCTAAGTTCTCACAAAGTTATTGAGCAGACCTTATGTATTTATTAAAAAAATTGTTAAGACTGGCAAAGGTATCAAAATTATCCTAATTATGTAAAGCATCCAAATTTATATTTATAAAAACGATTTTTTGTTTTTACTTGTGTCAATGTTTTGAACTGTAAATTAGCAAATTCTGGACAACTCCTGGAAAAAATTTAATAACAAGTGATTTATGTCAACCTTATGCCAAGATTTTTGTAATGGATACGGTTAGAAATGTAGAACTGCTATATGTATATACATCTACTAATCCCTATTATGCTTTATTATGAGCATTATGTTGCTCAGACGATTCTTTATGAAGGGCGATTAGCTTTAATTTGATTAGGTTTTGAATTTGTTGTTATTGCAATCTGAACAGCGTGGTTGTCAAATGTAGAATCGTTGTTCTTCCGCATTTGCTGGTGTTGCACAACTTTTAAACGTAGTAGTCGGTTAATTGCAGTACTTTTTTTTCTTTTTTCAAATATTTAATATTCAATAATAATAAAGTTTGCATTTATATGGAAAACATTGTTACTCGAATGCCTAAAAGATACTTTTGCTTTCATTAAAATGAATAGAATGCTAGTTTACAACTATAAAAAATGACGCGATAAAAATAAGCAAATGAATAAATGGTATTGGTAGCAGCTAGAAAAGCAATGAGAAAACAAATAAATATATTATAGCGAACTGACAACAATCCGGTCAGTGAGTGAGGTATATAATAAATAATCTTACCCAAATTTTCGTCTTTTGCGTTTATCAGTAATTCAGTTGTTTTTTAATGTTTTTAGCATCTTTTTTAAGTTTGCTTATTTTTTGTTGTATTGAACATTTTTAAAATTAATAATAAAATAAATTTTCATGCTGTTCTTTTAAAAGAAAACTAATATTACACGATTTTAAATTTAACAATATACATTTGCAGGTTTTTTACTTTCTTATACGTAATTAAATTATATTCTTTAACGCTAAAATGCTTCAAGTAAAATAA
Organism: Trichopoda pennipes; assembly: GCA_030448955.1. NCBI lineage: Eukaryota > Metazoa > Arthropoda > Insecta > Diptera > Tachinidae > Trichopoda > Trichopoda pennipes. The sequence continues at coordinate 6,803,972 of JASKUP010000012.1, read as the reverse complement.
TTACTTCCAATCATTCTTCCAACACCAATTTTTAATTTTGGGTTAAAATCCTACTGTATTTTTAATAAAAGTACATAGGTTTAAGTTTTTAATATCTACCTAATTATCAAAATTTATAACTAAAATATTTAAATTGGAGATAATTCCTAAATTATTACAAGCTATTCACCTAGGACTACAGAATTTATTGTTATTCCATATTATCAATTAAACTGCACATAACCCGATCTAATTGATAGCTAGCATCCGATTTATTACTACTACTTGAATCAAGAGAATCAGTTTCCATTTTAATATCACACTCACTAAGGTCTTCATCAGTGATTTCGGGCAATGCAGCAAACGCATTGTTTACAATATCACGAACACGTTCTAAATGTTTTTGAAAACGATTGGTCGTCTCAACTCGCTGTCGTTTCTGCATTTCCATCATAACCCGTAGAGTTTCCCGGGCTTGGTGTGGACGAAATTCATTGAGTAAATGATGCATGTGCACGAATAATAAACTTAAATCATCAATCTAGTATGATAAAAAATTAAGTAATCGAACAAAGTAAAGTTGTTACACAGCATACCTTTTCTGTTCGTCTGGGACTGTCAGGATATTGTATTAGTAAATCAATTAAATCTAGGAAATTAACAAATAAAGAATGATTTAATTTCTTTAACTCTTTTCTCCGGTCAAAATGAATTGGTATGAGTCGTTTAATATTTTGTGATTCCAAAGAACGTATCATTTCTTCATTATTGTATTGTATGCCAAACATACTGTACATGTCCTGTATTGGTGGCGGTGGCCTTGGTGCGCGATTACGGCGTATGTTATCCTCAGAGTACAAGTTTATATATTGCACCGGAGGCAATGGTAAGCTCATTACTTGGGATTCTTGCTGAGCCATAACGGTTAATTAGTTTTTAAATTAATTATTTTAAAACAAACTTTACTTTGCTTCTTATTTTCTATTATATTTACAAAATAGTGCACTTTAAGACAAAATTCTCACAAAATCAGAAATTGTAAAACATAAAAAAATATATCAAATTCTTCTTATAAACTGCACATTCACTGAAATTTAATAACACAAAAAGTAAATTGCTGGTGAGTAATAAAATTCACCTCCTAAAAAGGTGTTGTCTGTATTTTAATTGATCAATAAAAGCAAGCGTTTTTTTAATATTTTTATACATAAATGGTCAAAAATAACTACGGAATCACTCTTCTACTCTGCATTTTAACTAATTTTGTTTATTCTTTTACCTATTTGAATTTATCTTTAGTTTTTATCTCATTTAAATCGGTTTATTACCTTAGGGATAAATAACTGTCCACTTCGATCGAAATAAGTAACATGAGAAGTAAGAAAAGGTCAAATCTTTCGATCTACAATAAAAAACGACTTTATTAAAAATCTCTGTATAAAAATTGTATATATTGATATAAAAATATAAATAACGAAACGTCAATAGTAATGTTATCCATTTTGAAAAAATACTTATTAATTAAAAAGCTTAATAATCATTGAAATTGTATTTCTAAACTTAAAAATTGCAAATTTTCTTAACTTATATAAATAACAAGTATTAAATAAGATGCTTGTTATTTATACGAATTGTATATACACATTTTTTTTTTCAATACAAGTAACTATGTTAAGTTAGCTGTTTGCTAAGGAGCATTTGCTGGAAAAAATAGTACTTCATGTTAGGTTTGATTAAATTTATATTAAGGCGAATTCATTCATTCATTTTTTTAAGAATTAAAGCATATTATTGCAATTAGTGCTGATACGTATCACTGATTATAGATCTTATTATATTTTTTTAATTCTAATTGCTATATTATAACTTTTTATGTCTTGTATGAACATTTTTTCATATTACAAACTTGTTTTCCTATTGTGTATCGTTATATTTTGGTTTAAAGGTTTTTTTTCAACGGCTACACAACACCACTGCGTTACCATACTTACACGTGCAATAAAATTACACGCCATTTTAGAATGTACTAACAGAAAGGAGCGAATTATTATCGAGTAAACATAAAAAGAACGAGTGGGTAGTAATAATGTAATACACACATGAGATCAAAACAGAAAATGAAAACTTTTAAATTCTGTAATAAAAAGTGAAATTAATGAATTATTAATCAAATTACTGCAAAGATAAATATGTCTAATAAAAAACACAATAGAAATAGCTATGAATATATAAAATATAACAAAAAAAAACAAGAGATACATAAAACCCCTCGCGAAACAGCATAAAATAAAGATGGAAAAAAGTGCATGTAAAAATAGTTTTAGTTTTAAATAATTAAGAAGAAAACGCGTGAAGGAACATACGCTTATTTATAAATCTTTATTTTTATAAATTTTAAGGATTCAGCGCGACATGGGTAAGTGAAAATTAAAGAAATGTATTCCATAAAACCAAGGAGCTCAAAGCTAGTTTGAATTTTTTTTATATTAATGGGAGCGTAAGCTGAAGTACGCTGCTTTTGTTTATACTTAGATAGTACAGCAACAACAATTGATAATAAAAACTTAAAAAATGCATATGGATAAGGGTAAATGGTTCAAATAAAAAGCCTTTATATAAATCTAAACGCATTTGTAAATTCAATTAATTGAAAATGTAAACTGGCCGGGAAATTAATCAATTTTATTACTTTTTCTTGTAATATTTTTGTAGCTGATGTATTGACAGAAATTTTGCGCGCCGCTAACAAACATCCTAATTCCCGGGTCACAAAACTCATACAAACCGTTGAAGAGGAGCCAAGTCAAAAAAATATTGTGTTACTGCTAGTTGAGCTGGGGGAACATGCTGAATATTCTATCGATTTTGATGTTTCATTAAAATATGTGAGTTTATATTTCATATTTAGCTGATTTAATTTGGTTTAAATAACAATATTTTTTAGTATTTGGATTTGTTTGAATGCGTTACTCAGGATTTAGTTTTAAATGAAGCTGGCCTTCTTTTAGTAAATTCATCAAAAATCTATTCCAAACGTGTTGATTATGTTCACAGTTTAGTGGAGAGGCAAATTCTGGCATTATCAAATGCTGATGATGAGCTGCAAAAGCAAAGATTGTAAGTAATGTTAGAGATTTTTAGTAATGAGATCGATTATAGATCGAAAATAAAACAAAATCCCGTTTTTTAAGTAAGAATTTTCTTTAATCTGCTTTTTCTTAAATATATTTCGGGGGTTTGTTTACTTTTTTTGTTAATTCCTGTTTTATAACGTATAGAAGAGGTCATTCTATTTAATTGCGTACCTATATGCTTATTCTTTTACACACAGCAAAGTATTATTTTTTTCTTAATATATTTAAGTAACAATTTGTTTCATAACATTCAATGGACATTGAAAATTATAGCTGAATTTGAAAATATTTTGTTAAAAGTAAACAATAAAAACCACTAATTGCTATCATCGTTGTTAAAGAAAATTAAAATGATCAATATGCCAAATAATATGTGGATTACATATGTACCTATTGCAGATTTCTTTTTTGTAAAATGTCCATAAGATCATTAAGAAGTAGTTCATGCTGTACCTTAATCCGAATATTCTTGTAAGTGGAAAACAAAATGGGGTTCGTAATAAACGTAGTTGGGTGTCTGCACCAATACAAAACGAGGAATAGGAACCAATAAATTAAAAACTGTACTTGAAATATAACCACAAAGTCAACTGTATAACTGTTACCAGGCTTAATCGTATGCTGGTCAATTTATACCAGCTGCAATTTTCGTAAATTCGGGATTGCAAGCAAATAAAAATTAATAATTAAAAGTTTTGTGTGGAAATATTTTTACTTCTAAATAATGTAGCATCCAATCTGATGAGTTACTAAGAATCAGTCTTTATGTTTTTATCTACGAAATTGCATCGTAATTTTTGCAATTTCTTTTATGACTAGTCGGAGCTTAACTTGTGATTAATTTTTCATACCAAAAATTAACAAAAAAGGATTTTTAATTGACAATTCGCCTACAAGCATTTATTCAACTTCATCATATTTTTGATATCTTTATATTAACGTTATATAATTTTTTTTATTATTACTTGTACAGCATAAATTCTTAATAAGAAACATTCTGGTCGATTTTAGTGTATGATGAAAAAATAGCATTAAGTTTGATGTACGCCTACTACTAGTAGGCTTTTAGCCTATTTTTATAATTAATAGTGAACCTAATTAAAATAATTAATATGAATAAATATTTTTTTTGTGACAAACAATTTCTCAGTCATTCGACTAGCGGCACTCAATACTTTAATTTGGTAGCCTTTAATCAAAGCAAACAAAAATGTATTGAAAAACATTTTGTCATATTCATAAAAAACAATTAAATTTCATTTAAATTAAAACAAATTAAACTTAATATTTACTTGAATTATAAAATTAAATAGTATGACCGCTGTGACTGGTATTACATATTGCTAACAAACAATCTTGTTTTATTTGCGCCAATAAATATCCTCAGTGATCTTAGTTACAAATATGTAAACAACAGATCTATTTCCTAAATAGAGTTTTTTTTTTCGAAAATTTTAAGTTTTTTCATTTATACATATATTCTTAAAATGCTTTTGTAAACCAAGAAGTATATGTGATTTACCAAAAAAAATATATTATTTTAGATTGGCAGTACTGTTAACAAAAGCATTTTCTTAGAAAAGTTTTAAACTAAAGAGATAACTCTAAAGGTTTCAGTGGTCTTTTTTACCTCACAAACGTCATATTAATAGATTCTATGGAGCCAGCCACACAAGAAAAATATTAATTTTTTTATTAAATACATAATGTAACAAACTGTGCTTTAATAACTTTTATTTGGGTGTTATAATATAAATTTACCATGTATAAGTAAAAATTTAAAAATGCATATAAATTTTTTTGATTTTTTACATAAGAAAATTGTTAACCGAGTGTTATAGACTGGGAAGAGAAACGTTTTAAATTTGAAACACATTTCATTAACCCAATTTCGTATAATTTTAAAAGCGAACAACAGGAAACCGAACGTGTAGTACCAGTAGAAAAACCGAAAAGAGGTCGAAAACGTGCTCTAGAAGCTCCTTGTGATCCTTATGAAGTTGAATTAGCACCTAAAAAATTTAAAAAGCTTACAGAAGATAAACGTTTCGCCTTACCAAAAACTATACATGAAGCCAAATCGGCATCGAGCAGTATTGAGATGGAACAATACATACATCCGGCGGGTTGGCAATACGCTGCTATTTATGATTTAGAAAATGATGAAGATGTCGATACAAAAAGAAACTACAAACTTTTTACATATCATGTGGAGCACCGCTATAATACTCTGGTACCGGATATAAATTTTCGTCTACATTTTAAAGTCAAAGATTACATAGATGAACAAGAAGAAATGGAGGAAACTGAAGCCTGCAATACCAATCGCATTTGGCCACCGTTGTCAGAGGCGTATGTGCAGAAATATTTAAATTTAGAGAATTATGTATTGCAACAGGATAAAAAAGCAAGCAAAAGAAAAACAACAGATGAAAAGGACGCGATACATAACTTGACAAAAAAACCAACAGATTTTATAGTTGCTGAAGGAGAACCTGTAAATGAATTTGTAGACGGAAATAATATTTCGGCATTGGAAAAAAGTTTATTTCATGCTGATAGTGGTGAAAGTTTAGTATCGAGCTTAGGAAATAAAACACAAGAGAATTTAGAAAGCTCTACTATTAATGAAAAGAATGATTCCGGTTTAGGTCTAAGCCTATTAGATAAAACAAATAGTACATCAGAAAATAGCCAAATTAGTTGTTACTTAGAAACCTCAACCATTTTGGTAACTTCAAATGATCTGAATACCTCAGATGTCAACAAATCTTTGAACGCAACCAAAAGTAAAACGGAAAATGATTCTGCATTGGGAACAAGCATTTTAGATCATAGCACCAATATCGATAATTATACCTCCTTAGAAGAAAATACTAAAAATGTAAAAACAACTGCAAACGAGAAAAACATAAATGACTCAAATCTGATAGAAGCCAATGTAACCGAAAGTCAAACAGAAAATGATTCCGCCTTGGATAACAGTAGGCTAGATCAAACTACTAATACTGCGAATGACACAACAACCGAAGAAACCATATTTTTAGAGACAACACAAGAAAACAGCGAAGTTTTCGATACGATTGCAAACAATGAAAAAGCAGGAGTGCAATCTGACGTCGAAGATTTTTCAGAAGACACAAAAAATAAAGAAAATGCAGCTTTAGTTCCAGCAGAAACTTTGACCTTATGCCAAGAAAACGCAAATGTTGTCCATGAAGAAAATGGAAAAAACTTAGAAATTGATCTCGTTCAACAACACGATAAAGGTTTGTTTTACCATATATTAAATAAGTAAGTTAAATAGCATAAATTTATGTATAAATTCATTGCAGATACTACCCAGATACGTGTTCACTTGCCACATGCAGATGATGAGGGGGTCTATCTTTCAGATTTGGAAGAGCATGATTGTTGTTTATTGTCACCCATTATAAATACCAGAAATATGTTACCCGACGTAGAAAGAAAAGATGTAACAATATTATTGGATGATGAGCTACGTCAAGCTCTTGAAATGAGAGATGGTATTATGAAACATTTCAGTTATGAAACCTATAAAGTGCCTATTTTTACGGAAACAATAAAGCAGAAGTTAATTTTTAATATTTTCAAATTGCCAGAAAAACTTTTAAGAAGAAAAATTTTATTCAAATTGGGACCTGATATGGATTTATACCTACAAGCGGTAATTTCAATTTAAAAAAATTATATTTTCTTTCGAATGCCTCATATTTTTTATTTTGTTTAGCGATCCTTTAAACGTTGTAAACCTGAACCTGTTGCTCGGGTAACCCGCAGTACAATGCTGCAATGGTATTCTCTAAATAATACCGATATGACGGGTGTCAGTATAACGCCACCTAGTAGTCCAGGCCACACTTCAATGTTTTATGGCTTCACTGATGATGAAGACTCTATAAGTTGTGCTGATTTTTGTGGCTTTACAGAAATGGAGCAATCCGCAATAAGGGTGAAGGATATAAGTCGTTTAAGTCGAGATTCAGGTGTGGGAGTAGATGCTAATAATATTGTACAGGATGCATTAGAAATTATAATTGAGGAAAACGAAAATTCAGCTGTGGAAAATGGCAAAAGAGATATTAATTTAGATGAAGCGCAAACTACGGAAAGTATATTAAATGAATTACCATCCGAAATACGAGATGTTTTAACAAATGAATTGGAAGATAATAAAAATAATAATGCAATAGAAGCTAATAGAGACTTAGAAGAAGCTACAACATCATTAAATAATACTGAAGAAACCGAAAAGTTGTGTACAATAACTGGCGAAGATGACTCGGAAACTGTACAAAGACAAAACTGCTACAGTAATAATACAGAAGAGTTGTTTACCGAAAGTAGTATAGAAACTTTGACTACTGAACAGTTATCTGCAAATAATACGCAAAAGTCAGATGGATTAGCAGAAAGTTCCAGTGCAACCCAAACCTCTACAGACCATATAACCATAGATAATTCCGAAGATAATGAATGTAAGAGTAAGCCCAGTGATATTAAAATTAACATTGAAAGTTCAAATAACACTACGAAATTTAAAAATTCTGATGTTGATATGTCTAATGATGAACTCACTACTACAGCCCAATCCGATAAAAGTACAGATCTTTTAAAAGAAAAAATAGGCTGCGAAACTGCTATGGAAAAATATCTTCATGATAGTGTAAAAACCAGTGCGTGTGTTGACGAAGTTATATTGGATTTGAGTGCTCAGGGCAACAGAACAAAGGTACATAAAAAATTTAAGAGTATAATTTTTTCTCCATTGTAAAATCTTTTAGTATATGAGCGCAGTACCGAAATACTCTATCGTATTTTTAAAGGAAAAATAAGAAATACCAAAATTTTGTTTTAACTACCAAAGACCTCTGAAACCCATTAGCTTTTACAAAATATTTAATACATATTTAGGTTGATCTTTATTTATAAGCCGGTCTTTAATCTGTATTTCAAACTTTGCTATAGAAATATTTATAATTAAAAGCGCAAAACTTGATTTAATCTGCTAAAGATAATACACTCCAAATTTATGTTAAACGCACTGCAACGGCAAAATTGTGGCTGAAAAAATTACGACGGATATATTCAATAACTACTTAAAAAATATATAAAATAAAATCATATGGAAGTGCTGAAAAAATATTAATTTTAAATTAAAAAATAAATATCTTTTTTCTTTTATAAGATCTTTTTTTATATAATTTTTCTTTTCAATATTTCGCTTTCCTTTGGAAAGCTTCTTCAGGAAAAAAAAATTTTTTTTTTTTTTTTTGTTTTCAAAAATATATAAAAAAATTTTTCCTGAAGAAGCTTTCCAAAGGAAAGCGAAATATTGAAAAGAAAGAATATATAAAAAAAGATCTTAAAAAAGAAAAAAGATATTTATTAAAGATAAAAAAGATCGTTTAAAAAACTATAAAAATTAAAAAATATATAAAATACATGTGCGGTTATTATAAATGCACTTATTGTATTGTTATTATTTTTAGATTGTCTTTTATTTAATCCTTTTGTAAAGACATCTTATATACCGACAATATTTATTTTTAGTAGAATTATAAAGAGAGAAATATACAATTGATGATTACTTTGTAAAGAGAAGTAAAATAAACAGTACTTTTCATCTACTGGTATTTAAATTCAACTGTTCTCTGTGCAATTTATCACAATTAATAACGAACTTAAGGAGAAAGCTGAAAATATTAATATATTGTAACTGTTTACATATTAATTTTTTATGTAATTTATTTTTTAATCACGGCTTCATTTTTTATACAATTTTTTATTTATTTCATTCAACAACGTCAATGAAAAAGTCAAAATTTTTGTTTCGTTGAAAAAAATATAAGAAAATATACAAATGAATTTGTATTTTTTAATTATACAAAAACATATCAAATGGATGCAATTCTGCAAAACTGTAACAATACCAAACAAGCAGAAGCAGATTTTCTTTATTAAGTTTTACCAACTTTTTAAATGCACGCATTTTGTGTGTGTAAAATAGCGAGAATAAAAAAAATAGGCTGTGAATTATTTTCAAATGTTAAAAAAGCTAAATTGAAGTGTTTTCTTGCAAATAATGTGTGATTTGAGAGTACAAAAAAGTACAATTTGAAAAACCTTTTTCCTATCGCTGTTGCAACATAAAGAAAAATTAAAACAGTAAATTTATAAATTATAAAAAATAATTAAACAAATATCCATGGCAATAATGAAAAATTAATAAAAATGGCACAAACTAACACTTGTTTGCAGCTTATAACAGAATATTCTTAGTTAATTAAATTTAAAAAATAATTATAAAACACCAAGTCAGAAAACTGTTAATTGAGCTTCTATATCAACTTCTTATAGACGAAAAGGTAAGCTTAACTAAAGAAAAATTATGGTAAACATAGTATGCCTACAACGCTTCATTTAAGAACTCGTTGTTTACATATGTGCTTAGGTGTCAAAAATTAATTTTATTAATTTTTTTTTTATTATTTTTAATAAAGTTATTTCTGTACAAAAATGCTTTAAACATTTTTAATTATAAATTTTGCAAATTTTTTTTCAGATCCAAAAGTGGCATGAACATTTACAACCTATATTGGCTAAGTCAAGAGAGCGTCATCATTTCGATGTTTATAAATTAGGAACCGAAATTATTGATACAGTAAAGTGTAGAAGAAAATCAAATGACGATTTTAAATTTACATCTGCATCGTGTAATAGCCATGTTGCATCATTTCAGGACATTATGGATGATAAAGATAAATCATATGTTTCAAGATATTTTCTTTCTACTCTGCTGTTGGCAAATCAAAGTAATATCGAAATATCTTTAAGCAATAAATCATCCGAAAAACCTTCTTCTTGGGATGACATAAATTTAAAATTACTAAGTACAACGCGTCATACGGTAGCTATTGAAGATAACATTGGTATGATTGATAACAAACAAAATGCCGAATATAAAAATTGTAAACAAACAACAAACAACTACCAAAATAAAGAAGAAGATGGAGAGGAAGATAAGGCATTAATAAAACTGAAAAACATTAAAAAATCATTTACAGAATTAAAAATAACCGTTAAACGTAGCAGTGATAATCCCACAACTTCATATGTAGCCGAAAAGAAGCTTAAAGCAATTACATCTGTAACAAATAGCAGACATACGGAGTTAACCAATTTGATTCAAAGTGTACAAATTATAAATCCACCATTTGTTACAGTACCATCATCAATGGATACGTCGATAATACCCAAAACTAGTCGTCAGGCCATTATTGATGTCAACATCAATGCTATACAAACATTGCAACCCATCAAAAAGGTACAAAAAAGTCATGATGACCATGATTCTGGTATTTTTTCAATAGATGAAACTTTCACATCATGATGATAGTGACTTTTTTGTATTATTGCATTTTGTAAATGTAGTTAGCAATCGTGTGTGTGTATGCTTTTTAAATAATTGTATACATGTACGTTTTGACGTGTATGTTTTGTGGTAGTGTGACGGTACAAAATGAATTAAATTCATCTTACAAAAAGTTCAATTTATTAAATTATAAAGGTTTTTGGTTAATATTTTTGCAATAACATTAAAATAATATTTGTTTAGAATTAGAATTAATCTTAGAAGTAGCAACTAAATGTATTTAAGATTAAAAAAATATGTAACACTGTAAAAATTAAATTTATTGTAATGTTTAACATTGTATCTTAACTTGTACAAAGATTTTTAACTAATTATTTTTTTATACATTGTTACATATGTGTTCTGTTTTTTTGAATACATAAATGTAAATGTTCGAAAATAATTATGAAAAAAGTCGTTAACAATAAATCTTCAAAATTCTATTTCAATTTATAAAAATTACAACGCGCTATAGTTCTTGTCGTTATTGTAATAGCTTCGCTGCCTGTCGAAATTTGTTTCTTAAAAAAAAATTTGAAATATATTTCATTTCAAAAGCAGCATCTAGTTATCGATTATGCCGGAGATAACATATTTTTCATAAATCCATTAGTTTCTTAGTGATCCGTCCCAGCTGTAATATCTGTTAAGCAGGGGCTATATATATATAGATAGATTCGATCAATTGGAATATAGTCACGGATATCATTCGGGAATGTTATGAAAAACGAAATTATTTTTTTTATATCTGAGATTTTCAAAACTTTTTGAAAACATATACTACCTTTTGCCTAGCATATTCAAATGGAATTTTTAATATGAAATCAGAAGGCAAAAAGGGGATGCTGGAAAATGACAGCATTCGTTGTGATTAGTCAGTACAAGAATTTGTTTGAAATCATACATTTTAAAACCAAAATTACGACTTAAATATAACTTAAACAGCATACAGAGAAAAAATCTATCTTTAAATTGATAAGGTGGTGGCAAAAGATAATCTCTGGTAAAATAAAATAGTTTTGACGCGTTAAATATTCATTTTTTCCTCTTTTTCCACCACAGCAATATTATATTTTAAGTTAAATTGGGTATATTCATAAATGATTGCACTCTTCTTAGCCCAACAACACATCATTATGGCAAAATAAAATTTTGTGGACAAGTTATTTTACGAAAATGGAAAATACAGGATGAATTGCTTTAGAGTAGATTTTTTGTATTCAACTAAATATACTAAAATGCATGGAATTTTCCTATTTTTCTTAAAAACCACTTGGGTTGTTTTCGAAATGATGAATTGTTTTTAGTAGGTATAAAACCATTAGTTATTTAATCAAAGATTATATTTTATTCGCCCAACTTTTAAGATTAAGTTTTGTGTAAACTACGCAATGTTTTAAGCTCTAGCTCAACCTTATCTTTCTTCTCCAAAAAATGAAGTTTTGACATCCAATAACATTTTGTATTTAAGTTTAAATAAAAAGCCAAGCCAATTTATTATTTGAAAAATCCTGAAATAAAATAAAAATTTTCCAAACGGCATAAATCCTAAAATCGATTCTCAAACTTCACATAAAAAGTCTTAGTCGCTTTATTCGCTGTTTAAACTTTAATTTTAAATACGATTGAAAAGTTTTTCAATTCAATTGAAAATTCTCGTAAATAAACGAAGAGCGTTTGTTTTGTAATCGTAGCTTTGCTTTTTACATATTCGGATGAACGTGGAAAATTTTCACAGCTGATTGTAATTAAGAATATTTCTATGTTCATAATTTAAAGATAAGTATAGAGAAATTAAGCTGAACCCTGAGCCGTATTCCGATTGTTAGAATTTAAGGATCGTTCTTAACAGAGATCTTGGCACAATCAAAAGATAATTATTAAATCTGCGAACTGGCTGGGCGGTTTATTATTCAAACTACCATATTGTCCTCATACTACGCAAAATTCATTTTAAAAACATTTCGTACCTGTAAAAAATTAAAAACAATTATCACTTATTAGAATGAAAAAGTTATTTAATTACAATATTGCAATCTGTTAGAATTAATAATACTATTTGTGAGTATTTGAAGATTTTGTTTTCCCTTACATTTCTACTGAAACTTAAATATTTCTTGGAATTAATTAATACAGTGTATTGTCCAAAATAACAAATTGTAAAAATTGTCATGAATTAATAGATAATAATTTAAAATAGTTTTTTTAGTTAATAAAGTAAAAATTTACATTCAAAAAATGTTTTAATTTGTTGGTTCTTGAAACCCTCTTAAATTTATTTGTAAAAGATATTTTGAAATTTATATAGTTTTAATCTATCAATATATCATTTCAGAAATTGGATAATGTAAAAATTTAAAAATTTTTTCGAAAAATTAAAAATTTAACCAGTGTGGCTAATATTTGATTTATGTTTTCAAATAGAATTACTACTTTAAAAAACTGTTCAAAATTGTGCAAACTTAAGACACGTTGTGATAAAATATAAAAATATTTTACGTTAAGCTACAAATTTTTTTTTTATATTTTAAACTTTGTTTTTATGGTAGAATCATTTTGAAGGTTTTTTTGTTTTGGAATTATTTTGAAATTCGCAATTACTTTATTTTTTTGTTTTTACAATTAATTTTCATATCTTAGTTTTTGCATTTTTGTATATTTAAAATGCCTTATTTTTATTTCTTCTATTTTCTTATATCAAACTTAAATGCTTTAATAAATTATATTTTAACGGTTTTTTTGTACACTTTTCATTGAACTTATCCTTAAAATTTTATTTGAAATTTAGTTGCTTTGAGTTATTTATATTATTCTATAATTTCGATTTTTTTCTTAGCTTATTTTTAAATTATTGGTATTTTCAGAAATTTAGTCATTTTTCCCACTAATTCCAATTCATTTTTATCTCAGTTTTCCTTAATTTTGTTCCATTGCCATTTAGCAGCACTGCCAATAATTTTAAGTACCTGTTATGCCATTTATGTTTTGTTTATAATTTAAATTACCGACAAATTATTTTGTAAAATAAATGAATAGGTTTTGAATACGTCCTGGTTATCCTTAAAACATATATACATATTTAGATAATTTGGATCTTGGATAAGACAAATAATTATCTTGAATAGCACTAAATTTTAGCATTAAGTATTTGAAAATTTTAAAAAGAGTATATTTTTCTAATAAATCGTGCATTATATAATGACGTATTGACATATATTTTAAAGTAAATAAAATTTTTGAAAATAAATTTAATTGTGTTTTTTTTATTAAAAACCAAATGCTGAAGCTCTACAAGTGTAGACTAAATAAGGAAAAAGAAAAAAATTTGAAAACCATAAAAAAAACAAAATTTGAAAGAAATTCTTGTTTAAAATGGAAGTGAATTTATTCCAAAAATATATAAAATGAAAATAAAAGTGATAATTTAAAAATCGTTTCTTAATGGTTAATGTATTTTTTTTTTTGCTTTGTTTGTTGAATATAATTCTTATTTAATTAATTTGGGTGAAGTATAAGGCTCTTAGGTTTTCTATGGCAAAATTTGGGTAAAATCCACTCATACGCTTTCCCCACAATACATTTCAATTTTAATAATAATTATATACATATATATATATATATATATAATACTTTTGGTTGGAGTTGAGTTTGGTGACAATCCAGATGATTAACATAATTTTCGAAAATACGCTTGCTGAGAACTTGCAAAGGCGGCTTTTAAATTAATATTTTCTGTAGGTATGTTGAAAATCTAAGCATCAAATATTTTTAAAGCGATAGAAATAGAGAAAAAGGTTAATGTCCCACTATATGGTAAAATTTAATATGATTCTCATCACGAAAATTTACGACAGAGTTTTGTTTTAGCACGGAGGTATGTTAAAGTTGTCTTCCTTTTATATATGCGCAAAAGCAATGCTTTGCTTTTACTTTTAAATTTAATTGGTTTAACATATTGAATTTTCCAAGTCGGTGTGCTATAATAATTATATGTTTTTTGTATTGCCGTCATTCTTTCGGATCAATAATTAAAATTACAGTTAAACTTCTATAATTTTGAAATCTTTTAATAATTATTTATTTTATTAATATATTATAAATTTGTTTCCTTTTCTAATTAAAACTTTTTTAAAATAAAAAAATTTCAAGTTTTTAAGTTAATGTTATTCACTATCACTATCCGAGGGAGATTTTTCATCATCTTTTTTCTCATCCGATTTGTAATGACGGTATTCTTTCTTTAGTTCCCACATGTTTTTATGGGGATTTTTCATATTGTAATCGCAAACTTCTTTGAGAATCTCTTTTAAATAACCTATTGGCTGTTTAGTGATTTTAACTAAGTCCTTAATATTATAATATTGATGTTTTTCAAATGCATTGAATAGCATGTCCATGACAGCATTTTTATCATCACGAGCCTTTTTACCCTCGGCCTTCTTGCGTTCTCGATATTCTATCTGTAATGGGAAGATATTAGAAATAAAGTTTTGTTACATGATTTCTTAATGAAAATTATCAAAACAAAAGCACCAGAAGATCGTAAAGCAGGTGGAAAGTCGTTTCTTTAAATACAGAAACGTAATCTACAGGCAGTTATAATTGCAAGCGTTATTTTAATGCAAGATAGCCTTTCTTTGGCTCTTTACTTATTTCCTTTTTTCCCAAAAGGAAAGGAAATATAAAGCATTAGCATTTTCATTCCATAGATGAATGTTTTAATAATAGTTATGCATCGAAAAAAATTCAACAGGTCCAAGACTGAAAAGATTTTGACAAACCTCAAGTCAATCGTACATTTTTATTATCGATTTTTTTTATCGTGGTACCCATTCTGATTTAATCATATTTTTCACTCAAAGTTCAAGTTAAGGGGCCACAACTCGCTTGCGCATTTAAGTCGTTAGTCACTTAAAACAAAATCATTTATTACCATGTAAATGTGTTTAAGTGTATTAGGGCATACACGTATCGAAAATAGCAAAACTGTCTCAATAAATTGGAAAAAAGACGAATGGATTTTCGAAAAATTGCGGAACAATTCTAGTTTAGTAGCAACGGTCCAAAGTCACGATGAGAATATTAGGGGTAAAGTGCGATCTTAAGTAAAAAGTAGAGTGATCGTTTTCTGCGCATCCTTCAACTTAGGAGTTACGAAGCCCAAGTTTCTACGTTTAATATGGCATTCATCAAGTATCTTATGGTGGAATCAGACAACATGGATATCGTGGGATGGTTATTAATACAACATATTTAATTAAAAGGAAGTTAGATGAATAAAAAAACGAGTTATTATTTGATTTTCCATTTTCCTCAATCAATGAATTATCTCCTCTATAACAAACCAACTTCAGCCTAGTTGAAATTTTTTGCTTAGCAGGGCGCAAGGATTTGATATAACTGAAACTTGTTATGTTTAGTAAATATTTTCTACATTTCAAGTCACAAAATATTAAATCCGTCAAAGCTAACTGACATAATCAGGGTACATCAATGCATCTAACAGGAATTTTAATAACCCATATCATCACCTCGTTCATAAAATACTGGATATATGCCATTGTTATTAGCAGAAACTAAAAGTTCTCCGAAATATTTCATTTTGATGTTAACTATATGTAGGTTTTTAAGTTTTGCGGTTTACCAGTTTACACCACACATTTTTAAAACTTCACTTTGTTTCAATTCTAAGTGCTTTAGATTTATTATAATACCATTGTAAATAATGAAACTCACATTATGTGCATGATCTTTAACGGGCTTAAAGTTTTGCACAATTTTATCTATGGGCTGCACTTTACGTTGCGGAACCGAAGCTCTACGTATAGATTCCAATTTAAGTTTCATATAACAGTTGTCTGCAATCGGACGACATTCCAATTTTTGCACAATTCTGCCTTCCATGTAAAGTTTTTCAGCATCTTGCGGTTGAGAGGACGAGTCTTTACTATCTTTTCCAGGGGTGCTCACGCTTGCTGGTACCATATGGGAAAATACGCCCAATGTCTGTTTCGTCACTACTGAAACATCAAGTATGTGTTCGGTAGGAATTTCTTCTTCGGGATCTAGTTTTACGACTGCCTGTGAAAGACTCAGTGACACTTGAGCCTTTTGACCAGGTGTTTTGCTTATTCTTAATTTTCCAACATCCATATTGGATGGTGCCTTTTCCCATTTTTGGGCAATATATTTGGGTACTTTTACTAACCACACACCACGTCCGGCATTTGAGAGATCAAGTTCTTTGTCAACTATGGGAACTTTTATATCTTTATCGTCATTTTTTGACATTTTATAGCAATTATGCAATTTTTATTAATTTATTTTGTGCTCTGTGGTTTATTTGGCAAAAACAATTTTTACTACACGTTTACACAAAAAATTTGTTTATTTCTTGTTGTGAAAAAAAACAACCCGCTATAAAAGCATTTGTTTTTCATTTGGCAGAGGACGGAAATTTCTTTTGTTTATCAGCTGTTTCCAGAGCTGCCGTATCATCTACATGTTGCCCAATTTCATTTACGTAATTATACTAGCAATCTTTTTAACAAATAATCTATGCTTTTTAAGACAAATAATTTAAATATTTAGTAATTCGGCAAAAATCAAATCTTCATTTTATTGTGTGAAAATTTGTTTTATTGTAAAGTTTGAAATTTTATTTTAAATTTTGCTTTTATTGGCAATTTTCGATTTTGTTTTTATTGTATATGTATTTTCTTAATTTTTGGTATTAGTACAGTAAGACTGCTCTGAGAAATGCAAACTTTTTCGTTTTTTTTTATATTTAAGATAATAAAATAAAAAACAAGAACAACTTCCGCAAAATATAGAATTTCTTAGTGATTTCTACGCCTCATGTTTTTTTTTTTTTTTTTTTTTTTTTTTTTTAGGACCAGCACTCAGGGGATGGCCCCTACCTATGCAATGCATTGTGCCAGAACTAGGAAATTAGGTTACGGGAAGGAGGAAAGAGGGAGTAGTGTCTGTGGACATTCGATTTGAACTTTCTCAGATTGTAAGTGACAGGAAAGACCTCCGGAGGGATCTTATTCCACATACGGACTGTTCTGCTGAAAAACGAATTTTCCCTGTAATGCGTAGTGCGATTCACTGGCCAATCAACCACAAAAGGATGTGCTCTCATCGAAAATCGAGTTAAACGTGAAAACGTGTGAGTATCAGGGACAAGTTCCCTAACTTCATTAGAGCACTTACCATTGTAGTAACGATAGAACAGTGAAATGCACCCCACATTGCGTCGATGCTCTAGAGAATCAATAGAGTTGGATACCCTACTGTCAGCAATGAGCCTCTTGGCCCTCTCCTGTACGCGGTCGAGTAACCCTAAAATAGACTTTGGAGCGCCGGCCCATACATGAGAGTTGTATTCCATTTTCGGACGGATGTAGGTGGTATAGATAGTACGGAGATCAGATGGGGTGAAGTATCTTCTACACCGCTTTAGAAAACCGAGGCACTTGAAAGCTTCTTTAGAAACCTGAAAAATGTGTTTAGTCCAACGAACATCACACTGAATTTTCATACCAAGAACATCAAGAGCTTCCGATTCCGTAATACCTATATCACCCATAGTAACAGATGCAGCACCACTACCAAACAAAGATCTATGCGTAAGCATGCAACATTGTGTCTTACGAGCATTGAATTCTACTCTATTCGCACGACCCCATTCCAAGATTGTCGCAAGATCGTGATCAAGCGTATCATTCATGTTTTGCCTTTTGGAAGTAACATCCAAATGGGCTGGTCTATTACCAAATGAATATGAGTGACAAATGGCGCTGTCATCTGCAAAAGAATATATAGGGTTGGAAGTTCGACAAAGAAGGTCATTTAGAAAGATAAGGAATAGGGTAGGAGAAAGAACGGAGCCTTGCGGTACCCCTGAATTCATCATGAACTCGTCTGATGAAATCCCATCTATAACAACTCGTATAGTGCGATTTCTGAGAAAACTCGATATAAATCTGGAAAAATTATCACCGACACCAAAAGCAACAAGTTTTGACAGAAGTGCATCATGCCACACTCTATCAAATGCTTTGGAAATATCTAGAGCCACCAACTTGCTTTCTCCAAAATGATGTATGGAATTACACCATTGTTCCGACAAGAATGCCAACAAGTCACCCGTAGAGCGCCCCCTACGAAAACCATATTGTCGGTCACTAAGCAAGTTGTTGGACTCCAGGTATCTCACTAGATGGAAATTAATCATACTTTCAAATACTTTAGAAAGTGTAGAACAAATTTAGCCTCCCCTTAGCCTCATGTTAATAGATAGTATTATAAAAATTACGAAAGTAAGCATAAACCTTTATGTTTCAAAGTGATCAGATAACGTTTATACCATTTTATATTCTTATTCTCATTTCGAAGCTTTCCCAGCTGTAAATGAAACGAAGTACTTAGACAATAACCCATGACGAAGCATTTAAGTACTGACTATGTAGTGCAGCTGTAATCGATGTATAAAATTAGTATACAAAAAATAATATTTCCTTTTTTGGATGTTCGTGTAAAAGTTTGCGCTGCATTTCGGTTTGTAATGTGGGCAATTTTGTGGTAAGTATTATTGCACTTTAAGAAATTAAAAGCACCCTAATGATAAAATGCATTAACAGTAAAATAAATAATAAATGTTATTAGGTCACATACATTCTACATTTATACATATAGACTTCAAAGAATAATGTTCTTTTAATTACAAAATCATTGCAATAGTGGCACCACACGTTAACCATACCTTACATGCGCAAATAAATTTGTAATCAACGTTGCTTACTACTCCACTTACGATGTAAACTGAATTGTAGTGGCACTTGAAGACGTCGTCGCTTACTTTGTAAGCGAGAGCGCACCGATTAAACAGCTTATGACACTTCTATGTTAAATGTAAGTGGCGAAATAAGCGAACGCATCACCACTGACTACCACTTAGTATAGCTTATGTAATCGCTTATGTAATGTATACTTTTACAGCTGGGTTAATACCCATTGTCAGATAAATTTATTTTGAACAAAAACATTAAAAAGTTAAGAGGAGTTACTTCGTACTTCGTATTCAAACATAATAACCATAGATTATTTGTGATAATAACATTATATATTGGGCTTCAAAAACACTTTCGAAAGTGTTTTGTAATGAAAGTGTAGTTAATCGGTATGCCATTTGAAGTATTGATGTGAAACAGTTGCGGATTATTTAGAATACCAATTAACCTTTACAAGAGTAATCTTTCTTCAATGTATGTGGTTGGTTATAGTTCTAAGTATTATTATTATTATTCTTTATTAGATCCATAAAAAATTATATATGTATCTAATATAAACAAAATTTAAGGAGCAGCTAGTCTGCTAAGACTAAGAAAATAACAAGTTGTGATAAAATAAGAACTAATTTAACAAATACAAAATTCATGTGTTATGTTACACTATTTTAATTTGGGTTAGAATTAGAAAAAAAATTAAATTGTAAATCCAGTTTGAGATATATAGTTGTTGATTTTTAATATGTTATCATAAGAAGGCTTTTTTTAGGAGGTTCCTCGGATTTATTATTGCCTTTAATATTAGGATGTCCTGGTAATCACAATATTTTTAGTGTATCAGAATTACATAATAAGAGATCACGGATGTGATTAGTTATACTCCATTTCCGAGATAAGGGATTACAAACTGAAACTACACCTTGAGATTTAAACAAGTAACATAAACCACACCTTTAACGTAAGTTAAGGTCTCATGAAAATGGACGGTAATTTCACACAAGTTTAATAATGTTTTGCATTTCAGAAATTTGTTAGCGATAACGTGGTTACGGACTAATATCAATAGATTACCATCTCTGAGTTGACTAACTGAATCAATTAATGTTGAAATAGCATTTAAATGATAAATGGGCTAAGTTTTCTTAACTCGTTATTTTTTGACGATATAATAAAGTATTTAGGATCACCAAATAGTGTTTTGGTTTTTAATGTTGGAAGCTCTGAGGTTGATCAAAGAAATCGCCTAGTATGGTGGAGACCGATAAGCTATCAGTGCAAATTACAGTTTGTTTGTTTTATATCTGATGCCTCGACGGTGAAAATTGAAGAATAATCTTTGAGAATTTTTAAAGTTAATGTTTACCCATTTCCGTCAACAATTGCGTAAGATGAACTTCCGTTTGAGGTTTTTGAACCATCAGTAAAATAAAAGTTCCAACCTTCTTTCATGAGAGTGTCTTCCTTCTCTAGGTAAAGTTGAATAAAGATTTCTATAGAGAAGTTTTGTTTACTGAATTTAGACAAGGAAACATCACAAAGCTCATTTTTAAAACACCATGGAGGATAGGAATGTTTAACAGGTTTATTGGGAGTATAGATGTTTAAAACGGTTGCAAGGTGAAGGGATTCTCTTATAGCAGATGAAATACGGTAGCGTCTTTTAGCTATAGATTGTATCGGTATCAATTACCGAGTTATTGGAAAAAATTATTTTTGATGCTAGTTTTAGTTTAGCTTCATATATCCAATCTTCCAGTGAAGGATTCTGCTAAGAGATTTTTTATCGGGGTGGTTCGAAAAGCGTTAGCGCTGGAACGGATTGTTTGATGATATATGCCTTTAATGAAATTTATATTTGATTTTGGAGTATTGCTAGTTATAAAAAGCGCATAACCAATTTTATTAAGTATTATTGTCCTCTTGAGGTATGTTAAGGAGTTTATATGAATATGACTTTTTCTGCTGGACAAAATGTCAATTCTATTAGCTCTATGGACTAGCAATTTCTTAAGTGATAAATAATGATTTCTCCAGTAGTAGTTTCCTGTAAATATAACACCTAAGATTTTTAATTGTTTGACATTTTCGACATCATCATTTTCAATACACAGGCTAAACGAATTAACGTCATAAAGCTTTTTCTTTTTGAATGATTATAGTAATGGGGGAAATTCCTGTCGGCGGAGTAATTTGACCACTTATTAAGAAAAGATTCGACTATGGATCAGTTATAACTTTGTCTTTAGACTATTATTTGTTTATTGACGTTGTTGTTGGAAAGTCTATTAATTTTGCTCCATATATCACCTATAGCTGAGTTTCTATTTATGCTTCTAGTGAAATTCTCATAACTAATCTGTTTTTGATTTTTCGTTTCTTTACGAAATGTCGCGTTATTTTTTTATACATTATTAAGTTAGATGTTGTAGGAGATTTTTTAAATTTTTTCCAGGCAATTATTTTATCCTTACGTAATAAAGCTAGAACTTTATTTCACCATGGCAAATGTGTTTTTTTCTTTAACGGCGATTGTGATATTGATGCAGCAGTTCTTATAGATTTTGCAATCAGTGAAGCCTCTTTATTTGTATTTATAGATAGGGTTCTCTTATATAATTCCTCATCGACCAAATTTGAGTACCTTTTCCAATCCGCAAACTTAATATGATATTTAGGAATAAAATTGTATCTATCAGTGTTATTGTTTAAACCAATTTTAATAATAATAGGAAAATTGTCACTATTAAACATCCCATCTAGTATATTCCATGATGTTGAACTTAAAAATGTTTGGGAGCAAAAGGAGACGTCGATATGGGTAAGTGAATCATGTGTGGAAAAATGGTTAGAGCGACCATCGTTTAAGATATACAAATTAGATGACAAAATTGCACTTTCCAAAGTAAAAACTCTATGGGTTTACTTTAAGATCCCCAGGTAATGTTCCGTCCATTGAAATCCCCAACGATAAGTTTCGGATTTGCTACAGAGTCGAATAGTTGCGAGAGGTCCTGTTTATAAAAAGGTTGGCTTGGTGGTATATATAAGGAAATAACTGAAAATGTTAAATGTTAAGTTGGATCTCTATAATTAACGACTGCATTGATGAGTTAATATGGATTATTCTATGAGGAAAATTGTCTTTTATCAATATTTCAACTCCTTGTTTAGATGTTATATTGAGAGGTGAATTGAAGAAGTGAGGAATAGGTTTAAAATCGTGTGAACAGTGTGTTTTTTCTTGAACGGATATGAGAGATGGGTTGTGCTCCTTAATTAAAAGCTATAATTCATTTATATTGTTTATGAAACCTTTAATGTTCGATTGTTGTATGCGAAAAAAAGCCATGGCTTAGTCGTAACTGAAAAATACAATTTAATTTACTTGAGCTAGATGTTGTAGAGGACGGCGCCATGGTGTGTACTTGCAATTAGCCGTCAGAGTTATCCATCCTTTCGGATGATGGTAAAAAATATTGTTCTTTATCAATAAGATTTTGAGTTATTTGTTCAAGTGGAGAGGATGATAAATCAGTGAAAATTTCATTTTTTTTACCTAAGTTATGTGTTTTTGAAGTTTTTTCGATCCAAATACAACATTTGATTTGCGGTAGCAGAATTGCTGTCTATTTGTTCCAATGATGATAAATCAATGCATTTAGAGTTTGAAGAGTTTTTCTTTTTTGCTATTTTCGTTTTTTTTTACTGCTGAAGTTGTTGGATTGGTGTCTATTTCATTAGATGAGGATCCATATGTATTACGGCGGGGAAGTTTTTCGATTGTTTTATTTTTTTTTGGAGATGATGCATTACGTTTTTGTTTTAATTTATTTTGAAGAATATTTAAATTTTGTGGTTCTTTAGCAATTTCAGAGTACGTTTGGTGTTCAATTGTTTGTGTATTTGTTTTCAGGTTTATTTTATACTTCCTTTTAGCTGCACCAAAGAAAAATTTTTTTAAGGTTTTAATTTTAATAATTTCTTTTTGTTGAATATAACGGGGGCAGAAGATGGATGTTCATCTTGACAATTTGCACATAGTAATCGAGAGCATTTTTCAGGATCTTGTGGGGGTAGATTGCATTTGTCACACGAAGCTTGATTGGAGCATTTATTCTGCCCTAAAAGCTGTCTATTGCTGTCTATTATTATACCAGGCCACTTATATAAATTAAATGTGAGAATTTAATTACCATTACATTGGATGTCACCATTATCTTTCTTGTTTGTATTTTTTATTTTTAAAAGAGAAGTAGCACTTCAGGCAACAATCCCTATTTAGTCAAGTACCGTGCTACATTCTTTAGGAAAGGGATAGAGAATAGATGAAACAGGTGGTGAAAGTAGAAGGATAGTCGGAAATTAACTGCCGTATGTAAGACAGCACAGCGACCAGTGACTATGCCATGTAAATATCGCCCATATTTACAAGCTAGTACACTACCTACTAGCCTACAGGGGCACCTTGTTTGTATATTTAAAAACTGAAACTACACCTTGAGATTTAAACAAGTAACATAAACCACACCTTTAACGTAAGTTAAGGTCTCATGAAAATGGACGGTAATTTCACACAAGTTTAATAATGTTTTGCATTTTAGAAATTTGTTAGCGATAACCTGGTTACGGACTAATATCAGTAGATTACCATCTCTGAGTTGACTAACTGAATTAATTAATGTTGAAATAGCATTTAATCCTCTTTAAATAATAAATGGGCTAAGTTTTCTTAACTCGTTATTTTTTTACGATATAATAAGGTATTTAGGATCACCAAATAGTGTATTGGTTTTTGATGTTGGCCCTGGGCCATTTTTTATGTTTCTTATTCAATACAGATAACTGCTTTTTGTTATTAGGTCAAACTTATTAAAAAATAAAACAGCAACGCATAAAATAAAGTCCAAAAGGAAAATTGAAAATAACTGTAAACCGTTATTCTAAAAAAACAAAAATTCGCAATATAAGCGCAGTAAACAAATTACGTCCGTACACTGCAAGTGATGATCGTTGACTGTGAATCTAAGTAACATAAATAAAATTTAAGCATTTAAAATTTTCTTAGAAATAAATGTAAATAATTACCTGAGTGGAAGTTTAACTTTAGAAAAATATTAATTTGCTTTAAAATGTTTATTATATTGTTTTTCTTTTGCTTAAAAAATTGTAAATAAAACATTTAACTTCTAGATGACAATATTTCAGACAAATCCGAGGAAGCTAAAGATTTACATATGGAATTAAGATGGATTTGTTAACAGTTTATTATTTTTTTAAATATTCTTTAATAAAATCTTAAATACTTTTATAAATATATATTTATTATTAATCAAATAACTAATAATTATATTAAAGACTTATTTCATAAAAACGTGCATAACCAAATATTTACAAAATAATACACTTCATTTTTTATATACAAATATCTAAAAATGTAAATAGAAATAAAAAACAAATAAATTTAAAAATACACTGTTAAATTATTTTCTGATGAACCCATTGTATCTGTAGCTTGTAAAAGGTTGCAGGAGCCATTCACTCCCACATTTGTTATACTGCCATTAGCACATGATATAGTAGTAACCCCCGTTTGCTGAGACGGTGCCGTAGAGGGTGCCTCCCAAGCCATTTTCTTACTTTTATCGGGTGACTGAGAATTGGATTGACACAAAGAGTCGTTTTCTATTTCATCCTCTTCATAGAGCTGGCCATTTGCTGAAGCCCTAGAAACGATACCTATGAGGGATAAAATTATTTATATCGATTTGTTTTAGTTTATGAAATAACTTACTTCTCACTGTGGCCGCATAGTTTTCTCTTTCCCTCTGCCGTTCCCTTTCTCTTTCACGCTCTAAACTAGCAGCTAGTATAGCTGAAGCACCTAACCCCATATTACTACTTAGAGTGCTCGGCTGGTAGCCTCCGTTCCCAATTGGATTAGCCATAGTTATGTTGCCGTTATGTTTCATATGCAGAACCGATACGTTGCCACTGGTTACTGTAGCTCCATTTCCATTGCCGGCAACTTTTTCATGTGTTACTAAATTGGCCGAGGACACGGTGCTGTGACCATGACTATGAACTCGATTTCGTCCCAAAACAGGCGTAGTTTTACGTGTTTTATTTTTATAACGTACAATGTAACAAGTTAACGTCAAAATTATAAGTACAAATAGTCCCACAATAACACCAAACATGCTCAGCAAACTATTACTCCAGGTGGCCTTAGCTAAGGCTACACCTTCCATGGTTACGGTAACGGGCACTGAAGTACTTCTAGGTGGTACACCCGAGTCGGTAGCAATAGCTATTAAATGTACTGTAGAATCATTGAAACTTTGTAGCTGTTCTGGTCTCATATAAATATTTCCCGAATTGTCAATTTCAAAAAGGCCAGCATGTTGACCTCTAAGTGACAACTCTAATTTATCATTCCGATCACCATCAGCAGCTTCAATTTTTCCAATCATAACTCCTTCCAATGATTCAGTGCGGGCTAGTAAAGATTGCTGCAAAGTTAAGTTAAGTGAAATGTTATTTAATACTTTAATAAATATTAATCTGTATTTCACTCACACTTTTAGGCACCGCAAACTCATAGTGAGTCTCCCGAAACCGGGGCTCCCAGTCATTAACATCTATTACCTCTAATGATATTTCAGCGGTTGTATTCGTCATGCCATCTGTGGCAAAAACTTGAAAATCATGACGGGTCATTTTCTCGTAATCTAAAGCTTTTGTTAATATAACTTCTCCCAAGGACCCGACACTAAAAAACTGCGAATTCACTGGATCGGGGATAGTGTATTTAAGATGTTTGCCCGGTTTATTAGTAGGTAAGGCTAAAATGCGATTTCCCACAGCCGTATCTTCTCGTATGCGCATGTGAAATTTTTTCTGTACAAAAGCCACAGCACTCATGTCACTGTGAGTACCTCCTGGTCTTGTTAGTGTTACCGTAGTTAAGGCATATCTATCGAGGTTATCAATTTGAGTAGCTTTCACTACCAATGTAGCACCATTCATTAGATCCGAATAGCCAATTGGCGTTAGTAAAGTTATCACACCACTGTGCGGATTTATACGAAAGAATTTGGTGTCTTGAGATTGAACTATACTATATTGTATTGGAGCACATATACCCTCGTCTTGATCTATAGCCTTAATAGGTTCTGGTCTTATTTTTAACTCTCCTGGTCTTCCATCTGCAGGCAGTTCCGCATTATATGTTTCTCTTTGAAACTTGGGATTTTGATCATCGGCATCGGTTATTACTACTCTTAGAATGGTATCGGAAAATTTTGGCGGCGTACCTTGATCTTGTGCTCGTAATTTTACTGTGAAATTTTGTGTTTGTTCATAGTCTAAAGGTTTTTTGAGGACTAATGTTCCTTCAAGAGGATTGAGAAACTGTACATACTCTGAGCATGAGCCCGGCAGCACTTGATATTCAACTGTTGAAAACGGTCCTGGTTGATCAGCATCTTCAGCTTTGGCTCCTTGTAAAATACGAGTACCGGGTACAGTAACCTCAGAAAGTGTAAGAGTATAAGGAGTTCCAATCCATTGTGGAGCGTTATCATTGACATCGATAACACGTACATTAACCGGTATAACGAAGCTCTACAAAAAAAATGAAAAACAGAAATTTAACTTTTTTATTTTTTTAGCGTGATCAAAAAGAAGCAATTTTTTGGCTCGAAAATTGAGAATTCATAATATCTTATCATCTTTGGTAACTAATGAATTATTTTTCAGTCGTATTCGTATGTGTGCAGAACTATTCAACACTTGATCTTACAAGCGTTAAATCGACTACAATGGAAAATTAACGCGGTGTCATAATCATACACTTTTTTCTCATGGCTTCAATTTTTAACAGGCTCAGTCTAGTATTAAATAAGTACGAAGAACAAAAGCTGATGGAGTCTGCAAAAGAATATATAGAAACATAAGAAAGACCTACGAGAGAATTTAGAAAAATATGAAATCATAAAGAAATCATGAAGAAAGAATGGAGCCCTATGAGAAACTGAACTGGCACTTATTTAATGAGGTTCCATTTAATATTTCGTATAGAACAATCCTATAGAAGGCTCAATATAAATCAAAGGAAGTCGCCACTTTTACCAAAAGCAACAAGTTTGCATAAAAGTGCAAGTTTTTATCCAGCACATTGAGATTTAACCTAATCCTATATAGTTACTCAGAACAAATTCGACTATTCAAGTTACAACAAAGGTAAAAACTAATACATTTTCTTAATTGTATATGTATGGTTGCGTGTTCGATACACAGGTCTTAATAAGTTATTGCTTTTCAACACAACCAAGCATTTCATGTTTGTGTGGTTAACAGAATTGTAAGAAAATTAGCTAAAAAATAATAAACCTATTCCTAGCTTGCTTAGTAGAGCTTAGTAGAGGATATAAGGAGGTCAAACCTCATCTTGAGTAGAAAGAAATATTATTGCAGTTATGTTTCCACGGTAGAAGAGACTAATTAGTGAAAAAGAGCAGCTCAGGTTTCACCGGAAAACAATTACTGGGTTTTTGAATAAATTTTCCAATAAGGATTCTTAACAACACTTCTGCATTCTTCAGTTTAGTTATTTTTCAGACAAATTGTTTTTGAACATGTTTGTTTATTAATGTCAGTTTATGTCCCTTGTCATTACTCAATACGTACTCTGTTTACTTTCATTGTCATAATAGCATTTAGTAAACGCTAACTAATCGTAACAATCCAAGTTAAACAGAAACATTGTGGTCAATGAACTTTCAGATACTTTAAAACTTTCAAGAGATTCGAGTGTATGAGTTAGTGAAATTATTTATGTTTGAATAGAATGTAAATAGACTTTAAAGAAAACTTGCTTTCATGTATGTGTTCCACATGAATAGAAGTTACTTATTAGTTTAACTTATACTCAGAAAAATTTGCACCGCAATAATTAAAGGTTCTAAAGTCGTTAAGAGGTTTAACTACATTCAGTAAACACAAACATTCAAATTAATTCCTAATTCTTGAAAACATGGAAATCTACAAAACAAAAACTTTCAAGAATGACATTATAAACGAACAGGACGCTATTTTCACACCATTAAAACTACTACAATTTACTACTTTTTAATATAAAATAAATTTCAAGAAATCTAGAATTATTTTTTTCATTTAGCCTTAGTTATTAATTGCGGAATTGAATAAGAGTTGAGAATATGATATTTATAATTTGAAAACACTCATTACGTGAAGTAAAGCAGTAGATCATATGTTTTCCATTGGCCTGAGCCTAGCACTTCACTGTGTAGTGGTACAGTGGATGCTAAGATCCAAAGAAATTTCTTCAAAAACCAACAAACTTGTCGCAATGGCCACAGGGTATTCAAGAAGTACTATAGAGTACTTATTTATAACCGGTGTACTGTACTCTCATTATAAAATTCGTCACACAGGTGAATGTGACTTTAATAACCTTGAAAGATGGAAAGTTAGCTGCAAACAGCTACTTGTGGCAAAGCCCGCATATTGCTCAAAAAACCTCAAACGGAAAAAATAGCAGTTGCATATAGTCGGAGTAACTTATTAGGATAATAATCAAATTTTAGCAATGGGCCACAAGTACATAAAATAAATGTTTGTGGTAGACTCAGAATAGGTTATAAGGTCAACAGTTCCGCCACTATTAACAGTGTTCCGCTTCAGTATCCACTACTTCATAATCTTCATAATAGGTATTATGAATTAGGGTAAGAAAGTTGAAATGGAACATTTTTGTAAAGTAGATAAAAAACCATATTTTTTATTAAAAAATAAAAACAAATCTTTCAAACTTATTGTTAAATTAAAATTCTGAATTATTTGTGTAGGGTGTAATATATGTACATAAGGGTGTCTACAAATCTAAATAAATGTAGCTGTTCGTGTGTTAACAACTTTGCTAACTACTTTCGAAGTTGTAAATGAAGTTTTTCAGTTGTTTTTAATTCAGCTAGGACGTATAAATTGAAAAGAGACCGCTGTCATAGTATAGGTTGTTATATGCCGGGGATAACGTAAAAAGCAAACAAAAAAAACATAGTTGGGCTATGAAATTTCTAATGGTTGTAAATGAATGAAAGTGTACAAAAGTTTTTGTTTGCTTATTTTTTTTTGTAAATTTTATAAATATTTAGGTTGTAAGGAGAGCTATAATTTTGTTATTGCTGTAATACAGAATGCATAGTTTTAGTAAGAAAATAGGATCGCAGGCTGAAATGCGTTTTAGGTATATATGTATGGATGTATGGATGTGTAAGTATTATAGCAATTTACACATAAATATAAATTTTAGTTTAGTATAAACTAAGTGTGTTAGCGGAAGTTATAGCTTCTAATTTATGGTCGCACATATAAACCACTAAAGCCACTCATGTACCAAGTTTTCTGAAATTTTACTACAATTTTTTTTTCTTTTTACGAGTATTTTTAAACAAAACATTTGAGTGTTAAAATAATATTTTTTTAAGGAATTTTTTTTAATATTATTTTTAAGTTAAACTCTTTCCTAGGTTATTTCGTCGAAAATAAATAAGGGCGTGTTTTTTAAATTACTTTAATAAAGTTTTTTAGATTAAATACTTAAAAAAACTAAGTGTTATGTTAAAAATGTAAGTTATATAAATGTATTTACATATGCATATGCATGTAGAGTAAATAATTGCAGATATAGTTCATTGCCTCCAAATTTATTACAACAAATACAATAGAATTTTTGAAATATTGTGTGGCTCCAAAAAGTCTTGCATACATTTTTCCGATATAATGAATACAGAATGAATTTTTATTTTTGGATTTAAAAATATTGCTATTTTTAATATTTTCACAATGGACTAAAATTATTATAATGATTTAGATCATTATAAAAAAAATGTAATAAACTGTATTAAAGGTGGCTTAATCGTCTATCTCTCATAGGAAACAAATACCCAGCAAAAATTTACATGAGTTCGTTCTTATAAAACAAATTATGCGAACACAATTCAAAAGCATTACATTGCAATTTCAATCTCAACAATGAAACTATATATGCAATAAAATACATAAATCACGCTTTTGTAAAAATTGAGCCTCCTCTAAGAATAAATGATTTAGTACAGTTTCATTGATGTCATCATTTTGGTCATACAAAAACATGCTGTGAATGTGGCTTAGATCATTTCACTATAGCTTGCAGAAAAACAGTGGAAACTTCACCCCTTTATCTTCATTGCATGTTAAACCTCACAGCCAATCATAAAGGATGTAGAATTTATCAAAACCTTGCTTCTAACAGGACTAATAGATAACGATAATATTCGAATGGACAAAGGAAGTTTAATATTAATGTGAATTCTGCGGATTATCCACAGTTAAACAATTCGAAAAACTGTGAGCTCAATCATAATAAATTTAATGTGTCGTTTTCAGAAACTGTTAAAGCTTCTAATATGAATGAAAACAAAATCCCCAGGATACGACAATATATATTGACACCAAAGTTCTTAAATCTTTGCTCAAAAAAGTCATAATTTTTAAATATGCATATAAAGGGTGTTTTTTTAAGCCCGATAGAACTTGAAATTGTAAAAAATAACACAAGAAATTAAATTGTAATCAAAATTTCTTTTTTATTCGAAGGATCAATACGTGACATTAACATTTGAAAATGATTTCGGGCATATGGGCACCGCGGCTGTTCTTGACGAAGCGCATTCTGGACGTCCAATTTTGGGCCACTTTTTCGAGCACTGCTGGGCGTATGTCACGAATAACACGAACAATGCTGTCCTCCAAGGCGTCAATTGTTGCTGGTTTATCAGCATAAACCAGTGACTTCACGTAGCCCCACAGGAAATAGTCGAGTGGTGTCAAATCGCACGACCTTGGAGGCCAATTGACAGGTCCATTTCTCGAAATCAACTTATCGCCAAATTTTGATTTCAATAAGTCGATGGTTGCGTTCGCTGTATGGCATGTAGCGCCATCCTGTTGAAACCACATCTCGTCCGGATCAATGTCATCCATATTTTTAAACAAAAAATCATTGATCATGGTGCGGTAACGATCTCCATTGACCGTAACGCGAGCTCCGGCCTCATTTTTGAAGAAATAAGGTCCGATGATGCCACCAGCGTGAAAACCGCACCAAACGGTGCATTTTTCTGGATGTAATGGAGTCTGTAGGGTCTGTTGTGGATTGGTCTCACTCCATATGGCTTAACAAACCCGTTAAGCCAAAAATGCGCCTCATCGCTGAACACAATTTTGCGATAAAACAACGGGTCAGTTGCCAACTGCTCTAGAGCCCAATCGGCGAAAGAACGACGCATATAATGGTCTCGTGGCTTCAATTCCTGCACCAGCTGGATCTTATACGGGTGTAGGCCGAGATCTTTGCGCAAAATTTTCCACGTAGTGGACGGACAGAGCCCCAATTCCTGCGACCGACGACGAATTGATAAATTTGGATCTTCTTCCATACTTTCGTTTACAGCGGCACAGTACGCACATTCCTTCGACGTGTTGGTGTTATTGCATCCTCTAGAGAGTATGTGGTACGAAATCTATCGACAGTTCGACGAATGGCTTGTTCAGATGCACGATTATGTACGCCATAAAAATGACGAAGTCGTCTATAAGTTGCGCGAATCGACGACTGATTTTCAAAGTAAATTTGGATAATTTCGTAGCGTTGTTCAAGCGAGAGTCTATTCATGATGATTTGTCAGAGTATACTGAAACAAATAAAAAAAATGTTTCATCAAAATTTCATTTTTTGTGTTACTTTTTACAATTTAAAATTCTATCTAGCTTAAAAAAACACCTTTTATAACTCCATATTAAGGTTGAATCATTTTTCATCACAATGAAAATATGCTAAGATTGTAATGATTTTAAAACCCAGCAAACCTGAGAACATTGTTATTTCTTACAGGCCAATAAGCTTATTAAGCATTTTTTCAAAGATTTTTTAGCGGTTATTTCTGAAAAGATTACTGCCAATTTTAGAAAAACTCAAAATCAGTCTAGATTATAAGTTTGAATTCAGACACGAACATGGCACACCAGAACAATGTCATAAGATTGTCAATGACATTTCTAATGCACTGGAAAGAAAATTTATACTGTTCAATAGTGTTTCTAGACGTTCAACACGCTTTTGAGACGTTGGACTTTAATATAAACTAAAAAAGCTTACCCCAGCCCCATTCTATTTAATCCTAAAGTACCTATCATAACTTTTTCGTAAGCATCAAAGGGAGTTATTCATATTTTGGTAGTACTAACGCAGGTATTCCTCAAGGTAGTGTCCTAGGACCTGTACTGTTCACCATTTTCACCGCAGATATGCCAACAATGAATAACATAATTATTGCCACGTATGCAGATGCTAATGCTTTGCTACCTTCTCACGAGTCACCAACAATTGCTTCTGAATTAGTACAAAATCAATTAAATCTAATTCAGGATTGGCTACAAAATGGAAAATCAAAGTAATTACTGTCACATTCACGTTAAGAAAAGACGATTGCTTCTCGGTTTATTAACATCGCACAGCTATACCAAAAAATAATACCGTAAAATATTTAGGCTTTCATCTTGATTGAAGATAATGGAAGGAACATATCCTAAAGGAACGTGGACAGCTAAATATAAAAATAAAGAAATTATTTTGGCTGCTAGGCCCAAGGTGAAGTTTGAAAAATAAAGTTTAACTATATAAAGCAATACTCAAACCGATGTGAACATACGCTGTGCAACTTTGAGGAATATTAAGCAGTTTTAACATTGAGATACTGCAGAAATATCAACCTAAAACCTTAAAATTACTGACAAATGCGCCATGGTTTGTTAATAACAATAAAATACATAGAAATCTCAATGTTACAATGGTCAAAGAATAAATTAATAATTTTAGTGAAAGGTACCTAATTAGGTTTAGTAATCACTCTAATATATTAGCTATAAATCTCTTAAATGATAGCGATGAAATCCACAGATTAAAAAGGTTTCGTGTACTTGACCCATCCTTCAGAAAATAGAAAAATGGACTTGTGTACTGTACAATTTTTAAATGAGCGTCAAAAAATTGTTACGTTAAAGATTCATAAATAATATTTTTCGTGAGAGTATGTGACGAGGCGCTTTATTTCTTAAGTATGTGATAAGAAATTTTAATGGCTTAAAGATTGAATAAAATATGGACAGAAACGTTTTACCATTCATCTGTTTGTACTTAATTTAGAACACAAATATTTTAAATTTTCTAATAGTGCACTTGAAAAAATTTGCAGGACCAATAATTATAGCTAGCAGATCTTGCAAAAATATATTAGCATGCGCCAGCAGATTTTTTTTTTAAACAAATAACTAAAAATTCTGCCCTTTAAAATTGTACAGCCAAAATAAAATATTGTAAAGTAATACTAAATTGTAAATTAACATAATTTCTATTGAGTGACAAGAATTAGTTCCACTTAATGGGTATTAACTTTATATTGTAGTTCTAACAAAATGAACTAGTTAAAAATTGAACTATGATAGAGCATATACTCTATGGAAACTTCATAAGAAGAAATAATAATGTTTACCACATTACTGTTTTTACTGTTAATATTGATTTAAAAACTCATTCTAAAAGTAAGATGATGTAGAATAGTCAGCCGTGGCCTAATTAATTAACAATTTTAAATTTATTACTACTTACCGGATCTGTAGAATGCCTCCGTAAGCATATAACATTAACGTATATGGAAGAAGGTCCATTTCTGCCCTCTTTATCTAATTCCACTGCTAACGATAAGTCTTTGGTACCAGGCACAATTTCAACTGGAGCATCTTTTTCTCTTAAGACTAAATTGATATCACCATTTTCTGCATCAGGATCACCATTAATGCGCAATTTACCAATAACCATGCCAATTTCGAGGTCTTCACTGGCTAAAAAACTTTCTGCAGAACCTCCTCCTTCCAAATAGCAACGGGAGTCGAGTATTACACCTTCCACACCTATAAAACAAATCAAAAATAAAAAAATTTTTGTAAATCACAATCAAATGTTTTAGCGTTTTAAGGGTTTAAATTATTGCAAATTTAAAATTTGTGTACAACTAGATCAGTGCATCTATCCGGTTAGCTTACCACTCATTTAGTTTATGCTCTAGTAAACTTAAATTTTTCATGATTTTTTAAGTATTAAATATGTAAGTACATATTGTTAAAATATCTTTTATAATTATTCTTTTAATATTTTTATTTGGTAAATAGCATTGTTAATTAATTTGTTTCAAATGATTCATGAGTTTTTTCTTTCATCAACTTTAATTAATTTCTGTGTTTCTATGAATACAATCTTTATTTAGTTTTGATTAATTTATTATCATCTTTTACACCGTTAAAAAGAATAAAACATGTGAGTGATTCCTACCTACTGATTAGTATATTCCAAATTCCCCGTTAATCGGAAAAAATCGCCTTGATATAGAGAAAAAATTTAATAACTAAAAATAACTGGTTCGTGAAAGTAACTGTGTTAAAAGATTTACTGAAAGAAGAAAAAAGTCTAAGCTTTCTGTAAAAAGTATAAATGAAGGAGAACAAAATTTCTTCAGGCTTTAAACCACATTTTGTATTTGCGATCTGTTTTCTTAGAAAACATTAAGCAAATCACCTTAATTAAAAACAAACTAACTTAGCTTATTGAGTTCCAGAGAACCCAATAATAAAAAAGCATACCATTATGCTTATGTATATACAATATTTATGTATATAAAACTATAAATAGTAAATTTTAAAACAATATATAATTCTAATTTATTTGTTTTTACTTTGGTTTTTCAAAAAGAAGTATATTTCAGACATAATCGTATTAAAGCAATATAATCTGTCACTAATTCCAATTGGTCTACAACAAAGGTCTTATGCAGCGCAGCAACCTCTTGATATGCACCACAAACGTTTTGCTGCTGAAATCGAACCACTTTTTTATAGCAAATTGTGTTATAATCCTAAAAATAAATCAACAAAATTTTTCTCTCACTTACAAAATAGTAAAGGACCTAAATTTTGGAACGTACGTTATAACAGTTTTTAAAACTTTTGATTATAAAATTTATTACTTAATGTCGGGACGGCGCGAACGCCATTCCCGGCTACCAAAAATTACACGCACGAGTTATTCGCATTAGGAATAATCGCGGAGGTCAACTCAACCGAAAGTGCAATGGCCAAGCCTCACTCCGGGGGAACCGCCTTCATGATCACGGTAACCCCTACGCCAGGTAAGTATGCTTGTTTTCCCACAAAGTAAATTTCTTATACCATTCTAAGTATTAACAGAATGAGAGATTTATTAAAAATTTATAATATATTGAGACGAGTTATTTCAGTTTATTCAAGCAATAGTGGTTGTTTTTGTTTTTTAATAACAAGCTAGTAGTATGCTAGTATAGCATTAATGTTGCTTCATGTGTTTGCAGTTTGCTTTTTCATTGTTTTTTCTTTTGAGTTATTATGCATACACACACATTACAATAGCAACGACAAGCAGTCAAAATGTTATGAACCTAGTTTGTGTCTAGCTAATTGCTACGTGTTTACGTTATTGTTTTCTATAACTTTTTAATTTCTAAATGAGAATAGTAATTTTAAAATTATAGTATTTTTTAAAATTGAAAGTTAAAATTAGAATAAAAAATTTTTAAGTGAAATAAATAATGCATTAATGCCCCAATTAATCATTGTATTTTTTTCTTAAGCTATTTGTCAAAATCGTGTTAATATTTTTAAAATATTTATTTTTTAAACAAAAAACTTAGTAATATTTTGGCAAGGTATACAGCACTCAAGAAACCCCGTCAGAAAATAAACAATTGCTGCTTGATCACTTTGAGGAAAGCACAACCATATGGCTGTTCATTTCGTTAATACGTACATACATATGCATTACAAATTTGTTCTTCTTTATTTGCAATTTATTTTCTACAGAAACCTTTACCCAATCTCTTAAATTTTACATCGAACTTAGCTTATTGATCTCCAGTGAGCCCAATAAAAACCATAATTTGTATGAATATTTTTAATTAAGGTTAGCAAAGTTAAATTATAAAGATACTGCAATCGTTATTATCTAACACAAAGATCAAGTACGTTTACATAGATAAGTATGTATCTTTTTTGTCATTTTTATTTCTAATGGCGAATAGGTTCAAATAATTGGTCAGGCTTCATAAATATCTGTCACGGAATTTGCCAAAATCCTTTTTAAGTGTTGGTAAACATATTAAGATTCCCCCGAATATTTTCATTGTTTGTAAACAAACATGAAGCGCTTATATTTGTTATTATTATGGACGGGTATATTCGAAATATTTCAATGTTTCTCAATATTCCAAACAAAAAACGTGAAATCAAAAACTACACCACGAATTATTTGAATCGAGAAAGTAAAAAATGTTGCTTTTTGAAATACAAATAAAATAGAACAAAAAAATTTTTAACATGCCGTATTACACGGCGGTAAGACAAGGAAAGAATATGGCTAGTTTCATAACTAAGTCTGGAATGGAAAAATATTCGATAAACCAACGTGTTTTAATCATTAAAACATTTTATCAAAATCAATCAACGATTACTGTGACGATGAGAAAGTTACGTGAAACTTTTAGAAGAAACAACGTGACAACAAAACGCACTATTTATCGTGTAGTAAATGATTTCAAAGAAAGAGGGTCTATAGGTGATAGGCTGAAAACATTACTGCTGCTCAAGAAAGCGTTTAAAACAATCCATCAACTTCAATTCGACGCCGTGCTCAGGAGCTTGGTCTTCACAAAACAACTTTAGCCACAATTTTGCACAAGGATTTGCATTTGTTTTCATTATAAGATTCAGTTGACAGAAGAGCTTCTGCCACAAGACCATTTACGCCGCCGTACATATGCCAGTAAAATGTTACAGGTCGCCAATAACAACGCCGATTTTCATGAATCACAATGAGTAACGAGGCACATGGTGTGGGCTTGATTAACATGTGGTATCAATAAGACGGTGCCACATCGCACACAGCCAAGATTACAATGGAATTACTGTGAGACCTCTTTCCACAATAAGTTATTTAAAGAAATGGCGATGTTGCTTGGTCTTCATAGTCGCCTGATTTGACTGCTCCGGATTTCTTTTTGTGGGGATATCTGAAAAGCTTAAACAAAATATAATATGAAATTAATGAAACATCACGTGAAATCTATGAGAATGTAATGAAAAATGTGCTCAAAAGGGTTCGCATTTGTGTGGCTAAAAGGGGTGGACATTTATATGATTTATATGATATGTATTCTATGCATAATTGCCCACATTAAATAAAATATTTATCAATATACCTAAGTTCCATTCGCTTTCAATTAAACAAAAATTATAAACAAACAAAATAGTATGCCTTTCCGGCGGACACTCTGTATATTTTTAACAGATTTTCCATAAGAAAACGACATTCACGGCCTACCAATATTCAAAGTTTGATAATTTGAATTGAATTTTTGTTGGTATCTTGCTCTTTGGTACGGTTCCAAATAAATAATTGTGTACCCTTTCTTTTCCAATAAACTTACTTATATCTCTACAAAAAGCATCATAATGCCTTTTAATGGCGTACTACTTTTTTTCTTAAAGCTTTAATAGCCTAACATCATTATTAATTTGGAACGAAACGTTGGTAAAATTTTGAAAATGAGGAAAATACAAAACTACATCTTAGCATGTAGAAAGAGCATTTAAAAAAGTTCCAACTCAACATTAAGCGATTCAGCCAAGTATAGTACACAAAAAAAAAATAGAAGACACGTATGTATAGTACAAAAGTAACAAATATTGAACTGTACTTAGCAGTGTTTTGCACTAAGCACATTGTACCATTTTTGGCAATGGGTCATTAATTTCCTTTACTGCAAGAAACTATTGAGGATGCAACGTTGGTAAAAGAACTCTGAAATATGGCAGGATCAATAATATTTTCTTTGTGCGTTGACGAATGAACGGACATATCAACATATTAAAATATAAAGAAAATATTTGTGATTTTTTTCGACTTAGTCAAATTTCTCTATTGTACCGCCAAGAAGATTATAAATAAATCTTAAATATTTTTAACAATTTTAATATAAACTATAAAAAAAAAACTTACTAGGCCTCGCTGCGGATGCCGACAGTCATCAGTTTTGTTTTCGTCAGTTTAATTAATTTCAGTGTTTAGATATATACAATATTTATTTTAGATTCATTTTTATTTATCATTTTTTACACCGTAATTTGTGTATCCCAAATTCCCCGCTAATCGGAACAAAAAAATCACCTAATCTAGAATAACTAATAATATTTGGTTTGTCAAAGTTGTTGTGTTGAAAGATTTAGTGAAAGTAGAAAAAAAGTTTCAAGGCTTTTATAGAAAGCAGATTGCAAATAAAGGAGAAAAAAATGTCTTAAAGGATTAACCCAATTTTTACACATTTACAATCTTTATCTGCATATGTAAGTATATAAAAGGAAATAAATGTTAATACAAACATAATTCTAATTTCCTTGTAGTTTTATGCTTTGATTTTCGAAAAAAAAAAACATATTTCGTACGTAATAAAAGTAATGTTTATTATCACTAATTCTGATTAGTCTACAACAAATGTCCTCCCCCCTATCCAAGTAATATCTTAAATATGTACCAATTAGGCAAATTGTTTGCCGCTAAAATCAAACCACGTTTTAGAGCACTTGGTAACAATGCTTCTAAAAAAATAACATTTACTGTAAAAATTTCTAATAACAACCCTTAAACAAACAAACAACAATTGATTTTTTTTACCCGTATAAACAACAAACCATATCAAAAAATACATATCTAATAAATATAGCCCTTTTTCTTAGTTAAACTATTTAACCAGATGTCATCATGTTTAACGTTCAAAAATTTTAAACCACATATAAGAAATACTGCACTTACTAACATTTATTATTTATGTCGGGACGGCGCGAACGCCATTCCCGGCTACCAAAAATTACACGCACGAGTTATTCGCATTAGGAATAATCGCGGAGGTCAACTCAACCGAAAGTGCAATGGCCAAGCCTCACTCCGGGGGAACCGCCTTCATGATCACGGTAACCCCTACGCCAGGTAAGTATGATTTTCTCCGCTCAAACGTAATTACTTATACTGCTACACGTATTAACTGAATGAGAAATATAATACAAATTTCTTATAAATTAAATAATAAGGCTGAGTTCATTCAAACATGGTGGTTGTTTATACTTTTCATTTGCCACACAATAATACGTGTGTAAATGTGTGTCTTGCTATGCGTTGTTTGTTGCTCAATTTTGTTTTGTTCCTATTTTTTTGTTAATGTATTTTTACAACAGCACGCTACAAACGACATCTTGATGGGTTATATTATCTTTAGTATATGCGTATGCCATTTATTCTTTTTAAGGATTAGAAACATCAGGCTATTGTGAAAAACTTTCAGAGTACTAATTTTGTTATTTTTTTAAATACGTGTACACGTTGTTTTATTTTGAGAGTGTTAAATTTATTTTTGTATTTGATATGTATATTTGACGATTGTCGTTAGTCGCTTTACGTAATGATGTTCCAAATCATTCACTGCTGCCACCTTCCATTTTAAAATATTAATTAGGCGATTTTTAAATTCGAATGTGGAAATATATATTGCTGTTCCAAGTTTACTGCTTTTGAAAGAAAAAATTTTGTTTTAGTTTTAATTGTTTTATTGAAATTTTTTTAAATGATATGCTTCAGCAAAACCTCCGGAGAAACAAGTTGTAAACAAATCATGCATTGTTAAATAATTTGCGAATCATTCATAGATGAATTAATTCTGTTTATACAAAAACTTAAACTTAATGAAATTTGTGTTAATCCAAATGAATTTGGTAATTTGTTTCCATTTCAAACGAATTTGTTAAGGAAAATTGCAATTATTTTCCAATACAGTTGATATCAAAGGATTTTGAATTAATTCGAATAAATTACATAAAATAATAAGCAATTCCTTCCTAACGCATTTGAAATGATTGAAATTTCAAATGATTTTGTAAGTATCTACAGTAACCATCACTATCGTTTTAACATTAAAATAGTCAAGTACCGTGCTACAGGAAAGGGATAGAGAAGAGATGAGACAGGTGGTGAAATTAACTGTCGTATAACTATCCTTCTACTTTCACCACCTGTCGCATCTCTTCTCTATCCCTTTCCTAAAGAATGTAGCACGGTACTTGACCAAATAGGCAGTTGCCTGAAATGCTACTTCTCTTTAAAAAAAATATTCAAATAATTTTTAATGTAAAAGACAAGTAAGCCTCGTCATGATAAACTGAAATTATCAGGTCACAAAATTTAAAAAAAGTATTATTAATTGCTTCTTCAATATTAACTTCGTTTTGTCGTTTACTGTATTTAAAAAAACTCAATCCTTCTTGAAAAAACAAACTTCAAACATAATGTTTTCTTTGATAAGGAGCGGAGCCAGAACATGACTGAAATTTTTGTACTGATTATTTTTATTTTGATTCTCATTTTTCTTTTTCCTAGAGCCGCTTTTGAATTTGATTGATTACAACTCATTTTTATTTCCTTTGTTTAATTAAATTGATATTCTAACTTATTTTGAATTCATAATGAAATCAAAATCAATTCAATCCAAACGAATTGAAAATTAAATGTAATTTAGTTTGAAATATTCAGTTGAATTTGAAATGAATTGTAATTCATTTTACTGGTTCATTTTAACTGAAAACGAATTGCAACTCCTTCAAAAAATTTTAATTAGAAACGATTTCAAATTCATTTATGATGATTCATTTACAGCTATCTCGGGGATACAAAATATTTTTTGCCGGGACCAAGCTTTTTTATGTATTGATTCAGTAATGTTGTTGTCGTCAGAATAAGTAAGTAGAATTTCTATCCAGTTGAATTTGTACCTTGACGAGTAGAGTTATGTGGTTATTTTATAGTTGTATATGTTGTTATTTGTTATTTTTTTTAATTGGCGATTTTCCACTAATATTATGTGGCAACTATCGATTCAAAGAAGAATGTATAGACAAACCAAAGGAAAGCATATATACATACCCAACAAACACACAAGTATGATATCAAATTCCCAATAAAAAAATTCATATGTAAACATAAACTATTTCTAATGAAGATATAAAAAACATTGAGGAGACATTTGACTTTAAGTGTATACTAGCTTTTTTCAACACTAACGTTTTTGTTTATACTGGGCCTTCTAGTATAATAATACTAGTACAAATAATTTTTATTTCTTAGTAAAAAGTAAAACTAAACATAAAGGAAAGCTTAACCAAAAATAAACTAATTAATTATTTTTAATATAATAGACATCAACGTATAATAAATTTTATAAAAACAATTATTTAAAATTTGCTCATTTAAAAGCTACACGAACACGAAAAAAATGAGAAAAAATCGATTTTCAAAATAAAGTTTAAATTTAAAAAAAAAAATGGATTCCTCTGTCATTTGTTCTATAAATAGTGTTTATATGTTTCTGCAAAAAGTTTTTATTTAAAATATTGTATACAAAATGTAAAGAAAAATTTCAAAAATTAAATACAATTTTAGATGTTGGCATATTATAAGCATATTATAACCATATTCTATATGGTCCATAAAGAGAAAATGACATATATTAAAATTACAAGTCTTGCAAAATAGATTATTAAAATGAATATATAATTTGCGATAGCGTCTTCGTGCTCTCTCTGATCTAAAACTAGTATACGTTTTAATAGAAGGACTAAACTAAAATTCCAAGTATTGGGTGTACTTATATTAATGAGCTTGCTTCATTATATTAATTTATTATTTATGTAGATTAGACTATTTTTTAAAACAAAATCAAATCAGTTTTGTTAGTTTTGCCTTAAAATTTTGGGTAATCATACATATCTAAATAAAAATAATATAAAATGTATAATTATATGACAGAAAAATAAAATCTTGAATGCTATACTATGTAAATAAAATTGAATTGAAAACATTAAAAATTTGCTTTATGACTAAAATAAGACACTCTTAAAATTTCTCTATTAAACAGATTAAAACAAAACTTATCCTAAATGTTCTAATGAAAATATTATTTTCCTATGACTCAATAGATGACAGTAGAAAGGCGTAATGTGAATTTATCAATATTTCATCAAATATCATCAAATATCGAAAATTTTTTAAAATTTATACATTTTGCATCTTGAATGCATTCTAAAAGGGATTTTACTGATGTTATTTTAGCTTCATTTGAAATGTTTGGCATTGTGTTTGGTAGGTATTATACAATTAATGATGCTTTTTTTCTTTTTCTGTCAGGGTTGCAATGCAAAAACATAATTTTGCACCAAAAATAAAATTTTGAATTGTACTTTTCCATTCCATTCATTTCCATTTTTTTTAAGATTTCAATTAAACTAAAAAAAAATATTACCGTATTTTTTACTGGAATTATCTTATTATCGTTTGCTGAAGTTATAAAAGTTAATTCATGGCCTTTACTTCCATAAAATAGGACAGTAATTTTATATTTACGGACATATACAGTTAACAAAAAAAAAACTTTTACAGTAAGAATAAAACTTAAAATTACAACAATAAAGAAATATCACGTACATATACATATTAGTATTTTGTGTTTTTTGACATTTAGCTTCTTTAACGGCTAAGAGTCTTTTCGTCATTGAATGGACTAGATTTTTTGTTACATCTCTAGGAATAGAATTCCATATATCCTTTAAGGCGATTTTTAGGGTTTTTTTTGCTAGAAATCCGGTAATCCTTTAGTTTAGTTCTCATATACATACATATGACCACAAATGCTTTCTTTATCTGGTTTAAATCTGGGCTTTGTGGATAAGAAGGCAAT
Organism: Trichopoda pennipes; assembly: GCA_030448955.1. Classification (NCBI taxonomy): domain Eukaryota; kingdom Metazoa; phylum Arthropoda; class Insecta; order Diptera; family Tachinidae; genus Trichopoda; species Trichopoda pennipes. The sequence goes on along the minus strand of JASKUP010000012.1, from coordinate 6,760,651 downwards.
ACTTTTATCGTATTATAAAGCAGCCATTCCTACTACAAGGGCTGAGTGCTTTAGATCGTTATCTTGGACGAATGCGAAGCTATCACCCAAACCAATTTTTTTAGCAGATTGAGCCCAACTGTTTTTTAAAATATGTAAATAATCCATTTTGTTCCTGTTTTCTTTTACAAAAACAAGGTTTTCCACTTCATTTGCACTCATAGCACCCCAAACCATTACATATCTACCAACGTGATTAACAGTATGTGTTATATTACGTGGATTCAAAGCTTCTCCTTTCTTTCTCCATACAAATTTTCGTCCGTCGCTGCCAAATATATTGAATTTAGATTCGTCTGTAAAAATAACGGTATCCGAGAAAGCATTGTCTTTGCCAATAAACTCATTGGCATACATTAGGCGCTTTTGGGTATTTAATTTGAAAGGAGGGGTTTCTTGCGAGCTGCATATCCATACAATTGTGTCAAATTGAGGAAATTTCTTACCGTCTGTGGAGTCACACCAGCTATTTTAGAGTTTTTAAGTTTTTAGCAATATTTACAGCAGAAATTTTTGGATCTTTCTTCACAAAATGTAATATTTTTCGCTCAATCTGAGGAGTATTTGTTTTTTGGGGCGACCACTTCTACTAGGTCTTTCTAGAGAATTATTTTTATCGAAGGTTTTTATTACGTAGTGTACGGAACAGTGTGCTTTTGTAACTATTTTCTCGATTTCACGTATTGAATTATTTTCCTTCCATTGATTTATAATCGGTTCTTTTAAATCTTTTCAAATTTGTATTTTTCTTCATTTTCTTTTTCAATATTCGGAAATGCGTGACCAATTAGTTAAATTGCCTAACTTCGAACTCGATTTAATTAATTCTTGAGTAAAAGATTTGAAACGAGACCTTTTGTGAAAAGAAAATAAGAGGTGTACAAGTTTTTTTTTTGTCCAAGAAAATGACATATTTTTGTTGTTGTTATTTTTTTCGTTATATATAAGCATTACAAAACCAATTTTGATATACATTTATAATATGGATCTCAAGCTTTAATTTGTGTTTAATAAATTTTTCTTTCTTCCCATATTTTTATTAATTTGATTTTCTTTATTCTGAGTTGGTAACTGTACAAGTTTTTTTTTTGTTTACTGTATGTCAGATTGTGTCAGAAATAGACCAGCATAAAACTTCCCAGTTAGCTCATATACATACATATATAACACAATTTCTAGTAAAGCTTCATATGAGTTTCGGTTTACAGCCGTGCACACTGTCTAAATGAATTTGGGGGAATTAGAATTGTTCAGAGGGTATGTATGTGAGTGCGTAACTTGCGTGCTTAAAAAATTGCTTTGTATTTAGATTTTTAATCAACTTTGTCAATTAAAATTTGTTCAAACAAAATTAATTTGAATAAATGTTTAAAACAACTCTTACCTCAAAATAAAAACTTTAACCTTCTTTAGCAAAAGATACTTGTTGTTCAATGCAAAATAAACTGTGGCAAACTTATTAAAAAAATTCAACAAGTTTTTGAATGATTTATGAAGAAATACTTGTGAATTAAAAAAAGGCAAATCGGTGAAGTATGAAAAATAATAATAGGAGCCATAACAGTAGTAACGTATGTATATAATGAAAAAGAACTAAGAATGCATTTGTACATAAGCACAGGAAATTATAAAAATAAATTATTGAAGCTACATAAATTCATCATAATGTCGCATGCCATAATATACGCACGTATATCGTAAAATAAACTTAAAGAGTAATTCGAAATGATGTGAAATTTCTTCAAATCACAATTTTAAAAATCTGCTCTTTTCGGTTCAGGTTAAATTATATTATAACAACCATTTTGTCACCTATTCACAGTTTAAAATTATTTTAGATGGGTCATAGTAAATATTAGAATTTAAAAAAAGTAATATTTTTTTATATTCTAAACTTCAGTGAAACTCTATTGACAATTAGCTTGTTTTAATTATTTTTCTCCAAATTTACTAGTCCAACTGCACTTAAGCACTTAAAAACAAATAAGTCCTAAAGCTTGAATAATTATTTAAAAATGAAATTTGCATTTTTAGCAACATATAATTATAAATGAGTATGAGATTTTGAAAAATTTTCATATGAAAAAGTATATGACAAGTATATGATTACCACCTATGCTCACTGTGTGTATACTATTTTTATGTAAGTCCTTTTTTACTTAAGTTACAGAAACTAGATATAGGCTAAACACAACAAGAATAACCAGGCACTACAATGAAAACACGAAACCACGGACACTATAGTATTGCTCATAATATATGCACGTATATCGTAAAATAAACTTAAAGAGTAATTCGAAATGATGTGAAATTTCTTCAAATCACAATTTTTAAAAATCTGTTCTTTTCGGTTCAGGTTAAATTATATTATAACAACCATTCTGTCACCTATTCACAGTTTAAAATTATTTTAGATGGGTCATAGTAAATATTAGAATATAAAAAAAGTAATATTTTTTTTATATTCTAAACTTCAGTGAAACTCTATTGACAATTAGCTTGTTTTAATTATTTTTCTCCAAATTTACTAGTCCAACTGCACTTAAGCACTTAAAAACAAATAAGTCCTAAAGCTTGAATAATTATTTAAAAATGAAATTTGCATTTTTAACAACATATAATTATAAATGAGTATGAGATTTTGAAAAATTTTCATATGAAAAAGTATATGACAAGTATATGATTACCACCTATGCTCACTGTGTGTATACTATTTTTATGTAAGTCCTTTTTTACTTAAGTTACAGAAACTAGATATAGGCTAAACACAACAAGAATAACCAGGCACTACAATGAAAACACGAAACCACGGACACTATAGTATTGCTCATATAGTTTTTAATTTAATAAACATTTATTTTAAAATCTCCAGCTTTTAAAAACACCCTTTAAAATACTTTATGTAAACTTCAGCGAATTGCAACATGTCTTAAGTAGATAATTTGATTAATAAGAAATAAACACACTAACGACAACGACAAAAAGCACAAATTTATATCTAATCATTTACTAGTAGTTAAATTTTAAAAAATATATATATTTTTAAAATTATAAAAACAATAGCTGCAGCGTATAATTACTTTTAAAGTTGCGTAGTAGATACCCGTACTTTTACACAATTAAATTTAAAGAAGTGGTTTAGTAGTAAGCAAAGACAAAGAGTTATATAGACCCACAAATCATTGGGCCAGAACACTTTTGTCTTTAAAGTTGTCAACCATACGAATATGATTTAATTTTATTATTATTGTAGAGTTTTCCTTTTGCCTTCATAATGGTAACTGCATTATGAGATTCAGCACGTAGATGTTTATTTTAATTTTTGATTAATTGAAATGAAATTTTTATGGACATATAATTTCGGAGGAGTTTCTTTGTTTTGGATTACAGTTTTTTTTTTCATATTTTACTATCCAATGATTTTTTTTTTCTTTTTGGTAAACCTCACCCAGTTCAATTAAAGAGTTTTGAAAGAACAACGTGACATTAATTAGACATATAGTAAATTGTAAAATTTAAGAATTTTAATTTAAAATTGAATTCATTTCAATTTATTTAAAATAAACAAAACGTAGACTGTACTTTGGAGTAGATATATGTATGGAAAATATTTTATGGCTCTAGGATTTAATTTATCGGTATTTTTGAAACAAGAAATGTCATTATCTGTCACTAATATTCTTAAATTATACAATAACTTTATAAAAGTACCAACAATCAAAATTTTTTGGTTGTCACACTATCGTAAAAAATGATTTTTAAAAAGCATATTAAGGATATTATTTTTTATGGCTACTAAACTACTATGAGATTAAGATATAAATTACCAATTTTCTTTTAAATGAATCGGCCCTTCAGCTTTACCAATAGGTAAACACACCAATTTAAAAAATATCTACCATTCCCATATAGAAGATTTGCCACGCCTTTTTAATTTCTATGCACTTATCTTCACGGAAAAAATATGACACGTTACAGTTAAAGAGCACTCTACAAATAATTACCAAAATCAAACTGTCTGTCCAAACAATATTCTACTTTTAGCTAATGGTCACATTTTAAAACAAAACAAACACCGTTTTCATAAGTTGGCAATACTTTAAGTTAGAATTTTATCGGACAGATAAAAACTTTTTGAACTAATAATTTATTATTAATAATAATTTATTATTATTTATTTATTATTTATGTATTTGAATTAATGAAAAATAAATACAAATAATTAAAGTACATAATACTAAATATAATATGAAATTATTACTAAGTTTAATAATGGAAAAGAAATATCAAATTTTTTACAAGAGCTTAAAGATTCAATACTTAAATAAAGCTTCTACAGAAGTGGATTGCTACTTTGTTATGACAAAACTGAAGATACGAAAGGTTTCGTATGTCAAAACATCTTGCTTTGTTGCTTGAAGTTACCAATACGTTCAATGAGAATGTGCCAAAGGGGATCGGGTTATAAAAATTCAATTTACACGGAAGTTAACTTAGAGTGAACTTAATGGGTAACATAAACAATATGAATATTTCATTCTTAGTTGTTGTTATTTATTATATTATTTTACGAAGATGCTTAGTTTAAGTTATAATAGGAAATAATTATCTCTAAATAAGTAAATGAAGTAACCTTTTGTGTCTGTTTACAAATTAAGACGTTTCTAAGAAATCTTATAAACACAAGACAAAAACAGTATGCTTCATTAAAATACAACGAAATAAAATAAAGGAACAGAAAACAAAAACAACTAACACAGAACAAGAGGACACACAGCCAAACAGGCACCTACATTGAATAATGATAACAACAACGATATGTCATGACGATGAAGTAAAATTTTCTTGTATATGCGAGAACCGTTCAAAATAGATATATAAGCTTCCTCTTATGGTCAATAGCGCAGCTTAAGTGAAAACGTTGTTTAATAAAGACATTAAGATAATAAAACAGTTTTTAGGTGTTAAAGTGGTAAAGTTACCATCATGTATTTTTGTGCGCATACAAGTTAAATAAATCATGTAACTTTATTTGAAACTCTAAAGTGTTGTGTATAATTTCTTTGCATCCAAGAACAGTAAATGTAACAATATGTTCGATTCAGTGTAATGCGATATAAAGTAGAGTGTAGTATTTTTTATTCTTTTGCAATGGCAATAATTTTTGTAACCTTTATTTCGTAATCCTAGAAAACTAATATCAATATATGTGTCCTAATGACAGCAAGACTTAGTACTTATCATTTTTAAAAAGTATTTTTTTCTTAAGACTAGTAGATTTGTAGATATTAATTTTTATTTCAATTTATGATGAGTATGAGCCTATTCTTTTCCAGTTAAATGCATTTTAAAATGCGTTTACAACTGTAATTTAAGATTTCCGCTCTATGAAATGCGTTACGCATTAAAGTGTTTAATAGAATTGCATAAACTTAATAAACAATAATTTTAAAATTTGAAATATTCTTCGCTTTAAAAATAAATTATTATTTTTAATAAAAGTGAAGAAGGTTTAAATAAGGGTTTGTTACATATGGCAATATTTATTCACGTACATATAAGTAAATATATGTATGTGAATATGCATATCTTCGTATGGATAGATGGATATAGATAGTTAGGATAGATTTATTTCTTTTGCTTATTTTCATATTGTTGTTTGAAATAAAAATCATTAAGCAGAACAAATGTGGTACTTTTTTAAACAAAAACAAGCTTAATTTGGTTGTTGAACTTTTTTTTTAAATTCGTTTACTAATAGTGTTAACGCTGTTTTGTTTTTTTTTTTAGGAAAAATAAAAAATTTCACTTTTCTTTGAATAGTACATATACAGTGTACAGCATAAGTCTAGATACTTTAACATTTTTACGATTTTTGAGCGAAAATTATGTATTTAATAAAAACAAAAGAGAAATAAGGAATCTTTCCAGAAGCTCTATATTTTTGCACCGCAAAAGTGTAGGTACCCTATGAAGAGAAAAAGAGTAAATTTAAAATTGAAAGATCCTTGTTTTATAATATATCTTACATTTGGTAGGATATCCCTTAAGGCGAAGAACTTCTTTTAACCGATTTGGCATTGAATATACAAGTTTTCTTGTGTATGCGGGTGATATTTGCTATCATTCATTGAGAAGTAAATTTTTGAGTTGACTTTTGTTTGAAATCTCGTAGATTCGCAAGCGTTTTTTCAAATAATTCCACAAATTCTCGATTGGGTTTATATCGGGACGTTTTGGAGGAGTATTAAGCATTAAGGGAAGTATTGCAGGCAAGCCACATCTTCACATCAGCAGTAGTGTGCTTAGGATCGTTGTCCTGTTGGTAGTAGTAATCACTACTAATTCGCAATTTTTCCGCACTTTGTTTGAGATTTTTCTTGATAATATCTAAATACTCGGTCTTGGTCATTGTTTCCTCAATAAATTCCAAATTGCCTACTCCTGCTGCTGACATACATTTCCCCACACCATTATACCACCTCCACCATGCTTAAATGTTTTACGCCTGTTCTTTGGATTGAGTTATTCATTTTTCTTCTCCACACTAAGAAAGTCGCAGTACAAAAGCAAATTGTACTTTAAAAAATCATCTGTTCATTTAGGACAGTACTTAGGGAAAAGAACATTTCTGCCTATAGCTTTACTCCTAGAGATTAAAGGAGGCAAAGCATAATTTTTAGGGGACTGTATTTTAGGTCAGATAGCAATGAAATTAAAGTGGAATTGGATAATCTCATTCCGGATACAATTGATTCGGTATCAAAATTTTCAACAGGATTTTCAAAAAAGAAAGGGGTGGATACAGGTTTAGTTTTGGTGTTTCTTAAACCAAACCGGAAAGTTAGAGAATTGGTAGGACCTTAATTTATTCTTAACCAGGTTGTATAGTGGGAAAGGCCAAAGGCAAGTTCAATAGTTTCGCAATGTTAGAGGTGTCGTTATTCTAGGAATTGTACTCGTCCATATGCTTGTTGCAAATGTGATAAAAACATGGGCCAAGTGAGTGTAACTTTATGTCTGACAGTAATAAACTGCCTTTTTATGTAAATTGCAATGAAAGGGAACACTCTTCGAATTACAAATGCTGTTGGGCGTACAAAAAATACATAAGCTATAGTAAGAAGGTTTTTTTAGAAGCAAAAAATAGAATAGCTTTAGCTACGGCTAATGTCGAAAGGGCTATAAATCAGTTCAGCATTCCTAGGTAAGCCTTTCGCTAGCTTATTTAATGAAGTTCTAAAAAGGAGCAGAACAGAGACGCTTTCTTAAGTTCAGGAATTTATGAGGGTACCAAAAATTATATGCGCTGTGGATCCATTTACACTGAACATTTTTTAGGATACCTATTAATCCTTAACAAAGAATCAAGCCAAGGGGGAGTGCTTGAATTTAATGAAGGATATACAAGTTTATGGGCCGTAACGTGTTGAATTTGGTAACTTTTAATGTCGGTTCTCTTGTCCACATGGTAAGGAGAATTGAATTTAACATTATATTGACTAAATTAAGTAAATATCTGTTATTCTTTTTAACGGTCTTTTTTAATTAATTTAACAATATATATTTTTTCAATATTTCGCTTTCCTATGGAAAGCTTCTTCAGGAAAATTAATTTTAATAACAACAATTATTAACAAATTGAAAAAAAAATTCTTTTTTTTAAACATTTGACAAAAAATTTATTTATTTATATTTATTTATTTAAGATAAAAAGCTCGATTAAAAAAATAAAAAAATTTACTAAATTAAAAATTGATATAGCCTTTTTGCAGGAATTGCATTCACCTTCAGGTTTGAGTGTATATCTTGATAACTTTAGAATTGCTAAGGATAATCCTTATCGCTATTAGGCATCGCCACTACTATTATGAAATCGATGGATTATTCGTTTATTAGTGTACTTGGTCTAACTTTTCCAAATTTATTTGTTGAAATTATAATTCCGGTTAGTGAAGTCGTTCGAAGGATTCTTTGTAGTTCGATCTATTTCCCGGGCAACATCAATCGTCTAGATATAGTTAACGGCCCATCATCTATCCTAAATTTTTCTAATGAAAAATTTATTGCTATTGCAATTGTATAGACATACTCGTATATATAAACGGGATCACCCTATTAGAATATCTGACTGGTCAGTAATCCAAATTTTAAAAATGTTTGGTTTCATCATTTGACTTCAGATAGAAGTTTAAAATGTATATTCTACCAATTTACTTTAAGTGCACAAATTCCAACCTCTTTACAGAATCTACATTTACCGTTCTTAAAAAGATTTTCAAAGAAGTTATTTTTAATGTAATTGTTCGTTAAAAGTGAGAATTAATACAAGGTAATAGTGGTTACTTTCGATATTATATCATTACAATTTCATATGCATGAAGTACTTTAAATAATGAGATATCTTGCGGATTTCCGCTTAATAAGTTAAAAAATGAAAAAAAAAAAAAACAAAAACAACAATAACGTTGCAAAAAATTAAATACAACATTCATTGAATTGGAAGATAAATAATTATGTTGATTAAACATTTTTATTAAAAAAAATTCCATTAAATTTCTTAAAACATAATTATTTGTAACAAACTCTCAACTTTCTTTTTTGTCCACATTAAAGTTTGTGGTAGCCGTTTTATTGACATAATAACTTTAATTTCATTTTAATCTTTTAACATGTTTTGTTAATTTTTAACTGCTACGTGCTTTGTATCACTTGATTTAAATGTCATTTGATAAAGTTCATTTAAAATCTTTAGCATATTTTGAGTTGAAGTTTTTCTCTGTATTCTGCTATTTGATTTTGTTTGTACTACGATTTCTCTCACGTGTCATCTGCATAAGTATGATAATAAGATCCATCAATACCAAATTTCATAAAGTTTTTTTTTGTTATGAACTTTCATGGAAAGTTTAACGATGTAAACAAAAATATATTCTAAATCTTTTTGCTCTTACGATTTAGCCAAAAGTAACGCTTTTGTTGATCATTTCATATGTGTTTCTTAAACAGATAATTTTTATGTGTACATTTTCGTACCCACAGTCATGCTGCTTTGGGGGAAATTGACAACTTTATAATAAAACAGCTTTTGTGCCTCTCTCCTGACATGGGAAACATGCACCAATTTTTTTGCATTACAAAACCTGTTATTCTTTTATTAGAAATTAGTGGACCTATGTATCATTATTATGTTCTTCACTAGTGCCAAGCTTTACTATTAAGAAAACACAGGATATATTTTATAGTTTTTAACTTGTATGTTTAAGAATTGTAGTATTATATAGACTTGACACTTATGCCACAGAAAACACATGCTATTAGTAGAATACACAACCAGATAATCGCTACTGATAGAGATGTACACTGTGCACCTACATACTCATATGCTAGATGACGTGCAGCTATCTAATTACTCATCTTTTGCTTATATTGTTTGAGTTTAGTCCCAATCCTCAGTTCGTTTAAAGTAGTTAGTTTACCTGATCCTTTCCACTTCAGTGAGATTAGCAAAGCCGTTAGATGTTTAAGTAACCCACCAGATAATAATTCTGCAATTAAATTTTGTCGTTTTTTTTAGCTACAAAAATGTCAGATTGCAGATAGCAGCTGAATTTTCTTATTATTAGAAGATGGTGATCGTCCTCTCCTTTTACAGACTCAAATAACCATCAAGCTTGTGCCTGTCATTAGCTATGTTAATAAAAGGTGTTTTTTTTAAGCTAGATAGAACTTTTGATGAAATTTTGATAAAACATTTTTTTTTATTTGTTTCAGTATACTCTGACAAATCATCATGAATAGACTCTCGCTTGAACAACGCTACGAAATTATCCAAATTTACTTTGAAAATCAGTCGTCGATTCGTGCAACTTATAGACGACTTCGTCATTTTTATGGCGTACATAATCGTGCATCTGAACAAGCCATTCGTCGAACTGTCGATAGATTTCGTACCACATACTCTCTAGAGAATGCAATAACACCAACACGTCGAAGGAATGTGCGTACTGAAGAGAATATCGCCGCTGTAAACGAAAGTGTGGAAGAAGATCCAAATTTATCAATTCGTCGTCGGTCGCAGGAATTGGGGCTCTGTCCGTCCACTACGTGGAAAATTTTGCGCAAAGTACTCGGCCTACACCCGTATAAGATCCAGCTGGTGCAGGAATTGAAGCCACGAGACTATTATATGCGTCGTTCTTTCGCCGATTGGGCTCTAGAGCAGTTGGCAACTGACCCGTTGTTTTATCGCAGAATTGTGTTCAGCGATGAGGCGCATTTTTGGCTTAACGGGTTTGTTAATAAGCAAAATTGCCGCATATGGAGTGAGACCAATCCACAACAGACCCTACAGACTCCATTACATCCAGAAAAATGCACCGTTTGGTGCGGTTTTCACGCTGGTGGCATCATCGGACCTTATTTCTTCAAAAATGAGGCCGGAGCTCGCGTTACGGTCAATGGAGATCGTTACCGCACCATGATCAATGATTTTTTGTTTGAAAATATGGATGACATTGATCCGGACGATCAGTTGATTTCGAGAAATGGACCTGTCAATTGGCCTCCAAGGTCGTGCGATTTGACACCACTCGACTATTTCCTGTGGGGCTACGTGAAGTCACTGGTTTATGCTGATAAACCAGCAACAATTGACGCCTTGGAGGACAGCATTGTTAGTTTTATTCGTGACATACGCCCAGCAGTGCTCGAAAAAGTGGCCAAAAATTGGACGTCCAGAATGCGCTTCGTCAAGAACAGCCGCGGTGCCCATATGCCCGAAATCATTTTCAAATGTTAATGTCACGTATTGATCCTTCGAATAAAAAAGAAATTTTGATTACAATTTAATTTTTTGTGTTATTTTTTACAATTTCAAGTTCTATCGGGCTTAAAAAAACACCCTTTACAAAGCTGGCAGGCACCTAGAAAGACCTAACAGTTTACGTTAATATCAAATATTAACGGCCGATGGTCTAACAAATATTGAGCATGTAATTGACATAGGTACTGGTATTGACAAAACTTTCTATATAGTTTGATGCTGAAAGTCATCATTAGATGAAGCCGTGATCCTAAACTATATGTTATTTCTATTATGGTTTCATGTTTTGTAGAAAAGCTCGCCAACATTATGACGTTTGTTGTTAAGTGGTTAATATTTTTATAATTTTCTTTTGTATAAAAGAAAAACATAAACAAAATAAGAGTCAACGAACTTAAACATTTTTGTGCGGTCTGCCCCTTAAACTATTTTAATTGAAGTGTTTTTCACCTAAAATGTTTTAATTTTAATAATTAAAGCTAACAAGCCCCAGTAAAGATCGCTTAACTAGCAAACATCTGTTGAAACATGTCCATTGACTTTGAAAACTTGTTTTCATTTCTCACAATTAATGAAAAACTATTAAAATATCCACATAAAAACTACTTTTTAAATTTGTGTTATCTAAAGCATAAAAATAATCATTTTTTTTGGTGTAACCATAACAATTTCATAATAATTGTCGTTATTAAACCTTACAATTTATGATTATGGTTTTTATTTCACTGCTATAGGTGATATAAACGAGTTTTGGAGTTGTTAGTACATACTTTTTTTTTAAGTGTTAAATAATTTTTTAAATGGAAAAAAGTTTAAAAAGAAACAGCGAATTATGCACATTTTAAAGCAGGAATGACAACTGTCATCACAATATTACTTTTAAGCGTTTATTTGAAAGAATAATTATAAAATTTATGTAGGCATTTTACCAATGGAAAAGAAATTAAATGAATCAGTACAGGTTAGGAAATGCATCGCAATCATGAGTAAATTAAACACAATTTTTTCCTATTTAGTAGATTATGTCTGATTTTTCTAAGGTTGCCTATGAAAAAAAAAAATAATTCCTGCGATTAATGGACTTGAAAAAATTTATTAATTTATAAATAACTAGCGTACTCGTGACTGCTTTGCTAGTCACTTCTTCGACATTCTTCGATCGATTTTGGTTTGCGGTATTGTAAAACAAAGCACGTGAACGTGATACATATAACTGACCGTGCGAAAAACAGGGATCGTTGCAAAAGCTACACGTATGGGGAACTGAAGCCAATTAAAATCAAGCGGAAAATCTGGAGGAATCATAGGAATGCGTGGTATCAACACATCCTCGCCCTTATATTTTTATAATTTTTGCTTCAATCACATTTTTCATGACTTTTTTGACTACTAAACGTGTCCCATTGCAAAGTCGTAGTTGGTACACCAACTTTCACTTGTAGGCGGTGGGGTGGCAGTCCAGATAACTCAAGCGAATTTTAAAATTCGACTGGATAATTTACAACATCATCTGGATTGGTAACAGTGTCAACCGATTAGTAGGTAAAAATTTCCCCGGGAATGTCATTCAAAATTGTCACATTGATATCCGAAACATATGCATTTTTCGCAACTTAGCTCTTTCCCCCAATCAATCATGGTTTCTTAAATTTTGTGCAATAGCGGGGAATACATTTGTGACCAATTCTTGTTTTGATTGTGCAAAGTAGCAAAACTTATCTGGAAGCGTAATCATGTTTGTAGTGGGGTCAATTCCAATTGCGCCATTCCCAATATCTAACAATTGCTTTGAAAAACGTTCGGCTGATTACACACACACACACAAAATGCAGCAGAATATGGAAAACAAAATTCTCTATTTGTTTGCACATCCACTTGCTATGAACATGAGCATATTTCGATTTGTATTGCCGTCGCATTCTGTGCAAGCACACACACACAGCAAAGTACAAACGAAAACACACATTTCATTTGGTACAAAACATTGAGTCGTAGTAAGCAATGGAAAACAAATTTTGATTTTTTTGAAAAATATGTCTTGTTTCAAACACGCACTGTGGACGCACTATTGTGTGTAAACGCATGAAACAAAGATACACACCAGCGGTACACGGCGCATCTCGTCAAACACTGGCAACCAACGGACACCTATTTTGGATTTAATTTTTATATATATATATAGATTGACAAAACTTTGGTAACTTTTCTCTTCAATTTCAGTGATTTTTTATATTCTTTCAAACAATAAATTTTGTCATATTTTGACCATGGGGCTTGAAAACAATTAAAAAAACATTTCATACAAAGATGTGAAAGTTCACAATTTTTTAACACTTTATGCATGACCAAAACCGAAATAAACACTTTTCGAATGACAAAGATTTCGCTAAGAAATAAGGATGTTTTTAATAGGGGTATGGAACTTTTGACATGGAATAAAACAAAGAATATTGTTTTGAATTGACATGAAATTTACATCATTCGTTTTCTGGCAACATAATTTAAAAATTACTTCTATCAGTGGCGGTCACATATCACTGCTGACTCGAACGTAGTTTAATCTGGAGGTCCAATTTTCAATGACTTTTTCCACCGTTTGCGGCTATATATACATATAGGCAAAAACGTGGCAAATATTGTACTCCAAGTGCTTAATCGTTTCGGGTTATCGAAGTAGACTAACGATTTCACATATCCCCACAGATCTTTGTGGATCACACAACCATCTAGACTTGTGCCTTGCGGGGTAAAAAGGAGCCAACTGGAAAATCCACTATATTTTCACAGGAATCAGTAAATCCCCAGAGTTCCGCTATTTGTCTCTTTAGGCATTTAGCTGTTCTCTGACTGATTATTGAGGTAAACCCTTGGGGAGTATCGTGGTGGCTGTGTTTCGAGGCCCTCGTTTGAGTTTGGGGGTCGGATCATTCACAATGAACACAATGAATGGTCCAGGTCCAGTGAGTATGAATGCCGTCGTGTTCTTAATTATATTAAGCTTCATGCGTTCTGGACCAGGAGTTGGATAGTCTCCAACTCTTCAGCAAGGAGTGAAGACTGCGGCATACTCCGGGCTTTTGAAGTTGCAACTAGGAGTGACCGAAGGCCTTCTAGGGTGAGGATGACGCTACATTTCATCCACAGTGGTAATGAACCATCATCTGATTAAGGTCCACGGCCAGGTGCAGATGTAAATCTTATCACGTCATCCTCACAGAAAGTAGAATCTAGTTGCGTTAAATCGCACGTTCTTGAAGGCCAAAAATATGCGGTTACTAAACATATCCTTCAATAAATTAATTGCTGTATGACCTGTTGCGCCGTCTTGTTAAAACCACAACTCCTGCACCTAATGGTTGTTCAATTGATGAACGAAAAAGTCAGTAATCATGGCTCTATAGTGGTCACAATCGTTCTATAGAAGTACGGACCAATGATCCCACCATAACAAAATTCGCTTATAAAAATTGGGATTCACGGTAGTGTTGTTTGAACCCAATTTGCACAATTTGGAAGAGTTGTTCGGACGTCAGTCTATTCGTGTTGAAATGCTAACCAAACTAAACACAAATAACTTGAAAGCTGGTAAAAAAAATTTTGCCAACTTAAAGTTCTATACCTCTATAAAAATCCCCGATATTACATTTAAGGCGATGGCGCATTCTCTATTACAACGATCTAATCATTCATCAATAAGATTTAGTTTTCGTTTTTTATTTACTCTTCTGGTTGAGAGCGTTTAAATTAATGTACTCGTTCATTATGTACCCACGAGCAACAACAATACAAAACGGAATGTGAAAATAATTCTCAATGTTTTGTTTTATTCACAAGAAAAACATTTCGTTTTTATTACTATCGTGCCCTAATATATATTAAACATTTCACTTTGAAGAGAGCAAGTTATGTTACAGATATATATATATATATATCCAGTATTAGTTTTTTGTTCCTTGAAGTTCGAATTTTCATCATATTAATCGTGTTGGCCTTTTATTTATAACTAAATACCACAATTTAAAGTTTTGTTTTAACAGATAAAACTTTGTACAGCAAATACGAAAGTTAAACAAGCGTTTATTGGAATAATGCTATACGAATAATACTGTTGCGAGTGCTGAAAAAAATGTCCTCAACAGAGCATTTCCATTACATCAAAATCTAGACTAAATTTAAATTTTTTTATTTATTGTTTATTTATATTTATACGATGCAATTATTGTGTTGTGACCGGAATTGAAAAGGAATTTATTTTTAAAACAAAGTATTTCTTTGATCACCATATTTTGCCAACCTAAACATAATTCATGATACTCCCTACTTTAATCCCTTAATGAATGTATTATTTGATTGTACCTATTAACAGCCAACAGACACTGACATCCACTATTAAAATGTCTAAAATATTATCAATTAATTGAACAATAATGATTATTATTAACATACTTTTAATTAAAATTAGTTAAATGATTTAAATTTTACCCGTAAAATATTTAAATTTATTGTCTTTTCCTAGAATAGAGACTGTCGAATAAACACTTATTTGTTGAAATTGTTTTATCTTCTTTATTTAAAAAATATGACCTACTTCAAATAGTAAGTTAAGTTACTCCAATCATCTGATCGAGAGTGTTTAATGTTATGTACATGGTTAATTCAATGGCAAGCAAAATAATATAGTGAAATAAGCACTTACCACAATAAATAAGAAATATCAATCCCACAGCAAAAATCCATTGATAAATAATCCACATTTTGGTGCTTGGTTATCTTATTGTTATTATTAAACGTAAAAATCTTATTTATACTTAATTAATGGGTGTAATTATTTTTTGAATTAATAACCGCTTATTTAGTGGTCAAGTTGTTATAAATTTCCGCATAATTTGGGCGATATGACAACATTTTGCATTATAGTTGAATTTTAAAATCATTAACATGATTAATTCACAAAAATCACTTCACTTCTTTTTTTTAAGTTATTAAAAAGAAATGACGCCACAATTTATAATTTTTGTGATTATGTTTTTATGTTGTAAGTGATGACAACGTGTTTGCTTTTACTGCAGCATTTTTACAGATTTGATATTTTTTTCACTAAGAATTTACTATTTTTTTTAAAGGTTTTCCTTTTTTTATTTTTAATAACTTTTACACTACAAGTGGAAGTTGCTGTTGCACGCTACGAGAATAAAATGAAAATACCTTGTAGTCGTTTTCAGCTTTATTCATAAAATATTTATGTTTTTAATATAATTTTGTTTTTGCTTCGTTTGCTTACTTTTTGCTTATTTTTTTGCAACGATATATGTACGTATGTATAACTATGTTTTTAACAAAATCTTAACTTTGTTATTACTTTTTTTCACTAGTATCTGATGTACTAGAAAAACGCTGTTTCAGCTTTTAGTAGAATTTCGTATATGTTGTACTTTTTCAAAATTTATCAGATCATTTTCATAACAGCCCATTATTTATGTATGTGATATGTACTTATTTTAGAAAATTTATAGTAAATTAAGTTTTTTGACATATTTATTATGACTATGTGTTCTAGTTTGCTTATATTGTTTTCTATTATTTTGTTGTATGTAGGGTAATCGTTTCTCTTTATGCCAACATCATTTTTTAAATTGCTCTAGTTTTACTTTTAATTTAAATAATTAACTTTGGAATATAAATTACTTAAAAGATAAAGCAATTGAAATATAAGAAAGATTAAATTTCTCTTGAGCTATTCTCTCTGAAGATTTTGACTAAAACTTTCGAATCCTTTTCTTTTTCAGTGTTATTTACCTTCAATACTTAATTTGTTTATTAGAATTAATATTATATTCACTGTTTCTTTCTTTTGGTGCTCCACCAGGTGAATCCATGAATATCTATTTATTTACTTTTGAGTTTAAAATAAAATTAAAATAAAAATACTTTAAGCATTTATTGAAATACAAACAACAAGAATTTGCAAGTGCCAAATGACATACAATTGCATATACCATGCTACCAGCTACAGCTAAGCTACAATAAAAAATAACAAGCGCGAAAAAATGACGGTTTGTTCGACCATTTTCTTTGAATGCTATTATAAGATATAATATAATCTATTCAAAATCGCATGTGTGGCGTGAAAATTATGATTATTTATTAAAATAAAATGTGTGACAATCCCTAAATTTTTAAAATATTTTTGTATAATAAATATAATTCTTTAATACGATTACAGTTGCAAGTTCAGTTTTATTTGTTTTGCTGGATTTTGCGCTTTTTTTATCTAGGACAGAGTTCAACCAGAGATTTTTCTGAAGAAGTGAGACTTATATCTTCTTAATATAGCAGCTGAAATCATGCTTAAAGTATAGGTCTTTATTTTCATTAAGTAGCCAAATCCCTGTTTTTTAAAGATCTCAAGTTTTAAAGATCTCTACAGTTGTAATAGAAACATTGCTGTGTATCGTGAAGTTCTGTACCGATTGACACTAGTTTTGTATCTCGGATTACACAACAAAGCTTCGGAAGTACCGGAGGTAGGGCAGGGAAGGGAAAAATAAATGAATCTATCTAGGAAAAAACGCCATATAACAAACTATTTTAGACGATTAGAAGTATCAGAAAAATACTCTTAAATTTACTCTTAGCAGTATTTAGACTTTCGAAGAATTTTTTGCGGACAAGAAGCTGCTACTTGTTAACAAGTTTTAATGGTATTCAAGAAGTTTTAAGCAAGGAAAGCAGGTATTGCTTAAACATAGTCTAAGTACTTGAAGGTGTAAGAGAGATCGAAATTGAAGAAAATACGATTGAGTTTTGAAGATGGCATCTTAAGGCATTGCTTGCCATACTCATGACCAACTGAGTAAGTTGGCAAAAACTTTTAACAGCCAGATAACACTGTAGCTAGAAACGGATACCATAAGTCTAGAAAATCGAGGTTATTATGCTAACAATTTATTAAAATTCGGGGCTTGGGACCATCAGTTGTAATTTTGCACTTGTAATTTTTTTTGCCCCTTTTAAGTCATTGCAATCAACACCTTTAGTACGACAACCACCCTCTTGACAAGATTAAAAGCCATTAATTAAAATTTATGTCAGAGACTTTCCGATTGTAGTAGAAAAATAAGGGAAAAATGAAACCAAAATTTAACTTATAAAGAAATGAAAAATATAAACTAAAATAGAAAAAAATAATAAATTATTTTTATTTTGGTCACTTCTTAAAAAAACAAAAACAAGTGAAACTCTAATGGACGGGTTGCATGTTGTAAGCAAAGCAAAATGAAAAAATTAATATAAAGAAAAAAATGCAACAAGAACCAATTTGAATTAGAAAGCAAATGAAGATGGCGGAGGGAGGTTAAAACTTACTAGTGGACGTGTAAAGTTTCACTGCTTAAGCAAAACAATACAAAATTACTTAGCTCTTACTGACATTTGTAAGGCATACTAATACATGTGTACAGAGTTGCAGGTGAATGACTTTTTCTTTTTATGTTTCCTACTTCCGGTCAAGTTTATTTTTTTAATTGACTGAAGCGCAAAAAAAGGATTGTTGTTGTTAAGAAAAATACTTTTACCAAGCAAATTTAAGCATGGGGTAAGTATGAGAATAAAAATATTTGTCATGCCATAAACATAACTAAAAGTTAGTAGGAATTGTCAGAACATGTTAAAGTCTGTAATTTTTAAGGATGAGAAAGAAAACAAATTGGTTTATAGGAAATAGAGAAAAGAGACAGCTTGGTTTGCTGTAACTGTACTTGAAAATGTTAGTTTAATCACAGAGTCTTCCAACAAGGACTGGAAACCCTTAATATTATATCATTAAGATGTCTTTTTTTTTAGCTGGAAAATATATACATCATAAGTACCAAATGGGAGCTGGTTTTCCACGTAAAACTATAGTGTGCACAGGTCCTTTAATAATAGATTTCGTCAAAACTGACTGGTTAATTTATGTAATAAAAGTTTAATTTTTAAGGTCAAAGAACCAAATTGGAAACTGTTATTGGGAAACGAAAACAATTGGTGTAACGTTGCATTTTTTACTAAATGCAAATGTAAAAACAATTTAATCTATAGCCAGAAAATGCTTTTGAATGTAGGATTCAGGCAATTCAGATTAAAGCCTTTATCATAAGCTGTCATTTTTACTGCTACCACAAGCCTTTTTTAAGCGAAATGCATTTTTCTGTACTCGAAATTAATTTGTCGTGCGTAATTCCCAAAGAAAATATAATTGCCAGTTTAAAACCGAATTACAAAAAAACTGCGGTTGTGCTAGAAACGACAATCCGTTTTCAAGACAAATATGCTTTTATAAACGAACGTTGCAATCAAGTATCGTTATAAAGTATTGAAACAACATGAAATCTCTTCTGTCAAAAGCCTTTACTTACTTACTAAAATTCATTAACAAATTAATTAATTTATTTAGGCTTAAGTTCACTGTTTTGATTAGCGTAACTAGAAAATATTTTTGAGCAGGCTACAACAAATTAACGTAAATTGTGTCACATATGTATAACAAATTCCATAAAAATAAACCGTTCAGCGAGGAGCTAAATTGTTTTA
Organism: Trichopoda pennipes; assembly: GCA_030448955.1. Lineage (NCBI taxonomy): Eukaryota > Metazoa > Arthropoda > Insecta > Diptera > Tachinidae > Trichopoda > Trichopoda pennipes. The sequence goes on along the minus strand of JASKUP010000012.1, from coordinate 6,741,216 downwards.
GGAGTTTATTAGCCCTTACCAGATAGTTCTGCTTACGACAATGACTGTTTTCAGTGGAAATTAAAATAAACATAATTATCATAATTATAATTGAAAAATTTATTATTTTAATATTTTAATAATTAAGAAAAAACAATTTTTTTAATTTTTTGATTAATTTGATAAATTGTTTATACACTTTTTGTTTTTCCTGAAGATGCCAACCCATGGGTTGGCCAAAATGTCGAAAAATAGTATAAAAAATAAAGATTAACTGACTTTTTTGTAACAAAAAACCCTAAATTAATAAATTACTAACAAAAATTAAAAGGGTCGAATAAGTATTTAATTTTACATAACTGAAATTTTACACTTAAGTAAATTAATTTATTCACTACGAGATATGAAATAATTTTAGAACAACAGCCAGAAAGGACGGAGGGAAATGACAACGTTAACATTTTTATTATTTATAACTATAACCATAATATTTGTTATTAGAGCAAAAAATTGTTTTAATTATTATTATTTTCAATACTATTACTATTAATAATAATAATAATCTTGGATTATTGCTGTTCTTTTCTGTTGTAAGTTCTTGTTCGTTCAATAACAGTGTGTTTTAAATCGGTTTCAAAACATAAATTTATTAACTTAAAAATTCATCCACTTTGCCGCCTAAGATAAAAAAATACCTTTAACCAATTAATTGGTTTCAATAAACACTTTTCCTTAATTTTATTTTTTTGATTATCGTATTTAATACTTTTTTGTTATAACATTTTTATATTAATTTCAAAAACCTTTTTTTATAGTTTAAATAGACCAATTAAAAAAATCATAAGTTATCGAGTTTTCTTTTGAATATTTAGTGTTTTAGAAATTTTAATAAATATTTATTTAATTCAGTTTTCAATTTTTCTTTTATGTTGTTGTTGTTACCGCGACCGTTTCAATTTGTAAACTGATTTGTAAAAAAGTGTTGCTAATGCCAAGGAATACCAAGCAACCGGTGAGTGTATGGGCTGCGACTGTAACGCATTATACTTACAGCCACACATACGCTCTATAAGCAGTCAATATTTAGTGGTAGTAAAAGCATTTAAAAGGTTTGTTTAAATATGAGTGTTTCTGTCCAAACATATTTTTAACTGCTAACATCAACCAGCAGACATGTAGTAAAAACAATGATGTTAAATACTGAGCCGTCAGAAAAGCGCCTGCACTATTAATATTTTATGCACATTTTTATTTTCAAGTAATTAAATTTTCAAGGAGATTGTTTATGGCTTACAAAGCCTCTTCGTAATTTGTCAGCGTGCCCCTGTACGCTAGCAGGTAGTGTACTAGCTTGTCAGTATGGGGGTTGTGGGTTCGATTCCTAACGAAGACCTTGGGGTTTTTTCAGTACAAAAATAAAAATTGGCTGTCGGTGGGGCTGCTCAGCGATGAAGGCATAGTCACTGGTCGCTGTGCTGTCTTTATACGGCATTTAATTTCCGACTATCCTTCTACTTTCACCACCTGTTTCATCTCTTCTCTATCCCTTTCCTAAAGAATGTAGCACGGTACTTGACTAAGTAGGCATTGTTGCCTGAAGTGCTACTTCTCTTTATTAAAAAAAAAAAATTTTGTGCGTAGTTTTGATTTGAAGATAAGGGCTGTAAACACTCCGTGATCTCAAACAATTGCTTGCGAAGCCTTTTAACTAATTTCGGAGAATAATTTGTGAGATCTGGCATTTTACCCATGGCAAGGAAAATTGTTTTGTAAAATGACTTTTTTTTCGTTTCGAACCAGCACTTAGGGGATGACTCCTACACATGCAATGCAATGTGCCAGAATTAGGAAATCAGGTTATGGGGAGGAGGAAAGAGTGAGAAGTTTTTGTGGACATTCAGTTTGACTTTCCTAGATTAAAAGTGGCAGGAAAGACTCTGAAGGAAGTTTATTCCACATACGGACTGTCTGCTCAAAAATGAATTTTCCCTTCGTTAGAACACTTACCATTGCAACAGTGAAATACAACCCACATTGCATCGATGCTCCAGAGAATCAATAGAGTTGGATACTCCACTATCCCCAATGAGCCTCTGGGCCCTCTGCTGTACACGGTCGAGCAACTCTAAAATAGACTTTGGAGCGCCAGCCCATACATAAGAGTACGGAGTTCGGATGTAGTGAAGTATCTCTTACACCGTTTTAAAAAACCGAGGCGCTTGAAAGCTTCTTTAGAAACCTGAAAAATGGTTTAGTCCATCGAACATCACATTGAATTTTGGTGCCAAGAGCGTTCGATTTCGTAGTACTATTTTTTTCCCATAATAACAGATGCAGCACCATTTCCGAACACAGATCTATGCATAAGCATGCAACATTGCGTCTTACGGGCACTAAAATCTACTCTATGCACACGAGCCCATTTCGAGATTGTTGTGAGATAGTGATTGAGCGTATCATTTATATTCCGCCTTTTGGAACCCACCTCCAATTGGTCCGGTCTATTATAAAATGAATACGAATGGTAAACGGTGCTGTCATCTGCGGAAGAGTATATAGGGTTGAAAGTTTGACAAAGGTCATTCAGAAAAATAAGAAACACGGTAGAAAGAACGGAGCCTTGCGGTACCCCTGAATTAATCTTGAATACGTTTAATGAAATCCTATCTATAACAACATTTGTCAATAAAATGTATTAAAAAACAAATGAAGTTCTCGGGATTAAATTTGTACCCGGTTTTTTAATGATTACTTCGTATAAAAAACTTTGAAGAACCTTTTATTTGTGGATTTGTGAAACTGACTTAGTGATATTTCTCATTACTTTCGGTTTGATATTTACTTCTCTGTTATTTGATTTTTTTTTATTATTATTAATAACTTTTTATAGTTTTTTAAACGATCTTTTTATCTTTATTTCTTTTCAATATTTCGCTTTCCTTTGGAAAGCTTCTTCAGGAAAAAATTTTTTAAATTTTTGAAAACAAAAAAAAAAAGCGAAATATTGAAAAAAAAAATATATAAAAAAAGATCTAAAAAAAGAAAAAAAATATTTATTATTAATAACTTTAATTATTTAATGCAAGTTAATATTGAATATGCAGATTTGCATTTTTCAGCTCCAACGTGAATTCAAACCTTAAGAGCTTTTATCACTAAGTTAAAAAACGAATCATTTCTGCAGACAAATAGTGATACTAAGGTAAGTTCTATACTTTTACACAAAAAGAAATCTATATGCATGGAAAGATTTCAATAGAATAGAAAATACACCTCTTTGCTTAAATCTGCAAATTTTTTGAGGAAAATCGCTACGTTTGCTTTCATCAACATTTTACAAGTGTGTTATTTGAGCAGAACAGAAACTGAAATAGAAGTGAAGCATAGAAAAAGAGTTTGAGCTCTTTATAAAAACCTCTGAATAATGAAGTATTTACTGTTTTTAAATGTTGCTAGATACCACTACAGTTGTTAATACTTTTATTAATTTAGTGCTGTTGTATGTTTTAAGGTTGCTGCATGTGATCAAAAGTGATTCAGCCGGAGAGTAAAAAAATTTTTTTTGGTAGCTGTTGCTGGCAAATACTTTTTACTATTTTCGTCGTTTTTTTCATTTTCTTCAGTTCAGTTTGTTTTTGTCTTGCTTTAAAAAAAAAGTTTATTTTGTTTTGTATGTATTTAGCTGTTTCTTTGGACGATTTTACAAACGAGTGCAAGACTCTAGGCTTGTTGGAGTAAATGTAAAAAACAAATTTGTGTTGAAAATGTTTCCACATCACTCGTCAAGCGTTTCAATTTATTTATTTATTATATTGTTACTATTTTTATTATTTAGTGGAGTATAATAGTGGTGGCTGAAAGTGGAGTTAATATTGTAACCATCAAGGTACAAGTATTAAATAAAAACTGCAGCCAACTGCCAACATGTCGTTTGTAACTTAAAACTAAAGCGCACGCGCACATGCTCTTCTTAACAATGTAGGGAGTGTGAAGAAAACCTCTTGTTCTTTGATTCAAACTTTTTGATTTATGTATTTTGACTTTTTTTAATTATTTTTTTCTTTAATTCCTTATACATATGTATTTTTTTTATGCCTATTTATGTATGTACATATATGTTTGCATTTCCTCTGCGAGTTTTTTTTTTACTTGTTTTAATACTTTTATTAGGAATGTTCATAAAGGGGTGACATGTCACTCTTTGTGCTTTTGTTTTGCTTGTTCTTCCCTAGCAACGTTCTCTATTTTGTTATTAAACAAATGTCCAAACGAGTGCATTTTTTAAAATAATTTCACTTTTTGTTGCAATTTTGAGGCAGTAAAGTTAAGTAATGATTTCCCTGTAGAGTTGTTTCAATAGAATTTTTATGCTAATTTAATTATAATTTTTTTATGTATTAAAAAGAATAATAATAAAAAATGTAATAATTTCATTATGGCTATGCCCATTTTAATGAAACTCGAAACGTACCTAGGCAGATATATATATTTATTTTTTGAAAAAAAAATTAATAAAGTTTTAGGATTAGGCCGTAGAGGAAAAACAAACATGCAATTTTATGCAGCTAAGCCGGTCTTCAACTATTTTGAATAGTGGACCTGGAGAAGAGGATACTTTAAAGCTTCTAAGTTCTTTGTATGAATGGTGAGAACTCACGCCAGCAGTACATAAAGTACTTTGCCATGGTCGTGAGATAATAGATTCCAAGAAACTGGAAATTCAGATTTTAGAAACGTTTAGCTATTTAACATAAGAGAATGTTCGAGGATGGCTCAAAACCAGGAACTTATGAATTACCTTATCCTATCCTCTGATCCCGTCATTTCATTATTATTAGAAAAAAGTGGAATAATAGTTTTATTCCATATGAAGGAGAAAACTCACAGAAGTTTTAGAGCAATAACTACAGATGTAGTTTTTAAAGAGAAAAAATAAGACAAAAAATAATAAAAATAATTTTTTTCTATTGTATAAATAACTAGATATATCAAATTAAAAATGTTTGACTTACCTATCCTTTGCCTACAAACACAAATGAACCAAAGATGCAAACACAGTGCAAACACAGAATTTTCTTATGGTACACATTTTTCATTTTTACATATAAAAAGAGAAAAACTTCATTAGAATGCGAGGTTTGCCAGGCTCCTACAACTTAAGTATACACGCTTCATACAAGTGATTTGTATCAAAGGAAAGCTTCCAGATTAAAAATTTATTATTATTTTTTTCGCGTCGCATTTTATACATGTAATTCTCCTTAAAAACTGTAAATTTTGAAGTATTAAATACAAAAGAACCTTTAATGAAACGGTGAAATAAAATTTTATTTTTTTTTTTAACTTTAACATATAAATTCCTTAAACCTTAGAAAAAAAATTTTCTAAGAAATTATTTTTCTGGTTTCTCTGGCTGTGTTAACTGCAGGGCTGTTAAATTCTTTTTGGACTATATAGCCAAGATATGGAGCTTTAATAATTTGTTTATAATTTTTCAATCGGTGCTTTGCACTTCGAGAAATATTGGTTATGTTTGAATAGGGCTGGAGGGTGGACGGTTATCATTTTTGATGCAATTTTTCTTTTATTCGCATTTGCTATAGATTGTCTTTTAAATAGTATTAAAAAATTTACTAGTCCCAAAGTAAGTTTCAATTATATAAGCAAAAAAAACATACCTCCTTTTTGGGAAGAATCATAAAAAAATGGGTGTTTTTACATTTTCCCAATTCAGAGCGTTGTAACTTTTAAACGAAACCTGCTATCGAAACGAAGCCTTCTACTGTTTTATTATAAATTTTATCGAGAATGCAGCTAATATTTTATAATAATAATCCTAATATAAATAATAATAATCCTAATATAATAATATATAAATAAACCACGTCAAAAATACTAAGTAAAGGACGCAAATGGGACATGCATATGTTAAGGTTGGTCTTATCACGCTTTTAAAAATTAAATTTTTATTTTGAAGGCCAAGTGAAGAGCGTCTATTCAGTAAAGGCCACAGAGCTCTGATGGCTTTTAGGGATTTCTTGCCGATTTCGTCAATGTGCCTTGAAAAATTAAGTTTCTTATCTAAACATACGCCAAGATATTTTACATCATTTCTTATTGTAACGCTCTCACTTCCACACCTAATTTGTCGACTTGGTAATCGTTTGGGGGAGTTGTTATAAGGAAATATGATACATTGTGTTTTGTTAGAGTTGATTTTAATTTTCCACTTATAAAAATATTTTATGCATGAAGCAAATCCTTTTTCCATTTTCTTTAATAATGCCTTTGTCAGTTTGCTAGACGTGATTAAAGCGGTATCGTCTGCGTAGTAGGCAACTTTCAAGTACGAGGGCGGTGAAAAGTCCGAAGTATAAATTGAATACAACAAAGGTGATAAAATTGAACCTTGTGGTAATCCAGTAGAAATTGTTTTTGGTGACGATATTGCACCATTAACTGAAACAATAAATGTTATCTTGTTAAGAAAATCTGCAATAAGCTTGCACAAATGCTTAGGTATACTAGTCTGGAGCAATTTGAAAATTAAGCCGTTGTGCCAGACGGTATCAAATGCATAGAAAAAGCAGAATTAGGCCTGTAGACTGCTTATTTCGCTTATTCGCTTTTATTTTATTTGTAATGCGATTTATTTGGTGTACTGAACTGTGTTCTTTCTTGAAACCAAATTGTTCTTTAGCTATTATCGAGGTATTTTCAACGACATCGCAAATTCGTTTGTGAATTAGTTTTTCAAACAATTTTCCCAAATTGCTTAACAAGCTAATGGGTCTGTAACTGTTGGGACTATGCTTAGGCTTGTTTGGCTTAAGAATCGCAATAACTTTTGCTTTTTTGAAGTGTAAGGGGAAATAGTTGAGTTTTAAACAACTGTTAAAAACTATCATTACTAAATGAACTGCTTTGGGCGGAAAATTTTTTATTAGTAGGTTAGATACTTCATCAAGACCAGGTGATTTTGAATCATTAAACGAAGAAATTAATAAACTTATTTCATTAAGCGAAATAAAAGACAGGTTTTCATTGTCAATGTAAGATGATTTAAATCGATTCACTTTGGAGTTAACAGATTTATCAATTGAATGCTTGTATGTAGATGTGAGCTCATTTGCAGCCGAAAAAGTATCCGACAGTAGTTGTGCTTTTTCCTCATCTGTTATAATTTTTCTGTTGCCCAGGTTGAAAAAAGGAACTTTGTTGTTAAGTTTTCCTCTTAAGCGTCTGGAAATTTTCCAGAAAGACTTGTCACCCGGCCTAAGCTTTGACAGTGTTTTATTCCATTGATAATTACAAAGTGTATTGATTTTGTTATTGATCATAATAGTTAAAAGTTTTACACTCTGTTCATAAAAATTAGATTCAGATATGTTACTTGCCCGTTGGCTTTTCCTTTTGAAGGTTCTTCGCGTTCTAATTAGACTAACGACATCTGAAGGTAAGTTAGTTTTTCCATAGGGATGAAAAATTGGAGTGCAATGATTCCGTACTTCTAAGATCGTGCGAACAAACTTATCAATTTCCATATCAATTGCAGTTTTTGAATTATAGGTTTCAGTATTTATAGTGATACGACTATTTATTGCGTTTCTAAATGCAACCCAATCAGTTAGCTTGTAATTATAATAAGTAGTCTGTGCTTTGAAGCTGAGCTCAATAATTTCACGTTACGTAAGATATTTCTTAATGTTTATACAAACTTATTTGTTTATTTAAAAAAATAATTTTCCAATAATTTATTTAGCATTATAATTTGTATCAGCATTAGTGGTATTTTTTCTTAAGTATCGCTATCGTATTAGCCAAAAGGCGTATCGATGTATTCCTAGTTTATACCACTATTTATACAGGGTCTATATAATTTCGTATTATCAAGCAATATAAAGTATGGTAACGGATAGCTAAGTTGAGCATAAATCAATTTAATATTGTTACGATTTCGACTAAAAAAAAAGTAAATGAAATACCTATTGCGTCTGTTTGCAAATTAAAAAGTTTCTAAGAAATCTTAAAAACACAAAACTAAAACTACAATTCCATGAACTGAGATAGACAATCATAAAATAAAAATAACTAACACAGAAGAAGACACGCAAACAAACAAACACTTAAGGCCGTGTCAGATAAAACTTTTGCTTTGCGTTGCGTCAGAGTTTCGCTTTGACATTTGAGTTAAAATGTACGTAAATGTATGAAAGTTGCCACATAAAGCACTTTTGACGCAGCGCAAAGCGAAAAGTTAACCAACATTCAACTTTTTGCGCGCTTTGACAAACACCTGGCTTTTATTATTTGTGTTTGTGTATTTGTGTGTGGGCGTAAACAAAAAATTCATGAGTGTTGTCAAAGTTTATTGTGACATACACCACTTGATTTACGCTTTTGCTTTAAAGTTTCAAATGTCACGCAAAGCAACAAAGTTTTATCTGACACGGCCTTTATACTGAATAATGATAACAACAACTACATGTGATAACATTGAAGTATAGTTTTTGAGTGAATACCCCCCTTTCGGTCAATAATACAGTTGAAGTGTGAATATTGTCGAGTGAATACAGAACAGTTGACAACACAGTTTAATTGTGAACGCCGTCGACTATGTCTGAATGTCATAGTTTAGTTAATACAGTTTTTAGGCGTTAAAGTAGTAAAGATACCATCGTGTAGTTTTATGGTCATAAAAGTAAAAAGCTTGTCTGCAAAAATCATTTAATTTTATTTAAAAACTCTAGGGTGTTGTGTGTAATTATTTTGCAATAAGAGAACTCAGTACACTAAACGTTTATTAAAAGAATAAACATAACAATATATTAACGTTTTTTACGTATTTGCTACGTAATATTAGCGGTAACTTGGTTCAATAAATTCAAAAAGTTTTGTAAATCAGCAGATAAGTAGAATGCTGTATGTGCTTATTATTTTAAAATTACACGGCAGGATTTTATTTATATTTTTTACAATATTGTTTCATTTTAATCTTATAATTATTTGTATTTATATTTCTATGACACTCAGTATTTAAAAAATTGTTGAAATGAATAAAAGCTTCCGAAAGGCTTTAACACGATCACATGTCGCGGAAAACTAAAAGGTGTTGAGAATGATTTTTGCTATATTAGCGGATGACTTTATTCCTCTAGCTCACACTCAAGGTTAGCAGCGATGTTTTCGACACCATCTACATTTTATTTATTACTCATCAAATAAGACGCTTCGAAATTCGTGAAAAAATTTAATAACGAGAAGAGTTTTCATATAAAATGTTAGAGGATACAGCTACTACTGTTTAGTTATTTACTTTTTCTAATACTTTGACCATTTCTTTTAAACCACATGTTTGTTTGGAAAAATTTTAATTCCGCAAATAAATTTAAAAGTATTTTTCAAAATATTTTCTTTTGCCTGAAAGTATTTTCTAGAACAAAAGCAATTCACTACGAATTGATGTTCGAAAACAACAACAGAAATGAAAAATAAAATTCAGAGTACCAAAATGTCAAATAGATGTAATTTCAAATTAGTTATACTTCAAAGTAGAATCTGAAATGTGCGTAACTTTTCCGACGGGGTTTAATTATGTTTCAGATTCTACTTTTATTTGAGTACGGTTTTCCGTCGACCCTCGTCAAATTTGGTTTGTGAACAAACCGGTTTCGGCCGTTTGCCATCTTTAGTGTTCTCGAGTATAAAGATGGCAAACGGCCGAAACCAGTTTATTCACAAACCAAATTTGACGAGGGTCAACGGAAAACCGTACCCAAATAAAAGTAGAATCTGAAACATAACTGAACGTACCGAAATTATGATTATAATGCAAAAATAGATGTTAAGCAAAATCCTATGAATTACTTCATTCACTTTTTCTCGGGTATTGCTGACTAATATAACTGTATGTTCAAACATTTTTAGTTTCGATATTGTAGACACAATAATAATGATTAAGTAGACATAGTGAGAACTGTCAAGTAGCTAAATTAATTATTATAATTAGCACACACACACATAGTTGTAAATAAAAATAAGATAGAGTAAGGAAAAGGAATGTATACCGAATGTAAAAAAGAGAATAACGTGAGTCTTGATGCTACAGTGTAAGCCAACAATATTGTATATTTATGTTTTTTATTGGACATTATTTTTATATCCATTGATTTAGCAATTTGACAGATTTTGTTAAGTCAATTTACTTGATGGCCTTAACCATTTATTCCGGAGAAATCAATAAAAATTATAACATATTAGCTAAATTTATTTTATACAAATACGAAGTTATTGCTATCTTTTATATGAAGTTTAATAAAAAATGGTTTTTAAATTTTCTCTTTTTCTTAGGTAGGTATTTTGATATCTACAAACATTTTCGATTGTTTTGATTTGTAATAATTTTTTTTTTAAATTAAAAGTTTTTGTTTCCCAACGCAAGCAATTCCTTTAGAAAATTTGTAAGAAATTATTATTTTCGAATACAAAAACAGCAATAAGTTCGAATTTTCTTTAACGTTTCATTTTTTTATACTCGTATTAAGTCTAGATTTATACTACGAGCCAACTTACACCACGAAATTTCACATGTTGTTGTTTGTCGGCAAGGGGTGTAGGAAAAATAGAATGGTTCGAGTTTTTAATTAAATTTTTTTTTTATCATATTCACTCTTTATACTTACAGGAAAGCTATTATAGTTTTTGAACTTACAAAATATCTTTAAATTTATTTCAGAAAGGAATTTTTTACAGCTGTATCTTATATTTATGGAAATGCTCTACTATAAGCAAATAAATAAAAAGTTATTAACTAGTTGCTAAGGTGTTTTTGGTGTTACAATTTTTAACCAATTTATATTTTTTAATTTATCATAAATGCTAAAATACAAAGCTGTTGTTACACTGGACTTAAGAAGAGAGGCAAATAGACCTTTGTAAAGACCACGAACTCCCTCTTGTTTTAATACTTGACGATAACAACTTAACGTGCCAGAACAAGTTTTGTTTTCACCAAATGTTTGACGATGCTCTTCGAAGCCAGTTAAATGTATACGTTTCTTAATTAAATCAAGGGGATAGGTTAAGCTCTTAGAAAGCATACCGGATGATGCGCCCATTACTAGTAAAGTCCACATAGGTAATTTACTAAAATCAAAATAGAAAATAAAATGATTACGCACTTTATCTAAAATAAGAGCAAATTTTAACTTTAAGAAAATAAAATGGCGGTAGATATGTAAATCAAAACTTGTTCTCAAATCATATGTGTGTGTATCAATAAGCCTTAACTTTTTCGTTGTTGTTGTTGTAGCATGTAGCGGACAATTAAGTAATATCCAAATTGTTAAAAAAAAAATTTAACCACGAAAAATATTTATTATCCACTGCTGATTAAGACATACAGTTTTCAACGCTCTTCCTCTTTTTCAGTATTCTTTTTGATGAAGTAATATCGTCCAAATATAACACGAGAAAACAAATTTAACAAACCTGTTTAACTTACAACAGAGAGTAAAATACTTAACAAGAAGCAATTGGCGTAGAGAGAAATTGGTAAGAAGCAAAGCGGTCTAGCCATAGTCATGTTTAAAAATGTATAAGTATACGTTACACGGACGATGCTGGATGAAAAATCCAAAAAATTTGTTTCTTGGCACATTTTGATGTGTTTATTCTGTTCAAGCACGTACAAATTTTTCATTTTAAGCGCGAAATTGTGCGCTTGGCAAAATTCATTTAGGACGTATGAATTGCATAATTAGGTGACTGTAATTAAAAAAAAACAATTTTGGAATAAGTTTCAAAAAAATTAACCAAATTATTCCATTCGTTAAAGCTTAGTGCATTCTTTATGTAATAAAGTTATTATTTCGATTCTAAAAGTTATTTATATTATTATTTGTTTTACCTTGATGTAAACAATTTTACAGATTTATTCTTCTTATTTAAATAAAATGTGCTTGCTTTATTTTTCATAGCTGTGCAATGACAGGAACAAAAATTTGTCTTGTTATTTTATAAATTACAGAGATGAAAATTTAAATAAGCGATATTATTATTAATTACATGTGTCCATATTTATAAAAATAAAATGTAAAGTAAATATTACATAACTTTATTTACATATTTTTAGCTTTTCGTAAGAGATGATAATACGCGAAGCTTGGTAGCTGACAGAGTTGTTTCAAAATTTGTTGTAAAGATACAACCACTTTCGATTAATTTATTTACAAATTTTAGTAAATAAAAATTACATTTTATATTAGCCAGAGACAGAGATATTCTTTGCTAAATATTTTAAATACATTTATGCATGTATTACATAAAAATTTTAATTCGAAAAAAAATTATAAAATTATTATGATCACACTAGATTTTTTACATGAAATCTTTCTTAAGCTAAACTTTAAAAAACTAAAAACTAAATTCAACAAATAAAGTAACAATATTTTATTAAAGCGTTAAGTTGTTGTTGTTGATGGCGAAGACCAGCTTATTTGTTTTAACTTATCATAAATGCTAAAGTACAAGGCCGTTGTAAAGCTGGACTTGAGAAGGGTGGGTGCCACACCTTTGTAGAGACCACGCACTCCTTCTATTTTAATAGTCTCACTTAAACAACTGTAGACACCATTACAACGTATGTTTTGCCCAAAAGTCTGACGATTTGATTCGAAACCCTGAATCTGCAAACGTTTTTTTATTAAATCGAAAGGATAAACAATAGTCTTGGAAAGCATGCCAGATGAAGCACCCATTATAAGTAAGGTCCATGTAGGTAATTGGCTAGAAACAAAAAAAAAAAAAACAAAACAGAAAAAACGGAAAAAAAAACAAAATAATTGAAAATTTTTTAAAAAGTAAGTCTATGAAGTAAACTTTAATTTTATTTACATAAAGTGCAAAAAATATGTAAAGCTAAATAAAAATGTTAATAAGTGTTACTGAACATAAATATGAAGGTGCACATCGCAATAAGTTTATGTCAATATTAAAACTTTAGTATATTATTAATATGCGTGACATATATACTTTTCAAATGATCTATTACAACCTGTCGAGACGGCAGGCATCGTTATTATAAACTGTAGCTCTCCGATAGCTATGATTTACGTAAATTCGTTTTCATTCTTATTGAACTGGCTGCCTGCCAAAGCTAATCTAATGTCAACACATCCACAAAATAACACAACTTCCACTTGTAATATTTAAAATTTCAATTAGCACTTTAATATTTTAAATACATTAATATTTCGTATTTCGGTTAAAGGTGATTATTCAACAGGGAGGTACACACAAATAATTTTAGAAATAAATGAAATAGACATACGTACACATTTGTAAGACAGTTTTTATTTTTTTATTAGATTTAAAAATTAGTTACAGTTTTCAGACCGTTGCATTTGAATATTGAATTTTATATGAATTTTTTTAACTTCTTAAAAAACTTATCGTATATTTTTCCTCAGACAGTTTTCGATTAAAATTATAAAACTGCTAATTTTGAAATTTGTTGACAACCATTTTCAACTATACGACAAGACGCAAACATTAACATCATTGTATTTAACCATTTGGGCATTTTTCAATTGGTGTCTCTAACTGCTTCTTTGAAAAGAAATTGATAGCAGATTCTTATAGCACATATACATACTAAAATACGATATGAAAATACATATTTGCTATAAGAATCTTTTACAGCTGCACTGTATATGAGAGACGGTAAGAAAAAACAATACTTAAAAAAGGTAAATTTACAATATACATATGCGGTACGTAATACACAGGACCGAAAACACGCGACTCGTTCCTTTGACATTGAGGATCTATATATCTCAATACCAACACAAAAACCTTTGTTATCCTACGCAAAACATCACCAAAATTATAGATATTGCAAAGACGTTAATAAAACAGAACTACTTTAGAATTAATAACAACTTCTGTAAATTATCTGACGGACTCGGCATGGGAAACCCAACTTTCGCAATTTTCATGGAAATTTTTATGCAACATTTCGAATAACTACACGCAGAAACATCAATGGAAAAACACAAGATAACTCATTACTATAGATACGTAGACGACAACATACATCATACATCGAACAAATTCTAAAAGACTTAAACACAATCCCCAATAACATTACATGCACAATGGAAAAAAACCAAGACAGAAACTTGCATTATCTTGACATCACAATAACACGCGGCACTGACTGTCTAACTTTTGAAATTTAGAGAAAGCGAACAACGATGGACACTACCATCCACATTACCTCGAACCATCCTACCAAACATAAACTAGCAGCATTTAGAAATATGGTACACAGACTTAAGATAATCCCACTTACTCCAGATAAGTATAACAAAGAACTCGGCACAATTTACACCATAGCTAAAAACAAATCCCCTACTACAAAGTGCTTAAACAATACAATACTAAAAATAGAAATAAAGAAGACAAAGAGGCAATTGATACAACACGACCACATATGTATAGATTAACTAACCTTTTTCACAAAGAAGCTTTACTCACAGCATTAAAAACCAACAACACTCTAAGACATAATCTCAAGACATTGAAAGGAACTACTTGTACTTGCAAACATACTTATATTTATAGGAAAAACTAAAAGAACACTAAAACCAAGATTTACAGAACATATACGCTGGTACAAACGAAAAAGAGAAGACTCCAACTTTGCATTACACCATTGTACTCACAGACACGCACCAAGTGAAATAGATGAATGTATGACATTACTGCATCCTAGAAAAAAGGACGAAAACTGGACATTCTTAAAAACATGGGAGAATACTATGCAAGTACAATATCATCCAACCAACGCACACAAGTTTTCATTGAACTTCTTAAATTTTTTTCTTCGTTTAAGGGTTATAGGACGTATAGAAAACTCTCTAGTTACACTAATCCGAACGCAGACACCAGCGGGAAAATCTTGTACATTGTGTATAAAACTTAGCTACAGCGATAAGCTTAATTTAATATTAAGAAACAAATTGAACGGCATTCAATTTTTCGAAAACATTGTTAATAAAACATAGAGAAGCAAAACCTTAAGAAAGTAAAAACGTTAAAAACTTTGCTTTT
Source organism: Trichopoda pennipes (assembly GCA_030448955.1). NCBI lineage: Eukaryota > Metazoa > Arthropoda > Insecta > Diptera > Tachinidae > Trichopoda > Trichopoda pennipes. The sequence continues at coordinate 6,726,123 of JASKUP010000012.1, read as the reverse complement.
TCAATCGCTTTTTTTCATCTCGACATAAAAAACTTATACAAATTGCATCACACGGAAAAGCTGGAAGGAAGTTAGTATATTTCTAAAATTTTGAAAAGTACGACGCTGTTATAGATTACTTCGAGCTTTAGTTGGTATCTGATTAAGAATTTTGAGCTTTGGTTAATACTTTTGTGGAATATTTATTTTAGTCCGTTATGTGCCCGCTTTGAAAGCAATTTTCCCTTTTTCAGGAAAGGAGTAAAACAGACCCATACAATAAATTTTATAGGGTTTTAATTTTCCAGAAAGCCACTTCCCATAGTATTTTACATAAATTCACTGAACACGTCGGATAACTAAACATAAAAGACATAATTTTCTATTCATATTCACCATAATGACGTCTAAGAGCATTTTAACTTACGGTAACCAGGGAAACATTGCAAAGTATAAACAAATGTACAATGGAACTTAAGTAAGATAATATTTTGTGAACAATTTCTACATGCGAGCTACCAGTTTTAATTATTTTCAAACAGAAAACATTTGGTGTCAACCTTAAAACAAACCCTTCAACTAATAAAAAAGAAACACTTATTTCAAAAGCAAACAGATACAGGATGAACTATTATGATGAAGAGATTACAGTTAAATCTGATGACCTCAAGCCAGCAAATAATATTAAAGTGGAACGTTTCTCTAGTAGAGGAAATGATAACGATAAGGGATATGCTGTGACCAGTGGAAAATCAATCACACAGCTTGGAGATAATTTAAAGGTTAATAGGACTAAACCAATAAAGACTGATGTAAGTAATAAAATAATAAAAAAATTGAAGAAAAGTTAGAAAACTAAGCACAAAACAAGTTTTTTAATTTAAATTAATTTTAATCAACATAGATTCATGACAACTTAACGGACGATGATGGTCTGTTAGAAGATATAATAGATCATGATGACGAAGACGACGAAGATAGTGACATTCAAGGAGATAATATTCCAACTATAAAACCATTAGATAAACAGCAGCATAAACTTCAAAACACCAAAAAATTAAGGAACTCCCGCGGTGTTAAAGGAAATTCGCGATTAATGAATTTACCAACTGCTAATGCCCTAGACATTGATACCGAGCCTTCGGAAACAGAATCAGAAGAAGGTCATGCAGCCACTTCCGAGAATCAAATATCAATAGCACCCGAAAAATGGGAAAACTTATCACTAGATTCAGAAATTAAAGAATTATTTCCTTATATTTTGAAATACACACCACAAAATATAGAAATAGCTTATCATCTGCAACCTTTTATACCGGACTATGTACCAGCTGTGGGTGATGTTGATGCATTTCTAAAAGTAACCGAGCCGCCTTATTTAAACGCAGAACGTTGCAAAGAAATGCAGGAGCATTTACAAAAACTGGGTTTATATTTCCTAGACGAACCATCTGGCTCTCAAAGTGAACCGAGTTTACTTAATATGAAATTACGTTCGGCATTGACTAGCAACAGCAAAAATACTCGATCTACTTCTGCGCAAGTAATGCCCATTGCAAAATCAACCAAAGATATTGATAAGTGGATAAATGAAATTGAACAAGTTCATATGTCGCAATCTGTTTACGATATCCAACCACGTAAGGATATTGACAACATGATCATTGACTGGCCGCGCTCATATTCAGAATCCATACAGGCTGTACAAGAAGCTTATGAACATTGTCTAACAGAACGTAACACACTTGTTGATTATGTGCGTGTTTTGTGTCAACAATTCGCTATTGAGGGACCACTTCAGTCATCAGCCGACTATTTATTAAGTATACAAACATTGTTCGCTTTATATTTAGCTGCCAATCAAGCATGGGAATAAAAGTTCCAGCAGTATTTATATTTAAAATCAAAAGTAAAAACTTGGTAATTATAGTTGCAAGCATAAAGGTTCCGTAATCAAAGGGTGCCAACGATTCTCTACTAATATAGCTAGAATTTTCGTTAGTGTGCTACAGGGATGTATTTTTTAAGCCAGGAAATGTATACTACTATGACTGCTACAATAACAGATTACAAAAATAAATTTAATAAAACAATTAACAAGAAACGTCTTCTTTAATTTTCTCAAAACGAAATACTAGTCAACACTAGTCAAGGCATATCTCTATAACAGATGATAGCAATAACAAATTCATTTATTTTTCCGGTGCCGTAAATGTCAATCTCCATATCTTAAAATTTCTCTTTAGAATTGGCATTCAGACTGAGACATCATTTTCACCCGAAAATTAAACCATTTTAGTATACGTAATCGTGTTCGCTCCATATTTTTTACACTTCAAAATTTACTTCCGTTTGGTAAAGATACCATTTTATTAAGAAAAGTAAGCGAAAAAGGTTTATTTATTTAAAAAAACATTTACTTTACAAGGTTTGTATGTCAGGGCAAGGCGAATCTACTACAGATACAGCAAGTTATATGTGAAGTTTAACATTTTCGCCGTTTCGCCATTGCCATAGATTTCCCTTCTGACAGGCAGGTATTATAAAGTGAAGTAATCAATTTTTTTAAATTAAAGAAATGAATTTGTTTCAACTAAACTCTATTAAATATGCCTTGAAACAAATAAACTAAAATCGGAAAAAATTGTTTTTTATTGGTTTCACTTTATAATGAACGATGTAGGCGACATACTACAAAAACATAATTTTCCATACTTGTAATTTTCGTTTCTGGAAGCTTCTTACATTCTCCCTTGTAATTGCAGATGTGTGGAGTGCACATTGAAATTATGCTGCTGGAATTTATGGCATATGATTTTTGAGAGTTGCAAGTAAATAAACCTGTTTCTCACTTTCCATTCGTTTCTTATTTCTTACCTATATACAAGTTATAGAATTGTGCAACAGAAGTTGCATAACATGGATGGGACCACATAAAAATGGCAAGAGAATAAAAAAGGGACGGCAAACGAAATTTTCATATAAAAATGTTAAAATGTTTTAAAAATTAAAAATTTTAATATTTTAAAAATTTTAGTTTTTTTTTTAAATAGAGGACTTACAAATTTAAATATAATTGTAAACATTTGTATTTATTTGGCAACCGCATTATTAAGTTCGACAATACCTTTCCAGAACTAGATTTAGATTTTTTGCTTAATTTAAAATGTTTGACAATAATTTGTCTTTTTTTGATAAAGCACTAAAAACCTAAAAACAAATGAACTTTAGCCGAATTAACTAATTAATAATCAATTCATTTAAAATTAATTAATTAATAATCAATACATTTATCTTAGAAAAATATTTAGTGTGGAATATTGTATGGTACGCGGAAACCTGTCGTCAGAAAACACGTTCTAAAATTCAATTTTTTAATATGTAAGTTTAGTCCAATTACGTTAATTAAATTTAGACGTGCTAAGTTTCCGATTAAATAATTTAAATCTAATGTTTTATAATTTTAATATTACGTGAGATCACACACCATTCATTAGGAGATTAGTCATTAAATTGGCAAAATTTAATTAATAAAATTACACGTTTTATTATTACAAACTTCAATTTTGAATTTCAGAGCAATAAAATATAAAAGAAATTAACCAATTAAACAAGTAAACAGTCACTGAATGAAGTGTAAATGTTAGACATACTGTTTCATGTCATAACACACCAAACCCTATTAAAATTTTATTTTAATGTGTATTGTAAAATGCTGTGTAAAATTCGTGAATTTCGCCTAACCAAGTTAATATTGAGTGATTATAACTTAATCTAATTTTTTTAATTGTAGAATTACACACAGCTGGTGTCTAAAGTTTTCCGTTTTTAATTAGCGGAAATATATGTAAATAATCACTCTTTTCTAAAAAAAAAAAAAAAAAAAACTTGAAAATTAAAAATACACCAACACAAGCTGGTTTAAATTTATTCGTTTGGTAACCACTTGAAGTATACGCCATATAGTAAAAACATGTTTCGTTTTGACTCGAAACTTTTAAGCAGTATCACTATCATTTATGTTCTCGGAATCATTGTTTAAGATAATTAAATTTTTTTAATTAACTAAAAAACTAGCAAAACGTTTTTATAATGCTCAATTTTCTTATTTTCTGTTTTTATTTTTATCAAATACTTATAAGAAGAAACATGCGACTTTTTAACAGTATTATAGCATTGCTTAGAAAAATGGCTACTGCAAAGTTTACACGATACTTCCTGCATGCTTCCTTGTGATTTATACCGAAAAGGTAAAGGATTTTTCAAATAATTTTTTCACTATTTTATTAAAGTTCTAATAACACCCAATTTTTGTCTTTTGAAGATTTTAGTTTAAACAAACTTTAATAGAACATTTATTTTATGAAATGTTTATTTTTTAATGAATGAAGTATAATTTACTTAAACTGACTTAGACAATTGTATAGTCTAGAAATATATTTCTACAAGTTATTTAGTGTCCTCAAAATATCATTTTCAACCGCAATACTGTCGCTTAAACAACTCTCCTACCAACCGTACTTGCAGTAACCAACTTTTTGTAGTCTAAGGTGGGTAACATAAATAGACATGTCATAGCAGCGACGTTAAGTTTAAAATTATAAAGAAAAAATTTGACGGCTTAGTCATCTCACGAAGAACGTTTATTAACTGGATATCTCGACCCCTCAGTTATGTTCTCTATGTCTACCTCAAGTTTTTACGCACATTTTTGGATAGTCACCGAAAATTTAATTGCCCGCTTAAAAATCTGTCAGCTAAATCAGAACGTTTCAAGAATGTTCTGAACGTCTTCGTAATATAAAAGAAACGTATCAAGTTTCGATAATTCATTAAATTATAAATAAATACTTTTCGCAAAGTATTACATTAATAGTATAATAGTAAAAATCTGCAATGTTTCTAAATGAGCAGAATAAAATTAATAAGTTGTAAGTGAATCTAATGTATAAAACTTAAAAAACTATTGAACGTTTAAAGACTGTCATGTCACAGTTTCTTCTTATATTGTAAGTGTTGTAGTTTTGAAATTTTGATGAAAATAAAATGAACTTTAATGATTTAACGACTCAAGTATTAATGTTCAATAAAAAATAAAGAAATAATTGTGGTAAAATAAATTGATTAATGTAAACAATAATACACAATTTAAAAAAAATTAGAAAAGCAACCAAAACCAATTTTACGAAATACAATTAAAATGGTAGTGATTATTAACTTACCTTCTTTCTTCCACATGAAAAACTTTACAAGCAGATTTTGAGAATAGACGATAAAACATAAAGTTCGAACCCATCAAGGGTGTAATTTGTAGCAAGGCTGACGATAAGCCACGATACATGCCACGCGGTCCTTCATTTTTAATAATGGCAGCAATAGCTCGAGTAGCATTGCGATAACCTTTGCTGGTATCTTGAGCTATTAAACGCGTACGTATAACATCTAGGGGCGTTGAAACTATAACTGCTGTAGTGCCTGCAACAGCTCCACAAATAAAATTTGACAAATTGGGTTTATCAATAAAATAAGCCGTTTGTTTCGCATACAAACTCAATTGTTCATAAGTCCAAAATTGGGAAATGCCATACATGATACTTAAAATCTGAGCTGGATTGTGACCCTTCCAAAAAGCTAAGAAACCTTCCTCTTTATAAATGGTTTTAATAGCCTGGCTAATAGAAATATATTTGGACTTTTTAGCTGCCTGCACTGTTTGGCTACCCAAAGGCTCAACTTGTAATTGAAAACGTATTTTTAACACATCAAACGGTTGACAAAAGGACCTGGTTATGGCCGCTGCCATACCGCCCGATATTATCTGTTGCATTTGCTCTCTTGTAGTATGGGTTCGTTTTTTAACAGGCGTTTGTACGGTTGATTCAACGACTGTGGGAGTGCTGGAAGAAGAATTACCCATTGCTGAAGAAGATGGATTTATATCGTGGAAAATACTTTTAATTTTTATTGTAATAAATACAGTTATTTTCTCTTCTTAGTTTGTGTTGTTGTTACGACGAATTCAGATTAACAACTAAAATATTGTTGTTAAATTTCACTTTTTTGCTTTAACTTGTTTGAGCCATGAATTGAACTGAGTTGTGCTTAGCAGAACTAAGTGTGTGTATTATTAATGAATGAATGAATCTTCTTTTGTTGTTGTTGCTGTTAACTCGAGGTATTTCTGGGCAATGAAGTAACGAACTTGTCTGTCGATTGGCTGTCTACGTTACTTTAGCTTTGTTTGAATTTTATGCGAAGCAGTGCTGCAACCTTTGTGGGCAATTATTAAATAACTTTTGATTTTCTTTCTTGCAAAATAAAAAATTTTTGTTTAAATTTTACTGTAAATAAATAAAAAAGCAAACAAAATAAGCATTAAAATTTTTGAAATATCATGAAGATAAAGATTAGAATTACAAAACAAAATATACATAATAAATACAATATGGTTTAAAGATCATCGCAATAACAATCATACGATCTAAGACTTGTCAACCAGCAACGAAAACACATAAAATTTAACAAGAGATGCTTTTTAAAATTCAAATATTTTTAAGTTAATGTTACGAAAAGAATTCAAATACATTTAAAGACCAGTCAGTCATAGGTGAGCACTTATGGTTTGTCACCGTTACTTACATCGTTATTAGCTTTTTCGTTAGTTGTATTTATTCGAATACACTCATCAATATCGAGAGTAGGTTGCTGTTTTTTCCTGTTAATTGCAGAGGTTGACTAAAATGTTTGTTTAAAATGTAATAAAAAGTAACTAAAGTGGCCGGCAATTGACCCATTAAAAAAACATAGAAAATATAATTTTTCAAAATGATAGAAACATCAAACTAGTATGAGTTTCCAACGCTTTATAACTTTAAAAACATTAAATCGGTTTAAATACAAAAAGTTTCTGCAGATCTGCAAGCCAATTCTTTAAAATTTTACTTTTAATTTTTCACAAAAATCTATTTTATATTTTTGGCTCTCGTCTGCCTACTAATTGGATAGAATAGATAGATAATATTACCCAATAATAAAAAGGCCAATTCTGCTGTCATGCCTTCCGGCGAAAACAAATGACAATTATTCAAAAATTTATGAAACTTGTAGTAGTAGTTAAATAAATTTCAAAAATTTCCATATTGCTCTAGGGAAATAGAACATAAATACAATTTTATCATATATAATATGTCTATTCATATTGAGTATCGTTTTTATTTATGTATGTCCTATTTTTATTTATGTGTTGCTTAGACAAAATACGAAACAATTTTAATTATGGTTTTCTTTTAAGGATATGTTTAGGGTTTTTGTTTGTCAGTACATGTTGTATATTATCTTTGTTAAATTAATATTTATTATAATTTTCTGGAATTAAGATTATCTTAATTTTTAATATTTTCTTTAAGCAACCTTCAAGAGTTAGCATTCCTTACTAAACAAAAGTTCCTTTAAATTTAGCCTTACAAATATTAAAAGCCTTTGGATTTGAATAAACCACTGATAAAATACTCTTAAAGATGTTCTCGTCTATCAGTAAAATTATTTATGTTCATATAATCCACAACGAATTAAATCTTAACTTTTATTATGGTTTTTTTTTTAAATATTGATAATTATTTTCATATTATTATTAAAAGCATCGAAGTCGTCAAGCTAACAACAGGATCATGGTCAACATTAATCTCAGAAAGATATAATTTTGTTTTCGTGGACTCGTTGGACTTTACTGAGCATACTGAGCTTTAAGATTTTAAATACTGAGGCTTTTTATAGCTGAAGATGGTACTAAAGATATATTAAATAATACAACAAATGGAATTTCATGTTCACAGATAGCACAAAAACACATTTATACATATATGGCATAATAAGTGATAATTGTGAGTGATAATCACATTGCTTTACTCCATAGGCTTTTAGAACCACATTTTATTTGACTACAGCCGAAGCCCTAGTAATCGAACTTGCTGCGGAATATCCCTCAAAACAACAAACCAGGCACGTAAAATGCACAGACAGCAAACCCAGAATTCCAGCAATCTTAAATTTCAAATATTCGAAGCAATTATAATATACATATGTGACATTTTAATTAAGTATCCGCATAAATAACTCATTGTGTGGGTTCCAGGTCGAGCTGTCATTTTACTCAACGAAGCGCTGACAAAACTGAAGCTTTTGCTGCAAAATGCAAGTACCTTGAAAACAATATATTAAAAGAGGGAGAAAACTAAATGGATTCAAACTTATCTATCTTAAGCCTAACTCCCGACAGAAACTACATGTTTTCATAAGGTTAAGAATTGGGTCAACCATAATTTTTGATCAACACCTGATGGAAAAAGAAGATAGCCCTACCTGCCTTAGATGCTACCAACGAGTTTATCAATATCAAGTATATTCTGCAAAAATATTAGAATTGTTTAACCCAAGACCTCTTAACTGATATTTAGCAAATCCTTGCCATTTCAATTTTAAAACACATAACAAACATACGTTTATATAAATTATGTTCGTAATTACCTGTGTATAAATGTAAATAAAGTAAAGTATTCTAGCATTTACTAAGATTGTAATAATCAATAGCTAATAGCTAACCATATTAGCTAACACTTTTTTTAATTCATATTATGGAGTATCATTCATTGTATTATATTATAATAATAAAATTAAAAATATAAAAGTAAAAATATCTAAAACTCTAGACTATCAAAAATCTTTTTCCGAAAAACCCTTTTTCCCCTGAAGCCATGTTTATATTTCAAAGGTTTTTATGTATTTTAGTCACTAAATGATATATTTACACATATACATAAGTATATGACTAGTAAAAGGTTACCAAAACCACACAAAAAACTTTAGTAAAAAACTAATTAATTGAATAGCTGATATGAATGATACATGAGCGACTAGTGTCATCATAAAATGGTAGGCATGCGTAAATAAATAAAAACAAGATTTTGGGCCAAGTGTTGACGCTGCTGTTGCTGCTGAATAAAACAACAATAAGAAACCGCAACAAAATGTTCACAACATAATAAAATTCGCTATTACAAAATCAATAAACACTCGTTGTCGTATCCACGACTGGCCTACAATATCGAAATTTTTTTAAATTACCTTTTCATATGTGAGATGAACATTGTGAATATGTTAAAAGTTTGATTTCAAGATGAAGCTCAATTAGAAATATTTAAAACACCATTATACAATTTCGAATAAATAATCGTGGTTTTAGTTGACGATTTTATCTATTAAAATAAACGAACAAAATTGTATATTTTTTATTTTTTTAGCGTTTCGATTATTTGGCGAAATCTCCTTTTTGTTGAAAATTCAGTTCGATGCTAAAATTTTGTTTTTGACGACGTCTTAACTTGTTCCATTTTTTTTTGCTTTGTTAAATTTTGATTTTTCACAAAACTTATTCTTTTAAGAATTTTTCATTTTTTGTGTAAAAAAATGTTTGTGTAAAATCACAATTTTCTGTACCAAGTAATATATTTTTTATTTTTAATTATATTTTATTTTCCATCTTCTGTTTTTAAATTTTATTTAACGGTGCAATAATAAAAATAAATTTTAAAAATGTATAACATGAGATTTTGGGTTTTTATGATTATTTGATTTTGAGGATTGTAAATTGAATTAAATTTTTCATTTGTTAAAAAAAAATATACCTCAGCTCACGAAAGTTAAATCCCTTACGTATACCAGTATTAGACATTTAAGGTGGAAAAGTTATATAGAAGGTTAAATTGATGCAAGTGAACTTCAAAATAATTGAAATGAACTGCCTGGTTGAAAAAAACTCCACCAAAAAACTAGACTGTAAACTTTTTTATAACGCGATCCTTAAGCCAATATGGTAAAATTTAGATAAAAAATAAAAAACGCTACAACAAAACGTTTGAAATGTTAAAAATAATAACTGCAGCCCCTGGTATATTAAAAATTCATATATATATATATAATAATTCTAATTATTTGACCTTTTTAATATTTGTTAGCAGTTTATTATTAAGCACTAGGTCATTATTTAATAAAAAATATTTAAAAAACTTTATTTTTTATTATTTTTCAATATTACGCCAAACCATCAGGATAAACAAAAAGAAGAATATATAAATAATTAATCAAAATTGATAATGACCTAGTGCTTAATAATAAACTGCTAAAACAATTCATATATAATAATACATAATTCGTATATAAATATTCACAGACTTGAAAGTTTTTAAAACAGGGACTGCGAAAAATTTAAAAACTCATTTGAAAAAGCTAGAAACACATACTAAACCATTAAAACGTCCTCTTCAACGAGCATAGTTACATTTAAATAGAAACGATATATTTCATTTCCATGGTCAAACATCAGAAAAAAGTAAAATTGTTACAATTGATCATCCTATCAACTTGAAAAAAACTTCTTGGAATCAATGCATTGTCAGTGCTTACTGTAGTTCTTTGGGATGAATTGGAAATGCAATAAAATAAAAAAAATTATTTTTATTTATTCAAACTTAATGTTATTTATTAATTTCATTATCGATAATTTTGCCTGTCCTTTGTGTAGCACTTTTAGGAATTTAAATCCTTTTACTAACAAGAAGTAAAAAAAAGTAAAAATGTGGTTGCAGAATTTTTAATTTCAAATATAATTTGAATTTTTCTTAATTTCAGTTTTAATGCATCAAGGAAAAACAACGACGTGTGAACTTGATTTAGTAATATTACGGTGTCATTTTTGAATGTAAAATTTTGGAAAATGTATATGGTTGAACATAATGTTACAATATTTCACAAGTTACTAATCGAAAAAAGGAATTTTTTTTTCCAGTAGGGCTGAGAATGTACGGTTTTTGTGGACTCGCAAATATGTTATAATAATAATATATGTAATTGATATAGTCTTTCCCTGAGATAATAAAAACAAAAACGGATTTTTCTTTTGAGAAAAATACTTATAATTTTAAAATGTTACGTTTATTCCGTCAATGATCTACGATGTACAAAGAGTCAGTTGCTACTTCTTCAATATGTGGGTGCGCCGGTGTTATCGGTGTTATAGTATGAATTAATAAATATAGTTTCATTCCTTGTAATTTAAAAAATATGTTTATAATTATAACGGTTGTTTAAACACGCACAATGATTAACAAATATATTCATACATTTATTACATTTTGCTTCGAGTACAGAAGTGTTTGATTTTATTTATTTATTTAAAGAAATTGGCTTCCAAAATGATTACTTACCCCAAAGTTGGCATAAATTGCAATATTTTCCAAGTGCATTAAGTAGAAAGTTTTTTTCTCAAATAATTTGTTGCTGCAGTATTTAAAGGTAATTTTTTTACTTTTAATGCACAATAAAATAAAACAAACATTTTATACGTCCTAACTGATACCAAAAATGTATGTTTTGCCGCTTATTAGATGGCCATTACAACAACCACCTGTTTAATGACTAGATTCTCTTTAGCGTACAAGTGTTTCTATTGCCTCATGATACAGGCAATATTTTATGAATTTTTATATTCAATACTTTGTTTTTATTGAGTTTCTTATGCTCTCTACATTAATTTGTTTCGACAGATTATCGCACTTTACGTATGTAGTTAAAACGTGAGTAAAAACCAAGTTAACTTTCAGTTTTCTTTTATAGTCCGGTGACTTGCGCTTTCTGCTTTAAATTTGCAAAGAATGTGCTGTTGGAAGTCCAATTGTCTTCTAGCCTTTACATTTCTTAAACAGGTTATTAATATTGCTATCGATTCTTTGCTATACTCTAAAACAAGTTACGTCTAAAAGTGAAATTTTCCCACAATCTTAGGGTCAATAGAAGTTGTAAACAAAATTTTATATTTTACTGATAGCAAACATATGTTTACCGTGACAATTTACAGCAACAGATCAGCTGATTTTAAAATGTGACATGCAGAGTTGCATGTAAACGAATAGTCATTATAATAATAATAAGTACATCGTAATTATTTTAATTTAATTAATAGTGAACTCAGTCTCGTTGACAATAATCAAGGCAAATCGATAACAGTTGAATGCATTAGCTCGTGACATTTTTTACTTACAACTATATTGAATATTGTAACTGTTTGCAGTCACCTGTTGTATATTCGCCTTCACGACAGCTTTACATATAAAACCGCAAAGGAAAAGCGTTTATTTATGTCCAAAAAATTATTTGTTATAAATAATTTATAAATACTAAAACTAACCTCCAGTTAGACTATGATATGCTCCGATTTACACCCTGAAATACTACTTTGCTGATGGTAAAATCTTTCGTTCATGTTGAAAAAAAATTATTTTGAATTTATTTGTGAACAATATTTTTTATTTTTTTAATTATTTGATAAATTTTTTATACACTTTTTCCTTTTTCTGAAGATACCAACCAATGGTTTGGTGAAATATCGAGAACTAAAATAAAAAAATAAAGATTAACTGAATTTTTTTATATAAAGACCTAGTCCTTAATTAATAAATTACTAATAAAATATTAAACAGGTCGAATAGCTTATTATTATACATAAATATTTTTGTACATTTTTTGTTTGTTTTTGATATTTCCTTTTAGCCAAATTTTTAAAAATCGTAATATTTTAATCGAACTGTGCATTATTGCATATTCCTTCTTGTTAAAACAGACTTTAGCTTTAAACTAGTTAAATCCGCAGCAAGAGAATTAAAAGCTCAAAAATAGAGTAAAATTAAATTAAAACGTGAACTTTTAATAAGATCCGACGAAGCATAACATAAACAATAATATACTGTAGGCGTAAAGTAAAAGCAAATTAAATAATAAAAAGCAAACGAATATATAAATTAATAAACCAAACAATTACTCAGACTTATGTCCATCACAATTTTCAATCTGAATTTATATCGTATCTTTTTGTTATTTTTGTGTTTATGACCAATTAAAAACACGAAGAGCTTTCGGTTTTAAGTTTTTTTAATGCTAATCGAATGATGAAAATTATAAAAATGATGCTTACTGGGCTTTTGAATTTAGTTTACTTTAAAACACGGTCTAAGCTTGTGCCTTCAAATTTTAAACGGATTTGAACGTTTTAATTCTGAAAAAATTGTATTTAAAGCAAAGATGCGTTTTATCTTTGTTGTGTTATTTGGTAAATCATTTGTGTTTTTCTTTGTAGGCTATATAAATAAAGAAAATTTTTGATTAACATATATTTTCATAAACTACACACTGGCTTACAGTTCTTTAAATACATTTTGCTTGTTTTGCACACAGTCAGAGGGCACAGTTGCTTGATAATGAACTGAGTTTCGCTCCTTAAAAAGAAAAATAACCAAAAGTATGTTACAACTGAACTATAGAATTTCTTCACAGCAAAAAATTTTTTAAATTAATTATAAAATTTGATAACTCGATTATTTACAATTACATAAGTTCTATTCTATTTGCAAAGTAATTTATAAAACGTAGATTAGAGGAGTAGTGTTACAAACATTCGATTAAAACATTTTTATACTTTAAGTAACAGAAGTTTTTTCTATAGACTGTTAGCAGTTAACAAATACTATCAACAATGCCTCGTGCGATTCTTTGTCCAACCGAGCATAATCTTAACGATAAACATATTGTACACGAATGGTACGGTTTCCAAAAATCCGTGTTTTACAAACTGATTTCATAAGCGTATGCCACTATAGTAATAATTCAAAGAGAAAAATCCATATTGGGTCGATGCTTCAGTGAAGTAGTAGGACTAGATACCTTACTGTCGCCGATGAGTTCTTTCTTTCGTACCTCTAAAAAATACTGATAAATCTGTCTATACATGAAAGTTGTACTCAATTCTCGGTATGAATTACTGATACTTAGATAGGAAGGGGGGTGCATTTAAGTGCTTTTTTGTGACTTGAAAATAGGTTTGTCTAACCGAACACCAACTTAACATGCATATATGAAGTACGTAGCATTTTTGGTAGTACAAAAATTCACACTTTTCTCCATGTGGTAGAGCTCTAACTCATTAATTATTCCTGGACATTTCTGCAAAAGAAAACAATTGTGTAGCATCTTATCCATAGAGGTAATTTTTTAACCATTATTTCGATGTATACTTTATTTAGGAACGCCTACTTTCCCTTAATACAGAAAGCTGTTTAAAACTATTACCAAGCCAATGTATTGCAGACATCGGTTCTACACTTGTTCTTACCCTTTGCTTTTACTCAATTTTTTTTTTGCAGTTTCTATACAAACGAAGTAGAAACTTAAAGCTCTACTGTTCAGATTTTTCTCATTCTCAAGAAAAATATGAAAAGTTGAAAATTTATCATGTAAAATTAAATAAAACCTTTTTGGTTTTAATTCTGGTTCATTTGTTTAACTTTTCATTCCAGCTGTTTGCTTGCTAACTGTGGTTTTAGCTAGTCCCGCTAAAAACAAACAAGCGCCAGCTTGTTCCTCAAGTTGCGGTGATAAATATGAACCTATTTGTGCGAAAGCTAAAAATGGCAGCAAGGAACGTCTTTTAACTTTTGGCAGTGAATGTGTTATGGGCAATTACAATTGTCAACATAGTGATGATCGTAAGTTTTAACTTAATTACATTTAAAAAAAACAATAACATGATTTTTACTACAGCTTTCGAAATAAAATCAAAAGGTGAATGCGGTGGCAATGTTAGCGTGCGTTTGTCATAATTAAAGTAAATAATTGTTAAATGAATACTGAGATAAATAAAACCATCCATTTCTTATTTTTAACAATAAAGCAGTTTATAATTTATTTAATATTTTTTGCATTTTCAAACTATTTTTAGGTATTTTTCAGCTTTTGATAACAATCCATAGCTTTTTGCTTGTTAAATAAAAAAATATATATACCGCTGTGGAAAGAAGCTATATAAATTCCTTTCTATGTACAAATAAATGATTTTATATTCGTTTATTCTTTTACTCTCTAAAAATAACTCGCTACACTGGGAATTTCTCACATGAATAGCCAAATTAATAATTATCTTTTAAAACTTTCTACTAAGGCAAACAAAATATGTAAAAAAAAATATACAGACTATATATTATTTAACTAAAAAACTATATAATTTATTTTTCTGAACAATTTTTTAATTGTACCTGCAGATGTTTTTCTTAATAGAAACAATCTTATTTTTCTTCGTTTTGTTGCTTTACTTTGTAATCGGCCAATGCAGCTTTGATGGCATCTTCAGCTAACATTGAGCAATGTAATTTTACAGGAGGCAAACGTAGTTCCTTAGCGATATCTGTATTCTTTAATTTACCCGCCTCATCAATAGTTTTGCCTTTAACCCATTCGGTGGCTAATGAACTGCTTGCTATAGCTGATCCACAACCAAAGGTTTTAAATTTTGCATCGATAATTTTTCCATTTTCATCAACCTTAATTTGTAATTTCATGACATCGCCACATGCGGGAGCACCTACCAAGCCAGTACCAACACTTTTATCTTTTTTGTCCAAAGAACCAACATTACGTGGATTTTCGTAGTGTTCAACTACCTAAAATAAAGGAAAATTAAACATATTGTTATAGTTTGATCTGAAAACTGCAGTTAATAGGAAATGTACTGTATTAAAGGTAGACAAAATTCGAAGAGGAATCGAAGACAAACATGCGAACTGGAAAGTCGCCTTTTACCTTTAGCTATGAAAACATGGCTAAATGTGAAAGGCGACTATTAATGCCAGCAGTAAAACATGCTGAAAACTACAAACGTGTCAAACAAATGCCGGTTTGCAGCGGTAAGTAATTCTACTTACAAAGCTCTAAATGAACTTATGGAAAGAAATGAAAGAACATTGAAAGAAATCCTAAAGAGACCTTTCATATATAAAATATAATTATTCAGGCATGTGCTGGAAATTGATCGATTTGAAAAGGACTGTGATGACTTTGTCGTACTAAGAAAGTAAAAATAACTTCATCACAATATAAAATTTAGTCCCATTTGGATCTTATTTTATTGTAATTGATATCATTTTCTAGTCGCTGACGGCAGCGTTGAATAATAATTTCAGTACAACCTAAATATATCAAGTCAGTAGGTTTCTTTTACCACTGTGCCAACTAAAATCATAAAGAAACATCAGCATTATTACAAATGGCAATAGCTCATTGATAATTTAAATCTACAAAAACAAAATACTATTACACTAATGAATTATTCGAAAAATCAATTAATAGAAATAATTAAAACAACGTTGTCCAATTTCCACTTTTTGTCAAATATAATATAATCCGACTTTTTGTCATATTGCCAAAATTAAAATTTCCTGAAACAAAAATAATCTTGTACTACTATTATCGGCTAAAAACAATAACTTTCTTTTTATCTGGTATCTGTAAGTTTGTGCAACCATGACCTTGAAAATAAACACAGAACTAAATATTTACAACTTATCCATAACTTTTTTCCTGGGTGATGCAAATTTTGTATGGACTACTTACATTTTCATGATAAAAAGCTGCTGGAACACTTTGAACACGTTTTAATTGATTTTGGAATAAACGAGAAGCTCTTGTTAGCGATGACATTGTTTCCAAGTTAAAAATTAAAAATATTTCGATTCTTACAATATTGTTGTGAAATTAAAATTCCCTTTAAATTGTATTATGCACAACCGGGATGTATTTTCTTTTGCTGCAACTGTCAAATATTTTTAATTACGTTTTATTATAGAAAATAGTAAACAGAGTTGTCAGATTATTTTTGCAGTTTTATAAAATAAATCGCCAAAAACAAGTTTTTTATAGAATATTTCATTATACAATATTTTGGAAATACATTGAATATTACTTACAATTCTTTGTTTTAAAAATGTTTAATTTTTTTTTGCATTGTAGATTATTTATTGGCTGATGATCAAGGAAAAAAAACAATTTTGTTTACATTGGCCGCTGTCCAGAACATTTGTGTTTTTGATATATGTATGTATACTTTAATGGCCATGAAGAATAAACCGCGGCTTCAATTACAATAAGTTACACTTCCAAAGACTGCTCCGTTGCGCGTCCCACGGAGGCTAATTGGGTGTTAAAAAAAGTTTGAATGCATATAATAATTTATTATTAATGTACATTTTTGCTGTTTATTAGAGATTTTTTTCGTGATGATTGCCAAATTGAATTTATTAGTATAGTATAATCTTTGCTGACAACAGTACTTTTAGCGTATAAATACAATTACATTCAAACAGATATAGCTTGATGCTCAGTTAGTACTCAGTTTCAAGTTCTCATATATCTTTCCTGAATTTATTTGCACATTTTTGTTAGTAAAGCGCTCATTCACTTTTGAAAGTTATTTTGCAAATTTTTGCTTCATTTCAGCTAGTAAATTTTGAATGACTTAAAATTGTTCTTTTTTTATTTGTCTATGCTAAACAATATCGATAGTGCTGTAGAATAGTGTTTACAGTTAACGGTAACTTAATATGTATTTTTAAGCCTATTTTATTATCGTGGCCGATCATAAAACTCTAATACGTAAAAAATTTGAAAAATCTTGTAAATTTTGTAGAATGCTAGTATTTTTAAATGCATAACCCGGGGAAAACACTCCTCCTCTGAAAATTAAAAATAAAAACAAAGACTTAAATACTAAAATATATTTAAATGATTCAAGTAAGACTATACTTACTTTTCTGGCAGGTTATTTGGCTCCACTAATAAAGTTCTAGCACTCATAAGCAAACAAACGCAAGCACATCCATAAAAGGGATTTTCACCACTAATTTCAATATTCATATAGCGATCTACTATAGAAAAATCGCCTTCTTCTAGCTGCGGGAAAATATTTGAACTAGACCAACCCTTGGCGCACATTTTAATTTTATAAGACGACATCTCTAACAGGTAAGGAATCGGTCCCTTAGAGGAAAACATGCCAATCGAAAATATTTTTGGATGGTTTTTCATTATTTCACGCATTCTATGGAACTGTGCCAATATGGATACAATCAAGCACCATATTATAAAGCCAAAAGCCCAAATATACGAGCTGAATCAATAAGAAAACCGGTTTAAAACCTATGTACTTCAGATATTAAGAAGTTCATATTTTGGAAACACTTAACATTAGTGTCAAAATTTGTTAGTTAAAAAGGAATCAAAACTTCGTACATCACAGGAATTATAAAATACTTTACAAACAAGTTTTCATTACAAATGCTGATAAATTCGGTGTCTTAAAATATACTGTAAAAAAATATCTGAAATTTTCATTAGAATATTTCAGATATTTCAAGAATAAGAACTTAGGGTCGCATGTAAAGAAAAAAATAGAATGAGCTTCGCATGAGCAAAGATTAATTAATCCGATTATTGTTGTGAGTTATAACTACTATGACTATTTTGTGTGAAGGGCCCTTAGAGTTCCTACTTAGTATCGTCACTTATGCCAAACTCATTCTCAGTTTTTGTCATTTATACGGTCGCCGTATTTATACGATACAACAAAATGTTGTATTTTTAAAAGTCTGAAAAATCGTTTGTTTCTGAAAGTATTCAAAATTTTATTAAAAATTTTGTGCTATAAAATTTTTGAATATTCTTCGAATTTTTCTTATGTGAAGAACTACAGAAATTTTTTACAAAAAGTTTCCTGTGTCAAAACGTGATAAACTTTTGCATCAAAAGCTCTTCTAAACTGTTCTTAAAATATTTTGCCCTATACCTCATTACCTCTTTAAATTTCTTTTTAAAATTGGGACTTGATTGAAAAAACTATAAAAGTTTGCTTTTTAAATTCGATAATTCGCACTATGAACAGTACTAAAATTTTGTATCAGAATATTCTAACTTTGATCAGTACTCAACAAGGATAAATATATTTGTTGGGTTTTAAATATATTTGTTGGGTCATAAGGGTATGAAAATAATTAAAGTATATGTTGCAAAAAAAGCACAAAATTTTTGTTTAGAAATGACTTGGAATTAGTTTTCTTTATAAACTTTTAATAAAATTTTTCATTACACTTACGGAAACTCTACATATTTGGAAAATTGTATTGGTCTTTTTTTATCCCTCGCAAAAAACATATACTGCGACCTTTCAACGGCTTGCTGATCTATGAAGGGAAAATGCACCATGACTCCATCCTCATGGTACTTGGACCTATGGTGTAGTTCTCTGGAAAATTAGGGGCAAAAACTAAAGATTAAAAAATAACGACTTATTGTATTTTTTTCTTTACTCAATTGGTTGTCTCGGTAACAAAGACGATATATTTTCCTCCCTCAATTGATCTCTTATCGTCGGCAAATCCGCAATTTTCACACAGGAGCATAATAAACTTATCCAAGCGCTTGTGCTCCATATTGAATGTAAGGGGAAATAAAAATAATAACCAAAATTATAACGTACAAAAGCATCCACACTATTAACAGTACCTAAAAATATCAGTAAACTGAAATATTAGTTGAAAAATAATCTCGGAATATAAATACCTTTAAAATTTTGTCTTAAGAAATTTAATGCCACCTCAATGGGTAAGCTGTGGAATCCGCAAGATGAAATTATAAATACATTGCGTTCCAAAGCTTTTTGATGATATTTTAGTTCCATTAATTCATTGAAATATGGATCATTACATATATCCACATAATGAGTCCCGTGGATGATGCATGTTGTCAAAATATTTTCTGCCGAAAATTGACAAGGTCCACAGCAATTTATTAGGACCTTGCAAAAGTTAATATAAGCTAATGTGAAGATACAGGGAATATATTTAAATAATTTTACCTTGCACTTTGCTGCTACTTTTCCAAGTTTTTCTATATCATGGGCATTTGTTATAAAAATTGGAATCTTGTTAAGGTTTTTACCGGTTCTTAATGAAATTTCATTTAAAACTAATTGTAATTTTTGCTGAAATGGGTTCAAAATTGTTTTACACTTTTAATTTATTAAAGAATGATATTTCGGTTACCTCAGATTTACCTGCTACAGCCCACTCAAATCCCTTCAAAACTTCAATGGCATGTAGAAGCGTACATTTTCCTATATAGCCGCTGGCCCCAAATATAATCACATCAAATTTTTTGGAATTCATTTAAAAAAGAAGTCGAAGAACAGTGTTTGAAACGTTAAAATTACTTTGGCAGAGGAAGTACACCTTATGACCACTTCGAAAAGCTTATCTGTTTTAGTTGTCACATCCAAACCCCTAACGACACTTTCTTTATTAATTTATTTTTGTGTTAACTTCAAAATTGTTTTTGAACTTTTAATATTTTTCATTTCAATTAATTATTTAAAAATTGTTATAAAAGCGACACGTATTTTTTCTAATAATTTGTAACTATTTTCAAATATACATATTTGGCAATAAATGGATTTTATAACTTTATGATTCTTATGTCTAAAGGCTAGTTGATTAATTAAGAATCAAAAAAGGAAAAAAAGAAATAATATCAAAAAATATAAACAAACTTTTTTAAAACTTATATCAACTATACCAATCTCATTGTTTATCCAAATAAATTAATTCTAACTAAAATTTTTTAGTAATAAAAAAGCTGGTTTGTTAAGCTTTATATAAAAATTAAAACAACAATCTTCTCAACTTGGTTTTAAATTTAATTCTGACAAATGCTTCATTTGAGAATGAACGCTATACCGTTACCATAGATCATTAATTTTAAATAATATTATTATTTTAATTATTATTATTTGTGCCGTTACTACATTAAATAAAGTAAAATATATTCTCAAATCTAACTAGAATAAATCTTTTAAGAACTTAAATCAATCAGGCAGCTTAGCTGAAATGTTTAGCTTTGTACAGTACCTTGTGCCGGCTTGTTTTTGTTTTAAATTTTTTTCATTTCATGACATTTCTAAAAACAGCTGATGACAAACAAATAAAAGCAACAACAAATATTGAAGAAAAATTTCACGACAAATAGACACGTAAGATAAACAGGAGCGAATAAGAAGTGAATATTCATAATATTATAAATTAATTTCATTAAATTATTAAATAAAGATAAAAGAAAATTTAAAAAGAGTGATGAAATACTACACTTTGCTATTGGCGATTTGCCTCTTGCATCAAGGTTGGACAAAAGAGGCGAAAGAAAACAAAACATTTGTCCCTACAAAAGATTGGCAAGAAATACCGGAGGGTAAGCTGATGAAATTAGCTAGACATTGGCTTTTTCTATTGCATTGTTGTTATTGTGTTTTCTTTGCTAGGTCAAGGCATACCAGCCGGTTTGCATATAAGAATTAATTTGCAAACTGGCAAGAAAGAAGCGAAAATTTTAAACGACAAAGAGGAATCAATAAAAGACCAAGAAGATAAAACTACAAATGCTGCACTTTCTGTCATTCCAGAAAACTCTGAAGAAGATCACGGCAAATCTAATAAAAAACATAAGAAAGTTAAACATTTAGATGAGGCCCTCCAAAGAATTGGGATTGATTATACGCCAAAGGAAAAAGTTGAAAATATTATTCGTGAATACAGATCGTACGAAGAGCTCAAAAAAAGTTTCGAGGGTATGCGAAAATCTTTTAAAAGTGATGCTGAAATTATAACACAATTAATAGAAGAGTTTCGGACCTCTGCGAATTCACCTGATAATAAAAATGCTGCGGCTCGTGTCAAAACTCTAATACAAATATTAGAAAGTTTTAATTATTTAATGTCACAGTTTGATAATGCTTTAGTGTTTGTGGACAAGGGTGGTTTGGATCAAGTATTATTGCCCATTTTAGTAAATACCACGCAGTCAACACTTAAGGTGGAGGCGATGCGTGTTTTAGGTGCCATGTCTCAGAATAATCCTCGAGTACAAATTAAAGTTTTCGAACGTAATGTGGGCTCTTATTTAGCTCAAATAATAATGAGTTCCTCAAACACGGAAGAACTGTCGGCAGCCTTATATGCTTTTAGTAGTTTGCTGCGCAAATTTCCTTTGGCACAACAAAGAATCCTTTCTACATCAGGTACCCAGGCCTTGATATCTGTTCTTAATAGAGACTGTGAATTAAAGATTAAAATTAAAGCAATTGTTTTGATTGGCGATCTTTTGCAAGAAATAAAAATAGTTCTTTCAAAGTCATCAGCAAACGAAGACCACTTAGCGGCTGCACAATATGCTGAGATCACACTTTCCTCTTGGCTGATGGATCATAACTATTGTGAAATAATAGAAACTCTTATTAAAGACAATGCTCGTAGATTCCTCGAAGCTCCAGATTATCTAGAGTATATTATTAATTCTTTGAGTAATGAACCGCAGCTATGTTTAACCAATTGGTCACAAGGTTCCCCTGTAATGGAAATTATTTATATGTTAAGAAAGGGTCTCTCGCAGTCCGATGATGAATACTATTTAGAAGTTGCTCAATTACTGGATCAATTTGTAAAACATATAAGTGGCGATGAACAAAAAAATCATGAAGAGTTGTAAGCTTTTTTCCGATTCCATCCTACATTGTCTGGTAGCTGTAGCTTAATTTAATTTTTCCGTTTGGTAAAAGAGATTTTTAAATTATTTCTTAAATTTTCTAAAACGCAAATTGGCAAAAAAAAAACAAATTGTGAATAACTACGATATAGACTGCATCAGAAAGCTTGGTGAAAAAATAAATATAAAGTCAAATCCATCCGAACAATTTGTTGGCGAAATTTAAAGCCTACTATCGAGAAATTATTCATATAAAATAAAAAGTTTTAAAAAACGTTTATTTAGGTTTTTTGTGAAAAATTTACAAACATTTCGAGGCGGATTGATTGCGTTTTAGGTAATGAAATATTTTTTTGACTGTTATACTTTTTAAGTTTATCTTATTTTAAAAATTTAAGTTTAAATTATTTCAAAAATTAATAAAAAAAATGTTAAACAAAATATCTCTTTTTCAAATTTCTATAGTAGTTTAGCATTTATACATGCAAGTGGTATTCGAAAAACTCAATGATTTCGCTTTTTTTTTTTGTTAATACAAATTTTTTGGGGTTGCAAATTTAGCGAATTTGAAGAAAATACATAAATTTTTGTATAGTTTGTGTAGATAAACGCAAACAAAAACTGATGAACACAAATGCTACGATAACCTGGCGATCTTTTTTAAGTGTACGTACACTTAATGTGTGACCGAACACCAACGTACACTTTAGATCACTAAAAGTTAATATCCGTACATATACTTTAAAATAACACACACCTAATATAGTATTTAGCGTTCGTACATATAAATATGTAAAAAATCGACTTGAAAACAAACAGACGTAAGGCCATATACGTCGAATAACATCACCTTTGGGACACCTTTTAATTTTAACTCATCACGGCAAATGTTTGAATAATCGGTTGAAAAGATAAGGCGATTTCGTAGTTAAATTTATACTCGGGTTACATTTAACAAATTTTCAAAACTATCGATTCTCTTTTAATTTTGTGCAGTTTTGCTGTTTTATTTTTATAAATTTGTCAGAATTAACTTGTCTGCTTTTGCTTGCCTGCACATAAGTGTTAAAATTTATGTATGTGCAATACATATGCACGTTAAATTAAAACTGATAAACTGATAAATTCAAAGAAAATCATTATAGTATGTACATATATATATTTTATAGCTTAAACTAAATTTTCTTTTTAAAAATGGTTAAAATATCTAGTTATATATAACTATGTTTTGAAACACGTAACATTTTCTGTTAAAATCTAATTTTTTTGAAGTCGATGCATATTTCTGTCTCATTCTTCCCCAAATAATTTCCATACGTTCTTGAACCTGCCTTATAAGTTCGGCAGGATTCAGATCACGTCATTCAATAAAGTAGACATAAGTATCTGAAAATGGATTTTATTTTAGGAAAAATATATATGTATATTGTTAAATGAGAAAAAATGAAAAGAATTGCAGCGACAAAAATCGTACAATGTAAATGCGGTCTAACACCAGGATTTTAGTGATGCCACCACTCAAATTTATTGTAATTTTTTACTAAAAAAATCGAAAGATGTAAAATTGAACAAAATGAAATAGGGAGATCTTGATTCCCTACAATTCTTATGGAAGGATGTCATCATCTTTGCAAATTGATGCAAAATGTTAGATGTTGGTCAATGTAAAAAGGCTATTAGAGTAACATGATGAAAATGAAATAAGTATAAACGAACATAAACTTGAACCAGAAGTAAAGTAAACAATGACAAATGTCTTACCTTTTTTAACTTCAAAGGACAGCGACCGTTGTGGGAAATTTAAACGAATTATTTTATTGTACGGATTTTTAATTAAACTGATGTGTAAACGAATAAATAAAAATCTAGATCTTGCAAAATGAAGTAAGTATGAAAAGGCCAACTTTAATAAAGATCCAGGGATTTCCACAAGTTTCTGTTTACAAATACGTTGGTTTTTGTTAGGTGGCTTACAAAGGGTGTTTCTAATAATGAAATGGGGTAAAACAAAGATGTTTTTTTTTTAATTTACATGCAATTGACTTTATTCGAAATATAATCATCTGGCATCATAATAACGAGTTCAGATATCTCTGCAGAAAATAGTCTAGCAGCTATTCAGTTACCAAACGTTTTCTTCAATAAATCCCGCACATCATGGTTGTTCAATTGATGAAAGAAAAAGCCAGTAATCATGGCTCTATAGCGGTCACTATTAATTGTAACGTTAGTCGGAAGACTAGCACTGTTTTTAAATAAGTACGGACTAATGATGTAAGCAGCCCATAAAGCACACCAAACAGTTTTTCTGAATGTAACGGTGTCTTGAGAATTATCATCACTTCAAATACAGCAATTTTTTTTATTGACGTATTTGTGCAAACAAAAATCTTAATTTGGGGCCAATTTAAACAAATTGGTGACATTATTCAGTTTATTCATGTTGAAATGCCTAACCAAGCAGCTGACAAAATGGCCACAAGTTAAAAAGTCCAATTGATCTTCTATACGTCATCCCTTTAAACATAGAAAGTTTTACTAACGAAAATGATGTTTAAACTTCAAAGAAACAATTTGTTAAGTTGGACAAGGGTTAATGTGTGTTAATTAAAATAGCATTAGTTTTTTAGTTAGTTTTCTACAGAAAATCATAAGCTGGATGTAAAAAATTATTATAGGAAAGTGATTTATTCTACCACTTCGTAAGTGTGAGAAATAGTAGATCTGTTGGAATAATTAATGGGTTAAATTGATAAACCAACATATAACTCTTTAAGAAAAGATCCATTAAATACGCCTTTTTACACACCTCTAGACAAGACAATAACACACATTTTTATAGAAGTTTGTATCCTTTAAGTTCAACAAATGAATATTATAGACATGTGACTTGTGCATTGATAACAATGCACTGTTATAATTGATGCAACATTATGAATGAACATGTACATGTACATGTATTTATACAGAAGTGTGTTTATGTATTTGGTATCAATTTCAAGTACTGGAGGGGGAAGCACATGTTACTGCTACTGCATAAATCGTTAAAAAATAAAAAATAGGACATTTATATTAATAAATGTTAAACTAAACACTAATTTTTAACAAGAAACAAATGTAAATGATGTGTGCAACTAAAACTCTATTATTGACAGGGGCAGCTGGTTTATAGTCAAAAATTTGATGACACATGTTTTTCTTTGTTTTTGGGGTGAAGTTCAAGTTCAAAGTGAATAACAGGACATTTTTTATTATGATTTCAAAGGATGCAGTCGATTTTTATAAATTCTATTTATATCTATTTGTTGCTTTTTTTACAAAAGCAAGGTGCTTCTTTGAGGGATTCGAAAAATATTAAAGTGGGTGTAAATAATTTATGTGACAGAGTTTACATGTTATTTACTTCATTTTAGTGTAATTTTTATAGAGTGTAAAACAAAACGAATGAGAACATGCTTATGAGTGTTTATTGATTGTTATGTGCACTTAGAGAAAGAAGAGATGTTTGAGTTTAAAAAATCTCTAAGTAATTTATTGAAAAAATTTGTTACGTTTTTATAAAAAAATATAAAAAGTTTTCAATTTTTATTAGATGTTTATTTTTTATGTAGAAAGCCAACGAAAATATGTTCCATAAATAATTTTAAACCCCTTTTACTATATTAAACTTCTGTAGATTTCCGTTTAAAAGATTTTTCTCCTATAAATCTGTGCTTAATAAGGTGGTATTTAAGAACTTATTGTCGTTCTGTTTTTTGTAAAGAATTTTTAAAGTATAAGATTTCCAAAAACAAACTGTGTTTAACGGTGGTTGCTATTAAAACCTTACGTATTTATTTAATTATAAATACATTTTTTGAAATACATTTAACAGTTTTCCTAAAAAGTAATTTTAAGATTGAGTTTGGCTTAAATTTCCATAAAATAGCTTTAAAAAATATTTCATAAAATTTAATTATTATAAATTTGCAAAATAGCTGCCAAATTTTCTTATAGATCTTCCATTTTCACAGATTTTGGGCACATTTTATAAAAAATAGTAGCTTATTGATTTTCAAACTCTGAGAAATAATTTGTGTAAAGATAGTTTCGGAACGACATGTTTCTAAGAGACAGGTGATAAAGAAGCAAAAATTAAATATAATAACAAAAAGGATTTTCAATTAAACAGATTAGTTAAAACAGTGTGTTTAAAGAAATAAAAACATAAAAATAAAAAGTAGTTATAAAATATTAAAAAAAAAAAATTTAAGGTCTAAAATATAAAAACGCAACTTTTGTTTTACGAAAAACTTTGTACTATGACTTACGCTATGCTGCAGTAAGTACTTCAAGGTTTAATATATATTATTTTTTTTCAGCCGCATGCATAAAAACTTAAAGCAGGTTTAACTACCGTTGTTAAGCAAAATTTCCTAAATTTGTATTCAAAAAGCGTTTTCACTTTAAAATACCTTTGTTAAACCAGTGTTAACTTTAAAATAGGAAAAAACCTACTTTAAATCTACAATAAGTTGAGCCGTTTATTTTAAAAGTGGCATAAGTCACTTTGTTTTTAAGTCATCTTGTTTATCTAAAGTTAGTTTGTATAACATTTTATAGGGAATATCAAGGTAAAATCGAATCCAATTCACTTTGTTTTGGTCTGTATTTACTTTTCTTTTTGAAACAGAATTTTTCTAATGACGTGTTGAAATAAAATCTTTTCCCTCCATGTTGTATACTGTGAAGGATTTTATCAACAGGCGGCTATCACGCTATAGTAATCATTTAGAATTTATAAAACATTTGTTTTTTCAAGGCCGTTTCTATCACATCATTTGTTAAGTATGAATGACATACATGTTATACCACTAATTAACAACACTTCTCTCAAGCAGATCTTTATAGTTCTCAGCTTACTAAATGCAATTTGTTTTTAAATGAAAAGAAACTGTTCAGTTGTGACTTATGCCACTTTCAATATAAATGGCTCAATGGTTATTCTAAATATTTTAAAAAAATGTTTTATAAAAACAAATTGTAATATAAAAATAATAATAAAAATTAAAAACAGAACATGTCATTCAATATAAAACATTTTTACATCTTTATTTTATATTTTACAGAAATATAATTTTAATTAATTATTTAATACAAAAGTTTTATTGATGTACATGTAATCAAAACAAAGCTTGTTATCCGAATACTTAGTTTTATAATATGAACAAATTCTTTGTAAGTTCTCCTTAAGCCTTTTAAATTAATCTTTTTAATGAAAAACACAAAAAAAATTTATTTGATTTTACTGAAAACAATACAAACATTTTTTATGGATCTAACGATCCGGATAAATAATATTCAATTTTATACATCATTAGCTGTACGACCCGGCTTCGCTCGAAAACTATTTGTTAATGATTAATATTTCTCATAGAGTTAGAAAAAAATTTTCAGTACAAAGAAGAAACGACACAAATTTTTTTCAATTTATTGTTTTAATAGTTCTTAAGGTAATTCATTAAAAAATAAACAAACAAAAAATGTAAGCATATAGTTTATTTTAAAGCTTGATAGTAAACAATATTTTTTGTTTTCCTGTTGGGAGAGAAAATAAACAGTGCTGACGGTGTCCAAACTCTAGGTTTGACCCACACACTTTTATTGATTGTCCTTGCGATATATTAATCATCATTGCGAATGCAACGCGAACGGGAAATTGAATACGTTTAAACTTAAATGGTAAATCACTTCGTATGATAGGTATCCTTGGAGCAAGCAACTCCTCACCTACAAATTTTCCTATAATTATTATTGCTAAGTTTTTGCCACCAGCGTTTTAATAACCAATCTAGTACGTTCGTATAGTATTGGCTGCTTCAGGTTATGTAACATGACTATTACCGCTCCAACGTTAAGTTGGAAGTTATGTGGTGGCATTCCCAGTAAGTTTAATGAATTCAGGAACTCTACGGGGTAGTTAACAATATTTTCGGGATCGGTAATGGAACCAATCGATTTATACGAATACCGTTCGCCATTAATTAAGCTTTGGATTTTTGAATTTATTCAATCAACGTATTTGTTTTTTGCAGCCAAAATGGCTCTTTCACTAACCAAAGTTATTCGCTATAATTTTGAGCAATGTATGTCAACAGTTTTGCAATTAGTTAGTCTTTAGACGTTATGAATTGGCAAGATTCAGTCGGTTTTTACCACTGCCAACGTCTAACAACATATAAGAATAGAGAGAAACCTAGACGTAGATAATCATTGAAATTTTAAGAAATGTTCACTGCTAACAAAATCGTTCCAAGTTTAGCTTTTATTTTTCACTTTAGCAATAAAATTTTAGAACAAAAGAATTTTGATATTGGATTTTTCAGCATATAAGCGATGTACATATGTATGTATCGTTAAAATTGCATCGAGTAGAAAATTATTTTTTAACTTCAAAGTGAAGTGTAATTGTCGGTGACTTACTATTTTTAAACCATCACTATCCAATATTTCAAGGTTTTTCTTCTCTTATAAAAACAGTTAATAATTATTTATTTTGATTGGCTAATAAAGAGTAAAATAAAAATAATTGACCTCGAGCTTGAATATTGATATACCTGGATAAAAACAATTAATTTTAAAATTATGTGAATCAAATCGCACGAAAAATTTTAAAGCACGGATAATGTGCATACATACATATGTCCATATGTATATATATATATATATATTCAAATTTTCACTTTTAGTATTATCCAACACATCTAAATTAAATCACTGAGCCCTGTTTAGGAATTGTATAGAGTTTAAACATAGGCTAAGTAAAAAAAAATTGAGAAGTGAAAACGATTTATTTATGTTTTCACTAACATGATTTAATACATAGTATATTGAAAAGTGAAAATAAAAACATGTATAAAAAAATTAATACTTTTTCTTAAAAACTCATGCAGAATACCAGCCACCTGGCATTTGTATGCAAAATGAATTTATCGATACCGATCGATTATCGATTCTGCTTACCTGAATATATACGGACCTAATAACAGAACTACCTGTACGCCAACACTGACTCACCAGAATGATGCATTCGCATCGAAAGCGCTCGCCATCGAATACAAACCAGCCAGTTAGGACGGAAAATGGCAATATTATTTCATTTACTGGCGGAGGACAACCAAACAACATAATACCAAAAATATACATACTTAACTGTTAATATGTTAGAACAATTTTTGGTTTAGTCAAAGTTGAAGATGTTGCCTCTCTTTATTTTGTCTTTTATTTTGTTTTGTTTTTTTTTTTTTGCATTAGTGTGTTCGCACGTATGCAAACTCATTAGCATACAAACAACCACATGGCTCCATCAAACCAGTTCGAACGAACATGTCGGGTCGCCAATAACTTATTTGTATTTACACCAACAAAGCAAGAAGAAAATGAATAAAATGAATTTTCTAAGTTTTCCGGAAAATTTTATAATTTTTCGAATCGAATAAAAAAAAATCAGCCAAATCGCCCAAGCCGTTCTCACGCTATTACATTACATTAGTGAACCATTTCATTTTTATATACATATATAGACGTATCATGCTCGATGGGCTCTTCTGACAAATTCTGTAACATAAGCAAAGCCTGTTGATGTTTATTAAAACGTATGTATGTATGTATGTATATGTACATGTGTAAGTCAATTTTTTATATAAATATATTTTTATGGTATAAATTTATATTCTTTTAGTAAAAAAACTTTAAAAATTAAACTAAAAATGCATATTTTTCTAAATTCAAAACAAATTCAACAAAGGATTTGAACTTTTTATTTTTTCAATATACAATATACAATATACATATTTCAAAGTGTTGAAAAGCATTCAATCTATTTAAATACTTATTTACATGTGAATTTATTGTGAATTTTAAATAAAGTACGATTTTTTCCCCAAAATTGTGACGGTGTTATCTCTAAAAGATCTGGCAGCTATGTATAGTAATGAATTAAAAAATCTTTAAGCATAAAAATACATTTTTGACTGTTGACATGTTAGAACAATGTTTGGTTTCGCCGAAGTTGAAGATGTTGCCTCTCTTTATTTGGTCTTTTATTTTGTTTCCTTTTTGTTTTGTGTTTTTATTGTTTAATTTGATCTACGGGGTTTTTTTAGCGTATGCTAAGAATGCATACGTGTGTTTGCACGTATACAAACTCATTAGCCTACAAACAACCATAAGCTTCATCAAACCAGTTCGAACGAACATGTCGAGTCGTGAATAACTTATTTGTGTTTACAACAACAACAGAATAAAATTAATAAATGAATTGTGTAAGTTTTCCGAAAAATTTTATAATTTTTTTTTCATACAAACCATCTCCTGAAAATTTCGAATCGCACTATTTTTGCATATTATTTTTTAACAAAGGTTAAAAGCTGTTTGTTAACTAATGAGTACTTTAAAGCTCAAGTAAGACTTTTTATGCATACGGCCGTTAAAGTTATGTTTGCGGCTGTATCAACTTCAATGATTTGACTCCTTGTAAGGCGCATATATTAGGAATGGGAGCGGGATGTATAAAAAAGTGTGCGTGTATGTGTGCGTTTTTTTTCTTTTTAGAATTTCTCATAACAAATGTATGTATGCAAAATAATTGGTTGAAGTAATTCATAGTAATATCATACCGAAAGAAAATGCAAGAAAATTTTGTTAGTATACTAACATCAAGACTATACAATCAGAAATTTGATTGGGGATATATCCATAAAATAATAAATCATGGATTAAACATTATTCACCACAGTATGTTGCCGATTTGGAGAAGCATAGTAAAAAAGTAACAACGATATTTTCGCGAGCACAACACAAGAAAACAATGTAGATAGAGCACCCATTTTACTGTGCACTTCTGATCTCCAGCATTTAACAAAAATAGAATTCCACCCCCATGGAATTGGTAAAAGACGCCAAAAATCTCATTGAAGATGAAATGGAAACATATTTAGATGAAATTTTCACTGAGATAATTAAATAAACAATTTTTGGGTAGAAGTTAATATAAAAAATATTTTACAATAAATATTAAAAATTTCTTTTCTAAAAATAACTGGTAAAATCTTTTTTCCAGTATGAATCTCCCACATATCTATTATGGCTTCATATTCCAAAAAATATATAATTGTTATTGAAATAATAATGATATTAAAAGCTGTCGTATTTATTGTATAAAATTACATTTGTTAGTGTATTATGAGCTATTTTCTGAATTTACCACCATCTACGACTAAATGTAAAAAGACTGCCCTAAAGGCTTACAGACACGGTAAGGATTAAATTTATTTTGCAAACAATTATATCAATATTAATATATTTATGAGCTTCAAACCTGTATTCCCAGAGGACTGTTAAAAAAGTGTGCTAAAGACTTACGGCTGTATGCATAAAAACTTATAGTAGGTTTAACTGCCGTTGTTAAGCACAATTTCCTAAAGTTGTATTCATAAAACACTTTTACCTTAAAATACCTTTGTTAACTTTAAAGTAGGAAAAACCTACGTTAAACCTTCAATAAATTGACAGTTCAATTTTATTATTGAAAGTTCAAAAACCAAATAAATTGTGTTTACAATAAACTGAGCCGTTTTTTTTAAAGTGGCATAAGTTACTTTGTTATAGTCATCTTTTTATTTTAAATTAGTTAATAAAACATTTTAATTTTTAGCCATTTCAACTAGTCTGCATTTAGTTTTCTTTCTGAAACGGATTTTTCTAATGATTGTGTTGAAATAAAATCTTTTTTCTCCATGTTGTGTACTGTGAAGGATATTTTCGACAGGGGGCTATTAAGCTGAAAGTCCATACCACGCGTTCTACGCGCACACGCTTTGTATGCGTTTGATGCTTTTTACGCGTTCTACGCTTTTCAAACTTCAAGTTACATGCAACGCTTTTTATGCGCCAAGTTTTTTGTGGTGTAAATAATTTTATCTAATAAAAAAAATTTTTGCAAAAAATGAAAACTGAAATTGAAATTTTTCAGGAATTTACAGAATTTATTAAATTTGTGCATATGATATTTTGTGTAATGAGGATCTATGGAAAATTTCAAGGGAAAAGAAGACGCTTTTGGGTGCGTCCCTTGTTTTTGGAAAGGGAAGTGAGTGGTTTTTTGCACCAACGTTTAAAAAATCAAAATAACAGAAATAATACGACGTCAAAAACAGCTGAATTTTTTCATGGCGCTTGCGACGCGTAGAAAAGTAGAAAGTAAACCTACTTCATGCGTTCTATGCGTCATAAGCATTCTATGCGATGTGCTGTGTAACTTGTCACATACAATTACACTGATTCTACTTTTTTGACAGACGCGTATAAAGCGTGTACGCGTAGAACGCGTGGTATGGACTTTCAGCTTTACTACTATTACTATTTTGTCCTTTACATAAGTCACTATGTGCAGTAATATGCTTTTGAGTTGTGACATTCTTAGATATTTTATACAACACAAAACAAACTCCTGAGAATAAAAAAATAAAATAATGGTAGTTATGTGTAGTATAGTAGATATCAGTATAATATTGTTCCGTAAACGGCACTATTCTTTCGAACTAAAAAAAATAAGTCAAATAATCACAACAATACTTCACACACACTTATTACATGTTTCCATTTCTTTCACACTAAGCTCCGTAATTAATTTCCTAAGTACAGCGACTAACGCCACTTTCAAAATAAGCATTTTTGTTGCACCGTTAATTATCAACACTCCTCTCAAGCAAATCTCAATACTTCTTAACTCTTAACAAATCTCAATACTTCTTAATTTCAAATTTATTAAAAATGAAAAAAAACTGTTCAGTTGTGACTTATGCCACTTTTAATGTAAACGGCTCAATTGACAATTATACTTTGTTATTCCAAAAATGTTAAAAAATATTTATTTAAACAAATTGTAGTATACAAATAATTATAAAAACTAAAACATAACATGCCATTCAATATAAAACATTTTTACATCTTTATTTTATATTTTACAAAAATATAATTATAATTAATTATTTTAATCAAAAGTTTTATTGATGTACATATAATCAAAACAAAGCTCGTTATCCGAATAATTATTTTTTTAATATGAACAAATTCTTTGTAAGTTCTTCGTAAGCCTTGCAAATTAACCTTTTTTGGCTGCTTTGCTTTTTATCAAAAAGATTAATATAAAAGAAAAAACAAAAATATGTTGATTTTGCTGAAAAAAATGAACAACAATAAAAACATTTTTTATGGATCTGACTACCCGGATAAATAATATTCATTTTTATACATCGTTAATTACAACGTGACAACTGAAAATAGTGGCATTGCCAGAATCAAAATACTAATTTTACTAAAGCATACATTAGCTAAAGTACTGTTTATGAATACCATTTTTTAACAAACGTCTGTTAGCCTTAAAGTGTTTGTTAACTAACGTGTACTTTAAAGCTCATATAAGCGTTTTTTATGCATACAGCCGTTAGTTTAGTTCGTAAATTTTAGTTCAGATAACGTTACTATTTATAAAATGCAATGCAAAATCACTACATTTTCAAATTTATTGTTGTTAATACCGATAATACCTATATTTTTAAAAGTCACAGTTAAACCATGTATAACTTTACTTTAATAATGCTTAATTTTAAAGTTAAGACATTAAATTGAAGCTTAAGATGTCTTCTTTCCAGCATTACAAAAACCTTATCCAGTGAAAACTTACAGAATTTTTACTGCCAACTAACGAAATGTGTCACTCTGGGGCGGTCGATTCAAATGTAGCTACATATTGCTGCGACGTTAAAATAAAAGTTCATTTTATTTTGTAGTTCTGTTTTTATTTTATAAAAATAATTTTTCTTTATTTTAAACCGAATTAAGGAAATGAAGAAAATTATTTCGTCTGTGTTTTTTAGTGCAGAACTCAGATATTTCTGAGCTAATTAATTGAAAAAACTTAAAGGGTGTTTCATATAATACACATGACCCAAATTACACAGAATGTGTTTATTGTATATGCGTTGCAACAAAAGTATAATATTTGAAATTAAAATTTAAAGGGTGTCTCCATAGGATTTTTTTATATGGAATTATCTTTCAAACAGCTTTAGATAGTTGATTATGGCGACGGATGTAGCTCACTTCTTGAACATAGCTTGTCAAATGGAGTTGCCTATTAAGCATATTACACCTAATGAAATTAAAATGGAGATATGTGGCCTTAATAAAAAGAAATCTACGGGATATGACAAAATTGATGCGGCTGCAATAAAGTCTTTGCCTTTTAAGGGAATCTTATTCCTAACTTTAATATTTAATTCCATATTACGTCTTCAACACTTTCCTTTACAATGGAAGTGTGCTGACCTATTAGCTTATTAACTATTTTATCAAAATTTTGGAAAAATTGTTTCTCAAACGTTTAAACGTATTTCTGCAGAAATACAATATTATTCCCGATCATCAATTCGGTTTTCGAAGTCAACATGGTACACCAGAACAGTGTCATCGAATTATTAAGGTGATATCTGATTCTTTTGAAAATAAAAAATTCTGTTCTTCTGTATTTTTGGATATTCAGCAGGCTTTTGATAAAGTATGGCATGATGGATTATTATACAAATTGAAAAACCTGCTTTCTGCTCCATTTTATTTATTCTTTTTATCATATTTGAGAAATAGATGTTTCTTCGTCAGAGTCAACAAAGATTTTTCTCATATTTGTCAAATTGAAGCTGGGATTCCTCAAGGAAGCGTCCTTCGACCAATTCTATATACCATATACACCTATGACATGCCGACAAGAGAATATGTAACAGCGGCTACTTATGCAGACGACACAGCATTCTTATGTTGTAGTGAAACCCCCACAGAGGCTTCTAGCATTTTACAGCTGCAGCTAAATAGTCTTTATGATTGGCTAACAAAATGGAGCATTGTTATCAACACCCAAAAGTCAAGTCACATCACATTTACAACAAGAAGGGAAAATTGCCCAGCTGTGTTTCTCAATGGCACTTTAATCCCTAGTGTGATCACTGTCAAATACTTGGGGTTACATTTAGACAGAAGACTCACATGGAAAGCACATATTAGCGCGAAAAGAAAACAACTTGACATCAAATTTAAGCAAATGTACTGGCTTCTGGGCCGTAAATCTAAACTTTCTTTGGAGAATAAGGTCCTGCTTTACAAAACTATTTTAAAACCTATATGGACTTATGGCGTAGAGTTATGGGGCCATGCTAGTAATTCCAATATAGAAATATTGCAAAGATTCCAATCCAAAGCTTTGAGGTCTATAACGAATGCTCCTTTTTATGTAACAAACAAAGCTCTTCACAACGACCTGAAAATACCTTCTGTTAAATCCGAAATTAGAAGACTCAGCTCCAATTATTTAGAAAGGCTTAGTAATCATACAAACGTACTAGCAATTACGCTTTTAGATGAGACTGACGAAGTTAAAAGGCTCAAACGAAATCATATCCTTGATCTCCCTTACATTTAAGATTGACTAACGTTCATAATGAAATGAGAATATAATAAGAAATAAAAATTTATAATGTTTATAATATTAATTATTTAATTTAACTCTATATATGTAAATATTATTTTCATATGTAACTTAAATTTTTGTTTTCAATTGAAAGCAATCAAACATGTTATTTTTGCTAACTTAACACATTTGCTTATTATTGTAAGATAGATTGCAAATAAATATGTAATAATAAAAAAAAAAAAGATAGTTGATTGATATTTAAGCAAAATATATATTACAATTATTTTTCATATTCGTTAGAATATATTTGGACTAAATGGATGGAAAAATTAAAGGCTACCGCCACAGAGTGTTTTTTTTTTCTTGTCAATCTTCATAAGCACAATCTTATAATTTATACAGTGTATGTAGAACTATGGCCCGCCTTAAAGACAAGTAAAAAGTAAATAAAACTGAAATATAAAGAGTGGACCGTATATGGTATTACCCTTGATATGTGAATCTAATTCCAACTTGGGGACTTTATAATTTAATACTAATACCCAATTTTGTAACTTTATTTGTCTGACATTGAACGTTATTGAATCTAGTTTAACGATTGATCGATTGTGATCTTATGGCAAACAATAAATTTTTTTGTTGTTATATAAAAGAAAACGTCATTGTCTGAGGACACAATTAAATAACATTAATGTAACAAGAGCTAAAAAACCAGCTTAGTAGTTGTATTATTTTTTATCTTGAAATAGAAAAAAGAAAAATATTTCCTTTTTTTATTGCTGCAGCACAAATCCGGAAATGTCCTGTGTGTGATTTTGATTGTTTCAAAATCTTCATAACGTTTGTCTTTTGACACGTTTGTTTTACAAGAAAAAAGATACTTGTGCGTAAAGCATTTTGTTTCTGTCAAATACTGAGTACTTCCTCAAGCTGACCGTTTTCTCTCACTCTGCTCCTCATCTTCTCACTTTTTGAGTCTGTATGCAAGTGACAGTTGGATAAATGGTTTTCTAAATTTCTTCTTTTTTATTTATTTTTTTTGCCTTAAAAACAGTTGGATTAGGCTAAGCAATATCCTCAATATATAATGGAAATGATATTTGAAAACAAATATGATCAGGCCTAAACAAGAGAGCGCGCCAATTTGAAAAGGTGTGTGAGTGTGTGTGTGCAAATATTTTCTAAAGAGATTTTTCTTTAATTTTATTTTAAATAAGTAGTAAAATGTTAATGAGTTTTAAAGCTGAAATGAGCATTTAAGATCATCTTGAGATCCACTTCTCCCTCTCTCTAACTTACTCTCTATAACATGGTTGTTACTTTTTTTTTTAAATCAAGCTGCAAAATTTATAATATTGATGTTTTATTTTAAATGACGATCAAGATGACCTCTAAGACGACCTCAAAAGTGTGTAACGTATTTTTTTGTCCTTTTTTTCTATGATTTTTAAAAAGACCCGTTCAATTGTATTGGGAAAACAATTGACCTTTTGTTCACATGAACTAAATGATGAACGGGGAAGTCGACAAACAAAGATAATATCACAAAGTTAGTAATAAAATATCCTTTATTTTTTATTTTTGCTTGTGCCAATTGAATTTTATCCAATACGGTTTTAAAAATTATACCTTAATTGGTCAGGACCAGCAGCTGATCCTTAATTAAACACAAGATGTTAAATTTTCCTTTTGATTTTTATTTTATTAAATGGGAGATATTTTTGTCATCCTATTGTAAAAATGTCCTTTTTTATTTGGTCAGTTGCTGTTGTTATTATTTATTCGAGGAATCGCTTTAATGTGTTAAAAAAATTTTATTGAAAATTTTTTGTAAATCGTTAATTTATTATTATGTTTTCTTTTTAGGATGCTTTTTTGTTGGCAATTTTAGGTTTTTTAAAGGTTTTGGTTTTCGTTGGTGGATCATTAAATTTGATCGTACTCGTAGCACGCCTAATGGATAACAATTGTTTTACAACTTTTATAACTTTTTAAGATTTTAAAAACGTAAACAGATTATATTTGTAGTACTTTGGGATAAAGATGATTTTGGCGAAGTTTTGGTACTTCGATTGTTTACTTTTCGCCTTGAATCTACTTTTCGGCCACCACCTACCGATTGTGTTGCTGTTTCTTTTGTAATGATTCTTAAAACATACATATAAAGGCTAAACCCTAAGCAAGCTGTACACAATGAACATAATATTTAACACCAAAAAGTCCCTTTAGGTGTCCATATTCAGTTGATGTCCCTTGGTCATTCCTTTTCAGTCCATTAACCCCTGACAGGGACAGGCGGCCCAGTATTCTCCAGTTGCGGTCTACTAAACACTTACTGATAATATTTTTATTGGAATCAAAATGGGTATAACTAAGTTAAATTGGATACCTGTTGAGATTCATTTCCTCCGCTTATGTCCTTTTAGGTCACGCGCTTTTACTTATAACGACTTACTTGTCATTTAAATGACAAATGTGACAAATGTTTCGATTTCTATTTTTTTTTCCAAAAAAACTAATGCGTTTTCATCATAACAAGCAACAGCAAGAAGATAAATTTAATTTATTTAAATTAATTTCAACTAAAGTAAAGATTTTTTGTGAGTTAAAAGAGCGATTCGAATTTTTCTAACAAATATATTTTGGTGTAAATTAAGTTTTATGTATGAATAAGAAAAATAATTATATTAAATTGAATCATAATTATTTCTTAAAGTGACTTGATGGCCATTCACTTAATTTGCTTGATGAATGCCCATTTGTTGTTCGCCTACCATTGATATTTCTAACGTGATATATTAACCAGAAAAAATGTTACGGCATTTACAATACCATATAAGACACTAGCGTTTACAAAACTGTTTTGTTCAAGTACAAGAACTGTGTGATTAGATTTACATCTGCACCTGGCCAGGAAGCCTTAATCAGATGGTGGATCAAACCACTGCATAATTTGGAACGTCATGCTCGTCCTAGGAAGCCGAAGCTATAATTCTATGCAACAGAACTTTCTAGTTGCAACTTCGATGATTTCAGAGCAGGGCTGCAAATCATCACTCCTTGCTTAAGAGTTGGAGACTTTCCAACTCCTGTCCAGAACACATGTCTTAAGAGTTGGAGACTTTCCACCTCCTGTCCAGAACACATGTCTAGCATGCTCACTGGATCTGGGAACATTTCACCAGGTAGGTGTTATTAAAGTTGAAATGAATCCGGCCACCATAAAACCATAGACTGATATGGGGCCGCAAAACCACAACCACCACGATACTCCCATAAAGGGCCAACCTCAATAATCAGCCAGAGAACAGTTAAGTGTCTAAAGAGACAAATAACGGAACTCTGCGGATCACTGATTCCCGTGGAAATAAAGTGGAGTTTCTAGTTGTACCCCTGCTGACATCAGAGGACTGGGCTCCCTTTTTCCCCCAGTTGCATAGGTCTAAGTTGTTGCTATCTCCAAAGACCATATATATGTGCCCCGGGGGATTCAAGTACAAGAACTAAGCTGCCTTACTATTTAAATTATAAACATAAATCATAACTTAAATAATTCATAACTTTGTGCTTTTAATAAATAGCAAAATCCCGCCAGTTTGTATTAATTTATTTGTTGAACCAAAATCATTGCATATGTGAATTATCGGGAATTTAGTGAATACTAAAATTTGGTTGTACAGTTTTGATAGCAAAAAATATTATATTTGAGATTGAATTTGTTGCAGTATTCACTTTACTTCTTAGATTTGTTTTATGTTTTAAAATATAAAAAATGGTCAGATAACTACTTTTACAAAAGCTTTTTTTAAACACATGAAAATCTGGTTGATGTGCGTCTATTTAAAATAAAATTATTTTATTTTTAAAAATTCATCTCTCTTGTCAGATAATGATTTTTTTATTATTTTTATTGTTTTAATCTTATAAATCTAAGGTTTTTATTATATTTATATTTCAAACGAATTATGCATAATCATAACGAGACCTCAGCAACCAAAATCTCCAACATACAAAAAGTCGACTTAAAAAAAATACAATTTCCTGCTAAGAAATCATAATCCTCCAAGGATCAATAATAAGATATCAAACACATCATAACAATATTTAAGGCAAATTAATAATAACGATAGCTCACGACGCGTGCGTAACACTCGTCCCAAAATTACAACAATAAAATTGTAAATTGTATACGTAAGATTACGACGATCCTTTTGTAAGGACTGAAGTCTAGACTTAAAAAAAATGTTAAAGATTCGTAAATAAAACACAACAACAACAAAATTTATTTATATATATTTTTTTTTCTTTTTTGGAAAAAAGGAAGCGTAAAAGAAAATAGTTTCGAGTTTGAAAAACATTTAAATATTTCTGTTACAACGACCTTTGGCAGACGTTTCTTTGATACACACAAACAATAAGTCAATGTGGAGTTGGTGACCTAAGACAAAGCAGAAGCTAAAGTAACCCCTAAGGAGATTTTTCTTGACAACTACTACTATTTAGTTTACAACAACAAAGCGAAGTGTTACTTTATAGTGGCGCGCGCGTTTTACTTAAAGATGTGTTAAAGGTGGCTGGCTCGGTGACCTTTTTTTTTTGTTTTTTCTTTAACATCCTTTGCTTCTCTCCCTATGCAGTATTATGAATTAGTAGCAATCATATTTAAATATCTGCTACTAGAGGGGGGAGATAGAGTCTCTTTAAATTTATTTCATTGATAAACATTTTTAAAAATAAGTTGAGAGTTTAAATACTTAAGGGATATGAATTTCTTAAGAAAATATAAATCTTAAGTGAAGAAAAGAAATATTTAAATGAGATTTTTTTTCTTATAGTATTTTGTTTTGGTATGTGGAAATCTGGCTTCATTTGCCTTTAATTTGTGAAAATCGATGTCAAAGTGTTCAACGACGACGTCGACCTTTGATTATTTTGGTTATAACATGTGCTGCTCCCGCTTTATTTGAAATTTGTTATGGATAGAGTAATTGTATATTTACAGCTGCAGGACCCACCGCATTTAAGGATGTATGGATTTTTTTAAAAAAGAATATTTTTAATTTAAAAAATTTTTTTTCGAATTGTCAAAAATTTTTTCTCAAGTTTTTGGTTTCTTTTTCGATTTTGCGCGTTTTTGAAAAATTATGAATTTACGAGACTAAACTTTAGTTAAACAGCAAATAACACGAATAGGAACCCTAGTTTAGGAGCAGAATTTGTGACCAATCGTTTAAATTCAAAAGTTAAAATTAAATAAAAAGCGGCAAAGATTAAATAAATAAAAAACGCAATGCAAGAATGAGCAACAAAAACCGGTTTAATTGCCAATTATTTATCATCCGAAAATTATTTGTGATTGGTTTTGAAAGTTAAAATGTGAATAATTAGGGATAGTTTTATATTAAGTAAGAAAATTAAACATAATAGTGTTACCATATTTTCATTGCATCACACATTCCCAACAACACTCAAGTCACTGTTAATTATTTAAATCCAAGAATGTAATAATGGAATAATTCCATCTGATGCTGGAAAGCCCTCTTGATAAAACTTTTATGTTTATCCTCACACTGTTCGCTAACAAGCATCGAGAAAATACGAATAAATTCTAAAATAAAATAAAGTAGCTCCCATTTTTCCGTGCAAATTGGAACGTTTTTTTGACTTTGAGAGTTTTTAAGTTTTTTTTTGCCAATAAAAATTAGTTCATTTCTGAGCTGGGAAAAATTTTAGTTATAAATTCTGAAGTCTGCGAAGCCGGACGAAAAAATCCTAAAGCTTGAACCGAATCAGAAAAATTATAGAAACCGAAACGGGTGTTCGAAATACTATAGAGATTTTTCTTGGGAGTTTTTATTTTCCCGAATTTTTTTTTAAGTCCCACAAACGAAGACTTATTTTTTGCAATCGAGTCGGGTCGTGAAGTCATACAACTGAAAGCAGTGGGACTGTGTATGCAGTATGGCCGGGTATAAATTTACAAATAACTATTCTGTTTGCAGCCATACTTGTATTTCTATTTGATATATATTTCCTGAATTACGGTCATGTGTGATAGGGTTTAGGATCGTACTCGAGGATACTCTTCAGGTGCTATTATTACACAAAATCATAAAATATTTTTGATTACAAGATAACTGAAACCCTCACTAATGACAACAAAAGTGACAAACTCTTGTAGTCACTAAATTTAAACACTGCTGATTATACGATTAGATAACCTACCTTAGGAGTTATTTGTATTTTTAGAGTTTCCATCAATAAATATAGATAATTGAGTTTATATCTAAAAAAAATAACTGATTTTTCAGGTTTTATTTTTGTCGGTACGGTTTCGCTAGCTAAATTTTATTGCATCGACATTTATTTTATTTTATTTATAAACAAACAAATTAGCATCTCTAAGCAGACTGGGTGAATCAGTGATACTATTTGCTCTAACGCACTCAGTTAATCGTTTACACTATCAATGGCTTTTAAATAACATTTTACCTACGGCTTAAACCAGCAATCTCACTTGTGTCCAGATTACGTTATCGATGTTCTGCATTTTAAAGAATGTAACAAAAGATACATCTTTAAAAGCCTTCGATGCATATGCAGTGTTCCTGCAGTGCTCGTGATGTTCAAAGCAAACCTCTAACTCTTCCCCTTGTTTGTAACCATTGCAATCCCTAAGCACAAGCTCAAATTAAAGTAATGACAGCTTTTTATTATTTTTAATAAATGCTTCAACATATTGCTTTTCCATCATTAATTTGTAATTTTAAAGTTTATTTCCGAAGACTATTTAGCAAATAATAAAAATTTATTAGTATAGTTTTTCCTTTCTCTATACCTCGCTCTTTAGCTCTCTCTCTCACTCGCTCGCTACCATTATAATGATTTCTAAATTAAAAGTATAATTTTTTTAATTTTACGATAAGAATTTGTTAATTTTCAATAATAAAATGAATAAAAGTGATTATTTTTTTTAAGAACGTTTCATGCACACCAGGATTAAAATTGAATGACTCAATACATCATACACACACAGGAAGAAAAAGTAAAAGGAAATTAAATCAAAAATGATGATTAAGCAAGAACCAGGAAAACTACTTTCACGGTCAATTAGTTATTAACAATTAGGACAAACTTAAGACCCAAACGATTCCAAAAAATGCTATAAAAAACTAATGAAATTTAATCCTGTCAGCGTGTGATTGGCATACGTAATAAATAGATCATAAAAACACATTTTCTAAACAAGAAGAGACATTTAAGATTTTAAGGACATCAACTGAAATATTGACTGAAAATAATACAAACATACAAAAAATTGTATTAGAAACACAAAAAACGAGATTTAAATCTCCAAGCCAATGAGAAGAATCTTGATTAGGAAAATGACAAAAAAGAGAAAAAATCGCCAACAATGCGAAATAGTCACGCTTGTTGAAGAAATACAATAACAAATGTCATCTGCTAATGCTGTCGCTTTATTGTGGCAACAACTTAACAATTGATTCGTTGCCTGAATGAATCTGAATATGAATCTTTAAACATGAGTCAGTTGGACTTTTATTTAGATAAATTTTTTTTCGGATTAGATTAGATGGAGCGATTAAATTGGGCTGGGCTTAAAAACCCAACATGTTGCGAAACCGTTTAATTTGAAATGGATTTATGTCGTTGTAACGTTGTTGAAAAAACATTCACCTGTTATCGAAATTTTTCTTTTTTTGATGATTGATGCGTGTTGATGGCAATAGAATTATTCGAAATCCTTACCCAATTCACAAAGTTAGAGTTAATTAGTCCTTGTTTCAAGTCGAATGGCATACTGTCTAAAATAAATGCTTTTTAAAAAAAATCGTTACACGAAAACCTAACTGAAATGATATTAAGTGAAGCAATAAATGCATTGTAATGATTAAGTATAGATGGGTTAAGCATATTAAATTTGATTTTTTAAAGAATTTTGGTTAGCATATATTCCTTATGGATGGACGAGATAAAGTATGCATAGGAATATAATTGCACAAAAATGGAGTTAAAAAATATAAATCATTTTTAAAATAATTGCTTGTACTCAAAGCGTAACAAGACAATTTTTCGAAAGGGAGAAACAGATATTTAACTAAGAGAAAAATTCAAAATTCTAAGATAAAAAGACAAAAATTTTCTAGACGAGAGAATAAAAGTTTTTATTTGACCAGTGACAATTTTACATTATTTCTGTACAATTTAATGCATTTATATGTATATTGTAAATCAGTGTAAAAAATACATATCAAATATTTGCACCGTCTGACCTAACCTGCATGGTTATTTGTTTGTTAAGTATTTGTAAAAATGTGAATACTTTAGCACACGCACTACTAGAAAATAACAAAATAGTCGAAAAAATTCTAGTTCAA
Organism: Trichopoda pennipes; assembly: GCA_030448955.1. Classification (NCBI taxonomy): domain Eukaryota; kingdom Metazoa; phylum Arthropoda; class Insecta; order Diptera; family Tachinidae; genus Trichopoda; species Trichopoda pennipes. The sequence continues at coordinate 6,681,783 of JASKUP010000012.1, read as the reverse complement.
TAAAAATAAAATTTAAATGTGTAGAAGATTACTGAATGTAAAATAGAACCATTTATTCTTACATACTGATACCACTCTGTTATGGCAGGGCACAGTGGAAGTGAAGTACGAATATATGAAAAATATTTATTAATCAAAATGTATAATAAGTAAATAGTATTTAAATTAGTGTTAGGGCTTTAATAAAAAAAGGAAAAAATTATAAAAATAAAACAGTACTTGTTATTTTTTTAAATTGATCTTATTTTTGCAAAAATTTTGCAATTTTATTAATAAGAGAATACTAAAATTCGCTTATAAAATTTTGAATACAAGACGATATCAAAGAAAATAAAAGGCCACTCTCTAATTTTTCGAACTTATAAAGTAAAATTTTAAATTAGTTTTTAAGGAAATCTTCGACTACGGCGGTACATAAAATTCATCTATTGCAATATAAAGTGGAATTGTTTAGTAGCACTACACTAATCTCTATTGGTAGTAAACTACTCTGGGGTATCCGGGAAACATAATGAGTATGTAACAAAAGTACGACATATATCTATTATCACTCTGTTTAAAATATTTTCTTATCCAATAGCAGCATTCTTTGTGTTACAAAATTTTCTTTTATGGCGTGACCCATAAAATAAAAGATCAATCTAGTGACCTCCAGCGGCATACTATAGCATATTTTTTTAAACTTTTTTTTAATAGTTTTCAAAAATTATGCAAGATTATGCAGCAGTCCTCATTCAAACCGTTGTTGGTCATAAATCACTTTAAATAAATTTACCGAAATATTATGATTAGATTAACACCAATAGAGCAAAAAATTGCTTCTAGACCATATTGCGTCCGATATAATCAAACTATTATAGTGCATATGTTTCTTTCGAATGATTATCAAAATTTAGTAATGAAAAAGAGTCTCACCGCGAAGGTTGGTTTTGTTTTACGTATTTAGTAAAGTTAGTATTGAGCTTTGATTAATAGTTGTAAGTGCAGTAATGCTTTGTAACGTACGTGCCGTTAACTTCTGCCCTTTTTTGACTATCAAATGAACTGGCATACTGCGTATACTCTGGCGAATCATTATTAATAGATTGACACTTGAACAACCGTGCTAGGTGAGCCAGATTTAATTTGACTCCCTGAACAATTAAGCCACCAATCAATTGTTTAGCGATAAGGTTTACATATTTTTAGCTTAGGCAAAATTGCCGCACAAGCAGTGAAATCACACCACAAGACACTTAAGACATCACTATACCATATTTCTACAAAAAAAGCTGTAGATCGCGATACATTCATGAACATCGTTAGCCCAGACCTATTAATCATTATTCGTTATAAAAGTGGCAAAAATTTGTACGTCCAAAACACGCTTTGCCATATGCCCGAATTCATTTTCAAATGTTATTGTTATGTATTGATTTTTCAAAAATTTTCTTATTAATTTGTTTTATTATTTCTATTATAATTTCAAGTTTTATTATGATTAAAAACAGACTCAAAATCTTGTACAGGGAGAAAGCATATTTATGGTGAATATTGCATAGCTGTTTAGTTTTTCCACAATTGTATGTTGTTCCGTTAAGCAACAAATACTAAAATTCATAATTAATCGATTTAGATTGGAAACGGTTTAAGTCATGGACTTAATCTAAAGTATTTTGATGGCTAACTTTTGTTTTTTGGTGACATGACTTTGCTTATTTTCTTTCTTTAAGAAATATTTACATGGCTTTGTGCTCATACCTATGTCAGTGAATGCTGGCTATTCAGCCCAGTAATATCAAAAACTATACAATATTTCGAGCAACCTTACTATAAAATTTTTCAATGTTGTATTTTTTTAGCACTTGCTCCTTGTTCTTTTTCAACGGCTCCTACTGTAACTTACATACTTCAATAAATGTATCCATAATTTGTTGTTTTTTTTTTCAAATAAGGAAAAAGATTTATAGTAAAAAACTACATAACGTTGGTCACAGGTTGAAAGAGCCAACTTGCATTTTTTAAAAATTAAGTTTTCTGCTGTTTCCAATACATATCACAAAAAAAACTTATAATGTGGCGACAGCGAACGGCAATAACACTTATTAATACATACAGTTTTATAATAGGGAGGCATGCATTTATATTTCAGACAATCCATTAATAAAGCAGAGAGTTATAGACAGGTGAAAAGGAACATGTATCAGTTTATTTTATCTGCAATATGTTACATTATATTGTGTTCAATAAGAGGCTACATCAACCATACTTTTAATATTTTCTTAGGTTTGAAGTATAAGTTCCGGGCTCTTGTAATAATAAGAGCGATAATTCGGAAAGAATAGATGGAATGAATGCTTCTGGGTTTAGTCTCGAAAGATCTAACAGTACTTATAGATATGATTACAGGTCATTGCGCCATAAGGGCAAGAACTATTAGATGACGGAACGGTAAATTGGATTTATATAGCATATGCGAAGACGATCAGAAGTTAGAAACTGAGCTCAATATGTACCTCTGTCCAGTATTGCAGGATCAGAGGCCAAGATGTCTAGACGATAGATTTCATAATGAGCTAAGCCACATCGTTCCGTATAATCTGAAATAGGCTTTAGATCACTAAGGATTGGGTGGCAAAGAGCAGATTATTCTTAGTTTCGAAATCTTAAAAAATTACAATTGTCCCTCGGGATTTATGAGGGAACATTAATTTATCAATATCTGAATTTTCTATGTTTGCGGTCCCATTAATGCCAGTAAATTATTATCCGTTAGTCTACTTGCTCTTGTGGTGGAAATATCTTTAATCGCTGGTGGAACTTCACGTTCTTCTACATTTTTAAATATATATCTTTCTTTACACAGATGTTTTTCAAAATCATTTACATTTAATACATTGTTAGTATCATGTAGATACCAAACAAAAAAATAAAAATTATTGTAATAATTAAAATTCCATTGCTTGGTTGGAGTAATTAATTTCTTTCGAGTTATTTTTACTATTTCCTTGAATGGGAGTTGTGTTTGCGAGGCTTTATATGATGGTAATGTTGGTTAATTTTGTTGTTGTTGGCTAAATAATTACACACACCCGGAACATTTCTGCTAATATTTGAATATTTTTATATTTTGTAGTTACTTGTTTTCACTTACACAAATATATCTGGAAAAATATGCCCATCAATGAAATAATTTTATATGTGCTGCTAACGACGTAAAATTAAATAAAAAATAAAAATATGTGTGTGTATATAAATACTTTCATATAATTTATTCTTTTTCTTAATAGAAGGAGAAACTGGAAGAGAAATAAATGGCCTCTCGAGGTCTGACCAGTGACTGTTTTGTTCACAAGGATGCCTTGGGAAGCAGTTGCCTATAGGGCTACGCCCCTGTACTGGTCAATGGTGAGGCTCTACAGGGAGAAACGTGATGACTGTGGTTTGAAAAATCCAAATGGGAAAATCGGTTGGCTTTCGAGCAAAGAGTGGTGGTAAAGTCCTGCTTGCTGTGCTCTTAAAAATTGCAATCTAAGGCGTGTATAGACTAGGTGTTTATGCGCCTAAGGGGTTGGTGGACGCATCGTTTTCACTCAGCACTGACCTTAATCTATATCACATCCGTCTGCACAATAGTATGTCGCAATTTTCCTGTAAAATCAAAGACGTGAATTTACTTTCTTTGAGTTAATAAATTATTGCTTTGACCTATCTAACGATTGCTATAACTTCACACAAATTGCCAGGTCGCCGTTTTTAATTATTAATTTAATTAGCTTATTTATTTTAAAGAATCGTAAACTCTTATGTTAACTTATATTTCTAATTCTTTCTTGTCTACTTTATTTAAAAAAAAAACAATATAAAACCAAGATTTGGAACAAAAAAGTTTCTCCAGCTATAGAATGAAAAGGTAATAGGAATTTTATTATTTTATATTTAAAACAGTTGAAGAAAAAAGTTCAGAATATGTATATGATATTACAATATCGAGATTATAGTATGGAGCTCTGTTTATCTGCTGACTTCTAACGCTTTTAGTTTAATTTAAATGAAGTATTTTTTCGAACTGATGTAAGTTTTATGTATTGTAAGGAATTTTAAATCTATAATAAAAAGCTTACGGCAAGAAAAAAGAAGGGTAAATTCTTACCTGCTCGGATGGATAATTGGGAAATTACCACCGCAGAGATGTTGCTCCAGATTTGAAATAAACGACTAGAAAATAAGTTTTTCCTTTATGTGTTGCCAATTGCACTTGGTTCATGACAATCCTCAAGTGTATGTTGAGACATCGTTACATATATCTAGAAAAACTGACTCTTTGTTGTGCTTCATGGATTAGTGAAAAAAAGTGATACTTTTTGTAAGAACTCATAAAGCGTTACTACTAAAATAAAACCGATTAAACTCATCTCAGTTCTGTGTTTAAACGAAAGTTTCATTAAAAAAACTTCAGTGCAGAACTAACAAACAAACTCTTTATATATTCGCTATAAACCAAGCTAATGTTGCTGTTGTTGCTTTTGTTCGTTAAGAGACAACAGAGCTTAAGAAACTCCCACTGAAAATTTAGTACCGATTTCTTTCGAAATTTGTTTAGGCAGTGTGCAAACGTAGACGATTTCGTATTCGATTTCAAGAAAAAGTATCGAAAATCATATGATTGTTTGAAGGGTTAGACCGACGTAATTTCTTAGGATATTGGATTTTCTCTTTCGCAAATTCTATGGTGAATGTCTGACGGCATTTTCGACAATTCGAATGATTGCCTTGCAAAGTATTATCATATTTTTAGGTTATTTCTGACATCATAAAAGTCGACAACGAACGCTTAATAAGTTGATATTTCACTATTATTAACAATTACGATTTATGTGAACAGTATAAAATGAGAAACTAAGGCTGTATATTAAAACAGCATACGACTTGGTTAACGAACCTTAGTTAGTGTAGATAATGACAACATGATATCAGTATGTGGTAGTTGTCAAAAAGAACGGGTTTAGTAAAACAGGAGTCTTGCTGGATATTCAGAATTGTATCTGTGAGTGGCTGCATAAATAAAATGTTCAGTTAGCCAGAGATCATGTTACTATGAGTAAATAAAGTTAAGTTTAAATAAATCAGAAAAGGGAAAGAGGTAATAATAAATGTCATTGAAACTATGAAATTTCTTGTAGAGTACATTTGTCTAACCCATTTCTTCTAGAGAATCGATACATAGGTAAAATAAAATAGGTATTGAGCTGTTATATCCATATTTCTTGTTATTCATATTTATTCATTATAGCTATTGTGGATACTATGTTCATATCCTTGAAGAGTGCATATTTATGCTTAAGCACAAGTAAATATAAATTTAATAAACTAACGGTAAGTTTTTTCAGGTTAATATCCCTTCAACTAAACAAAACAACAACTCTATAAATGTATCTTCTACAAAAAGAATTAAAAAAAATAACGTTTCAGAAACTCACAATTATAATTTTCAATAAACATACTCTTAAGTTTTCAAAATGGATACTTTTCAAAAATTTCTCTTACATATAATATTTTTTGTCACTTTGAATAAATTAAAAAAATAAAAATAGTAAAAGATCCTTTTGTGTAGTCTAACAATTGTGCAGCACTTTCGTGTGTTAAAACAATTTTTTTAATTCAATGCAACATGATGGTTTCAGTCATTTAATGTTTATTTTTGCACATTTATTTATTTGTTTGTTTGTTATTCGTTTTTGAGGATTTTCTTAATGTTTCAATTTAAATTTCGAAAAGTCTGCAAGAGGGTGGACAATAACATCTGTTTGTTCTGAGAAAAAAAAAACAACCACAATCGCTAAATATTATTTTATCTTTTTATTTTTATCTTTATCAATTATTATTATTATTGTTGTTATTAAATCGTATGCTCAATGTGAAAATCACAATTTTTTATGTGTTTTTATATCGAAAAGGCCATGAAGGTTTTCATGAATATTATTTTGCTATTTCTGTTTATATAAAAAATCAAGTTTATTAAAAAAATTTACGTTTTATGAAAAAAATGCTGTTGAATAAGAATAATTTAAAATAACAGCTTTAGTTATAATTTTTCCAGTATAAAAAGCTAAACTCGTGAAAATATTTAATTATTTTTTGAATAAATGGTTTTGTTAATTTTTTTATTTTAGTGGATTTTTTAATCTTTTAAATAAATTATTCTGAAATTACACATTTCAGTTAAAATTCTAGCGTTGGTAGTAATACCATTTAGGAGATAAAACGTGTTTAGCTACCTTTGTGCAAAATTAAATGGTGCTAAAACAGCATTGAAGAAGGAAAGCGTAAAATAAATAATATGTAAGAAAAGAATGCGGAAATTTTAAATAAAATCTGTACTTATACTATAACAAATATTGGAATTCATTGTCTGGTTGAGACCGAAAAGCTTGTAATGAGTGAGAATAATACAGGCAGGCACATGGTGAATATGAACACCAATTATGATTAGAATGGAGATCATAGCTTTTCACTTGTCGAAAGCCATATTTCACTAACGCCGAAAGTAAATCTTGATTAGAATGAGAAATTAGAAGTTTATTTTTTCATATTGTATTTTTTTATACATTTATTTATTTACAAAAGTAATTAAATTATTATTTTATATTTTTTTTTTACAAAAGAGAAGTAGGACTTCGGGCAACAATGCCTATTTAGTCAAGTACCGTGCTACATTCTTTAGAAAAGAGATAGAGAAGAGATGAAACCAGGTGGTGAAAGTACAAGGATAGTCGGAAATTAACTGCCGTAAAAAGACAGCACAGCGACCAGAGACTATGCCTTCATCGCTAAGCAGCCCCACCGACGATAAATTTTTATTTTTGTAGTGAACAAAAAAAACCAAGGCCTTCGTTGGGAATCGAACCCACAACCCCCATACTGACAAGCTAGTACAATACCAACTAGCCTACAGGAGTACCTTTTTTAATTAACAAGCCTAACTGAAATAAAAATTCATTTGTTTAATCGATTCGATTAAAGAACAGATTAGATTTTTAAAAAAATTTTAAATTTCTTTTATTTAATTTATTGATTTTTTGCTGAAAATTTATTTATTTATTTATTCTATAGATGTAATTCTTACAAATAAACAATTATATTACGCTTTACACCATCTAATGATAAAGAATAATCAATAAATTGATATAAACTATTAAAATCCTTATAGATTCTTCGAATTGGATCTGCATTTGAATAATTATTTTGGAAGAACTGTAATCAGAAACAGAAATCAGGAATTCGGCTGCAATTTTTCCAATAACTAAATTGATTGCAAAAGATATATGAAGCATTGTTCTGCAGGGATTTTTAGCGTTGGCAATCTAATCAATTTTAGTCTCTAACAATTATATGAAAGATGAGCTCTAGTTTGCCATGTTAAACCTCGTAAACAGAAAATTATAAATTTTTTGTGAGTCATTCAGCGTCAATATGTTACTTTACACATTATATTGTGGGCTCCGTATTTTAAATCATATTCTATAAGTGATGTATATAACTGTTTTGTTATGTACGAATCAGTGAACTCTTCAGCCCATCTTTTAATGAACGCAAGTACATCTCTAGCCTTATTAATTATTATTTATTTAGTGTCCATCAAAATTCCCAAATTTAAGATGTTATCCTAACAATGCAACTGATGTTTTCCTGAAAAGTAGTCAGCATCAAACGGATTTCTTTTTTCTCGAGAAGCAAATACACTTGCATTTTAGAAGGTTTACTTTCATTCAGTTGCATTGCACCATCTTGAAACTGAAACAATGATTGATCCGATAGATTAACATAACCGAAGAAAATTTAGACATCATCTGCGTTTATCAGAATGCTTAAGAATTGGATAACGGTTGGGATATCATTAAAAAAAAAGTGGTATTCTAGATAATACTGAGATATCTCTCGAGGGATTGTTTTTAAATAGGACACGTTGTTTCCGATTGAGCAAATGTGAAACCCAGCAAGCTCAATTTATGCCAAGTAAGTTTATAATTAACTTTGTCGAATGCTTTATTAAAGTACATATTAACAGCATAAGTTAGCTTACCTTTGTCGAAACCCTCATTAAATATTGTAATAGAATCCAATAAATTGGTATTAGTTGAACAGTTTGTACGGAAACCATGTTGATGAGGCGACAAAACTAAGGATGTGTAATGACAGAAATAATGTGATAGAAGTTTTTCAAAAAGCTTTGGTGTAATTTGAATGTCGGAAATGTCGGATTCCCTAGAAAATTTAGGAAAATACCCATGTATTAGGGAAATATTGTACAAATGAAGCTGGTAAGCTTTCAGGGCAATTATTTAATATGCAGGTGAGAACTCCATCAGGTTCATGATTTGCGGAAGATTTTGAGACTTTTTAAAACCTTAGCAGCGCAAATAGACAAAAGCGAAATTGATTAGTTAACCGCGGATATGGATATTAATTTTTTAATTTTAAATTGTATAAAATATATTATTTAAATTTCGGGTATTTTAAAATCTTATTTTGAGATGTTAGATTTTCGGATTTTTTTTCTATTTCTGTTATTTATATTATTTTTAAAGTTGTGGGTTAAACATAAATTTTGCTGTTAACCGGAACGGGCATAGCACCTATATTTTAATTAAAAACGCAAATTTTCATTAATTTTTAAAAATTTCTACCTGTAAAATTTAAACGAAACTTTTACTGAAATCTAACAAAGAATAGAATAAATTTACATTTATGCTTTCAACTTTCAAAACTTTCAGGAAACTGACAAAATGTCTTTGCTTATTTTCTTCCATTTTTTCCTTTACATTTCCTTAACTTTTCATTTTTTGGGGGTTCTAAAAATACGCCCCTTTAAATTTTTCTAAAACTTTCTTTCATCTATTTTAAATGTATTTGTTATTTTTATTATATTTTATTTTAAGAAGTCTATAAAAAAAAGAAAAATATAAAATAAAATAAAGAAAAAGTGTTATTAAACACGCGTGCGCCATACTTTTTCTTAAAAGTGTTGAAATATTTGAAAAGTAAGAGTTTTATGTCTGTCTGCTTGTGTCAGTTGTTTAACACTTTAAAAAAGGCAGGAAAATGTAGTAGTAAATACAACAAAAATAATCATAAATAAAAAAAAAAAAAATAGAAACACTTAAGAAACCAATTAAGAAGCTAGAAACTAAATACGTATAATAAAAATTTCATTTTTAGAAGGGTTTCATTTATAAAGATACTTGTTGAAAACTGTTATAGAGTACATAAGTTCAGTGCAGTGCATAACAAAAGTCAATGTACTGTATAAAAAATATTTTTATGGTAAATGAATAAGTTAATAATTGAAGATATGAGGTACGGTTCGGATACGGTTCACAGTCACTGCAAACTGATAACATCAATCCTTTTAGCATGTAGTAATAACATACAAAATAATTCAAATATCGACTAAGGAAATTTGTTCATAACCTTTAACTGCAGAGTTATGATTAACTTCATTGAAAACTAACACCGTATTAGCCTGAGCTCAAGTTAACAGCCGCTCGTAAAGCATTTTCCATATTCAAGCAGCAATATTTCAATATTATTAATATTATCCTAACATAAGGCGAGATAACAATGCCAAAAATTCCATAGCTTAATTATTTTTATGTAGGCTTTAAGCGCCGTCCAAGTTGTAGTTTTAATGCAGACAAACCCGTACAATGTTGAATGGTGCATACAAAGATATTTCAGATCTTGCTTGTGACACGTGATTTTCCTTTTTTCGGACGACTTTTTACTGAAAGTTGTTAACCTCATTACCAGATTTTTCAAAGCAAAAATACTCGTAATTTGTATCTTTATCTGCAACAAATGTTTCATATCTCGATGTTTAGTATTAGAATATCTCCAAAGTTCTTTATTGCGCTAACGTCAAATTAATGTGGACAACTACAGTTTCCAACCAGACTAGAAATTATTAAGAAGAAAGTAGAATTACAAGGGAAATCAGTCTTTCGATATGCTTCCTTCATACTTCCTGATATGAAGTATATAAGAACAGCAATACAAGACAAATATAGAAGCACAGTCTCTGTTTGGGGTCTCTGCATGATAAACGGTCGCATACTGCTTCAAATGCAAAGAGCAAAACAAGTTAAATTCCGCCGCAGCATCTTTTCTGTTTAAAAAAAAAATCCATTAGCAAAAGATAACAGACAGCACTGGTCATGAAACAGTGTTATTCGACGCTAGCGCGCCCGTTAGCACGACGTATCATGATGGCGAATTTCTAAAGTGTTGGAAGGTTGCTACTGTAACGCCGATCCGCAAAAAGGGTAAGCCCAACAATCCTGAAAATTACCGCCCAATTGCAATTTGTTTTGCATTTTTCAAAGTGATGGAAAGTATGATTAATTTTCATATTGTGAGGTACCTGGATTCCAGCAGCTTACTTAGCTACAGACAGTATGGTTTCCGTAGGGGATACTCTACGGGCGACTTGCTGGATTTTCTATCTGAACAATACATCATTTCGGAGAGTGGTGGCTCTAAATATTTCCAAGGCGTTTGATAGAGTGTGGCATGATGTACTTCTGTCAAAGCATGCTGCTTTTGGTGTCGGTATAATTTCTCTAGATTTATATCAAATTTTCTCAGGAATCGCACTAAACGAATTGTTATAGATGGGATTTCATCAGGGGAGTTTAAGATTAATTCAGGGGTACCGCTAGGCTCCGCTCTTTCTAACTACCCTATCCCTTATTATTCTAAATGACCTTCTTTGTCAAACTTTCAACTCTATTTACTCTTTCGCAGATGACAGCACCATTTGCCATTCGTATTCATTTGGCAATAGACCGAACCAGTTGGAAGGAAGTTCCGAAAGACGGAAGTTAAATGACCCGCCAATCACAATCTCGCGATAATTTTGAAGTGGCGTCATGTAAATAGAGTCGATTTTAATGCGCGTAAGACACAATGCTTACACATAGATCTGTGTTGCGGAATGGTGCTACATCTGTTACTATGGGTAATATAGGTATTACGGAATCGGACACTCTTGATGTTCTTGGCATGAAAATTCAGTGTGATGTTCGATGGACTAAACACATTTCTTAAGTTTCTAAAGAAATTTTCAAGTGCCTCGGTTTTTTAAAACGGTGCAAGAGATACTTTTCTCTATCCAATCTTCATACTATTTATACAACCTATATCCGTTCGAAAATGTAATAAAACTCTCATGTATGGGCCGGCGTCCCAAAGTCTATTTTGGAGTTGCTCAATCGCGTACAGGAGGCGGCTAAGAGGCTCATGGGGGACGGTAGGGTATCCAATTCTATTAATTCTCTTGAGAATTGACGCCATGTAGGTTTTATTTCACTATTTTATCGTTAATACAATGGTAAGTGCTCTAACGAAATTAGGGAACTTGTTCCCCTTGTACATTTTTGAGTTTAACTTGATTTTCGTTTAGAGCGCATTCAGTTGTGGTCGATTGGCCAGCGAATCGCACTACACATTACAAGGGTAATTCGTTTTTTAGCAGAACAGTTCGTATGTGGAATAAACTCCCTCAAGAGGCCTTTCTTGTTAGTTTCCTCTCCATAACCAAATTTCCCGAGTGCTGATCCGAACGAAAAAAACATGTGCCTTTGGTATTAACGACATCATTAAATCAGATCGCTAAATAAAGTTTACAGATGAAATGTAAAAATTATTATTTTATTACTTAGGTGGGTAGCAAAGAAAAATATTATTTTTTTTTGTAACAAATTAATTAGAAAATTACTGCAATTGATGACTTTTTTTAGTTACTGTAAACATGTAGTTTTATTTTATATATTTTGAGTTAAAGTATATAAGTATAAAAACATGTGTGTTGAAATCAGATTTTCTGTTCCATATCTAGAAAAAAAACCATTAAACACAAGACATCAATGAAAAAAATAAAGGATAACAACTCCTTAACACACACAAACACCCAAATGGTTAAAGATAGCGAAGAGGTGCGTGATACCACAAGATTTTCCTCTTACATGCTCGATAAAAAGTTAGAAAAGAACAAAATAAACTATAAACTAAATAAAACTTCCAACATTAAAATGCATATCGAGTACATATATTCATGCAACACAATGACATTGAACTTGAATTTTATATGAAAAAGAAATTATTTAATTTTCTATAGTGTTAAAAAGGGGTTGTTTACGTTTTGGAAAAATTTTAAATTAATGATCTTGACACAGCTACTTACAAGAAAGAAATAGTAAAAAATAAATAAATAAATTAGATAATATTATCGCTATCGCTTATTTGGTGTTTGAAAAAGATTAAATTGAAATAAATGAGAAATATTTTCGGTGCAGTAGAATTTTTTGTACTCTATGAAAGTTTTTAAATGATTAAATTTTATAGTGATAAAAACAACAAAATAATTTTTCTATATAATTTTTTATATATAGGTGGCAGAGCTGTAAATGTAAATTTTTTAATTAGTTCGTGAATCATTCATGCACTGAATTAGCAAATTTTTAATTAATTCTTTTCACACCAAAAACTCAATTTAATTAAATTTTAGTCAATACAAATGAATTTGGGAAAAAATAATTGCAATTCATTTCGAATTGAAGTGAATTTTTAGAATAAATTGCAGCCGTTTCCAATTTAAATGAATTTTTCTAAGTGAATTGCAATTCATTTCCAACTCATTTGAATTGAATTGATTTTGAATTCATTTAAATGAATTAGCAAAAAATAATTATCATTATTATCAACTCATTATCAATTCACCTGAATTGACTTGATTGATTTTGAATTGATTTTGTAGGTAAATCTGCACAAAGCATCACTGTTGTTTTGTTATTCAATTAACTTTTTATGTAAAAGACAGTAAGCAACTACTACAGTCCGAACATAAAAACTCTTAGATTTGAAATTCTCATAAGATTATGGAATTGTCAGTTGGCGACAGAATAGGAATTGAATTGTTAGGTATCAAAATGTTTATTTGTGCAAGTCTTTTTTATTTTTTTGAAATAAATATAATATATGGGTCATGGGCAACAAAAATTACTAACTGCTTCTTGAATATTAAATGCGTTATGTCGATTAGCGTATTTCAAAATAAGAATCAGTTCCTCTTATAGAAAAAAACTCCAAACATCATGTTTTCTTTGATCAGGCGCGAATCCAGGACAAGGTTTTTTAATTTTTGTATTGAATATTTTCATTTTGGTTGGAGAAATTTCCATTTTTCATGCCCCCTAGATCTACTCTTGAATTTGTCTGATTGCAATTCATTTTTACTTCAATCATTTGAATTGCAATTAATTGTTCTAATTAATTTGAATGAATTCAAAATCAATTCAATTCGAACCAATTGGAAATGAATTACAGTTAACTTTGACAAATTTATTGGAATTGGAGAAGAATTGAAATTTATTTCGTTTGAATTGATTCAAATTTCAATTAATACGTTTTGGTTGTGAAAATTTACTACAGACAACTTTTAAAATCCTTGTGACTAACTAAATCTCAGCCCCTCCCACCTTGCTTACTAGTAGGAATACAGCATATAAAAAAAATATTAAAAAAATGTTACCTACAGCTTTATAATATCATAGTAACCCTTTCTTAGGTGTAGGGTATTAAAAAAAAAAAGAAACCTTAAATGAACTAACAAATGTGTTGACACATTTAAACAAAAAATAATAAATAATTCAATCGTAAACCCTTTATCTCTAAAATAAATCCCTAGCTACCTTAAGCGTGAAATTTTGGCTGCACACAAAAAATTATTTAAAAAATAAAGAAGGGATTAATCGTTTCTTTACTTATTTAGAACAACCCTTGCTACATGTTGCATCATTTATTATAGCAACTACTTATTTACCAAAAGGTAAATCTACAATAATTCTTTTGTTTAGAATAGAAATCATTTTTTATTTGTTCTTAAAAACATTTTACCCTCCTCATCCTAATTTGGGATACTTATCACTTCTTTTTTTATATGTATAAAGTGTCGGAAATTAACCACTAATAAAAAGCAAAATATAGTACAATTCAATAGGCTAATGGCTGTTCATTTCATAATAACACGTAAGTAATTGAGACATAATTAACTTCCGTTTTTTTACACCGTGTTTTTTTCATTTTGTTTATTTTGAAGTCTTTCATTAGCTCCCTTCCCTGTTTTTTTATACAGTTCAGCGATCACTTTTTAGGGTTTCCTTTTATTCTTTGCTTTTCCGGTGTGTTGTACATGATATTTTATGTAATCGCATAGTGGGTAAACACCCTTAATTATTGTTTGTTTTTTTTACGTTTTTTAAGCGCCACTTAAAATAAATTTATTTATTATTGTTATGTACATTTCAATTGTGTAATAAGTACCAGAAAAAATATAAAATAGGGTCCATTTTTTTCTTTATTAAAAGGGGCTGATTTTTTATGCGCTTAATAAAAAAAGGCGATTATGTTGAAAAAAGTTAACAGGCGAAAAAAGATCAAGTTATTTGTAATGTTAACCTTTAATTGAGCAATTAATCTTTGAAATATTAGGAAGATTTTTACGTTTTTTTTCGTATTTTTGATAAATTGACATTTATTTGACAATGAGTTTTTTATGGGGAAATAATTTTTATTAAGTTAACTAAACTAGTACAAAACAAACAAAAATTATTATTAAAATAAATTTAATATTGAACAGTAAAATTTGTCTTTTAGGAGATAAAATATTGTTCTCTACACTTAACGTTTGCAAAGCATTAGATCAGGTATGGCATTGAGCTTCTTTTCCCTACTATATTTACATTCAAGAATTACATTTAACTGGTCGCTTATGCTTAAAGAAAAATTATATTTCCCGTTTTATGGAAATGAAATTTTCCAATAAGAGTTCATATCAAAACATTGACATTTTCCTAGGAGCAGCTTTCTTAAATATTAAAAGCAATACCACATTTATACTTCAGATATTTATTTGCTGGATGATAAAGATTTATGAACAAAAATATAACATTACAACATTTATATTGCATAAAGAAGTGTGTTTTCCTGTCGAGAATAAATAACCAAGTAATACATCAGTTAAAGAATGTGAAATATCTCGCTATAAATCTTGATAAGGGGTTACCTTTCAAAACAGTAAAAAAATCGGTTGATTGGCAGACTCTAGTCTTCGCTGGAATTGTAAAACTTTCCATTACCAACATTTTATTTGAATAATTTACAACTTGGTGAGATACAAAACTTTAACTAAATAGGATTTGCAGCAATTTTATCTATGTCTTCTTGGCATAGAGGGAAGCAATTAACCTATTCGAAAAGATGCACGATTTGGAAATGGAATGATTGTTTCATGGTCTGCATAGGATGTAGTCTTATTGAAATCACATGTTCTCCTAATTTCTATTATGCAATTTAACCTTGTGTGTTCAAGACGTACATGAGTGAGTAAATACAATAGTCTAAAAACGCCCTCGGGGTACAAAGTTAGGTTTAAACCATGGCCACACGCAACGGTACAGGGATTGTATTCCTTGTGAGCTTCCCCCCGGGGGCACATGATAGTTTTTTGGAGTCTACTATTCCATCTAGACTGGTGTCTTGCGGGGTAAAAGGGAGCTCAAGCCCCTTAAAGGCTAGTAGGAGTCACCTGGAAAATCCACTATATTTCCACGGGAATCAGTTGCCCGCAGAGTTCCGCTATTTGTCTCTTTAGGCATTTAGCTGTTCTCTGGCTGATTAATTGAGGTTGGCCCCTATATGGGAGTATCGTGGTGGTTGTGATTTCGAGACCCTCGTGAGAGTTTGTGGGTCGGATCATTAAAAATGAACACAATGAATGGTTCAGGTCCAGTGAGTATGAATGCCGTCGTGTTCTTAATTATATTAAGCTTTATGCGTTCTGGACCAGGAGTTGGATAGTCTCCAACTCTTTAGCAAGGAGTGAAGGCTGCAACCTACTTCGAGCTTTTCAAATTGCTAATAGGAGTGACCGGAGGATATACTTATCCGATGGCCTTCTAGGGCGTGAATGGCGTTGCTTTTCATTCAAAGTGGTAATGGCCACCATCTGATTATGGCTCACTGCCGGTGCAGATGTAAACCTTATAACGTCATTCCTTGTGAGCTACCGGCTTTCGTGGTACCATCCAGTAGTTAAACTACTAGTCGGAGTTCGAAGGTACTTTTCTTCCAGTTTTAAGCCTCTGCTAGCTAGGCCGTCTTTTACCTCCAAAAGTAACAACATCAAAGTAGAGAAGTTCACGAAGACAGGATACCTCCCGGGTTGAATGCAGTTTGGATAGCAAGAGTTCTGTTTTCAAGCATGAGAAATTATGATTCATATAGTAAGACACTACATTTTGCTCTCATCCATGTCAGCCAAATAAAAATTGAGTACCTCGAATAAAATTGAACCTTAAGAACAGTTAAGAAATTTAAACGTCGTTTATCTAAATTTTAACCCATCAATTTGACTAATAGTTAGCAGACCACCAAAAAACCACTTAGAAATTATATTTATGATTTCTCTTTTGAATTGGCCATTTTACTTTCAAATCCTCCCTATGGGCGAAGTCTCTACTGAAGCTGCTTTTAGTTAAATTTACTTTAGTTTAAGAATCATTATAGATGGATACTTTAACACAACTCTACAACTCACAAGTACGTTTTCAATACGTTCTTAACAGCTGTGTTTTCAGAAGCCCTTTTTTAACAAGAAATTGAAAAACTAAAAAAAGGAAGAACTTCTGACACATTTAACTTCGGCAAAGGAAATCAGTTTTATGCATTTGATACTTTTTTTTTATTTGCAAATATCTACTGAAATTCCCACAAAAAAACTCACATATGAACCACAAAATCAATTTAAATTGCAGAAAAAGCAACAAAAAATATGACTTGACAAAATAATCAACAGCTGGTGAATGAAAAACTAAATCAAATAAAAAGGAGTTAAACAGGACAAGCGATACTTGAACAAAACAAACAAAATTTAAAAGGAGACTATTACTGTTTTGTTTGGAGGAAAATTTAAATGATGGATGAGTTTTCAAAGAGTGAAAGGAAGCATTATTAAGAGAAAAAGTCACCTGCATCTTTGTGGTCTTTTGACAAATAAATTTGCAAGAGAAAGGATTTCTATTATGCCATAAAAAATAATAATTGAAATTGTCAGCATAAAACCAGCTGAAAATTTTTTCCTGTATTCCTAAAAGGATCATAAAGGATTGATATGTTATGTACATACTTATTGCTTTAATTTATATAATAAAATGTAATTTATTATAATTATTTTTTTTAAAAACATTTTTAATAAACATCTGCTAAATTATACAGAGTTTAAGTGCAAATAGCATCCAACACGTGTTTTGGAAAATAAAGAAAATTATTTGGAAACAATACGCGATATTTTTACGGATATTTTAAAAATTGTATTTTTTCTTTTTATTTTCACTTCATAAAATATAAGAAAAAAATTGTGGGTTTTTTAAGGGCGTTTTAAAAATGGTTGGCTTTTGGGGTTACACCTTTTTTAGTTTTTTTTTACAAAATTTTATTTTTATATTTTATATCAATTTCTTTCAATGACATTGATTTAAGAAATTAAACACTTATTTCCGTTTGTTTAAAATATTTTTATTTCTTTATTTCTTGCAATAAAATGTCATTTTTTCTTTGACATTGTCATAACAAAAATTTTACAAACTCATGTGGCTTTTTGGCCCTTCATCACCTGTTTCTAACATTTCCAAATAAAAACTCAAATTACTAGGATAACAACAACCACACAATTGTATGCAAGTGATGTGAAATCTTTAAATCCTTTACGAAACTAAACAATAGCTCAACAAAATACAAATTACAAAAAATAAATAAACAAAAAGATATCAACAGTTTATTTTCTAAAGGTTTCTTGTTAACCTTCCAATAAGTTCGTTTTAAAAAAAAGGGATCTTTTGTCTTTTACACTCAGTCAAAAACTAAGACACTTTTAGTATTTTTTTACGGTTATCCTGACTACTTATCCTTTTAAAGAAAAGAAAGGAAAAAACACATGTTGTTAAAAAAGTATCTGTTTCAGATTCAAAGCAAATACACCAGACTCATTCATACCTGTTGTTTTTTAACAAAATATCTTTTATATTCCTGTAACACATTCTATTCACAAAAAAAATATATAAAAAAACAAATTCATTTTTGCCATATTTTTCAAATTTCTTTAACATCCCTTAATTCTGGCAGCAATTATATTTTTTCTAAAATTTTTTACTTTTTCTTCTTTTTCAATTGAATTTTATTATTCCACCCCTCTGTGTATAACCACCCTATACATACAATGCATTTACATAAATGATTTTTTTGCAACAAAAATAAAAATAAAATAATAAATGTTTTTATTAGCATTTTTATCCTGTTTGTTGAGTATGAATGAAGTATGATTTTTTTTTGATAAGGGTTGCAAATGTATTGTATAGATTTTTATACATTTTTGCATGTAAATATATAAAATGTACTTTTTTATATTTTATTAGAATAAAATTTTTATTGGTAAATATTTTATTTGTTGTTTGAGTCAAGAGGGAAAAAAGTAAAATTTTATATACATTTTTTTATAGGTTAATTGAGTAAAAACGAATCTTTATGTAAAAATTTCTGATTGGCTGTTTATTAAAAATTGTTCTTTTTTAGAAAAAAATATTTTTTCAGCAATAGTTTGGGTTTATGTTTAAAATAAATAGGTATATACATAAATTCTTCACATATTCACATAAGTACTCATAGTGCTTGGAAATTATGTCTTTGAAAGCTAAATGAGGTAGTGGTAGATGACAAATATCCAATACCAAATATCAAGGAGATATTGGATAAACTTGGTAGGTGCCAATACTTTTCTACCCTTGATTTAGCTAAGGGACTCCACCAAATAGAAATAGCAGAGGAAGACATCCATAAGACCGCTTTTAGCGTAGAAGACGGTCACTATGAGTTTTTGAGAATGCCGTTTGAATTGAACACAGTCCCAGCGACATTCCAAAGACTAATGAATACAGTCCTAAACGAATATATTAATAAAATATGCCTGGTTTATTTGGAGGACATTATTATATTCTCTACATCCTTACAGGAGCATTAAAATTCAATTAACTTAATTTTTAAGAGACTGAAAGAAGCCAATTTGAAAGTTCAATCGGATAAATCTGCATTCCTAAAAAAGGAAATTGAGTTTTTAGGACATATAGTATCCCAAGATGGAATAAAATCAAAATAGAGGGCGTAAAAAACTTTCCCATTCCCAAGAGACCAAAACAAATTAAGCAATTCTTCGGACTTACTGGGTCTTATAGAAAATTCATCAAGGATTATTCAATGATTGCAAAACCAATGACAAAATATTTAAGGAAGGACGCCAAAATAAAATTATCCAACCCAGAATATCAGGAAAGCTTTAAATTTTAACTTTATTTATAAACGAACCAATCTTAACATACCCCGATTTTTCAAAAATATTTACGGTCACAACCGATCCCAGTAATTTTGCCCTAGGCACCGTTTCATCACAGGACAATCATCCAAACTGTTTTGCAAGCCGTACATTAAACGAGCATGAGTGCAACTAACTATTGAATAAGAACTTTTGGCTATTGTATGGGCCACCAAATATTTCAGGCCATACATTTTCGGCCGCAAGTTCATTATAGAAACTTTTCTCTATTAAAGAGCCGAATACAAAGCTCGTTAGATGGAGACTCAAACTTTCCGGATATGACTATAAAATTAAGTATAAAAATGGGACAAAAAACCGAGGATAAAAATAAATTGACCACTCTTATAGAAAAGGACCATATAGATAAAAATCATAGAGGTATTCAGGCGGTATTCGAAGAAATTAATTCTCAAATTTACAATCCAAAGTTTAAATTAAGAATTACACAATTCATAAAAAAATTGTGAAATTTGAAATATAGAAAAATACGACAGAAGACCACCGAAATTACCTTATAAACTTACAGAAACGCCTTTGAGACCAAACGAAATCATTCATATCGATGTCTTTTATACATTAGAAAAACAACTGTTCTTGACGATGATCGACAAAATCACCAAATACGCAATGGCATATAAAATTAACGGGCGAACATGGATTGAATTCAAAACAAAATTACTTCAGTATATTAACTCTTACGGAAAAATGGAAAAAATTATAGTGGATAACCAATTGAGTTCCAAAGCCATACCAATGCAGCAATTCCTAAATAATAAAAACATCGGTGTACACTACACTTCCAATAGCAACCATACCTCCAAAGCGGACGTTGAACGACTTGACAATGCAATAAACGAACACATAGGCATGACGAAAAAAGCAAAACAGAAACCGTGTAAGAAAAAATAATAATAATAATAATAACAACAATTATTAATTATTACTATTTGTTAATAATTGTTGTTATTAAAATTAATTTTCCTGAAGAAGCTTAACCTAGGAAAGTGAAATATTGAAAAAATATATATTGTTAAATTAATTAAAAAAGACAGTTAAAAAGAATAACAGATATTTATTTAAGATATAAAAAGGTCGATTAAAAAAATTAAGGAATAATTTTGAAGAAATTCAATAAAAAAAGATTTTTAATTTCTTTTTTTTTATTCAATTAAATATACAAAACAATTTTTATAAAACTCTGGTTTGGAGATTGGGAATTAATTATTCTGGTCAGTTTTAAATATTTTGGGGATTTTTTAATTTCTCGCATTTTACATTATATTTGATGTTATGGCAACCTGATTATTGTTTAAGCTGGATTAGACACTTCAGAAAAAAGATAAATAATAAGTTTTGGAATAAATTTTAATTCATCGCACTTGCCGTAAGATTCAATGGGGTCCGGTTATGATTCTAAAAAAAATCACGCAGCGAATCCCGTTTCTTAAACAACGTGTAAAGAACAAACAAACGAATTTTAATTTTGTCAAAATATGCTGCTGAATTACAACACAGTTGTTGTGACTGTACTTGGTAGACACATTTTTTTGCGGTAATCTACTGAATGAGCACCAAAATAAGGAATACAATTTGAATTACAAGACGTAAGAATTAGGATGCAAACTTTTGGATTTTATAATAAAATTATAAAACCATGTACAAATATGACATATTCTTACTAATGAAATTTATTACAAAATATCAATCAAGCTTTACCTACGTTAATGCTTAAAGGCATTTGAATTAAAAAAGTATTATGTTTAGGATTATTTTTAGAGACAGATTCAACTGCTTTTGGAAATTCTTGAGGATGTTAATTTTGAGTTTAGGTGTTCGGCTCTGAAAAAATCTGTGTATCCCGTTTGCTGATCGGGTTTTCTCTGCAATAGATCATATATTAGAATAATCATTTATTAGACTGCACAATACAATTGAACAATCGTATTGGTGTATTAAAATAAGCATATGAGTAAAACGACAATTGTTTTTGTTTGCTCACCTTTTCATTCACAAAATTTATTGCTTTGATTTTGCACAAGCAGAAATCGGTTGAAACATTTTAAAATGTTAATGATATTGCTTAAAACGTTTGCGATACGTTTTGTTTGTTTTTATCCACTGGTTTAAATACATGCTCGTATAGAATAAATGTATTTTGAATTTTCAATACTACGTAATTAAATTTTGTAATTACTGTAATTATTAAAATTAAAAGAAAAATGTGAATATTAGAAAAAATAACTAGTAAAGAATTTTCAATTGCATGATATTATAGATTTGGAATATGCAAAAGTTGGATTTTGTTCTTTTATAACGTTAAATCTATGATAAGGAATCTGGCTTAAAGTAAGTAAACATTAAAAAAATGGTGTATTGCAAAAAATGTGAACAATTTGTTCGTTTGGTAAAAACCGTTCCAGTAAATAGCATGAAATATAAACCTATATTTTTTCTAAAACTTATTTGAATGGCAAATATCTAAGTTTTCGTATGCTACTCTTTGACATTTTCACAGAATCATAATTGCAAATAATAAAAAGAAGTTACTTTTTTTAACGGTGATCCCAAAGAGATGTGACTAATATACAGCAATAGATAAACCTTTAAAATTGTTACAGAGCTAATGATAATGTATCATGGCAGGCGAAAGCATGCTCTAAACTTTTTGATTTAATCCATAATTAAATAAATTATTCAACCGAAATTTTAGCGTACTTAAATTTAACTAATGTAAATTACTATGCGTAACTAAATTTTAGTTATTAAATGTGTTTCACTCCTTTCAGAAATTCATTCATAAATTTTCTGAAATATGTGTTCGTTTAAAGTATGGACAATTTCGTAAGATCAATTACCTACGATATATTTCCATTGCTTTGATGTGTGCATTTTCTTAAATTAGTAAAATCTTCTAAAATTCTAAAAAGTAAGTTCATAATTCCCAAGACAAAGAACTTTTACTTTTACTTTTCCTATTATAAAAAAATTGTATTAAATATTTTATTAAAATAAATAATAAATAATCTAATGAAATATTTCGTGAAATTTATTTAGAAATTCAGAAAATTTGCTAGCAAAATATTTTAATGTAGAATTAAATGTACATTTAGTTATTTTTAATCTCTTAGTTACGGTTTAAAAATTTGCATTTTATTTATCTCACTGTTACAAAAACAAAAACGTAAGTGCCGATAAGTTAATGATAAAAAATAACCACGGCATAATCAGGAATCCATTTATGTTTTAGATCTATCAAAAAAGGGATGTGCATTCAAAATGTAAGCTATAATTTTTAGCCTGTCTGTCTGTCTTGAAAAAATTCCTTTAAGTTATAGTTTGTATATGATCACAGCAGCAATTATCTAGCATGATAGAGTGGCACCTAAACACATTTTTCTTGAGATTTTGCTAGGTAAACCAGCACTCAATAATATTTTTTACTAAATAAATTTTTTTTTTCGAACCAGCATTCAGGGGATGACTTCTACATATGCAAAACATTGTGCCAGAACTAGGAAATTAAGTTACGGGAAGGAGGAAAGAGGGAGTAGTGTCTGTGGATATTCAGTTTGAATATTCAAAGATTAAAAGTGACAGCAAAGATCTCCGGAGGGATTTAATTCCACATACGGACTGTTTTGCTAAAAACCGAATTTTCCTTGTAATGCGTAGTGCTATTTACTGGCCAATCAACCACAAATGGATGCGCTCTTAACGAAAATCGTGTTAAACGCGAAAACGTGTGAGTATCGGGAACAAGTTCCCTAATTTCATTAGAGCGCTTTCCATTGTAGTAACGATAGAAATACACCCCACATTGCGTCGATGCTCTAGAGAATCAATAGAGTTGGATACCCTACTGTCCCCAATGAGCCTCTTGGCTCTCTCCTGTACGCGGTCGAGTAACTCCAAAATATACTTTTGAGCGCCGGCCCATACATGAGAGTTGTATTCCATTTTCGGACGGAATAGGTGGTATAGATAGTACGGAGATCGGATGTAGAGAAGTATCTTTTACACCATTTTAGAAAACCGAGGCACTTGAAAGCTTCTTTAGAAACCAAAAAAATGTGTTTAGTCCATCGAACATCACACGGGATTTTCATGCCAAGAACATTAAGAGCTTCCGACTCCGTAATATCTATATCACCCATAGTAACAGATGCAGCACCACTACCGAACGCAGATCTATGCGTTAGCATGCAACATTGCGTCTTACGAGCATTAAAATCTACTCTAATCACACGACCTCATTCCAATATTGTCGCGAGATCGTGATTAAGGGTATCATTCATGGTCTGCCTTTTGGAACTAACCTCCAAATGGCCTGGTCTCTTACGAAATGAATACGAGTGACAAATGGCGCTGTCATCGGCAAAAGAATATATATAGGGTTGAAAGTATGATAGTGTAGAGTATTTAAATAGTTAACACCACCAACATTTTTTATGGAATTTTTTTTGATTTTTTAATAAAATTATTCAATTTTTTAATTCGACTTAAGGTCAATATTAATTAAGTTGTTAAATATTTATTAAGAAGTTAAAAGTTATTTAAAAAATTACAACCAGCATCTGTGATGTGAAAAAAAGAAAGGTATGGAAATAAAAATAATAACTGATTCCGTGTAATGGTATTATGTGACTTTCGTCTAACCAAGTTAACATTGATTGAATATGAAAAGGCTTTATATGCTGAATTATGAAATTGGTTAGTTAAATACATAAAATTTACAATATTTGCAACCTAAGGCTGGATATGGATGTGAAGAATGTTTATGACGGATGTAGCGCTCCAGAAAATGCTACATTTTATTCTGTGAACGATTTTACCTTTTTAATAAAAATTTTGAAATTATAACAACCATCAACTTAAGCCGAATAAATTAATTCACTTCTTGTAATATAATACAGTTCAACTAATAATTTTTATAAGATTTTAAATAGATTTAAAAAAATTGTAAAGATTTAAATTTTTTATTTTAATATAGTCATTCCGTAGAGCGTGGTTACTTTTTAGTTTATTATTTTATTTATTTAATGTTTAATGTTTAAATTTTCCAAATTTTATATATGTACATAAATTTTATACTTAATATTATATATTTTATTTATACTTATATTTGTTTGGTTTTTTATATTGTATATGTATTTGTAATATTACCAGTTAATAGCCCTTTGTATAAATATTATTATATGTATATATACATATGTATGTATAATAACGTGTATTTGTTATTTTTTACATAGATTCACATTTCCAAAATTGTGTGAATAATTGTTAATATAGTATATAGTTTCTATTTAGTATCTCGGGATACAATAACACCAAAACCCCAGTTATAAATGAAAATAGAAAAACAAAACAACAAACAACGGATGCTTTAAAATATTAAAGAGCCGGAGTAAAAGGACATTATCAAATAACAGCAGTTTACGAACAGTTTAAATAAACCAAACGTGTGCTATTCTCACACAAGAAAAGCAAAAAAACACGGAATAAAAATAACAAAAACAAAAAAAAAAACGAAACTAGAATGTGAAAATTCAAATAGAAAAATAATGTTTGGTATCGAACATTTAATTATTTGACGCGTGCATACGAAGAGATTGCAGCAACAATAACAGCTTCAGCTACAAAATCACAATGGAAATTCGTAAAGAGAGGAAGCGAAAGAGAGGGAGTTGTTTATATACTGTTATTTGAATTTGACCGAGACTAAAATGCCATCAGGAGCAGATGTTTTTCTTTTTTTACTTTTATTATTATTTTGTGATTTTTAAAAAGAATATTTATTTACATACGAGTAGTTTTTGCTTAGTTCTTTTTTAATGATGACACCTTAGTAATTGATAAAACAGCCGTTAGAATCTATTAAGTGCTTTAAATGGAGGTGTGGGCTACCATGGTCTAAACTGTTTTTACACTGGTAAATGAAAATATGTATGGTTATTATAATGCTTAAAGAAAACCAACATGTTAATAAAATTCAGTGCTTTTATTTCAGGAAACTACATTTTATACTTACGAATGTTTCGCCATATACGAAAAGGCCAAATATTCAAGAATACATTTTTTCTATATTTATTTTTTTATTTAAATTTGTGGTTTTTGAACAAACTATTCCACATCTTTGTACCAAATTTCTCACACCTGCGATACTTTAAAATAATTCTTTAAAAAAGAAACTTTTTCATAGTAATAAAATATAAAGAAAATGCTGATAGCATAATATTGCTTTTTGTTTTAGATTTGCCTGCCAATTAAGGCTTTGGTTAAGTTAGCTAGTAAATCTTCAATGTAATAGCTCTATCAGCAGCTACTGCTCCATGTATTGCTTATTTTCAATTATCTACTTTGATATCTTATAGTTTTATTTCTTATGCCTAGTGACAAAGATGCCAAAATGCCATCTAGATATTGAAATCGGATAAAATAAAAGTGAACGTCATGTATATACTATAACCCTACATGGTACACAATAATGTAATAATTCTCATTCTGCTCAGGAGATTTGATGGTATTGTTTTATAGCACAAATTAAACGCGAATTAGCTACTGTTATCATGCGTTTCTTCGTGCTATTATTCCCAACTAAACTACGCTATGTTTAGTGATTTTTAAATGGCAGATATAAAAGTCATTTAATTCCTTAGAAACATTAAAGACGACACTGTATGCCAGACTATCGATGATACCACGTTAATTATTTACAAGCGATTTGATATCATAATTATAACACAGTCAAAACAAAGGTAAACTGGATATTAAAGTGAAGAGATTATACTCTGTTAAACTCTTTAGTTACAAGTTAATCGTGTCATATTAAACTGATTTTGAATTGGGCCCCGTAGTCACTCATAATAATATATTATAATAATATCTCGAAAAAAATCAGATATTTAGAAGTATTTAGAATTCCTTAGGAACATTGTGTTTTTTTAACACAAATATTTATAAGAACTTTTTTTAATCGTTGTGTCTTAGCAAATTGATGTTTTTGTACATAGAGCTGACATATTAAATTTAAACATAAAACATACAAGTTTTAATTAATGGCGTCAACTACTTAACAATTTGTAACGCCTTTTTATACCAACCAAGTCATCTGTTGAAAAAAAAATCATTAGAATTAAATAAAACAATATAAATGGAATATTTACAATAATAAATTTATATTAAAAATGTCTTATAAAACAAACCATAAACCAGCAAATGCCTGTTAAGAGATTTTCAATGGCTACTTATGCTGCTGCACATGACGTTCTGGTCAAAATGTTGATGAAGAAAAACACAAAAAATAGTTGAACAACCGCAAAAAATTGAAAAAAGATACAAAGTAAGCAAAACACGGCTCACTTCAGGCACAAGTTAGAATTTCAATGCAGGAGTATTGAAGATGATAATAATGACCTGTATCAAGGGCTATTTAAAACCATAAATACTTAAGTAGAAAAATTCAAAATTAAAAAACAAATTATACTTAACACTCAGACTAACAAAAAAGGATAATTATTAATTGGCTTAAATGCGGGTTTGTTTTAAGACAAAATACTGGCTGTTTACTTACTGGCGGCTTATCAAACATTTCACATACAGATGCTTGAGTTAGTGTGTGATGAAAGGTTGGATATTGAAAGATATAAAAATGAAACATGAAAATTATTGAAAATTCAATTAAAGTGCGTAAAAATGATACAAAACAACAAATTTAGTTAATGATCCTATACATATATTTAGAAAAAATACTATGTTTCAGATGATCATTGGTGCTATTTTCTTTCAAATGTTTGTTGCTCCCTTCTGCCTGCTAGTTTATTTTCCACAATAGTTGTATGAAATTTTTATTACTAGTGAAAAACCTCTCTCACCCACATTTTTATAGTTTAATGTTTTTTTTTATACTCTACAGTATGTGGGATTAAGACCTTATGGTGATTTTTTTTTCGGAAAAAATCATCCCTTTATTTCTAATAAAAATTGCTATAAATTGAATTTATTTTTAAGCAAAAACCAAAAATAATTTATTTCCTTCACTTAAATATTTGAAGCAAAAAAATTGATGGAAAATATTAAAACGAAAATTTTTATATTTCTCATTTTGCATTATTATAACCCATTGCGTTATTTACTCCCTTCGTTTCTTATTCCAGCAACATTTTATTGTTAAACAGTTTTGGAATTTTAAAGTATGAATTCTTTTAAGGAAAAAAATTTCTTAAGTTTGTACCAGGCAGTAAATCTAGCGAATAAGGAAGTAGCGAATTATTCGAATACTTCGAAAGTTGAAAAGTCTTCGTGGTCTTAGTGTCCTTCTTCCTAACTATAGTAGCTAATAACAGACAACAACAGTTCAGTTCAACATTAGAATACTTTATGAATCAGGGATATATGAGCTTATAGGAAAATGGTAAGGTAGACTGGATAGCTATATTTGGCACCATTTCATAGCTGTTATCGACCTTGGAAAGCGTGGTTTGACAATGGTGTTGTGTATAACAATTTCTATCAATGCTGCTCGACAATGAAAAAAGTAAGAATTGAAAAGAAGAGAGTAGAAAACGTCTTATGCCACTGCAAATGACTAATTGAACGTAGGTAAATGCAATGGGATCATAAGCTATCATCAATATTACTTGGGTCATGATAAGTGAATGAAAAATTTCTGCTGATTTAAAAGGGCGAATTTGATTTATTTTTCATTCACATGAAATTTACTTTATTCGAATGATACTCTTCTGGCATTATAATTTAAATATGACTTTTGCAATATGACCGTCATTGCTGGCTCGGACCAATTTTCGATGACTTTTTCTAACATTTGCGGCCATATATCGGCAATACTGCGTCGAATGTTATATACTCCAAGTGTTCAATCGTTTCAGAATTATTGGAATAAACTAGCGACTTTACAATTCTCCACAGAAATTAGTCTTGCGTTGTTAAATCGTACAATCTTGGAAGCCAACTTATAGATCATATGTGTTTACTAAGCATTTCCTGTAAAAGTCTAATTGTTGCGCGGGCTGTGGGCCGTGTTGCGCCATCTTGTTAAAACCACAGTTCCTGCACATCATGGTTGTTCAATTGATGACCGTAAAAATGAGTAATCATGGCTTTATAGCGGTCACCATGTTCTGACTAGCATCCTTTTTAATTTTGCACGAATTTGAAGCGTTGTTCAGGTGTAAGCCTATTCATGTTAAAACACCAAACTGAGCTAAACATGAATTATTTATCAGCCAACCAAATGGTCGTCATTTAAAAAGTATTGCCAACTTAAAGTTTTATAACTCTATAAAAAACGCTGTGTTATGTGATGGTTTTCTAATGAAATTACTCAAAAAAGTATTTATTTAATTCTTCTTTTTAATAAAATTTTGCAAATCAAATTTTTATTTCCTATTTTTAGGGCCCCTGTTTGACTAAAATTTTTTTAAATAAATACTGCCCTTCTGCATTTGATTAAAATGGTGGGTAATTTTCTATAAACTTTTTAAAATCAACTTTCCGAAATTTAAAACTATTTCAAATGTCACTCTTTGAGCTAAAGTTGTTGTATTATATGACAAGTGTTGTACAATACTTGTCTTAAATGTTACAAATTATCTAAAGAAATTTTGCCTGTTTTTGTTTATAAATTGTTATATTTTTAAATTTAAAACGATATTAGAAATTTTACCACTAAGGTGTTATTTAAAAACCTTAAATTCGGTTTCTCATCTATGCTGTGTTTTAGCTTCCAGATTTTAGGAAGTAAAATTCATTAAGGCTGTTAATTATTAGTTGCACATTTTGCTACAGAGATCGAATACACTCGTTTTCATTTTAAATGTAAGAAGACTAATTTGCGTATACAAAAAAGGAAAATAAACAACATAATCGATTTTGTTTCGCGGTTAAGAAATATGATTTTTGTCTTTGTTTGATAAAACTTTGAGCCTAATTTTACAAAAATAATTTAAGGACGGCTTGAATTCGGTTAATGATGATTTTTATTTTTTTTGGAAAATAAAAATTATACATTTTAATGAAACTATTGCTTGAACGTTCTGCATGTGACGGTTTACATACGAATAACGTACAGTGGAAGCGATAGTTATAAATGATATTAAATATATAAATTTAATACTTTTCAAATTGATGTGAAGGAGAGTATATAAAAGGATTATAGAGAACCACGTAAGTGTATTAACAGTAATTTTTTTAGTTAAATTAACTGAGAGTCTACAAGGATAAGTCAGATCTGATAAAAATGCATAAAAAATACTTCAGTAGCATTTCTAGGAAGCCAGTAACTCTGTTCCGTCAACCGTAAAAGTAAAGCGCGTTTGCGTTTTTTTATACGTTGCATTGCCATTTTAAATTCATTTGTATGTTAGAAATACAGATTAAAGTTTTGCCTGTAAGTTTTAGAAGTCCGTTTTGGAATATCGAAACCCGCCTCTCGTATATATAAGGTAAATTCTAACATAAGTGTTTTTGTTGGTTAAGTTATTATATTCTTAAAATTTTTACTGGATCTTAAAAAATACAGTCTGACAATGTGAGTCATTGGTTATATTTCTTCAAAGTAGAAAATGACTTACAATAGTCACACAACTTCTAATGGCAAATATGCCTGTGCGAGGATGATTGCTGAACGTTTTTAATATACAATATGCAAACATTTTTGTTATCTCTTTTTGCTTTCCTTATAATTATACTAAAACATTTTCAAAGAAGAAAAATCTGGCCTGTTCGATTTACTATAGAGGACGGAATATGCACCATAGCAGCACTTAACATTACACAAACAACTACATACGTGCTTAATCATGAAATACAGTACGCTAGCGACCGAGGTCGTCTTTATCACGCATTTTTTTGCTTGTACAGCTTTGTATTGGATTATTTATTTAGTTACCACTATCGACTTAATTTATAAAATATTAACTAAAAAATATATAAGCATTATTTTGTTCCTCCAAGCCACTGTGGCTTGGTGAAATTGACGGCGATGGCGATATTGTGATTATAAAGCCTTATTTAGCCAATCCACCCTCGCCTAGTGTTTCTGTGTTGTTGATATTAGTGTATTCTTTTTTCCTTTTTTTTTGTGGACAAAATACCTCTGTTTTTTCACCCAACTCCCCAAGTATTTTTAGCTGAAAATTGTTTTTCTATTTATATAAAAATGTACATTTTTACTAAATGTGTCTGATTGTTTGTGAACGATGTTAAAATAAAAATGGGTCTACTTATGGATGGGTTTTTGTTACGATCGTTGTCGTTGTTGTTGTGTTTTTAGTTTTTCGTTTATTAATATGGCGTTTAGATTTTTATTATATTTCAGTTGTTGTTGTTGCTGTTGTCGCTCGATTTTTATTATTTTTAACAATGGGTGGTTTTAAATTTACACTCACACTATTGTATTGTATTGTATGTAAAAAGGGTATATGGTCTCTCTCTCTCTATCTTCCTACTCCCCCACTCAGCATTAAGTAAATACTAATATTTTGGTACTTTTTTAGGGATGGGGTTATTATTTCCTTTGTTGCGCTTTGTTGTTATTTTCTATAGCGGAGCAGCAGTATAGATATATTGGTGTGTAAACATGTATTCGCCTTGCATGAATATTTCGCCTAAAGTGTTTGTTTAACAACGCATTTTGTTAAAGTGTGTTAGATACTTACATTGCGAAATAAAAATGTTCAAACGATCTGATTATTTGTCTTCTGATTAGGTTGAATTCAATATAATTCAAAACAAAATATTTAGGAAGGAATTCAAATTATAAAATTTATATCCATATGTACATACAAACATGCGTATGAATAATTGATATATATATATATATATATATATATATATATATATATATATATATATATATATATATATATATATATAATTAAGATTGTTACAATTTTTTAAGAGCGTTAGTAAATTTAAACGTTACCGGTGTTAACGTACGTGACTTTATCGTGACCATAAGTATATGGATAAGTGATATATGTATGTATGTTTTCTTTTAAAATTGCTTCACTGCATTGATTAGTGGGTTTCTGTCGTGCATCTGTGAATTCAGTCTCTGGATTAAAAAGTAAATTAGAAAAACCTTCCCCGAATTCAGCAAACTTGGCTGATCAGGTTATAGCATCGGTGATATATTTTGATTTCTTTGAGAAGGAAAATCAAAGCAATAAAGCACGGAATGGAGAAAATGGTTCCAACTAGCAAATAACAGCTTCTTTTATTTCTACATTTTAGGAAAAATACTGGAGGAAAAACAGATGCAGCACTGCAAGTGTCTGCTTATTAGAATTTAAAAAATACACCCATTTACACGAAGAAATTACGTGTCGAGTCATAAATTCATCTTATTGGTTGTTGTTGTGGTGGCCGTAATAATATAACTTCTTCATGTAATTTGTTTAAAAGTTTTTTTAGTCTAAATCAAATTTGATCAACATTTTCGTTAAGTTTATTTGGGGTTTCTACGGTATCTTTTGCTACAAATGTTTAATAAAATTTAACACCAAGGATTAAGATAGAATTTTTATAGATATAGAATTTTAATTTTAATTGCTTCTCAGTATAGCACTGTGTTATTCCCATTCCTTACAGACACTGACACTATCACAGTTTATTTATCGTATAACTTAGATGATGATTTTAGAGAACAATCGAGCCTATTTTTATATTTACGAATTATTTTCTATGATTTTGCAAGTGAAACACGTTAGGATAAGAGTAACAGTAAAACATTTTCCAATCGGTAGCTAATTTTTGTGGAGTAGTGTATACGCATATAATATTATATTTATAATTTAGTTTTATAAAATTTTTCCGGAAAAATTACTATGGAAATATTAAATATATTTTGACATACATTATTGATTCACGGCTTTTCCTTCGTTGTTGTTGTTTTTGCTGCATTGTATTTTGCAATTATTAAACTCATTTTAATATTTGCTTATAGAACTATATGATTGTGTATATGTGTGTACATTCGAGTATACAGATACACTGTTTAAATGTGGGTTATAATTTTTTAGAATAAATTATACAGATATGTACGTAATTTGCCTAAAACAATATTCATAAAAATATAAAAATGTTTTTAAACAAATAAAGAACAGAAATTTAATTTCATATATAAAATGAACAATAATTACTCTATTTGTGTAATTTTATATCATTTGCCCAAGGATATGTTAATTAGACAATTTTTTGTTTTTTTTTTTAGTTAAAAATAAATGTTTAAAGTCTATTTTTAGGGATCCGTATGCATCGGGTAAAAGCTAAAAAGTTTATCCGACTGTCACAGCCTTCTATTTCTAAAATTAATAGTTATACATAAACTGAATTGATGCATTATTCAAGATATTGTCCATCGTTAGCCACTACCTTTCTCAATATTTCTGGTAGCATATAGATTCCGTGCCTAAAGAACTGCCCTGTTTTTGAGGTAAAGAATGAATCAAGTCAATTTCTGATACCCTGTTAGGAAGTAAAGCATATATAACACGTCATGGATATTGGATTCGACATTGATTCGGCTGGTTGGTCTGGCGAATTATAATACTTTTGGCGCTTTTTTATCACCAGTAACAATACGATGAAATACTGATTTCTTTTTGTAGCCTTCGTGTATCATTTCCGACATATTAAATCGCTATTTTTTTCGGACCAGCACTCAGGGTATGACTCCTACTTATACAACGCATTGTGTCAGAACTAGGAATTATGCTATGGGGAGTAGGAAAGAGAGAGCAGTGTTTATGGACACCCGATTTAAACTTTCCACATTCCACATTCGGACTGTTCTGATAAAAAATAAATTTTCTTTGTAGTGCGTAGTGCGATTCACTGGCCAATCAACCACAAATGAATGGGTTCTCAACGAAAAGCCTGTTTAACGTAAAAACATGCGAGGAACAGGAATAAGTTCCCTAATTTCATTAGAGCTCTTACCATAGTATTAACGATAAAAGAGTGAAATACAACCCACTTTGCGTCAATAGATTTGGTTACCCTACTGTCCCCAATGAGGCTCATTGGCCTTCTCTTGTACGCGCTCGAGAACTCCAAAATAGACTTTCGGGCGCCCGCACATACATGAGAGTTGCATTCAATAAAGTCTCTCGGCTTTAATTCACATTTGCTTTGGAATGATTTCCTTGCTTTGGAATGAATCGGAATGCTTCTTGTTTTTGAAAACAATCTTGGTAGAGTAGTGCTTCCAATTCCTCAAACTTTTTCGACTAACCAAGCCTATTCTTGTATTCTGCGTCGAAATCACAACTTTTGAATGTCGCAAATTATCGTGTACAAGTTTTTTGAGTTGGTACATGTAGGCTACTACCAACAATCGATAACTTTTATTAGGCATTTTCTTCAAATAAACGAAAGTTATATCAGACTTCCTCGCAAAACATCTTTTTCTGCACAAAATTCGACATTGACAAAAATTACCACTTTGGCGAATACTGAATTATAATGAGAGATGTCTACCCTCTAAAATTCCATATTTTTCATTATTGGCACAAACCATATCTGATAGTTATGCTATATTTTATCAACATTTTTAACTTGTTTACCCAATACAATAGGTAGGCTCTTGAAAAATTATTAATTTAATAACTAAAAAAATTCTTTAAAATTGGCGTTTAATAATTCACATAAAAATTGTCAAAATTGTTATAATAATCGTTATTTCAAAGAGACCAGAACTGTTGAAATTACACACACAACCTTAGGCTAGATAGAACAGCCTACTCGATTAGGAGGAACTAATTAACTTCTGTTGCCAGCGAAGTTTAAAGTAGCGAAAAGCGAATAGTGAAATAAAAACAAAAATATATCAGCCAGATCAGAGAATAAGAGGAAAGAGAAGGAGAGATGAAATGGCTCTAAGATGAGTAGAACACTTTTTAACGGGTCACAGCAGACCATAGGATTATCAGAACACTAATTAAAATTTATTAAAATTTCTTAATTATGGCAAAATTACACATCAGCCTCGTTTCAGCTGTAAATAAGATAATTCCAGGTTTTTATTTTTATTATCTAGTTTATATTTTCAAACCGATCGTTGTTTCTCCTTCTTACTACAACAAAGAAAATGCGTAAACAAATGTCACTAAATTTACATTCATAAATCTTAATTCTTTACCAAACCATGATCCTAAGAAAACTCCCACATTTGAAGGAAAATTTATTTTCACTTTTCTTTTTCATTTCATATTTTCTAACAAAAGTGTGCCAGACACAGGATAATAAATTCTTGGTTAACCACCATAAATTTGAAAGAAAACAAAATTTAGGAGAAATTATTACAATTTGAATAGTCAGTTATTATTGTTAGAAAAGCATAAAATTTTTATGAATTTCTTAAGACTTCCTCTTGAACTCAGTTTCCTCCCATATATTTAAATACACAAGAATTTTTAGTTTTCTTTGCTTTTTTGGCGCATTCTATTCTTGCTTGCTTGCTTGAATAGGGCGTCAATTCATTCATCATTTGTGCGTATAAATTGGTGGCATTGTCTGGTGGCAACTACACTTCATACATCATCATGATCATTGTAAAGTAAATGCAACATTTTATAATTTTTTTTCATACAGTCATCGATCGATCGATCATGATCCTTACGAGAATTTTATAATTTCATAACAATATTCGTATGAATTGCTTTATTAAATAAATGTTTAGCGCAGGGAGTTGGTGTTTTTTGTTTTGTTATGTATAAATACAAGAAAGCAACTGTGTATTTCTTTATATCGTTTCTTATATCGTTATTCTGCTGAATAAAAGAGAAATATCCTGCCATAATGATCGTTATAAATGAAAATTTGTTTTGCTGGTTGCCCGCACTTTAGAAATTTATGTCTATTTTTTAAGGACATTTTTTCCTTCGCATGCATTGTTAAACATGTTTAACTGATGACTGAGCATTTCTTATTTTGTTAAGATTTATTTATTTTATAAAAGATAACAATTTCAAATAAAATCATTAGTCATTTGATTTTTTGTTTATTTTTTTTAAATGCTTTAAAAACTGTTGTCGACATTTGGCATCCGTTATGGTATCACATGCCTGTTATTTTTTTAAGGATTTTTCAAAATATTACGTTTTTTTAAATTTAAATAAAATAAAATTGTATTTTAAGTCAATATGAAATTTAAAATTTATACATACATATAATTTTTTAATTTATTATTTTATTATATGTACGAATAAAAAGAAAATTTCGAGTCACCCTGCGCTGAAATATATTAATGGCGAATGCTTATTTGAAACCGTAAGGATTTTTATGCATGGATTTTGATGCGCTTACCCGCATGAATTTTTATTTTTGGTTCTTTTCTAGTTTGCTTTAACCCTTTGTTGACGTTGAGGTTCTTTAGCTTTCAAATATAATCACTTAAATTTTATTTATTATATTTAACTTTGTGGATTTATTGGTTAACCGCAACTTTTTTTTACTTAAGTTTCCATTAGGACTAAAACTTCATCCTCTTGATCTCCTCCTTAACAACTACTTAACTATACACAGCAAGAACTCATTCAGCAAAATCTTAAAATTTACGCAAGAGCTTATTATTATTAGAGCTTATTTTACTGAGCTTAAATATACTTCAATGTCGTTTGAAGTCGCCAAAACACAAGCTGTTTGTTTTTTTTTATGTATTTGTGCAGCAATATTGGTTTTGATCGCTATATATTATATGTCTATATAATTTTTTTATCCGACGTCAAAGTCAGAATATCATTTCGGCCCTCTCTGAGTAACAAGAAAGCCTTTTGAGAACAATATAATTTAAAGGCCAGAAAAACGCCGATTTTTATTAGTTGTCTGTACTTAGTCACCATTTGAAGCCCGATCACAGCGTAATGTAAATCGTTAAGGGTGATCATTGACGACAGTTCAGACCTCGATTTTTAACTACAGTTATTTTTAACAGTGATTTTGCAATCCTTATTCTTAATTGTTGTGTTGTGGTGATGTCTGTTTTTCAAGATCAATATCCAGAATAGTTACAAGACTCGTAACATAAAAATAGGGTTTTCTTTTTGTCAATTAAGTGCATGTTTTAAGTGGGATAAAATAACCACTATATCATCGATTTCTTAAAATTTCAACAATATTCTTTAAAACCATGTAAACCTTAAATATTTAAAAGCATTTATTTAATTTAATGCAACTGTTAAGTGAATTATTTTGTTCTATTAACTTTATAACACAAGCGACATCTATAACTTTAAACAAGAGTGTTTCCAAAAAGTTTTATTTGAATCAATTTGTGAGTATATTTTCAATGCTAAATTCTGTGAATCTCATCCGGTCGTCCGAACTCATCTCGTTATCTAATTTGGCCAAAAGATTTTCCTAAAAAATCATCTGCTTCTTTTTTAGCTAATTGGCAATTATGTTATTAAAAAATTCCCTCTTATATTTCAAAAATATGTTTATCCGAAATAGCATTATATTTCTGTTTCTTGACCACAATCTCAAAATTCAATTTTCTTTTATTATTTGTTTTATGTTTTGCTTGTTGTTTGTTTTTGGCATGCGACCCAACCAAAGATCAAGACACTGAGAACAAAAAGGTGAAAGAAAATGAGAGACAGACAGTGGCGTTGTCCGTCTTGCTGGTTGGATTTAATTTGGGTATTTGATGAACGAACATTGAAGATCACCACCACCACGACCATCATCATCAACTAAGCCTAATAGTACTATGATATTTTCTTTAACTTTTTAGTCTCTGTCATTCATAGACATTTGGCAGACGTTTGGCCATCAACAAGATGTTTATCACTTAAATATTCTTTACTAAAAGAAGCCTCTAATGTTTGGAATACAAAAAAAAAATAATGAAAAAACAAAGAAAAACTAAATATAGAAATTCTTTATAATTGTTTGTAGTTGTTGTTATTTACTGCTTATCTCAGCTTGTGGATTGTCGATCTGTGCTGACAATGGCAAACTATTTGCTTTCTTGTTTTTTTTAATTTTAATAAAAAACTCTCCAATTGTTTTTAACAATAAAAAAAAAACAAACACACAGATACACTTTAAAATCCTAATAAATATTCTTTTTATTCAATACTAGTCTCACGTCGATGGTAAAGGTGTAATATTTTTGTTTTTGCAAATTTTTAGCTAAAAGAGCATAATGTCTTCTTTTAATTTTAGCACTTTCAATTGTACTTGTTTCAAATTCATATTTTCTTTTTGCACCTTTTCATTTTATTGAAAATGATTTTCTTATTCTAATTTATTAATTTTCTTGTGAATTATTTTCATTGTCCTTATTTATGGCCACCCTGATTTTTTATTGTGTCTGTTGTTGTTTTTTTTTTTTTGTCATAAAAATACTTTTATTTAAAATTTTTTTTTGCTAACAATCAGAAACGGAAATGAGTAGTAAATTGATTTATTTAAAAAGTAAAATTAGATTAACAAATGCGAATTGTTAGAAACAGAAAAGTGTTCTTCATAGAATAACGAATTAGTGATACATTTACTAAATAATGAAATAATACGTTTGCTTTAATTAAAATAAATTTAAATAGAAGATTTAACTATGAGATTTATTTTTTATTGTTTTTTAAATTGAAAATAAAATTTTTGCATTCATATCTGTAAAGGAGAGATAACAATTTTCACAGTATTTGGCAATCAGTCTGTCATTAAAAACGTCGTTTGTTTTCGCAAACATCTGAAGGAATAGTAACGTCAGGCTTTTTAATAAGTGTAAGTCATGAAGAAAGAATAAGTAGATTTGCTATCGCTTTTGTTTATCACCACACTTGGAGAAATGCTCAGATCAGCCTTTTTAGTGTACGCCAACAAGCGCTGAATTTGGCATTAAAATGACATTCCTAAGGGAGCGTCAACTATATGTCTTGAACAGTAATTTTAAGCTATACCTAAAGATTTGGTACGTATCATATATTTTGCTTTTTCATGAGAATTTTGACTGATAGACTGAGTTAGGCGTGTTAGTGTAGGCTTGGGCATTATTTACGCTCAGTTTCATATTTGAAGAATATATAAATGTCTGCCTAAATGCCAAATTCATCTTTGAAATATTAACTTGCAGTCAGTATTACAAATCCGTGGACCAAAATATATCCCTTGACGCACGATGAATATTAAAAGTTATTGCTAAAGTAATTGTGTTGACGGACATGAAATTGAAAATTATACTGGTTTGCTAAAATTATGATCTTATTATTACGCTGCATAGTGATAAGAATGTGATTCCAATGCAAGAACTTTAAGCAACATCAATTTTAACAACTCTGGCTTTGGCGCCCCAGCATTGTGACTGGTTTTATGGAAAGTGGGCTCAGAAATTGAACATAAACGACAATCTACTTCCACTTCCGATTTCAGTTAAGTTTAAAAGATAACCCAACTTTTATAGAACTTTTTTAGGTGCTTCTTAAAATTTTAAAGTTGATAACGTTAGCAATTAGAGCCGTATCATACAAGTTTAAAAGATATCAGTGTATGAATTACAAGATACATAGGGTTCAAGGGCTTAATTCTAATCACCATCATTTGAGCCGGGCCATCTGTCAGTGTTCAGATAACTATTGTGCTAAAAAACTACATGGCATCTCTTTCTTAGCAAACTTTTAGTGAATTGGTTTATTATATATACACAAGGTCCCGCGAAAGTTGTCACATAATGTTTTTGGCTGTAATTTTTCTTTAGTAAATAACTTTATCTTTGGATTGTGTTTATTTAATCTTAAAATAATAATATTCGTGTCCGATTTATTGTATTTTCTATCACTCTTCACTAAACTCCCAGCAACAGGTACTCGTATTCCTCACAGATATTTTTTGAGGCTAACTAAGACTTCTGGTCTTAGAATTGTGACTTTAAGAAACCATGTAGATTTGGGATGAATATTTACATAATTGCGTAGAACGTTGTCTGGCCAATACGCCGCTAAACTTTCAGTAAAATCAGACTTTAAGTAAATAACGAACAGTAAGAGTTTTATACTTTTAAACTTGTAACTGAAATTAAAATATTTTAAATAAGATAGTCAAGCTGGCTTTGATTCTGCAAAATCGAGGTGTTTAAATTTTCATAAACTGTGTTTATAGTTTACCAGGAGTGTACATAACCTTGACTTTTTATTGGGTTTGATTCTCTGCGATCCGATAATATTCGATTTTGTTAAATATTTTTTTAATCTTTCACTGTGAAGACTTAATCATCGTTTTTCGTTTTTCTTGCTTATTTCTCTTTAATGCTAAACGTTCAGAATTATTTAAATTTCGCATAGTACTTAGTATTTATATTTATTATTCTATTAATCAGCAGAATTAATTCTCAGACAAAATGCGAATGCGAGCATTGGCAGCATAGGCCATTTACTCTGTAAAGTATTTTATCCCAGTATTTTATAATCTTCTTTTTGTTCCAAATAAAAAACAATTGCTGCTGTTTCAAAATTTGAAATATTTTTCTTAAATATAATTTTTATTTAAATAATTTTTAAAATGATTTTTTTCTTCAATAGCAATTAATTTTTGTTTTAAATTTCTTGTAGTACTCTATATATAAAACATTTAAAATTTTAACTTAATTTAATTTCTTCTTACTTCTAATAATTATAAAAAAACAAATATTTACTTGAAAAAAGCATTCCGTGACCTTTAAAAAAATTTTTAAATGTTTTTCTCTAAAATATTTCATCGAAATAATTTCAATTTTGATGCTCAACATTTTTTTTCTTCTTATATAAATAAATTTTTTTGTTATTTAGCAATTTGTTTAAATTTAATTTTGTACTTTAATTTTTAATTCGAAAAATTAATTAATATTGTCGTGTTTTTAAGATTTTTTTAAATGAACTGTATAAAAAGATTTTTTTTTGCAATTTTTGTTATATAATAATAATAATGATAACAATAATTATAAAAATAATAAAATTTGCGTACAACTGAAACCCTGCATTTTCCTTTTATTCAAATCGTTTTAAAAGAATATCCGCTACCTGTCTGAAAACTTAGATTTATAAAGTATTTAAAAGAAAACGCGGTGCTAAATATGATATTAAAAATTTTCATAATAGGAATACTGAAAAGATTCGAGTCGATGTTCAAGCGATCTGATAAGATTGAACTACAATCGTAATATTTTAAATGTAATTATTTAGAAGAATTTATAATGAGAGAAAGACACAAAACACGTTAGTTAACGATAGCGCTGTTCTTTAGGCAACATGTATAGTGTAACTTTATTATTCGCTGTTTTACGATCTTTAAATCCATGCGATAAAGTTATTTAAAAAGTAAAAGGAGCATATATTTATAAATAGGTTATGTGGTTAAATGACCTATCTACTGCTGTTCTTTATGATCATTTTAAAATAATTCAAAAACAAATTATGAATTTTTATAAAAAAGTTAATATATAGTTAATTTGTAATGTTGTGAAGGAACTTGCAGGACAGCATCGATGATAAAAAACTGGGAAAACTTAGGAATCCTTTAATTTGTAACCGAAAAGGAAAAACGAGCTTCACTGCTTCAAATTTCATTTATTATTTTGTTCTTAACTATAAGTCTGAAAAGGTTAGAAATGCCTTTCAATTTGGAATTTCCTGCAAGTGCCCGTGTAAAGAGAGCTTTGAAATCGCCCTATATATTGCTATTTATTTTTCATTTTTGATCCGTCTTGAAACTAAAAATTTACCATGCATGTGGTGAAATAAAAATCAAATAAAAGTCACTATTGATTATTGGTATTTTATTTGAGTCTATTGATTTTTTTGCCCACTTTAGCTTATCTAAAACTCGCTGACGAGTTGAGTTCAGTTGAGTAATGAACGAAATGGCTATAGGTACTATATTTATCGTCAATAATCAATTTTAGTAATAATTTTGTTTAAAAATAATATTTGGGTTATTAGAACACTGAAAAGTGAACTAATATGAAATTAATTTGATGAAAAGCCGTTTTAATCTTAAGAATCTTAAGTGAAAAAAATCATGACAAAATAACTTATCGCTGAAGTGTTTTTGTTTTTGTATTCAGACGGCAAACTACTACAATACCATTAGTAAAATTGTGTTAAGGCTTAAAACCTATGTTAACTCTTAGGCTCACATTATTTCCTCTTATTACTCTCGGTCGTTTTATTAAAAAATGAAGATACAAAAAACAGTTCAAGCAAATTGGCCTCTTTACAGCCCATTCATCTTTTGCTCTGCGAACCAAAGACTGTGTTTGCATGTTAAAACCTGAAAGCTTTAAGCTCTAATGTACTTAGTTTTTCAAAGCGTAATAAATGCAGATGAGTAACATTTAATTGACGAATATGTCAGAATGACTTTAAAATATTAAACTTTGCTCTCATACTTATAACGACTGTTTGTTTTAAAATCTTAACGCATGAAAGTATTGCGATAATCAATATTGCAGATTTAACTTATTTAATTGGGAATTTTGCATCCGTTATTAATAAATACCAAATTAAATAAGTCAATTAACGTCAATTAAACAATTTCCATTATTTATCTTTAACTTTTTATTGAAATAAATAACGCGTTAAACTTGGATGAACATTTACGTGAAGACAGACCCGCCTTAAAATTCTAATTAGTTTAATTGGTAATAACCTTTCCATAGTGTTCGTTCTTGTCTTTTATACTAATAGCATTTTAGTTTTCTTGTCGCAACTTTCAACAACTTTTGAACTGCCCACAAATACTGTGAGTGCTTTCCTTCCAAGACATGACTTAGTGGCGTCTCCCAAGTCTGCACACAACTTTAGCCACATTGTTCAGCTGAATGTTATGATTTTTTTTGAATTAAAAGAAAAATTAAAATTAAAAATATTATTTTGACAGATTCACTCGAAACTCTGCATTGAAATTTGGTTTCTTTTCGTAGTTCACCGTCGGGTTTTAAAATCCATAAACTTTGTAAATTTTTGGTGGTTGTGTCGTATTTTGTCTCACAAATAAATTGCGTTCGCATGATTTAAAAATTATGTAATTTTGTGCGAGTTTTATGAAAAAATTTTTTTTTAAATTTAAGTTTTGCAATAAAAAATGACTTTGATTTATTTTCTGTTTCTCTTAAAATATAAATTTTGATTTGGTTTTTCTTAAAAGCTACACAATGTTTTGACTATCAAATAACAAAAAGTTAACATAAAAATTAATAGATTTGAATTTAATTGCTTTAATATCGTAATTAAGAGTTTCAGAAAAAATTAAAAAAAAAAAAAACTTAAAATTTAAAACAGAAATAATATTTTGGCACGACACACAAGTATGATAATTTTTTTTTTAAGTTAAAAAAACTACTTAAAAATACAGCTAAAATAATAATAGAAATATTTTGGTTCAACTTTAAACTAAAAAATTTTTAAACCTTTGACGGTTTTTGTTAAATTTAAACTTAAATATAAATTGGGTTTTGTGAGTTTGTTGGTTGATTTGGATTGGATTAGATTTGTTGGTTTGGTTGTTTTGTTTACATTTAAATTACAATAATACATCTACATACATACAAACATTTACTGGAGGCAAATATAGAATAAAAGAAATTATAATCGACATAAACAAATTTATTTAGATTCGTTTGGATGTGTTACTCGTTAACTCTAAATAAGAAGGAACCATTTACTTAAGAATTAAAAGTATAAAATAGTGACTTAAAATACGGAAAATTTTGAATATTTACAATTCTTGACAACAGTTCGCATTAGGAGGCATCCAATATTTATTAATATTTTGACACTTTTCCTAAGCTACTTTAATAGAAGAGTAGAGTGAGGAAAAGATTTAAACTTTTTTATATACAATTCAAAGTAACGTAAGTAATGAAATAACAAAGAATTTACAAAAAATAAAAAAAAGAAGTCATAATGATTCATATCAATTCTTACGAATGAGCATTACGAGCCATATGCACAAATAGGCCCACGGGTCCATCACACTTTTCTCCGCACATATTACATTTGAATACATCGTCGCAACTGTGATAGCCCATATGAATAGTGTAGAGTACAGCGTCCTTGAAAAAGATATCACAATATTTGCACTCGTACATGGTGGACGTGTTTGAAGGGCTTGTTGAGTTGTTTGTAGAGGTTCCAACACTGGCAGCAGTTGAGGAAGAGTTTGAACTGTTGCCCGAAGAAGAAGCGGTAGACGCTGAACTGGTATTTGAGGGATTATTGAGATTGTTATGGCCCGTTTCCATACTCTCATCGGCCGAAGAGTGACCATCGATTTTAGTGGTTGGTGCTATGGCCACTATAGGCGATGAAGCTGTCGGCATTTCT
The DNA here is from genome assembly GCA_030448955.1 of Trichopoda pennipes. Lineage (NCBI taxonomy): Eukaryota > Metazoa > Arthropoda > Insecta > Diptera > Tachinidae > Trichopoda > Trichopoda pennipes. The sequence goes on along the minus strand of JASKUP010000012.1, from coordinate 6,638,004 downwards.
ATTCCGTTTACGGTCTGTGGTGATGTTGGTGCCGAGTTTTGTTGATTAGTCTTTGACTGCTGCTCATTGTCAAGTTTTAGTACACGTCCCTTGCGTCTGGCAGCTGCAGAAGAGGTGAAAATCGGAGTTTCGATATTGTCTTCGTCTAATTTTAAATTCATAGCAAATTCAGGAGTTTGTTGCTGCTGATCATCCTTGGTAGGTGTGCCCTGTGATAAATCCATAGCTGAGTCAACCGATTTTCGATCGAACTCCTGATCCTCTTCTTCCTCATCCTCTTCGCCTTCTAAGCCATCAGCCTGTTTGGCAGAGTGTTGTTCGTTGTTTTGATCTTGTTGATGTTTTTGTAATTGTTCTCTCATGCGAGGTGATAATTGAGCCAAAACAGCAGCCTGCTGTTGGGCCGCCAACATTTGCAAGTTCAAATTCCAGTACGGAAAGAAGGCCATATTGCGATTTTGCTGCAGCAAAGAAGCCAACGGAGGCAAAAGGTTGCTAATATTGCCATTTTGACTGGAGGCATGAGACTGTTGAGATGGTGACATTTGGGGTGCAGTTGGCTGTTGTTGCTGCTGCTGTTGTTGCAAGGACATATTCAGAGTCAAGGCTGGCAATTCAGAAACCACCGTGGATAAGCTTTTAGAAGGAGAGCTGGGTACTTTATTTTTAGTATTAAGTGGAAAACCTTGCAGAGCAGCGGACAGTTGCGAAGTGGCTGGCATTTTTAAATCCGTATTCGTCTTCTTTAAGCTTGAGCCTGAAGAACCTTTATTTTTAGGACCACGTCTTGTGCCATAAACATCTATTACTACCGACGGATTAGGTATACCCTCCTCATCCAAAACCATACCGGGCTTATGATCGTATTTGCGTAAATGCAATTTGAATGAATGGCAATATTTGGTGGCATAATCACAATCAGCACATCTATATTGATACACGGAGGAATGTGATTTGCGGTGAGAATTCAACATGGATTTATTAACACAGGAATAGGAACATTTATCGCACTGAAAGGGCTTCAAGTTCTTGTGTTTTCGTATGTGATATTCTAAATGATGTTTTAGTTCGGTGACAAAAGGACATTTGAGACACTGCAATACTTTTTCGGGTTTCATGTGTGTTTTGGCATGTTCCCAAAACGCCAGTTTTGTAATGGCAACCATGCCACAGGATTTACACTTGTAGTTTTTCATTTTTCCATGCGAATTGTAAATGGGCAAGCGTATGGTTTCGTCATCATCCGAATCAACAATGTATTTCAGATCTTCACTGGAATTGGACATTAATTCTTGATCTTGGTGATGCTCATTTAGATTCATAGAGTTGGAGGTCTTGGGCGACTTGGGAGGGGTTATATCCATGGGTGGTGTATGGCGTGGAGTCAAGGCAGATTTTTCTGTATTTTCTAGTAGAGTCTGGGGACTAGGTGTTTGCTGTTGATTACGCTGCTGTTGTGTAGACTGAGCGTAAAAGTGAGAGATGGTGGGTAAAACAGCTTGAGGTAGTCCAGGAGGCGTCAGAGGATTAAAACCCAAAGGCAGATGTGTGGTGACCTGATTTTGAGCGGCCGCCTGTTGAGCCTGCTGGAAATGTTGCTGATAATGTTGTTGCTGCATCAATTGCTGATGCATGCCAGCTGTATCAAAAAATTGCTGTTGCTGTTCACTACTGTTGCCAGCGTGATGATGACTATTGGTGGGCGAAGGAATCATGGCAGTCATATTTGTTTCCATAGCAGTAATTTGCTGCTGTTGCTGTTGTTTCAAATAGCTTTCCAAGTGAGTGCTGGAGGATGCTGATGAAGGAGCTGGAGAATGCGGTTGTGTTTGGGTTGGCGGACTTAAAGTACCTGGTTCTGTTTTAATATTGGCGGCAAACATGTTATTATACCAGTTATTGTGTTCCACATAATTAGCGGTGGTTTGCATGTTGTCCCAATTTTGCATGTTGCCAAAATTATGTTTTGAGTCTGGTTTTGTTTTTAATTTTTAAAAATTGGATTTAAGCACCAACTATCAAAAAAGAATAGATCTAAAATGAAAATGTATAAAATAAAAATATTTTAATGTTAAAAATGACCCAAAAAAATATTAATTATTTACAGAAGAAAAAAACAAAAAAATGTCATTAAAAACAATGAAATGAGCGTAAAAAAGTAACGAGCAAACTGCACAAGTTAGCGCAAGCGCTAAAAATTACGCGTTTTTAAAGTTAAGAATTTTTATTAAAGTTTAAGTATTTTTTTTTTATTAAAAAAGATATAAATTTAATATTTTTCTTTTTAAATATTCACCTTAAATTTTCATAGTATTTAAACATTTAAATTTGTAATTATTTGTTAAAAATTGTTTCTTTAAGGGTGGGTAAGTGTTTTTATATATATTTTTTATATATTTCTTATTTTTTATTCTGCACCCCTCCTTTATGAGGGTGGGTTTTTTTAAACACTTTTTATTTCATTTTTTTTTTCTTTCATTAAAAAATGGTGATTTTTTTCTTTTTTAACCAATCACAGTTGTTGATTTATTTTTCAGACAAAAGTAATCCTGGAGGGAGCTTTTATAGAACTTTTGGTAAGATTTAAACTATATCCAATGTATTTAAATTCTTGCTGTCGTTTTTAACTCTTCTTTCGATAAAATAAATTCGTTCGAAATTGTCTTTAATAGTTTTAATAACTTCTACGAAGTTTTTTTTAAAGATTTTAAAAATCGTTTTCGCACTATTATCTGTGTTTGTTGTTGTTGTTTTTTGTATTATATTTTTAAGAAAAAGATATTTATCGTTTTGAAGCCACTATGCAACTGATGCTGTAAACAAAAATTTGTGGAGTATTTAAACAGAAAACAAAAATTCTAAAAAGGACTTTGTGCTCTAAAAAATATAAAAACAACTTTACTCTGTGATGTCACTCTCTCATTTCTCTCTCTCATCTATCTGCATTTGCACACACACACACAGTGATGTAAAATTATAAATTTCCTCAAAACACACAGATTAGTTGAAAAAAGTCAATATTAGTAGTAGAGAATAAGCAACAAAAAACAGAAGAAGAAAAGTAAATCGGTGTGTTTGTATATGTGTTTCTATTTTCTTGTCATTAACACTCACTACTGCTCAGGTAGTTTATTAAAATAACATCCTTTTTTTTTAAACACGAGCGTCTATGAGTAATAACGATGTTGAATATTTTAAATTTTCTTTTTAATAAATTTTGAATCCTCTCGCGTTTTTTCAGACAGGTAAAGTCAGGATTTAAATAAAATGTCCTCTCTATGTGCGTGTGTGTCTCTATTGTTTTAATAAAATATAATTGTATAGATTTTTAAATTTTAGAATGGATTAAAAATTCGTTGAAGATTAAAGCAGATTTATAAATGAACCTTACTTAGCTTAAATTTTGTATTTTAAGTCGCGACGTGTTCTTTAAGAAATTTATGAACGGACTTAAGCACAAAATAAAGTGTATTCTTTAGCCTATGTTGAAATTTCCAAAAATGTTCTAAATTTCCAGTGGTTTAAAAAAGGTTGTTTGTGTCAAAATGTTAACAAGTTTTGTGTTAACAAGAAATTTTTACAAAATATGATTTTGATTAGTTTCTTACACTGAAAAAATGTATGCCGTTTAATACTTTGATTTTCTAAAACAGTTACAATATAATATAATATAATATAATATAATATAATATAATATAATATAATATAATATATATAATATAATATATATATATATTGCTGCTTATATAATATAATTTAATATAATATAATATAATATAATATAATATAATATAATATAATATAATATAATATAATATAATATAATATAATATAATATATAATATGATATAATATAATATAATATAAAGATACCGTCGCTTTTAAATAAAAAACTTATTTTTAACGTATGTGCCTATTATTTAACAACAACACTTTTGCAAAAAAATAAGAGCCTAACACTACTTACAAATAAATAAACGTGGGGAAGCGCAAGTCTCCGTTCTTTCTCCTATTCTATTTCTTATTTTTCTAAATCTTTATTAAACTTTTAACGCTATATACTTTTTTTGCAGATGACAGCACCATTTGCCATTCGCATTCATTTGTTAATTTGGAGGTGAGTTCCAAAGGCGAAACATGAATGATATGCTTAATCACGATATCGCAACGATCTTTGTAAGACACAATGTTGCATGCTTACGCATAGATTTGTGTTAGAAAATGGTGCTGCACCTATTACTATGGGTGATATGGGTATTACGGGTGCGGAAGCTCTTGAATATCTTGGCATGAGAATTCAGTTTAATGTTCGATGGATTAAACACATTTTTCAGGTTTCTAAAGAAGCTTTGAAGTGTCTCGGTTTTCTAAAAGGATGTAAGAGATACTTCGATGCACCCGATCTTCGTACTATTTATACCACCTATATCCGTCTAAAGATGGAATACAACTCTCAAGTATGGGCCGGCGTCACAAAGTCTGTTTAGAAGTTGCTCTACCGCGTGCAGGAGAAGGCCAAAAGGCTGATTGGAGACGGTAGAGTATCCATCTCTATTGATTCTCAAGAGCACCGACGCAATGCAGGTTGTTTTTCACTGTTTTATCGTTACTACAATGGTAAGTGCTCTAACGAAATTAGGGAACTTGCTCCCGAAACTCGCACGTTTTTGCGTTTGACTCGATTTTCGTTTAGACCATTTTCATTTGTAGTTGATTGGCCGGCCAGTGAATTTTACATTACAGGAAGAATACGTTTTTTAGCAGAACAGTTTGTATGTGGAATACACTCCCTCCAGAGGTCTTTCCTGTCACTTTCAACGTAGGAAAATTCAAATCGAATGTACACACACACTACTCCCTCTTTCCTTCTCCCCATAACATAATTTCCTAGTTCTGCTACAATGCATTGCATGAGTAGGGGTCATCCCCTGAGTGCTGGTCCGAGCGAAAAATAATATAGTTTGTTTTTGTTAGCTTTTTTAATGTCAATTCAATAGGTGAGATTTTTATTTTAACTAAAGGATTGTTAAAAGAATTTTTAAGCGTTAGTATCTACAATTCAGTATAAATCTACAGTCGTACTTTAGTTTTTTAAAATTCCACTTGATTATTTAAAATTTTAAACTGAAATCAATTTGAAAATGTAATTTCTTCTTTTGTGTTGTATTCTTATAACTTTTAGGTCGCATTTGTAAAATTTAATGTCTTTTGATTATTTTTTTTTTTATAATTTAATTCTAAGAAGAAATTCTATCCATAAACAAACATTTAAAGAAATGTTTTTCTTATGTCGATCTGCTATTCTGCATAAGACTTGATGTAATTTGGCTTTACACTTAAGGAATTTGTATTCGCTTGTAAAAATACTAAAATAAAGTTTTTAATAACTGTAAAAAATTATAATTTGGTGTAAAAATAATGATAATAATAATAATAATAATAATATCCTTGGAAAAATAAAAACATAAGTGGTTCTACATGTTTTTGCAATAATGCCTTGGGTTCGGATAGTAGATTTTGCAACTTACTACAAATATTTATTGCGGAAAACAACTATTTTCAGAAATTTTAAGTTAGAAAATATCATTTATTTAATTAATTTTACAAAATAACGAAAGCAAAAATTTATAAAAGAGTTTGAGATTTTCTAAACACATAGGTAACACTACGTCAGAACATGAGATGGTATGGCGTTGAAAGGACGCTAGAGGCTGTAGCTCTGGTTAAAAAAATATTTATGTTATTTTTAGAAAATCTGAAAAAATTTTAAAATTCTACATTTTCGAAAAATTTCAGCTTAGTATTTTGGCGACGATTTGTAATATTTTAAACGGCTTTCGGAATAAGTAAATTTATTTACCGTGAGTAGATCTTTTCTAGGGTTGCTATAAATATTTTTTTTTAGTTTTTAGTACTTTTTCTTTAACTTATTTAAAGTTTTTACTAAAATTGATAAAATATAAAAATTTCCCTTTATTTTCGACTAAAATAAGAAAAAATGGCGAAGCAAAATTATAAAGGTTTTTGATATTTCTGCTATTGACGCAAAATTAGAAAGGAGCTAATATTGTAACACTATTCGAAATATTTGTTGCGAAATATTGCTCATAAGCTAATAATCTGCTCTTATTTTATTAATTGCAGTTCCTTTTATGAAACTAAATCTGTTTTTTCATATGCACAAAAGTTATAAAGTTAGCGCAAATTTTCGCAATTAAAAAACAAGTTATGATTTTATTACAATGGAAATTATTACATTCAGACCCTTCTCCTTTAATAACTGACGGCTATAATCATTAACTTGTTCCTAATAGGTACTCCCTATGTATGTCCATTATTGTAACTTCTGAAAATGATATATATTTAAGGTTAATATAATATAAGAACAAACAATTTTCACCAATTTTATGAGTGTAGTCATACAGTATCATTGCGATACAAACGTTTTTATACCTAGCATAATAATAACATTGTTAAATATAACCATAATTATATTCAAAAAATAAAAATTTTATATTATACACAACCTTAATATTATTTGGAGATTATTTTGCATGCTCTTCATATTTTGTTTCATTTATTATATTGTATTTATATACATATATATTATATATTTTTATATTTATATATTATATGTATGTAAAACTGATATGTGCTTAGATTTTCCGACGGGGCTAGTTTTATTTTATTTTTTAGTACGAAAAGAACACTAAAGATGGCAAGCGCCCGAAATCGGTTTGTTCACAAACCAAATTTGACGAGGGTCGACGGAAAACCGTACCCAAATAAAAGTATGTAAAACTATTTTACTAACTTACATATTTAATTATTTACTAAGTTTTTCGTTTTATTTTTTAATAAATTACAATTTAATAATGGCGATATAGCTTATTGTACTCGTATTGTACATTTTTTTACCAACTTAGAAGTGGACAAAAATGTGATATTAGCATCAAAGCTTAAATAAAAAGCCAATAATCAAACTAAGCATTAAGATATGATGCTTAAATATAATAAACCAATTTGGCTTATGTAAAATATGGTTAAACTTTCCCTGAACTTTTTTATATATTGCAAAAGCGAATTACATTTAAAGCCATCGAAGTCACCTCTACCAATTCGCTTGGAAATTTAACATTCCGAGAAAATAATCGCTTAAAAATATTATTTTCAATAAAGCCAAAACTAAAACAATTAAAAACAGTTAATATTCAAATTTTTTTCCTTTTATCCCGTATTTGTGTCCGTTAGCATACTCTTGCATATTTTTTCATTCAACATTCTGCTATTTTTTAATACTTATTGAGCTAAAACCTTCAATATTTTTGTATATCATGCTTGTAATAACACAAAGGAAATCTATCCCCAATTCCTTTCTTTTATTTTATTTTTCTAAAAATCCAACCTATTATTTCAATAAAATAAAAGTGCGGAAAACACTTAAATATTCTACAATTAATTTAAGACAATTATTTAAAATAAAATTAGCGGCATGATACAATATTATAAAAGAGAAAAAAATTTTCATTAGCAGGATTTGAAAGCAACAACCAACCAGACAACGAGAAATTAAAAAAATGACAAATAGTTTTTAATAAATGCTTTTTTTGTTCTTTCTTGAGACTTTTTGAAAAATAAAAACACATTTTAAATTCAAAGATTTTACGTTGCGCAAATACGCATATTTTGCTTAAGTTTTTTTATTTATGTTTTTTTGTTTTTCCTTTATTTTAAAAAATCTGTTAAAGATCTTTTTTCATTTAAAATATTTTTTGGTTGATTTTTTTTTATTAATTTATATAAAAATGTAGACTTTTTAGAGGCCAAGTGTAATATGAATAGATTTCATAAACAAACAAAAACAGCAGCAGCAGCAAGAACAATAGGCAACAATGCTTTAAAACATTTTTATATAAAATAAAGAAAAAAACATCAACAATAAAAAAAAATTTGGGAAATGTGCAGCAACGTGCAATTTAGAGCATACCGAATATTCAAAAATAATATCCGAAAAATTTGTTTGAAAAAATATTTGTATTTGAAATTTAAACCACCAGAGAACCCGTGCACATTCAAAGACAAAATATGGTTGGCGTGATCATTATTTAAGTGCAAAATTGTACAACCATAAACGTCAAAATTTTGTTAAACTCGTACCTAATATTGAATTTAGAAGTCAAAAATGTTCGGCTTTTTACTAATCGGCTTTTCTATTTTCAAAAAAAAAAAAAAACATTAAGCCTTATATTCTCAAAATTGCTATTTTACATTTATGGTTATTGATTTTGGTATCGTACTTCCCAGTGGTTGGTAAAGCACAATGAGAGTCTCCGAAAAATGCAAACAAGAATTTCAAAACCTTTTCAAATCATGGAAATGATCCTTATATTCACAATCATATCATTTAAAATCGAGAGGTGCTAAAAAGTGCTTTTTCACTTATGAACAGCTGCGAGAAGGAAACAAACAGATAATTTTTGAACAGTAATTTTACACTATAATTACGAATATGAAATAGAATAATTTTTGAATCACAACATCATTAATTTTAAGGTTCTGATATTAGGTTTGTTCCCGTACTCTACTTTGGGAGCCCGCGGGTTCCCAAATTTACCCAAAAGCGTTCCCGTACACAAAGTTTGGGCTAGTGAGAGAGAATTTGAGAGAATAATATTCTTCTTCTTTCTGCCCAAAACAGCCCGCACTTTTTCTTCGGGCTGATTTGGTAAGATTGTAAATCAATCAGCTGTTGCATAAAATAAACAATAAAAATTGTCAGCAAACAAGTTTTCTTTAGAGTTGAAGTAAAACTTTATTGAAGAATGTTGAAAAATGCAATTAAATGCTTGAAATTTTTATTTATGTATGTATGTACTTATATATTTATGTATAAAAAACATACTAATGAGATATATATGTATACATGCATAGATAACTACGTATGTACATATTTCCATGGACATAAAACAAGTAAACAATTTTGACATTTTATTTCGGGCTAAAAATTTGGTTTTTAGTGTTCCCGTACTATTAATCGTTTTAGTCTCTAATTGAGAGTATTTTTTCATTACTCTCATTTGCCCAAACTTTACACAAAAAGTACGGGAACACAGCTATTATGTGTTTAGTGGGATCATGCTTCTAGATTTCTTAAAAACAATTAAAAAGACAATCACTTGACGAAGTAGTATATGGCATTGTCATAGATTGGCCCGTTAAGAAAAAGCACAATTGTTTACTTTTTCAACACAGAAAATTTTATTTCAATTTAATTTTATTTGTAACAAGATTTTATTAAAAATTCTAAAGTTTATAACTATTAAACTAAAATTTTTTTTCGTTTGCAACATTGATTTTTTATTGAAAAACGGGAACAAAAGTTAAAAAGCAGTCACAGCTTTAGGTTTTTTAAAATAAAAAAAAAATTATATCCAAGATATCATTGAAAAGTGTATTGTGATGCGTTGGACTATCCATGTTTCTCATGTTTTAATTGCCATTATTAATAAAATTATCATCTTTTATTTCTTTTATTTCGTTTTGTGTTTGAAATGAAAATTATTTGTTCAATTAAATGTTTCATTAAAAATATTATTTGAGCTTATTGATTTAGTAATTGAATAACAATTTTATCTTTATCGTTTTTATAGTCCAAATATTTCCTTAATTTGTCTGAGTTTAAGTGAGAAAAGTGAGTTTTTTTGGCAAAAAAGTGAGACATATTACATCGTTATTTGGTTCTATTTTTCCTTTATCCAATTACAATATGAAATGTACTATTAATTTTTTTGTGCGTAAAATTTTTATTGAATAAAAAAATGGGTGAAGCTATCTATGGTGACCAATCGTGAAAAGGCACCAATAATAAAGTGGAGTATAACTCGCAAACATGGAAAATGAAGTCAGCTTACAAAATTGTTTAAATGTTTAAATTTTCAAATTTAACTTTTAAATTACTCGATTAATTATTTGTTTGAATGTCTCTGTTGTTACAATAAATTTTTTAATGGACTTAAAAATTTTATTGTTTATTTCGTTTAAAATAATTTTTAACCACAGAGCTTAAATTAACTTAAATGCTAAGCTTTAAAAACTTCTGTTTCTTTTTTTTTTTTGTTTTCTTTGTCGGTCCCTAAGAGTTATAAAGAGTCAAGCTTAAGTATATCTCTAATAGAAACTTTTAACAACAAGCAATTTCCTGTCCAATTTCTTCCGCTAACAATATTTTCATTAAAATTTTTTTTTTGTTTTTTTTACTTCAGTGGATTATTCCTTACAACCTATAACATAAGCAGGTTGTTTTCAGTTCTCTGTTTTTTTGTTTTTCCGTTTCTTAGTCGAAAATTATAATTTTGTTTTGTTCGTGTTTTTGAAAATAAAAAAGAAAGATATTTTTGCATTTGCTTATACGATTTAATGTAAATAAATGCTTTTACAAAATTTTGTTCTTTATCAATTCAAAAATAAGCAACAGCAGCAACAACAAAATAAGTAAATATTAAACACTTAATGATAAAGTGGTAGATAGCGACTGCAATTGGAACTACATAAGAAGCTTAAGTAATATTCACAATAAAAGACAAAGAAGGAAGGACAAATCAGTTCAAAAAGTTTTCACAAGAATAACGTTATAAATTCGTTCACTACTAAATACTCATTTAGTTTTTACAATTACAACAACTTATATGATGAAAATCGAACGATTTGAAAACTTTAGTTTTTACAAAACACAAAAATTTTTGAAAATGTATAAAAGCCGATTAATTTCCATCATATTCCTGATAATACAAAAATATATTATATTTATACTTTTCTGAAATGTTAATTTTCTATGGAAAATAGAAAAATACCAAATCCGCTCCTATTAATGTTTTGGTCGATTATGCACGTTTGTAATGAAGTTATTTATAAAAAGCTTGAAGAACTTTTATTGTGATAAATAACATTTACTTATTGTTGGAGGTATCACACCCATTGTTTCAATAAAAGCGTAACTCGTAAAATGTTTTGAATCACTACGTGTTGTAGTTCTTTAGCTACACGATAATTAAATGGAATTGATTTTTTTGCTCGACTAAGCTGCATAATTAGCTATAATTATCATTTATAATTAGTTATAGTTTTGAGTATGTGACCTCTGTATTCAAATCCTATAATCTTTTGGGCCGTTAACAAATTTTGTAAAGGTGTTGCTCGAACAAAATTTAAAGACTTATTCTATTAAGATTTTAATACCTGCACAAAAATCATTATTAAGTTTCTAGGTAATGTGCCATGTCAACTTCATGTATATATTGTGATTATAATTGTTTAAATAAATTACTGTGAGCACAACTGTAGCCATAGCGGGTAATTAATTAAAGAACTAGGCAAGTGTTATGAAAGAGTTCGGTATTTGCAATCAAAAACTTACTTCGTTTGATAGAGGAAAAAATGTTACGGTATATTGGACTTTAATAATATGATTATCGCGATGAAAAAATACTTTTATATATACTTTTATTTTTAACTTTAATTGCTTTCTTTGGAATCTCACAATATTTCTGGTGAACTTTTGGTTTTTGCTTGTTAAAATCCTTAAGAAGCTGAAAGCATTCGGCTTTTCATTAGTTATACCGTTAATGGCAATAACACTGCAAAGCTGAAGAACGTTCTTCATCCATAAACTTTGTTAAATTGTAAAAGAGTAACTATAACCCATTACAACCTTTCAATCAAATTTGCCACTTTTGCCTCTAACCTTGATGTAGGGAGCTCATTATTAAAAAATATTTATAGTTCTGAACAAAAAATTTGCAGCAGCAAAAAATTAACAAAAATTAACAAAAACCAACCAAAAAAGCAGCAGATTTTAAACAAAAATGCTTTAGTTCTGGTATTTTTCCTATTAAAGTTTATAATATACAATAGATATTTATTTATTTTAAAAATATATATTGTATACATACTTACATACATAGTTTCAAAAGTTTTGTATTTTCTCTATAAAATGCACTATTTCGAATTCAAGCCAAAAGACGTAAATCCTAAAATTTATGCATTTTTTACAAAAAGAATTCTATTTTTTTTTTATTTTAATAGTAAGTTTTTTGATGATTGAAAAATTATTTCAACAAGAGACACAAGCGGGGAAAATTCTTTATTTTCAAAATTTGTTTAATATTTAAAAAGTTTCAGCACACAAAATTTATATGTGCAGGATCATTGCAGGGGGGTAATAAATTATTTAAACAGAAATTATGATTAAAACACGATTGTAGTTTTGTTAAAAAAATTATAAATTTCTTTGTTCGAGAAAGGCAAAAAGCCTTTTTTTGCAAATGAATAAATATTCCAATAAATTATATTTTTAAAGAAATCAATCAATCCATTAAATTCTTTTAAATATTCTTATTAATTATTATCGATTTACCAAAGTATGATAAAAGTAACAAAATATTTCTACCGGTGCAGAGTATTTAATAGTTGCTTGCATATGTATTTGTAGGAATGCTTTAAGCTAGCTTAAATGTGAATGTTGCATTCTGTTAGCTAGCTGATTAAAATCCATTTCAAATTTCTTTAAATGCATTAAGCATATTTCTGTTTTAAACACTGGAAAGTGAGGGAAAAAATCAGGCTTAAACCGACCGAATACTAAAATTCCTAAATCATTCGTCAAAAATCGTTGTCTATATACATTAGCATATGAAATCAAAACTGATTCAAGTTCTTGGATCCCAACTTCGGAATTTTGCAGTTTATCACCATGATATTTGTATTGCTCATTTTTGTCTGTTTAATGAATTTTTATCAAATTTATTGTAAAGCGTTTAGGCACAAAATTTACTGTCACCCACTGAAATAATGCGCGTTTTTTACAACAAGATTTATTTTCAAGTATCAAGTGTCCAGTTCGATACTTTATGGAAAATTATTAGATTTTTTATGCGACCTTTTAGAAAAGTTTTAGTAATTTTGTTAAGGCATATTAAGAAATTCTTTTTCTAGGAGTTAACGACTTCTTTGCCTAAAAAATATATTAAATTGCGGGATTTGAATATCTCTAATATTATCTTATCAATTAAAATAAATAGAAAATAGTTTCCAATATTTTAGTATAGCTTGAAAATTCTAAAATTTTTAATATTTAATTGGAAATTACTCGTTAGTAATATCGGGTTTTTCAACAAGAAGTTTGTTTTTCGATTGTGACAACACCAACAACATGATAGCTTTGACATTAATTTTTCTGACGTCTTCATAGTAAGTACATTGGCAACTGTTAGAATGGTCTACTTCGCACGGAAATCGCAATTAAATAATTAAAATTCCCTAGGTGGTTCTGTTAAAGTAACATTTTCAGACAACATAATCGTATTAAGATACAAAATGTGCAAACACCAACGCGTATTCGAAAGGGTCGTTCAACTAAAAATATCACAGCCGTGAGCCACAACATGGAATTGGAGTTATCAAAAACCATCACATGGCGAATTTTGCGTAAGGATTTGAATTTAAAGCCTTACAAGGTACAATTGGTGCAGGAATTGAGGTCGACCGACCATTCACATTGCCGTAGACTCGCTCAATTCATTCAGGAACAACCGGCTGGTTTTTCTGAAAAAATTATTTTTTCAGACGAAGCCCATTTTCACTGTCAGGGTATACAACAAGCAAAATTGCCACATTTCGGCTTCTGAAAATCCTAGTTTATTGAGAAGCCTTTGCATGCTCAACGTGTCACTGTATGGTGCACTATGTGGTCTGGAGGCGTGAATGTGCCGTTTTTTTTTCTTCGAAGATGAGGCTGGAAATGCGCTAGCGGTATACGGTTCACGCTATTGCGAGGTGCTTCCAACTCAATGGCCTATTATTGACGATGTGCATATCACCACACGTCACACAGCCAATGCAATGATCAATTTATTGCAAACCAAATTTCCTTATCGCTTAATTTCACGACAATCCACAGTTAGGTGGCCAGCCAGATCGTGTGATTTAACACTACTGGATTATTTTTTGTGAAGTTATGTGATTAATGAAATATGACTGCCATTTTGCAAAAAAGTGATTAAAAACTTTGATGAAAGAATCGACATCTGTTAGCGTGGTCGTGGTGAACATAATTTTTTCATTTGTAATTGCCGAACCTTTCTCTTCGTATTACAATAACAACTGAATCATCTTAATCTAAAAATTTTCTTTTATTTTGTTTTAGACAACAAACTTCTTGCTGAAAAACCCTTTGGATTTACAGTTCATATTATAATTTTTTTATAAGCACTACAGAATTCTTCCCTACTGCAAATCTCCTAAGAAGCTCTGGAAACCTCAATCACTAAACTTAAGTTTAAATACTTCTCTCCTTTCTTCATATAAAATTTTATACAATTTAGCCTCTAGAAAGTGATGATCCAAAGTTTCTCGTTTCTCTTTCATTTTGTTACGATGCTTTGGAGGTTTGATATTTTTTTATATCGCAGATAATACATAGAACTCAATTTGGTCTCTTTTAGTCATTTTTAAATTTGAATAAGAGGCCGTGAGGATCGAGTGATAAATTAGATATTTGCAATCAAAGGTTAGAATTGAACTTGTGCCAATCTGTTTGCAACTGTGTGAGAGCATGAAGTTTTTGCTAATTTTTCTTAATTCATAAGTATTTCAACTACAACTTCCAGTAGCATATATAAACCTTTAAAAATCAGAATGCCATTTGAGAGCCATAATAAATAGGTGCCCCTGTAGGCTAGAAGGTAGTGTACTAGTTTGTCAATATGGGGGTTGTGGGTTCGATTCCCAACGAAGACCTTGGTTTTTTTCACTACAAAATTAAAAATTGGACTGCTCAGCGATGAAGGCATAGTCACTGGTCGCTGTGATGTCTTAATACGGCAGTTAATTTCCGACTATCCTTCTACTTTCACCACCTGTGTATCTTTTCTATCCCTTTCCTAAAGAAGGTAGCACGGTACTTGACTAAATAGGCATTGTTGCCTGAAGTGCTACTTCTCTTTAAAAAAAAAAAATAAATGCTTAGAAAAACTAAGTCTTCAACAAGTATTAATTTGCGGACTCGATGTTCAAACTAACCAACAAGCTGGACATGAGTTTTAAAATACTTGTACTGGCCTAAATAGGCTGGATCCAACTTAACAAACCTTCAGAAACTTTTAAAAACCTATAGAAACTTTTAGCCAAATTTTACTTGATAGATTATTAAGGGTTATTAAATTATTCAATAGATCCTTTCTTGCCCGGTTTTAAGTTTTTCAAACAGTTTTGATATGCTTTTGAATAGACATTTATGTGGCTTAGGTATCATGGAAACTATATAAAGCTTCCAATCTGGGGAAAGTACTCAAGGTTTAAAAAATACATTAATGTTCCGTTAGCATTGTTATAATGTTTATACAATTTTTTTTTTATTTATTTAATAAATATAAATTCGGTTCCATCTTAACAATATATTATTAAACTCAGAAGCATTAAAATGACTTAAATTTGTTCGATGTTTTTTTTAAATAATAGTGTTGTTTGACATCACTCAGCATTCCATATCGATGGAAATATTCTTTTCGACCGATATCGAGTGCAACAATTTGTATCGCAATTTATAAAGTACAAACTTTCATAGAAAGATTTATATTAATTATTATATATTTATTATGTATTATATTATGTTAATATATTTATATTTGGATAAAATATTATAGTTATTTGGGGCTATTCTGCGTTTCGATTCGAATCGAAATTTTCTCCGTCTAGCAGCTTTGGTATTCTGCGTTTCGATTCAGCTCAGTTTCTTTCGATTGTATGTATTCTGCATTACGATCGGAGCGCCGATAAAAACACTTAAAATTATTTTAAATTAATTTATTGAATTAAATTAATTTTTTTTATTGGTTTTAAATTGTTAATTTTTGTACCCGAAAATGATGATGTGTTATTTATGTGTTACAGGTCAATAACAACAACACCGCACCAGTATGAAAAATTGCCAAATTTAATGGCATCTAAAGCAGAAATTGCACGTGGATAGCAACAGCGATCAAAGGAAGAAGTGGCAGTGTTCTGGAAGGAAATTGCAGGAATCCTCAATGCACTAGGTTCTCCAACAAAAAATGCTTATTTTTAATTGTGTATACATACAACGTTTTGTATTAAATTTTAAATTTGTTTATGAAAATGATAACAAACTTGCTTATTTTGCTATTTCATTTCCACATTCCACAGTGATGCTATTAATTTTGTAAACATTGTTGTCTTCTTCTTTTTCTTTCGATTTCGTTTTTCTTCAGAATACCAATTTTGGATCGCAACGGAACTGAATGCGGAAACTTAATCGAAACGCAGATTAGGGGTGATTATATTTATTTTATATTCTTCAACCTCTTCGAAAAACCAAACACATTTACAGTTTCCATTAGCAACTGCTGTATCTGTACAATAAGCAGTACGATTTTTAAAAGGACATGGCCCACTTGCTGTGTTAAAACCAATACTAAATTAAAGAGAAAATTTTCTAAAAGCTTCGAATAAATTTTACAAGTCAGTTATTATTCTTTAGTAAGGCTTAAGCTTATTATTAAGTGATATTGTAGAGAGGGCATTTAATAAAAGATACCAGCAGAATGAAACTCACTTTCTGAATCATCAAAAACTTCGTTGGAATTCTTCTAAAAAGTAGTTAAGAACTAACTAATTATTTATTATATTCAATTGTCAAATTTAAAATTGTAATAACTAGTATAAGAGACATTGTTTACGACATAAAGTTTACAATTTTTAAGATCCTTTAAATACTAAATGATATGTGAAACCTAATTATTCACATTTAACCGTCAACAATTTTCATAGCTAGCGACAAAATTATACCTTCGACAACATATCTTAGAAACACCAGATAAGAATTCTACTATTTTAATTATAACTCCTAGTTGTGACTCAGGCCAAATCGAACCATAATTGACTGCTCAAGCTTGTCCAAATCTCATCAAAGCCCTTCTAAAAGAGCTAGTGATATTTAAGTTTTATATAACTAAATTTGGTGGGAATTCGTTTAAACTCTCCTCATGGACTTAAGAAAAACAGCTCATTACAATTATAATGACTCTATAATGAACAATCATTTCCATTAAATTAATTAATATTTAAATTAACAACAACATAGTTTAACTGAAGCAATGAAAAAATTGTTTAACTATTTTGAATAAAAACTAAGCTTTTGAAAACTATATAATAATTTTTAATGCTAATGTTTTGTTTGTCACTGTGTTGTCTTAATGTAAATTTAAATTAATTTAACTATTTTTAATGTTTTACTTACTAATAATATGTCTATTAAAAAGTTAGAATTGTAAATGGAAATCTCATTTGCTTTTAATCCCTTTTGATGGAAAGTTAAAAATTTTGGCAAACGTCAAATACAACATTGACTTTGGTAAAATCATTTATTATAAAAAATTTCGAGATACATTAAAAACACAAGATTTTCAAAAGATTTTTAAAAAGAAAAATTACAAAACAAATATTAAACACATTTTGTAGATGACGTGTAAATAGACTCATAAAAAACTGGCAAGAAGGAAAGAAAGAAACCGTGTGTGTATATATTTTGTTGTTGTTTTAATTTTTTTATTTTTTGCTAAAATTTTGATTGCATTTTTACAACGAGCAGTAATAAGTAGCAAAATGGGCAAGATTTTTGATTTTTTGTTTATTAAAAATTGCACAAACAAAAAAAAACTAATTCAGAAAATTTTTAGCAAAATGCGCTTTTAAAATAATGCAGTTTTTAATTAATTTTTTCGTCTTTTTTGGGGGAATGATTAAGACAATGTTTTGTTTAGAAATTTTTTGAAGGTTATTAAAATGCCAAAATAGGTGGGTGGTATGTTTTTATTGCGAATAAATACCTTAAAGTCTGCCTTTTTTAAACTCAGTTCTATTATTTAGGAGTTTTTTGTTATCACCTGTTCTTTTTTAAGTTTTCTTCCTTTTTTAAAATTTAATATGTATTTTTTTTTTGTATTTTTTATTTCTGGCTTTATTTTTTACGCATGACCAAAAATTGTTGTTTCTTAGTTGCTGTTTTTTCTCTTGTTTTTTGTTTAGACTCGTGATAAAATTCGTTCTTTTTTTTGTAATAAAAAACGAAAATTTACTGTTATTTTTTCTATTGTTAAAAATGTTTGGTAATTTTTTAGCCGCTACTCCGTTTTTTGTGCTTTTTAAAAATAAATATATTTTTTATTTTATTTAGTTTTTAATATTTATATTAATATTTATATTAAAGGGTTTTGTGTATTTTTGTTTTTTCAATAATTGCATCTGGTCTTTCCAACTTAATCCTTCACGTTTAGAAGCTCTGAGCACAACTGATGTTATATTTTACTCAACATCACTAAATGTAGTTGATGTAATAAGAAAAAAATAACAATTTACAGTTAAAATATAAATAATCTCTAATAATGCTCCCTGAGTATCCAAAAAGTCTTATAGACAAATAAAAAAACGCAGCTGCATCAAAAAATAAACAAAAATCCCAAAATTATCAAAAGCAAACTTTCTAAGCACTAACAAAATCAACACAAATGCACTTTGTGCAGTTATACAACAATAATTACTCACACGTTTATATGCTCTCTTTAATTTCATACAATTTCTCTAAAGAGCTCTTAAGTATGTGCTTTCTCTTATATGAAGCAATTCTTCCTCCTGCCTCCCTTTAGAGTTGGTACACTTGTAAGAACTTTTTTCAATCTCCTAAATCCTAACTGATATAAAAAAGACCTGTAGTTCTTCTTCTTGCCAAAAAAAATGTGTTTCTATTGTGAGGAAAAGTAACGGAACTTTACTTCTAAAAAATGTACTTTTTAACGCTTACAAAGTACTAAAGAATACTTATAACAATATTCAAAATGCGTTCAACATTAGACATAACAAAAATAATTGCTACAAGATACTAAGAACTATAACCCGCTAAAAGTGGAGGCTATCCAATTATCAAAATATAGACAAATCCATTGAGAATTCACTATGAGTGCTCAAAGAAATTTTTTTTGTTTGTAGGCACCAGTAAAAATAATTGGGTAGTTTTTGTGCCAAAATTCTGTAGATGTTTCTAGGCAAATTTTCAAAGAAACTATCTGTGAGTTCTTTTCTTGGCACAATAACGTCTACCGCTGCTATAGTAACCAATACTAAAAACACTCGTTAAGTGGCTAAATAATGACATTCAAAATCTCCCATGTGTTAAAGTGCTTGAACTTAAACTCCTCTCCATCTTATAATTTTTGTTTGACTTTTTTCCCTCCTTGGAACGGGAAGTCTAACCATAATGCACCATAATCTTGTCACACCTTAACGTCAAGCATTTTGTTCAGCTTAATTTGACATTTCTTTTCATTTTTAGTGTTTGAGTAACTGAATAGTGCCTCAAGATTATTGATTTCGTATACTCTTTGTTTTTTCTGGTCAGCGTAATCGATTAAATGACGCCACAATCGGTAGAATTATGCAAAAATTTCAGCAAACCGAAAATGTGAAAACACCTGTGGAACACCTTGTTGTTGTTCACGATAGTGTAGCAGAAGAGCGCTTAACCTCGAATTTTAATGGCGGCCAACATTGGAATATTTTACGAACATTCAAATTTTGACTAAGGTTTTGAAATTACCCACTTAACAGGTTCAATTGACTCAAGAGCCGAAGCCTTCTGAGCATTTCAAACGTCATTAAAATGCCAAACGGGTAGTTAACCAGGCAAAAGAGAATCGTGGCTTTTTCCATATCATCTTCTGGGACGAGGCACACTTTCATTTCAGTCGAATTCTTAACAAGCAGATATACCGCATTTGATTAAATTAGACTCCACGAGTGATTGTCGAAAAACCGATACATCTATAAGAGTGACTGTTTGGTGCGGTTTATGGGCTGGTGGCGTCATTGAGCTGCATTTCTTTAAAAATTATGTTGGCCAAGTACATAGTGTGTTCACTATTGCGAGGTGCCCAGAAAATGACAATATGGACCTGGACGATATGTGATTACAACAGGATAGTGCCACATGTTATACAGCCAACGCAAGCATGGCTCTTTTGTGCTAGAAATTCAATAACCGTTTATCTCACATCGTGGCGATATTAATTGGCAGCCACGATTTTATTATTTGACATCGTTAAACTTCTTCCTTTGGAATATTTACGTCAATAGTCCAAGAACAATTCAAGAGCTACAGGATGAGATAATTCGGTATACTAACGATATTGACCCTCAATTATATCACTGACTTTTTAAAGATATGGGCCATCGGAAAGGGGCATGCCACCGAAGCCGAGTCAGCATTTGGCTAACACTTTTTTAGAAATAGTTGTAATAGATCCTTCTATCATAATAAAAATATATTACTTAGTAATTAATTTTAAGCACTAGGTCTTATTTAATAAAAAATTTAAAAAACTTTATTTTTTATTATATTTTCGATATTTCGCCACACCGTTGGTTGGCATCATCAGGAAAAACAAAAACAAAAACAAAAATAAAAATATCGAAAATATAATAAAAAATAAAGTTTTTTAAAATTTTTTATTAAATAAGACCTAGTGCTTAAAATTAATTACTAAAAAATATTAAAAAAGGTCAAAAAATTATAACTATTATAAAAATATATTACGATAATTCTCTAAAAATAGTTTGTTTTATTTCACTATATATTTACTATCGTCGTCATTATTTCTTAAAGACCGCTTGATGTGGTTGATGAATATTTTCGAATGAGCTGTCTTATTAGCCCTATCAAAGCTGGATCCAATTTTGTAATGTATTTAAGATTATTTGAAAAATTGAAAAAGTTCAGCTACATGAACAGCTTATATGTACATATATATAACAAATTTCATTTAAAAAGCTTAAGATTTAATATGACCCTTTTTATTTTATAAAAGTGTTCAATTTTGTCTAAAAAGAACTAACGAACGAAAATGTTTGTAGCAAAAGTCTCATTTCATTGCATCAGTCGTAAGTCTCTTGTAAATCAAAAATGAGTGGATACTAATTAATAATAAATTTAAATGAAATTTATGTTTTGTTTTTTATATTGTAATAAAAAAGTTTCTTTTTCCTAAAAGAACTAAATCAAGACCACTTATTCTCTATTTTAGATGTGTATGCCTCTCTTTATTAATCATTTTTTTTTTATTTTCTTATTTTACTCTCTGCTCTCAAATTGTGCCTGCATTTTAAAAACTGTTAAAACTGTTTTGGTTAAATATGTTTTAATGTTCTAATAAACCAGTCATGGCTGTACATGTGTTTGTGTGTTATCAGGTAGGTATGAGAGTGTATTAGTAATTTATGTCTGTAATATTCTGTTTATCCTTTAGAATATCACAATATCCTGCAGTTAGTTCTGCTTTTGTTTTTGATAGATTCTGTTTTTTAGTTTTAGCTTTATTTTGTTTTTGTTGTATATATAAAATAAAATTATTTGGAGGTTTTTGTTGTTACTGCAATTGTATATTTTTCGGGCATATTGTGTATCCGCTAAATGCGTGCCTCTATAACCAAGTGCGTCTAGTTTGTTTGCATAAGCACAAAATTAAATATGGTCAAATCTTTTTTGTTGTTATGATAGTTATTTTTTAAAACCTAGTGAAAAGTTATATTATATATATATATGTATATATATTTAAAGGCATTTTATTGACAGATTGTATATTTTCTAGATAATGATTTAATGGTTTTGCGAAAAACAAAGTTTTAATTATTGAAAATAAAAAATCAAGAGAGAATTATTTAAAAATATAGGTTCGTTGGCAAGTAAAACTAATAAATAGTCCTGGAGGATAAAAGCTTTTTTTTTGCCTCTTAAAATCAAATTTAATTTATTTAAATTTTATCATTAAAAACACTAGTAAAACTTTATTTCTTCTTTATTTTCTTATTTCAATTATATTATTTCATAATATCAATTAACTTCTACAAAGTTGAAACAACAAGTGAGCGTAAAAGAATTTAATATTACTCAAAAGTAATTATTAAGTAGAAAAATTCGATCCGTAAATTTACATATTTTATATATAGAACTTCCATACGTGTCGCGATAAGCGGTAAATTTGTGTTGCTTCTAAATGCTACTGCATTGCAATGTATTACATCCTAAATATATTATTGTCAAAAAGAATAATACAAATTTGGCAAACAAGATATGACCCAGTAGGAAATTTTTGCAATCAGGATCTTAACAAGTCCTATCGGACCAAATCTAGAGAATATGTCTAATAAATTAGATTTTTGTTTGGCAACTTGCCACATATGTGTCTCTGTTTTGCATTAATTGATAAGTTATTTTTTTAACGGCCATTAAAGCAGATATTCCTTCAAATTAGAGACGAATCAGTATTTTTGCCGTTGATCACTTGCCCTTGATCACCGTCTGGTACAGGTTAATAGAATGAAATGACACCGTTGACTTGCTCTCTACTCTGCCGTAATAGTTCTGTGCTACTACGCCTTAACGATATACATCGGATTTTGATTGAGAATAGACAAAACCTGTTTTAAAATTGTCACATGGCTGCTTGCGTGTCGAGTGTGATCCAATTGCAACATTGCCTAAATATTACACTTAAGTAACATGACACCTAACCTTTACCACCACATACTTTGTTTACCTGCAATTATTTCATGATTTTAATTTGATTTTATTTTGATTAACATGTACGTTAGGTTAACAATTTTTTAACTAAAGCCATTGATCGCATAAAGCTTTTAAGTACTACTGAATTTTGTCATTGGTATAGTGGAACACTAAAATTACTTTCCTTTATTTTTATCAATATTCAAGAGATTCAATAAGGATTTTAAATTAATTACGAAGGAATTGATGACAAATTTTCCACACCGCTTCATATCATTATCACATATAATCAGTTTTCTCTATGGATGGTATAACTTAAATGACGTTATTGATTTCTTGTTTAGCAATAGTGATGGGCAAAACGTTTCAACGAAAATATTGCTCTACTTTCGCATTCTTAACGCTTTCGTCCTCGTCGTTCAGAGGGTACTTTTATCATAGACACCCATGTGATTGTTAAAAGATTTGGCTGAGATTCATTTTGGCAAGCACCTCTTACATGCCGCCTCACGTCTTTTTACTTATGAATTCAAGCTTTCTAATGCTTGATGTATACATATGACGATGCACGGCCTTCGTAATGAGAACTGATATTGTGATATTGTGATTTGCTAAACTAAATTATACCGAATATATCCTAATTCTGTACTGCCGTTTTGCCTTAGTTAAACCTGAAGTAGAATGTCTCCTAGTGTTTCCAGAAGCAATTATTGCTCACTTATTCGTGTCATTTTTGGATGTCTGACAAACCTATCGTCATATAGAATAGATGCCTAAGGTTGTAAATATTTAATCAATGAAGTTAGCTGGGCTTTAAGCGCTTAATGATGGCATAGATAGAACTTGAAGCTCTTGTTCTAAAAGCAGACTATTTCCTCCAAACTGCCTATTCCTCCAGTAACTCGGATATTGACCTCTGTATATTTTAGTTGTTGAACTCCAGTACACAGATAAAATTATACCTGAATTTTTATTATATTCGAAAATCTTTTTAATATTTGGGTATTTGTTTCTGTTGTTGTATTAAGAAAACAACATTTAGAATATCAAAATCTTAAATAAGAAATAAAAAAGATGTTTTGTAATCAAATCTTTTATGTTTTAAGGAGAATAGCAAAAATGAAACTAAATTGTCCACTCGTCCTTAAGGACCAGCAAATCGGCTTAAAATTCAAGATACCCTCATGCCACATAAGTGGTCTAAAGAATAAAGAAGTTCAATGAAAAGTGCGCAAAATATATAAACATTTTAGCAAACCATTGAAGTCTGGAAACAATAACTACTTCCACAATGATAAGCAAATTATAATATCTTTTAGAATCATCTTACTGAAAAAAATCCATCTATTTCACAATATAAAGAAAAACAAAACATGTCTAAAAGCGTTTCGGCCAGCAGCCGCAAAAAGAAGCACACAAGCGTTAAAGAAGATTTAAAATTTTGTATAAAATTTACATATTGTCTTCTACCTTAAGTCGACAGTTTAAGGAACACCCTTATCTAAACAAGATGTCATATGAGGTTAAACATCATTTAAGATCAAAATCTTACACAAATATTGATTATTGTATGACAGTGTGTTTTACTTTAGGGTTTTAAATTGTGATTTTATCTTAATTAGTTGAACTGAAAGTCATCTTGGGTCAAAATTGGAAAGAGCTTTTTACTTTAAGAAAATCTCATACGAACTTCTTATTGGAAGCATTTCTTTAAGGGATAGTGCTATTACTTTATGTCACTACTTTAAGTTGTAATAAATCGCTTTTATGGAGAAGAATAATACCAAATATTTTTGGGAGTTTATAAACATGTTTGAAATTTAAAATAAAATATAACGACACAACAATAAATTAAATATATATTTTTAAATATCGTTTCTCATCCCTTGTATAGCGTTTCTTACTCTAAGATTCAAGTTTTATTCGGTGATTTGCTACCACCATCACTAAAGTTTCAAAATTTATTAATCCAACCGAGATTGAATAAAAATGTAATGTATAGATATTTCGTGATAAGATTTACATCTGCACTTGGCTGTAAGCCTTAATCAGATGGTGGTCAAACCACTGGGAATGAAAAGCAACGTTATTCACGCCCTAGGAAGCCGAGGACTAATTCTAGCAACAGGTCACTCCTAGTTGCAATTTCAGCAGTTCCAAAGCAAGATTGCAAACCACTACTCCTTGCTGAATAGCTGGAGACTATCCAACTCCTTGTCCAGAACACATGACTGGCATGCTCACTGGATCCGGATCATTCACGCGTTGGTGTTATTAAAGGTGAGATGATCGTGGCCCTCTAAAACAGCTAAAAGTCTAAAGAGACAATTAGCGGAACTCTGGGGCTTACTGATTCCTATGGAAATAACGTGGAGCTTCCGGTTAATACCCTGCTTGCCTTCAGGGGACTGGACTCCCTTATATCCCCAGCATCACAAGTCTAGATGGTTGAGTAATCCATAAAGACTAATAAATGTGCCCCCGGGGGGATGTATAGTAATACAACTTAAGGCAGGTGAGTTGCTACACACTGCTTAACAGATTCCGACTCCCATTTCCACCGTCCTAATGTGTTATGTGAAAAACGTCTTTCATTGTATCTGCATGATTTGTTAATTTGGGCTCCGTAACATTACGTCTAGTTCATCCCAAAAGTGGCCCACTTGACATATTATATCACAACCACAACATTGATTCTAAGAACGGTGCGCTTCCATTTAAAGTTTGCCAAAAGGTTAAGGATCTTAAGGCCTCTAATCACAACATTATTTTACCGCCTTTATAATAATTTAATAGGGATCAAAAGGATAGAAAAGCACACGTGATCCGCTCAACGCTGGAAAATGAATAGATGTTAAGGAAATAGACAGATTACTGTTCGTGTCCCACTATAAATAACCTTGACTGTTTACAAAAGAGGCGGATATAACTAATTTAGGCGTAAAACATCTAATTCAGCCTTTAATATTGATTTTTTTTTTATAAAGAGAAGTAGCACTTCAGGCAACAATGCCTATTTAGTCAAGTACCGTGCTACCTTCTTTAGGAAAGGGATAGAGAAGAGACAGGTGGTGAAAGTAGAAGGATAGTCGGAAATTAACTGCCGTATGAAGACAGCACAGCGACCAGTGACTATGCCTTCATCGCTGAGCAGTCCCACCGACAGCCAATTTTTAATTTTGTAGTGAAAAAAACCAAGCTCTTCGTTGGGAATCGAACCCACAACCCCCATACTGACAAGCTAGTACACTACCTACTAGCCTACAGGGGCACGATTCATTGACATAAATCGTTTATCAGCAATCCCAGGATTCTGCCGTTATTGTGAGACTTGTAATATCCCATAATTGTGGCTGCGTTGTACTTTTTTCGGTTGTGGAGAAATATCTGAAAAATTACAATCACAATTACAACAAAGTGGTAATTTGGAAAACTCTGATAATTCGTTCATTTTCAATTTATTAATATTGTCAGCCGACAAAGTTTACAAAAAGTGACGTTAATGAAAGTGTTATACATGAAAATATTGTTTCTAAACGCTTTTGCAGAAGTTCAGCTTGTATGGGTATTAGGATAACTTTACAAGAAGACATGGCGGAGCTAGTTTTTTTTTTTTTTGTTTTTTAAAGAGAAGTACCACTTCAGGGAACAATGCCTATTTAGTCAAGTACCATGCTACATTCTTTAGGAAAGGGATAGAGAAGAGATAAAACAGGTGGTGAAAGTAGAAGGATAGTCGGAACTGCCGTATTAGACAGCACAGCGAGCAGTGACTATGCCTTCATCGCTGAGCAGTCCCACCGACAGCCAATTTTTAATTTTGTAGTGAAAAAAACCAAGCTCTTCGTTGGGAATCGAACCCACAACCCCCATACTGACAAGCTAGTACACTACCTACTAGCCTACAGGGGCACGATTCATTGACATAAATCGTTTATCAGCAATCCCAGGATTCTGCCGTTATTGTGAGACTTGTAATATCCCATAATTGTGGCTGCGTTGTACTTTTTTCGGTTGTGGAGAAATATCTGAAAAATTACAATCACAATTACAACAAAGTGGTAATTTGGAAAACTCTGATAATTCGTTCATTTTCAATTTATTAATATTGTCAGCCGACAAAGTTTACAAAAAGTGACGTTAATGAAAGTGTTATACATGAAAATATTGTTTCTAAACGCTTTTGCAGAAGTTCAGCTTGTATGGGTATTAGGATAACTTTACAAGAAGACATGGCGGAGCTAGTTTTTTTTTTTTTTGTTTTTTAAAGAGAAGTACCACTTCAGGGAACAATGCCTATTTAGTCAAGTACCATGCTACATTCTTTAGGAAAGGGATAGAGAAGAGATAAAACAGGTGGTGAAAGTAGAAGGATAGTCGGAACTGCCGTATTAGACAGCACAGCGAGCAGTGACTATGCCTTCATCGCTGAGCAGCCCCACTGACAGCCAATTTTTATTTTTTAGTGAAAAAAAAACCAAGGTCTTCGTTTGAAATCGAACTTACAACCGCCATACTGACAAGCTAGTATACTACCTACTAGCCTACAGAGCTCAGATTTGTTTCTATCTTACTTAATAACTTAAAAGTTGATTCCCAATTGTTGACGCTCAATTAAAAAAAAATCCTTGAGTATCCTTAAGGCGACCTGTTTAGATTTTTAATGCATACAAATATTTTTCTATCTATAGTGTTTTTAGTACCACGGCAACATGCTTATTTTTACAACTATCAGGAGTGGTGTTGTGAGAAATAAGTGGAACTTATAAAACAAATTTATATTCAAAAGATCTTAATTTAATAAAATTTATTATAAGAAGAAATTGTTACAAAGAAAAGAACTAAAACGCAGGCAGGCAATTAAAAAATGTTAAAAAAGATTTCATGTCTTTTTTAATAGATTTAAAAGAAAACTTCAAAATTTATATTGAGATGTGTTGACAGATGTAAAACTAAAACGAAATTGAGTTTATAAGTAATTTTATTTCCAGAAAAATATGTAGTTTTAAATATGTGTTTTTAAATTTTAAAACAGTTTACCTAAAATCGTGTTCAAAGATTAAAACACTTTTTCAAATTAAACGGACTTGAGATTAAAATTTTTTTGTGTTAAAAATCCGCCTCTTTTTTTTTGTATCACACAAATTACTTTCAAACTTAATCCATTCGTCTGCCAAATTCTCGATAATTGTTTAATTTTCCAATGCAATTTTCAATTTAACGATGATTTACATAATTTTATGCAAATCTCTGCTAGATTTTGACTTTTAACCAATAGCCATGACAGCAAAAGAAAATGTATACTAATCACACTATCAAGCACTGCAATCCATACTGATCTTTGTTTTACTGCTGATCCGTTGCATTAAGATACGCACATGTTGTGTACGACAAAGCATCAACTTAAATCCGGATAGCTTAAACAAAAAGAAAAAAATCAAGTAATTTGTTATATTTGTGAGACATTTTACGCGTAATATTGGATTAAAAGGAGTGTTTTATGCATTTTACAGTCCAAAGATCGTAGAAGAGATTATAATGGTCAGTCAGTTCACATAAATCTGGAGCATTTTTTTTTTTTGTGATTTCTTGCTGCCTTTTTAGTTCCATCTTGTCTTCACTTTTTGCTTCTTTTCTTTACCAGAGGATTAACGAAAAAGCCACGAAAATGTACGACCGTTATAAACGATTATACTTTGAGAAAAACATTTAACGCTACCTGCTTTTGGTTGCTGTGAAAAGTGAGCGTAACTGTTAATCCTTTCAGCGGTTAAATCCTGTTGCTGCGATTTAAATCCGGTACCGTGTGCATTTCTAATCCGGTTTAGTTTAAATCTCAATGATCAGTCTGACTAATTGCCTGCATTAACAGTCGTGTTTGCACGCAAGTGTATTAAATGTTGCATACAAACACAATGATGTTTACTAAATATTTATTTAAAGGTTTTTCTTTAATTGTTTTAAATTAGTAGGTATTAGAGCATGTTTGACTTTGCTTTTCGTGCTGATTAATCAAATACACACAATGATTTTTTGGTTTATCGAATAAAAATTTATCTGATGTTTGTTGAATCTAAAAAATCAAAAATCTTGGAAAGAGGGCTATAGAATTAGTAGGTATTAGAGCATGTTTGACTTTGCTTTTCGTGCTGATTAATCAAATACACACAATAATTTTTTGGTTTATCGAATACAAATTTTATCTGATGTTTGTTGAATCTAAAAAATCAAAAATCTTGGAAGGAGGACTACAGAATTTAAAACTGTAGAAGTGAATTAGGTCTAAAAATTATTGAAATATGCAAAGAATTGAGGAAAGAAAAGTCTAGTCTGCTCGTTAACTGCCTACCAAACTTAATCCAAAACATGATAATAAGTCATTTATAGTCACCTTTATATTGACTTTGAGTTTTATGGATTTTTAGTTGACGAGTGGTGAATTACCATTAAAACCAATTTCCCTGTGTTTCCAGTGCGAAATAACAAAGTACACTTTCTATTCCGTGCCGTGCAATCTCTTGATCATTACAAGGCCAAAGTTGCTTATTGTAAACCTGCCCTACTTTTTTTCACAAAGATCTAATTTTTTCTGTCCCACAAGGTGCTTATCTCCATTTATTTAATACATTTCTTACCTATTCAGTTCTTTTCCGAGTTATTTATTTTCTTCAAAATTATTAAATACTTAATGCTGTTTAATGCTCTCTAAAGTCAATGCTGGGCTATATATAAAATTGTCTAGATTGTTGCTATTAGTTTGAATTTAAAGTTGCAGAAAAATATATTTCGATGCAGTCATTAATTGTGGAAGTCTTTTCTACTGTGTTTTATAAACACCAAATGCGGCATTAAGATCTCCGAATCTTTAGAGATCTTCTTGAATTGAACTAAAAATACGGATTACCTACGCTTTCAAAAAAAACTTGTGGAAGACGATCAATAAGTTTCTTTTAATATCAACATATCAATTGGATTAAAACTAATAGTCAAAGCAAGTAATATGTTAAAAATGAACTTTGCATATGTATTTTCCTATTAAATTTTTTTAATACATTAATGCTGGACTTTGGCTTTGATAGATGCTTCCCACTTACAAACAATCAGATTAGTAATACAGGTTTAAATTGCTCATTTTATTTACAATTGGATTTATGAAAATCTGATATAACATATTGCCTTCAGTACAATCTAACATTTAGTTCATAAATATTTGCATATACAAGAAAGACTAGGTACATACCGATACATGCAGTTGATTTTCATTTGGCGGAAAATCGCCATAAGTAACAACACCGATCACAATTTTTAAAACTGACTTTATTGGAAGTCGTCGTTTTTTAAAAACTATTTTTTTTTATTTGATTGTATTAATGTTTCCATCTAATTCCATCTATACTTTAAAGTTATTAAAACTTTTAATAAGAAAAATTGTTAAAATTCGTTTTATTATTTTTGCATGTATTTAGTAACTTTAATTACTTTTGTCAACACTTGAACGTAAAAATCAATATATTTGTTTTAACTTAAAAATAAATAATTTATAACAATTATATATTTTGGATATTAAATTTATATATAAAAAAAACTTAAATATATGTGTTGTGGAAAAACATCATTATTTTGATTTTCTAACAAAAATCCTTTGCAACAAACAATTTTACGAAAATTAATTTAGATTGTTTTTTTTATTATTATTTTTTCATTATTTCAATAAACAGGTTATCCCCGTAGAACGCAACTAATTGGTGTCATGCTGTTTAAAATTATTTTATATGAGACTGCAAAAAAGCCCAATTCTGTTTGAAATTAGAAAATTCAAAAAAATAAATTATAATTCTATTTTTTAACTGCTTTTAAAAGAGTTGCTAGCAAATCAGGAGATTTAAAACCGTATTATGTAGGGGAAGGTATTCATGTTTTACTGGGATAACCTGTATATTAAGAATGTTTCTAATTAATATAACTTAAATATTTACTTTTTCTATATCAAATAAATTTATTAAATATCAAACACCCATACAAGAGCAACATTTTTTAAAAGGGATACTCAAAAAGAGAATTAATTTAAATAATAAATAAAGAGTATTTCAAAGAATATGGCTACTTAACAATATATGTATGCATATGCGTAAGAAATAATCATCAGGAATTGATGTTTAGAAACCTGTTCAAAAAGAAGTGAGTGAAGTTTTTATCTTTTTAAGGAAACTATATTTTCTGATATTTTTTAAACATAGCGGATAATTTTTTTTATAATTCTCTCTTTCTTTTTCTAGGGGTTTTAATTATATTGTTCTAGTTAAATTTATATGTCCTCAATATCCCTATTTTAACTAAAAATGCTAGACTCGAAATATCTGTTTTGTGGTTTAGAATGCAAGTTAATTTTACAAACATCCAGATCACTATTCAACGATCTGCTGGTCAGTCACGGCTGACAACACTGCTGTTACGTTGTATTTCCCCTTTTTAACTCAGCCTTGGTTGAGATTTGAACTCTTTCTCTTGTTTTACTGAACAGGTGCCTTCGAGAATTCATCTACTCTATGACTACATAAACTCTACGTTTCTTTTCTAATCTTTTCTAATAATTTGAATACAAAGAAAAACGCCACAAAGAGCTATCTGATAAGTAAAGTTGTTCTTTGCAAAGGGGTTCAAAACAGACAAGATTCATTTATGTATTCTTTTCTTTAAAGTTCCTTAAATAGTTTCAGTTAGATTTTGATTTTCTTTAATAGTTTTTCGTCATTTGTTTGATAGATTTTTTCTATTTTTTTACCACGGCAATTTTAATATACTGAGCTACAGCTGGAAAAGATCACACTTGATTATCAGTATAAAATAAATAAAAGTTCTTCTGGCTAGACTGTTTATTTCTAAGTTGAAGCTGATTTTTATCTATCATGCCATGCGATCACTTTAGCGCCATCTAAGCCTGTGTGCAAAAGGTTTATTCTTTCCTGAGTTTCAGATAATCGAAGTCCGCCCGACGTCAATTTTCACTCTACTCGGTTTTAGAGTTCATCTGCTATTTTCTTCTTCTTTCACCCATTATAGCGTGACCATTCATTTGCTGTCCAATGCTTTTAGTATTTAGTTTTATGTTGCCGCTATTTCATCTATCGATAAACCTTCTTAGGTCTCCTTTTCTCATTGCGAATACGATTGACTCCCATAATAGGTATATGCTTTTTTACGTAAAATTATCAATGCCGATACTTTTTTGATATGTTGTTTAACGAACTTCCATCGCTTGACCACCTTACGATCAAGGTGTATAAAAGGTCTCATCAATCCAGTGAGGCGAATTAGGCTAGATATTACACCTTGGCTAACTCTTGCCCACTTTTAGCATATGCTCTTTTGTTTTATTTTGAATTATACACTAAGAGAAAAATCGCATTTTAAAATCGAAGCATATCGTAGTTGAAACTAAAATTTTTCAACGTTGAGCATTTCAACTTTAAACTGAAATAGAACAACCTTGAAATAAAGAAAAACCACATGAAAACAAAATACTACAATCATAAAATTGATATATATATTTAGCATGCATTTATTTTTTTCAGTTTGGAATGGACAACGAAACTCTTTATAGTCCGACGAAAGTCCAGGAATGGATTAGAGATTTTTCGAATGTGGCATCACCAATTTCTTCAGGATCTTCAAAAAGACGTGTTTTAAATAAGGTTTGTATTGTAAAAATAATTAACATACACACATAATTTTTTATATTTATGTCTGCACTTTTATTTTTTTTTTCAAGGATTTACTAGATATGCAAAGACCTAAAGGCCAATCCTGTTTAGATTTTTATAAAGAGAACGAAATTCTAACAGACGTGACGACATTATAAATATTATAATAGAAGAAAAATCGATTAAGCAAAATGAGATTCTTGGCATTGTTGATGACATATGTGAGATTTTTCCCAGTGAGGTGACTGCAAAGGTAAACAATTTTTTTCAAGTCGGTACAAATGCTAAATGAAATATATGTTTTATGTTATCCATTACCTTTAAGTCAGTCTGATACTCATTTTAAATCTTATGAATTAATAAAAGAATTTGATTAAATTTTTGTTTTAAATATTAAATATTTTAATGGATTCCCTTTTCATTCATATGTAATAAATAACACAAAGACTTGTAACTTTTTATAACTGTAATTAATTTTTATTTTTATTATATTATTAAATTTATTATATATTTACTAATATTTATAATTTTTAATAAAAAAAAAACAAGTCATAAAATAAATTTTTGATTTATAAATGGTAAAAATGTTGGTAAGTATATTAATAAAATATAAATCTCTGTCCCACTGTAGTGGGAAAATATCAACCTTAAATCGACGGTGGACGTTTTTAATTTAAAAACGCTACCATGTTAAAGTGAAGCTGCACACTCTTAATTTAATTATGCACGTATTTGGTTTGAAAATGTTTCTGTTTTAAATAAACGTAGAAAATATTTGATATAATGTCGCTCGTTTTTGGTTCAAAGTTGCCATTTTTTTAATTTAACTCCAAACATTATTAAATTAGCGTTGAATCTACCTCGATTTAGGATTAACGTTGTTTGATGTTGAACGTTGTTAAATATATAATTTCCAACCTTAGCTCATTTTCACGGCTGTTTTTTGTTGATTTAAGGTTGAAATTGTTGATTTCCTGCTGTTTTTTCTATGAGTGTAGGGCTAAACTTAAACGATGTAATTTCGATTGATTTTTGGTAGCAAACTGTAAAGCTAAGCTAATGCTTTTTCAATCAACATCTGTTTTCTGATCTGTTTTGACACATTAATATTTTGGGTTTTCTCTGTACTTATACTTCCTATTTAAGTAATTTTGCCAGACCATGATTTTAATAATCTACTAGAAATTTTTTTTAATTTCTAATTTTTACTTTCTTCTTACCTGACATGACCTGATCCGAGGTGATTTAAAATTTATAAAAAATAAAATTAAGTTGTCGCTTAACATTTTTCGTCCAGCTATTTCGTAAAATATAAAAGCGAAAAATAGATGTTATGCACCAAATATGAAGAGACAAATATAAAAAACTTAAATTTGAGAGACCAAAAGATTTTTTTTAACATTTTGCTGTGTGGCCTGGTATTGCAGTAATTAAAATAAGTGAGTTTTCAATATGAAGAATGCAACGGAAATATATTTGGGTTGTGTACGGACCTTTTCTAACCAGCTTAACAGGGATTGATTATTAATAAATTGCTTGGTTAAATATGAATAAGCCTAGATTGATACAAAAGATGAGAAGATGCTGATGACGGTTGTAGCGATGAGCATAAGTTACCTTGCGTAAAATGTTCACTATTTCTTATAGCAAAATTAACAAAATGAAAAAAGTGTGTCAATTATTTTTCTTAATAAAATATAGAAATTAAAATATATGTGAACCTTAGTGAATAAAAATTATTCAAATGGTTACACGACCAAAATAAAATAATTTGATTTAATATGCGCACATTAACGTGCTGGTTAGTAAAAAAAATATTTTTGGCTTAGTCCATTCTCTCCGGAATAATTACGTTAACAACAAGTTTATCATTAATAGTCGTATTGCTGCATTTAAATAATTTTTGGTTAATTTTCCATTCATAATTTTTTATAAAATAGTAAATTTCAATTTATTTATTTATTTGCCTGTCTCTATATTTTACAGAAATACATATTTGCTTTAAGCTCTTGGTACTTCTGTGGTTTCGCAAGAGCACAAAACTTAAAATCATAGAAAAAACACCTCTTTATTTAGAACTCTTAGAAATGATACATAATTTAAAGTTTAATGTAGTTTTTGTTGGTATTTAACTCCTAATTGTAGTCATATGTATGTTAAGCATTAGATTTTAGTTTATTGCATAATTTTATATTTAAAAATAAACATATTTACATAATTATTCATTATAGTCATCATCATTTTAGAAAAACTTCAAATTTATTAGTGTGTTAGTCCTGTTGAATCCCTTGGGGTAACATTATATATCAACATGCATAGCCACGCACATATACACACACACACATACACACATGCACGCACGCTCACGTAACTATACATTAATTATGCATGTAGATATACAAATGAACATAAATAAGCATGAACGTATGCAAAATATTATATTAACTATTATACACATTTTAAGTTAAAACATACAAAACAATACGATTTTATTTATATAAAAACATACACATATAACACATGAATATACTCACATATATGCAAAATAATAACACACATACACACTTTTAACTGCACATCAATAAATTTGTTGTTGTTATTCGTTTGTTTGAGGGCACGAATGTATGTAGATCTTTTAATATAATTAAACATAAAACATAAATGAACTAATTATAAATTTATGTTATTTTATATATAATTACAAGCAAGTTTATGTGTATGTGGAAATGTGTGTTTTGTTTAAGTTTCTAAAGGTAAATTTTTGGAATAATTTTAAATTGTAGTTTCTAACAAATATTTCAAATGACACAACCTCAATTGAATTTTGTTATGTTGTTTTTTAATTTTTTTTTTCTCTTGCAGAATTTACAAAATTTAAACATTTTAGTTCTCAAATAAATCAAAAATTAATTCTTATTAATTCTTGTACTTAAAAATGACTTTAAAACAATTGTTGTTTTCTTACTAAGTAGATTGCATACATAGACATGTAAATAAATAATTCTACATCTTTCAAATTCCAAA
Organism: Trichopoda pennipes; assembly: GCA_030448955.1. Classification (NCBI taxonomy): domain Eukaryota; kingdom Metazoa; phylum Arthropoda; class Insecta; order Diptera; family Tachinidae; genus Trichopoda; species Trichopoda pennipes. The sequence goes on along the minus strand of JASKUP010000012.1, from coordinate 6,602,655 downwards.
AAGTCTTTACTGCTTTATACAGTCCCTGTGGGCAACACCATAACATTCGTTAACTAAAAAAGCACTAGATGACTTGTTTGTAGTTAGAAAGGAATAAATTCTTATACCCTTTAATATATATGTATCTGCTGATTGCAACTCGTTTGTTCACCTTCGGAATAAAGAAGATAAAGATAAATAATATATAAAAATAAATAAAATAGATGCAAAATTCTCTTTTCATTGCAGAAAAGCACTTTAGCATAAGTCTAGAGTTTGAGTCTTCCATAGCTGTTACGCCGCGCAATAAAGTTTTTTGCAATTAAATTTATAAACGTTTCAAAGTTCGCCTGGCATTACCATGTCTTCGAAACTAAATAAAAGTCGTATACTTATCGCCCATAGTTAACTTAAATTTCCTTTGGAAACACACCAAAAATAAATTTTCTAAACGAACATTTAACGAACTTCTGCCATTCTCAAAGGAAACTACATGCGTCATCAGGTTGAAGAATTGAGAGTTCAAACTCCTTCTTAAACTTTTTTTCCAGTCGCGAATTCTGGGAAAGTTAGCTTTAGAAGGATTATGTCAACAAAATGACACCTCAATGGGGATATAATGGGAGTCCATTAATATTTCATTTAAGCAATGAATTGTAGTAGCATCTCTAATTGCATCTTGCATGCAGCTATCAGTTCTTGCTGATGAAGCCGACAAGATCTATTAGTTTTCAGCCAGATACATTATAAATTTGTTGCCTAGCTAGCCATTTTCAATTGCAGCTTTAAGAAATCGCCCAGTAGTTCATAATATGCAGCGCACATGGCACAATGGCTAATAATTCACTTTTTTTACCTTGTGAGACCATACACTTCCCTGCTCCCCTAAAATTAAGAACAACTTTTTGTTGGCTTAGCCAATTCTATTCTTCCTATGGTATTTCCTTCCGAATACAGTCTGGCAAATTTTAAACGCCACCGCGTTGTTTAATAATACGTTTCATTTATTATCACGCGCCTAATATCTGTAGTCACTACCGTCTTCTTGCAAAGTTGTCTATCCCGTAGCTAAACATATTTTTACATAAGGTATCGCATCGAATCAAATTCAGTGAAATAAAGGTGCAGTCCAGTACAGGAAACTGTTCAGTAACCCGATCTGGTGTACGATTATTGTGTGTTCTACTACTCTTGACCTCACGAACTCCATTTTCCTAATATTTTTAATTCTTATAGCAGCCTTTTTTAACACTTTTAATGACCGCAGATTAAAAGTGCACGGGTACTGCTTTTATTCATACAAAAATCACCTGGATTCACACATTTACTGGCTGCAGCATTTGCTTACAGTGTCATGAATGTTTTGAAATCGTTGATTCGGATGCTGAATTAAAATAAGACGCAATTAGTCGAGATTTTTTTGGCATTTAAATGAAGAAGGAAAATGTTTAGACACGTGAATGGTTATCAAAACCAATTGTATTGATTTGTGTTTTCTTTTCAAACACAAAAAGCTCATTAGGAAAAGAAAAATAAAATATAGAGAAATGTTGAGAAACCAAAAAAAAACTTGTATTAAAAACAACAAAAGTTAAAAGACACTCTCAATAAAAATGTAATTATTTGCTTATAAAATGTGATAAGACATTTGGAAACACCCTCGTATTTCTCACGAAATAGTGTTATTAAAAATTATTATTTTCCTGTATTTATGCCTCAATTTAATTTTGTACTTTCTCATTTTACTTAAATAAGGATAAAAAAGGATATTTTGATAAGTATTATTGCTTTTACCTAAAACAAAGCTAAACATTACCAAGAAAAAAATAACTTATTTAAAAATGAAATATTTTAAATAACTTATTAATATTTTATGACACTTTTTTTGCTAAAATGTCCTGAAAGGGTTAAAATGTTGTATTATTTTACATTTAAAACTGAACTACTTTTGGTAAACTAATCACCCGAAAACAGAACAAATTTTTTCTTTATAATTTCTCTAACAAAAACCGTCATAAACTGAAAAATTTAATAAAAAACAACAATGACGCAGTTTAGAAAAAAACCCGGCATTTGTTTTCTAAAGCAATATTTCCTAGAAGTGTATACTAGTTCAAGGCCACATACAACACTTAACAGTTGAAAGGGTTAAAGGATTTTATGGCTTAAAAAGTTTCAATGTAAAAATTTACCTACTGCCAAGAAGAACAAAAAATAAACAGACAGAATAGATAGAAACAATTTCAACGGAAGTAAAAAAATCATAAAAATCCTTAAAAAAATACACCGAACATTTCAAACAAAATCACACAAATATTAAATAGCATCAATTATTGTAACTGGAACGCATGCTTTGTGTAGACACATTGTTCACTTACTAGTTGTGCAGCCAAAGTAATTATGGTCAAGGATAATGAGCAGGACATGGTAAAACGCGCGAATGACATCATAAACCTGAGAGTTGCAAATGAAATCTACAAAAATTAAAGATCATGACAGCAACAACAACACTAAATATGTTTTAGGTTTCAGAACTTTGTTATTATTGCATTTTGAAAGAGCTCAGTGAACAGTAGAACAAAAAAAATATAAATTTTATTGCAAGAAAAACACAAAAGAGTAAAGTAAAAAAAATAACGGACTAAACGAAAATAAATTTTAATATTTTTACCATAACTCACTGATTAACACGCATATTTTGTAAATATGCTGTTAAACGAAGCAAAAACCAAAAGGCACTAACAATTTTCATAATTTCGTCAACGATTTTCATTGTTAATCTAAGAGCTTAAGGAAGGTTGCTTGAAGGATTTACCTGTTTACTCAACTATATTTTTTGTTTTTTCGCTTCACAACTCCAAAAAATTTGAGCAAAATAAATATTCACATCAATACTATCACAACAAATGTATTATAATGATATTCGTCCTTATTTCGTCCTTCATGCTTTTGTTTAATAATTTACTAACAATGAAAAATAGAGCAACTTGCTTTCCATTTCGATTTTTTTTTTTGCTAAAACAATGGAAATTTTTAAAACGTTTGCTCTAGTTTTCCACGATAATCCACCCATTATAAATAAATATAATTCTTTTGAAAAACAGATTTTGTTTCTGATTTTTAACAAGTTTCCTTAGAACTTCAAGGTTTCTTTGAAATTCAGTGTGTTTCAAAGAAAGTGACATTATTTTTTTGCTGGTTAAAAATTATCTATTTCCTTTTTTAAGGCTCAAGAGCTACAATAGTTCCTCAGGGGAGATTTTTTTAAAGGGGTTTTAAGTTGATGTAGCACAGAGAGAGAAAGAAGGAAAAAAGAGGAACTATTGGTGGAATTAGGTAATTTTTCTGAGAAAATCTAAGTGAATTGAGAAATTTCAGAAAAAAAAAGTTTTATATTATTTTAAAACATTATTGCAACTTTAATTTAAATTATTTTATCTACAAGTCTTTAAATAAGGCAGCAAAACATTGCTCAAACACAATAGTATCTCTCTATCTTTCATATGTTCACAGGGGCAGCAAATATCGAGGTTCGCTTTCCCATTCGCGGTTCGCGACCAAACCTTGTTTAAAATATCATGATTCGCCATTCAAAATTATGAGAGCGAACCTTGTAGGTTCATTTTGAATTTTGTTTTGAACCACGATAAAATACTGTCTTCTTTATTTTTAAAAACAAGTTATCGTTTGTTTATCTGCACTATTTGTCAAAAATTGTGTTGTGATGGGCCACAGAATGCGTGCAAAGTTAAAATATTAAAAAATTTATATAAAAATTTAAACCCGCGCGAAATATTTATGTGTGTGTGGGCATGTAATAGTTACAATAGTTAAACGCCAAAAGGAAAAACGGTTCGCTATTGTGGTTCAGAGAGCTCAACAAGTGGGTTATTTTTCCGTCTGAACATGGTATAAAAAAGTGAATTAAATATTCAAAAAGTTCTATAAAATCACTTTTAAAGAACGCTGCTGAACTTAAGAAAAACTGAAACATTTAAACTAAATAAATAAATATTACCTTGGAGCTGTCCTTATTTAAATGACATTAAATAAATTTAAAAGAAATATACATATTTTTTAAAACATGCTTCAAAAATATTTAAGTTCATACGTATCGATTGCAGTTTCGAACAATATCGAATGTTGTAATAAAGTTATTTGATTTGACCTCTGTCTCTAATATTTATTGTGAAAACATTTCAAATGTCTCTTTTAAAGGCAAGTTCATAAACACAATCATGTTTTGCATGGAACATCCTTTAAATTTAAGGATGAAATAAACGCTTTACTTGCCTTATTGTATAACGCTGGCTTAACAAGTCATCATATGTTAACGTGCGAAATATATGGACTTCATGGATGGCACTGGACTGGAAATATTTTCAGCAACAATATCTTGTAATAGGTTCCAGTTTTTATTGTGGAGTGACGAAAATTCGATAAACTATCGTAAATACGTGAACTTTTTGCTACTTTCAATCAAGATTGTGGAAAAAAACTTGCTTATGGCAGTTAAGGCGATGTCAGATAAAACTTTGTTGCTTTTCGTGACATTTGAAACTTTAAAGCAAAAGCGTAAATCAAGTGGTGTATGTCACAATAAACTTTGAAAACACTCATGAATTTTTTGTTTACATAAGCTACATATTTTCAATTCTAGTTCTATTTGTTTTGTTTAAAAAAATACAAGTTAAAAATGTTAATTTTTACGACCACACACAAATACACAAATATTAAAAGTCAGGTGTTTGTCAAAGCGCGCAAAAAGTTGAATGTTGGTTAACTTTTCGCTTTGCGCTGCGTCAAAAGTGCTTTATGTGGCAACTTTCATACATTTACGTACATTTTAACTCAAATGTCAAAGCGAAACTCTGACGCAACGCAAAGCAAAAGTTTTATCTGACACGGCCTTTAAAGTCGGCGAAAAGTTGGGAATCTTTTTTAGGCAACAAACAAGCAAAGTATGGCATTGAAATCTTTTCTTAAAACCTATTACATCTATTACACTTCTAAGCTGGATATCTATTGTGGCGAACAACCTCGTAGACCATATAATTTGGAAGAGGAAGTTGGTAATATAATAAAGCAGAGGAAGTTGTTAAAAGAATAACCAAAAACTTTCAATTGTACGTTCTACTGTCTAGCTGAGTAATTATTAGAAAAACAGACTACCTTAGTGGAAATCATAAGAAAGAATAAAAGAGTCTAACTACCCTCGTTTTTGCAAGCCAAAAATCGTTTAATTTTTAAGGCGGTTTTTAATTTTAGAAAGAAAAATTATAATATTATCGTGCATTCCAAAAAGTAATAAGTGTATTATGTTGCTCCCTAGCATAGATATGGTGAGCTGATAGATGCTCCAAAGTTTTGCCGGAGATAATTAAGTTTTAAAACAAAACCAAAAGAGGAGTCGATACAACTGGCTAGCTTAATTCTACATATAACGCTCGCTGTTTTGTTGTGCACTTAAAATCCACCACTAAAATACGAAACTTGTTTACTTTTCATCAAAGATCTTGCCAAATAATATCAAAATAAGCTGTCAAATATTTACTAAACAAGTTTGTGGAAAGTAAAATTATCTATAAAATAGATTACCACCAGCCAAAAGACCGGTGGTAAAGTCGTTGTCGTTGCGGTAATACAAAGGACCGAAAAACAAAAAAAACATGTCACAGCCGCCCACTATGTACTAATTGCTATCAGTCTACCAACTTAGCATTGGAAAAAAAATTACGAAAACCATGATGTTATGCTTGATGGGTTACTATTTGTTACATTAAATCTCGGTCTGTTACGGTTTGTTTTACGTTGAAGTTCATCACGTTATACACTTTTAAGTTTTTGCCAGGTATGGTTCAAAAGACAACTAAAAGCTATGTTTGCTGTACTTAAACTATTTATTTTTTCTTTATATCAGTTAGACTTTCAGCGTGCTGACATCTCAAAAGCTATTTTTAATTGATTATTGGTGGTAAAGCTAGTTTTTGTTTTACAATGGAGCTAATTACTAAAGAATCAAATTTTGTAATTGCTGCGTGGAACTCTGCTGATATAGAAATAGGCGCGCACTCACAGAATTTGCTTCAAAGATTTCAAGGTATGACACTCAGTTAACGTACCGTTAGCAATTAACCAAAAAAAATCGGTTCCAAAGATTGAGTAACGGACATTAGAAAAACACACATATAAATTTATAACCATAATTTTCGATTAAAAAATCAATAGTCAGATGTAGTAAAAACTTAAAATTGATTCTTGCATTTTTTACCATTAGTTAGTTGTTCAAAGCAATAATAATTTGTCGTATTTTTATCACCTAAGAGCTTAAATATCTTAAAACTTTAAATACATTTCGAATTTGTCCGTTACATTTCTATAAAGAATGAGAATAATAGACTGTAAATTTTAAGCAAACAAACAAGAAAAAAAAAAAAAAGAAAAGGAACGTAAATCCGTTAAAACTGGATCACATTTATTACACAAACTGACACATTTAACAACAAAAAGGTCAAATAATTAAAAATTGTAACTCGCAAAATAGCAAACAATAGCAAATATGCACGTATTAAGTGTGAAATAAAATTTAAATATGAAAATCAATGCAAAAATTAAAAATTCAATATAAAACCATAAAAGGTCAAGCTGTAAATGAAGGGTGTTTTCCTTAGGAACCCCTCAGGGTCAATATGTAAGAAGTACAAAACATGAACTCGATTTAACTGAAACAATTGTAATCATTTTTGCACTAAAAATAGAACAAAAAAAAAAACAACCCTAAATCCTTTTTATTGAACAGAATTTTTTCTTTTTTCAAAAATTTTAAAATATTTAAAAGAAACAAATATTCATTTTTCATACATTTTCAAACAAAAATACAAAATTTTAATGACAAAAATTTTAACAAAATTTAACTGAACAAAAAAAGCAATAAATTTTAAATTCTAGCGCCATTTAAAACTCTGCCACCTTTTTCAATTCCTTGAATACTAAATTAGTTTAGGCAGCCTGATTGATATTTCATACAGTCGCTTGCCGTGCTACCCCTACAGTTGATATAGCACAATATTATATTAGAATATGCCACAATTGAACAAAAGATTTTCTTGCTTGAAATTTTCTTTAGCCTGACCCCTGAGATTGTATCGTACATATTGTTTGTGTTTTTTATATTTTGTTTTGTTATTGAATTGCATTGATTTGGTTTGAAAAATTATTTTATATTCATTATTTTGTTTTTGGAACGTGCTTGTGTAGGGTTGCTTTTTCTCCAATTTATTTTTTTTTCAATATTTTTAATAACGATGACAGAAGGTCATTTATAGAGTTCTTGTGAAAAATAGATTTTAAATTACAACAACAACAAAAAACATTGAAAACAATAACAAAAAAGGCTAACCAATTGGTTGACCCCTAAGAATGCGTTAATACTGGTTATTTTAGTGTTACGATTTACAGTTTTCAAAATGTTTTTTTTTTAATAAAAGAAAAAAGCGACAAAAACGTTACATAAATGGCAATTGAGCTCATTTTATTTATGCGATAAAAAAAATATTTTTAGGGCAACTACATTGTGTTCTCTACAACAGTGGCTATGAAAAAATAAAACAGATAATTGAAAAAATTACAAGTTTGATTTTCGTCACGTAAGAATTTCTTTTTTATATTTGATTAAATGTGATTTCGATCCATAAAAACTGCCAGCTGATTGGCTTGAATATAAAATCTGAGTAAGTGGTTGATTGATCATTGTCCGGCCCAAATCCCTTAGGACAAAAGTTTGATAATTGATTTACATTTTTTGTTCGCTCATAAGATTAATAACAATTAATTAATGTAGATTTGGACAACACATATCATAACAATGGTTTGTCTTGACGGAATCTCACTGTCATTACATGTGTCACCGGGGTAAAAGGAAGCCCAGTCCCCTAAAAGCTAGCAGTGGTGGTTGTGGTTTCGCAGGTTCTCTTGGATTTTAAGTAAGGCGTAAGGATCATCATCATCATCTGTCATTGTAACTCATGATTCTATAGACAAAAATGTAAGCACCCATTTTTAAATCGCCATAATAATGTCGAAATTTGTGCTTAAAAAAGATGTTTTGTGGGGAAGTCCGATAAATTTCTTTCATTTGAAGTAAACGGTTGCTAAAAGTTATCGATGGTGGGTAGAAACTTACGGTCTACAGGCACCAACTTTAAAAGCTTGCGAATGATGGTTTGGGAGATTCAAAAGTGGTAATTCGGACAGAGAAGACAAGGGAGACGAAAAAATTTTAAGATGAGGAATTAGAAAGAATACTCAGCGAAAACTGTTTTCGAATGCAAGAGGAACTTGCATTATTATTGGGAGTCAGACAACAAGCCATTTTTATACTTTTAAAAGCATAATCTCCCATGCAAGAACCGGCAAAAGCTATTTGGAAAACAAGTGGATGGGAAATTTTGTCTCGCCTGTCCTATAGCCTATCCTTGCCCCTTCTGAATACCATTCGTTTCGATCAATGAACGTCCTTACTGGAATACGCCCCAATTTAGAACAGGGTAAAAGGAATTGGCTGGTTTTATTCTGTACCGTAAAGCCGAAGCAATAGTTTTTGCCACAGAATGCATATGCTACCAGTAAGATGGAAAAAAGTAGTGGCTAACGATTGACAATATTTTAAATAATGTATCAACTCATTTTGGTATTGTAATAAATGCATTTTTTTTTTTTTGGGACGAAACCTAGGATAAAAACATTTTTCAAGCAAAAAATCGATATTATTAACTTGTATACCTATTATTATTTTAAAATTTGTTAATATGAGCTTATTAATAATAAGTTTGTGAATAATATTTTAGACAGTTTTATTGGTGAGTGTTAGTTTCCCTGTGTAAAATTGCAAAATACTGCATTTTATTGATTAGAACCCCAAAGAAGTCATCGAATTATCTTCTGACTAAGGAGATAAACAGTTTGGTTAGCAATAAATAGTTTATTTTTGTAGAATTTGCTTGCTCTAGTGATATCCTCGACTTCCAGTAAATCTAATGGTAACAGAGTCTTATAAGTTTCTTAAGCCATTTTTGTACTTTAAAATTTCAAACAGATTGACTACATCACGTTACACACTAGACACCTCTGCTAAAATGAAGACTTTTTTTCTTGTGTCCTTGAATATAATAATTGCGGCTATCCAAAACTAAAACCTCAGAAAGCCAATTATTAGTAAGATTTCTTACATGAATTTACCATGCTCTCTAGCAAATTGTAATCGATTTTATTAGCGTACTTTATTCAGCAGCGTTCGTTTCTTCAGTTTTCTTTTCAGGCATTCAATTGCTCTTTTTGCTCATAAGATATTGTCTGGTTAAGACCTGATTTTTGTTACGGTATGAGAAGAGTTTGATGCAATTTTCAAGATTTTCACTTTTTTGTTTGAGTTAAAAAGGGTTTGACTCCTTTCTTTGTATTTCTTCTAATAGTTTTTAACATCTTTTACGTATCTGAGCACAGCTTTAAAATTTGGCTCAACTTTCGGCGCAGAGGGTCAATAATATAATCCGCGCCAACAATAAACATCAATTTTGGCTTTTTTACTATGCATAAAATATTTTTGTAGTTCGTCATCTTTTCTTTTTTTAGTAATTAAATCTATAAAGCATTTGCTACTATTCATCCGAACGGAAAAATTTAATTTGAATGTTGTCTTGCCATTTCTGTGGTCTTTAGGAAATGCCTTTACCGATGGCAGTAAACTTTTAGCAGCTTAAAAAAATAATGCCAGAAATATAAGTTGTTCTGATCGAGAGTGATCAAGAGATACAACTTGTATGGCATTGGGAAAATTTTACTCTACAAAAACTTTTCATTTAATTTAATAATATATAAGTATATTTAAATTTAGAATGTGACTAATAATTGTTAACAAATACAAGACAAGCTGTTTGTTTGTTTTATGAGAATTAAAAAGGAACCAAAAGAAGGTGATAAAGAAAAAACAACCATTTTGCTTCCAATTATATAATTAATTTAAAAAAATATTAAACGGTGCTTCATTTTAAATTATTTTAAAAAAATTTCTCAACCTATTTTGTTTAAATATTAGTTGTTGTATATAAAAAGTCGTCAAAAAATATAATAAGAACAAAATTATTGCTCGGTCAAAAATCAATTTCATTCGGTTGTATTTCCTGAACTGCTTTAAGTAGTAAGGATAGTGCCAAGAGTAGCTGCGACTTTCCTGGCATATAAGCTTTTTCCAATCGTTTACAAATGCTTTGAATTAGATCTTCTTTCGCTATAAATGTTGCTCAATAAGATTATATTCAAACTAGTGGTCGAAGGGTATTAAGAGTTTGTATATTACCGATCAAGCTCCATGTATGTATCTATGCATCTTTGGATAATGTAATGCCACAGTTAATAAGCATAGAGTTCCTTTTATAATCAAATTTAGAAACAAATTTTTATGCTCCTGACATTAAACCTGGTATTTTTTTTCAGTTTCGTTTAAGCATTAAAACTTATAACCCAACCAATAAAAACAGTGATCCACAAATGTTTAATAGATTTTTATGAAAATTACATAAGAACTGCAAAATAGGCAGAGGATTAAGCGTGTAAATCTTTTATTGTTTTTATAAACTGTGGTAACTACAATCAATGTGCAAGAAGGACATTATAAATATCGTAACGATACGAGTAATACATACTTAATAACACACATAACTAGAACTGCATACATATGTTTGAGTATTTATATAAAACTGAAATGCAACCAAACGAATACTAACTCGATTATAGCATCTGTGTATGTGACTCCCCGCTTTAATTGTTTTTTTTTTAATCCAAAATAATTCGAAATTCGTATATTTGTATACATATGTTTGTATAAATGTTCTGTATTCTAATCCTTATATACACATTACTATAGAGCCTGCTTGACCTCGTTGTTTTAATAAAATACAAAATAATTTTCTATTATTCCAATCACAAATTAATCATTCAAAGTAACCAAGCTTAAACGCATCCATCGATTTTTGCATCAAATAATTCCCACAGTTTTTGTGATGTGATTTTCAACATGTAATAACAACAACAACAAAAATATAAAATAATCCTTATAAAGCTTTTAAATGATATTATATTTTAAGTTACTGTGTATGAGTACGTGTTTATGTCCTGAATTTTACTTATTCATTTTATAGTTCACTTAACATTAATAAAATTTTCAAAATATTTCTTGACCTTATGCTTTAGAATTCATACCTTTTTGCACAAATCAGTATAAAAATGTATATATAATTTCGTAAATTAAAAAAAATGTATTTTACACACTTCGCATTTTGCAATAATAATGGAAAATAACAACTATCAAATGAGGCTGGTTTGGAGAATGGTAATGATTCATAATTATTTGTGTCTCTCACTAAATACTTATTCCTACGTGCCAGTTGTGTTAGCTGCACGGATAATGGAAGCTCGTTTAGCTATGGAAAGGTCTGGATAATTAATAGGGATATTAGAAATTTAACTACATGAATTTAAGGTTTCGTTAAAGAGGCACTGCAAATTCAAAATTTATGTCATTTAAATAACTCTGTCCTACGATGACTAATGTGTGATGTCATAAAGGTCATGATAAGAAGTAAGAAGAGGTATTAATAAGTAGTATATTATTGATATAAAATTTGTTGTTAAAAAACATATACCTGTTTTTTTTAAATACCAGAATTGTACAAACTGAATAAAAAAGTTTGATTATTAGTGGTAATACACACATTGTGCACATTTCTGCCTTTTAAGGAATTAAAAAAGGGTCATAAACTAAAATGTTATAATTTATACTCATTTTAGCTGTTTTTATGCTGTTTTTTTGTTTAATTGACATTACTTTATTTGAAAGATAATCTTTTGGCATTATTATTTGACTGAAGGTTCAATTTTCGATAATCCTTTAGAAACCCTTGTAGAGCAACACATCCTTCTGCCTTTTAGGCTTAAAAGTTATACAAATTGTTGTAAAATATGTACAGAAAATTCCGTGTCTATGGAAACATCTTATTATATGCAATTTATTTTCTAAGCTTTATTAACAGCAGATATACAGATATACACTCCCTGCAGATTTCTGGATTTCACTATTTTAATCCAAACACATTTTCGTCTTTATGAACACACCCTTCTCGAAACTCAATCTACGAAAATTTTTGTGTTTGTTGCTTTGTGCTTGTTCACTAAAGAATATAAATTCTCACTCGACTTCAATCATCTGCAATTTTAACATGTTACATTTTACACTTTTCATCTAAGAGTGTTGCAGTTTTTCAGGTTATTTGCTGTCCTTCGTCACTTTTGTCTGAATATTGAGCATTGTCATTATTAATTATATTAATTAACATGTATATTGAACAATTTTTCTTTTATAAGTACCATAATTAAATAGTATATATATGATACAGATTATCGTCAGCGCCTGGCCGTTTGGCTCTAATCTGACGGTGGTCTTATCACCAACAATGCTCCCAAGAGGCATAATACATTTTAGGTGGGAATGTTAGACCAACATCGAGCAAGGTCGTCCCCCAACTTTTTGCTTAAGAGCCGGAGGCTTAAAAAACTTCTGTCACAGCATACCGACATTCTGTTGCAATGCAACAACACATCGGAAAGCAAACCAACCACATATTCCCGTTGTTTTTGGGTATCAACTACAGCCACCACGTTACTCCCCGAAGAGAACTCGAGTATCCAATTCTTCCAGTTTCAGCCTCCTGCTACCTAAGGCAACTGGTACTGGCTTTTACCGCCATTAACATATCATCTTGATTTATCTTGACTGCGTGCCCCCGAGGGAAAGTTGAAAGTATAACGTGTGATTAGATTTACATCCGCGCCTGGCCATGAAGCCTTAATCAGATGGTGGATCAAACCACTGCATAATTTGGAACGTCATGCTCGTCCTAGGAAGCCGAAGCTATAATTCTATGCAACAGAACTTTCTAGTTGCAACTTCGATGATTCCAGAGCAGGGCTGCAAACCATCACTCCTTGCTTAAGAGTTGGAGACTTTCCAACTCCTGTCTAGAACACATGTATAGCATGCTCACTGGATCTGGGAACATTTCACCAGGTAGGTGTTATTAATGGTGAAATGAACCCGGCCACCATAGAACTATAGACTGATATGGGGCTGCGAAACCACAACGACCACGATACTCCCATATAGGGGCGTCAGAGAACAGTTAAATGTCTAAAGAGACACATAACGAACTCTGCGGCTTATTGATTCCCGTGGAAATAAAGTGGAGTTTCCAGTTGTACCCCTGCTGACTTAAGGGGGCTGGGCTCCCTTTTTCCCCCAGTTGCACAGGTCTACATAGTAGCTCTCCATTAAGACCATATATGTGCCCCCGGGGGGTAAGTTGAAAGTATAACTATGTGATTCGATTTACATCCGCGCCTGGCCATGAAGCCGTAATCAGATGGTGGACTAAACCACTGCATAATTTGGAACGTCATGCTCGTCCTAGGAAGCCGAAGCTATAATTCTATGCAACAGAACTTTCTAGTTGCAACTTCGATGATTCCAGAGCAGGGCTGCAAAATATCACTCCTTACTAAGGAGTTGGAGACTTTCCAACTCCTGTCCAGAACACATGTCTAGCATGCTCGCTAGTTTCCAGTTGTACCCCTGCTGACTTCAGGGGACTGGGCTCCCTTTTTCCCCCATTTGCACTGTGTCTAAATAGTCGAAGTTCTATAAAGACCATATATATGTGCCCCCGGCGGGGAGTTGAAAGTATAGTAGTATTATTTCCTGCAGAAAATGTTGATATGTATTTTGCATCTTTACTAACCAGCCACGTGGCTTTTGTTATTTAGTTAGACCGCCATTCACTTTTTACACATATAAGAACACTTGACAGAAAAAGTTTCAACTTAATACTTTTTGTAATAATCATACATATTAAATGTGATAAGTAATTTAAAATTTGTCTTAATATTTCGGTTTAAAGGAGCACTGTTTCAACATCCGATTAAAGGGTACGTAATCGGTAATAAAATATAAATAATAACTTTAGGCCCAAAAAAAAATAAGAAAAGCAAAATAAATTAAAAAACAAAAAATTGGTTAGATCTATTGTAATTATACTACATATCAATGTGATTAAAATCTAAGCACAATTATGGTTATATTTAATGTTGTTATTACGTTATACAACAGTTTTCGAATGACAACAAAATTATTATGCACAATAAACTTTTCTTCTTTTTATGATCCTTTCCCGAATTAATAAAAAATAATACAATTTTGGACAAGTAATTTAATAAGTCTTATGTTTTTGTTGTTGTTTGCTAGAAATTTTTTTGTATGTATGTTGGCGATATTTTGTTATGTATTTTAAGCCCTGCAGTGTCACACCGCCAAAATTTACTTCACAATATTTAAATCACATTTTTACTTTCCTTTCATTCTCGTTTTATTAAAATTTTTCTGTTTTGGGAAAAAAAAATTATATTCCAAATAAAAATAAATTCATATAAATCCTGTCAACCAAATATTTGCAACAATGAATCATTTCATTTCAATGAGTGTGAAATTATTTAATTGATTAAGCAAAACCATTTTTCAAGAAACATTCTTTCAGTATTTCTTGGAAATCTTCTTCTTAAAGTTTTAAAAAGGTCATGACAATTGTAGCCAACCCCAAAAATAAATAAGTGACCATTAAATATCCTGACTTAGGTCAAAAAGAAACCATTTACATAATACTTTACTAAGGTCTAACCTTTAAGGTTTTTTTTTTATATTTTAATGTGAAAACAAATGATAAGATTCACCCTTAAAGAAATCGTAACGTATTTTGTGCAAACGAATAAAGTACTGAAAATAGTTTAAGGTTGAAACTGATTTTTTTTTAATTAAAAATATTGAGAATTTAAGTTTTATCGAGGAGCTTTTAAGCATTTTTTTAACTATAATAAAAACATATCCGTGCCGAGCAAATATTCGTCGTGCATACCTAAGTTTTTGGCGGCGATTAAATAAGGTGTAGTCTTACCAGACCAGTGGAGTGCACTTATACCTATTTAATGTGCCTATTTAATTTGTTTGGCTGCTTTCGTTGACTTGCTGATGTTTAAAATAATTTTGCATTTCCCGCTATCTTAGAGATTTAATTTTTTGGCGTCTTTTTTCTTTTGTTCATAATTTAAAGAATCTTTTAAAGAATTGCCCACTATCCTATATGATCTCTTTAATTTTTAAGCCATTTAATGAAAACTAAATCTAAATTTTCCGTTTGTATAGGCGATCTTCACTGCAATTTTAAATAACATAAGGATAAACGATGTAACAGTTGTAGAGTTTATCCACAATGTACTAGATTGGTAAAGACTTTTTCAACCCATCTATTCTGCATAGCGAACTATATTATATGCATATATCAAATAAACAGCTATTGACCATATACATGCAAAAACTCGAAATACAGTCGATTAAAGCGGAATACGACTGATTTAGGTGATTACAAGACAGTGGAATGTTTTCAGCTTATATCAGAAACATGAAAACATGTCTGCCTTTGACTAGAATCAAAAATTATAATTGTTAAAGATAAAAAATATCGATTTAAATTTCATATATTTAATTAAATATGTATTAATCTTTTAAGCGGCCTTTTTTTATTTAATTTTTAAATATATCGTTAAAATTTAATTAAAAAGAGACCGTTTAAAAGATTAATACATATTTAATTTATATAAAAAGGTCGAATAAAAATAATAATCATTTCATATATTTATTATCTTTCAAAATCTTCCAAATAATTAAACAAAAAATAAGTTTTCAAATATTCAATCTAACAACTGTACTTAATAAAGTCCAGTCAGTGCTAGCCAAAAAAAAAATATTTCTCACTCTAATCGGCTAAACGTGCAATATTTTTCCTTTTTAGTCTAATGAAACCACAATCGCGCTAGAGGATTTTATCAGAGTCACGGCTCTGCAACTTCTGCTGTTCTAAACGATCAGTTTTCTAAGCAATGAGTACTGAAATATTTTCAAAGTTGTTTTTTCCTGATGTTTGTGGTTATTAGGAGTCCAGCTGGTGTTCAGTTGTATATAAAAATTATAGTTGTCCTTTGAAATATCCTCAATTATACTAAAGTCAATAGGACCAGGTCTTTTCTGCCGATAAGTTAGTTAGTTGGTTGTCCACTCGAAATTACAATTACCCCACTTTGGTATTTGCTTTGAACAAAAAACGACCTTAAGAGTAAAAACTTTCATCCTAAAACTCATATTTTGCATTATAGTCACAAGTTGACAGGAAAGATGGACATGGTGATTTATAATACGATACGCCGCGAGCTCTAGCATTAGAGTCCTTTGTAAAACCATTGATATTAAGAAAGCTATTTTGCAAACCTCTGATATTACCATGACATCAATTTCTTTCAATTGTAATTAGAAATATCATTTTGTATTCCTTCCATACATCCTTTTTAATTTGTTTAGTGTAATAAGCCGATCTACATAAAAATCTAATTTAGCCAATAGATTTCAAAACAAAAACAACAAAAAACATACTAACATTCACCGAAAATCTACAACACAACATTGGTTAAAAAATTTATTCCAAACTGCACAGAGACCATTTGCCCATTTGCACCCTCTCAAAAATGTAAACTAAACAAAAACAGGAAAAACCCGGAAAACTAAAAAGAATAAAAATATCAAAAACAAAATGTGGGTTTAATATTAGAAAAGTCATAATAATGGGTGAACATTTGAAAGAGGGCGGCTGGCCTCAAGAGGGTGGAAATAAAACAACACGCAAAAAATAAAGGGAAAAAATAAAAAAGGCCGACAGGATAAAAAGTTTTTTTTATCTTCTTTAAGCAGTTGTTTTTGTATTTGGTTGAGTTTATTTGGGACACAATCAAAAACAGTTACGATAGTTACAATGTTCACACAGTCATACATATATAAGTACGTACATACGTCTATATGTCGCTCATTCTCAGAGGCCATAAAATCAGAAGCAAAAAATGAATGTAAAAAATAATGATAAGGATTTTTCTTTTGTGTATGTGTGAGCCGGTGAGTGGGAGTATGGGAATTATTACGATTGTTGCTGCTGTTGTTTATTTCTACAACAATCTTTGTATGGCTATAGAGTAGAATGTGTATGAGTCTATGGTGACAGGATAACAAAAGATGCTGGATGTTACAAAAATTCTTTTTTATATCGCTTAAATCTAGCTGGAGACAGAATTTTTACTCCACATGGCATTAGATAGTGTTTTTGTCTTTTCCTGTTTTTTTCATTCTCTCCATTTTTGGCAATTGTTTGCAGTTTTCAGGCAGGTCTTGTTTTAATTTTATGTGCTTTTTTCAGCATTAGCTTTTTAAGGGTAGCACAACTGCGAGTCAGCCAAAAAAATCAGCAAACACATAAATTTTTATTTATTTTTTGTTCTCTGCTGTTATGACTCTGTGTATGTATCTTTTGATTTTTTTTCGCAATAATAATGTGTCGTCTTTTATGAGGCTTTTTAACGTAGTGCATTTTCATATAACTAATATTTTCAACGCCGCCATTGTGTTGTGTCTTTATTTTATTGTTTTTTTATTCAATTTTATTGTATAAAAAACTGCAATCAGAAGTTTCTCATCCATATGCATAAAGTAATAAATATTTGTTAACGAGTTCTTTGTCAATTGGTGACGGTTTCTTCTATACCCAGTTTAATTTAGTGTAGCAAAGATTGTTATGAAAATAAACAAATATTTTATCAATATTTTTGTAAGTTGTAGACTTGTTTTATTATTAATTAATTGGAGAAGGTTCTTATTGTATTAATATGTTCTTCGATATTTAAATTTTTACTGTTGCTTCCTTACAAAACGCTATTACTTTTGAAATCTTATATCTTAGTCACTGATGCCAAATTACAATAACATGTTATACGATTGAGCAGCTCAAAATGTATTTAGTTAATTTATCATAAGAGTAGAAGCTTTTATTCTAATTTCGTTGTCTTAAAGGCAAGACATGATGTATTAGCTGAACGACGCTTGTTTTATCCTGAAGGTTATCTGTGATATATTAAATGCCTTCTATTCTAATCTATTCACAAAATGTATTTGGGTGTTTTTGTAGATTAAAATATATATTAATAGCATTCCATTCTGTTCTATTCTATTTTATATTATTTTATCCTCTGTTTCTTTTCTATTCTGTTATACTTTGTTTCATTCTATTTTATTATATTTTTTACTATTTCATTCTATTCTATTCTAATCTATTCACAAAATGTATAGGTTGTTTTTGTAGATTAAAGGATTAATAGACATTCTATTCTGTTCTATTCTGTGCTGTTCTATTCTATTTTATTTTATCCTCTGTGTCCAACCTAATTTTCAATAGATTTACTAATTACATTTCCTTTACTTATTTACATTTACCTTTGAATTGTTAACGATAAAGATAAGTATACGAATCTTTATTATTATTGTGAATTAATTTTGCCTTAGTACTTAACGTAAGAAAGTGGAGAGTTATCCACATGTTTTTAATGATAAAAAGAGATTTCCGTTTTTTAAATAAAGTTCGTATCATCGCTCGAATCACACACGAGTTTTTCTCCTCAAAAAGTTAAATTCAAAATTGATTGTATAATTTTATTAAATATTTTATATCATTAAATTGTTATATCCAGAGCAGATAAACGCACAGGTTCCACTTTACATTTTTAAACAATAGCCCTAAATTGTTTACTCTGTTTCTTTTCTATTCTGATTTACTTTGTTGTAGTCTATTTTATTCCAAATTATTCTATTTCGTTCCAATCTATTGCGTTCTATTCTATTCTATTTCATTATATTCCATTTTATTCTTTTCTAATCTATTTACAAAATATATAGGGTATTTTTGCAGACTAAAAGATTAATAGACATTCTTTTCTATCATCTCTTACTTTTCTAGTCTGTTATACTTTGTTTCATTCTATTTTATTTCGTTTTATTATATTTCGTTCCATTCTATTGCGTTCTATTCTATTTCATTCTATTCTATTTTATTCTATTCTAATGTATTTACAAAATATATATGGTATCTTCATAGAGGTATGAAAATTTCAATACTCTACAGAAATATTCTTGTGAGATGATTTTATTACTCAATTGCCAAAAAGGACATCGCAGTTTTATCTTGGAAAAATCTAAAATAATTTATTTTATATTCAGATTTCCTTAACGAATTAGCATTTCAAACATTAACACACTTTTTTAGATAAACTTTCCAACTCAAAAACATGTTTGAACAAATGGATTTTTTAATAAATAAATTGTAATAATATTTGTTAAAAATAAATGCTAAATATATATTCCAAATCTTTTATATCATCAGAAAGAACTCTTTTTAATTATGTATGTATGTATGGATTGTCAACAAAAACGAATAAGTACAATTGTCATATACCGTTAAATATGCAACGATGACATACATGCACAAAAACAACCACACACATATATACTTATATTTGATAGCATCACATAAAAATCATAAAACCAGTTTCCTCTCTGCCAATATAAAATTCAACTATAAATTTTTAGATTATCACAAATATTACGTATGCATGTGAGAATGTGTGTGTCACGTTAAAGCCACAATTCAACAAAAAAGTGTAGCTTTTTCCTTTGTTTTTGTTTCTTACTTTTATATGAATGGTTTTTATTAGCTTTTTGCTCATACCGTTATTTTATGGAGCAGAGTGGTTGAGTGAATGAGAATGTGTATGCGAGTTGGTATTTAGGAAATGAGTATTAAGTTACCGATCTCACGACTTTTACTCAAAATTAAACGATTTTTTTTAATAGAAATTAATTTAGGACCATATTAAATATAAATTCAACAGTATGTTTATTCGGAAATAGTGGTTTAGTAAAATATTCTTCCTTAATTTAAGCTATTATTTAAAAAATGATAAAAGCAATAAAATCTTTTAATTGTAAGAAGCTGCTTATGGCTTGTTAATAAATTCAAAAACAAAAATTAAAAAAATAAATAAAACCGTGCAAATTCCATACATGGTAATTGTTAAATAGCCGCAAAACACTACAATTTGCTCAATATATATAGAAACAAACAAAATGAGAAAATAGTGAAAGGCTATGGGAACTATAAACAGCGCCAATATAATACAATCAAATATGCGTGATAAGATTTACATCAGTACTGGATCCGGATCATTCACGCTGTGTTCCGTACAATCAAATAACATTTTTAACATTTTCAATTAAGTTTTATGTGAAAAATGTGTACTTAGAATATTTAGTTTTTAATTTAGCCTTTTTATAAAATATTTCCAGACGAATTATATTCCAATAGTTGGCATCCCTGCATTTGAGTGTGTGTTTGTATTTGTGTTTATTTCATATTTGGTAACTGTTCATGAAATCCTACTAAATGCGAGTATATTTTTATATGCCGCCACATTATTATACACATTTTCGTTATTTGTTCTATTTCAATTATTTATTCATTTTTTTTTTGTGTAAATTCATAGTTATTTTTATTATAAATGTGGTCTATTGTGGTAAAAACAAAAATGCTTATTTATAATTTTTGTTTTTACTAGTTTTATCATATTTTTTACGGATGTCTGGGTAAGTGTGCATAAGTCTACTTGCAAATAAAATATGCTTTTTATAACTTTTATCTGCCATTTTTAATGTGATTTTATTTTGTTCTCAAATAGTTCTTGTACTTATTAATACATTTTTCGTCTCTTTGTGTTTTATATGATTTTTTTGAGTTTCTTTATGTTTATGTTTATATTTATATTGCATATAAATGTATATTTGCTGTGTACATATGTGTGTATGCGTGGTTATTTTTAATAACCGATATTTTTCGTATACTTGTATATTTTTATTATAAATAATACTTTTGTTAGACATGTATATTATGAATTTCTGCGTTTAATGTTATGACATTTGTTTTATTTTGTTTCTGTACCAAATAACTGTTCGTTTAAAATGTGGACAAATTCGATATACATATATATTTCTAAAGATAATTAATTTATGAATTACAATATTCATGTGTTTACTTCTTCAATAATATCAGACTTCCTATAAAACTTTTACTCAAATATCAGCAGCTGGATGCAGCGGATCTACCACCAGGACACAGATTCAAATTGAACAGCAAATTGACAAAAGAGTAGTTTCGAAACAATAGAATTGATGACCTGACCCCTAAACTCCAAAAAACATCTACTTTAGACAAGAGGCCATCAAATACAAATGACTGTGGGATGCCCCTATTGACTCCATGAATCCAGATGTGCTGCATAGTTACAGTCTAATACTAATTCTGAGCTGATTTCAATTATTAGATCTTAAAAAGAGTACCTGCAAAGCATTTTTGTTTAATATAAGAAATGAGTTTCCAATTTAAGCATAAAATATTACCGAAATTTATTCTATTGCCTTTTCATATGGTTTCAATAACTTATGTACATAGCATACGTTTAAAGCAGTTCTGTATAAGTGATGAGATTTTGCCTTTATAAAATCCAACATTTTCAATTCATAAGAACCAGATAATCGACAGTTAACAATAAATTACACATTTTCCATTTAAATATACAAGAAATGATATGTCTATTCTTAAGTAACTAAATAACAACTTTTTAGTCAAGCAGTCAAGTTGAGTAAACCTTTATAACTTTGCAAATATCGTAATAGAAAAAAATACACTGTTCAAAGATCTTTTGCTTTATCTTTAGCCGCGAAAGAAAAAAATATATTTTTTAAAGAGCTGGGGAGTAAACTGCAGTAATATTTTAAAGGAGGACGGTACTGGCGGCAAATGTTTGAGCATTTTTCGGCTTTCGTTTGCGGGATATATATCTGACGCGTTATAGTTCAACTGCCCTAAAGTCTATAATGGATTTGGTCGATGAGAGTGTGATTATCTGAAAGTGCAAATAATTTTAGCTGCTTTAAGGACACATGTAACTGCATATTTGACCTCTCTTTGTCATTTTATTCCATCTAAATTCGATCATCTGAATGATTTCTTATTCTTTTTTTTCTGTTTTTCTAACTCTCCACTATATATTGCAACTCGTATAGTCGTGTGAAGTTCCAATTAAATATGGAAAAATTATATTTCCACCTAACATTTTTATGGTGAACTCTCATAACATTTATTTGATTTTTTTTAATTAGGCTGGAGATCTCTCTTAATTTTTTTATTAAGCTATGAAAATGATACAGAATTTAAATTACAAAAATAAGTAAAAAAGGAATTTAAAACAGTCTTCTTTTTTTTCATGCGTAATTGTCTAGTAAGTTTAAATTCTAACCGTTCTACGATATATAATTTGATATTACAATAGTGTTTGATTTTTTTTGGGAAAAAATTTACCACATGTGGTAAGCGATTCAAACAACAGTGTATACAGATTTGCTCATATAATATTATATCTGCTTAGTATAAAATAATATTTTAGACCGAAGTTATAATTCTTAAAAGAAACAGTATTTGCCCTGTCTACATTTTACTCCTTTACCCTTTATCACAATGAGCGATTACTCTGAACAAAGTTATAAACTTTTAAAATCAAAAACAAAAATTTTTTTAAATTCAGACAAATAATCCTGAAAGTAGAAGTCTTTAATAAAACGAGTAAAGCAACAGCTATATTATTGCTGAAAAATATGCTGTAAATTATAATCAAAATAATATCTCAACTAATTATTGCTATTGATTTTACTGATTTTATTTATTTCTATTTCTTATTATTAATTATTACTTTTCATTTATCCACTTTATAAAACCGCAAAACAACTTTTACCTTTTTTATCTCTAAATTCAGTTCGAAAAGTTAAAAAACAAACAAAAAAAAAACGAATACAAAATATATCATGAAGCTTTCCTTAAATAAATTTACTAAAGTTTTTTATTCCATTTTTATTTACTCACAGTATTTTTTATATACTTTTACAAATTAATAAATTGTTTTAATATATTTAATTATATAATAATTTAAAGAAACTTAGACAAGGCTTTCTAATGAAGTTTTCGTGTGGCGTCATTGTCATATTTAAATAACTAAATTAGTAATTAGTTTTCATCTTGTTTATTCAGCATAATACTTTTAAAAAGCTTTATTTAAAATGCGAACTTGTTCCCATTTTCTTAAGTATTTCGCTTCAAAGTTGCTGTAAATTAACGAAAAATCTGAGTCGTTGCATCGTTAAGTTGAAATTCTTGAAATTACTCAAGAAAAGCGCAACCGTATTTTAAGTGACAACTTTTCTACATGCGGCAATACTATCGTTATCATTTGATAATTTCTCTTTCGGCAATTTGATTACTTACTTAAATCACAAATGTTACAAACCTACACACAGCAAAAATAATAAATATTATTGATAATACATTTTTGTATATTTAATATTTATCTACAGAAAACGTCGAAAATATAAAATATTAAATTAATAATTTCTAGAATTTTGATTAATCAATTGTTAAATTTTCTAGTTACCTTTAATCAAGAAGGTTTTCTTCCCCCAGCTTGGCAAACGTAAAATCAGCCAATAATGGATTAATTGTCAAGCATTGGGGTCAAGAGTTTGTGAGAACTACGCTACATAAGGAAGCCATTTCTGACGTTGGTGGTCATGACATGATTGGGAATTCTTGTTATATGAAAAAATTATTTGTATTTTCGAAAAGACAGTTCGAATCCAATGTCCAAGTTGTTTATTTGTATCATTAATTTATCTTACATAATTGGGCATTGTTTTATTTTTTTTTTCGGACCAGCACTCAGGGGATGACCCCTACATATGCAAAGCATCGTGCCAGAACTAGGAAATTAGGTTACGGGAAGAAGGAAAGAGGGAGTAGTGTCTGTGGACATTCAGTTTGAATTTTCCCAGATTGAAAGTGACAGGCAAGGCCTCCGGAGGGATCTTATTCCACATACGGACTGTTTTGCTAAAAAAAGAATTTTCCCTCTAATGCGTAGTGCGATTTACTGGCCAATCAACCACAAATGGAAGCGCTCTCAACGAAAATCGTGTTAAACGCGAAAACGTGTGAGTATCGGGAACAAGTTCCCTAATTTCATTAGAGCACTTTCCATTGCAGTAATAGAACAGTGAAATACATCCCACATTGCGTCGATGCTCTAGAGAATCAATAGAGTTGGATACCCTACCGTCCCCAATGAGCCTCTTGGCCCTCTCCTGTACGCGATCGAGTAACTCCAGAATAGACTTTGGAGCGCCGGCTCATACATGAGAGTTGTATTCCATTTTCGAACGGAATAGCTGGTATAGATAGTACGGAGATTGGATGAAGTGAAGTATCTTTTACACCGTTATACAAAACCAAGGCACTTAAAAGCTTCTTTAGAAACCAGAAAAATGTGTTTAGTTCATCGAAAATCACACTGAATTTTCATGCCAAGAACATCAAGAGCTTCCGACTCCATAATATCTATATCACCCATAGTAACAGATGCAGCACCACTACCGAACGCAGATCTATGCGTTAGCATGCAACATTGCGTCTTACGAACATTAAAATCTACTCTATTCACACGACCCCATTCCAAAATTGTCGCGAGATCGTGATTAAGGGTATCTTTTTTGTTCTGCCTTTTGGAACTAACCTCCAAATGGCCTGGTCTTTTACTAAAGTAATACAAGTGACAAATGGCGCTGCCATCGGCAAAAAAAATATAAAGGGTTAAAAGTTCGACAAAGAAGGTCGTTTACAAAAATAAGAAATAGAGTAGGAGAAAGAACGGAGCCCTACGGTAGCCCTGAATTAATGATGAATTCGTCTGATGAAATCCCATCTATAACATTGTTTTATGAAAATATGATGGGCATACTTAAATAGTCATTAGATAATAACAACTAAGAGATTAATATTGAGCCGTGCGGAATCTTTTACATAACTCTATTACCATATTTATGCTCACTCAACTCTTTCCAATTTCGCTGCTATATCGGTTTCGGTTTTTACTTTTATTGTTTTTCTCACCATTTGTACAATTTTAATGTAAAGAACTAAAAATTAAATAAAAACTTAAAACGACTTTAATAATTGTAGCCAGTTTAGACCAAAAATTTCCGATTTGAAAACATACATATAATATTTATTTATTTTTTTTTTGCATGTGAAACATCAACTTTTTTAGCGAACTTTAAAATTTTTGGTAGTTGTAAATTTTTTCGGGAAAATTAATTAATGAAAATTAATTTAATTCGTTACAATTTTAATTTTTTTGGGAAAATTAATTTGTTTTTACTGAAACTTCAGTCTTCAATACAAAAAAGCAAATAATATATGAAACTTGGATTTTGTTGGCATACTTTTGAAATGTTGAAAGAGTTTATTATTAATTTTATGTAAATTCCTTGTTTTTAATAATGTTTAGTTTCTTGTTCATTTTTCAGATATTTTATTTATTATATTTTTTTGGTGAGTATTTTGTGAAATTTTGATTTTTGTGAATATTGATTTTTTTACAAAAACCAGAAAAATAAAATAGTAACCACATGAAGCGGCTTAAAGTCCTTAACTTCTCATTAACATGTAACCCTCTTTTAAAAATTGATATTTATGCATTTTAATGTCTAACTGCTGGGCCTTATATTTATGTAGGTCGGTCGTGCAAAGGCCTTAGCCTTAGAGTCTCCGGTGCGACTGTTATACTATTTTCCAATTTGCTCGATTGCTTCAGAGAACAAGTTTGCAAGCCATCACCCATTAAAATAAAAAAACAAGAAAAACCAAAGTAAAAAGTAAATTTGGAATATCTATCTACCAGGACCATTCGATGTTGAAGTATAATCATCGCATAGCATTGAAGCTTTAACCTAAATAATAAGGCGAATCGTGCGTACATTGGAAATAATATGTGTTTTAAAAAATAATGTGAAATATAGGAGAAAAATAATTTATCAATTGTTAGCCTTGTAATTTGGCTTGCTAATTTATATATGTATATCGATTATATGGATGTGTTTTAAGTAGTTACTGTGTAGTTTGTACGGTGCTATTATATTAGACGATTTTCTCCTAGACTTTGGCCATTTAGAAACTTAAAGTATATATTAAAGATCCCCTCTTTAGATAGGAACTTCAACAATACTTTTTAATAACACTTTAATGCATATAGTTGACCCACTAATGAAAAGTATTCAAATACACACAAATTTTATATTTTTACCATTTTGGTGAACTCATTGTAGTAGGTCAATTCATATACAATTATTGTACTGTTAATGGTACAAGCTATCAGCTGAAATGTTAAGAATTTTTACTTCTAACCAAAGAAGATAATATGGTTTGATATCCTACATGCTCATGCATATGTGTGAATGTATTTATATTACAATTATTATATAAAGTTGTTGTTTAGGAAGGGATTAATTCGGAGTTTTTAATTTATTAGTAGTTTATTATTAAGCATTAGACATTTATTTTACAAAAATGTTTTAAAACTTTATTTTTTATTATTTTTCGATATTTCGCCAAACCATTGTTTGGCATCTTAAGGATAATTGATTAATTGTTTATATACATTTTTGTTTATCCTGAAGATGCTAACCAATGGTATAAAAAAAATAATAATAAATAAAGTTTTAAATTTATTTTTATAAAATAAAGACAGTGCTTAATACAAAACTACTAATAAAATATTAAACAGGTCAAATAACTATAATTATATAGTTTTTAATAATATAACTTAATTTATTAATTGTGAAAAAAAATTATTTACGTAATTTAAAATGTTTTGGAGAATCAAAAAAAAAACACAATTTCAGAGATGTTTAAATGCTTTTATGGATCGTGATTCTGTATTTGTTTTAGTATGTATTTTTAATAAGCCTGCCGCCACAAAGAATATTAATTCTGCTTTGTGCTCAGAAACTGATAATACAAATTAAACAATTACTTGAAAAGAACAGCTAAAATAAAAAAAAATTAGGAAAAATATCATCTTAAAATTAAACAACGAGTTTTTATCAAATACAAATAGATTTACTTATTAAATACATAAACAAAATTGTCTGCCATCAAAAAAAAAATTAGAGCAAATTTAATAAAGAACACAAAAAACAAATAAAATATAAATTCTACTGCGTTTCTAAAAACTAATAAAAACTGATACTTAGCGGACAAAAAGATTTACAAATTTTACAATCATTTGAAAATAAACAAAAATTTCTTTGTGTTATTTGTTTTTGTTCGTCAGTGAATTTCCAAAAAAAAACAATAGCCAGTAATTCATAAAAATATTTCCCTTTAATTTATATAATTTTTAAATATTTTTGAACACACAAGGACATTTTATCCTTTTTCTAAAGCATTTTTTAAAGGGTTAAAGTTAGTGCAGTTACCTGTTACAAAAATGGTTAAATCTAAGTTTTTTTAATGCAAATTTGTTTAAACTTGTTTTTTATTTAGCTTTTATGACGCCTTGTAAAACATATTTTTATTTTAACTGAAGCACTATTTTTTAAATATTTAACTACTTTCCTAGTGAAGATAGGGAGTAATAAAAATAGTTATTTTCTTTTACCTGTTTCTGACAATGGTGAAAAGGTGCCAGATTTGGATCATGGATGTTTTTTAAACTTTATATATTTCACAATTTTTATGATCTTATGCTAACACACTTTTTAGTTGTGTTCTTATAAATAGTAGTAGAAAGAGTTAAAAATGTAAGCGGCAAAAATAGATTTTAATTGTTCTTAGAAAAAAAATATGTATAATAGCTGTAGGGACTATTTTTAAATTAAAGAAAATTTCCACTTCCTTATTAATTGTTTCTTCTTAAAGAATAAAAGGTTTTATAAAATTAAATTTAAAATGTTTTGATTTTCATCGTTTTTGTAATAAGCACTTGAACTCGCTATTAAAGGGTATCCGATGGATACGTATACTACTTTATTTTGCCACCATGTTGGTAAATATTAGTCTTGAGATTTCATATTTGGCAGTTGTGAAGTAATCGATAAACCAACGTGTTTTAATCGTTAAAACATTTTATCAAAATCAATCATCGATTACTGTAACGATGAGAAAGTTACGTGAAATTTTTAGGAGAAACAACGTGCCAACAAAATCCACTATTTATGATGTAGTAAATGATTTCCAAGAAGAAGGATTTGTAGGTGATAGGCCCAAGCATGGACCAAAACGTATTGCAATATCGGCTGAAAATATTACTGGAAATATTTTTGGACCTTGCTTCTTTCAAAATGAAAACGGCGTAACGGTAACTGTGAATGGGGACCGATATCATAATAAGATTGAAAACTTTTTAATGCAACAACTGCATGCTGCATACTGCGAGACCTCTTTCCACAACAAGCTATTTCAAGAAATGGTAATTTAATTGGTCTCCACGATCGCCTGATTTGACAGCTCCGGACTTCTTTTTGTGGTGATATCTGAAAAACAATGTTTATGCAAACAAATCAGAAACGCCTGAGCAACCAAAAACAAATATTGATAAAATTAACGAAATACCGCTTAAAATGTAGGAGAATGTAATGAAAAATGGGCTCAAAAGAATCGAATTTATCTGATATTGTATTCCACACATAATTGGCGGCATTAAATAAAACATTTATCAATATAAGATCCATTCTCCAAACAATCAAAATAGTATAACTTCCCGGCAGACTTCCTGTAGTTGGAAAAATTATCTAAATGGATCAATAATTAATAATCATAGAGTATAAATGGTTTAGCTGTACTCTATTAAAGACCCTGACACTCTGTTATCTATATAAATGGCATATCTTTTAAAAAATGTACAAAACAATAATAATATCCTTATGACCGAAGATGCACTTAAAGTTCCATCCTTATTAGACGATAGTGTGGCATTCAAACTATTTTTGTGATTTTTCTAATAGAACAGAAAGCCGTCAGATAGTCTTTGTAGTGAATTATACGATTTTGTAGGATAATTAGTTGTAGGAAGAGTACTTGAGTTTTGTTTGGAACAACATTTGTACAAATTTGCGTTCACTAAAGTGATTAGTTTTTTTCGAATAAAATTTTTATAGCCACTGTCATTGATATGTAGATCGCAAGGATCATGGTGGAGCAAAAAAATGTTTAGAAATAAGCCTGTAAGTTCTAAACTGTTGAAATGATTTTAACAAATTTTGTTTCAGATTCAGGCGGCAATATGTTCCAAAGTAGGGTATCTCGTATATCTAAATTTTTTAATTTTAACACCCTGATAACGTTTTCATATAACTTTCTGAAGTAACAACGCAAAGTTATTTTTCAAAGTTGACGAGTTATGTATCTGAATTTAAATTTATAACATTTTTTGGTAGATCCCAAATCAGTTGCAAAAATTGAATACAATTTAAGGAAGTTAATATAAATTTTTTTCCATTGGCTTCCCAACAAAATTACGAAACTTAAAAAAAGATTAAAAAGTACGTGCCAGTGCAATCAGACCTTCTTCCATAAGAATAAAAGTTCTTAATGAAAGTTAATATACGTTAATTATGTTTAATTTCTTCAAGTATAAACTTTCATAATGTTCTTATGAAATATTTATTATTTAAAATTTTTTAGTAGTTAATTAGAAACCATTAGAATTAATGGTTGGCATCATCAGGAAAACAAAAGTAATGAACAAACAAATTGAAAATATTTTTGATTTAATTTTTTCAATTTGTTTGTTCATTATTTTTGTTTTTCTGATGATGCCAACCAACGGTGTGACGAAATATCGAAAAAATAATAAAAAATAAAAGTTGTTTAAACATTTTTTATTAAAATTGACCTAGTGCTTTCTAATTAACTACTAAAAAATATTAAAAAGGTCAAAAAACTATAAATATTTTATTATTTAAAACTTTAATAGTTTTTTAAACGATCTTTTTTATCTTTAATAAATATCTTTTTCCTTTTTTAAGATCTTTTTTTATATATTTTTTCTTTTCAATATTCGCTTTCCTTTGGAAAGCTTCTTCAGGAAAAAAAATTTTTATATTTTTTAAAACAAAAAAAAAATTAGCTTTTCCAAAGGAAAGCGAAATATTGAAAAGAAAAAATATATAAAAAAAGATCTTAAAAAAAGGAAAAAGATATTTATTAAAGATAAAAAAAAAATGATTTAAAACTAAAATATGATAGTTTTATATGTAATAAATTATATAATTCTTAATAAATGTGCAAATTTCTCAATTTTTTTCTAGAGAGAATTGTTCCATAAAAATGTTAGCCAATTTGCTAAATGTGTTCTGAAACTCCTTGAACTCTACAAATTTTCCGATATTTCGATTAAAGCATTTATATATTCTGAAATACCTAAGGTGGCTCAGACGCTAAGATAAAATTTTAGAAATTTCCAATTATGGGATTTTTATTGGTCGGTTTGAGAATTTCGGATTTGGAATTGTCTAAATAAACATTTTGTCTACTTATTTACTTTATTCTATCAAATAAATAAACGCACGAAATTATATTTAAATAATACTCAAATATTCTATTGCGTATTAAACACGATTTTTAGGTCCTTTGAATATAAGAAATTTTTATTAATTTTAAAAATAAAGAAAAAGTTTTACCATAATTACCCAGAAACCTAAGACTTGAAATCTTTCAAACAAAGCGTTAAATATGCAGAAAAGTACTTAAAAAAGCATAAATCACATTAACTGGAGTGTGATAATCTAAATGAACGCGATGACATATTGCTTAGAACCTCATTAACTACAACCAAAATGAGAAACATATTGAAAATTGCGTCAAACTCTTCCCTTTTTGTAGCTTAAATCAGGTCTTAATCCGGACAGCCAGTCAAATATTTAAATAGCAGAAAGAGCATTTCCTCTTTTTGATATTTAAATTGATGTCAATTTGCTACAGAACATATTACATGGGACATTTAGTTAAGTTAAAAGTCACTTAAATGACCTTCAAATTTAATTTGATGGTTACAATTATTATTATCCAGGATAAGAGAAAAAAGGGTATGGAGTGCTGTAACGTATTACGACACAACCGGTTTGGAATTTTAAAGTACAAAAATGGCTGCAAAAACTTGCAATACTTTGTTACAATTCACCAACCAGCTTGACTAAAAGTGAATGATATTTTTTAAGCGATTCCATACATGCTGGAAAAATAAAACTGTTCACTTTACCTCAAAACGTTCTTCTTAATTGGTCATCATATACTTCAGACTTGTCTGTAATGGTTTATTATGAGGATAGTGATAAGGAATCTAGAATTCTAGCCATTAAACACTTCTTCAACAAACTTAATATTTATAATTCTCATTAAATTATAAATTTAAATTAGCCAAGCGTTTTTAATTAATGGCAAAAAAATAAAACTTTCTATCTTTTTCCGGAAAACAGAAGAAAGTAGTATTGCTGATATTTTTGTAACCTGGAGAAAGTACTCTTTTAGATGGTAGTGTAGTTTTATACTATGAATCTTGAAGATGTTAAATTATTTAGCGATGTTAAAAAAACAATAATACACTCTTCTTTTTAGGTGTAATGATTTTATTAATCGTATGTGAAATATTGCGTATAAAAAATAGACCTGGTGTATAACTCAAAACTACTCTCAAACACACATTTCTCTGCAGATTGTATGAAAAGCGAAGTGGAGTTGTTAAATTATGGATGCTGGGAAGTTACCATTTCATCCATAACAACCCCCTACCCCTTCATCGGTAAATACAACCACATCTTCATAGCTAAAACAGTTTTCATAATGGAAATGGAATAAAAATAAGCGTAAAAGTAAAAAAAGCGAAAAATTTGGTTTCATAAAAGAAACAGAAAGCACACACATGCATTTAAGTTATATGTTGCTTGTAAATGTGTTTGTGTGTGTGTGCGCGTTATATCCTTTTTTGTTGCTCTGCCATTACGATGTGATGTGACGTGTATTTGTGTGCTGTTTTTTCTCGTGTTTTTTCCTGTCATTTTTACTTTAATGTTTTTGTGTTTTTTTTTTGTTGCTTTTATGTGCAAAATATTACGACCCATTTTTGTTTTTTGTTTTTATATTTTTATGGGGTGGAGGTGGTGGTTGGACATACGGTTGCTTGGAGTATTAATATTTTGCCAAATATGAGGGTGAATATTTTATGGTACTTCTCATTTTTTGTTTTTGGTAAATAACATAAAAATATATGAGTTTTTTCCCTTTGTTCTTGTGTGTGTGTACGTTGTTTTTTTTTTGTTGCATTTAAGAGCCTTTTTTAATAAATGGAAATTGTATTATTTTGTTAATTTTATTTCTTTTGATTTATGTAGCTAATTTAGTACTTAGCGTAATCTTCTTTACTTATGTATATATCCGGACTTGGTACATATCCTGAAGTAGGCAGCTTTAAGTTGGGTTACGAATTTAGAACAAATTATTTAAATAAAAGCATCTTCCTAAAAAAAGCGATGTTGCGTTGATTAAAAAAAAGCAGTTTGGCTTGTTTATTTGAGTCTCGAATAGGGTTTTAAAGGTAGTGTAACATTTAGTTTTTGTGAATTAGTATGCCCCCACCACACCTTTTATGATTTTTGTTAAATTAAATTGACAAAAAAAGTAGTTCTTAAAAACACAAAACATTTAGAATTTAGTTTAGTAACGATTGTAATACTTTTGTATAAAAGACTTTCAAATAAGAATTATGTTTTTTAATCCACAGAATCATTACAGCTGGCACGGCACTGCACAAATAAATACTAAATTAGTTTTCTTATTTGTTATTGCATTATGTATAAAATAATTAATAAAGTGTCGATCGATATCTTAGCAAGAACTTTTTCACCTCGACTGCAGGCTTTCTTACCTTTATCACCGAGAAATCGCTCGCTTTAAAAGCTCAAAATAGTTTCTCCAATGGCAGCCGCACCATAAAAATAATTGGTTTCTTTTAATCAATAAACTTTTCTATTGCTAAGTTATTTTAAATCTAAAGTAGTCGAGGCATACATTATGTTGGACTATTTATTTGAAACAGCATTAGAAAAACGACAACGAAAATTATTTTAAAATTATTTTTTCTTTGGTGTTTGAATCATTAAATTAAGAGAAGATGAAATTGCAATAAAACATAGCTCATATTTTGTAAAACTTAGGAAAATGATATTTATTATTAGACTCAACTATATCCATAGGTACTAGTCGAGTACTGTAAAATGTCGAAAAGTGACAAAATAGGTTAATGACACTTCATTTCTCCGTATAATTTCCAGATATCAATTTTGTTAGTGTTAATATTTTTCTTGCCAAAGAATATTTTTTAAAATTCATTTTTTTTCAAATAATTTTTCTCACTGTATAATTAACTTCAAAAACTTATGTAGGCCATTGTAAGTTTGTTTCGCATTGCCGTTGATTACTTTTATTTGTTTTTCTAACATTTACTTTAATTTAGTTTTTTTTTTAAGAAACACAAACCTAGATCGTAAGAGATGCCTAATTTGGAATACCCTTTAACTACAAAAATACTAATTATTTTAATACTTTAATAAGGTGTCAAATCATACATACACAACCACATCAAGCTGAACTTCGAATGCCTTTTTTGTTGCGGAAGGAAAAATGTTAACATTTAACTGCTTAAACTGCGTTCTATAAAGCAGAGGCTCATTTTTATAATAAATATTAAAAAAAATGCAAAACTTTCAAAGTTTCTTCCACATTCATTTGAGATTTCAATATGACGACATTTGTGCTGTAAAATTATTAAAAATTAAAAAAGAAATAATTTGGCG
Source organism: Trichopoda pennipes (assembly GCA_030448955.1). Classification (NCBI taxonomy): domain Eukaryota; kingdom Metazoa; phylum Arthropoda; class Insecta; order Diptera; family Tachinidae; genus Trichopoda; species Trichopoda pennipes. Next base: position 6,568,868 of record JASKUP010000012.1, on the reverse strand, counting down.
GATGACAAGAGGAGGACAAACTAAGCTACACATAAAATATATTTGTTGCTTTCTTATATACATTTTTTTTAATATATGTATGACATAATTTTCCTCTTTGTTAATTGGTAATAGACAACTAACAACAACGGATAAAAATTTGTTAATGATCGCCTAAAAATTTCGAAATAATCATTGAAACCAATATGCAGCGTTTACCAAATTATTTCATTCGTAAAAACCGCCAACATATTGAAATTCGTAAAAATTACAAAAACGGAAAACTAACAAAAATCAAAAGATCAACAATTAAATAGGCCTACTTTTTTATCAACATATCAATCAAGCTTAAAAACTCTGTTTTAACAATACAAAAACAACAATTAAAATTTATAAAACTACTTCAATGTTTATCATTGCTGACTGTGGCCTCCTTTAAAAATTCGAAGAGTTTAGACGCAACCCGTTTAGCAACTACAATAACCAACAGGGGAAAATCAACAGGGTGCGTAAAATTTCATTATTTTATGTCACAACCTTTTAGCGAGTAATAGCATCATGATGAAACTATTTCGTGATGCCATATTTATTAATGACATTACACTGGAAATTAATTTGTTTTCTTTAATCAGGCACTTTGATCAGTGTTTAATTCAATAGCTTTCACAACGTTTCAGGAAAAATGAAATGAAGTAATGCCTTGTTTCCACGGCACCTGCTTCGCTCTCTATTCTTGCTTCACACCCCAATCATAAGCGAATCAACCTGCTTCGCCATACAAAATTTTGAGAGCGAAGCTGGTAGATTCATATTGAAGCTAGTTGCGAAGCAAGTAAAAATCCTGTCTTCTCTAATTTTTATCGTAAGTTTATCTGCACTAGTTATCAAAATTAAACGTTTTTGTAAACAAAGAAAATTTACAAACAAAACAAAGTTAAAAGTGAAGACTTAAAAAATATAATTGTTTTGTGGGTGTGTCAATTAATTTTAATTTTATAAAATTAAAAAAAAAATGGATAATGCTATCGCGGCAGGAAGGATATCTTCTGTTGTTTTTCAACTGTTGTTGTTGTTTTTCAACTGTTGTTGTTGTTTTTCAACTTATGTTTTTCTGTTTAATAACAACTGCCAAATCGAAGCAGATAAATGAGTCGTGTAAACAGCATGATTCACAAACTTGCTTCAGAGAGCGAAGCACGAGATTCAAACTGTCGTGGAAACAGGCTATAAACTGTTGCTGTAGTGACCAGTCACTTGGAAATCTTAGTGTTTAAATCATAAATACTGAAGTATCGCTCATCTCTAGTATGCTTCTACATTGAATATTAATGTTTTCTGTTTAGTAAGGATTTTTGTTTACAGACAAAAAGAAACAAATGTATGGTGTAAGAGCAAAAATAATTTATTTTCTATTTGGAATTTAATCTGAGACATTATCCACAACACGCACTTTTGAATCTGTTTTTGATACCTATTCCGTAAAAAAGGCTCAGTTCGACGAAAGTCAAATTAAATTAAACCGGTAAATACTTTTTGTTTTAAATTTAAATATACGAGGATAAGTTAATAATTTCGTAACTTTTTGAATTTTTCACCTCTTAATTGAAAACACAACACAGCACTTAACCCCAGTCTAAATTTAAAGAGGCTGTATCATTAAGTTCGTGTTTGGCGGCTGTTGTTAATAGACTGGAAAAAAGTGGATTTCGTGCTTTTTTGAACTGATGTCTGGTAGTAGACACCAGACATCAGTTGTAATGGATCCACGCCATATGGGGAATTATTGTGCAGTTTCAGAACCGTGAACCAAATTTAACAAGCCCATTTTTTTTAATAATTGGGCAAATCCCACAGCGTTGTGTAGACATTTCAGTTTTTAATTTTAAGTATTTCTCTTGGCCGAATTTTGAATCTTGAAGCGACATTTTACTACAGTTTCCCAAATTAATTGCAATTTCGATGGGATTCATAAATTGACTAGAGATTTTTGGGGACAAAAAAATTATGCCGAAAAGTATATTTCTATTTTAGTCATCTTTTAATAATTAAACTTCAAGAATTGTCTGTATTTAATTTATTAATAAATTCGAATTTTTAAGATTCTTTACGTTTTATTTGTTTTATAAAATTTAACAAATGAAAAAGCAAAAACGGAATGAAAAACTCAAAAGAAATTAAATCACTCACAAAAAAAGAGTTTTTGTTTTAATAAAAATGGGCGTGGTATTAGTTAAACACATATTTAAGATAATTTAAATTTTGCAAATGCGGCGAAAATGACTGGGGGATTACTATCACATTTACATTATAAAAATGTCATTGCAAAATAAATAGTATTCTTACCAGAGCGTACTAAATACTTACCAAATACAAAATTGATTTTTCAATATTCAATATTTTTACAAACCAAAAAAACATTCTTATAAATAGACCCAAATTATCTTTGCAGAACTTCAGATCGATATAAGAAGAAAACATTTCCAACGTTTACTTTTGGGTGAAATCTCTGTCTTAATAAAAATTTTTTTAATAACATCTAAAAGACAATAAAATTACAAACGCGAGAACAAATGTATAAAGGCCGTGTCAGATAAAACTTTTGCTTTGCGTTGCGTCAGAGTTTCGCTTTGACATTTGAGTTAAAATGTGCGTAAATGTATGAAAGTTGCCACATAAAGCACTTTTGATGCAGCGCAAAGCGAAAAGTTAACCAACATTCAACTTTTTGCGCGCTCTGGCAAACACCTGACTTTTATTATTTGTGTTTGTGTGTGGGCGTAAACAAAAAATTCATGAGTGTTCTCAAAGTTTATTGTGACATACACCACTTGATTTACGCTTTTGCTTTAAAGTTTCAAATGTCACGCAAAGCAACAAAGTTTTATCTGACACGGCCTTTATTTATAAAAACCTGCAGTCTATTTTTTAAAAATTTTGAGCTTAACAGAATTTCTAAAATATTCATAATTCTTTCCTTCTTTAAATTTCAGCCCAATACTCCGGACATAAAACTAATATTACACAGCCCTCAGTATAAATCAAATTAATTGTTAACGTCGGGACGGCGCGAACGCCATTCCCGGCTACCAAAAATTACACGCACGAGTTATTCGCATTAGGAATAATCGCGGAGGTCAACTCAACCGAAAGTGCAATGGCCAAGCCTCACTCCGGGGGAACCGCCTTCATGATCACGGTAACCCCTACGCCAGGTAAGTATGCTTTTCCATTCACAAACTAAACTTCTTATACCATTGCAAGTATTAACACAATGAGAAATATAATAAAATTTAATAAAATAGTGGAACTAGGTGGTTCAGTTTACTCAGACAGTGGTGGTTGTTTGTATATTTTAATAATAAGCTAATGGCATGCTAGTATATTCATAGTACTTGTGTTTGCAGTTTGTTTGTCATGTTATACACACATCTTAGTGCGGTTTTACACACATCAACTTTTGTTGCTCAAGTTTTGTTGTTTCCATTAGAAAGAAAGAGAAGGCTTTATACCCCTTCTCTTTCCTTCTAATGGAAACAACAAAACTTGAGCAACAAAAGTTGATGTGTGTAAAACCGCAATTATAATAACAACGGCAAGCAACAATCTCTCTTGTGTATCTGTTGTTTATATGAATGTTTTATTTTGATAATTTCGATATGCGTTTGCAATTTTTTTAGGTTTAAGTTTTTTCTTAACACCCAATTTACATTGTACGATTTTTGTCGCTGGAATTTTTAGTTCGTTGTTGTAAATAAGGGGTGTAAAGAGAATAGTGGAAGAGTTTCTGTGTTCCTCTATTCTCTTTACACCCCTTATTTACAACAACAAACTAAGAACTGCAGCGACAAAAATCGTACAATGTAAATTCGGTCTAACTAATCACTTACCAAGAGCACGAGTGGTTTATGTGGAATCGAAGCACATGCTTTATGCAGTTATTATTTCTGTTTCATCCATATAAGTACATAGAGAAGAAGTACAAGAGCTACAGAAAATGAAGGCCCACTAATTTGACAGGGGTATATATATAGTTTCGGGAATTTTACCATTTAAAATTAGTAAATTTTGTTTATTTTTCTTTTTAAGTTTTTTCCATGCTGATGTTGTATACCGACTTTTTATGAGCGACGACTTCTAGTCAGTGATTATAAATTTGATAATTACTAAAATTATAATATTAATATCTTCGTTGACGAGCCCCCCTGGAATCTCACCATCAAAACATATGCCAACGGGGGTAAAAGGGAGCCCAGACCCCTTCAAGGCTAGCAGGAGCCAACTGGACAATTCCATTAGATTTCCACAGGAATCAGTAAAGCCCCAGAGTTCAGCTATTTGTCTTTTTAGCCTTTTAGCTGTTCTCTGAAGATACATTCCATCCGCAGTGGTATGATCCACCATCTAGTTATGGCTTACACAGCTAGGTACAGACGTAAATCTTATCACGTATATCTTCGTTGATGAAAAGGAAACTTTTGAATCTGAATCCATCCAGTGTTTGGGTATTTTCTTTGAATATGTATATTCAAGAATTTAAGCTCAAAAGTACTACTTTGAAGGAATATTGGAAAAGTTTATACGCAAATGTAATGCAAAAATGAAACAGGTTCCTCATCAAGCACTCTTCGAAAGTTTGAATATACACTTCGTTCTTTTTTTATGCGGTAGATGCGTTCCAGGGAAATCCGCATATAAAAAAATCGCACAAAAAAAGACATACATTTACATATGTGCAGAATGATGAATACGTTCCATTTATTAAAAAATCGCATAAAACCTAAATATGTAATGTTTTAAAATGCGCCAGAAACCGCATAAAAACGATTTATAAATAATAAGATTAAAATTTTTTTATGACTAGTTCTTTGTAGAGTTCCCTGCAGCCAGACATATACAATTTCAGATCACGTTGGTATTTTAAGGCCTGTTCTACATCATTCTCATTTCAAACAAAAAAATTTTCCAATTTACCGGAAAGTTGAAGGCCTTCCCGAAGTAATTTTTCGTCCAGTGGAGTAAGAAAGAAGATGTTCTTTCGGTTCGCTATCTACTGTTTCGAAATCTTTAGTAGTATCTACCATATTTTCCAAAATATCATCATCATTTAGGGCCTCGTCCACAAGCAATTTTTCTATATCGTGCTCGCCAAAATCATCAAAACCTTCCCCACCTATTTCCTTAGCAATTGGAATAATATGTGGTGTTACTATTGTTGTTCTATTTGATTTATTTCTCTTTGATACGCATTCAGGCCAAGCAGCTTTCCAACATGCATTTAAAGTTTGTGATTTTATCTCGGCAATTGCTAACGCAACATGATCTACACAGTTCAAGATATTAATTTGTTTCTGTCTTCAAAAAAAGTTAATCACCAAAAAAATAAAATTCGAATAAAATTTTTTTTTCTTGCACCGCATAACTCTAAAACCGCATAAAAAGAGAACAAAGTGTATAGCCCTAACCCAGTATAAAGTCGTGGTCCTGATAGAGAACGCAAAATAAAACAATGAAAATGGTGCATATACCATAAATAATAAATGTTAATAACTTCAAACAAATTGTTGTATCAAACAAACTAGATGCTGGTTTGAAGCGACTAAACAAAGATATATTGAAATCGGTAGATGAATGCTTGATCGACACGATATCTTTTACAAAAGTATTAAATACCAATGATTTTGTCAACTCGTCTTAAAAGTGACAAAAGGACAATGCAACATTGTAGTGTGACTGATGAGTTAGTATAGTCATCGCGTAAGTAGTGCAACAAACAGTCTTAATCGCCGACGCATTTGGACATATTATAAGAATATAAAATATCCCAAAATATTGAAATGGGGAATACACAAACTAACGTAGTATTGCAATGTTTAACAATAATTGGTTCACGTTTTATTTGTCTGTCACATACAGTTAAAGTGACTAAGTGACCTTGAAAATAATGCACCACTAAAATGACCTTGCCTTAGTTGTCCGCACATGCTAATCAATGAGCCAGTTCACATTGCATTAATATTTGTTCCGCACAACTTTTGTTATTTCCAAAACACACTAGACTAATTATTTTAGCACAAAATTCTATACGTATACCAAGCTTTGTGTGTATTAGTGCTTTTTATTCATTTCATGTTTGTTTTTCATTCGGTATACACCACCGTATACGCATTACAAAATAAATGTGGCTGGATTAAGTGATGATGAAAAGTTTCTTTCTTATTTTATTTTCTGTAAAATTATTTTTATTCTTATTCGACCTTTTTTATTTTAATTAAATAAAAAATTAATTTTTCCTGAAGAAGCTTTCCATAGGAAAGCGAAATATTGAAAAAATATATCGTTAAAATTTAATTAAAAAGACTGTTTCAAAGATTAAAACATATTTAGGTAAAAAAGATAAAAATAAATATCATAAAATCTATTCATCTACTTTTGAAATCATATTCATATTAACACGACGATAGCCAACTGAAGACTAAAAATCGCTCTGCAAAAAAACACACAAGACCTGTGTTTTCATAAATGCATGTGTATTAGTTTTCTTCTCGTTGTGCGGGGTTGAAGCTGGTAGAAAAATTGTGCTAACCAAAAACTACCCCGCTCACCGAAAATGCCTTCAAACTGCCATCTTAGACCAGCACAACTAATCTAATGTGTACTGGCTCAATTGTATTCATATTGCAACCACCCAAAATATTTATATTTTAAAATAAATTTATTAAAATAACAACAATATGAATTCGATAATTTTTCATGTGGTTCCCATAGATTTAAAGTTTCATTTATAATTTTGCCACTCAAAGACGAGATATTTTAACTCACTCAAAGTTTATGATTGCCTGGTATTTTACTAAGTTAATTCATTAATAAATTAAGTTAAGAGGTTGCGTGTATTACGGAAAAACACTCAACCAAAGTGTATTATTTATTTAAGCTGAGTATTTGTCAAAGAAAACATAGAATAATAAATAATAAATATACGCAAAAGGAAAAATAAAAGTTTTACAATTATTTCCATCTGTAATTGTTATACTAAATACAATATTATATGAAAATAATATAAAATATTTTTAAAATAATGCCCTAAAATTGGAAAGCATAACTGCGTAAACGTATTCAAATATTAAAATGGCAATATATGTATGTATGTATGTATATGTATACAAATTTTGGTTCCCACTTATTTATTTAAAATGTTTCTCTTAAACGTATGAAAAAAAAACCGAAAGCAAAACATTCACATAAACAACAGATACACAAACGAGATTATTGCTTGCCGTTGTTACTATAAGATGTGTGCATAACATGACAAACAAACTGCAAACACAAGTACTATGAGTATACTAGCATGCCATTAGCTTATTATTAAAAAAATACAAACAACCACCACTGTCTGAGTAAACTGAACCAGCTAGTCCCACTATTTTATTAAATTTCATTATATTTCTCATTGTGTTAATACTTGGAATGGTATAAGAAGTTTAGTTTGTGCAGAGAAAAGCATACTTACCTGGCGTAGGGGTTACCGTGATCATGAAGGCGGTTCCCCCGGAGTGAGGCTTGGCCATTGCACTTTCGGTTGAGTTGACCTCCGCGATTATTCCTAATGCGAATAACTCGTGCGTGTAATTTTTGGTAGCCGGGAATGGCGTTCGCGCCGTCCCGACATTAATTATAAATTTGCAGTAAAATGAAATAGCAGAATTGACTGTTCTACATTTTTGTGAATAGCAAAAATATGCGGATGTCGAAGAAAAGACGTATCTACACTTTTTGTTACTTTTCAGGCTTTTAGGAGAAGTAAAAAACGGAATAAAACCTTAAGACCTTAAGTTACAAAAAACATTTATATTGCAATTTTTATTCAAAACAAGCAACAAATTCAATTCTGGCTTCCTTAATTAGTTGAACAAATTGAGACGGCGGCAAGTTAGTTTATTTGTTTTTTATTTATTTTTCTCTCTATAAGGGAAATGGGTTGCATCACATTCCATTTGCGTATGGCGGCCACTTATTAAATACTTCTGTTCAATTGTTATTTCGGTTTCTTTTGAAAAAGTCAACAAGGCGTTAGACAAAACAGTATTACGATTTTGGTGAAAGCAGCCATCCGAGTAAATAATAATGTGATGGGTTTCAGGCGATCGGGCATGAAAATTCCTTAAGTGCATTATAATACATATAGCAAAAACGGAAAAGACTAGATTTCCATCCGTTTCGTTCCATACATAATTATCTGATTCATGCGTTACAATATTATAGACAGTAAAGTTATGTAGTTGAAGCTTCATTTTATAATATGCAGTGCTCGCGTTTAGTTGAGGTACTAATTTAACTGCCTGCGCATTCATACATAATACTGCACATAGACCGGATTCAGCATTTTTTATATAGTTTTGCTTTTCTAAACGCATTTTTTTGATTTCTTCTCTATGTTTTTCGTATTGCTCATCCGAAACATTATTAGCTTTATGTGATACGCATAAATTGCACTGATCTTTTCTAAAAATCGAATAATTTAATTTCCTTATTAATTGCGCAAATATTGGGTACGACAACTTTAGGTCCCCATTTTCTTTTTCAGATTCACACTCGTCGGCATAAAGCTTGTAAAATCTCCTGATATGGGGAAAAATCCGATTCGAAGTAAAGCTTTTTGCTATCTTTTCTACAATAATGGGACTCCATTTTTGGCAACTCCTCTAGCCATTTTTTTAGAAAGTCACGTCGTTTTTTGTTGTGCTTACCTGTTACTGATGATCGTTTAGCATTTTTGCGCAAATTTAAAGCTTTATCGGGACTGCATTGAGTACCGTGTTTACCGTCACCGCTAATCCAATTTCGAACAATCTTTTCCTTTACTCCTAGTTTTGAAAAAAACATTTCGCGGCACAATTGTAATCTGTTTGAATTATGACTCAAGAAATATGATATGGACTGATTTCGTCTCGAATTTTCAGACGTATTCCTTTTTGTCTCAGAAAAGCTTCTAATACCTGCAACATACTGCTTCTTTTGCTTCCAGGACATCTCTCAAAACAAACTAAAAATTTCTTTTCGCGTGGACTCATTAAACGTCGAACACTTGCTCACCGCACTTTTTATACAAAATCGTGATGAACATAGCTCTCCTAATTGCCTAGAATGTTTTTGACAAAGTTCTTTTTTTGATATACCCAAATATTGCTGACCTTCCATTCTTTTTTTTATTTACATTTTGTTTCCATTTGGATTTGTTAGCAGTATTTTTCCTCTTCGGAACATCGTCTGAATCAGAATTTTCTTTTGCACAATTCATGTTATTAAAACTTTCAATAGTAAAACTCATTCCAACACAAAAACTTAAATTGAACTGACACACAAAAAACAAAAACGCACCGACGAAAGCAACGTAGCACAGAAACTATTTTTGTGCTAGACAAATTCGGGGAAATCCCTTTTTTTAAGTAAATGCAAAAGCAAAACCATAAGAATAGCTTAGCGAATTTTTGAGTACCATAGAAAATGTATGGCAATTTCTTTTTAGTTTTTTTTACTCTACTCTAAATTCAACTTTAAATGACTTAGGGCTTTTTTCTTTAAAAAAAAAAAAATTTAAATGAGATATGGCTTTTTTTAATAGGACTATAAATCCGTTATTTGCAATCATAGCCCACTATTTTTTTAGGGAAGGTGTATTTGACAGTGGTCTACAAGAATACATTAAAAACGCATTTCAAAAAAAATGTAGATACGCCTTTTCTATATTAGGCCAACGATGTATAAAAATGGCTCCATTTATTTTTTTTTACTGCAACTTGCATTTTTATATCTCTGTAAGTTGTTAGTTAGTTAGCACTAAATGTTATATATATATATATATATATATATATATATACATATATATATATATATATATATATATATATATATACATATATGAAAGTTTATTTTTGAGTTTCCCAAGTATTAAGTCTACCTTTTCTATAAGAATTTATATTTTTAATCTGTAGCATTGTTTTTAATAAAAGACTTTTTGTTTTAATATTTTAATTCAAGTTTTCTATTTATTAACTTTGTTCAACAAGGAGCAGTTTTGCTCAACTTGGAGCAAGGTTGTAGAATTAAAAATAATTGATTCGTTTAAATCGTAGTCGTTTAAATACCGACTATGCGAAGGCTGTATGTAACTAGTCGAGTAAGAATAGAAACTCACACATTCTACCTACCCTTAACTATATTTACTATATACATAAGTCGTATTGATCTAACCAGGCAATCATAAATTTAGATGGTATCATAAAATTCATGATTGAGTGGTTGGTTGTCCAATATATTAAAATTAATAAAATTAATTTTGTTTTAATATTATTAATACTAATGCTATGAAGTAGTACATATTAGTTATAAGTACTATTATTTGGGCGAAAAGTGTAACGTGATCTAATGGTTATTGCATTTATTTTGGGATTGTTTTCCACAAAATAAATGTGTCACATGAAACGCACCGATAAGCATATGCAGTCGGACCAACAACAACACAAGATAAGTATATACTTGTTGAAGGCGATTTAGTCATCAAATGCATGCAAAATATAGCAACAACAAATATGTGTGCATTGCCAGTGCATTGTGCACTTGAGTACATAATTTGACTTAAACCTTTTATTGTGACAATACGTTGTGTCTACGACTGCGTGTGTAAATATTTGCTATTAAGGTGGTTCCACTACAAATCATCATACAGACTTTTTTTGCCCAACAGCCAAATTTATTTTCTTAATCATGATACTAATATTTTCTACATTAGGGAATATAATTTCGTGGAGGTTTTGGTGTTGTTTCCTCTTCGCCTTCCGGCTCAATAGCTTCGACAGCTAGAGCTGTATACCTGTTAGCGGATGACGGTGTAGTGGGTTGATTTAAAAAATGAGATCATTTGCGTAGATATAATTTTGGTGATTCATCTAATTTACGTTAAGTTGGACCTTTTTGCCAAATACCATTTTCATCTTCACTGCTTTCTTCACTTAAATTTACTTCACCAGTGCTCATTCTGGCTGTAAATCAATGATTAAGTTCTTATTGTTTTTTATTATCGATTCTCTTATTGTTATTTGTTGCTGTTCAAACAAAATGTTTTTATAGCTTTGATATTAAAAGTTTTTTGCACTGAAAATTGTTTTTGTTTTCTTTTGCAACAACGGGCCGCGTAACAAAATTTATTAATCTTAATTTAAAATTTCTTAGATTCTCCATGTCAAATGGATCTTCCGATTAAATCATACTCTCCGTCAGAAGTAAAAAACGAAATTCTTAAATTAAACAACTGCAAATCGCCAGGTTATGATAAAATTGACTCGTTGGTAGCTAAGCATTTGTCTAGGAAATCTATATTGTATTTGACTCTTATTTTTAATTCCGTAATGAGATTATCTTATTTTCCTTACAATGGAAGTGTGCGGAAATTATTATGGTTCACAAGCCCAATAAGCCAGAAAATCAGATAACTTCATACAGACGTTTTCAAAAGTATTTGAAAGATTATTGTCTTATCGTTTGCTACCACTTTTGGGTAAGGAAAACATAATTTCGGACTACCAATTTGGATTTCGCCATATACACGGAACTCCGGAACAATGCCATAGAGTTGTTGATATAATTGCGAATGCTCTTGAAAGAAAAATGTACAGCTGCGCTGCATTTTTAGATGTTAAACAGGCATTTGATAGGGTTTGGCATGAAGGTCTCTTGTTTAAGCTCAAATCATTTCTATCAACGCCAGTATACTTAAGTCTTATTTGCAGGAAAGAACATTTTATGTCAAGGTGGATGATGAAATGTCTGAAATTTGTCAAATGAACTCAGCACACAAAAAGTTGAATGTTAGTTAATTTTTCGCTTTGCTTTGCGTCAAAAGTTATTTATGTGGCGCCTTTCATATAACTACCGTGCATTTTAACTAAAATGTCAAAGCGAAAACTCTAAAGCAAAGCAAAAGTTGTATCTGACACGGCCTTAAATGTTATTTGCTTTAATTTATGTGTATGCGTATGTTGGAAGCTTATTTTGAGCTTCCCCAAGCCCTAAGTATTAACTAACTACCCTACCTTTTCTATAAGAATGAATCTATATTTTTAATCTGTAGTATTATTTTTAATAAAAGGTTTTTTTGTTTTAATTTTTTAATTCAAGTTTTCAACTTATTAACTTTGTTCAACAAGGAGCAGTTTTTATTAAACCTCTACTTGGAGCTAGGTTGGTTGTAGAAGTAATAATAATTGATTCGTTTAAATCGCAGTCGTTTAAATACCGACTATTCGAAGGCTGTATGTAGTAACTAGTCGAGTGATAATAGAAAGAAAAACGCACACATATTTACTATATAATTCGTATTGGTTTAACCAGGCAATCATAAATTTAGATGGTATCATAAAATTCATGATTGAGTGGTTGGTTGTCCAATATATTAAAATTAATTTTGTTTAAATATTATTAATACTAATGCTATGAAGTAGTACATATTAGTTATATGCAAGTATTATTATTTGGGCGAAAAGTGTAACGTAATCTAATGGTTATTGCATTTATTTTGGGATTGTTTTCCACAAAATAAATGTGTCACATAAAACGCACCGATCAGCATATGCAGTCGGAACAACAACATTTAGTCATCACATGCACGTAAAATATAGCAACCAATATGTGTGCATTGCCAGTGCATTTCACTTGAGTAAATTGACTTAAGCCTTTTATTGTAAAAATATGTTGTGTCCACGACTGCATGTGTGAATATTTGCTATTAAGGTGGTTCCACTACAAATCATCATACGGACATCTCCTTTCCCTAAAGATTTATAATAAAACTCTTTTTGCTCAACATCCAAACTTAATTTCTTAATCATGATACTAATATTTTCTACATTAAGGAATATAAATTCGTGGAGGTTTTGGTGTTGTTTCCTCTTCGCCTTCCGGTTCAACAGCTTCGACAGCTAGAGCTACATATCTGTTAGCGGATGATGGTGTAGTGGGTTGATTTAAAAAATGAGATTGCGTAGATATAATTTTGGTGATAAATCTAATTTACGTTTAGTTGGACCTTTTTGCCAAATACCATTTTCATCTTAACTGTTTTCTTTACTTAAATTTACTTCACCAGTGCTCATTCTGGCTGTAAATCAATGATTAAGTTCTTATTGTTTTTTATTATCGATTCTCCTATTATTGCTGTTCGAACAAAGTGTTTTTATAGCTTTGATATTAAAAGTTTTTTGCACTGAAAATTGTATTTGTTTTCTTTTGCAACAACGGGCCGCGTAACAAAATTTATTAATCTTAATTTAAAATTTAAAAATTTAAAATAAAATTTAAATTAAATTAAATTATTTTTCAAATTAAATTATTTTTCTCGCAGATTGTTTGACTCGACTTTCAATAGCACACTGAGGAAAATATGTTTTAAAATTAAAATAAATTGATTATTCATTTTTGTTAATCAAAAGGTTGTTACCAAAGGGATTAAATTTCTATAAGATTGTTAAATAAACAAGTTTAATATTTTTCGATATGTGCTTGGATTTTTGTTAAATCGAGACTCACAACCATGCTTTCTTTCTTTCTTTAAATTAAATTTAAGCAAATGCTAAATAACCGTCTTGAATGCTCACAAATGTCTCATTTTACCATGAATTTCTATTCTATTTACCTATGTAAAGTATTTTTCTAAAAAAAACAGCAAAAAAAAAACTTTCGCGAAATTGTGGGATTTAGGAAGGTGAATCTTACTTTGCAAGAATTCAGCATATTAAAGTGAAATTAACAAAATTTATATAATTTTAAAAATAAATATTATACCGATTTACTCCGATTGGGCTAAATTTCTGACAGTTTTTTCTCGTCAAGTCTTACAAAACCCAAAAAATAATTTCAATTCAAATAATTAGTTAATTTGTCAATATAAAAGTTACGTTAATAAGATTCAAAAGATAAGTTATATTTATAACTGCAATAAAAATTATAAGTGTTATTTTAATATAAATTCTGATGTTGGTAAGCACTTCAATTATAAAAATAAATGATATTTCTAGTTAATTGGCCTTCTTAATATTTTATAATAATTTTTTAGTGCATATAACTATAAAGCTAAAATTTGTTGTAGATTTGTTATTTTCAAAATTTTAATTTATTTCAAAAGTCCTTCGTATCAGAAAAGAAGAAAAATCATTCATTCATTTATTATTGATTTATTAAATTGTTTATACACTTTGCTATTCCTGAAGATGCCATATGATTTTTCTTCAAATAAAATTTATTTAATTTTTATATAAAGACCTTGCACTTAAAAAAATTATTTATAAAATATAATTATAATATTGACATAATTGTATAATGAAAATTTCTTAACCAATGATCGAAGACTTATTATTATTGTAATTACAACAAGTAAATTAGGATTAAAAGATAATTATTTTGCGATTTTATTTGCATTCAGCTGATTGATTTGCAAAATAGTTATAAATATAAATAATAAAATTAAATAATAAATTAAAGTGGACCGCTTGGAATAGTGATATTGGTCACACATAAAATATAAAAACTTAACAAGGTGATACTCCCATTAGTTCGGTTTGCGATATAAATTGTAGATATTATTGGGAGAGGGATATAAATTAAGTTTGGAGATGGATATGGAGAATTCTCGTGTACTGGGGCTGGCTTATGTGACTGCCGGCGATATTACTTTGCCAGCTATTGCTGGTGTTGTAGTATTTTTCCTTTCACTTGAAATAACTGTTGGTTTTTTTGAAGTAATTGTTGCTGTGGTTGTTGTGGCACCTGCTGATTTAGTTGGTTGGTTATAATCCAACAACTATGAGGGGATAAGGGAGCTTCCATATTTCCTTGAACTTTAGAATCTTTAAAAAAGTTTTGAGTATGTGACTGCATAAAAATCTGATGTGGAAAAGTATTTTGAAGAACAGCATTTATATTTCTAAATGATAGATTAACCTGATGTGTGTTTTGCTATGGGCTTGGAAGCTGTGACGAAAACAGATGAGAACCAGCATGAAGCAAGTTTTGACTGTTGGCATGAGTTTGTTGATTTTTCTTGAATGGAACTGCTTGATCTTGGCATGCTAGTGTCTGTTGTCGTTTACGTGGCTAAAAAGTAACATATATCAAATTAAACATTTGCCCAGATGGATTTACGAATTCAACAACATTTTGCAAATTTGTTAAATTTAGGTTTCCTTCGCCTGAAATCATTTTCTCGCCCTTATTTCGATGATGTGCAGTATAACCGGAATCATTAATTTCATTTAGCGTTTAATGGACTCCTGGTAAGAAAATTGTTAAAGCTCAGGTAGGATTTTTCACTTCTGTTTTTTCAAACATGATTTGATCTATGTTTTAATATCCCAAGAATAGAAATGATCATTTGGCTGCATAGCACAAAAAAGAAATTTCTGTAACATTCTTTAAGGTCAAATAAACGAGTTACCAGAACTTTTGCATTCAGACACCATATGTGTCTGTTACTGAATATGTAATGCTTGTGAAAATTTCAAGTATCAAGTATTATTAAGCAAATTAAATTGAACGATTATTTAAAAAAAAAAAAGAATTATATAAGAATGCAATGAATTGCGTACTTCCATTTAAATATTAATAATAATCTTTCATATTGATCGATAACTTTTTATCATGTTTTATTGGTTGAATACAATTCTCATTTAATAAATTGTGTTTCAGCACTGGTGCACAATGCAAGTTATAACGAAATGACCACATGGATATGCTTTATACAATTCCGATTATGATGTTTATTTTCAGATCGCCTGTATTTTGTTGACAATATCAGCCATTTTGGGTTGTCAGTTTGTTTTTGACAGATAAAAAGGTTAGTCGTGTATGGTGTGCTCTTCGACTTTTTACTATTCGAAAAAATGGATCAAAGAAACTGTGTTAAGTTTTGTGTAAAAAATGAAATTAAATGTGCAAGGAAATTTAAAATGTTGACTGCGGCGTTTGGCGAGTCTACTACGAGCAGAACAGAAATTCAGTTGTGGTATAACCGTTTTAAGGAAGGCCGGGAAGATGGCAATTAGAGGTTGCTGATGATGTTCGGCTCATGTCAACCAATTTTTACGGATTTTTTAGGCGTGAAACGTGCGGCAGCGATGATTGTTCCAAAATTGCTGAATTTTTAGCAGCTGTTGAATATCGTCAACGACGATCCAGATTTGCTCAAAAAGGTCATAACTGGTGACCAATCCTGGGTGTATGGCTATGACATTGAAACCAAAAATGCACGTTGGGTCAAATGTGAAGGATTTTCTCACTGCGTTTTTCGATTGCAATGGCATGCTGCATCATGAATTCTTGCCACAAGGCCGTACGGTCAATAAGGAATACTACCTTGAAGTTTGCGCGAAGCAACTCGTCAGAAACGCTCAGAATTGTGGAAAAACCAATCATGAATTTTGCACCAGCTTACACATCGATGCTTGTGCGTGAGTTTTTGGCCCCGTACCGTAATCCTGCCTCAACCTCCGCATTCACCGGTTTTGGTCCCCGCTGACTTTATCCTCTTCCCAAAACTGAAGACACCGATGAAAGGAAAGCGTATTGCTACAATTGAGCTGATGAAAGAAAAATGGAAAGAGGAGCTGTTGGCGATACCAAGAAACGAGTTTCAGAAGTGTTTCGAGGATTGGAAAAAACGCTGGCATAAGTGTATTGTATCTGATGGGGATTACTTATTGATAAATAAATATTTTTGGAAAAAACTAAAAATACATCAGCAGAATAAAATATTTATACTTAAAATTTTGTCGTGTTAGAGGTAAATAAAGATCTTAAACGCAACGCGGCATTTTATTCCTCAAAATTAATACTTTTCTAAATTTTGACCCACAGCACAATTGTGCTAAAGACACACATTTTCTTATACATTTAACAGCGAGGAGGGCCCATTTTGAGTAATTTTTTTTTCTTTGTACCTTGGACAAAAATTATGGATGGTATACTTAAAGTTTATTATTATTGCATTAATGCAAATCACAAGGTCTTTTTGTTAAATTGGTTATACATCTTTTCTTTTCCTGGTGTTGCCTCCCAAAGGCGCGGCGAAATATTGAAAACAAAAATAATAATTATCTTAATTTGCATATAAAGACCTTGTGCTCAAACAATAAATTACTTATATAAATAATGAAACGAAATGACCACAGGAACTAGCTTTATCACCAATAATCAGAATAATGTTAGCGATTTATAAAAAACAATTACAGATTCTTTTGAAAGTACATATAAATTATTGCTCTGCTGTGTTTTGGATACAAATCAAGCATTCGATAAAGTTTGGGGCGAAGGATTACTTTATAAAATAAAATCTACTCTTTTTGCTCCATTTTATTTTTTCTTTTTAGAAAAGTCATTGTTTCTCGACCCAGTTTACACATGACACAATGGCAACTTATTACCGGCAGATTAAACGCAATTTTATCCTCCAAAAGTTTACTATGTGCAGTCTCCGAATCTCCTTAACGAAAGCTCGATAATTTTCATCTCTGGTTAACGGAATGGTATATTGTAGTAAATACTGAAAAATCAAAAAATCATATAACATTCACAACTAGAAGAGAAATGTGTCCACCTGTATATCTTAACAAAATAAAAATTCATAGAAGAGAAACTATAAAATACTTAAGTCTTTACATGGACGGAAGATTAGCATGGAAAGCTCATATAAAAGCAAAAAGAAAACAATTGGATAATAAATTTAAACAAATGTATTGGCTACTTGGGCGTAAGCCTCAACTTTCCCGAAAAGCAAAGTTTTTTTTTAATTAAACTATTTTGAAACGCAGTAACTCAAATATACTTTCTATCTAAAGCTTTTCGATCAATTGCAAACGTTGCGTTTTAAATAATTAATCAAAACATCATTTGTTAAACATGAATTAAAAAAATACAGCTCTAACTACTTAAATAGGCTTATCAACCATGATAACGTATTGACAACTCCACAACTTGACGAGACGGATAAATTGAAAGACTAAGAGGAAAACATGTATTAAATTTACTTTTTATATATACCCCCCGGGGGCACATATATGGTCTTAATGGAGAGCTACTATGTAGACCTGTGCAACTGGGTGAAAAAGGGAGCCCAGTCCCCTGAAGTCAGCAGGGGTACAACTGGAAACTCCACTTTATTTCCACGGGAATCAGTGACCAGCAGAGTTCCGTTATATGTCTCTTTAGACACTTAGCTGTTCTCTGACTGATTATTGAGGTTGGCCATTTATAGGAGTATCGTCGTGGTTGTGGATTCGCGGCCCCATATCAGTCTATGGTTCTATGGTGGCCGGGTTCATTTCACCTTTAATAACACCTACCTGGTGAGCATGCTTGACATGTGTTCTGGACAGGAGTTGGAAAGTCTCCAACTTTTAAGCAAGGAGTGATGATTTGCAGCCCTGCTCTGGAATCATCGAAGTTGCAACTAGAAAGTTCTGTTGCATAGAATTATAACTTCGGCTTCCTAGGACGAGCATGACGTTCCAAATTATGCAGTGGTTTGATTCACCATCTGATTAAGGCTTCATGGCCAGGCGCGGATGTAAATCTAATCCCACGTTACCTTTTATATAATACTTTTATAATCATTATTATATTACTTAGATTTACAATTTTACTTCCAATGAGGAAACAATAGCATATGTTATTTTTTTACGGTCAAATTTGTTTATTAATGTAAACTTGATTGTAAAGAAATACAAAACAAATTGATTTTTGAATTTTCGGCTTAACAAAGTTTTTCAATTTCATTTGAAAAATAATTGTATAAAAAGTGTTATTTAAATAAAACAAATATTTTTAAAAATGCCATCTTTGGATAAAATTTATTCCGAAAATTTTGGAAAAATAGTAATTAAAAAAAAAATTATTCAATATAGTAAAACATGGATTTTTTGATAACTTTAGATGTTTTGATAAAATGTCGATTTTTAAGGTGGAAAAAATATCCCAAAACAGAGCAATTAGCGCATTTTTATATGACACTGATTAACGTAAAGAATTTTACAAGTTTCATAAGTTCTTCTTTCGGAATATGTATTTCATGGGCTATCAAAAAAATTTATTTATCCTGCCAAAACACAATACAGGCAAGACTTAAAAATATCGAAACAGTTTTTCATTATCTATGCCATGAGAAATCAGGTATGGACCATCAAAAAACCAAAAAAAAAAAGAAATATCTACCACTATAGATGTTATTAATTCTACTACAGCACTGCAATGTGGCCAAATATAAAAATATTTCCTTAAAAATAAAAGTCTTGTTGGCGCACACACACACACACTCGCATAAAGTTATTTTCCACAAATATTCCTTAACTGACTTGCGCTGTTGTTCCTTATTTATACTTCCTTAAGGAGTAATATTCGGATCTACGCAATTTGTTGATAACTAAATAAGACTTATTTGGCTATATCTGCTCCAAATTCTTGTTATTAACGAAAATGTAAGCATTTTAAAATTCTTATAAAATTTTTATATTAAGGTCAATATTTTTATGTGATCACAAATTAACGAACTTTTAAATTATAATTAAATTTTCATGTAAAATTCGAGTTTTAATAAAATTTATATTTATATTATTCCTATCTTCTCCAATTTTTATTATTTATTATTTACGAATTTAGACTTTTAATTAAATATGCATATATAAGTCGAAACCTATCGTCTCTAGCAGAATTAAGAGCTCAATGGTGCAGTTTTCCAAACTGCTATCGTAAGTGAATTACCACTTTGAACTGTGACTTTCACCAAGGCCGTTATTATATTATGTTTACTTAATTCCTAAAGCTAAACTTTCATAGCTGTCACAGTAACTGGAACAGAACTGCAATTGTAATCCCGAGTATATTTCCCGAGTGCAGTTCTCCGATAAAATGATAGGTAATTACTTTAGCTAAGCAAAGGCCGTTACTATGCTTAAAATAGCTCTATGAACTTACAAACCTAAGTGTTACACCTCACACTGTAGAAATTTGTGAAACCCTTCCATCCTCTCCACCTCTCCAGAGCATGCAAGTCACATATAAATATAAAACTTATTTTTGATTTTTAATTTGTTGGAATTAAAATTTATATTTCTTAGTTTTATTTATTTTACATACAATAATATTAAATAATGCGTTTCTTTTAATAAAGAAAATAAAAGATATTTAAATTGTATTTTGTTTTTATTGTTTATAATTTTCACTTTTTTTCCATTAATGCTAAACTAAATATACATTTCTTTATTTATAATTAAAATGAGAAAATAATACCATAAAGAACAGTTAATTAAATTCAATTTACAATTTTTATTTTTTTTTTTTTTGTGAATCTAAAATTTATTTCATTTTACAATAACTTAAGATCTTTAAAACCTAAAATTATAATTTTTTATTAAGTCAAATGCTAATATTCATTTAAAACGGAATTCATTTGACTGATTTTTATGGTAGATATTTTCCAAACTTAATATAACTAATAAAAAAATTATGTTTGTTTGTTGTATTGTGTGTGTTTTTTGCATATGTTAGACATTTGCTGATATTAAAATATGTTAAAAATATTTATAAAATTTAAGATTCTATTTAAAAAACAGTAAAATAAAAATGTTAAACTAAAAATTAAAAACTATATTATATTCAAATAAAATGTAACAACAAATTTAATTTAAAAATAAAATAAAAAAAAAATACAAATTTAATTATCGCTTTTGGTTAAACAGAACATAACCAACTAATAAATAATACAATAGTTCTTTTTACAGCATACAAATAAACGTTACGACTTTTAAATAGGAAAACCAAATTAAAATAAACCAAATGACGTGTCAATGTGGTACGTGTATTTTACTATGATTGTTTATGTTTAAAAAATTTAACGATTTTATATGTTATGATTATTCTTTTTATTTTTCATGTGATTTATTTAACATAACTTTTTGCTTTCTTCATCTAGATATATATTTTTTATATAATTTTATATGCGTTTTTAAATTTTTTTAGTATTTTGTGTGTCAAAGTTTAGTTTTTCTTTTTAACTGCTTTCAAATGTATTTTTATTTGCTTTGTCTTGGTTTGTTGTTGTTTTCAGAATGAATTGTTTTGGTGTTTTTGGTTAAAGTTTTTCTTTTTCTTTTTTTGTTTTAGTTTAATAATAATTGGTATGTAGGTGTTAATAAGGATAAGGGAATGGAGATATTTTTATGTGGAATATTTACAGGGACATGTTGTTACGACGCCCATTAACTTTATTAACTAAATTGCAAATTTTTAAGGCTGGTCCAAGTTTAAGACCCATATATTTCATCATCATTTCAGAGGTTAACAATAACAAGGCTTTGCCATCAATTTCCTGCAAGTGAAATAAGAAAACACATTAAATTAGGGTTTATGCAATTTGGAATAATATATTGAAGTAATAGATGCTTGTACTGGGTTATCTATTTTAATAACCTCTACAAAGCAGAAACCACTTTCGGAATGTAATGCGTTTAATAAATATATATTTTGTATGTTTATTAGCAGTATCAAGTTCTAATTTTCTAGCTATTCCAGATGTGATTATTTCGAACAATTTATGGGACTTCCTTTACTTTTAAATTTAATATATTTTCTTAAATTTTTTATTAATCAGAAAAGTTAAACTCGCGTTACCATTGGGCTTTGTTTTATTTTTTGGACTTGTGGGCAAATTTCTCTCTGTCGGACTCACATTGTAGCGCACATTAACGTCACGTGTTTACGCCTTAGTTAAGTAAGCATAAAATTTAACGAAATTACTACAGGGTATTAAATAAAAAGTGAGAACCTTGCAAATTAAAAAAATATACAAAACTGCTATAAACCCTCAAACCCTCGTAAGAAAACAAAACAATGAATTACAATGGGAAAGTATAGCTATATCGCCTATCAGTGGATTTTTTTTCTAAATTTTGTTCTGAAAATTATAGATACATAAATTTAAAACAATTGAATTATAAATAATTAAAAAAAAAACAGAATACAAAAATGTTTAATTAAAAATCCTGAGATTTTACCGGATTGAAGTTTTAGTCAACTTTTACGTATAAGCTAAATTTATATACCAATGGATTTTATTTTAATAATAACGTAATTCCAAAAAAAGGAGATTCGTTGAAGAATCACAAGAGAGATAAAGGTGTGATTTGATGTGTCAAACAATTCCTGCAAACTAATAGCACACCGTTTTCATAACTCATACAACATTAATTTCGAAATTACATTACAAAAGCATCTAAGAAATTTCGCGAGAAATCATTGCACTAGCATTCCGTTCTAATTACATATATTGAATTGTCAAAAATATAATTACAGGAAGTAACAAGCTGCCACACACACCAACATATCAGTGCCGTATTTTAATTTTACGGTGATCAATATCGTTAGTTTAAGCAACTGCCGCCTGACACAATTGGCAAAAATTTCTTTTAATTTTAAAACTTTACAAAGATCACAGTAACTAAGTAATATTTTTCTAGGAGGTTCATAATTATTGCATATTTTATTTTTATTTGAATATTTAGGCTCCCCATATAATTGCAGTTTCAGGATTTTTTAAAAAAGCAAAGGCACCAATAAAATCACATAAATAGCGTTAACAACTTACATGTTTCCTGAAGAGATCACCATGTACAGCTAATGAGCTATCATTACTTTCAATAAATTGTATGACTTCCTCAATTGACCAGTCCGCAGGATGGGAGCGTAATGGCGGTAATGACGCTGGCGTCGCGACTACCGCGCTTACAGAACCGTTTGTCGCATTTACATGCTGTATAGGTATTGTTACTGTTGGGACATATGTTGATGTGGAAGGAATAACAGCAGTAGCAGCGGCTGCCGTAGACGAAGCAGATTGAGAAGCGCAAAACGGCGTGGATACTGATGTAGGTAACGAAGCAGTTGATGACAATGTGGAAGGAGATTTATATGTTGTTGAGGCGGTACCTGTATTTAGTGCCGTCATATTGGATTGTTCTGGATGTACTTCGGCAACAAGAGGTGCTAAATATTTAAAATTCGAGTTTGAGGTAAGTGTAGAATGTTTTTGTTCATCCGGATGATTGTTGGCAACCATAGTTGCTGATGTTGTACCCGTTACTGTAGCAATACTATTAACAATATTACCACCTAAATGGTGAATTCGTATTTGTCTTAGAGCCTGAACTGGTGAAGCGTTCTGTAAAAATTATGGTAATAATTTTTTTAAGTCTTACAATATTTCAATTTATGTTAAAACTTACCTGTACGCCATTTGTGTTGCTGGTGTTTGGTTCAGTTTTAATCTGAACATTTGCCAGCACGTTATTATTGTTGCTGCTGTGGGTACCATTTGATGTTGGCTGATTTGAAATACCACTTACTGCGGTACTACTATTGTTACTACTTGTGGTAATTGTATTATCTGTTTGCTTCAGTTGTTGCTTAACCGAAGAGACTGTACTATTGTAATGCTGGGAAGGTTGATTATTTGTATTATTCAAATTTAACTTTGCTGTTGATACAGATGTTGATGATAACGACAACGCCGCAGATGTTGCAGATACTAAAGGATTTGTGGTAGATGTTGCCTGTATAATAGTCTTTGCATTATCAAAATTATCCACGGCAATATTTGCTGTAGTCGTTGACGTCGTCACTTCTTGCTTAATGTTAATTTTCTCTGCACTACCTGGTGTTTTGCTACGTTTTTCTGGTACCGCTGCAGAAATGCTTTCACCGGCTGCTTGTGTTATCTGTCTTTTCTTTGTATTTGCACATTTTTCACAGTCCTCTGTATCAGGTGAAAGTGAAATTAGGTTTGGACATGCCCTGCATGTTGTACATAGTGTTTCAATAAATTGTGCCAGACTCTCATCGTCTTTCATGCGTAATGGTGACGGAATTTTAACCTGTAGTAAAAGAGAATCAATTGAAAATTAAAGAATAATGCTACTTACACTGAAATTATTATATTTTTTCAATAAGAAAATGTAATAATTCTGTGATTAGAGATATATATTTGAACCACGAAAGCTACTGTTTAATAAAATGTATTCAATGTAAACTACTAGGTCGCTGTTCATTATCCTAATAACCTATATTTATAAATAAAATCACTGCAAAACGCACCGTAAAATTTTTTCCGGCCGCAGTCACAATATGAACATCACCCTCTAACGCAAATAATAATTTAGACAATTGTTGGGTATCCGTACTCGCTGCTAATACCTCTTGCAAACATAGCTTCGATAAAGTCTGATGCGTAGGACCGGTTACCATCGAAGGAAGCTTTGAGCTATTAATAAATGGACCACCTTTGCAGTTGGTATGAAAATGTGCTGTTACGGGTGAGGCTGGAACCATAGCGTCCGTTTCTTGGATAAAAGTGTATCGCTGACGTGGACTACGATGTTTACTCGAACTCGAATCCATGCGGGATTTATGACCGGGCGGTTGCATAGGATGACAACTACGGGCGCACCAACCTACCGGGAAAATATCCCGAGATTTGTAACTGCACCAATAGTCAAACGCTCCACGCCACCCATCGAAAGTCACATGGATTTGGTCGTCTTTAATCGCATCAACTGTTGCACAGCAAATCAATTGAGGATTTTTTTTGTCGACCGCCTCGAGCTTTTGGCCCACCTGAAAGAGATTTTCTGGCGGATCTGCTGGTTCCGGTTGGAAAATCTCTTCCGGTGCTACCATGGCATTATTTAAAATTTTGCAGAGGTAACCGGGCCAGCTGGAGGCATTCATGCGAAAGCCAAGTGGTGGTTGCAACATGCCGCCATTCTTTTCACAATGACCAATGGCATGAATCTCATTCGAGTCAACTAAACGCCAAAAGTCATTTTGGCTGTCACTGCCATCAAGACGCAAGCGTAATCGAGAACCAAGAACACCCACCACAGTAGCAATACATGTGGAGGTAACGTTTCGTGGATCTAAAGCTTCCAATTTCATACCAATCTTGAAATCATTCATGGGTGGATTTAGGGCTTGTTTAAAACACTCAGCTGGAGCAGCTTCGCTTCCAGTTTCCTATCAAGAAAAAAAAAATGAAATGTTATAATTAATATTCATTTTTATAATAATAACTAATTTACCTCCAAGTATGCATCCCAATCAAAAACATGAAAACTTTCATATTGAAATGGTCCTGTAGGTGTACAAGAACCTCCACCTCCCACATTTTTTCCAGCGTTTGTTCCGTCTATACGGGTACCGTTATTGAGGGAACGTGTAGATCCATTTTTCTTTTGATGCTTATTCATACATAATAAGGAACAAAAGTCTTTATTAGGCGCTCCTTCGCGAATAACATTGTCACATTGAGCACATGCCCCTTTGCTGTAGGCTTTTCGAAATTCGGCTATACACGTTTCTGAACAAAATTCTTTTTTGCCATTTTGTGTAGGCAAAACATATTGCAATGGTTGTTTGCATTCTCCGCACCAAGTACACGTAGCCCGTTTAGCGGGACGGCCTCGCGACCTTGGATTTGCTGACTGCCCAGTGGATGTGGGAGTTGTGACTACTGCTGAGGAAGTGACACCATTACTACCACTGCTACTGTTGGTGCCACTGCTGCTAGTGGAATCTCGTCCACCACCAGACATTATACAAAACTTTAAGCGATATTATATTGAATTTTTTAAGATAGCGAACGCAAAATAATATTTTAAAGATCACAAACTTTAAAGATTCGAAACTAAAATTTGTAAAAAACCAATGTAAACAAATCTTATTATTTTGTTTGTTGCACAACTGAATATTTTTTGGAAATTTCAAATGGGTTTCCGATTTATCTTTTATACTTTTTATTATTATTTGTACATTTTACTTTTAGCAAATTTTACAAAATTTTGCATTCACGGTAAATGTTCTTAAACTCAATTTTCGTTGAAATGTCAATTTTTTCTTTACGCGTTGTTTTTTGTTGGTGTATTTTTGTCATCTCTTTCGCTCTTATATTTATAGGGTAATAGAAATGCTTTAATTTGCTGTATTTGCATTTTACTTTTTAGTCACGTAATTTTGTCCGGCTATTTTCCAATATATTTAACTTTTCATTCTTATAAGTTAAATTCTTTTTATCAATCTACACCTTAATTTGTTTAAATTATAACTTTATTATATTATGCACTATAAGAACTGTTATTGTAACATTTTGAGAGCACTTTCAATATGCAGCAACAGAATTTCACGCCATTTTAATATTTTTTTCACTTATATTTCTAGAGTTGTATTTTATAGTTAACTTGTAGGGCTGTAATTGAAAGTATGTTTGCAAAATGATTCCAGAAAGCTAACCATCAATAGATAGCATTTCATCAAGAGCTGCATATTGTTTCATGAGTATTGAATGCTTTAGTGGGTGTTAAATTAGTACATATATATAATAATTATTTTTTGTCTAAAATTTTAAATAAACATGAATCAATTCTCGAATGCATAAGTTGATTTACAAATCTTTTACCCGTTTCACAGAGACAGATTTAGAGCAAATGGTTGTTAAATATGCAATCAAAAGCCTGTGGTTTGCATCAGTATTGTATACCTTCGTTTGCTATTTTTCTGCTAACCAACGGCATAAACTAGAATTTAGCCTTATAGTGTATACCTCCTGTTAGTAGTGTAATTGCGACATCTGTCTGCATATAGAAACATAAATATTGCAATGTTAAGTTGTGGTTACAAAGTTATCTCTTCTTAAAAATTAAAAGCAACAACAAATTTCAACTCAATCAGAATCAACTAACTATTGTGAATATCAAACTAAATTTTAAATTTATTTTTCCGGACGACGACACCATGAAAAATAAAGTCTTGATTTATTAATCAATAATCATATAATAAAACAATAATCATATAATAAGGCATTTATTTAGCTTGAAACGAAAATAATTATTTTTAGTTGACGCATAAAATAAGTTAAAAGTCAGGACTCTGTACTCCGACTTGAAGAGCATCAACTAGCAATGTAGTGTTTATGGTAAGATGGGAGGATCACCATGTGGTTGGTAGCGTTTAAATCTAACAGGATCACTATGTTTAATAGCCTATAGCCTTGTGTTTTTTAAACAGCTGAAGGTTTCTAGCTAATCATCAAGGCGTTCAAAGAAACTGCCAAAAGATTGTAGAGACTAATAAAAAAAACTAGGCAGTTGTTGCCAATTTATGTTTAAAATCAATAGTCTAATTTTATTTAGATTTGTATTTGCTTATATACTACTTATGATAACTAATCTTAGCCTCACTAATTTATTCATTTGGTACCATGGGGATCATAAGTATATACATTAGACTTTACCAATCACAATTTTTCACATTTTGAATTGCACTCAATAGATAATGTTTCACTCAATTTTTGAATAGAACAATGTGTTGTTGTTTATTATTAATTGTTTTTTTAAAAGCGGAATTTTCTTTCATTATTTCAAATTCACAAACATAAGTTTTTGCGAGTTAATTTATTCAACACGAATTTAATAAATTAATTCGGATGTGCGTACAAACAACAAAAAAGTTAATTTTAATAACATAGAATTAAAAAAGCTCAAAACATGAAAATCAAGTAATGCCATAGTGACTCCGCTAAACCGATCGAGAATAATTTTATGGAATTCTATATAAATAAACAGTTTATTATTTGGAATCATTATTAATGTAATAGACTGAAAATGTACTACTGCGAGCTATTTAGCCATTTAGCTGTTTTCCTTGAAGTTTCAACTTTTCTGTTCAAAAAAATCGATTTATTACATTTTTATTGATATAAGTACACCTCCTTGCCTAACTTTGAATTTCAGGATACATTTCCAGGTTTTTGGTAAATTTCAAATGCTTTAAATATTAATTGTTGTTATGAAGTGAAGAAAGCGTTTAAAGAACTATCCATTGTTAAAATAAGTTTCGATTGCTGCTAAAATTTTATCTTTTATGATATCTTGCTGTTTCTCGACATAACTATTAATACAAAAACTAATTTCAAGCAAAGCACGTCTAACCTCTCACATATAAATTTTACTTTAAGCATATGTTCGAGACAAACGTGCCAACGTTGAAAAATCCAAACAACTTGAAAAAGATCGCTAATCAAATGCATATAGAATCAAAATTCACATTTTCTGTTGAACAGACTTTGTATAAAGGTTTCTTTTACTTTTTTACCGTACAAAATTTAACAGTACTTTTATCTGAATCATTTTTGTTATTTATTGTATTCCATTGCTTGAAGTTTTATCAGATTTGATATCAAAAGGCTTATTTCCATTTGTATTATTTTTAGTTAGAACTTGTTACATTTCCTTTACTAGTTTCCCTTTTCAATTTATGTGAATGTTATATTTTATTTTTTTGTTTGCTATTCAGGAATTTTATAATTTTGACTTAAATTAGTACATATATTTAATTTATTTTATTATTTTATTTTTTATGCAATTATAAAATGATTTAAGTACATACTATACATTTAGTTGCCAAGTTGCCTCAAAAATGCTTTTATGGCGCTGAGGCCATAATGTAATTGATTTAATATTGTATGCAAATTTTTTGGAAAATAAAATAAAAAAAAATGTGCTACGTTTCTTTAAAGTTGTCTCTTTTACAGGCATTTGACTGATTCTTTCAATATGTGGGTTTTTTTTTTTTTAGCAATTTTTATCAAAACTTTATTTTATTTCTGCGATTTTCCCGAATTTTGTTTTTAAAATTATTTTTAGTTCGTCTGTTTTTGTATTTAGATTTTCACTTTTCGGTTTATTTGTGGTTTTTAAGAATTTAGAAGATTTAATTTCAGTTTAAGCAAACTTTCTAATGTAAAATGGTTTTTTAAACTTTTTCGGGCGTATGCATAAAAAACTCATCCTTGAGGTTTAAAGTGCACGTTAGTTAACAAATACTTTAAGGCTAACAAACGTTTGTTAAAAAATTGTATTCAAAAACAGTACTTTAGCCAATGTATGCGTTAGTAAAATTAGTATATTGATTCTGGCAATGCCACTGTTTTCAGTTGTCACTTTGTAGTTAACGATGTATAAAAATGAATATTATTTATTCGGGTAGTTAGATCCATAAAAATGTTTTTATTGTTTTCGGCAAAATCAACAAATTTTTTTGTTTTTTTTATTAATCTTTTTAATAAAAAGCAAAAACCCCAAAAAAGGTTAATTTGCAAGGCTTACGAAGAACTTACAAAGAATTTAAAAACTAAGTATTCAGATAACGCACTTTGTTTTGATTATATCTACATCAATAAAACTGTTGTTTTAAATAATCAATTATAATTATATTTTTGTAAAATATAAAATAAAGATGTAAAAATGTTTTATATTGAATGGCATGTAATGTTTTAGTTTCTTTATTATTTGTATACTACAGTTTGTTTTTAATAAACATTTTTAAAAATTTTTGGAATAACAAAGTACAACTGCCAATTGAGCCGTTTACATTGAAAGTGGCATAAGTCACAACTGAACAGTTTTTTCATTTTAATAAATTAGAAATTAATAAGTTGAGAAGTATTGAGATTTGTCTAAGAGAAGTGTTGATAACTAACGGTATAACAAAATGTTTATTTTGAAAACGGTGTAAGTCGCTGTATTCAGGAAATTTATTACGGAGCTTAGTGTGAAATAAATGGAAACATGTAATAAGTGTGTGTGAAGTATTGTTGTGATTATTGGACTTATTTTTAGTAATAGTGACTTATGTAAAGGACAAAATAGTAATATAGTAGTAATAGTCCCCTATCGAAAAAATCCTTCACAGTTCACAACATGGAGAAAAAAGAGTTTATTTCAACACAATCATTAGAAAAATCCATTTCAGAAAGAAAAGCAAATACAGACTACAAATTCAATGGATTCAATTTTACCATGATATTCCCTTTTAAATGTTTTATAAACTAATTTAAGATAAAAAAGTAGACAAAAACAAAGTGACTTATGTCACTT
The DNA here is from genome assembly GCA_030448955.1 of Trichopoda pennipes. NCBI lineage: Eukaryota > Metazoa > Arthropoda > Insecta > Diptera > Tachinidae > Trichopoda > Trichopoda pennipes. Next base: position 6,538,872 of record JASKUP010000012.1, on the reverse strand, counting down.
TTAAAATAAACGGCTCAATAATAAAATTGAACTATCAATTTATTGTAGGTTTAAAGTAGGTTTTTTCAACTTTAAAGTTAATAAAGGTATTTTAAGGTAAAAACGTTTTTTGAATAAAACTTTAGGAAATTTTGCTTAACAACGGCAGTTAAACCTACTTTAAGTTTTTATGCATACAGCTGTTTAAATGTTTTGCTTACTTTGCTTAAGTTTATAAGCTAAAATTTTATTCAGAGTTTGTGGCTTTTTAAATTTTTTTATTTAATTTATGTATTTTTCTGAGTTTGGCGAACTCTTAACTTATATCCTAAATAATTCATGCTAAGTAAACTGAAAAGCGAACTCGTCATCAGCTGATTAAAATCAATTTTTAAAATTAACGTGTCTTTTTCTTATTTTGTTTAAATAAAAGTTTTTAAAAATAATTTTCGAAATAAAAAAATGCGTAAAACTGTTAAAAGTTCAAAAATATTGTTTACAATAAGAAAACCACAAATAAAAAAATACATGAGTTACATTTGTAAAAAAATGTAACTAACTCTTTTGAGCTATTTATAATGATGCAAATTTTTTTTACACTAACAAAAATCCTGTTGTTGTAGTTGTTGTCACAATGCGCTTACCTTGTGCAATTATAAATTATTAATGTAATTCTTCGACCGCAGTTTAGTTTGTTTTGGTCTAGAAATGTCAAAAATAACTTTTATTTTGTGAAAATGTTAAAAAATATTGCAAATTTGATTTGAATTTATTTGGAATAATCTATTCACAAAAGATTTATTTGGCTGTTTATTTTATCCATATAATTATAAGACTGTTACTAAAGCTTATGTTGAAAAAGATGCAGCGTTGATATGCGATATTTTATAAGAATTAATAAATTAATAAAACCATACCCAAATAAAAATAAATTGATAAACTCTTTCTTAATGCAAGCAAAACACGATACAAGATTTAAGCCTCATTGTCATATCAATACCATTTTTAGTTTATTTGTTAATGGAGAAGAAATTCATGAAAGTAGTTCAATTAAATATTTGGGTACACATCTCCAAAATAATGTTGTGTGGAATCAACATATATTTACAAAGCATAAAACAAAAAGCTATTCGGACAATTGGTTTATTATACGAATTCAAAAATAAGTTTAACTCAAATACCAAATTATTGATATACAATGCGTTTCCTGGTCACAGTGTATGGATATAAATACAGTTTAGAGTTAGAATCTTTACAACGTGTACAATTTAAAGCTTTAAATGTTGTCTCAAATCTTCCAACTATATAGTTTTTCAAGGATATATTCAAAAAAATCTTACTCATACGTGGCACGTACAGAATGAGTTTGATGGTATACGTGTTTAGGAGCATTAACAACATTGGTCATTACACAGTTTTCTTTTTCAGAAATGAGAATTATATGAGTACTAGAAATAATAACAGTCTTGTACCCAGGTGCAGACTTGAAGCAACCAAACAACGTATTGGGTATATTGGTAATCACAAGTTTAACAATTTGTCCAGTTTTTTAAAAACTGAGAGGAGATTTTCAACTTTTAAAATCAATTTAAAGAAGTTTTTATTGAATTATATGAAACTTTTATTTATATTAAATTATATCGATTAAAATTGGTGCTCCTGTAGACTAGTAGGTAGTGTACTAGCTTGTAAATATGGGGGTTGTGGGTTCGATTCCCAACGAAGACCTTGGTTTTTTTCACTACAAAAATAAAAATTGGCTGTCGGTGGGGCTGCTGAGCGATGAAGGCATAGTCACTGGTGGCTGTGCCGTCTTATATACGGCAGTTAATTTCCGACTATCCTTCTACTTTCACCACCTGTCTCATCTATTCTCTGTCCCTTTCCTAAAGAATGTAGCACGGTACTTGACTAAATAGGCATTGTTGCTGCCTGAGTGCTACTTCTCTTTAAAAAAACAAAATATCGATTAAAATTCATCAGATTATATAAATGTATATATATATATAACATAACATAACACTTTCTTTAATAATGCCTTTCATGAAAGAATGTGATAAGTAACGGAAAGTAAACTTAAAACTCCGTTTATCAAGAAATAATAATCGTTAGAAATGCTTTAAATTTACATATAAGCATCATAACGATTTTTGTGTTAAGTTTGCTCTCCAACTTTTATGATGTTTAGAAACTTCTTCTTTTTGAGTATATCACTTATTTTGTTATAATTTTTTTCCCATTATATTGACGATATTTCCTGCTTAAGTTTGATAGAATAACAATTACATACGTCCTGTTAAGTGTAAATGTGTTTCTCTCAAGTTTTTGGTTTAGCAAAATAAATTTTTTAATTGTTTTCCGAAAAGTTTTAATGAATAAACAAAAAATATACCAACATATAAGTTATTTGGCAAGAACAACTCTTTTATTTATACAGCCTGCTATAAGGTATTGTGATTTCGAGTTTGCCTGTATATTCATAGGTATTTATTTCCTTTTTTACTTCAACATTTTACAGAGAAACTAAGATTAGAAGAATATTAAATGTATCTTAACTTTTATCATTTTTGCAATACACTATTACTTACTGTCGAAACTTTATACTGTTTATATCAAATATTTAAGATGCAATTTTAAATTACTAACAGATGAAATAACTTCTGTGCAGCTACTGCTATTGGTTTTAATAATAAAATTAACGTCTTCCCCATATTTAGCTCATAAATAACTACTTATCTGTAATACGTAAATAAATATTCAAAACTTTTTCAAGCTTTTAGTTTGTGGATACTTTGAAAGTAGAAAAGGAGTGAAAGAAAAAAGAATGAGTAAAGTATAGAAAAGGAGTTAGTATGCCAATCATAAAAATACACTGTCGATTAAAAGATAATAAACAAAATTAATAAACTGTTACCTTGATACCGTTCATAAAAGTTTTGTTGTTACTGAGTTCTTTATTGCAAAATATATAACACCAGATTTTACAGTTTTTAAATTAATTACAACTTTATTTACTTTAACTACACACAAAGTAAGATTTGTACGTTGGCCCACAAAATAATTTACTAAAAATGCAAGACTTCACTTTACGATATTTATGTTTTAACTAACTAACTAACTAACCACTCAGATGCTGTTTTTTATATTTGTCCTCTAGAGGTGTAGAAAAATTAAGAATTTTCTACTTCCTTTGTATCACTTTTTGTTGTTGTTATGTTATTTATTCAATGTATAGGCGTCTCTCGGCCTGTGTGTATTTTTGTTTTTATGTTATCTTGTGTGTATACGATTTCTATGTAGTTTGTAACTAGAAAGTTGTTGTTGCCTTGCGTGTATAAGTTTTCTTAAAACATTACGCAGTTAGTAAACAGCATACCCAGTTATTTCGTTTACTTTATTACTTAAATATTTTCTTTTAAAACTTAAAACACACATCCGTAACAACGCAAAATTCTATTGGTTTTTAATAAAACTGTTTTTGTATTAAAATTTTAAACTCAAGTTCAAACGAAATTTAGAGAATGTTTATTGCAGAGGAATAGAACTTTGAAATGAAATCAAACGAAGATAAATTTTTTTCAATTGACATGGGAATTACTTTATTTGAAAGATAATTTTCTGGCATTACAATTTAAATATAACTTCTGACATATCATCACCGTGGCTGGTTCGGACGTAGTCTAATCCAATTTTCAATGACTTTTTCCAATATTTGTGTAATAAATGCTGCTGTACATTATGGTTGTTTAATTAATAACCAAATCATGGTTGTAACAGCATCGTTTTAAGGATGTACGAACTAATATTCCACTAGCCCATAATACACTAAACAGTCAGTTCTTCTAGATATAAAGGTGTTTTAACATACACAAGAAAATTGTAATCACTCCAAATGCAGCAGTTTTGGTTATTGATATATCTATTCATTGGCTATTTCAAACAAAACCATGATTTTTAAGATAAATTTGTACAATTTGAAAGCGTTTTGCAGGCGTTAGTCTGTTCATGTTGAAATGCAAAAGCAAACTTAACACAAATTAGTTGATAGCTGTCAAAATGGCCGCCAGTTGAAAAAGAGTTGCCAGCTTATAGTGTGTTTTTATAGATGTATAGAATTGTCGGCCATTTTGTCATATATATGTATTTAATACAATTTAACCGAAACTTTAAGACTATTAATTAGTGGGGTATCCTTTGTATTTGATAATATCGTATAATAAATTGCGATGCATAACCTTATTTTTATATTATAAATTTGGTGATTTAGAGAGCTTCGTTTATTAGTTTTTTATTTCGCTATTTTCTTGCAGCTCTGTATAACTAGCTTCACCAGCACCAATAGGGGTTGTGCGAGTGCTTATTATTATTACTTATTACTCACTTAGCACAACAAGATGAATATCTTATATTATACATTGTTAGTGTATTGTAAACCTAATTATAGCATAAATAAAACATATACAACTCTAAAGAAACAAAATCCTATCTATGGTGGTAACACTATAATAAATAAAATATTTCCATGGGCCACCAAGATAAATTACATAATAATTAAATAAAAATATTGTTCAGTAAAATCATGAAAATAATTTAAATAACTCCTTTTTAAGCAAACAAACAACCAAGCGTTGCCAAGTTTCTGCATATAGCATGGCAAAGAGTTCCAAAGACTGGTTGTATAAATGAAGAACAGTTGTTGAAATAGCAGACTCTTGTATTCCCTATGGATTAGATTTCTGCCACGTTATGATCTCGCAAAACTATTCTATCGTATAAGTACTTCGATTGTTGGGAAACTATGATCCTGTGCAAGAAAATTAGGCACCTTTATTTCTGAAGATCTTCGAATGCTATTCCAAAAATAAGTTTAGAGTAGGGTGAGATTGATCGCGGCGGTCCTTCTGAAATATATAGCGAGCAATATTGTTGTATACCACTGTCAATTCGCTTCGGTCCATAATGTCACAATTAGCACAAATTGCACAGCCATAAAGCAGTGAAGGGATCAGGTAAGCCTTTGCCAATAGCATGCGTATAGCATACAGGGCCCATAGGGTGCGATACTTTCCGTAAACTTTGCCAACAACAGTTTTGATATGAGCAGTCCACGTTAGTCTATTATTAAAAACTACACCCAAGTTAGACGCAGAGTTCACGAACTTAATAATATTACCACCAATTTGCACATATATATTATCAAAAAGTTTCCTAGATTGCGAGAGAAGAATACATTTCGACTTTGAAGCGTTGATATACAACTCATAATTAATTGTCCAATCATAATGTTTTAATATCATTTCTTTTAAGGTATCGTTTCTGGTTATAATGCATTTTTGCTTCTAGAGCAAATTACGTTCACTATGCCTAATAATATTATGACTAAATCTATATTTTGCAATATCAAATTTTGTACAAAGGTCTTAATTTTTATCATTTCATTTAAAAGTCTTCAGTAAGATTATTTTTTACTTAATCGCTGTGTTTTGCCTTATCCACCTGTGTCTATGTTATTAAACATTCTACAAAAACTACATATCTTTATTTTTTTAATCAATCCTGCACGATGCTGCACAAAACGAAGTTATTGTTGAATTATTAATGAAGAAAGCCTGATTTACCATTGTATACTTATATTTTTGTCTCTGTTTTAACTTCAAGTTTTGTTCAATTTTCTTTCCTTTGATAAATTTGGACCAGAATTACTACTTTACGTAAAAGAATACTGAGAGAGAGTTGATAATTTTATGTTTTTATCCACATGGGTTATAAACACTTTACGTAATTAATTTTTTCAGTTAACTCCATAAAGGTTAGAAAACTAAAATATGGGGTTTGTTTGGTTGTAATGGCTGTCATTATTATACTGTATAGTTTTAGATAGAATCACGATTGCATTTACAGAAGATAAATGATCTTGAACTAAGTGAAACTAAGCGAAAATTTGTTACATCTACTTTCTAAACATTAACAAATTAATTATAAGTTATTAGGACAACATTCAACGGGTGTAGGTTTTGCTTCTAGTAAAAACTGTAAATCAAAATTTCAATTTAATCAACAAGCATTTTCTATTTCCTTTTTTTAATTAATAGTTTGAAAATTAAAACTAAAATAAAAGATTGTACGCATTTGTTAAACCCCCACGGTGCTAAGTAATATGACGCTACCTTCCTAAGCTCTTTAAACTAAAACTCGTAATAGGGTTTGTTCTTAAGGCGCTGCAGACTTGTTTTTAATTTTCTTAGAAATAGGTCTTTGTGCCACGTTTACAAAGTTTAAGTTGCGAAGCAGTGAACTTTTATCTAAAGTCATCATAAATATTAGCGTTAATTTTTTAGTATTTGATTTACAAATGATTGCATCATGTGTAGGAATGTTGAAAAATATAGCGGTTCACGTTTGTATTTTAGAAATTAATTTTACGAAAAATTAAAAAATTTATAATTTAATAAGAAATTATTTAAGGTAACCGTGATTAGTTGCATAACATTAAAATAAATTGGTTTATACACGCTTACCTCTTAGTAATAAAAAAAAGAATTTCATGCAACAATCACTTTTAGTTAAGAGAACAAACATGTAACTAGTTGTATGTCAAGAGTAAAGTTGATTTAATATAAATTACATTTCCAATTGATTAAACAAATTTATTAAAAATAATAATTTATTCTTTTTAAATGAAAACAATGTTATGAAATAATTAAGTTGAATTATGAGTGGAAGTAGTGTTGCCAGCAATATTTAATAAAAAATTATCAAAAAAAAAATGGTAGAAAATATTAATTTATAATATACATTTACTTATAATATCTAATTTAATATATCCTAAATATAATGAATTTGTTTAGGGTAATTTAAAATTACCACAAAAAAATTATATCTTACCTGAAAAAATCATCAATCTTATTAGATATGCAAATCGCTTGGTATCAATTAATTATTAAAAAAATCTTTTTCTTTTGAACTGATATAATCTTAGATAATTAAATAATGTAAATCGTTGAATAAAAATATTTTTGAATTCTTAAAGTATACGCTCATTGCAACCAAGAATGTTATTTGATTAAGACATTTGAATTATATTATTATTATAAGGAAAAGTATACATAGAGACAAGAGAAAAAAATTATCATATAAATTAAATTATAAAATACATACGTAAATATTTTCATTTATTTTTCATTAAAATCCATTTTTAAAATATTGAAATTTGTAAAAAAAAATGTTTTTATTGTAAAACAATAAAACAACCTGTTCACACATAACGTTACGTAGTTTTACAGGGTTTTTCCCACCTATACGTTCGATAATCTGTACGTTTAAAAACTGTAAAGGAAATCGTAAATATTTATAATTACGTTCGATATGTTACTTCTTGCAGTTTTAAAAATAACATAAAAAAGTTTGTTAAAAAGTCTTGTATTCAGTTTTTGTTAAGCGTCGGTTTTTTATATATTTTCATTTCTCTGATCTGTTTATAATTACGCTTTTGTTAAAAACGTTATTATTAAATAATATTTCATTTAATCAACTTTCCACCATATAAGAGTAAAATGGTTTTAGAGATTTTATGCTCGCTAGTCGTTGATTTTGAAAAATTAAATAATTATTTTATTTCTTATTATTTCCTATATATTTATCAGAAAATAGATAATTTTTTTCGTTTTTTTAAGATAAAAAACCGCACCTTTCAAAATGTATAGCATTTGGTTTAGCTGGTCTAAATTGAAAAATTACTAAATAATTTTAGATAAGAAATAGAATTGGAACATTAATCAAAATAAAAAAATGTACAACATGCTTCAAATAAAATCATGCTTGAATTGCTAGCGAAGTTAGTTAAATGCGTTCTTCCAAAAACAGGAACCAACAAATTCAGTTAATAAATGATTTATCAGCTTAAATTTAGTTTAAACTAAAAATTAGTTGACTAGACTGTGTGGCAATGTGTGTGTGTCAATAAGTTAATGTACTTAAAATACGTTCTCCTAAATGAAACTTTTAACGAATAGTTTGAAGAAAAATTTAAATCCAGAACAAGTTTATTTGTTTTTATGTTTCCTGAATAAAATTATAGACACAGAAAAAGTTTGAACATAAATTATATGAATTGATTTCTTAAGTTTTTACTACTACAAAATATGAATTATTGCACAAAACGCAGGAATTTTGTTTTTATTTTTTCATTCATAAATGCGTAAAAAAGATTATTGTCTAATTTCTTTAAAAAATTTTTACCCAAGCAAAATGCACGTACATATGTACATACATGCATGTATGTTTTTATACATGCATGTATGTACGCATGTATGTATGTAAGTATGTATGGATGAATGCACGTACGTATGTATGTATTTACGCTCGTGTGCATGAATGTGTATATGTTCTATATATGTGTGTATGCATGTATGCCTGGTTGTATATATGGATGTGAGTATGTATATATCTATGCATGCATACATATGTGCATGTATGTTAGGCTGTATATATGTAAGTATGCTTGAGAGTGTGTAAAGTTTTTCGAAATAATCTTTAACCACGAGTGCTTCTTTTTTTATTAAAATGTAAAATGTAAGTGTAAATGGTTCGTTTTTCATTTTCGGCAAGTTAATAATCTTAATTTTTTTTTAGGGATTTCTTTATCTCACTTGCAGTCAGACGAGTTCAAGATTATTTCAGCGGTACCGCAAGGCTCCGTTCTTTCTCCTACCCTATTTCTTATTTTTCTAAACGCTGTCTTTGTCAAACTTTCAAACCTATATACTCTTTCACAGACGACAACACTATTTGTCATTCGTATTCATTTGGTAATAGACCGAACCTGTTAGGGATGAGTTCCAAAAGGCGGAACATTAATGATACGCTCAATCATGATCTCGTGGCGACCTCCGAATGGGATCGTGTAAATAGAGTCGATTTTAACGCAATGTTGCATGCTTACGCAATCTGTGTTCGGAAATAGTGCTGCATCTGTTACTATGGGTATTACGGAGTCGGAAGATCTTGATGTTCTTGGCATGCAAATTCCGTGTGAAGTTCGATGGACTAAACATTTTTCAGGTTTCTAAAGAAGCTTTCAAGTGCCTCGGTTTTCTAAAACGGTGAAAGAGATACTTCACTCCATCTGATCTTCGTACTATTTAAACCACCTATATCCTTCCAAAGATGGAATACAACTCTTATGTATGGGCCGGCACCCCAAAGTCTATTTTGGAGTTGCGTGACCGCGTAAAGGAGTGGGCCAAGAGGCTCATTGGGGACGGTAGGGTATCCAACTCTATTGATTTCCTAGAGCATCGAAGCATGTAGGTTGTATTTCACTGTTTTATCGTTACTACAATGGTAAGTGCTCTAACGAAATTAGGAAACTTGTTCCTGGAACTCGTACATTTGTGCCTTTGACTCGATTTTCGTTGAGATCGCATCCATTTGTGGTCGGTTGGCCAGTGAATCGCATTACAAGGAGAATTAATTTTTTTTTAGAAGAACAGTTCGTATGTGGAATAAACTTCATCAATAGGCCTTTCCTGTCACTTTCAATGTAGGAAAATTAAAATCGAATGTCCACAAACACTACTCCCTCTTTTCTCCTCCACCTAATTTCCTAGTTCGGGTACAATGCATTGGTTGAGTAGGGTTGATCGCCTGAGTACTGCTCCGAACTAAAACAAAAAAAGTCAAGTTACTGAAAATTTGAAATTTGTTTGGAAACTACGTAGTGAGAGGTACATTTAGTCTTGTAATATGCTCGTGCATACAAATAAGTGTTCGGCTGAACCTGCAATAGTGCCTCCAACGGTAGCAAATGATAGTTTAGTAATAAAGTGGTGCAAAAAAATTTACATACGAATGTTATTAAATTTAGTTCCTTTTGTTTTCTTTAACGTTGCGTATTATTTTGCGTTAATTGCGAATATATAACAAAATTTTTAACTCTAGTTATTTAGGTAAAAGAGAACCAATATATTCCTTAGTTTTAGTCATATAAATTATAAAAAATTTTGTTTAAGAGCAAAGTTAGAATTTAAGATTTTAATACTTATTGTAAGTTCTTTTCGTGAAGATACAATAAATAATTATTGAGAGTTAAAAAACAAAAAAAAGTGGAAAGTGCAAAACGAGTGCATGTATTTAAATCACCCTGATTGTAAACCAGTATTTTTTTCTATTTGCTTTTTTTGCCGCTTAAACTTAAGTTTTTTATTATATAACATTAAATTATAATCCAAATCACGAGAGTAAGGTACAGTGTATACAAAAATAAATTGTTAAATTATGATTACTACACAATCAAATTTCATACAAATTTGAGATATTGAAGAATTGCTCATGTTCAGTTTATATCATTACTAGATCAGGAAAAAAACTAATGAAAAGCAAAATTTTAAAAATCGTAAAACAAATTTAAAGGGTAAATTCTTGGTAGCAGCATGAAGATAAAATCCCATTTAGGACCATTAGTTTAGATACCTAAAGAAAGCTATAAAAGTCAGCTACTGTGTAGAAATAATAAATTTAAATCTCATTTAAAATTTTTTTTTTTATAATACTTTCTAACTCTGTTAAGCCTTTTTTATAAAATTTAAAATAAACTTAAAAAATAATCTGTTACATATGTAAAGGGTTCACTATATAATTAAAACATGAATAGGATGAGCAGAGAATGATAAAAAAGAGAATACAAAGAGAGGCAGATGTGGCAGACTTATTTTGTTCGTTGTTTCGCATTCAGTTAGTAAAGTCGAGGCAGTCGAAAATATAAAGTTGTTTAACGGTGAAGGAGTTTGAAAAAAGATAAAGTTGTTAAAGATGTAAGTTGTTTAAAGAAAAAAGTCGATTAAACATTAATAATAATTAATAAAAAATAAGCCAATAAATTTAGTTGCAACATTCATTTTTTTTAAATTACTTATAAATATAAATATAAATATCACTTGAACAAGTTAAATATTAAAAATTATCAAAAGAATTTCATTACATTGGCAACTCCACGCACAAATATCAGTTGAATTTCAACGAGTTATGATACGTTGGTGGCAACGATTATTTTTTGTTTCATTAATTAAAATATGTTTTTAATAAGATTTCAGTCTTTTTGTGTTCCATTGCTTGACTATTTGGTGTTTAATTAATATGCAAATTTTTATTAAATTGTAATTAAGCACATATGCTCATGACATTTGATTTGTTGTGAATATGACAGCATTGATGAAGAGAACGAAACAAATTTCATTCATAAACGTAGAATTAAAATTGGGTATGAGATAATTTTAAGGAGGATTTGTGTTTAGCAATATTGTTTAGAAACAATTTCATATTGTTATGTTGCTTATGTTACGTACAGGCAAAAGTTTACGCAATACAGTGTTTTAAACACTGCATTACTTTTTTTATTTTTATATTTATAAATTAATAGCTTCTGCTCTCGACTTCTTCTGCGTCCTTCTAATTGTTTATAATGATTCTAGTCTCCTCTTAGTTGAAAATAGCAAGCATATGCTTATTGTCTAATCTTTGCTATTCGATTCGATTTTAAAGATATTTGTTATATAGATAGATGCTGATTTAAAAGTTCTACTAGGTAGAATAAAATTGTTGAAATGCTTTTAAAAAATACTACATTTTTGGCGTTGAAAATCATTGGCGATATTTAGGGGCGTAGGTACGGATGAACAGATTTTATCTAAAGTATAGCACAAACCCAGAATACCAAATTATATAAATAGATATGCATGATTTGCTATCTAGTTGAGGCCCCAATATAAAATAAATAACAATATAGATAGATTATTTTTATGTTGTGTTTACACGATATTGTTATGAGTTATGTAAAAACGCTGTATTTTAAGCTAGGTCTTTTCTATTTGAAGGAAAATATAAAAGTAATGCCATACATTAGAAGGTAAAAATGTTATGCTCATGTTATATTAGGCGCTCTTTTTTTTAAAGAAATATAGAATTTTAAGTTGGCAACACTTTTTTAACTGGCGGCTACTTTTTCAGCTGTTAAATGATTTATCTTTATTTTGGTTTGACACTTTAACGTGAATAGGCTGACGCCTGAATAATGCTTCCAAATTATGCAAATTACATCTAAAAACAAGATGCTGGAGTAACTTCTTTATTAATCTGAACTGCTTTAAAAATCGATGCTGGTTAGAACGCTACAGTCAACGCTGACTGCTATAGAGCCATTATTACCAAACTTTTTCGTCATCAATTAAACAACCATGTCGCACAGCTCGTGTCACAATTAATTTATTGAGCCGTTATTTAACCTCTGAAATCGTGCGATTTAACACAGAACATATTATAGTTCTTGTGATCAGATAACTATGCGTTTGATTTTAGTTTTACCGCAATCCAATACGTTGTGTGTAGACTGAATAAGCATTAATTATGGAAATGTAGTAATTTTTTCTGTCAACATATAAACGTAATTACGTAACCTCGATTTCATCATAATTGTTTGATTTAACGTGAAAATTTGTAATATTGAAATATGTAAAATTGAATACTTTATAATAAAGCTGATACTACTTCTATTATAATTTGCAAACAGTATCGTATGAATGAGTAGCATAATTCGTTTAGTATAAGCATATAAATAAAAGAAACATTTTTTACATTGTTTATTAAAAGTTTTAAAGACAACAACAACAACCGAATTTACCAATTGTGGTTTATTTTGTAAGACCATCAAAATGTTATTAAAATATAGAAAAACCTGTTGAATATAATTTTTTGGATTCTTGTGTCAATTGCAACTACTGTTTAAATGAAAATGTTTTGCGGGGGAGCATATACTGCATCTTATCAACATTGTTTAGCTACATCTAAATAAATCATTTGTTCTGTTACATAAGCAACAGGATGTTTGAATTTCACTTATAACTAAGAGTTATACTGCTGCTAAGTGTGCATGTGTGTTAGTTTGAATATGTGTTTTTGTTTAACCAAACACACATCCACACACAGTGAACAACGCATGCTCTACAACAAACATTTGCGATTCGTTTGTAAATTCTTACTTATGAATTTGTTGCTTCTTTTACATGTTCTTGTTGTAGTACATGTGTTTGTGTTGCCTTGTTTTTGTTTAAACATTTAACTGATTTTGAATATAAAACCTAGTAGACGAAGCATTTTAACCTGAGTTATCCTTACGTTGTCCGCCTGTTGCGTTCATTTGTTTTTTAAAATACGAGTACTATCGGCACAGAATTATAAGAATAAACATTTTAAATCGACAAAAAATACAAAAGTTGTTATATTTTAGGCGCCTTATTTAAACAAAATCGTTACGTTTTATTGTGTGAAAAATAAAAGTTATTTTTAAAAATATTAAAGTAAAAATTATTAATTTTAATTATTATTTTTTTTTTAAGTTAAGAAGAACACGTTTCTTTTATATTTAATATTGAAGTAAAGTTTTGCTTAGATCATTTACTTTAAAAGCATAAAAACACAAATCTTTACCTTTTGTGATAATTCATTGGAAATTGTGCATTTGAGTGTAAGCGTGTGTGTGTGTGTGTGTGATTTCGTTTCATAAAGAATTCTTACTACCATTTCATCTATTTATTTTTTCAAACAAAATTTTATTATTTGACTGTCAGGTAATTCGTGTTTTTGCTGCTTCATGAATTTGATGTTTTGAACATTAAACGCGAGTGCAATTTATTTTAAACAACCACACATACATTTAGAATTTTTTATTTCTTTTCTACCGCTTTTATGTTTTAATTTAAAATCTGATTTAGAAGTGCTTTACAATAAATTTTGTACTTTTTTGTGAGTGGTTTTTAAAAACACATAACGTCTAAAGCAGACATCTGGGTTGCAATAAATTCTAGTTTTCCTTATTTTCAACGTTTATTGGATTAATTTATAACCGCCAGTTATTTGTAAGTATCATAATTAAAATCTTAATTTGTTTGTATACCTGTAAAAGCATTAAATATGGTTATAAATAAATAGTGTTAATACATCTTTCATATTCTGCGGTCATGTTATTTAACGGTCTTAATTTTGAGTACAAGCTTATTTAACGTTATTTATATTTGTGTAGAAAGCTATTTAAAATAATAATACCAGCAATTCTATTTTTAAGGCACCATCTAAGAATGTTCTACTTACTTTGCCATTTTTGACCTTGAATGTGAGAACTTTAAAATCATTATTTCAGCCATTGCAATAGAATTACTTTTCGTTCGTAAATTTGCTCATTTATTTTTTTTTATTTTAGTGCTTCAAAGAATTGAATATCAAAACAGAATTATACGTATTTAGTATCCTTTAAAACAATATCAGCGGAGAAACTGGTTTTCCGAAAAAGGTAAATTGATTATAAATCAATTAAAGCAATGAATTGGTAATTGATAAAATAAAACAAGTTTGTTTGTAATTACTTTCATGTTTGCATAACAATGATATTTCATGTAATCAGTACGTTGTTGGGGATATATAACAACCTTTATTAACCGATCTCCACTATGCCCCACTTTAAAAGGGATGCGTTAAATGATTTTTTTTTCTCTTTTCTATAACCGTAAAAAATAAGCTCATTGCTATCATTAAATATTTCTAATATATTTTTTAAGAGATATTTACTTACTCGTATATGTGTTTGCTGTTACAGAATTAATGAATATCATCATAAGTTCAAACACACGAAAATAGAGTCTAGTAGTTTTTATCTTTTGATTCAGAAAAATTAATATTAAAAATGAAAAAATATCTTCTCTATCGTCTCTCCTCATAAAGAAAAATTATAGAAAAATCTGAAAAAACTACTGTAGACCACAAACGGTGATAGTTATAAATAAAAAGGATTTAAAAAGGACTACAATAATATATATTATTTTAAACATTAAATATTTCCTTAGCTTGCAGATAGATCATGAAATATCTTTTTTAAATGCTGTGTATTGTCAGAAACTTTGTGTTAATATTTTTGGAAGATGTTTATAAATATTAATAAGTTAAACTCTTTTAAAATGAATCCATTGGTACAAAAAAAAAATTGCTTTTGAAAAACTATTAGTCCATTCCGATGCTTTTAATTATTCTTTTCGTTTTGATTTCTTAAAAGTAGTAATTTGCCGCCAAAAACCTCTTTTAGTTTCCATTGCAAAGCAAGACAAAATATTTTTAATTTAATAATTTTAAATTTTATCATTTTTGTTTTAGTTTTATTTGTTGTAAAAAGAAAATTAAAAGTATTATGTATTATAATTTTCAGTTTCATTTGAGCTTTTTTTTATTTTTATTAAATATGTACTAATATTTTATTTCTTCTGTGTCTTCTGTGTTAAAATTATAGTTATAATTATATGATTATCATATAAATCATAGGCATAATTTAGGAAATACTATGGCAGAACCAAGAATTTATAAATCATTAACTTATGTTCTTGGAATATCAGAAAGATTAAGAAAGTCTAAAATATATGACACCGATAGATATAAAATTGCACACAAAACATTAAATAAATTATTTAGCAATATGAAGGATAAAATAGGAAAAATGGAAATATCTGATGTAGTATACAGGATACCATGTGGAGGAAATGAGTAGGTGAACTGTGACAAAGTTTATGTTGGGACAACAAAGAATAAACTTAAAACAAGATTAACTGGTCATAGATGTGACCAAAAATATAGGAATATTTCAACACAGAAGACATCCTTATCTTCACATTGTAAGAAATATAATCATTATCCAAAGTTTGATGAAACATCAGTATTAGATATAGAAAAATATGTTAGAAATGTTAGAAATTGTTAATGTACCAAATGTAAGGAGAATAAATTTCAAAACAGACATAGACAATTTAGCGCAGAATTATAGGTACTTTATACAAAAGACACATAATTTGTTATAATTATTTCATAAGAAAGAATTTGTTATTTAATTTCCGTTTCCTTGTTTTTGTATGTTTATATTTCTTTTCAAATTGTTATAATTTTTTGTTTTTGTAAAATATAAAAAATAATTTCCTGAAGAAGCTTTCCACAGAAAAGCGAAATATTGAAAAAATAAATCGTTAAAATTTAATTTAAAAGACCGTTTAAAAGATTAGTACATATTTAGTATTATGTATTTAAATAAAATGGATTATCCATTGCGGTTACAAATTATTGCAGTTTTTTGATATTTAATTTGTTATCAAAAGACCAGAAGTATCTGCTTTTCATAAATAAGCCTGTGGGGTTTGCTTTGCCGTATATAGTGAAAGTTTTTGAACTAGTTCAAATTTTTATATACATAATTTTTTAATATTTCCTTAAAAAGATTTTACTTATGACTTTTAATTCTTTGTTTTATTATTTGAATATTAAATTCAATAGAATAAAGCACATTGAAGCTGTTTCTTCTACGATGTAAATGAGTGTTTTTCAGTAATTCTGTTACTTTACACACTTTCATCAACTGTAAGCGCTTACAAATGTGTAGAGTTTAGCTGTGCAAATAAATAGGACATGCAAATTGTTTTGTAAAATTGATATATCATACCTTCAGAAACAAGATCATTATAGTACAAGTTTATAGTTGGGGCCCTTTACAATCGATAAAAGTATAAACAGAATTATAAATACTGTCAACATAACTGCAAACCGATAAATGTATGCCTTATGCAAAACGTTTAAACTCTATCTCTCCTTCACTCTCTCCTTCTTTCTGTCTGTCTTTCTCTCTATCTTTCTCCATTTGGAATTTACTTTGTCTAGGGCTCTCTTATCAAAAACCGAAACATCTGCTACTAATGGGTCAAATTTATCATTGTGAAAAATAAGGTTAGTTCGCCAAGAAAATGGCAGGAAAGGTCTTCTTAACTCAAACTTTATAGTACTTTCACCTTTCGAAAACAGTTTTTTTTTAGGATACGTTCGCTTTTATCAATAAACAATAAAAAATTGCTAATATTTTGTTATATTAAAGTGTAATATTTGTAGTATAATTTTGGCGTTAATGTTTTCTATATTCTTTTTGGTTTTCGTGTTACTCATATCAAAATTTAACCAACGTACCAAAGTAACTAATAGGATAGGGCAATGCCAAAGAAACAAGTACCGAATATATAATATTGTTGGTTTTATTTTGCTAAGAACTTAAGAATCTTATGCAACAAATAAGTTGAGTTTCTTTATTGTTTATAAGTGTTATAAACAGTTTTTTTTCTTTTGTTTGTTTGTTTGTTTTATAAAAAAAATGCTTTATTTCAGTTGTCAATTTTATTTGTTCAATACAAATTTAAATTTCGTTTCCGAACAAAATTGAACTCTATGACATGACTGAAACGTATTTTTAGAACTCTATAATATTTTTATATCATTCGTGCATAAATAAAGACAACAATAACAATAAACAGTAAGAGAAAATAACTCATTGTTACTTTTTGCAAATTAACTACAAAATTAATAACCTAAATGAAATGAAGTTGTAAATCAAATAATAAAACACTAATATTTAAAACAAAATAAAAATGTGGATATTAAATAATTTTTTATATGAATAAAATGAAAACAAAAAAATTAAATAATAAACAACTCATGCGTTGAGGTTATTACTTAATTTCAGTTGAGTTATAATAGACAAACGGAAATATTATTATAAAATAAAAATATATTTGTTAGTAAATATTTGGATGATATGGCGTTAATAAAACTTTATGAGTAAAATTTGTAAGTTTATCGTAGTAACAGTTAAATATTTTAAATAATAAGAAGAGAAAGCACACATAAATAAGTAAATTAAAGAATGAAAGCCTACAGCTTGAGAAAATAAATAATCGACACCCTTAACTGCATTGCATTTAAATTTCGAAGCAATTGGCTAGTGTTATCAAATAAAAAGAAATGTTATACTGAAAAGGCAACATTTGACGTTGCAGTTTTGTACTGCATTTGTACCAAATCATAATTTGTCGTTTGATAACTTCCCTTGTTCTAACTAACTTTCCAAGAATACAAAGTTCTTAAGGTAATTTAATGGCTTTATTTCATTCTCAGAAGCGTTAAACATAATTGTGATAATAGAGTGACTTAAATTGATTTACTCATCAGCCCATGTGAACTAGGCATAGAATCAGAACTATTTTGGTTATAACAATGTTGCAAGTTCACAACTTTCGCATAGATAAATAAAATTGAAATTTTTATTGAATTGAATTTTTATTGATTTAAAAGCAGACACCGCAGTTCTATGATTTCAATATCTAAACTTATAGCTTCCAATTAAGTAAGACTTAATACGTGGATAGCTTGATCTGCTATTTATAAACATTATTTTTAAATCACCGTTGTTAAATACAATACATTCCAGAGATCACTGTTATTTGGCCTAAATATCTAAAACTTTTGATTTTATTCAGATCTTTTCTTGCGAAATAGTATTCAGTTTAATGTTAAAAAATTGCCGTTTCAGCTTATGTTGCTATGCGTACATCAACTACAGCCCACTTGTAATAACACGCCCTTAATTAGGTAATAAATTGTCCCTTAAATTCTCCGGTTCCATTTTTTTAGTAAAACCGAGTAAATTCGCATTTTGTCGTGAATATCATAGAAAGAGGAGTGCATCTATTTTTCTCCATTGAGTTTTAATTTTCTAAAGTAAGACGGTACATCATAACTTACTGTTCAGATAACGAAATCCTATTTCTTACATTTTGTTTAATCGATTACTAGATTAATCAAAATAGGCTTAAGTTAAGACATGAATTGTTTAGTATAAATGCAAACAAAACTGCTTCCTAATTTATTATCGCAGCGTCTTTTTAAAATTATAAGAATACTGCAAGTTTGATTGAAATAATCTTTAATGTCTTTTTGATTAACTATCCTGTTAATATTTGTTTAATTATGGAACATTTTTCTTACTTCATATAAAACGAATGTCAACTAACTCAGCCTTGTATTAGAGGTTCTCTTAGAGTCTTGTAGCTTGTCAATTGTTACATTAAATGAGTGCGATATAATACTGCTTTTAGGAACTAAATCAACTGTCTTGAGTTTTTTCACTTCTCATTTTCTGGTCCTTTACGAAATTTGGCTTATTCCACAATGAGTGAAATGAACTTAAACTATGCTCATCGTTACCCTAGTCTTAATCATAAAGTAGCACACTAACACTTATGATCTAACAAACTAAAATTTAAAAAAATAAACTATGTACTATAACTTTATTTACGAGTTTATTTATTTAACTTAATTTATATTTCATTTCCTGTACAACATGACAGAATATAATATTTATAGTGCAGAAACAAGAATATGTAATTTTATGTTTTTCAATCATTTGTAATTTAAATAAACAAACTTAATATTTATAACGAGAAAATTCCTTTTTTTCAAATAACATTAAATAAAGTTTTAGAAAATTTTAGTATTATTGTTTAAGTGCTAATTAAGCGATAAAATGTTACAACAGTGAATATCTAGTAGATTGCAGAATGATTTCGCGACATTAAAAGAAAGCTTTAAATTTTTTCAAATGTCAACATTAAAAAAACATTTTCTTTCTTATTGATAAAACATTAGCTTCCGGTTAATTCCTAACAATAACTCAAAATGAAGTATTATGTGGCTGGAATATTTCGTATTTTCATTATAGCGAAAAATTGGGTAGACCAAAGAGCACATAAGTTATAAAATGTTTATGGGCCAGCCTGCTGTGATTGTTTAATTGATAATTATTCCAAGATTTAGTGCAATGATTAAACTTATATAATCTCAGCAGTTGTTGCAAGGATCAGTGTTCTTGAAATGTACAATGAAAATATTTAAGTTGAGTAAAATTCCAACTACCTGAAATATTGTTTTAGATAAACACCATGATAGTATTGCAAGAGAAGCCAAGCATAGGATAACTAAAAAAAATGCTTTTCTTATAAAATTAAATAAGTTGGTAGAAAATTAAAATTTGACAAAGAATAAAAACAAAATCAGGTCATGTGACACACTTAGAATTTTACAGATTAAAATAATTTTATATTTAACAAGTATTAATAGATTCTATTTTGTAAGTAATTTTATCCAATGATGACTTTTAAAATTTGTTAGCTTAATTTAAGTGTTCATCATTTGAAGAATACGATGTGTCAGCAAAATAAAAGAATTGTCTCATTTCTTTATAAAGTATTTTTAAATTGTGATACTTTAGATCTAGAACTTAAAAAAATTTTACAGTTGCTGAAATAAAAACATATAAAGCATGTGGTTATTTTCCCAGTATAGTATTATCTTACTATTCTAATTTCAAAATGGGTTAAGCTACAGCAAATAATAAACGTTAACTATCAGGTGGGTTTAGCTAACTTAAGCAGCTGTTTAAATACATACAAATCATATGTGGCGGAATATAAAGTACTTGGCAAAACTTTTCCTCTTGCTTCGTCAAATATCATTTGCATAAACAAAGTTCGAAAGTCCGAAAGTTTTTCTATATAATGCACAAGGATGCAAAAAGAAAACATTTTTCTTAAGTTTAATAGAAATATTGAGAGAAACTGTGGTGTGGTATGAAAACAATAATACAAGACATTTTAATTTCTTTTCCCATTTTTATGTAAGCATAATTTTTTATTGCTTATTTGAAAGGTATACAGGACAAAGAAGAAGTTTAGTTTTGATAAGTTTTAAGTTTTCCTTAAAATAAATTAATAAAAGATTTTAATATTTCAATATTCAGTTCATATTTTGTAAAAATTTTTTAAGCATTTCGCTGGTTTTATGTTGAATTTTGATAGAAGCTTTAGTTTTCTTATCCATACTGTAATTGAACCTTAACTGTATTTATAGCAGATTTGGGACGTGTTGTTAAGACTCTAACCATTTATGCTATTATAACAACTACTGATTGGCAATGGTATTGAATTCGAGAATACCGCTGTTAAAATGTTTTTTAAAGTTTTCAATCACTCTTATTTGCTCAGTCAGATTAATCTAATTACGTTTTTAGGGGCAGCATAAAGAAATCAAGAGATGCATAAATCTCATTAATTAAAGCTTTATAAGAAATAAAATGATTTATGTTAAAAACTTTTAAAACTAAAAAAAAAAATTAAGAAATATATAAAAAAATTAAAGTTAAAAAAAATATTTTAATATATTTTATTCATTTTATTTCCTGTTTCTAACGGTGTGTCGTAATACTGAAAATAAAATTTATTAAATTTTTATAAAAATACCTTGTGTTTAAAAAACTAATTATAATTTTTAAGATTAGTTTAGTTCATCTTGGGGATTTCTTAAAGAATTATATTCTTTTTATAACGTAAAACTATTTTGTTATTACTTTTATTTTTATTCAACCTTTTTTAATTTAATTAAATATGAACTAATCTTTTAACGGTCTTTTAAATAATTTAACGATTTTATTTTTTTCTTTCGACATTTCGCTTTCCTGTGGAAAGCTTCTTCAGGAAATTATTTTTTATATTTTACAAAAACAAAAAATTAGTTCAAAAGCAACCGTGTTATAAATATACAAATTTTAATATTGTCAAGCCATGCTCTAAAAGGATATTTTTTCATTACTATTGAAAGAACTTATGTTTTTATGAATTACAATTTTTACAGTAAATAGCATTTCAATTATACTGTCATTTAATAATTTTGTATAACATATAAATTATATTTTGAATAGATATATATGTATGTAAAGTTTTGTGACTTGTCTGGTGTGACAGCGCTGAAATGATAATAGAAAAAGAAGCATGTTTTTATATCAAATTATGAATGACAAAGCATAATTTAAGATTGATTTAAGAAAAAAATAAAATTATGAAATTTAAGGACAAACTGATATGAAACGTAAAGTCATTTTATTTGACATTTGAAGTTTACAAAAAGGTGAGTTATAAATGAAAAAAACATGAAGGCAAAAAAAAGCAGAGAAACCGAAAAATGAGGTTAATAATAAAGCTGCATCATAACTTTATAATAATTACTAAATAATTAAAATTTTGCATATGGTGTTATAGAAGTAAACCATCGTATCAAGGAGAAGGTTGATCTCTGGTAAAGCGTTTTCGTTCGCCTCTAAGTCAGTAGTTTTTTTTAGTTATTTGTTAATGCATAAATGGTTGCCAGAAAAATTCAGTCACATCGTAACACTGCTTCGTAAGGGTTTTAAGTTTTTCAGAATAAATGTGGAATACAGTTCGTAAGGCTCTAGTTTTTTTAACTTAAGTAACAAACATTGTTTACTTCATTTCTTTTCCGAACTTGTAATTCTTTTTTAATTTTAGATTCCTTTCCTTGTGATTTATTTCCTTTGTAATTGCGATTGTATCCATTTTGGAGAATAGGTCATCCAATACCACATACATTTTAATAATAAAAAAAAAACAATATTAGTGCGCAAGAAGAAAAAATTTCGGTCAGAAAATTTTAATTTCATGCCAAGTGCCAAGGTGGAATGTTTTAGTTCTAGAACTAGAGCATTAGGAAAGAAGTTTTGTTCATTTTAAAGGCTTTGAGTTTTAATTGTTAATTGGGGTCTATAAATTAAATACCTCATCGATAGAAATGTATTTTTTAGAACTGCTTAAAACCTGTCTTTTTGATTTATTTGACATAAAAGATTTGCAATTAATTTTGGGTATAAATTGATTTTTGGTGACAAATGTTTCACAGTTGATTTTCTTGTAAAGGTCTCCATAGATGTCCTATTTATTTGTTGTTTTTAATATGAGTAGTGTATGAAAATATTTAATTTAAACTTTGAATTAATATGAGGTTTAGGTCAATTGCTTAAGGATATTGTTACGTGTTATTCGCACTTAAAAAATATATTTTTTTATAGAAGAAATAGAAAAAACAACAATTTTGTCGGCATAATATTATTTAACATATAATTGATTTAACTTTCGATTAACAATTTCCAATACAATTGCAACCCATTTTCCTTGTACGTGCTGACAAATGACGAGAAATTTTTTTTAAAAACATAAAACGTATTAAACATAAGCCAGGTTTTCTATTTGCAATATTAAAAATCCAAACAAAAACTTTCGAGAGATGAATAATGTGAACAAAACACTATTTTACCGAAAATAAAACAGTTAAAAACGTTGCGAACATAAATTGAGAAGTTCAAAAAGGCAGAACTTTCACATTCCAAAATTGTATAAGTAATTAAGCGATGTAGAATTATAAAAAGTCATTTTTTGGCTGTATATTGGATCGTTTCTATGATCAGCAATGGCAACTTAGATCTCCTGCTAGAAAGCCATTAAATTACTTTATTAAGTTTTAATCTCAGATATATTTAGAATAAATTATCGAAGTATATTTGATACATGACCTCTTTACTTTTTGATTCTAGAAATATATTATTAAACAAAATATACGTCCTTTTGTTAAAAAAAATAGCAAAAAATTTTAAGTTTCTTACGTTTATTTTTAGTATCTACTTTTATATAAGATTAATGCATAGAAATCTTTTAACAAAAATATAACAAAAAATTCATATCGTAATGAATATTAAAAATGTTATTCTTTAGAATACTCGTAGTATTAATATATTTAAACTATAAATAGCAAAAAATACTATAAAACATAAAAATGAAACAATCCCTAATGTAATTTTTTATTTACTCTCTTATTTACTCTCGTAAAATCAAAACTAAAGCCCCAAAAAATCTGTAAAAAAATATAAAACTATTTATAAAAAGCCACCTTTGGGAAATACATACGTAAATATTTGTTTTAAAAGTACTTTACTTTGGTATGAATTGTAAGAAATACTGGAAGAGATTGTAAACACAACTAAAGCAGTTGCTTTTTAAAACAAATATTATTTATTATTATTGTTATTAAAACCTAAAAGCAGTCATGCATTTTTTTATTATCTCTCATTAAATCAAAAAGAAAATAAAAGTTATTTATAATACTTTTTCTTTTTTTTATTATTTACTTTATTTAGTTATGTAAATGTTTATAAAATTTCATAACTATAATAAGAGTTGGTTAATTGTTTTCTCTTTTTTCATTTATTTAGTTATGTTAATCTTTATAAAATTTCATAATTATTTGACTATTTTTCCAGGATTTAAGATTTGTAACATTCTTAACATTCTTATTACAAAAGACTATTCTTAAAAGCTTAAAAAGTGTTTTTTTTTGTTGATAGATTTCACGTTTAAAGAAAAATATTTAAAAATTAAATAAACTTTATTTACACAAAACTTAAAATTTATTTTTTAAAACGGGTGTTGAAAACCTCTTCATGGAAGTCTTTGTTACTTCTAGCCTATTTCCCTTAAGGAAGTAATTTTTCGCTGTGCAAAATAAATTCAACAATATTTTTCCACTAAATTTACAGTCTAAGTATACACAAAAATATGAAAATATTTCTTTATATTCTAACATAAGTACAACGAAATCTTTTAAAATATTTTACTTATTTCTAAAAAAAAATGTGTAACAATATTTTTTTGTACACAAAACAAAGACAATCTACACAAAAACAGTTTGAACAATTTTTCTACTTCATTTGGCTGACCCCTTTTTGGGGAAAGAGAACCTTGGCAATGAGTTTTTATTCTCTATAATTTGGAGTGCAGTATTTAAATAATAGAACGTTAAGTTGTTTGGGAAATAGAAACATTGTTATTATTCCCAAGTGCGAAAGAAAATTATTGTTAATAGAAAGCAAACATTAAGTAAACACTGTGTTGTCTAAAAACAAAGCAACGTTTTAAGAACAATAAGGACAAATGTTTTATAAATTAATTTGCCAGTTACTAATCAATTAAAAAGAAAATTTCTTTGAAAAAAATTTTAATTTTTAAAAAGGTAGAACAAAAGTTTACATTTTATTCTTTAATTTTAGTTAACACAAATATTTTTCAAATATTTTTTTTCCACTTGATGAATTTTAGAGCAGTTTTGCAGACGTCATTCCTTTAAAGCCTCCTTTTTCTCGCGATATTAGCAATTTAAATGGAAAACATTTTTCACTTACATGCTTTAATTAAAATATAAGTTCTACTGTAAACTACTACTGGCTAAGAAAATTATGCGTTATGCTTAAACAACGTCGAGAAATGGTTTAAGAAATTAAATAAAAAAATTAATAAATAAATACAAACATGCTAGAGGAAATATTCTTTATTAGTTTAAAGCACTTCATTTTGGGCACGAATTGTAAGTAACTTGTATATATAGAGTTCTTTTTTTAAACATTGTCTAAATCTTTCGCTGAATTCGGGAAATTTATTGATAATTGTTTTTTGTTTTCAAGCATTAAAATTGAAATTGGCTTCATTAGAATTACCTAAATATTAATGGTACGAAAAACAAACATCTGTGCTTAACATGATCTACTGACTCTTAATAATTTTCACAAAAATATGTGTTCATTAGCTAAAAATTTCATTGCATCATTTGGGCATATTTTAAGATAGAAAAGTTAATAATAACATATGATATGCCATACAAACTTTTATCATTATAGACATGAAGCTCTGCGACCTTTCTTACAGGCTTATCAAATTTCACTCTAGTGTCGACAAGTCAAGTCAAGTAATTCTTCGCGATCACAGCACACTGCAGTTACAAAGCACAGTTTGAAAGTGTAGTGTACAGAATCTACAGCGCTTACTCTCAACCTTCTCTACTGTGGATCAGTCTAACTAAGTCTAGAAATAAAATCTGTGGGTAAGCGGATTTTAGATATTAGGGCGAGGAAAATCATTTGCTGAGTAACAGCCTGTTTCAAAATAATGTTAAAATTAAAACCAACCCGAACGGCACATGCATAACTACGTAACAATTTGCGTTCTACAGTTTCTATTTCTTCTTTTCATTTGCGTTATTTCACGCTGGCAAGCATTTTTCAATATTTTCAATGTAAGCTGATATTTTTACTATAAAAAGGGCAACACTATTAAGCAACGAAAATTTTTGAACAAACAAAGTAGAGAATTTTCGGGTCTAAAACCAAGAGCAAAGCTAAAATCATTCTAATTCCTTTCTTTTGGTGTGAAACTAAATAAACAAAATTAATTAATAGTAATTAATTAATTAATAGTAAATATAATGTATTACAAATATCAAATATTTTTGAAAGTGACTTGATTGACCGTTGTGTAAAAGTGAAAATTCATTTAGTATTTGTCGTGATGAATGCTTATTTTATTCATACAGGTTGGACATTTCTGGTATTTTGAAACTAGCTTTTTTACAAAAGATTTGACAAAACTGAAAAATACTATTTTGGTGCATCTAAAATGAAAATTGTGTACTATAAACAGGCTATAAGTTTCAATTCACTAGAATTTAAAATTAATATAAAAATATATAAAATTGTTGCTATAAATGATGCTAAGTTGTTTCAGTAAAACGCATTTCCCATATTCAAACATAATATAATATAATAATATTTTTGCAAAGTATATATTATAAACAGTAAACAGTAAAATATAATAACTGTAATTGCTATTGATAATAAAGTTTATTAGTTGATATTGTTGCGAAACTAGATAAAACAACGTTGACTGAGTGAGAATTACTATTAAACAATAATAAGCCAATTGAAAACAGCGAAACTAGAAAAGAAACAGCCTTATCTTAGTATATGAATTTGTACCTTAGGATGATGTTAAAACAATAAATGTCCATGAAAAATTAAAATCATTGCTATTTAAGAAATTCTTAAAAGTCTTAATAATACAATACTATTACAATCTAACGATACAGCAGCAAATGTAGTGTATGCATTTGATCATCAACACCGGACACAAAGAAAAATGTTAAAGAACGTTAGCAATTGACAAATGACTTGTTAAAAATAAAATGATAGGACTTGATAGATATAAATTATTTGTTATTTAAAGGAATTAGCAAAAAAGATAAAGCACTTAACAAGTAACTAATTTGCTTTTGCTCATACTCGTATACTAACAACAGAGCAACAAGAACAATTTTACTTTTTAAATTAAATATTACTCCCTTTAGCAGTTAGAAAGCAGAATTATAAAGTGTTTTTTATAGAGATATAGAATTTTGAAATGAAATAAAAAAAGTGAATTATTAAAATTGACAAGAAAAATACTTTATTTCAAAGATAATCTTTGGTTATTATAATTTAAGTTTAAGCTCATTCTGATCTGTAAAATTTTCGATGACTTTATTCAACATTAGTGGTCGTATATCGGCAATAACTCGGCGAATGTTGTAATCAATACTATCAGGCTAATCGGAATAGACTAACGACTTAACGCTTTTGGAGGCCAATTCACGGGTTCAAAACGTGAATCTGTACGGTTAACAAACGTCTCCTTTAATAAATCAATTATGGCATGAGCTATCTGACATGTTACGCCATCAGCTCCTGAACATAGAGGTTGTTAACCTGAAAAAATCACTAACGTTCTATCCAGCATCGTTTTTAAAGAAGTACGGACTAATGATTCCATTATCCCATAGTTGATGTAGCGGTGTCGCAATATATAATCGAGAATTATCATCGCTACAAATACGGTAATTTTATTTTTTTGACGTAACCATTCAAACAAAAGTGAGCATCATCGCTAAACAAAATTCGCATATGAAAATAGGGATCAGTGACAATCTTGTTTTGGGCCCGATTTTTGAGCATTGTTCAGGAGTCAATCTATTTACGTTGAAATCCTAAATCAAACTAAACACAATCACTAGATAGCTAGTGTTGCGAACTTAAAGTTCTATACCTCTGCAAAAAACTTTCGATATATTCTGGGTAAATACCCAGAGTATAAAAGAGCCTTTTAAGATTAAATGAAATGAATAAAAGTTTTTATTAGCAAACTACTTTGATCTTTTAAAGAAGGGCTAAGAGAAGAGAAGACCGACAGGAAAACAGTAATGGCAAACGTAGGCTGAAGTAAGAATTGTTGATTTGCTGAAAAGATGACGGCAGCTTAAATTTTATAGCTGAAATGAAGCCCGAAAATATTCCCCTCGCCTTGTAATTGAACATTGTGAATTAAATGATTAAATGACAAATTAAAACATTAAATACGAGTAGATACACCCACTTTGACGCTAATCATTTACAAGTTATTTTATTAATTAAATTTTCTGAAAGCAGAATATAATTAAAAAAATGTTAATAAGTGTCTTTATTAAAGAACTTAAATGGTTTTAGATTAATATTTAAACTGTGGGTGGAGTGTTATTTTTCACTAGAGCTTTCAAAGAATTTGTTAAATAATAACATATTTTCTGTTGTTTATTTAAGAAACATTTTTTATTATTTTCCAACGTCCAGACAGATGTGTTTATTAGTGCATAAACGTTAGTAGAGAAACAGTGTGTAAAATATTTTTTATCTGTAAATTATTTGTTTTTATATAATTTTGATACTTTGTATATTCTGGCACTTTTATAAAGACTAATTGCCTGATATTTAGTTATTGCAACTATCGTAATAATTATGGTTTTGTATTACTTGTTTTGTTTTGGCATTTATTATAAAGCCTCTTTTAAATTATTTTTTTTTATCCAAAGTAGGTAAGACAATTGCCCTTAAAATAGTATTAAATACTAAGTCAAATACTAAGAATATTAGCGCTTTCTTGTGCTTATTGTTCTCGGCGTTACTTGGGTCTAATTAAAAGTCTTGTATTAAAGGCGCTGTATTATCTACCATAGCCTTGTTTACTAAAGGAATTCACTTCGAATATCTGTGAAAGAATGTGTTGAAATCAAAAGATTAATTTTGGAGATAACGTATTTGAAATCTAAGAAGCAGCATGCGCTATTAGGCGCAATCGAGGTACGTGGATATAAATTTTGATTGAAATCGGATTTGCATTTTCAAATTGGAAATTTTTTTTATTTATATTTTAGGATGGTCATCAAATCTGTATTTGTTCTTTCATCAAAAATTTGTCACCTTGATATTTTTATTGCTCGGTTCTTTCACTTCAACCCATTTTTAAAGGGTTTTTGTTCTGCAACTTTTTAAAGCAACACGAGTTTATAATCTATCACTCAATCACACAATCTATCAAGCAATCTTTTAAGACAAGGTATTGAAAGAAAGTGTTTTAAATTGTATCAAAATCGCATATATTGTTATCAAAACGATATTTGGTGTCTCTGAAAGAGTAACAACAGAAGTTAATGTTTCTAATTCAAATCCTATCAGAAAGAAAAAAAAAATGTTGCTGAGTAATTGTTTAAAAGTTGAAGTTTCGATTAGTAAAGGGAAAAAAATGTTACATAGCCGAGGGGAATAAATTGGTAAAGATGCTTGTATAATAGAAAACAGAAAATTACGGTACAATTCCTAAGGGTGCATTAGTCAGTTGGGAAAGGTAGAGCATAAAAATGCATGTTGCCTGGTTGTTAAAATTGGAGGTTGAAAGTTATAGTCTGTACGGTGTTATAGTGTTTTTAAGTCTAAACGGTTTGATATCAAAAATGGATACTTAGAAAGTACGAGTCGGTGGCAAAAATTAAGCCATAGGTACAGAATAAGTAAAAAAAATAAATAATAAATAAAGTGCCACAGAAGAAAATATTATTTTATTTGCTGTCACATGCAATCAAACGATTTCCCAATATTCCTAAAGAGAAGATGCGAGGCAATTTATTAAATAAAAACAAAGTGTTGGAAGTAATAACTAATTTTAGGTGTCGCAGACTTGAAGTATGTTATCAAGCAGTTTTTTTTTTGTTTAAAATGTTCTATTGTAAAATCCAGAAGTGAGCAGCCAAGTTATAAAGTTGCACTGATATCCCCTAAGAATAAGTATTGTCATTCTCTTGATTGTGTTATTAGTCAAAGTCAAGGATTTTTATCTTTTTTTCTACTCTATTCTACTTTATTCTTAACTTTAACTTATTAACTTTAATTTTTAATTTTATTGAACTTTTTATAATTTATGCGTTTTTTTTTTGTTTTTTTGTTTTCCAACATTAAGTAGAGATTGACTGACTTCTAAAGTAATAAAAAAATATATCACTTTCTTCAAAGTGTTATACTTCTTTTAATAATTAATAATAATCGAAAAACTTTTATTTTATACAAAATTTAAAAACTAAGATTAACTTTAAGCAATGAAAGTAACAAACCTAGTTAGTTGTCTTATAAAAATACGTTTCATTTTATGGGCTAATTGTATTTTATAATGGGGCACATAATAAATTAAAGGATCTTTTCGTTATTAATATATTTAAAGTATAAATTCTAAGTGATATTGTTCTCACTAAACCTGAAAATTTCAAAATATAGGAAAATTATACTTAACAGTTCTGAAGAACATTGTAATAAATCAATAATGCACTCAAACTAAGATTCTAAATATATTATTAATATGCTGTTGACTCATTTATTTGTCCTATTAAAGTTATAATAATTTAACAATGAAATAGTAACAAAGGCACATAATTTTTTTTCCTATTTTAAAAAGTAGAGTCAAATATTAGACCAGAATAAAATAATATAAAACTATCGAAACTTATTATGTTGCCAATGTAAATTTCTAACGACGCTTCTGAAATCCAGATTCTTATTGCGACACAAGTTACTGATTTACCCAGTAATCTACACATTAATT
Source organism: Trichopoda pennipes (assembly GCA_030448955.1). Lineage (NCBI taxonomy): Eukaryota > Metazoa > Arthropoda > Insecta > Diptera > Tachinidae > Trichopoda > Trichopoda pennipes. The sequence continues at coordinate 6,508,333 of JASKUP010000012.1, read as the reverse complement.
AAAAGCTCTAATATCTTAGCGCATAACCATACAGTATTTATTGGTCGATAATTCGAACATTCTAAAGAAATTTCAACTTTAGGAACTAAAACAATGCTAAAAAATTTTCATATGTCGGACTCTTAGAGGTGGTTAATACTAAATTAAAAATAGCAATACTTTTAAATCTAATACCTGTAAGACTTCAATTATGTTTGCGTTTTTTTAATTAAAATTACTTAAAAGATTTCGTTCCTGAGAAAGCGGAGTATATGAAGTGAAATTAAGTGTTGTTACTAAAATAACCTACTTATTTTAGTTCCTGAAATGTGTGACTACTATTATTACCTTAAAATAAATATAAACAATGCTTCTAATAGTTGATTTCTGTTTAGGTACCTGCAAAAAGTTTTTCATGCGTCACGACACTTTTCTCTATATGGCCGAAAAGTAAGTTAATCTCTTAATATTTTAAAACAAAGATGATTAAAATGACATACTTACTTGACTTGGATATGAGATTTTTTTTTTTTTTTATTACTAAATAGTATTAAGAAACATATATCAACTTTTAAATTGGTGCAATTTTTCCCGCTCATATATTTTATTTCATGTTTATTTTATATATACGTGTCATAAGACTTTAAGTTTACAACTACAATTAAGCCATTTGTTATATATTTCACGTCCCCTCTCTCCTTTCTTTTTTTCCTTTCTATCACTCCCTTTTCGCTGTTACTGTTTACTGTTTTTGAAGCTTTCCGCAGTTTTGGGAAACTTTTAAAAAACGAAATTTAAAGCTTAGTTAATCTTCCCATGGTAAAAAGCAACTTATACTGTCAAATATTCTCCCTTTACCACAACTCTTAACTTAATAATACGATTAGTAAATAATTATCAAGAAACCATTACTTCTTAATTGTAAGTGAAACTTTTAGTTTTCTGTAAGCTGAGGAAAGCGCCACTCCATTTGCCAAAGCAACCTTTTTATTTAGAATTCATTGCTGAATGGTATAACATAAATAAATTTACTTTTCAAATAGTGCCTTTCTTGTCATTCTTCTACTAAATCCCAAGTGCCATTTATTCCTTAAATATTGTGAAATTGTTATCATGAAATATTAAATTATTTGACAATTACCTCACTTCCTTAATAATATATATTTCTCAGCCCCCTTCCTTTCTATTGCCATATCTCATTCTCGGTCTTATTTCTGAGATTTTGCACAACGTTTGTAAAACCAAATTTAAAGCTTAGTTCGATATTTTATGGTATAAATCACTTATATTGTGCAATATTTTTGTTTCAGGAACAATAAATGTCATGAACTTAATTGAAGTAATTACTAAATTGTCTTCTTCTCCTAGTGCTACTATCTAAACGGTGCACTTTTACTTAAACTCTTCAGAATTTTTTACTAATATACAAATATACGTTAGGATACTTTGCATGCAATTTAAACTAGTGCTGCCAGTTTTTTTTCGTTTTATCGTAAATGGCTTGTTGAATATCTTTAATTGAGTTCATTTATAAAAGGTACGTACATTGGTTTAATATAGCATTTTAAGCAAATAAAAACAAATAAATAATAAAACCGATGTATACGATTAAATTAAAAATAAAGCTCACACCACGAGAATAAAATGGTAATGGAAAAAATATTAATCAAGGCTGAAAATAAAATAAAAGTGTAGATTTAAGAACATGCATCAGTTATTAAATTAATACATTAATACTTATTTTTTTAATGTTACAATTTTTTTTGTTTTTTTATTGGAGTATATTTATTTTGTTTTAAGTCTACTTAACTTATCTTCTGTAAGAACTATCTTTTATGCCAATTAGATTCATAAATTATATTTCTACTTTTAGTACAATCGCGGAAACTACCAATTCATTTGGTAGCTCATAATTAAGATATTGAAGCTAATTTATTAAAGCTAGTGTTTCCCACCTTGTTTCTTGCCACCAAATGCACTGTTAAATCCCCAATTTTTTGGAAAGCTTCTTGAACTACTAAAAAATTAATATAACGTTTTAATACAAAAACCTAACTTCTTTTAAAATTAATGTATCAGTTATATTTAAAACTGAAGTCAATGTAATACGCAGGACAACATAAAAACCAAATTTCGTAAATATATTTTTTCTGTTAATTATTATTAATTTATATATTAGCTAAAATATTAGGCTTGGTAATTGTTTTTCTAAACGTAAGAAATCTGGTATAAAGTTTATACCGCACACAAAGTTTATATCGCATTCATACACATATGCAGGTTGGCATTCCAAAATTATTTAATTGAATTTACAGAAATAGGATAAAAAAAAAAATTAGCATCACATAGCTTTTAGCTATTATATCATTTGACATTTAATACATAAATTAACATTTATTTGTATCTAAACGTCAGACTAACAAGTTATGCACACATCTGGAAATCATGTTTAGTCCACTTTTATCCGCTATTTTTTTAAGTAATGCTTTCATAGAAAAATTATTAAAAAGGAGGCAGAAATATCGCTAAATATTTGAAAAAATGCCAGTTATTTCGACAATCGAAAATCTCAAATTTCGATCATCACCTCCCCCATAACAGTTCATCACCGTTTAAATTCGTTAAAATTTGCACGTTTTTCATTTGATGACACACTTAACGTTTGAGTATTATTATTAGTATTCAATAGCACTCATGCGACATGACACATTAAGAGATATACGTATGTACAGTTACTTGCATACACAATTTTTATTAAAGACTTTTTATGGCAGCGTAACGTGCGATTGTTTATAGGATGTAAATATATGATACATAAGAAATTATAGTTTAATTTTATAGACATGTGTTAGTTAAAAACATAAAAATGTTTCTAACTACCACTAGCATGCCTATATGTATATTTAGAATAAAGCCTCAATTGTCTGTAGCGCTTTCAAAATGTGGGTGTTCAGTCACGAAATATAAAATTAGAGTACAAACTAAACCGTGGCTTGAAAATGATGCATACGCATCGAAAGCGCTCGCCATCATATACAAACCGGCCAGTTACGACGGGAAATGGCAATATTAAATATAAAATTCTCTGATAAATCTTACCCCATAATAAATATAATCTTTTTGTTTTATTGCAATTTTGCGTTATTAGGGGGTACTGAACACGAAATATAAAATTATCTTCTCCAATCGGCCATTGATCCAGGTATCAGGCATTTGTTAAACAACTTAAATGTACTTATTTTTGAATCTATATAAAATGTGTAAGGAGAAAACTTATTTACAGCTTATTTAGGATATGTAATTTCGTTCAATTATTTTTAAGTTTCCAGGCCAAATATACTCTCAGTCAAAGCACCTCTTTACTGGTCATCAAATATTAGGAAATATTCAAGATATCAGGAAAGATTAGGATTATGGCCAAAAAGAATTTAAGGCAATTAAATTTATTTGTGTCGATAAGCTTGTAATGAAAACTTTTTATATGATACAATTAATTTCATATCTACATAGTGTAATAGTGTAATCCAGGGGTTAACTTTCTACAATGGTATTAATGATTTAGGGAGTCTGTTCTGTTATTATGAAGAAGAAATATTTATAGCGACACACAGTGATTTGAAAACGTTGTATTTTTTGGAAATAATTTGGTAGCTCATAAACCACTTAAGATATCCTAATGAAATTCCACAGAGGTCAATCAGCTCAGCGGCATTTTTTAGTGAAGTTACGGTCAATCGGCTCCTTAGTATAAAGGCAGGCTTCTAGGTATGCATCTAAAGTTGGGTACCTCGGGCAAAAATTTTTCAGAAGTGTCATAAAAAGTATATTTATTACTCAAATGATAACAGTTTTTCAACTTTAGTGAACCTTAAAAAAATTCGCTCACATGTCTAATTTACCTCTCTTAGTTTGGGAGAAAATCAGGTTAGAATTTTTTTTTTTAATTTCTCGCCGACCTTACCTTAGTATTTTGTACGTGGTTTACTTATTTAGGTTTGAATTATCATTCTAACATATTGGCTTAGAAGGGAGAAAAATGTTTCAAAACTTTTTTTTTTTAGAAAACTTGTCACCCTGGCTTTGTTAACTATGAGGCTGTCAAATCGTTTTTGAAGTATGTAGCCAAGTTACCGAGCTGTAACAACCTGTTTACTTTTTTCAATTGCTGCATAGCACTCCGAGAAATTTTGATGTAATTTATAAATTTTGTTTCAAAATTGGTTATGTTTGGAAAGGGCTGCAATTTGGTCACAATTTTTCTTTTATTCGCATTTGCTATAGGTTATCTTAAAAAAAAAAAAAAACAAAAAAAATTTTTAGTACCGAAGTAATTTTCAATTTCAATTATATCAAGAATACAGCCAATAGTTAAGGTCGGCTAAAAACTAAAAATAAAATTTTTACTAGCCCGATTTTCTCGCAAATTAAAGAAGGTAACTTAGACATGACAGCACATTTTTTGTAGATATTATCAAGGTCTATTTAAACAAGGTCTCTTAAACACTCTTATCATTTGAGCAATAACTAAACTTTTTATGGCATTTCCGAAAAAGTTTTTCAAGATACAGAAAAAATAGAAGAATTGTGATAGTAAATCTACTTAAAAAGCAACGGCTCTTGGGGAAAAAATATTTCGAAATATAATATAAATAATAAAATATCTAACACCACTTTTAAATAGTTATATCAATGCAAAATTTTCCAATTGATAATTACCTTGTAGATAGATACAAATAATCCTTACACAGTTTGTAACGAATCAGAAAGTGCATTTTATTCTCCTGAAAAATTAATTTTACTTTACAATTTATCACAATTAACCACTAATTTAAGCTAAAAAATATTCATTGAAAAACAATAAAATATGAAATATATGGCTACACATTAATGCCCCCGGCTTAGTAGTGAATTTTATCTTAATTTTAAGAATGTATTGGAATATTTACTAAAAAATTAAAAAAAATCTTTTTAAAGCAATCGAGCATAATTAACATAAATTATCTAAAATGATAATTTCAATTAATGAATTTCATATTTATCCTTTCAAATAATTAATATGACTTTTTTGCTCGTAAGTTTAAGCTGTCTTGGCAAATGACTTTAATTATGTTATAAATAATAAAAGTTTATTAAGCGTATGGATTTTTTTGTTATTGTTATATTTTTCGAGATTATGTTTTAATTATCTATCATTTAATGGCTTTATGACAAGGATTACCACCATGCTCCAAATGAAACACAAAGACTGGCATTTATTCAAAATTATTACTGTTAATTTTGTTTTAAGCCAAATTTTACCCAAACAGCAATTAAAAGGAAAAGTTCGTTTATATAAGTTATATAAAATATGAGCATTTGAATGAAGGAAAATAAATAGTTAGATGTCATGTGGTGCTTGCTTGGACTTTATATTTGAATTTTAATTATTAATTTCTCAGTAAAATGATTACATCTTAGATTGTTTATGTTCATTACAATCTCAATAAAATTCAAATATTTTTAAATAATAAATTCGTTTTTTTTTATAAAACAGATTTTTTTATTTTAAATAACAACTTTCATAAAGCTTTAAAAGTACCATCACGCGCAAAAGAAGTACATGTTTAAAGTAGTCATAATCTAGGAGCAATATCGTATGGTTGTAAGCAAAACAAAGTATTGAGATATAAATAAAATAATAAAATTTTTGGAATTAGAAACACATTGCTTTCTGGCAAAACATGTTGGAGTATAGAAGTGATTATGATACAGTAAAAATATATTAAAATTAAAAATGATATTATTTTGTTAAAATATATCCATTATATGATTAAATATAAGGATTAAACTATGGTTGAACACGTCAAGTAATGTAAGTGAATAATAATGTGATCTCGTAAACACAAACATACCGTGAAATAAAAGATATAGTTTTTCTTTGTTCGACTCTAATTTATACAGTTTATAAATCATAGCGTAAATTTAATAAACAATCTACTCTTTTGCAATGTATGCTCTTTATACAAATTTAAAGATATTTATTTAACCATTATTGTGTCCAACACTATAAAATAGTTTTATAAATTTCCTTAATTTTACTTTTACCCATTCAGTAACTAAATCAAAGTCCATTTTAGCTTTTAGTTAAGTAAACTTATTTGTTATATCAGATTTGAAGAAAGGTAATTGAATTTGTAGTTATTGATATTTGATTCAATTTAAATGTAATAAATTTATTATTTATTATTTCTGTTTTTGTGGATTTACCTCTGTATTATATTCAGTTACTTCAGTAGCAAATAAATAAAATCGCCATCTGTCTAGCTTTTATCTTCAATGTACGCAAAAAGTCAGAAAGAAGAAACTAGAATCATTGTGTGGTCTTTGTTGTTTAACTCAAAACAAAATCTAATAGAAATAAAATTTAAAAGCAGATTAAAAAAAAGTTTAAAATTTGTGATGTAAAATCTCAGAAGAGTTTGCTTGTTTTAGAGTGTATAATATTTGATGAAATTTGCATTTAATATTTATAAATTAATTGTCTTAATTATTGCAACAGTTATTTAGCAAGAATAGCATTTATTAAATTTTATTTGGTTCAACTTAATGCGAAGAATAGTAAAAAAAAGATGAACCCAGAAGAGGTATTACATTGCATTAAGGTAATATTTAAAAAACCCTAACTCTTTTTAAAACAAAATATTCATGACTGGAACTCAAATAAAACTGGCTGCTTTAGTGCGACACAATCCAGTTGTTTAATTTCCACAACAGCTACATTTTGCCAAGTGTTGAACTATCTCTGGTTTATAGGCACACCAATGTGAATAAACACATCTCCAAGGAAAATAATTTCTTGAGCAATGATGTGACTTTAATCGCTCGTTAAAATTTGCTTTAAGTATACTAAAACCAATCGTGCTCTATGTTGACTTACAAAATAGTTTGTACATATGTCTTCATACACTTTGCAGTTAAATATTATTTCACGCCCATCATTGTTATTGAAGATACATGGATTAAATTATGACATCTTTCCTAAATAGTGGCTTTACCGTTCTGTAAATTGATTTTTTAATTAACGTATACATTTAGTCAAAAATGTGTGGGCAAACTTTTTTTAATAGGAATTTCAACCGTTATATTAACTACAAGCTAAAAACTGTAAACACACCAACCAAGATTCTGATATTTAATCTTCTATAAAGTAAGTGAATATATTATCAATTGCTGAGAACGGCATGATATTTAATATTTTTAGTCTTTTTTAAGACTAGACTAGACTAGCTATACATTATAGTATAGCGGTTATAGCTTCTTCGGCATTTTAAGCGATATATATATAATTCATTATATAAAATATACATTCTATAAAAGTAATCCACAGTTAAGCGAAATAATTGCTTTGGTGGAAGATTATGGCATCCATATGCTTATACATAGAGGAAAAAATCATTTCAATTTGATTTTGTATAATTACGTGATTTTACGTAGACTTACTCTATATTGTTACGAATGTGCCTTGCTTAAGTTTTAAAATAAAATAATTAAACAATAAAACGAACTACTGGTTACAAACTGCGTAGAAATTTTATACACAAACAACAATTTGATATGCTGTTTACAAACTGCCTGGCATGCAAGACAAAAAAAAACATGAATACTGTTTACCATCTGCGTAGTTTTCTAAGAAACGTTTTCTACAAAATGCAACAACTAATAAATTGAAATAAATTCCAAGCAGAAACTTTATCAACATAAAAACAAAAACAAAAATACACACAGACAGGCGCCTATCGAATAAAAATACAACAACAAAATGTGATACAAAGGGAGTAGAAGATTCTTAAATTTTCTAGACTTTAAATGGACTAATATAAATGGGGCAGCATCTGAGTGAATAGTCCATCAGTGTAAAATTAAACCTCTAGAAGTATAGACGTGCATTTTAAATAAATTGTTCTGTAGTGTCAACTTTGTGTAGTTAAACTAAATAAAATTGTTATAAATTTAAAATTTCTAAAAACTGGTGTTATTTATTTTGCAATAAAGAACTCACAACAAAACGTCCTGGTTTGAGTCTGTTTAATAAACCAACTGTTTGATAAACCAAATTATATATGAAAAAACCGTCAGTTGCCAAATCGATTGATAAAAAAAATAATGTGACCAACTCAAAAATATGCGCATCTAAAATTAGTATTTCCACTACATCCTGAATTACATAATTCGGTATTTTAATTGCAATTTGTAAGAGAATGAATTAATTTTAAAATTTAATATAGTTTTATTTTTAATATGTCGCCGTTGAGCATAGAGTAACTAAATCCAGTTTTCAAACTACATTTTATTAGAGTGAAATTTTAAGAGAAAACTATTTCAATCCTGTCTTCTAAACCAAGTTGAGTGATTTCTATTTACTAATATATCATCTGCAAAAATAACCATTACAAATTTGTTGTAGTTTCAAAATACAGAAATTAAAAACTGATATAATGAATTTTAGCCAGACTTAGTGAGAAAATATCAAAGCAAAAGTAGCTTAGATAGCAAGATAAAATAATAAAAATTAATGTTAAGAATTATGTCATTGTATAGAATTATGTATTAAAAATAGACCAGATAGAATATAGCATTTATAGCTTTAGTTGGCCTCCTAGCTATGCACCCAACAGCTCATTTTTGTGGATGTAACGGTGTCTCAACATGCACTTGGGGATTATCATCACTCCAAATACAGCAGTTTTGTTTATTGTAGTCTTGACCCATCTATTCAGATAGCTATTAAAAAGCTCGACATTACGGATGCCTATAATTTTAACTTTTATTCCTATTTTATTTTGTGGGTTAAAGAAAATGTAAGCTGTTTCGACTACAATTTTTAACAAGTAGCAAAGTTAATGAATTTTTATTCACAAAATAATTAAGTAAAGAGTTTATAATTATTTACCTACGAATGATATAACATAAAAAAAAGTAAAAATATATATGAACGGGAAATATTTAACAGATTCAAAATTGGAGTAATCGGAATACAGAATCTAGAAATTGTATGGGCAGTTTCTATTTCATTTTGCGCTATACTGTAAAATACAAGAAAATACGAGTAGAAAATAAAATCTATAAAGCAAACTAAATCTTTAGTTAATAGGAAAGGAGAGTTTTATTCTAAGTACATACAAAGCATCGAAGCAACCTTTAAAGAAGAGATATAAAAAGTCTAGACGATTTTTAAAAGTTACATATTAAAACTCTGACCGAAAAATTCAATAGGATTAGAGGATAAGAAAGCATACTGTGGCTCCTATTGGCAAATATTTTGCATTAGTATTTACACTGTCAAATTTAGGCAATTTATTTACTAGTAAATAACGCACAACTTTCGTTATTACATATGTGCACTATGTATTTCGTTTCAATAATAAAAAGTACGCGCTCTATAGTATTTTTCCCATGTACTTGGGAAAAAAGTCACTAGTGCTTAATGAAGCACCAGCGTTTTAGCTTTAAACTCATACAACAAAGCATCCAATTAATTTCTTAATTTGTGAAATGCGGTAATATACTGATAACCTTTATTTTTTGTCATTGATAAAAATCTTTCCATACTTTTCGCAAATTTTAGGACAACTTTCCCTTTGATGAAGTGAAGTGTTTATCTTCATTGTCAACCTTGAGCTAATGCAACATCTAATTTAAAGAAAGGTTTTTAATATTCAATTTTGCAAGCCGCTAGCTCAGCGTCATATGATATGGCAGTCATTGTCCAGTCAATTGCTTAATAAACAGAAATTATTTTTGGTCTATCGACTTTTGCTAGCTCATCTTAATTTATTGCCATTACAGACTCAACCAATTAATTTTACAAAAAGTATTGCAAAATGTAAAGTATATTACATTAGTAAATGTTTACTACAAATTCAATGCAGCTTCTTGAAAATATAAATATTTGATTTTATAAAAAAAATCTATTCGTATTTATAGAGACATAAAAAATATTTATTTATTAAATTTATCATTTCACGTGTGTTAAGTAATAATACAACATGAAAATAATCACAAAATAGAAACAGAAAATCTTAGGAACATGACTATTGTGTCATGATTATGATGATGACAATATGTGATAATCTTCCGGTAAACATTAAAAACAATAAAACTCATAGCATAGAAAACGCATAAAATGACACTTGCGAACATTTTGAAAATTTTCATATACTATTTTTATGTCACAGCTTATAGCTCTGTGGTTGACACTGTAAAAATCCTGCTAATGCGTTTGTAAACAATTGAAATACGTTCGAATGCCATGAAAACACGACTAACAGGAGACACTGGACTTCAACGACAAAAATTTATTTTATGAGAAATTGAATAGGTATTCGTATGCACAAATATATGAGTGAAGGTCGCAGTTGTTTGTTTGTAAAGGGATGGAGAAACTACACGTTTTTTTAATTTAACACATAGAAGCGTCATAAACGGCACTTGCTTTTATTGTTTTTATGTCAATCTTTAGATTTAATAACAGAGTTTTGATAACATTTTATGTTCTAATATTTGAAACTAGAAGATTTGAAAGACATAAACTGGTATTTTGCTGTCACCATAAAAATATGAGGGTGTACATCGAAAACAAATTTTAGGATGTCACGAATATGTACATAGTTATACATAGAATGAATGCAATTAGGTATAAAGATTCTAAGCCGACTTTGTAATATCAATGTCGCTGCTTATAACATTAAAAAGATAAAACAAGCTTTTTTATTGAAACGAAATTTAGTAAAAGTTTTTTTCTAATAATTGCATCACTTCTCAAATGGCATTTATTAAAATTTTTTATTGTTCTTAGATTTTAACAATGTTCTTGTGCAAATTTAAAGCTGAAATAAATAAAACGTTGTTTTCTATATACAGATTTTCCTTTTTTCAATATTTTGAAAAAAAAAATGTTTAACAAAATTTGATATTGTTATTGATTATTTACACACTTTTCCTTTCTTCAAGATGCCAACACTGTTGCGAAATATTGAAAACAAAAATAAAATTTATTTAATTTTTATATAAACACCTCGTGCTTAAAAAATTATTTATAAAATATTAGAAAAGTCAATGAAGTACATTTTGCATAGTTTTAATAAAACATACTATTTTTAAGGAACGTTATTCTTTACATACAGCGATCAGAAATCACAAAGATCATACAAAGAGAGAGCGAGAGAGATAATGAGAGTGAGAAAATATATGATTTTAACAGACAGATTTACTTCTAATAAACTTGTTTGTAAATTAACAAATACTTTTAATAACTTTTAAAGAACCGTCTATGAAGAGTACGTATTGCTCAGATGTCCCAATAATAACGTTATTTTTACAAGGACTTAAATTCACCCAACTTACAGATTCCTCTGTCAAAAATTTAAATACCAAAATTAAAAATTATAGGTGCTTCTCTGTTTAGGAGTCCAGGGGGACTTTTTAAGACTATTTTCGTTGCTGACTTATCACATTGACTGGTATCAATTTATACGCCCACAACAATGATTACAAATCATATGACTACGCACGAAATATCATCGTGATGTTAGAACCGTATGTAAATTTGTAAACTTAGTATTTAAATTCAGCTTGTTAATTTGGATTTGTTAAATTTTTAATAATTAAAACTATGATTGCAATGATCGACGACTTTTTACATTTGTAAGTCTCATATTGCTGCCAGTTATGTTTTAAATACTGTGGCACCCTTACTAATAAATATACACTACCTTAAGTTTTCTTATAAATTCCTGTCGCTGATTTGATGCTTTTCCAGGCCACATGATTTAAATTCTTATGTGACTTGATTACAATAAATATAATTTCAAGCGGTAGGCTATTGAAATACAACGATTTCTTTTTCCTGCAAGTTCCAAACAAACAGCCATTTGGCTTAATTTCGAATAATGGAAAATAAGTTTAAGACCTTAGTTATATCGCATTATGAAGGAGTAAAACTACTAACTTAATATTGCTGACAGACATGATAGGCTAACAGATGAGCCAGTTATATAATAGTACTTGTATTAATATAAGAATCTACTTACATAGGTTAACCGTTAAGGTTCTAATAGACTGACAGGAGCAAAAGATTATGCTATTTTCTTTAGCTCAGGATTGAACCTTCCCATTACACCAAAGGGTAAAGTAGAGTATATGGCGTTATAGGGAGTAAAGTGATTATTAATGATATGACTTCTTTTTCTTCTGTTTACTGAAAGTAAACACGAAATCAATGTTGCTATTTGTCTTTTATAAGACACGTAGCTTGAGCTATTTTTAACGTTTTTCTTTAATCTGTAAAATTTGAAATATATTTGAAAAAATTTATACCGAAATTCTGAAGATCTCAAATATTACATTTGACATTTGAGTTTTCCTGCTTTTTATTTTTTGCAACTGAAGAATATTAACATTTGCAAATTACGGGTATCAAATGCAAACAACATATTTTTTTTTCTAGATTTATCTTCATCATCAGCAATAAAAAGCTGACAAGCTGTGTAATTATACAACATTTTTATCATTTCCGCATCACTTGTGGTAAGGCAAACATTATACGACAAAAACATAAATGCAACAATCAAATAAAAATCATACATGAACTAATTTTTTGAAATTTTTTTCCATATTCACGAAAGTGGGCGAAATAGTCGAGTATTGAAAAACAGTTTATTTTGTATTCAAATAAAAGTTTTTGTTTTAAAAATATGCATTAAAACACATCATATGTTCATACATACATACATACATGCATATTGTGTTTTGTTGTATTGTTCATGTTTCATTGCGAGTATTAAAAATACATTTATCGTTTGGTTTTGTTAATTTTTTTCACATTTTTTTATTTATTTTATTTTAGCAACATGAAAACCACAACGTGGCTGTGTCCAGTTTTAACACTTTTGTGTGCTACAAAACTTGCTTATACAGCGCAAAAAGGAAATTATGGTGGCTATGAATTGGATAACGTGGACAACCAAATGTTACAGGTATGTTTTTTAAGCTATTTGTCATAAAATATTTCACTTACATGCTAGTTGCAGTGTAAATAAAAGGTGGCCCAAAAGAAATGTAAGGTCATAATGTTAACTTGCTAACATCTTATTAGAAATCGGAAAGTTTTCAATTTTGAGATGTTTAAATTACTATATTAATGTGGATAAATAATATCGGTCAGATGACTATCTTCCGAGTTAATGCAATATTTAACCCTATTTTGGTTTTCTGAATTGTTACTTGCAAAACATATCCTTCCAAAATAGCAATCTTTTCTTTAATGGCAACTTTTCCAATTGTTATTCATTTTTTTGTGATAACGCATAGATTTGATATAGGCTGAAAATTGTTAAAAAAAATATTAAAAATATACGACTATATCATTTCTGTTTTTTGCTTAAAATATATTATTATATTAGCTTTGTGCCACCCTGTATTAAGAAAATAAAATAACGTAAAGAAAAAAATTAAATGAAATATTCATGTAAAACCATTTTCAATTTTCGTATTGCGGTTTTGATGTTGAATTTAACTGTGTTCACAAAAATACTGATATTTTTCCATATTTATGTATGTTTGTAACAAACAAACAAAAAAAAATGTAGAATCTTTGTGTATGGTCATGCAGTATATCTGTTACATGATTTTTCACACACAACCCGATTTAAGTACTTATTGACACATTGTGAATATGTTGACAAACTGTTTACTTAAAAGAAAATAAGAAAAATTTAAATTTGATGATCCAACTACGCAGCAATATTTTATGGGAGAATATAAAAAAAAAAGTTCCATAGTTAACTGGGAGGACCCTGGTTCAAAACTCAACGTAGAGCATTGAATTAAGACGATAATTTTTAACTTACTATCTATCTGTCTATTGGGAGGAAAAACGTATTCCTTTTCATTTAGGTAAGGCACTTCATTACATTCATATCCAATATGTGTCTACATGGACAACGCGAAATATTTCATCTTCCCTTATTTGTAAGAGAAAACTGAACTTTACCTAAGTTAAATGATATTTGTAGCTCTATTTAAAAAGCATGCAATGTAACTTCGTTTGTAAACAAATACTTTTATTTTACTTATTTGCCCATTACAACCTGTAAGTTAATAGCTATCCCCTGTCACTTTTCCCGATTCTTTGTTTTAACTGTAAAAATTATATATAGAATTATTGATAGAATATATATTGAATTAAAGAAAGTTTAATTATCCTATTAATAGTTGAGTAGTTATTTCTTTTGATTTGTTACAAACTGAATGACAAGCAAAGCATATCATTTTCTGTTGATGTACTAGTTTTTTTGGGCTTTTGATTAAATATATGAACTGCAAATTGAGGGTTGTGTGATGTGAATCAAATATTTATTAAAAAAATATGTTATTATTCGATAGTATGATTTTTTTTTAATTTATTAATTTATCTACATGTGTTTACATTTTATTTTTGCTACTTATTAAGTCCCTTTGTTTAAAAATGGCTTTTGAGATCAGCTTAATTTTTGGGTAAAAATAAAATATCTTTGTTTTTACATTGCAATACGAACGAAGTGTATTTTTTTTATATAGAAGAGCAAAAGGTAGGATTTTAGCAAAACAATAATACTTTTTAACGTTCGTAATAAAGCTTGTACATACAAATCTATACATGTATGAGTTAAATAATCTCAATATACAGGGAAAATTACAGCTATCAGCATATTCTTTCAGATATTTTCTGTGGGTCTCTAGAACTTATTCGAAGTGCAGCATAACATAACAAAGCAATTTGTTATATTATTTTTAAAGAAACAGCAAAAACCTAAGACCAGCCAAATGTTCTGCAGAATTTTCTGAATCGCTGCAGTCATCTTGGTCTTGGTCTATCTATCTTTCTGGTCCAAAAATATAAATAAATAAATATAATATAAATAATAAATAAAAAAACAAATACAGATCATATTTATAATCCATCATAGTAATCTAAAAATATACTTGTTCTTGCTTTTGTACTAATTGTCATCTTAGCCGCAAATGCAGTTTTAGTTTTGTTTCCTAATTATTTTTTTCACACCATTAAATGCTGTTCCAGAATTGTTCTAAATGTTGCGAAGCAAGAGAGAGTGGCCGGTACTATACGTATTTTAAAAAATAATAATTACTCTATTTGAAGGGTAACTTCGTTAACACTCGGGCTTCCCGATTATCAGCAATATAAATGCTACATTTGTAAATATCAACTATTTGGCTACATGCAACGTACCAAATAGTTGATATTTTTGTGGATTTGAAATTCTTAAAATATTTGTTTTCCATTGTGTGTAATAAACAGACAATAGTAGCGCCTGCATTCGTAGAGGAGGTTACTTCTTTAACAGAAGAGCCTGAATCCGATTCTCAACAGTTTTGAGAATAATTGTAAGTAATTGTTGTTACATTGCAGCGAATAAACAAAACATAGCTGCAATAGAAAGCAAAATTAAAACAAAATAATTATAGCATAGCCAGATCTTCTGGAGCCACAAAATACAGTAAGTTAAATGGTTTCGCGTGTTTACTTATTGATTATGTATTGTGGCGTGAAAGGTTGCATAAATTTATTGGTATAGCCGGAGATTGTTAACATAAATCTGGCCCTAAAATAAAAAGCAAATCCCAAAAATTTTATTTGAAAATAGAAAAAGCGACACAAAGATAACTTTTTAGATTTTTTGTATGCAAAGTATACTTATAACTATTAAGCGAAGTGACTAAAAAACAAAAGTTTGAATCGAAGATTGACATTTTGTTTCATAAACATACAAGAATCTTGCATGGTATTTAGAGCTAGTTAATGGGCACAACTTTTAAAATAAAACACCAGTTATTTGCAAACTAACACTGATCGCTTATTTCACTTTAACAATTAGAATTAAGGTTTCTTTAGCTGCATAATTTTCTTTCTAAGGCCCGGTATTACAACTCGCCTTTAAAGTTTTTGTTAGCCAAAGTGAAATATACTCGTAGCTAAAGCGAACAGTATTAACTATTATTCTGCCTTATATATTAACATATTTTTCTTAAAAAATGGAGTATTGCTAAAAAAAACGGATTACTTATGCCAAATTAAATAATAAAATTTGCAAAATTTAGATAAGATTTGCTCAACAAACATTTGTATGTAGGATTTCGTACTATGTATGGGTCACTTTTTCTTTTATAGAAATTCCATTCGTTTCTAATTTTATATTTTATTCTTGCTATTATAAGGAACAAAAATTCTATATAAATTTATATTCCATGGCTAAAACCGTTTTAAATAAGAGCATACATGTAAACGTGAATATTAAATTACTATCACAGCATAGATTTAAAAAAAAATATTTTTGCCTTTCCTAAAACAAGGTCATGCATATTCTACAAAAGCAAAGTCTGTATGAAAACGCATTTAAATTTTTAAATTTATTGTTTATATTTATTTCTATACTGGACATATTTGTATTTATTTTGTGTGAATTCTTTATAGATATGCGCCTACTGCGGTTGAAAAATAAGAAAAACTAAGTCCATCTACGCTAAAATCATGTCATAACAAGAAAACCACTCATGCGTTATTTGTATTTTAATATTTTGTACTTGTTCTTATAAGTGCGGATAAAAGCTTCTTAAAGTTAAAGTTATATTGGTGAAAAGAATGTCACTGTTGAGACACCCTTTAATTTACACTGTGCAAATTTTACGTATCAGTCTGTGACAGTTAAATAACAATACTTCGATTCCAGTGATAGACCCAAGGTGCGGAACCCAAGGAAAAAATTAATAAAAAATTATTCTCTGCTATTCAAACCTTGTTGCTCTAAAGTTTGGAATTGAGTTAAATTAGGGCCATAGTTATCATAGATAGTCATCTAATTTGCTTGCATAACAGCATTTGTTAGAATTTTTGTTCAGTTAACTTTTTCACTTCGATCCATATCATAAATCGCAAATAACAAAAAATAATATTATTAAACTTATTTGATTATTATTATTATTCGACCTTTTTTTTCTTAACTATATAAATATTAATCTTAAAAATGGTCTTTTTAAATTTAAATTTATCACATATATTTTCAGCTGAAAAAATTTTTTCAATTTGTCCACAATTTTTGTTAAAAAAAATTAATTTTCTGAAGAAGCTTTCCAAAGGAAAGCGAAATATTAAAAATATATGTGATAAATTTATTTAAAAAGACCAATTTTAAGATTAATACTTATATAATCAGTAAACTTAAAACTTGAATATGTTTGTATTCTAAATCCACTATGTTCACATTATGACAACACTATGGCCTTAAATAGGAATTCGTATACAGAAATGAATTCTAGGCCAGCTTGAAATAATTAAAAAAAGAATTTATCAGTAAGAAATTATTATAAGGTAAAATAAATATAGTCCTGGAGCTACAGAGACAAATAATTGATTTTGTATCTTTTGTACTCGAACATTAATTTTCTTTCCTAAAAATATATATCGGGTTTTTTTACAGAGGTATAAAACTTTAAGTTGACAACATTTTTTCAACTGGCGACTGTTTTGTCAGCTATCAAGTGATTTATGTTTAATTTGGTTTGGCCATTTCCATATGAATAAACTTACTGCCTGAACAACCCTTCCAAATTATGCAAATTTCAAATCAGATAAACTAACTGTTTGGAGTGCTTTATAAGCTAGTGGAATCATTGATCCGTACTTTTTTAAAAACGATGGTGGTCAACTGAACAATGCGGGACAGGAGCTATGGTTTTACCTAGACGCCGCAACATGCCACACCGCCCGTTCCAAAACTGATTTATTGAAGAAAACGTTTGGTAACCGCATAGTTTCACGTTTCGCTAGTCTACGCCGATATACCTGAAACGATCGTCCCTTTGGAGGAAAACATTCGCTGCGTTATTATCGACATATGGCTAGAAATATTGGAAAAATCCGTGGAAAGTTGAATCTTCAAATTAGACTACGTGGTGGCCATATCCCAGAAGTCATATTTAAATTATAATGCCATAAGTTATCTTTCGAATTCAATTTAGAAAGTTCAATTTAAAAAAATCGTTTTTGCTTTCTCCCATTTCAAAGCTCTATAAAGTTCTACCTCTATAAAAAACTTCCTTTATAAATATAATATTAAACTACATGCTTCAAGCACATGCACATATTTATGATGATGGAACTTATAAAGTTTAATATTCTATTTTGTTTTTTCAAATTAAAATATTCTTCTTCAAATAAATTTTCAATTATGTAAAGCAATTTATTTAGGGGAATCAATTTATTTTTATTATCAGAAAAATGATGTTACAAACAACAAGAAATTATTAAAAACTTGCAAGATTTTTTACTTTCAAACACACACAGTTTTATTGAATTCTTAATTTACTGTTAGATATTAGAAAAGTGAATAAGGGTATAATATTAAAGGTTATACCATTGAAGACTTTAAAAAGCATAGAATTATAAATTTTATTTATTTAAGCAAAGTTCGAAAAGGTATACTGTTTGCCAACAATGCACAATGGGGGGCTTAGCAAAACAAAAAGCGGAAACTGTATATTTTAATTGACTGTTATACTGATACTTTATGCGGCTATAACAGTTTCAGTTTTGATATTATACTGTTAACAGAATCAGCGTCGACATGTTTTAATACATCAGGTGCAGGAAACATTATTGGTATAGGAAATATTCGGCATTTAGAAATAACAATTTTTTAGTTTGAGTTTATCTAAGTTTCTATTTTTAGGCAATCCGTAACCCTACCGATTTTTCTCTAATTAATTTTTAGAGTTTTTAATATTAAGGGAAAAAATTCTTACAAAATTTTTATATAAAATTTTAGAAAAATAATTTAAAAATTAAAAAGGTATAATTTTTAAGAGGCAAATTTGTAGTTTTTTTTGCTAGTTATTTATTAAAAAGTAAAACAAAATCATAAAATATTAATACTGCTGTTAAAAATATGTAAAGTACCTCTGCATTTTGTTCGAATTTAAAACATATTCTTGTCCATATTTCTGGTTTAGTTTCCATACAACCAGGCTATTCGCTTAGAAATAAGATTTATATCTACGTCTTACCAAATCCCCGCTGTGCGCTTTCATATTGCTACAGATGTCTTTGAGGTTCAGTTACCGTGATGACTGAACGGTTAAATATTTTTTCCAAAAATATTAAAACTGAATATGAAATGTCTTAATAGCTTAATAATTGAAATACGCATTTATAATTGGAAGTTATACATAAAGATTTTGATACTTATGCTTTCCTTAACCCGTGGATGTTTCAGAAGAGACTGACGCAATTAGTAGAGGAATAATCTGATAAAAAATTAGGTTGAGACCCATTTCGTTAAAGATTTTCAACTGATTTATTGATTTTGATTATTTTTATGAACCTTGTTACCGTTTTGGTTTTCCAAGAACAATAATTTCTTACATTAAAAAGATTTTTGTGTATGAATTGTACCAAATTATTTTTGGAATCAGTTTTAACAGAAAGCATCAGTTTGTTCCAGTAAATATAATCTAACAAGGTGCATCCATAAAATTGTTATATTAGTTTGATCACTCTTTGCTATTCATTAGCTTAGTCACGCATCCAAATTGTTTTTAATTCTTTCATACGCAAATTTGTAAATAATGTTATTTTCTTAATAAAAATGTAGAAATTAAGAAATGAACTTAAGCCGAATTAATTAATTTATTTGTTATAAAACACCTGCATAATATTACTAGCAAAGCTAAAATTTTTTGTCTTTAATTATTAAAGCGAATAATTTTTAACACTGTGCAGGCTCATCATGACACAGATTATAGACATAAATTATAAATTACAAGCAAATATTGAATATTTAATTAATTTTGTTCAAGTATGAAGTACTTTTTGTACAAAAGTTATTTGTTCACCAAAATTATAATAAGCCGCATAAAGAAAAAACCAACATTTTTTTGTTATTTTTACTTTTGAATAAAATTTTTAAAATTATATAACCATTTTATTGTCATTTTAAATCATTAGATATCAATCTTGATAATATTAAATGTTTTATAAAGTTTTCACAGCATTTTCCATGAAAAACCTTTCCACACTTTATTAAAAATTATAGTACTTTTTTGAACTTATAATCCATATTGAAATACTTTAACTACTTCATGTCAAATAAAGTTGATTAAGCTTCTTTCGACTTTATTTTTACGCAGTGCTAATATTAAATAAACAGTTATCATTATTGAAAGGATATGTGCGTTAGTCAAAAATTTTGCCAAAAGGAAAAAAGTTTTTTTTTTCTAGATATTAACAAATTTTGAGTGACAGTTTGTTTTTGAAACATGGCAGTAATATTTGTAAGCGAAAGGTTCACAAGTTATTTAACACATATACACTTATTTAAACATTAAATGAATAAAATATGGATTCGCTTTTGTTATAAATTTTAATAAATAAAATTCGTAATATCGGAAATTTTTTACAATTTATTATAATTTATAAGAAAAAGTTCTACATCCATTGAAATCACTCCAGGTACAGTTTTCTTATAATTTTTAAAGTTTATATTATGATAGTTGGAATGGTTTTATGTTTTTTCTGCATTGCTTTGTTGTTGTACAATAAAGGCAAAACTGTTAAAATAACATTACACATTGGGTGATTTAGGAAAACAAGCAGAAATTTATTTATCATTTTTAAATAAGAAATATGATTTGGAATCCTACAGCTCTCAGCAAATTGTTTCAAAGTAGTAAAGAACTTGGCTGAAATTTCGAACGTTGCTTGCATATAATTGGGGTACTTTAAGCCGTATACCCGCTTTAGTGACTAGTCTGGTAAACCATAACTAGATATACATATATACTTGCCAGTGTTGTATGTTAATCAAAATTTTGAGCTGCATTCTGTACATTTTCTTCTAATTTCATTTTGATTATAAATACAATACAATATTAGTCAACAAATGAAATTGGAAGAAAATATGCAGAGCGCAGCACAAATTGTTGATTAATTTAAACACTGGCGACCACAACAGACCACTAGAAACACAATAAATATGAGTACAAGAGACTCGGCGACCTAGTGCAACCAGTCAACAATCTGATTTCTACAATCGATAGTAATGGTTAGAAATAGCAGGTGATTTATTATTTTTGTGATCGTAAAAAACTAATCGAGTAGAAGAATTTTTTTAAAGCCGTTTTATTATCCTCCAAATTATACACAACTTATAAAAGATGCTGAAAAGAAACCAATCCGTTTTTACTACTCTTCAGTTGAAACAAGAAATTAAAAACAAAATACATTAATATTTGCATTGCGGTAAAAAACTAATGACGCTGCAGTTAATAATTTATGTTGCAAAAGTTTAACAAATTATTTAATGCCATCAAACTTTTGATATTTTTCTAATGGCAACTCTTAAAAAAATTTGTTTTATTGTACCTTTTCTTTTTTACGTTAAACAAATAACATGAACTCAAAAAGTTTTTCTTAATGAAGTTAGGAGACAAGTGTTGTAGCAAAGTCTGAAGAAATAATTATAATTCACTTCAATTTCATAAAGCAAAAATTACAATAAAATCAAGAAAGAAAAAAAAACTAACTGAATAAATGTAAGTAACAGCATAAGTAACTGTTAAGTCAAGGCAAATAGCACAGGTGCCAAAGTTTTTCAAAATGAATCTTATAAAAAAATATGTGACATCAGTAGAATCAACAACAACTATGAACAGCAGTATTGGTATCTTGTTAATTTGCTTAAGATTGTATTTTGCAAATATGTAACTGTATGTTATGAAGTTTATGTTTTTATATAAAATAGCACCCTAGTTAAATGGAAATTTAACTAACGTTCAATTTTAGCAACTTCATGCATGTCAAATAAGTTTTAAAAGAAAGGAAAATTGATAAAAATTAATGCGTAAATGAAGTAAAATAAAATAAAAGCTAATTAAATTTAAATCTTGCAGAAATGAAAGAAATTTATAATGAAAAATTTTGTTCATAACTTTTTTTTATTTTTGTAATTAAAACATAACTTAAGAAACTTTACCAATATATAAATTAACATTGAGTAAAGCTATAATTATCGAAATGTAATTTGTAAAACTTAAATGCTCTTAAACCTGTTATTTTTGACACTCTTACTTGAATTGTGGCGTGTATTAAAAATTGTTAACATTAAAAAATGTTAGTTATGGTCTTTTCAGCTGTAATATACTTCATTTGAACTAACAGGTTTAGTTTTATATAGTGATCCAATATATTTTCAAAAAGGACAAAAGTATTTAAAATGAGAACCAGTTAATTAGTTAATTACTTAACTATTACTATTAGCACTTTGCAAATAATAATAAAATAAATAATAAAAACATTTTTTTTTAATTTTTCTAAATCACTGACTATGGCGAGATTCGTTTGAAAATAATTTTCTCATTTTTGTTTTTCACCGAATTTGGGCTTTGCTGAAAAATACAACTCTAATAATTCTATTAATTCTTATAGAATTTAGAGCTTTAAGCTAAGAAATACTAAAAATAATCTCTTCATAGAATTTATAATTTAAAAAAATTCTTTTATATACCTATAAAGTTTAACCGACTGTGTCCTTCGTGCAAGACTAAAAAAGAACCGTGTAGGCTCTTACCTACCCAATCTGAATTACATAAATACCAAACTTTTGCAGGCAAGATGTAAAATGAAATATAAAATAAGGTAAAGCATATAAAAAAAATAAAGCAAAGCATATAATGATCCCTTTTAAAAATAAGTTTGGATGTCAATTACATGTTTTAACTATTATTAAGTTTAAAATGTAAAATTATTCTGCAAGGTGGTATGGCAAAGTTATTTATATTCAAACTTCATTGAGGTAGATAAATTTATGTTGAAAGAGGATTTGCTGTAAATAGAACCATAACACAACCGCTTATTTTTTCTAATTTTTAAATTGCAATGCTGTCTAATTATTCAGAAATTAAATGCTGTATAGTTCCAAGATATGCAATCTGGCAAAAATCCCAGGTCAATTTCGTCCATAATCTTTGTCTGAATAAACATCAATCTATACCTCACATCTGTACATAATAATAAAAACCCAAAAATAATCCATCTGCCAAAGAACCCAAAGATCACTTTATCTCTGTTTTTATGAGCGGCCACATTCCCATCGATATTCCATAGAGAGGCCGCTTAGCTTAACCTACACGTATACTTGTTGATTACAGCTGTTAAACTAAATAGTCAGTGACCATAAACGCTAGAATTTATGTGTGGAATATGTTTTACTTATCTCAAAGCTCTTGGCTACTGAATGTCTAGTGGATATCGTATCTGCATATATCTTTGAACTGTCCGTAGAAATATGCCCACCGAACTACTCACAAATAAAAGTCGGAGTGGCCCTAGAAAAAATTTATCAATGTAAAATTTTTTAAAAATTGGTTGAAATTATTTCAGGATATTTGAAGAAACCATAGAATGCTGTACCCCGCATATTCGCTGAATAAAAAAGTCTTAAAAAAAATAAGCTATAATTGTAGTATAAAATAACGTAGAGCTACTCGATTCAAAGTTATCCATAAGCTCTTAAAATCTAAGCGCTTTAAAATCCTTAAAACATATTCGGAAGTGTGCTAGAGCTTTGAAAAATATAATTAAGTGTGTGCCATCATAATCAATAAAAGAGGCGTTGATTTAATGATATCAAAACTTCCTACCGAATATTGAAAAAAATACGTTGTAGCATAAATTTAAAACAGACAGCTGAATAAACATTGCCTCATTATTTGGAGACCAACTTTTATTTAATTTGAAATGTCCCCTTAAATTTTATTAATAAAAATTTAACTTAACTAAAATATGTATTTTTCAACATCTAAACTTGTGTAACAATTTGTCTTGTGTACAGACACTTATCATTGCTTAACCAAAATTTCTTTTACTTCAATTCAAGATTTAGTATTTTTTCCTAAAACATAATTAAAGTAACTTAAAATTTTTCCCAATTGTATTATTTCTGTCTTTTTATTTATATTTTGCTTTTTATTATTTTGTCATTACAGAATGACTACTTCCTTTCGAAGCGTAACAAACCATCTTTATCCATTGTGAATCCCCTGGATGTTTTGAGGCAACGTTTGTTACTGGAAATAGCTCGTAGGCAAATGAAGGAAAATTCTAGACAGGTAAGTTTTACAATACAATAAAATTTATTTAATAATGAAAATAAGATAAAATGAGCTGTTGTCTTTTACGCTACAAAAACAAAAAGAGAAAAGAAAACTTTAAATTAGTTATGTTGTAAAAATATAAATATAAAATAAATAAAAGCAAAATAAGTAAAAATTAAAACTGGCAGCAAAAGAACAACTTGTTGCAATAATGATTTTGGTATTAGCAAAAACAACATCAACTCACTTTATTAATTAATTAGAGAAAATGACCTGCATACTTTAATGAATAATGTATGCGCTTCATATATTTTAATATTAAAACTAGTTCTTGCCGTACTTTGTTTCAAATATTCGGATGGGAGATTGGCTCTTGTGTTGTGTAATAAATTAAATTTCAACTGAAGATATTTTTTTGTGTAAATTCCTTTTGCGCCGAAAAATCTCTAAGCAAAGCACTGAATAACTCACTCAGTTGCATTTGTTCTTGCTCTTTCATTTAAGTAAAATAAAACTTGTTGTTACAGTTAGTTGGTCGGGTTAGATGTGACGTACTTTAATAAGACATCAATTTTATTAGTCCACTTTATTTGGCTTTACTCAACGGTATACAGTGTCAGACCTTGCTAGATTTGTATTAAATAGTAAAAATTAGATTTCAAAGATGAGATACAGCAGGGAACAAAATTTTTTTTTCGAGAAAATTCAAATAGATTACTTTAGCCTATCAATTATTAAAATTGAATTTGAACGACGAATATGCTTTGAAATTGGTGAGCCCCTTTTAAAATTAATACGTATTTTCTTGCTTTTCTTATTAGATTTTTTAAGGAAATATTAACTCATACTTCAAAATGTGTCTTTTTCTTCTCCCTTTTTTCGGTTTGCGTAAATTTGATCTTTTAAATGTATTCGTGCGAAGCAAATTTCTCTTGATAAGACGTAATGAAGCCTTAGATTTTGGGAGGTTCATACTGTTTGTCCTATTTCATTAATTCTACTTTTAAATAAGTTGTTCAATAAAAGTTAGTTTTCCTCGTACGTAGCTTCTGTTAGAATTTAACCCCAATATCCTCTATTAAAGATACTAGCATAGCCACCATGCTTACACAATTTAGCATAAACACGTTAGCCTTTAAACATACAGCTTTTTGGATTACTAATTACAGTTGAAACTTTGTTGGCATTACAATATGTAAATCGTTTAAACTCTAAAAAGGTTATTTTTCTCTATTATTTATTTCCATAGAAATACATATTACAAATATAAAAAAAAAATATTCGATTAGTAATATGTTTGCGTTGATAACAAGATTAGTTTTCTTTGAAAAACAAAAAACGGAGTTTTCAATTTAAAATTACTTTTACAAAAAATTCTAATTGCAAGAATTAAAAAACACAAGGCTTATATTATATTAAATAAATAAATTATATTTACTTTAAAAGACACTTTTAAATAAAAGTTTATATAAAATTTAAAAAACACAAAAAATGTTCCAGATTTGTTTGAGTTAAAATTGTATATTATTGATAACTCGTTTTGAAAACTCAACTCTTATTTAAAAATAGTCTAGTATCAATAAAAAAAAAAATGTCAGTTTGAGAAAATGTTTAATCCAAAATTTTAATTACTAAATTATTAACTAAAAAATCAAAATTTTATATCGTTTTCATTCACCCAAAAACTGCATTGATTAGATTGATATAATTTTTAATTGTAAAAACACGCTCGCAATAAAGAAAATTTAGTTATACAGCGCTCAACGTCACGTTAAGTTCACTTCCAAACGGGTTTTCCAACTTAGGTGCAAATCATAATACTTACCCAAGACCTTGAACAGATTTAAAAAAAAATAAATTTATACTTTGTTTCTCCTGTAACTGTTGCAAATGTAATATGTCGTTCAACCTTAAACCTCTTGTGATTACTGAACTTGTGACTAGTAAACACAATTTGAAAAATAGAAACGATTTTATGATCCTCTACTGCGATACTAGTTACCTTTTCTCTTAATCGTATATAATATTGTGCAATTGCGGTTGAATTTTGTATACTCTTAAACTAAGCTGAATAGAATAAAACTAAATTTCTTCAGGTATACATAACCGTAACCATAATAAAAATTAAATTGATGTAGCCATAACAAACATATAATGCAAATAACTATCTTCTTATTACATTTAACCTTTCTAATACAATTCTTGTAAAATCCAAGGATAAAAATCCTTTAACCAATGGGCATGTATTAATACACATTTGGTTTTTGGTTTTTGACATTTCGCCTGCTTTATTTATGTTTTTAAAATTAATTCTAACATAAAATAAATTACATGTATATTAAATTGTTTACATTAGCTTTGCTCTAACAACATATAAAAAATAGTTAAAAGTAATAAGGAACTTTAAGAGAAATTAATTTTTCTTTTACCCAAAATTTTGCCGAAATGGCAAAATTATTTAGAAATTAAGCTTTTGTGACTCTTAACAAAGTTAACTTCTTAACTTAACAGTATTAAATACCGAGTACCATTTTATCTTTAATGGTATGTTTTAAGATGAGCAGTTGTAGGAGCTAAAAAATTTTTTTTGCTACGCTACGACAAATAAAATTTTATAAATTTTAAGAAATACAAAGCCGGATGCAAAAACGTTTAATATAATTAACTAAACCTATAAATGTTACTTCTAGAGTCCAGTTCTCTTTGTTTATGAATGACCTGCCAAATATTATAAAATACTAAGTTGTTTGAATTTGCACCGCCAGTAAATGTGTAAACCATTATTGCTGGCTGTTTGTTCGGTGTGACCGCTTTCGATGTGATGACATCGTTATCAAGTTGAGTTCTGATCATTTTTATTTACAACATAATATCAATAATATTTATACATGGTGCAATGTGAACTTAATTGAACTAAACACTAACAAATACGTTTTTGTTAAGTATTTCTAATTCATTCTCAGTATTTTATCATTTAATGTTCCACAACGACTCACACGTTACTGTCATCCTCTAGTAACTCAAAGTTTCCGTATGAATAATGCCTATGCTGATCCGCGGAGAAGAATATGTGCCAATTTTAATGAACAATATAAATTTATTGATTATTCTTTAAGTTTAAACGTTTTAAAACGAATTATTGTAATTTTCTAATTTAAAAAAGATATTTATGTTTTGGTTTTGTAAATTATTGTATAATTATGTTACTCAAGTCACTATTAAGGTATTATGTAGACTTGTATGTGTATAAAACTAAACCAACATATTTTCAGGTGTTTTTTAATGCAGCTCCCTATAAATTTAAATATTTTTTAAAACACAAAACTTTTTAATGTTGGAAATATTATTTTGAAAAAGAAAACTTTAAAGCAGCCATCAAAGATTTAAGATTTTATTTCTAAATTGCATTGTCATACGGAAAATTCACACACACACACAATTATAAAAAACCAAATCCTGTTGTTACTTTAGCTTTTACGTAAAAATGCCAAATAAAAGTTTGGTTAACAAAAGTCGCAAAATATTTAAAGCTGTGGTGGACATAGCTAGTTTGTTTTTGTTGATTTCTTTAAATCTCTTTTTAAACAATATGGCGATCTGAGTTCACTGAAAGTTTACACATCAAAGTGTACTCGTACTCAGCGTAATTAGGGAATGACAAGATTATTATGTTTTTTACTGTCAATGTTTTCTACCCCCGGGGGCACATATATATGGTCTTTATAGAACTTCGACTATCTAGACACAATGCAACTGGGGGAAAAGGGGAGCCCAGTCCCCTAAAGTCAGCAGGGGTACAACTGGAAACTCGACTTTATTTCCACGGGAATCAGTAAGCTCGCCGAGTTCATTATTTGTCTCTTTAGACATTTAATAGTTCTCTAGCTGATTATTGAGGTTGGCCCCTATATGGGAGTATCGTGGTGGTTGTGGTTTCGCGGCCCCATATCAGGTCTTTTATTTAATATGGTGGCCAGGATCATTTCGTCGTTAATGACACGCTAAGTGAATGATCCATTCCAATGAGCATGCTAGACATGTGTTCTGGACAGGAGTTGGAAAATCTCCAACTCTTAAGCAAGGAGTGATGATTTGCAGCCCTGCTCTGGAATCATCGAAGTTGCAACTAGAAAGTTCTGTTGCATAGAATTATAGCTTCGGCTTCCTAGGACGAGCATGACGTTCCAAATTATGCAGTGGTTTGATCCACCATCTGATTAAGGCTTCATGGCCAGGCGCGGATGTAAATCTAATCACACGTTGTCAATGTTTTCTAATAAAAAAATTCAGTTACGTAGTAACTTAACTAGAACTAAAAAAACTAAAAATTGTTTTGATTTATAAATTACAAAATTCACAAAAATATAAAAATTTTAAAAATTAAAATTTTAATTCAGAAAACTTACTAATAAGACATATAAATGAAGAGGTATATTTAAGAAGGCTCCAGTTTTGCTAGTGGCATGTATCTTAAACATAAATTTGAAAATCGATAAGAAATTATTATTCGCAAATAATTAATGTATTAATGAAGGAAAGACTGAAGTGCTTGTAAAATTATTTACAGTGTAACTAAAATAAACACAAATAGACGAATTGATTGAAATTGAAATTATTTTCGGAGCAGAACTTTAAATTCTTTTTAATCAATTTACATTAATATAGAATCGTCGGTATCCTTTAATCTTTTGCATTTATTTCGTGGCGATTCTTGGATAAATTTGCGCAATATTGTATAATTTAGGATACAATATTTTCCCAGTAGTATCGCCAGAGATTTACAGTTTTAGATCATTTTTGCCGACGTTTAAAAAATTGTAGTAAAAAAAAAAATTTAACATACTAATTGAGACAACTTTAACATAATTTATATTTTATGCTCCATTATTCACCAGTAATATTTATCACATCTATATTTATGTCGAAAGTAAATATGTATTTATATAAATTTGTTTAACCTGTTTTTATGACAAAGTTTCCTCGACGCATTTTATACACAAACGATTATGTATCACTGCTGTGTAAGGGATTGTTTAAAGGCAACAGCAGCAGCAAATAAGTTATAAAAAATCCATTCCTGTTTACAAATATTCTGTGAACATATTTTCATCATTTATCTTCTTTTCCCCAACATTATAGAAAAAAGTATTCCGCTTATTTTCCTTTTCAAATAATACTGCCATGCTAAAACCTCTTTAAGTCAACTACAAACAAATGCCTGCCATTCCTAAAAGGAAATTCCGTTTAGAAAATATAGACATGCGAGTATATCATTGAGTTGATGGCATGATGCAGCTATTTAACATTAACAACTTTCTACACTTTTAACCACATGTTAAAACAACGCTTTAAAGTATTCTTATTAAAATATAATTTTGTTGGCTAAAACATACAACATATGTGCATACATACATACATACGTACGTACGTACATATGTACATGCAAGCACACGTATATACATACTCATATACAAAGATGATAACGACTTAGGGGAGATTTATATTGATAAAATTGTTGAAATTATTTGTATGTCAAGGATGAAAAATAATAATTTAAATATATTTTCAGAGAAAACAAAGTAAAAACAAGTGTGAATTAAAGCAGTATTTATTTGTAGTTAAAAAATATCGTAAACAGAGTGAGGTGAGGTTTGCTTAATATTTTATTTCTGAAGATAATATTGTATGTATTAACATACGGAGGAAAGTCAATAAGAATTTAAAACTGAAAAGTAAAATAAAAATTCAAAGCCTTAATCCGTTTTTTGTGACATTTTTAAAAATAAAACCTCATAAACTAAAATTAAAGTAAGAAAACTTTCAACCATTACAAACAAGAAAAAAAAATGATAATAACAATCATAGCAAATAACAGTGGGAAAAATCGAAATAGTTTTGAAAGAAGGTATTCCTTTTATAAAATAAAAAATTTAATTTCTTGTTCCTCCTTTGCCCAGCTTTCTGCTTACAGAGAATTAAAAAAAATCTTTTCTAGATCGAAAGGTATACGAAGATACTTCTAGAAACGCAATAAAAGTATTTTAGTATTAAGAATTAATAATTAAAAGCATACAATTTGCATAATGCTTCGAAAGTTATTTTAATATTTAATGTAAGTAAAGTTTAACAATTTTAATAATTCTTTTGGGAAAATTCAAACTTCTTTCTCCTACCCTATTCCTTATCTTTCTAAATGACCTTCTTTGTCGAACTTTCAACCCTATATATTCTTTTGCAGATGACAGCGCCATTTGTCACTCATATTCATTTGGTAATAGAATGGGGTGGTGTGAATAGAGTAGAATTCAATGCTCGTAAGACACAATGGTGCATGCTTACGCATAGATCTTCGTTTGGTAGTGGTGCTGCATCTGTTACTATGGGTGATATAGGTATTACGGAATCGGAAGCTCTTGATGTTCTTGGTATGAAAATTCAGTGTGATGTTCGTTGGACTAAACACATTTTTCAGGTTTCTAAAGAAGTTTTCAAGTGCCTCGGTTTTCTTAAGCGTTGTAGAAGATACTTCACCCCATCCGATTTCCGTACTATTTATACCACCTATATCCATCTGAAAATGGAATACAACTCCCAGTCTATTTTGGGGTTACTCGACCGCGTACAGGAGAGGGCCAAGAGGCTCAATGCTGACAGTAGGGTATCCAACTCTATTGGTTCTCTAGAGCATCGACGCAATGTGGGATGCATTTCACTGTTCTATCGTTACTACAATGGTAAGTGCTCTACTAAGACTAGGGAACTTGTTCCCGATACTCGCACGTTTTCACGTTTAACTCGATTTTCGATGAGAGCACATTCTTTTGTGGTTGATTGGCCAGTGAATGGCACTACGCATTACAGGGAAAATTCGTTTTTCAGCAGAACAGTCCGTATGTGGAATAAGATCCCTCCGGAGGTCTTTCCTGCCACTTTCAATCTGAGAAAGTTCAAATCGAATGTCCACAGACACTACTCCCTCTTTCTTCCTTCCCGTAACCTAATTTCCTAGTTCTGGCACAATGCATTGCATAGGTAGGGGTCATCCCATGAGTGCTGGTCCTATAAAAAAAAAAACAAAACTAGATTTCACTCTCATGGATTAAAAGAAACCCAAAGGCTACAATTTGATTTGAAGGCTTCAACATGTCATTCTATTGTGCAATTGAAATATCTTTCCATTTTCGTTCTATGGTAAATTTTTAATACTTTTACGGGAATTTTTCGCATTGTATTAGTCAATTAATCAATTTTTCAATTAATCCATTTACTGTATAAATTTCTATAAAACTGCAAAATTTCATAATATAAGATTGATAATAAGGATGTTTTCAGTATACAAAATATAACAGTATACAAAATATAATTATTTTTATAACATAAAAACTCGATCAAAAACATGTCATCTGATTTGTGCAAAAAGTCCATTTCTAAAAGTGGTCTGTAAACCTTTCCAAAGAAGAAAGCAGAAGTCATATATTATTTTTTAGCATCCGAATTATGCTGCTTAAAAGTATAACATGTAATGGGTTAAGTTTCAGTACAATCGACCTAACTGTTTTAAAACTACAGAACTACACTGGCATCAGCTTCTTTAACGCCAACGCCTTCACAAATGAGTGATATAATCTATAGCAAGTGAAAAAGCATAATCTTAGGAATAAAAGGACATTTTGAACTTTTAATTACAGAGGATTTAATCAGTTTGGGTTACTGCTAGATAAAGTGCAGTGGGCTAAGAGAAAATGTTTTCCAATCTTAGAAAAATAAAACTTTTTTACTTTTTTGAGCTAGATCCAGATAAAGAGGTTGGTTGGTTAAAAAAAATATTTTCAATTTTTAAGATAATTTTTTAAGTGTCTAATTTTCTCTACTTTCTCCAAAAATTTAAACAATAATTTGTAAATAATTTTTATTGTCTAACAAATCTGTAAATAAAAAAATACGTACTCTTTGGTTTCTTTTTACTATTCTCTTTATAATAAAAAAAAAGACTTATTGATTCTCCCTCGTTTTTCTCGTAATTTTATGTCACGACATGCTGAACATAAAAGATTATTAGCATTAAATGAAATGTGTTAATACTCAGGCAAACAACTTTTGCTGCAGGCACAATTTGATTTGTCGTAGTAGGGGATGACATGCAAAAGTTAAACGTGTTGCAAATTATGCGGTTGTTAATTCAAACCACGAATCAGACGATGTTATTTTATTGGTGGGTAATAAATACAATGACAACCAGTCGCCTTGTGTACATCCTATGACTTGAAATAATATATATTTGCCCTACTAAAAGCAGATTGCGATAATGCTTAAAGTTGCTTTTGCTCCAGTAGAATAATCGACTAATCCGAATTAGCCGATGATAAGAAATTATTTCGGATAACACAAATAAAAAGGTCAACAGCCATCAATTGATAATCCAAATCGCGGAGAAACAAAAAAAAATGTTAAAAGGGAAATTACAAAAATTTAAATACTTGATTAAACAAAAGACGTTTATAATAGCAAAAATTGTGCTCATTATTTACGGCATTTACATTATTTGTGAGTTTTTTTTTTTAATGTAATTGAAATATTTGTATAAAAAAAACATAATGAAACTTTTTAAACTATTTTTAATTTCCCTATTGACAAAAAAAACACTTTTATACTTATTTTTCTTTCTTTTCTTGCTTTACTTTTCGCACCAAAGGTTGAATTGAACCGAGCCATATTGAAAAATGTTGGCAAGCGTATGGCCAACAAATATTCATCTCCCTTAACTGCAACACCGTATGACATATATGAACTAAAACGACAACAACTACAAGAACCTATACAATACTTACAACCCTATGAATACGAACTAATACCCACAACATTAATATTTGATTATCTACAAAAACAACAGCAGCAGCAACATCAACAACAACGACGTCCTTTGCTGCCATATGAATCAACTGCAACACAATTTGATAACAATTACATAAACGATTTCTTTTCTTCACCCAGCGCACACAATGAGGATGACGTTGAGGCTGCTGTGGAAAATGCTGAACAGAAAATTATTGCATTAAATGAGATTGCGGGCAGTAATCACAAAAATTCCATGAAACATACAACACAAACAACTAATGAAGATTTCACCTCACCAAATGAGCAACGTGAAAGAGCATCTTTACAAAAATCAATTACCAACAGCAACAACAGAAACGACGATACAAAACCTTTTACATTGATTAATAATCATCCTAAGAATGATTTAAATTTAGATTTTAACGATGCAAATCCAATATCTTCGAAGACAAATGCAAACGAATATAAAAATGAAATGAATAATAATGACGGTGATTATCAGTTACAACGTTACTTTTATCATTTGCATAATAAACAAAATCACTTAACGAGAAAGTAAGCAATCTTGCGAACTCACTTTTTACCTTCGCGCTCCACTCTCCTTCCCACAAACTCTATCGGTATATTTAAGAAAAATTTCGCTCTAAATTAAAAAATAAATACAAAACATTATTGTTAAAGTCTTCAAGAAAAATATTTAACAAAAAATGATATTAGAAAAAATACAAAAGATTAAAAAAAAATTCTCATCATATTGCAAGGCTTAAAACGACTTAACGATTACAAATTTTTGAGTGTATTGTATTGCTTAATGTGTTAAGTAGTCAATGAATAAATAAAAAACAAATACATAAATATTAATTATTACAAATGAATAATATTTAAATATTGTAACTACTAAAAAAAATTTGTTGTATAACGTAAATACCAAAATGAACAGAAATTTATTTATTTTATTTATTACAAAACGAAGTAAATGGTAAATGTAACTACTTATGTATATTTCGAAAATTAAAAAAAGAAAATATATTTTAAATGTTAAAAAAAAAAATGTTATATAAAATAAACAAAATTTTTCTTTAAAATAATAATGAATAACAGGCAATTTCATTTAAATTAGCATGAGCTTAATAGGAGATTTTTTCTTATTAATCAGTAAAAACTTAAGAGAAAAATTTAAAAAACTTTTTTTAGTTGCCTAAAACAGCAAATTAATTAAAATTGTTTTCAAATGCTTTCAAATAAATTCAGTTATTATCAAGTTTTAACAGGTAGGTTGGACGTAGAGGCAATAAGAAACAACAGTGATTTTTGTGTCGACAAAAGAAATTTGTATACAAAATTAAGTAAATTAAGTAAATTTTTATTACTTTTGTTTGGGTGCCATCTTCATCTTTTTTCTTTTGACTGATCTCTTTAATTGTTTATGTACATTTTTTTCTAAAGATGCGGCAAAATATTAAACACAAAAATAAAGACAACTTAATTTCGTATAGAAAGACCTTGAGCTTAAACAATAAATTACTTCTTAAATATTAAAAAGATCAAATAAATATAATTATTATTATTTTATAATTAATTTTTTACGCACAAAGTCGTTTTATAAAAATTTAATCAATTTACTTTTCTAAAAAAATCTTTGGCATTTAAAAAATTAATCATAAAATTATTTATTATTACTAATCCAATGGACCTTAGGCAGATATGAATGCAGCTCACTTCGGTTTGATACCCATGACTGCTTTATGTTAACTAGAAGAAACGAAGGACAGGAAAAACGGGAAAATGATATTAAAGCATTGAAGGAGAATTACTGTGGTAGAGCAGTAAGCCATATAAAACGTTCAAGAAAATTGAGTAATTCGAATTCGGATACTTCTCCATACAGAAGTGAAACTTTTTGCGATGAAGAATTTTGGGCACCTATGGGAGGAGTTGAGAGTGCATTCATTTGTAGTCGATTGCCCACTGAATAGTACTATGCATTACAGGGAAAATTCCCTCCAGAGGTCTAGTCTCCTAGTTCTGGTACAATGCATTACCTGAATGCTGGTTCGAAACATGTTCTAGGGATTTAATACTCCCTTCGTAAAATATATCTTATATTAGGTTTGTTATTTAATCTTACAGTTTTCTTACAATGAAACACATCGATTTTTTAATAGAATGTTTTAGTATTGATTTTAGATTCCATAACCGGGTGCACCTCCCATTTTTCTGCCGCAAGTTGATGGTATGATCAACATTCTTGTTACTGATACTTAAATATTTTGTATTTTTTGTCAGGTTCAATTTTAATCCGCATTATTTATTACATAGTAGAGAAGAAATTTTATTATTGTTTTTTTATGGCTTTTTTACTAAGCACAAATATTCAAGTGAAGTTGAAATGGCTCTATTTTATATACTGCCACAACAATTAACATTCAGCCTGTAGTAGTGTGATATATTCGAAGATAACTAAATCTGTAAGAAATTTATGTCTCTCATAAATATTTATTATATTTTATATTTTAAATAAATATTATTCTTTTCAACGGTCTTTTTTAATTAATTTAACAGTATATATTTTTTGCGATATTTCGCTTTCCTATGGAAAGCTTCTTCAGGAAAAAATAAATTTTTAACAACAATAATTATTAATAAATTGAAAAAAATTTTTTTTGAAAACATTTGAGAAAAACATATAAAATAATTTCATACATACATATATACAAAATTAAAATTTCAAATACTTAAACATACATATTTTATATTATAATTGACTTTATTTGAATATTTCTGCAGGCATTGGAGTAATTAAGAAGTAATAATACAACAAAGCATAACTAATACTTAATCTTTGCCACCACTTTTAAACTTTTTACGTAATATTTTATATAAAAATGGCTTTTAAAGTAGAATGCCCATTCCGTTCTTGGAACCTTGTTTTTCTTGACTCAAAATCTTGTATGGTTTACGCGTTTGCGTAAGATATAGAATTATTATACCATCAACATCAATCATTACAACATTACAACCATCAACATTAATCATTGAGCTACATGATGTCGAAACTTGGATGATATCGAACAATTTTTTAATAAATTCATTCAAGTAAGGATTTTGAAATTTTGTCCGCTATCGCCTGAGAAGATAAAGGTCTCGGTATGTAATTCTGAAACCTAATCCGATAATAAATTGAAAATCTTGGGTGCGGTATTGGATGATAAGCTTAATTAATCATATGAATACAGTTTTTTCCAAAGTAAACTGTATTTCCTCCATATATTCCTTTCCATGTTAGGCGTTAAGTAGATAATTCGTTACAATGTCGCGGATCCTATACTATCTGAATGTGTTTTACCTGCACCACATCAAGTGGTATCCGCAGAATCCACCTCTGGGTTGATAAAATAAAAAAATTTATATTTCAACTAAGGTTCAGAGATCATGTTTCAATATCTGTACAAAGATTTTTAAAATTTTCCTTCTATGGTTTGCTAACTATTAAGCATCTATTGATCTTCTATAATATCTTTGTTATCTCAATATATAAGTTTTTTCATTATTTTAAATGTACAAGTTTTAATTGCTAGAATAAAGAATTTACTTTTTGAAAGATCCTTATTAGTTATAACTTCTCACTATTCGAACAGATTACGAAGGAAGTTAAAGTAATTTGCATTATCATCAGTGATCTAAAGTTACTGAATATTTAAATCAATAATCTTTATTCAAATGTATCTGAATATTATATGAAATTCTTTAAATGATCATTGCTGCATTGGTATTATTTTTATTCTTGCCCCTTTGTAAGTGTTCTTTAAAGTTTCAGTCTAGACGGATGTCAATTATGTTTATAATTTATATTTCAAGTATAGTTTTATTCTATTTTTTATTTGTTGGTCATAACAACGCTTTTGTTACTATAAAATTTAAATAAATAAATAATATAAAGATGAACATTTTTTTCCAAAAAGAAATAAAAAAATTTTTAATTTATTGTCGCTTGACTAAAAAATTAATTTTAACCTTACATAATAAAAATCTATTTCTTAACAAATTTATTTAAAAATATAAGAGAAATTATTATCAGCCAAAAAAAATTAAATTTGAGATCAAATCGATATTAATTTTTCGTACACCTGAGGTGAGTTTCGTAGCACCGGCACGCTAACCTGTATAACTCGAATACTCCTATACTTCAATGCAACGGGGCTAGCCGTTAAATAACAACAGAATTAAAATCTGATATGTGCTTGGATTTTCCGACGGGGTTAAAATTACTTTTATTTGGGTACGATTTTGGTACTGGTACCGGGGTACGAAAAAGAACACTGAAGATGGCAAACAGCCAAAACCGGTTTATTCACAAACCAAATTTGACGAGGGTCGACGGAAAGCCGTACCCAAATAAAAGAATTATAATAATTTTTTAAAGCAAATTCCCCACTGTACGCTGTTTATTTTTTAAACTTACACAAAAGTGAATATTTTATATTACAATAAAATTATTTCGAAGAGCAGGAAATTTGCTTTTCATTTTAGTTTTTTTACATAAAATTTCCCTATCGTTATAATTTTTACCTTAAAATATTGAGTTATTTAACGAATTGTGTTATTTAATATTTATTTAAAGTGTCACAGACTCAGTGCGACAGAAACAAAATAATTTTTAAATAAATCACCCATCACTAAATCACTTCATCGGTTAAAATCAAAAATTTCACGAAGTACTACTCAAGATATTGAACTAAGACTTTCCATATCGTTCAAGGACGGCACAAAAATGTCTCAAAGTAAAACTTCACAAAAATTATATAACATTCGAAAACTCTATTATAACTAAAATAAATTTAAACACACTCATCAGTGACGCACAGTTTCAAAAGTCTTGCTATTAAATTTCAGAAAACATGCATAATAAATGCTGAAGAGAGAGCTTACATATACGAAGTAGTATACGGGCCCTTGTGAACCTAAGTTAAATTCATTTTTTTCAGATTTTTACTTTTTCTCTTTCCACGATCTAAATAGGCGTAAAATTAAACTTGGTTTCTTCTCAATTTTAATATTATTTATTAAAAAAAAAAAAAGATTATAGAGAATTTGAAGACCCTCGGTGAGCGATTTGTGTGTCACAGTTTTTATTAAAGTAGGTCTACGATTGGTTGTCAATGAAACAAAAAGGAATGATGGCAAATATTTTGTTATTTTATTATAGAAGAATATATAATATTCGGCACAGTCGAATACTGTACTCTTACTTTTCATAATTTATTTTAATTATTTGTCTATTTTTTCAAGTACTTAAATATCCTGAAGAATGAAATTGCTTTTATAGTGGTTTTAAATATTGAAATAAATAATGATATAGCCAATCTTTCCGCGTGAGAAACAATGAATTTAATTTTTTTGGCTTCGTTCCCAACATGATATTTTTATTATTATTCTTGTAATAACTGCTCAAAACAAAATTCTAGCTAAACATTCCTGGTCTGAAATGTTTTTTTGTTTTGCTTTTGAAATGTACAAACTGATTTGGTGTTCGATGTTTTCTAATAACTACTGCAGAATAAAACAATTTCTTAATATAATATTCTTAGATTTTATATAAATAATTATTTTTTTTTAAAAAAGTTACTCTTGATCAGCGTTCAGTTAGTGATTATGAAATCTTATATCTGTATTCTAGGTACCTAACATTTTTTTTATTTATCCCTAAGTACGATTGTAAGTGATATAAATTGAAGAATTTTTACAGATTAGGAGTATTGAGTCCTTAATGGCAGCTATTAGTTATTAGTTTATGTTATTTTAAAATTTATTTGCGTGTATTATAAAATTTACTCATCATATACTATATTATTACTAAGCCTTTACAATTCTTAAATTATCTATTAAATTAGCCTTTCAATTGTTTGCATTTTTTCAACAGAACTTACGGCATTGCAGTACAAAGAAAAAATACTTCAACTGAAATATCTTTTATAACTATTTTATTTAATCATGACAAAACAAAATTGTGAATTTATTTCTAAAAATAAATTTCAATAAATCTTATCCAACGTTTAATATTTCAAATAAAATTTATTGTAAATTTGTGATTAAAATAAGGCAAAAAGGAATTTTGTATAAAAAACAAGAATGTTTTTAAAAGAAAACTTAAAAAAAAATTAAAAAGAGTTCCATGTTATAAAGCTGTTGTTTGTAAATGCGCAATTAAACAAAATCAAATACAAAACTTAAATAAATTAAATGTTTATTAAAATTAAAAAGGATAAAAATATTGTTAAGGTTATACATTTTTATTTACGTAAGCAAAACTTATTAAAAAATTACCAAACATTGAAATATGCTTTTTAAGTAGATTTTTTGTTAAGCCTAATCCTAAATTTTTAAAAACAAATATTTTTTTTAATAATTCATGCAAAAGAATTTTAAACATTATGCATGCAATATTTATTTAAACGTATAACTATTAAAAATAATTAATAATTGTAAATATATTCCAAAAATCACTAAGTAGAACAACAAAACAAAATTAAAAATTACTGGTTCCTTAAATGTCTATTTGGCTAAAAACTGAAATTAGAAGCAAAAAGGCCAATAAACATATATGTACATGGTTAAATACAATAACAATTAGTACGCATATATTTAAATTTATAAATAATTTAAATTATTTATTTACTTCTCAATGTAAAATATATTTAACTGAATTATAACAAGAAAAAGAAAAGTAAATAAAACAAGCTAAGAAAAATAAATGTCTAAATGGTTTATTAAATACGACCGACCTACTCATAAAACAAAAAAATATGTTTTTATGAAAACACGCTAAATGTTTAGTTTTATGTAAGTATATCAATACAAAATTTCCTTCCATTATATGAGCATACTTTTAACCCGGTAATTCCTATGCCTTCGCCAACGGGAGAAACAATTTTATTATTCTAAATCGTAAAAATACGTCTTGTTTACTCTATAAAAATATTTAAAATAAAAATTATTGCTGTGTTTTTAAAGCCATGTCACCTATAGATGAAGCATTTATTATTTATTGTGGAAGTTGGTAGCGACGTTGTGAGCAGTCCTGCTCAATATGGTCCTCTGAACACCCCTCCTAAACTGGTTTCGTAGGAAACCGTCATCGCCGCAATTATTGTTTTTACTTGTCTGCGTTTCGTATTCTTGAAAATATGACGAAATTCATAATAATTCCAGCTGTTGTCACATTTTCATTTGATTTGCCAATCGTTATTGCAGCAGTATACCCAATGTCACCTGTAGGTGACACTTTATAAACAGCCATAATTTTGGCTAGAATATAATTAAGTATTCCATATTATTAGGCCGAATAGCTAGCAGTATTTAGAAAAAATTACAATACCCACCCTTTTATATCAACTTAATTAGCACAAGGTGAGATGAAAGCCTTAGTAGCTAGTTCTCTTTTACTTTATCAATTACTATCATTGTATTATTGAAATTAATTATTATTAATAATAATTAACACACACACATTAGAATTTTATAAAAATCGCGTAGTATATAAAATGCCAAAGTTGCCAAAAAAAAATATCAGATAAACAACAAGGTTATTAATACTGATGGGAGATTCATGTTTAAAAATACAGTTAATCTTCGTCACCTGTAGGTGATACTGGCAATTGCCGGCTTAAAACAAAACTAGTTTTAATTTCGAAATATTATGCTTGACTGCAAATTTAATAAATCTTGTTAATGTAAAAAGATTCATATACAGGCATACCTCGTTTAACGCTCAGGTTGCGTTTCTGAAGATTGAGCGTTAACCGAAATAGCGTTAAAAAAGGCACTGTTTGCATTAAAATATGAGGTTCCGTTTTTTTTTGCTGCCTTGAAGTAAAAAAAGATTTGTTGATGTTATCAGAATTTTTAAGGATAGTCCTTATGGTTGATCCAGCCAACCCAAGGCTGGAGGAAACTTCAGACTGCCGTTCACCGTTTTCAATACGCCTTATAACATTCATTTTCAACTCCAACGACACGCTTTTTCTAGATTGTTTAGCACCCATTCTTTTCTCAGCCATCTTTTATGATATGCAAATAATTTTTTTATTTAATGAATTTTATTAATTTAATCAAAATTACTAAGTCTGAACCGGACCATATTACTATTTCCAATGACTAATTTAATATGAGACAAAATTTCACAAATTATTTATCCTTATAGGGGAATTGCCAGAATTAGGGAATTTTTTTAGCCTACTTTTATTTAAAAAAAACGTAAAAAAAATTCAAATTATGTATATTTTCTGCTGATTTTTATGACGACTATGCTTCGAAAAATGACAAAAAATTTTAAAAAATAACGACAAAAAAATTGTTTTTTGAAGAGCGTTCCAACGAAACAGCGCTAAACGAGGTAGCGTTAAACGAGGTATGCCGTATTCACATTTTATGAATAAAAAAAAGTCTGAATGTTTTAGCTAACAGTTACGTCTGCACATATTAACAGAGAGAACCTATCACTCTTATTTTTTTGTACTTGATTACATACGTAGTATATTGACCCTTTGCAGCAAAACAGCACCTCATTTCAGTTAAACATACACATAACGCATATAAAGGTTGGTCCAAAAATTTTAAGAGAATTAACTTAACATATTTTATTATGTTAAAAAGATCTAATGACAATTGTGTGTAGAAAAAAATATTAGTCAAATATTTGCCACTGCTTCGGTCCATATTTTTTATGACTCTGAGACATAATTCGGTAAGGCACCATATGCCGAACTATCGTTAAAAGGCCGATGAATCTTATCCTTTATCTCTTGAACTGTTCTTAGCCTATTCACTTTTCCTTTAAATATCCCGAAAGAAAGTACAACAATGTCAAATCAAACAATCATGGCGGCCAGTTACCTTCGCCATGAAGTGATATAACACGGTTTTTTAAAAAATCTATTATTTCGTTGGTTATGTGGCAGCATCCTATTGAAACTACACATCGTTCATATACGTATCCTCAATTTCTGGCTACAAGAAGTTCAGCTCGCGATAGCGAAGGCTATAGATGGTAAATGTCTGGCCTATAAACTGTACCTTAAGCCTAGAAACTGTACCAAGAAGTCACTCTCTGTAAATGCATCGGCTTTTCCACAATTAAGCTTTTTACTCTGTTCTAATTTGCGAAAAGTGTTGGGCAATATTTCATATTTCGCTTCAAAATTTTGACAATATGTTGCCAGCTGATTCTCTCTTTTTGTCTAATATTAATGTTGTGCATTACGGCAGACAAGATGAATCAGACCGTGTTGTTCGCAATAAAATTATGACTTATTTTAATTCCGACATCTGTTACTTGGCAGCGAAAATTGAAAATAATTTACGAAATAAAAAATTTAAAATTTCACTAAAGAGGCTTTAAAAATAATTAAAATTATCAAAATGCTTTAATAAAAAGATCTGTTTTTAAATAAAAAAACTTTTTTTATTAAATAACTTTTAATAAGATGGATACGTAAGGCAATCGATTTTATTGCAAAGAATAATATAAACATATACTATTATTAAAAGAAAAACTTTGGCTATTATAAAAAAAATCATATACTTATTCACCCTTTTGTTTTGTGTGGCCAGTCTTTAAAAAATTTGAAAACTCTTATTTTACTATGTAAAAATTGCTATTATGCATTGATATTAAAAATAAATTGCTTAGCTGCTAATCATCGTACATTTTCGTCAATCTCATTAGACAATTTTAACTACAAGGAATTAATATAATTGAGGAAAGGCGCGTTGACATTATTTTTGTTGTTTTGCCATATCCACCAACGTTCTCATCACATCTGCCACCTTTGAGACACCAGCTCACATTTCATTTCGGTATACGTTTTTCGATGAAACTGCTCTGTTTTTCTAAAACAAAATTAAAATCTATAAAGCTGTAATTAATGTTACGTTTTAAATTAGAATAATAAAGACTTACATATAAATAAGTTGTTTTTTCTCCGGTCGCGTAATAGACAGCATCTCAGAATCAGATAAAATATCTTGCGTGGGCTGCCGATCTGGCGTGCTTAAAAGCTGTGAGCA
Organism: Trichopoda pennipes; assembly: GCA_030448955.1. Lineage (NCBI taxonomy): Eukaryota > Metazoa > Arthropoda > Insecta > Diptera > Tachinidae > Trichopoda > Trichopoda pennipes. The sequence continues at coordinate 6,465,271 of JASKUP010000012.1, read as the reverse complement.
ACTGGTTCTACAATCAAAATTTTCTTCACTTACGAAAGTTACAATAAGCAACAATAAGTTAGAATAATAACACTTACGTTCTCAATTCCGACGTCTTAGTGAAGTCCTCAGAAAACTGCCACAGAATCTGAGATTCGTCTGAAGAGAACTGCAAGTCGCATCCACTACCAGTTTTCTGATGCTTTTCGTTTTTGGTTGTGATACCGTTTGCTACTCAAAATACTCCTCCAGTTTTGCTTACATGCTTCATCTAATAATAATCAAAAAAGATCATACAAACCTTATCAGGTTTTCCAATCTCTTTAGCAACATCTATCCACGATGATTTCGCGATACTGCGGTTAGAATATATCATTTGGGACTTATCCCAAATAAGTTTTCTTTTTTTTACTGCAGAAATAAGGATACGCTTTTCTGCGTCACTAAATTTTTTTTTTCTTTTACACTTTTTAATAAATTTACGCTTTTCTCCATACTTTTACTTTTTGGCACAACAAATTTAAAATTAAAAATACAAATACTTAACTGATCAGCTAGCTGTTGCTCACAGGTATCAGGCTTTACTCGTGATTAAATGCGGAAATTCTACTTGATAATAAATCTGCGGAAGTGAAAGTGTGCCTTGTCGCTTAATATGACTTTTTTTGTAATATTCACGACGGTTGGAATGGTCGCTAGGCTTCAGCTGTTATGTCAATTGCACCTTACAGGTATGTAAATTTAAAGCTTTATTACAAATTTGCATCAGTGATGTTGTTGTAATATTCAATTGGTGAGCACGATGACGAGTTGAGATTAACAGCTCTTCTGCAATACTGTCGCAAACAATAGCAATTCTTTTCGTAGAACGAACTGCACAGTTGGTGGATTATTCCAACCAAAAAAAATTATTAAGTGCTTTTATTTGCACGCCCATTATCGTAAACGGCTTTTTAATATTTTAAGGGGCTGATCAGTTGTATACCTCTCCGTTGCTGAATTTGTCAAACACTGAAACAGGAAAATGTCAAATAAAATTGGGTAAAAAAAGCTTAACTTTAGGTGTGACTCGAAATTAACATCGTTCCCTTTCATTAAAAAAACTATGTCACTATATACAACCTATAAAGTTTTATAAGAACGCAGCGAACGAAGTACTGTTGGGAACTTGGAATCGAAATAATTCTGAAGCTTTTTAACGGAGCAAATATCCCAACATTTTTTCTGATTTATTCGTATAATTCAAAATCTGAGAAAATAAAAAGAATGTGGCTGCTGTTTCAATTTTTCATACATCTGAGATGTGCTACTTTCAAATATTGCGGCGTTGACTGTAAGCGGTAAAATATCCACAAAGCTTAAACTCTACTAAGCCTCTACTTTAACATAATTTGAATGTAATCAGGGTACGTTGGTTTTAAAATACAGTCTTACGAAAAAAGCTTTAATATCTTTATACAACTGAAAAAATACATTTAAAAACATTTGCAATAAAAAAGAAGTAATAAGTCTCATCCTAAATGTATCTAAAAATGTTAAGTAAAAATCTGTCGGATGATTCCTAGCCATTTTTAATATACCTATCCATAAACTGAATATTCCTTTAAGACCTATTTGCTCTTGCATTAATTCCCCGGCCTACGGACTGTGCAAGTATATGACGAATATTCTTAAGGTGATAACAGGACAATCAATATATAATATTAAAAATTCGTTGGAATTTAAGGATAAAACCAAGAGAATAAATATACAAGATAATGATAGATTGTTTTCATTTGATGTAGTTTCACTTTTTCCAAGTATTCCTGTAGGTTTAGCTTTAAGTATTATAGAGGAAAAATGGCAGATAATAGAACAAAATACGAATATTGAGAAGGAATTATTTTTACGTATTCTTAAGTTTTGCATTGAAGACAATAGGTATTTTCAATTTGATAATAGGATATATCAACAGAAGGAGGGTCTCCCTATGGGCTCTCCAGCATCTCCAATTATAGCTGATATTGTGATGGAGGAATTACTAAATTCATGTATTAGTAAAATGCATATTAAACCTAAGATAATCACAAAATATGTGGATGATTTATTTTCTATAACTTCAGAAGATGCAGTGGATGATATTTTGTCAGTATTGAATAGTTTCCATCCGGATATTAAATTTACGATTGAAAAAGAATAAGAATCTAGACTTCCATATTTAGATATATTGATAATAAGGAAGAAAAATAAGTTAGTATTTGATTGGTATAAGAAACCAACATCTTCTGGAAGAATAATTAATTTTTATTCAAAACATCCGAGGAAAATGATAATAAACACAGCGAAAAATATGATAGACAGAATATTGACTATAAGTGATAGAGAATTTCATATGAAGAATAGGGATACAATAAGAGATATACTTAATGACAATGATTTTCCAGTAGAATTAACTAACAGATTAATTAGACAATATGGTAGTTATAGGCATAATTTAGGAAATTCTACGGCAGAGCCAAGAAATTATAAATCATTAACTTATGTTCCTGGAATATCAGAAAGATTAAGAAAGTCTAAAATATATGACACAGATAAATATATAATTGCACACAAAACACATTAAATAAAGTATTTAGCAGTATGAAGGATAAAATAGGAAAAATGGAAATATCTGATGTAGTATACAGGATACCATGTGGAGGAAATGACCAGGTGAACTGTGACAAAGTTTATATTGGGACAACAAAAAATAAACTTAAAACAAGATTAGCTGGTCACAGGTGTGACCAAAAATATAGGAATATTTCAACACAGAAGACATCCTTATCTTCACATTGTAAGAAATATAATCATTATCCAAAGTTTGATGAAACATAAGTATTAGATATAGAAAAAAACTACAAGAGACGTTATATGTTGGAAATGTTAGAAATTGTTAATGTACCAAATGTAAGGAGAATAAATTTCAAGACAGACACAGACAATTTAGCTCAGAATTATAGGTACTTAATTAAAAAGACACATAATTTGTTATAATTATTTCATAAGATAGAATTTGTTATTTGTTATTTCCGTTTCCTTGTTTTTGTATGTTTGAATATTTGAAAATTTAAATTTTTGTATGTATGTATGAAAAAATATTTTATATGTTTTTGTCAAATGTTTTGAAAAAATTTTTCAATTAGTTAATAATTTTTTGTTTTCAAAAATAAAATATAGTTTATTTTAAAAAATATTTTAAACCTTTATATTACTATAAATATCTATTTTAACTACATAAACGAAAAAATGCTTTAACGAAATATTTTCTTTGTAAACATTTACTTGTTTTCCACATTCAAGTCCGTAATGTTAATGAGAGCTACAAACATATTTTTGGTTCGTAATTTGCTTTATGGCAAACGTTCTTTTGATTATATTTCCGAAAATATCTGGGGGAGTATATTATTTTTAGTTAACTATACCAAATCTAACATATGCTACACAATCTTATAAAATCTGACGAAAATGACTATTTAATTGTTATTTTAGCAAATGAAGCTAAATATTAAAAAGGAAAAATTATTTAAAAATATTTGTTGTCCTTTTAAGAAAAACAGGAAAACTTAAACAACTTCGACATATTAGAAGTGCGGAATTTTCCTGATTATCTGTTATCAGCATCCTTAGCATTTATCTACTCCTACCTTAGGCGGCGTACATTGTATGCATCATCTGTGTAACCAATTGGAATATAAGAAATATGAATCATCAATTTAATTAAAATAAAATATAACTATCATACAAAGTAAAAAACTGCTCTCTCGATAGTGTATTTTGCCTTCCATGATAAATAAGGTCTTTTTAGAGGCCACTTTCCTATTAACCTCTTCCTTGTTTAAGAACTCCGTGTTGTGCAGAACAAATTATATTGCACCTAAGTATTTCACCCTGTTGGACTAAGGACTAACTGGCGAACTCTTGTTTAACAGTTAAGATGCCTTAAGGGTTGTCTCAAACAAAACCTTTATATAAAATTGGTTTGACTGTATGACTTTCATGCACTCTTCAAATAAAAAGTCTACCTCTGTTAACCACGCTTAAGTCACATTTTCGAGCTTCCCTTTAAACCTTTTTTTGGAAATAATTTTTAAAACTATATGGGACAACTGCCAAGAAAACTATACAATTTAATTTTTAACATGGAAAACTTTTAGAAAGCGCTTTTAATTTACTTGTTTTTGTTTCGAAGCCTTACTTTTTTACTAAATTCCTTGTATTATGCAGTAATAAAAGCCATTTTATAAATTTAATAAAAATAAAATTACAATTCGAAAATAAAATTTGAATTGAAGTATTTTTAAACTTTATTGCAATGAGTCTTAAATATTATTATACTATAACAGAGCGTGATGTGTGAATATCAAAAGAAGAAAAACTAAATAACAAGGTAGTTAGGTCAATAGCTGCAGCCGCTGTATGCAAAATGTTTGAAAAACCCCTGTTGGCTAGTAGGTAGTGTACTAGCTTGTCAGTATGGGGGTTGTGGGTTCAATTCCCAACGAAGACCTTGGTTTTTTTTCACTACAAAAAATAAAAATGTTCTACTCTCTACTTTCATCACCTGTTTCATCTCTTCTCTATCCTTTTTGTAAAGAATGTAGCACGGTAGTTGACTAAAGTGCTACTTCTCTTTATACAAAAAAAATGTTTGAAAAACGAATAAAGAGTAAACACCAGCTCAAAGTCTCTAAAATAAGATAAGCTGAAATAGATGCTGTAAATAACGTTGTAAATTTTCAAAACTTAGCGGATTAGTGACTAGTGTTCAAATTAAATAGGATCTAATTCTTAAGCTTAATGGTTTTGTAACCTCAATATAGTTCACAAGAGTGTTCGCTGTCAAACGAACTATCATGCTGCTCTCACTTTTTGACAAATCGCTCGAATAATACTACAAAATTATCTAAACTTGCTTTAAAAGTTATAAACTGCTTGGGCCTTTTAATGGCGTACATAGTCATCCACCTGAACTATCTTTCAAACTGTTAATAGTTTTTATATCACGTGCTGTGTAAATGATGTAATATTGCCAATGTGTGGACTGAAAAGTATTACGTCGCAGTAAATGAAAGTGTGGCAAAATATCAAAACCTATCGGTTCGTCGTTGGTTTTAGCAACATCACTATGATGATCTGCAACCAAATATGATCCTCCTGATGCAAAAATTTTAGGCACCATATTTTTTTTTTAAAGAGAAGTACCACTTCAGGCAACAGTGCCTATTTAGTCAAGTACCGTGCTACATTCTTTAGGAAAGGGATAGAGAAGGTATGAAACCGGTAGTGAAAGTAGAAGGATAGTCGGAAATCATTCTCCCGTCGACCGCTTTCGTGCTTGGTAATATGGTAAAATTACCATATGTAGAGTGAAACTTATCCTTAACAGAATCAATTCTGCGATTAAACACGTGATTATTTTCTATTCGGCTTATTGGTCACTAACTTATGTTAATAAAAAGCAACAGTTAACACCTTGAAGTCCAAAATTGTTCATTTTATTCGTAACAAATAATTAGGAATGCTTGAAGAACAGACCTGAAGTTGAACATCCATCTAGACTAAGCTTCCTCAAGAACAGATACTGTAGCCAAATTCTCAATCAAAGTTGTCAATTGTTAACGCCATGTACATATCTGTTGCATTAAAATTTACTTATTTGTACTACTTTTTTATAATTTAAAGGCGCAGTAAATAAAGTTATTAGCAGCCAGTAAAACAAAGAAATCGAGAGTTCAAGTCTTTGCGGAGCCATAGCGTCCTTTGATTTGGATGACTGCCACGGACATCGCATAGTTAAACTTTGCAGAAGTAAAGATTTAAAATAAAAAAAAATTTTATATATAAAATTTTTTTACAATTTTGAAAATTACAAACGAAGTCATAAACTTATTTTATTTTTCTAATGCAGCATATGCAAATTCTTTACATACATGCAAGTTTGTCTGCATGTTAAGCCTCTAATTTTAATATTATCTAAAAATATTATTTCCTAATATCAACCAACTTTTTAGTTATTTAGTAAAATGTTAAATTTATAGTTAGGAATTTAAAGCATTTTATAAATAGTAAATTAGTTTACTATCAAATATTAGAAATGTTACATGTTGTTATGAATGCTCAAGTTTTAAAATAAAATAATTAAGCAATAAAGCGAACTACTGCTTACAAACTGCGTTAAAGTTTATACACACACAACTACAATTTGATATGCTGTTTACCAATTGCCTGGCATGCAAGAAAAGAAAATACATGTATGCTATTTACCATCTGTTTACCAACCGGCAAGACAAAAACTAATTTTATAACTACAAACATACATGTTGTTTACCATCTGCGTAGTTTTCTAAGAAACCTTTTTTTTACAAAAGACAAAAACAAATATATTTAAATAAATCCCAAGCAGAAACCTTATCAGCATAAAAACAACTACACAGAAACATACAGGCGCCTATACATCGAATAAAAAACATACAACAACAAAATGCGATACAAAGGGAGTAGAAGATTCTTAAGTCTTCTAGACTTTAAAAGGACAAATATAAATAGGAAAGCCTCTGAGTGGATAATCAATCAGTGTAAAATTAAACCGCATCAAGTAAAGACGTGCATTTTAAGTAAAATTGTTACAAATTTTAAAATTTATAAAAGGTGTAAACGTAACAATATAATTAATATACCTACAATAAAACATTTAAATTATACAGCGGACACTGACAATTGCACTCGATTATACCGACACGTTATTAATAAACACAAGAAATAAAATAACTAGTTGACAAGAATTCATGGGACTAACAGGTTATTAACGTTTTAACAATACTTGTTTCATAAAATAGTTATAATTTTTTGACCTTTTTTAATATTTTTTAGTAATTAATTTTAAGCACTAGGTCTTATTTAATAAAAAATTTTTTTAAAAAACTTTATTTTTTATTATATTTTCGATATTTCGCCACACCGTTGGTTGGCATCATCAGGAAAAACAAAAATAATAATGAACAAGCACATTGAAAAAATTTTTTGATTAACAAATTCAAAATAATCAAAAAATTTTTTCAAAAAAACAGAACAAACAAAAACAATAAAAAAACGACAAATTGAAAAATTTTTGTTTTACATACATACAAACAAATTTTCAATATTAACAAATTTTTTAAATGAAAAACAATTTTGAAAATACATAACACATTTACAAAACAATAGTATTTTACACATATATTTTAAAACATAAATTTAATGACCAAACGTTACAAAAATTAAAGTATTAATTATTATTATGCAGATACAGAGTTTTGTTTTATAATTTTATGCACTAAATGTCTATAATTTTGTGCAACATTCTCCGTATCTGCTTTAAAATTTATTCTTTTGGTTAATGGTACTTTAATTATTTTTAACATTTCTAACATATAACGACGTTTATAATTATTTTCTAAGTTTAAAATTGAAACATTTTCAAAATTAGGATTATGATTAACTTTAGAGCAATGCGAAGATAATGCTGTTTTTTGTAAACTAATATTATTCCTGTATTTCTGGTCTGACCTATGTTTTGCGATTCTAGTTTTCAATTTATTTTTTGTTGTGTCTACATATTACAATCCTCCTTATCATTACCGTTACAAGGAATTTTGTATGCTACATTGGACATATTTAATTTTTGAATTTTATCCTTAGTTTTACTAAACAACCTATTTAATGTGTTTGTATTCTTATATGCCATTTTGTATTTATTTGTATCATAAATTTTTGAATTCTCTATTCTTTCAGACAAGACTGGTATATAAGTTATCGATTTATATATTTTCCGTTCCGTTCCACTACTTATAACTCTTTTCCTCCTATTATTAAATTGATTAATTAACCTATTAGTTAATCGTATTGGAAAATTGTTCTCAGTTAAAATATTTCTAATCTTTTCTTTGTTCTTTCTATGGAATTCTTTGTCACTAATTGTTAAAATTCTCTCTATTAAATTATTGGCCGTGTTAATAATAATTCTTTTATTTTGTTTAGAATAATAATTAATAATTCTACCTGAAGCAGTTGGTTTTTGGTACCAATCTATAACTAATTCTTTATTTCTTCTTAATACTAAAGTGTCTAAATATGGAAGTTTAGCATCACATTTCCTTTCAGTTGTAAATTTTATTAAAGGGTCAAATTCATTTAATGTTTCTAACATTTCGTTAATGGCAGATTCAGATATAATACAAAACAAATCATCGACATATTTTGTCCTAATTTTTGGTTTTACATTTAATTTTTCAATAACATTATCTAACAATTTTTCCATAACAATATCTGCCACAATTGGAAAAGCTAGAGAGCCCATCGGAAGTCCTTTTTGCTGAATATATATCTTTTCATTATACTGAAAATATCTATTATCTTCTATACAAAACTTGAGAATGCGAAAACATAAACCTTTCTCTATCTTTGTAAAATTTTCCAAAACATCCCATTTCTGTTCTATTGTGTTGATCGCCAAATCAACAGGTATACTTGGAAATAATGATACTATATCAAAAGAAATTAGCTTTTCATGATCCTGTACATGAAGGTTTTTAATTTTTCCTTTAAACTCAATTGAATCTTTTATATTATACTTAGAACCCTCAGTTTCAACATTTTAATGTTGTATTGTACAACCTTTTTGTAATTATGTTTTATTGTATAATGGAAAATGTATTTGCGTTCTTTTGTATGCAGATTCCTTGATGAAGCTTGACGACGTCAACCGAAATATTGTAAAATAAAATTTTTTTCATTTTTAATATTTGAAAAAGAAATTTAGCCGAACAAAGCTCTCAACTAAAAAACACAATAACTACAAAAACTTTCATACTGCTTTATCCAAAAACTTGGATTTTTAAGACACAAAAAATTTTAAATTAAGCTCCGGGTTTATTTTTTAATAAATAAGTTAATATAATGCCATAAGGTTGTAAACCTCACAGTCGCAGGGTCTGTTGTGGAATAATTGGCCTTATTGACAAACAACTGAATTGATGATGATTTTTCAAAGTAAGTGTTGATAATTTGGTAGCGTTGTTAAGCGTCAACCTATTTATTGACCTCATTTTGATAGTTGTTTTAACATTTAACCCTCTCATATGCTATCGAGCATATACATAAACATGTTATTTCACATGTTTACATATTATTCTATGTTCTCTTTTTCATTTTTAATACATTTTATTAATTATAGCAATGTTATATCCATATACTTGCGCAAAATTTAAGGAAGAAGAGATAAATAAAAAATTTAAACACAGAATAACACACAGGTAAAATACCCAAACAAGCATTTATTTATTTCTTAAAATTACATAAATTTAATAATAAATTGAATATTAAAAAGAATCTGTTGAATGAAACTTTTTGCATAGCACTTAAACTTAAATTTAAACTTTAAACTTAAAAACGTTTAAGATATGAAAAAAATTAAGAGTTGTTTCTTAAATATTTGTTTTGAAGAGGAAGAGCGAAATTAATTTGCGTAAATAATTTAATGAAAAATGGTTAACAAAAAACTACAATAACATAAATATGTACGCCCTTTCAGAATCCATTAAAAAAACTGAGTAAAAATAAAATTGAATTTAAAACAGAAATAACAGAATATAAAGATAAAACACTCGTACAATATTTTGTTTTACTTAATATCACACAATAGAGCAACACCACGTAGTGTCCAATGTTTGGGATTAAAGTCGGTTTCGAAGTCAATAGAACCGACATATTTCAGATCAGTACGCTGTGGTTTACGATAGATGGGACATTCGTATAGCTTGGGATCTTTGCCGGCTGTTGTATTAATGGCATAAATATAAATCACTGGCATTTGTTCATATAACACTTTCATTCTTGATTCAATTAATTTGCCACTGCGACGATCCAAGGAAGCACCTTTATTTAAAAACAAAAGAAAAAGAGAACAATAAATATTAGTAGAAAATCCATTAAAAGATTAAAGTAAAATATCTATCTACAATAATTTGTAAAATAGTTCAAACGTTAAGAATGCAAAACATTAATTACTAAGATATTAATAATCTGCATTATTTAAACAAACATAACAACAAAACCTGCAAACATTCATTCACTTTTCCGCTTCTACAAACTGAAATACAAAATAGAAAATAGAACGATTTTCAATAGAATCCTGTTAAGTAATGGCTAGTTAGTACTTTTATTCGAAAGAAAAAGGACAATGTATAAAATTACTGAACCCCGTTTATTCATATAATTTTTAAATTGATACTGGTGGGTAGAAGCATAAAAACTTAACAACGGAAGCCAGCAACCATTATTCAAATGCACTCATGCAAAGGTTGTCATCATTTACTGACATAAAGGTCATAGATTTAAACAAATTAAGTTTTATATATTAATTTTTCATAATTTTAATTTTCTACTTTGCTTTGGCTTGACTTTGAAAGCCTAAATAATTAAATAAAAATCAAATGACAATTATAAAGATAAACTGACAATAATTAAGCCGACTTCCCAGGTTTAGTCTTCTTTTTAAAAAGAGCGTTTCATAAATTAAGCGTTTTTTCACAGCGAGCAAAGAACCCTTAATAAAAACATAAATGCAACAAAAGACTTTTTCCAGGTCATTTAAACTTCGGTTATTTCCATATTCCATTGCACCATTCTTAGAGATAATCCAAAAATGATCTCTATACTTAATTAAAAAATTATCAATTTCTGCACAGTTTTTATAATTCGAGTGATAAAAAGGAAAATTTTTTTTGTTACTTTAAGCGTAATAAAAGTCTGACAATTTCATAATAATGAAAAAAAATTCAGATACAAATAGTTTCTGAATTTTGTTAAGGAGAAAGTAAAAGGTAACGACTATTGTCGTTTTCCGTCTCATCTGGCTGTTTTGAAGTTAAAGACGAGCGCTTTCGAAGTGAAAACATCATTGTCAAGCCGCGGAGTAATTAGTACTGGTGAGTCAGTGACACCAGTTAATAACAGTGGCACTGACTCACCAGTACTAATTACACCGCCGCTTGACAATGATGTTTTCACATCGAAAGCGATGATTAGAGGATGGCCCGCACTTTAAATTTATATTGTTATTAATTGGTGTTGAAAATTAAAAGAGTGTTCCTTTTACAGTTTATAGTTTAAAAGTTAATATTGTCTTATATAGCAGTACCCTTTATTCTTTTTTTTCATATTTACTTTACATGTAATTCGTAAACTTTAACGTATATATCCAAGTCCAAGTGGCTACGTAAAACATTTTAAGCATTAGGATCAAATGAGGGAAAATTAGACCTCTATGGGGCACCCTTTAATTTATTTTTATTTACTTAATACTATTAAAAAGTTACAGTACTTTTTATACTTTGTACTACAAATGTCTTGCACGGATGATTAAAAAGTTAAAATCTTTTAGGTAAAAGGAAGTCTTGGTGAGAACACTATTTAATGTTTAACATCGTTTAAGTAGTTGTTATTGTAAAAACCATATTGATACAACTTTTGCCTAATTTTAAGATGCCTAAATTTTTTCAGCCTAGAGATGATTTAATGATTCCCACTTTTTTTGATTAAATTCAAAATTTTAAACTGATTTTATGATTACAATATGAAATCCTGAAATTCCCATTACAAAAATGATAAAATCAATTTTATTAAAGAGTGTTATTATAGAGGTAAAAAGCTTTGAAATAAAGCCAAAGTCGTTGTTGATTTTTTAAATTGATATGAAAGTTACTTTATATTTCTGGCTTTAAAAATTTAATATGGCTTCAGAAATATGAGCGGCACGGCTAGCTCGAACGTAGTTAGTAGTTCTGGAAGTCCAATTTTTTAAGCCTTTTTCTAATATTCGGCGAAGTATATCGGTCATAAAGCGGCGAATGTTGTCTTCTAAATTGTCGAATAAACTACAAATATTCCCACATAAAATAGTTTACCGGCACGATCTTGTAGGTTAATTCACGGGTACGCAACGTGAAACTATGCCATTTGCGCCCATAAATAAATTCTTGCATGAGCTGTGTGAGTCCAACTATGGCAGTTTTATAAGTGAACTTAGTCGCTAAACAAAATTCGCTTTTGAAATTAGGAATCAACGAACAATCTTGTTTTTTGGGGGCTAATATGCACAATTTAAAAGCGCTGTTTAAATGTCTATCATATTGAAATGCCAAACCAAAGTACAAATCTGACCAAATGGCCGCTAATTTAAAAAGTGTTGCAAATTAAATTTCCATACTTCTATAAAAAACAACCGATATATTTTTATATCAACCAAATAAATTAAATTTAGTCAAAATTTTAACCAAAACTAATAAAATAAATCAGAGTTAAAAGTTTCGTTCTCCTTAAATGAAACTGCTACTTCTAGAACTAAAACAAACTTTGGTAAATTGAATTGTCAAAGTTGTCTTAAATTCTTAAGGATAATTTCTTATAACAATCATGTTTAATCTAGAGAATCACTAATTTGTAATTTCAGAGGAATTAATGGAAGATGCATGATTTCAACGAACTCTTTATTGCAATGGAATTGAATTCAATAATTTTTATAGAACCAATTTGAAGTTTGAATTGAAGATGTAGCAAACAAAGCTAGAAGTAACTACAATTATTTTCAATTGGAAAGTTGAGCGATTGTTCTCCAAAAAAATATACAATTTTTTGGAAAGTTTATAATAATCGAGCTAGAAGTAACTACAATTATTTTCAATTGGAAAGTTGAGCGATTGTTCTCCAAAAAAATATACAATTTTTTGGAAAGTTTATAATAATCGAGTTAAATTTGGGAATCAAAAAGCTATTTTTAAGGTGAGTCGCATCTATGTTCTTAAACAAGGATTCCCTCAATCATGATATTTTTCAACAGTACGCATAAGCATTTGTCCAAATTTGGGTTTTAATCCATTCCATTCTTGTCTGCTAGAGACCTGCTTCTTACTTAAAATTAATATTTTTCAACTGTTTATGAACAAGACCAAATAAGTTTTCAATGATAAGAGGCGCAAATAAAATAATTGGCATTTTTCTCGTCTACTTCCTTCCATACTCCAATACAATCGCACAATTGCCTTGTATAAATAAGTAAGATATACGTGTTTCTTCTTAAGCCTATTGCAGCCTCTGCTGTTACGAGAAAGCCAATCATTAAATTTTTCCAAGTTTCAATATTAGTCTCCTTGTTTTCATGTACAGCTTGCGCTCGTGAACACAATTAAATGTCAAAATCCCTCTTATTGCTCCCATTCGCAAGATTTTTCTACTAACCACTTTATCTTACTTAAAATTAAGCAAAAAACTTTGATAAAACTATTTTTGTTTAATTTTTTATCCACTGTTTTTGTTTTTGTAATTTGCTTCTGTAACTTAAAAATATCTCAAACTCTGAATTTAAAATTGCTCGTAAAACTGGTGAGTCTTTGAAAAGCTGTAATAAATAATTTGGAACGTAACAAAAAATATCATACATTCTTCTAAAAATATCCAAAAAAAATATGTCTCTTAATAAATTATTAAATTTTGATTTCTTTCTTTAAAAAAAAAAAACAGTAAACAGACATAAATTATAAAAATAATCTATAACAACTCTTTTACTTACACGCAGATTGCTATTTAAAAAATACTCACATAGAATTTAACCACAGAAAGTTATTAAATTAAATACAAATAAGGGTGAGGCTGATAAGCCTATTAAAAAACATAAGCGTATTTTCGTGTCTATTTAAAATTTTATTTCACTGGAGACATAACACATTTTTTTGTTCTTGACAATTATATTCAAAAGCAACTTAACCTTACTTTTTCGGTGCATAGGCAATTTATTTTAATTAACTTAAATAAAATTATCTGTTTGTATTTATATCGCTTAATTTGAACATAAGTTATTGCGTATTCTCTTGGGACATAGATAGTATCGGTTAGCTGTAACTAATTTAAACATAAAAGACAATTTTTGTTTTCATGTAAAAACATATATTCGAAATCACATTTTTATTTTTATTTTTATTTTTCTTTTGGCCTTAAATGAGGGTATTAAATTAATTCATTTGCAGTGTTTTATGTTTACATGAAAAGATGTTAAATAAAATATTTTTTTTTTTAAACGAGAATAACCACCTACATTTATTTAAAATATGTGTGTTAAACATGAGTACATTCAGCTATTGTTATCTGTGAATGTAAACACGTTTATAAAAGACGTTTAGATAAATGTTAAATTTAGAAAAGATTTTATACCCCATTTGATTAAGGATACGCAACGATTTATTCTATGTATGAGTGCAAATCTCATACAAATCTCATCTTTTTTTGAAAAAACTGTCTTTTTATTTTTGTTTTTTCTTATTTTCACAAGTTCACTTTCATTGTTGTGTGCTTGAAATAAAAAAAAATTACTTTTGTGACATTCGTAACCTGCATCTGATCTGTTTAAGGAATTTGTAACGTATATATCTATTCATTACATTTGATTAAGGAGATACAAGTTAGTTTTCTTCAGGAACCATTTCCAATTTAAATTTATTGGTTACGACTTTAAAAATAAGATAAGTGATACTTTTACATTTTTTTAATGCTTGCTACCTCAGCGTTTTGTCATGTTTAGGCCGATGATAATAAATGCATAATTAACACTTAAAGAAAGCGAGGTTGTCCCACACTTATTTTCAACTACCTTTCAAAGCATAGTTTTCAAAAGCTCAAAATTTTAAAGAGCATTTATTAGGACGATTACTTGTAATTAACAACAATAAAAATATATACCTAAAAGTAAAAGGGTGATTGCATATCTATATGGTTTTGACGTTTACTGTGCAGTTACTACTTCGAATCGAGAGAAAAAAACTCAAATGGTTTTCTATTCAAATCAAAATACAGTGTAGCCCCTTCTACCTTATCCTTAAAACCGTAACTCTACTAGAAAACCTTTTGCTATAACATCAAAAATATAAATTAAAGGGTTTCTCATACACACAATTGTGTTTGCCATACCTGTAGTTATCTTTTCAACCATCGGGCACCAAGAAAGGATACAGGGTATTGCCAGTTAACATATGAAGCATACTTTAAGGTATTTTTAATGTGCTGTTAATACGTGCTCTCATAAATTAACATACAAAAATTTGCATGCCCTAGATATTTTGAAACTAAGAGAAACTCTGCAGATACAATTTTCTTTGAAATCCTGCCATTTGAAAACAGTAGAATTATTGTTTTATATCTTTTTAAATATTTCGCTGATGGACCATTTGATCTAACTAAAAATTCTGTTATTTGATAAAAATTCTAACCGAAAACTATATTTATCTTTGGAACCTCAGGTAGAATGTTTTCCATATATATTCCCAACCACCATCTTTATTTCCTACCATGTTATATATGTTATATACAAATCAAAATGTAGTTTAAGGGTCAAGGTAAAAATTGGTCGTGCAATCTATTTTATTTGAGTGTGTGTTTTATATTTTAGTTTTTGTTTGTTTTTTTAAATAAATAATTTTTCCCAAGGAGTTATTGTGGTTTCCAGTGATTTTAGCATAATTTATTTGTGGTTAATAATCTTTTTTTTTAAATATTTTTAAACACAATTCAACGCTATAATATAATTAAATTACTTACATTTTTCTTGTTAAAATCTCAACAAGGCCTGCAGTGCTACACATAAAAGCATTGTAAATATTTTAAATTTTTGATAATAAATTTTTAAATAACTAACAATTAATAGATCAAATTTTTTTGCTAAAAATTTTTGCGAAAAATTTTATTTTGGGAAATTTAAAATTTGTTTTTATAAAACTTTTAATTTAGGAAAACATTTACTTTGACAATCAAAACAAGGACATTTAAGAAAAAATCGGAAGGGTTTTAATAGTGTAGCGAGGATAAATCAAAATCAAAAGAATTGTTTATTTGTCTTTATAAGTTTATTCCTGAGCTCCTCAATTAGAGCTCGAAGAAATGTTTATTGTTTATTAACAATTTTGATTATGATTGCTTTATTCTTAATTTCTACAGCTTATATACTAACAATGAAAATATTCTAGATTTTAGGTTTTCATAAAATACTGTACAATGACATGAATGTATTTAGTGTAACCATTAACAAAACTGACCTACAATTATAGAGAAACTCAGCGTCATCAAAAATACTTCCGCATGAAGTGTCCCCATTAATGCCCATGCATAATATAGTAACAACAATACAGTATAATTAAATTATGCTGATGATCAATAAATTGGTTACTATAAGTTATTCGATAATATTCATTAATACAAATGTATTGGCAATTAAGGTCTCTTTGTTTCTCTACTTATGTGTCAATTATGTCAATTGGTTAATCACACTACACCTCCACTTTTTATAAGAATGTTCATATAACGTGAGTTCTATGGACATTCTTTTACAATTATGTTAAATATTTATTTATATGATATAATTTTTTAAATGTTACTATAATTTTAATTGTGAATAATTTATTTATGATATATCTTAAGTCTATTTTTATGAACTATTTGTTCTTTGTTATTTTTCTTATCAACTATTGTTACATTATTTCTTAAATCTATTTTCTTAATTTTAAATGGACCATTATATTGATTATCTAACTTATGACCTGAATTATTCTTAAGTAAAACTAAATCTCCTAATTTAAAATTATTATCTAATATACTCCTATCGTAATTTTGTTTTTGCTTTAACTTATTTCTATCTAATAGTAATCGAGCTCTCTTAAAAGCTATTTCTAATCTATACTTTGCTTCTTTGGCATAGTCATCTATATTGTATAATGGAGAAATTGTATCCACTTCTGTGAATTCTGAGAATTTATTTGGATTTCTTGAAAAAACTAATTCATAAGGACAATAGTTATGTGCGGTTGATGGTGTTGTATTAAAACAATAAGTGAAATATTTCAACCACTCATCCCAATCTGTCCTATCTATTGAAATATGTGAACGTACATATTCATTGAAAGTTCTATGACTTCTTTCTATTGTACCTAACGTCTGGTGATGATGAGCTGTTGAAGTTAGTTTTTCAATTTTAAGCAATTTACATAATTCTGTCAGTATTGAATTCTTATATTCTGTCCCCATGTCCGAAATGAACGTCTTCATTGGACCATAGGTCAGTATAAAGTTTTCAAAAATCGCCTTTGCCACCGTTTTGGCATTTTTGTCGGTAATAGGAATAGTTACCAAATATTTTGTCAAATCACATATTATGGTGATTGCAAATTCATTTCCCCGAATGGATCTAGGGAATGGTCCTATTGTATCCACGTATACCGTATCGAATGCCTTTATAGGTGTTGGTGTGACAGTCATGGGACATTTTAAGTGTTTGGTTGCCTTTGTCGTCTGACATTTGTGACATGTTTTAACATATTTAGTTATATCTTTTGTCATGTTCTTCCAGTAGTAGTATCGTTTTATTTTACCTATAGTTCTATAAACTCCACAATGTCCACCTTCAATAGGATCATTGTGATATTTCAGCATAATATCAAGAATTGCCTTAGCATTCTTATTATCAATTAGAGTCACCTCATTTAATAGTGCTATTCTCACTTTCTTTAAATATCTATTGCCCATAATCTTAAACTCATTTGTTGAGATAAATTCGAAAATTTTCTCACTGGGTGCCACTTGTAATTTTTCAATATTTAGTTTACCGGCCACTTTCTCAAGCCTAAAGAAAAATTGTCCTAAGTCAATTTTCTTATTAGTAAACAAATCATTAATTTGCATATATGCTATAACTGATTTTCCACGCTTAAAATAACATTTTACGGGTGTAATCCTTAATTTAATATATTTTCTGACGTCAGTATTATTCAAAGGTATATATATATTGGGCTTTTCATCTTTTGTGACTTTATGCTGATTATTAATTTTACTACTGTTTTTTCTTTCCTTATTTGTCATCGATCGAGTCGTGACCTGAATAACATTATCTAATTTCCTATTTATATCCTTTAATTCAGTAATCGTAATTCGCGACAACGCGTCCGCGATGTAATTGTCTTTTCCCCTAAGATATTCTACAGTAAAATTATATTCTTCTAACGTTTCCTTTAATTGATTAGCAAACGATTTTTATTTTTATTTCTATATTAATTACTTTTGCGTCTCCATATTTATTTCGATGACTGTTTTTGTTAACTACTGTTAGCTTTTGTTAACTTTATGGTTATACAATTTAATAAAGAATTTATAGAGTTGTTTTAGTGGTTGTTACATACTAGTGATTTTTACAAATGATTTCAGGCTTGATACTTTAAAAGCATTTCATTTTCTCTTAGACTTATATTTCTATGATTATATATATATATATAACTATTATAGATTTTTATTATTAAAAATAATTTTATAATTATTTGTTTATTATTTCAAAATAATAATTCATAATTTTTGTTTTTTATTTGTTTTGTAAAATTTAATTTAACAATTTATGATTTTGCTTCATATATGGCGAAAATTATTTAGAGTAGAACGCAAAAAATCTTCATTTATTTATTTTATTTTGGGTGTCTCAAAAATTTGTTGCAGTTTAAATAAAATTTTTGTTTATATATAAATATCCATAACTAATCAGAAATTAAGCACGTGCATCACGGCTGCAGCCCGTCGGTTGAAGGTCCCTAGGCATAATAACAACACGCTTGGCATGGATGGTGCACAAGCTGCTATCCTCGACCATTCTTGAGGAAGTTTCACAGAGATCCATTAAAACGCCAACAGCAGTAGATTGTAAACGTAATTTCGTTTCCAAATCGCGCGCAATTTCACGCGCTAAACGTTCCAAGGGTAATTTGCGGTAACGGTGAGGTTTTTTAACACCACCGGTGCAACGTACCGATTTACGGGAAGCTGTGGAGGCTAATTGACCGCGAGAGGTTTTACCATCAGTTGATCTATGAACCATATCCATAGTATGAGCCATTTCTTTTAATTTATAACTTGTTTCTATTGCCCCATTTTAATATTTAAAATTAGAAAGGACATTTTGCCTCGAGCGGTTAACGCTTACAGGCCCTAAGCGTGCAAACAAGTCGCACTGCTAATTTATTTATTATTGTTTTTTTTTTTTTTTTGTTGTTTTCCTCAGGCGGATCCTTCTTCATTATATGTCCGCTAATACCTGCTATTGCCTTTTGGCCAGGCGGATCTTCCTTCGGTGGTATTAGTTTCACCACCTTACAATGCAGTTGCCTTAGGTGCTTATTTTTGAGCACTCCAAGGAACTGGCAGGATCGCCATGTAGCGAAGATCTGGCAGGATCGCCATGTAGCGAGGATAAATCAAAATCAAAAGAATTGTTTATTTGTCTTTATAAGTTTATTCCTGAGCTCCTCAATTAGAGCTCGAAGAAATGTTTATTGTTTATTAACAATTTTGATTATGATTGCTTTATTCTTAATTTCTACAGCTTATATACTAACAATGAAAATATTCTAGATTTTAGGTTTTCATAAAATACTGTACAATGACATGAATGTATTTAGTGTAACCATTAACAAAACTGACCTACAATTATAGAGAAACTCAGCGTCATCAAAAATACTTCCGCATGAAGTGTCCCCATTAATGCCCATGCATAATATAGTAACAACAATACAGTATAATTAAATTATGCTGATGATCAATAAATTGGTTACTATAAGTTATTCGATAATATTCATTAATACAAATGTATTGGCAATTAAGGTCTCTTTGTTTCTCTACTTATGTGTCAATTATGTCAATTGGTTAATCACACTACAATAGCATTTTAAATCATTCAAATGGAATAACTCCTAAAAAATAATGTTTATTTTTAGCAACGTTCTAAGAGCTAAACATAACTTTTGCCAGAATCTAAAATATCCAAAACGCGAGAAAAAATCAAAAATTGGCATCGTTTTACGTGCTCCCTAATAAAAATAGCGTCTGCATTTAAAAACAAAGCTAACTATGTTATTTGAAAGCAATTGGGAAAGACGTTTAGAAACTGCTGAATTATTTTAACTGTTTTTACCATATCCCCCATAGTGCAGCGTCCCCAGTTAATCTACTTAAAGTTCTCTGGAAATAACTGCGTGTTAAGGTCTTGATAAATTCGCAAATCGTTACAGAAAAACACAGCCAAAATTTAAATACCTTTCGCATATTTCCCAAAATTAAAAAAAAAATCGTTTCTCCTAATTCTGAAGTTTTATCTTGAATAACAAAAACTAACATTAATTGCATATATTACTTAAGAACTAATGTGTCACATTTTTGTGTCCGATATTTTTATTTGAAAATACAAAATTTGTCACTTTCTGAATAAATTAATAAAGAAAATCTTAAAAAAATGTTTACACCCTCGAAGGACTTTATTTTGGAACTATGTTAAGCCCCTATTGAAAGGTCTCAAAGATCAAAATGAAAATTTGCTAATTTGATTGAACTATGTGTGAATGCCTAGTGCTTTCGTGTTATTTTGATATTTATTTTTATAACCAAATGAATAATTTTTATTTTTATTCTAATTCCTAAATTTATTAAGCTAGAGAAATTATTAAAAAGTTTTTGCTTTAATTTATTATAAAATTTACAGTCTCGCTCCAAAAGTATTATTTACTTTAGGGAAAGTGTAGTGGTTGCCGTTTACAATATAACTCCTTTTTTGCTCGTATCGTTAAAATAGTGCCTGTGTCCGCACATCAATCATTAACATAATCTTTCACTTGAATGTCTTACATTATTATGCTGTTCAGTGAGTTTTAATAGATTTTCTTTATGCACATTATTCAACGGTGCTCGTTTCCTGATGAAGTACCACCTTAAGTCCTTATAGTTGCTAATGAAAGAGAAATGTTTAACGAAATCACAAGATTTTTTTATTTAAATATCCTATAACACTTTTGTGACTTTGCCCATTATTCGCTAAAGTTTTTAATAAACTTGATATTTTCTTTTACTAGCAGTTTAATATACAAATGAAGTACTACTTCTTTTAAAAGATTTTAAAATACAAACTGGCCATTTTTCCATATGAATGGAAAAACTTGTTTTCCTGTTTTATCATTTTTAAAAATATTACAAAAAGATTCAGTGTTTATTAAAAAATATAGTTTATTGAATTATGTTTACAGTTCCTTGCAATGGGAATCAGTTTATCTTGATCTAAAAACATAGAAAATACAAAAACTCAATTGTGCTTGGAAACATCAGCCAAATTAAACAGTTTTGATCATTATTTTTATTTTTATAAATCTTCTCTGTCTAGTTATTGAAGTGCATACCTGTGTAATAGTAATACCAAAACAAAAAATATGAAACCATGAAAATATTTTGAAAGAAACAGCAACTAAATGGAAACTTATGCAATAATAAAATATAAAATGTGATACTTTTAAAACCATATTGTAGTAATAACAACACATAAAAGTGGCAACAATAACACATGTTGCAATAAAATGATTATAAGAGAAAATAAAGGAATTTAAAAAGATGCTACTAAATCATATTCATGTCAGCAGGCAAGATGGGGTTTTTTTCGAATATGTTAAAATTTTTCTCTTCCTTAAAGTTTTTATAAACGTAAAAAAATTTACACAATTATAGTTGCAACAATAGCAAAATTATGATAAAAAGAAATAAAATTTGAAAAATGCATAAAGAAAGAATGTATAGAAAATTATTATATGCCAACATACTTTTCACACTAAAGATGTAATATATCTTTATTAAGCAGCGAGAGTGCTTTTATAAATGAATGAACATTTTCTCATTTATTTTTATTAAATTTTTGTTCAAATTGAAATGGAAAATTATAAGCAAAGTAGAAATGGAAAACTTTTAAAAACTAAACTAATTTTAAAACAGTCGTAAAGGCTTTAGCCTCTTTCGTAATAATTCTTTTGAAACTGATAAGGAAAAAAATTTATTTGATTTTTGTAAACTTATAAATCTACTCTCGCGGGAACTAATGTTTTTATAAACTTTGAAACTATGCATAACCTTTGCTAAAACTATAAAATACATGGCTTCTTTATTAAAAATTGCCACCTCAATAATACAGTGTAGCAAGTCATTTAAACCACAAGAGTTGCGTTTTAAAGAAAATTAAATGCAAATCCATAAAAAATGCTATAAACTATGCTTTTGTGGGTAAATAATATTTTACAATGACAAACAGTAGAAGTTTTAACAAAAAATAATAATGTAAATAATACTGTAGTTCCTCTCAACTTTTTACATCTATTTTACAGGTGTAGTCTAATTTAAGTTTAAAATGTGAACCTAATGGCGACTTACAAAATTCTTATAAATAAATATATTAAATAAAATTTTATCACTTCGAATTTTGAAACAGCACTATATTATTCAAATTTAAACTCCGTCTAAAAACTATAGAATTATTTTTTTAATTTTTCTTCCCAGATTCGCCATAGAATTTTAGTTTTCTTCATGTGATCAATTTATATGTCTGATGAACATGCATTCTTCAGAAACTTTAAATTTACTAGAATAAAATCAAATCAAATCAAACCTATAAGAATTTTGAAAACTATATCTTCTTTAATAAGCAACCATTTAATTAATTGTATTATTATCCGCCTTTCCGTATAATTGGAAGCTTACAAAAGTTATTCTAATACTTGAAGCTGGGCATTCTGACCACATTAATAAAGTTATTTGAACGTCTTAAGGTTTTAAATAGCCCAGCATTTTGAGCACTTTAACTAATAAAATGACCAGTAAAAAGGATTTCATAGTATTTTTATTTCATCATTTGCCTTGTTTGGAGTTACTTAATCTATAAAAAAGAACTTAAATGAGACTAAAGAAGCGTTTAGTGTCATTAGATCTACACAAAGCTTTTGATCGAGTTAACTACGTAAAAATTTTGGAGAAACTTAATAATGAATTTAGGTTTTCAAACACATCGACCTTTCTTATAAATTGGTACCTGTCCGGAAGAAGCCAATTTGTACAATTCAGTGATAGAACTTTACAGCGAGTTCAATGCTAGCTGAGGTCAAATTCTTTACTCTTGATATCCTGAAATCTAAAATTGTGTGCTTTGGCTCCATAAATTTTACCGATTTAAAAGTTCACCTTGGACAAAGTGAGTTAAATTTGTGGATATAATACAAATGTTGAGCATAATTATATATCGGAGGCTTGATTATTCATATCATATTGACTATATTGAAAGTCTGTTTTACCCTTCGGATATTATATTGCCTTTATATGTACCTTCTTCAATATGTACGATATTGATATGGTGTCTCATGTATATCTTTATTCTACGACTAGTAATATTCTGGTTAAAAAAGGTGGTGTAAGGTTTATGTATACTATAAGACATCAAAATTCGGTTCATGGCCAATATAAAAATGGGCATTATAACCACATAGCGCATTAATTCAGAAGATTTTTAAAATGCTCTTTTCTGGAAAAAAAAGTTCAACTTCTTGTACTCTGCTAGGAATATTCAATTATTTTTCTCCTTAATTAATAGTTTGGTCTTTCAAAAATCGTTTCTGATTAGTATTGCTTATTTATGGAATAGTGTATTTAACGTTCTAAAAACGCTTTTATATTCTTTATCTACATATCTTACTTTAGATGTGTCATTCAAGTGTTTTGTAGCCGGAAATATATTTGGTCACAAAGGGTTTTTTATAATACACACTAATAATCATAATATAAAAATAATAAAAAATATTGGGAGTCACTTCTAGAAGCTCGAAAATGTTTGCTATCAAGAAGAACTTTATAGTCTTTTTTCTAAATTTTTAAATGCTACGAACAAATTGACTATTATTCAACAATTTCTTATATAAATAATCTAACACTTCAAAATGCATATTTTAATCAATAATAACATCTTTAATGCTGGCAAACATACATTTTCAGTTGTCTAACATTTCGAAATGATATTTGACATCAGTAATGCCTGACAGCTGTATTTATGTAAAAGTCCTATTTTTACGAAAAACGAAACCCAAACGAAAATATATAAAATAGAAGAGCTGAACTCCTCAACAGTTTTTGTTTATTTTTATTTTTTTATCTATAAAATTTTACAGATTAGGAATTTTATTACTACATGCTTTTTTTATTGTACTCCAATACCACCCCCCGGGGGCACATAAATATGGTCTTTATAGAACTTCGACTATCAAGACACAGTGCAACTGGGAGAAAAAGGGAGCCCACTCCCCTGAAGTCAGCAGGGGTTCATTATTTGTCTCTGGCTGATTATTGAGGTTGGCCCCTATATGGGAGTATCGTGGTGGTTGTGGTTTCGCGGCCCCATAACAGTATAATGGTTATTATGGTGGCCAGGATCATTTCGCCGTTAATGACACGCTAGGTGAATGATCCAGTCCAGTGAGCATGCTAGACATGTGTTCTGGATAGGAGTTGGAAAGTCTCCAACTCTTAAGCAAGGAGTGATGATTTGCAGCCCTGCTCTGGAATCATCGAAGTTGCAACTAGAAAGTTCTGTTGCATAGAATTATGGCTTCGGCTTCCTAGGACGAGCATGACGTTCCAAATTATGCAGTGGTTCGATCCACCATCTGATTAAGGCTTCATGGCCAGGCGCGGATGTAAATCTAATCACACGTTATACTCCAATAGCTCAGTATTTGTCTATCTTATTTTGCAATATACAATTCAACTTATGATTTTAAATAAAATCGTTTAGCGTAAAAGTTGTTAATATGCATGTTTTCCTATACTAAATCTAACTAAAAGATTTGATTTCGCATGAGCTATTAAATTGTTACTTCATCAGTACGCTGACAGTTATATACGAAAGTTATATTAAACTAAAAATAAAATACTAAAAAATACGTTTCTTTTTAAAACTTTTTAAAGTAATTGAGAATTAATGGGCCCAAAATAAAGTGCGTATGAGTGCAATACACCAACACTCGATTAGTTTAAAAGTATCGCAATTTAGTAAAAGTTTTTCCACATCTACGTTGAAAGTTCTGATAAAAAGAATTTATTGAAAATAAATATTCTTTAATTTTCATTACAATTTGGTATTTATGATATTAAGTTACCATCAAATTCCTCAAAAATATTATAACTAAAAGTTATTATTGTGTGCTATTAATTGTCTTCCAAAAAGTTGTATAGAATTCGATTATTAATTTTTTATACAATATATACAATTATAAAATCAAATACATTTGCCCTCACAATTGTTTGCCGACTTCGACAATTCCCCGAAAGTTCTTAATAAATAAATTACTATGTTAAATAATGAAAAATACTTTTTTTAAGCACATTTTTCAAGTTCAGACATAATTAGTGCAAACAAAATTCAAAAATAATATTTGATTTTTCCGTTTCTTACTTTTTGCTACGGCGGCAACAAATATCTAAAAAAACGTAGACGTCTTCAATACTCGTATTTCTAAATAATTTGTGCTCATCACTATATCTCACACTATTTAAAAGTAAAAGCAAAAAATTATATCTCTTTGTTGTTCACTTACCTTCAAGAAATAAACCATGCACATAGACACCTTCTGTTGGATACTCGGTAATGTCCTCTTTATTATAGCGTGTTATTTGATTTTGCAGTACTACAGAGTCAAGAGCCCAACCTTTGTGAGCTCGTGTTACTTCCTACAGACATACGAGACAACAATGTCAGTGCCATAACAAATTCCAACGCACATAAGTATGCAAACATTTTCATTCCAAAAACAGTTATAAAATAACCATTTCACGCACACATTAATACAAATACATGTATAGGCGAATGGCATATATGTACATAGTATTATATGAATATTGGAATTTGTTGTTGTTTTTAGCAAAATTTCATATGCGGAAGATAACATAAAAAAATGAAATAAAATTTGTGTGGTTAGTAAAGACAATAAAAAGAGGAAAAAGAAATATCGATCATAATATATGGGCAAATTTTCACACATCTATCACGTGTTTATGCGTAACAAATTTTTTTTCTTAATCATATTTATAAAAAATGTATACCGTGATTGTGTGTATTTTACCATGAAATATTTTAAATAAAATTTTAATAGAAACACATTTCTCTAACCGACTACTTAAGATGCCACTACGTGTGCTAAAAATATATATTATAAATTTTTAATTAAAAAAGAAACCCTAGAAGATACTATCTATGATTTACAAAATGAAAGACCTAAAAATGCATAGAACACATCACAATGTCTGGATTTTTTAACCTCCGTTTCTCTGAAAACAAGATGACGATATCAAGCTCAACAGTATTCGTTCGTAACTGATAAGTTATTTTTTGTTTACTGTATGAAAGATTTACTTGATACTAAAAATTGGGTGGAGTGACGTTAAGCGTTAGCTTGTTATTTATTTTTTTTCCGGCATATCAAAGCTATTTTGTTCAAAGATACAAGTTTGCATAGATAGATATCAATGCACTTGTGTATGTGAGCAGACTGACAAACAATTTCACTTCAACATAATTTCCTAAAAACAAACTATATCCTGCTCTACATCGAATTTTGATAACCGGCATGTTAAGTGTAATAATATATAATTATCCGGCACTGATTCGTGTCGTTGAAATCATATATCGCGAAACTAGATAATGAAAGCTTTGCTTAAGTGTTAAGTTGATGTTGTTTAATTTATCCAGATTGGATATTTTTTAAAGGTTCATATTTACCATCTTTTGTTTAAAGCACGATTTATGTACCAGAACGCTATCACTTAAAAGTATGTTTAACTGCAATAGTAAGATATAAAATAACATCTGCTTGAGTATAAAATAAACGGAAAACTTTAGATTTTGTCGAAAACTATGCTACGGCATTAGTTGCGATGAATTTCGAGGTACAAGTAAATGTAAGATACTTCAGAGCAGGAAAATATACGAGTAAGACGCCTTGAATAGGAAATTGATACTGGATTGCTTGCTTGTAACAATTTCTTCAAGTACAGGGTGACTGATGAAAGCTGCTACCAAAAATAAAAACGTTATAACTTATTTTCTGTGTAACCAACCTGTTCCATTTTTATTTTTTTTTATAGAATGCTCTTTAAATTTAACTAAAATAGAGAATTGGGACAATGAGACAACAATTTGGATAGAACGCTTTCACGCTTTAGAGTCCGTCCAAAGACGTTTTGTGGCACTCCTCCTAGCAGGTGGACTATAATGAGACTCGTGAAGAATTTTGCCGAGCGTGGCACAATCGCAAAAAGGCCTTTTCATCAAGATTCCAGGAAACTATCGTAGGAAACTATCGCTGCTGTAGCTGCTGCCATACAATCTAATCCTCGAATTTCGACAAGAAGCTTATCTGCTCAAATGGATGTCAGTAGACAGCCACTACAGACAATTTTGCACCAAGTTTTAAAATTATTTCCATTTAAGATTTAATTAACAAATAAACTGAACCCAAGAGACTTCCAGATTCGCTTGGAATTTTGTGAGATCATTCAAATGGCGTTAGAGAATGAAAACGTCTTGAACAGCATTTTTATGTCTGACGAGGCACATTTTGATTTAAACGGCAATGTTAACAAACAAAATTGTCGAATATGGAGTAATTCTAACCCACAGATAATCCATTAGATGCAGTTTCTTCAAGATTCATTGTCGGGCTTTAATTTTTCGAAGAAAACGGCCTTACTGTTACGTTCAATGGAGACCGTTACTTAATGATGTTGAAATAATTTTTCTTTCCAGAATTATGCCGAAATAGAATCCCTTTCAACTCTGTTTGAGTTCAACAAGATGGAGCAACTTGTCATATAGCCATACCTATTATGACAGAGTTGCGGTAAAAATTCCCCAATAAACTGATTTCCTGACCTCACTGTACCTGATTTTTTTTTTTGGTTATTGCAAAAAAGAAGTTTACAAACGAAACCTAAGAAATTTGGTGGATTTAAAACAATCCATTCGAACGGTAATTGAGGCAATTTCCGCTGCAACACTCCAGGCAGTAATGAATAACTTTTTGGTAAGATGTCGCACATGTGTCGCCGAGGGTGGATGCCATTTGAATTCAATTATTTTCAAAACTTCATGAATTACTTTAATAAAAATGTATTATTTTTAAAATGAATTACTAAAAAATAAATTACATAAACTTTACAAAAAGATATTTGAGTTTCTTTATGTAGCAAAATTGATCAGCCACCCGACATTTAAAATTTAAAACAACATCATAAGCACAGATACTAATTATAAAATTAATTTTTTTAAGCTCGATAGAACTTGAAGAAAGGTTAATTGAAACTAATCTATAGAAAAATCTACTCTATAGATTAGTTTCAAATGGCAATTGAACTTACTCAACAATAGAGTCGGAGTTCACGTCGAGGTCAATGGAGGTGGCTGTTTGAAAAGAGGAAACTGTTCTAATGTAGTTTCTATAGCGGTGACCGCAATCATTGACTTAGCAAACAGCGTTAAGTGATTTGATTGGGCCTCTCAATTATCTCACAAGATCATGCTATCCGACACCACTCCATTATTTGCTGTGAATCCAAGAGAGTTACTGCTAACAATGCTCGAAAAATTGGTTCCAAATTTAGATCCAGAATTGGGCTTCTTTAAAAATATCCGTAGTGATCATATACAAAAAATCTTTTTTAAATGTTATTGCCATTTAATTGTAATAAAAATGAATTTACGATTAAAATTTAATTTTTAAATTAACTGATAAAATAATAAAAATCTTAAACGTGAATACTGTTGAATAATATAAAACCTGGATATAACAGAAATATCTTACTAACAAGCAAAATAAATTCTAAATGCATCCACAAAATTGTAAACGGTCTTGAACAGCTACGATTCCACAATTTTTTAATTTTAAAAAATATGTTATTTTTCGAAGACATTTACTTATAAGGTTGTGGTGTTAAATTGTGATTTTTTAACATTTTTATGCTGATTAAATTAACCTCAAAAGTTTAAACAAGTTTTTGCTTCAACTGACTACACAAATAAAAACAAAAGAATCTAAATTAAATACATTCTTAGCAATTGTTAACATTTTGTAGTTGTGATTATAATTTAAGAATAGGAAAAAGTCAGTTTGTTAACATTTTATTTCAAGATCCTAGGCTGAAGCTATGATGTCAAAATATTTCTCTGCGACAAATAAATTTTACATTTCAAATGTAAATTTATTAAAAAAAAGAGTGTTTGCTTAATTAATGTTGCAATGAACTAGATCACACACTATTAATAAAATTAATTTCTTTATTTGTAATAAATTATTGCATTAAATACATTGTTTTTAAATTCTTTTAAAAAGAACACACACACAACAACAAAGCAATTACGTCAATCAAAATTTATGATCAGTTTTAATTAGCATATTTGTAATTAAATAATGTTTAATCCTTTTATACTTTTTCATATTTGTTTACCAATACTCTTCGAATGTAAAATAATTCGTGTTATCAATTTGCATCAATTACTGTTTACATGTAAACGACTACGTATGAGTGATATTTAATTGGAAATTTTCACACTTTAATCATACGCATGTTATTTGTTTTATGTAAATTATGTTAATATTCTGTTATCCGATTTTAAATTGAAAGAATTTAAATTGAATTGAAATAACTGAATTATTATTCTTCAATTAAGCTTAACTTCATTTTTATATATGACTAAGCGTAAAGAGAACTGAAAAGTTAAATACCAGTAAAATAAATGCATTTTCTGGATTTATCAACAAAGCAAATGAAATAAGCTTTATTAGCAAAAACACTAGAATTTATTAGAATTTAATTTGCTCCAATAACTAAATTAAAATTAAAGTATTTAATCACATACCTGCCGCATGGCTGTCAAAAAACCTTGAGGATTAAAGAATCCCGTCATCCAAAATACCTTAAAGATAAATGCATAAAAAATTTGAAGCATTGTAATGAGATCCGTGAAATAGCAAAGTTAACAAAGATTAAAGATACCAAATATTCATGTTTCGAACGTTTAGTATTTGATTACAGCATTCAATTACAAAACAACAAATGCGAAAAAAGAAAATTCATCAAAAGAAAAACTCACAAAAATGATGAATACTGAGGTTTTAAGATTTTTGTGGTTTTCAGCTCTTTATAATTTTCTTTGCAAAGTTGTTGAGAAAAACATGTTTTTTTTTAATTTCTTACTTACTTTTGGTCGGTCAGTTGAAATCCAAGTACGAAACTGTGCATTACGTTCCAACAGTTCAGTATACCAAAAGCCCAGTGTTGTTGACTCCCACGATATCTGCGAAAGCCATAATTATTGGTGTTTTTTTAATTTTGCCATAATTTTATTTTTGGTTTTAATGAAAGTTTACGCAAAAACAAATTTGTCTTAAAACAAAACTTTATGAATCTCTTTGAAAATGATTATTTCTTTCAGTTAACAAAAAAAGCTAATGATTACAACATCTATTTATAGAATAACACATTTAAAGAAAATACCTTAAGAAAAATTTAAAAAAAAATCTAATGATCTGAATAATGAATAAGTTTTATGACTGCGATTTCAGTGCGATAACTCTTTACTGGTTAATACTTTTTTTGCAAATAGGTATTTTTACAAACTTAATAAAATCTACTCACACGTGCCTTCAAATTACCTGATTTGACTATCGTATCCTTCATAAGCAGAAATTTTTTGCCTCAATAAAATTAAATGATAATTTGATTTTTATTTCAAAATCACATAAATTTTACTGGCAAATAAACTAAATTACAGTATCAGTTAAAAAGTACTTTTAGTGCAGTTTTACTGGTACTGCAAAGTGCCCCTCTAAGTTTACAACCATATCTGATGAAAATTATGTCATTAATAGGCAAATCTATTGCTTAATTCCTAATTTTGTGTTGTATTGGGTATAGCATTATTAGAACAAAATAGTATTATTGGTAGTCAAAAATAATATGAAATTATATGAGACATAGGCCCTTTTAAGTAAACACAATATAAAAAAAAAATAATTTTCAGACATAAAAATTTACTTATAAATGTTTGGCATTGTTCAACCGCAATAAAGATGAGTTTTTGAGCCGTTTCATAACAGTGAACGAGACATAAGACTGCACAACCAAGAGCAAGCAGCGGAAAAAACAGGTTTCCCATGGTTAATCGGCGTCAAACAAGGCAAAGGTGAATTTGTCAGCCAATAAATTCATGGCGATAGTTTTTTGGGATGCACGTAATATAATTAATATTGACTACCTTCCATAGGAGGAAAACAATCAATGAAGCATATTACCAACTTATTGGGTCGATTCAATGAGGAAAAAAAGATCGCATTCAGCCAAAAAAAAAATCATTTGCACTAGGATAATGCAAGGGCGCACTTATGCGTAGTTTACATGACAAAAATTCATGAATTGAAGTATCAATAGCTCCCTCATGAACCCTATTTTCAAATATATCCTCGAGTAACTATTTCTTGTTCCCAAACTTGAAAAACACAAACAAAAGCCTATTTCAACGACTTCGACAAATCACATTTTTCAGAAGAGAGAAAAAAATTGGAGAAACGTTGATCTGAGTGTATGGAGTCAATGTTGAAAAATAAAATAATTTTTTTATATAAAAACCTGTGTTTCCTTTAAATGTTATATGCAGAGATTCAATCTTTTATTGCTGACAAAATACTAAGTTTATTAGATTAAGTAAATCAGTTTAAAAAGTTCATCGCAGTTTCGATAGAATATTTTCAAAACAATATGATTAAATTGTATACTTACAAAAAATCAATGGAAATAACTAAGAACAAATATAAAGTATTACAAAATAATATGATAGCAGATATAGTATGATAGAAACCCTATAATAAGATAGCAGAAGCATGTGAATTTATATCAAATCAGAATATCAGGCAGCAATAAGATCTTTGAAAGAACATAACGTTAAAACCTTGCAAGAGAACGCGCGCAATCACAAATGTAAAAGCAATAAAGTTGTCTTAGAACAACTCTCAAAGTTTCACTCAGGCACACCAATAAGTTACTATAAAAAGATATTAGACAGTATAACTGATTAATGAGGGATTACAGTCGGCACGGGAAATTATACCTTCAATATATAAATCAAACTATTTCTGCATGTTGAACAATAGCTTCAAAGGATGAGTATTAATCATTGTTACTTATTTTCCACTTTCGCGTTAGGACAGAGTTCAGATTCCTATGGGTTATGTAAGGATGGAAAAAGTGGGAAACCATTAATCGTGTTATGTGTAACTGTTTAACTTCTACAAAACAAATTAATTTCTCCGAATTTTATATCGCTTGTCTTTTGTTAATTTTTATCAACCTTTTTAATTATAATAAAAACTCTTTTTTAATTAAATTAAGGTGTTGGACTTCAACATTGGGATCTGGCATATGACCGCCTCAGATAGCGCGGATGTAGCCTAATCTGGACGGCCTGGTTTCGATGCCTTTTTCCAATATTTGTGGCAGTATATTGGCAATAATACGGCCAATTTTGTCCTCTAAGTGGTCACTCGTTTTGTAGATTATTTCCATAGTCTAGCGACCTTAAATTGGGCAATGGTGGTTGTCAATTCATAAGCCCGCAACGTGAAACCACAAGGTTATCAAACACTTGCTTAAGTTATTCATTTATGGCATTACATGGAACAAAGGCATTACATGAAAATGCCAAACCAAATTTAAACTTGACAGTTGACAAAATGGCCGGCAGTTAAAAAGTTATTTACCTATATAAAAAACACCCTATATTTCTACATTCAACATAAAAGTAACCAACTTTTACCTTACCTACAACAGTTTTTCCCGATAATCATCTTAAGTAGCATAAATTTTTTTATAAGAAATCCATCAAGACTCATAACAAATAGAAAAATTAAAAAGCAAATTATTTAAATTTGTCTCTTGGAAACCATTCTATGATTACATAGCGTTATATTAAAACTGCACTACAATCAGAGCTGGCATATTGCTAGCAAAATATATTTTATTTGTTGGTATCTATACGCTAAAGCTGTAATATTTTATTTACTTTCTAGTATAATTCTTGCTTTAGTTCTGTAAATACAATCAGTGCAGTTTTTTCTTATTTATTCAAATTTCATATGACATTTTAACCTTTTGCATTTTATCCTGGTTTTGCTAAATATGTTATTAAATGAAATTTAATTTTTAAAAGCATTTTTCTCATGTTTTTTAATCTCACAATTTTTCTATATTTTCAACCATGTAGACATTTCGCCTATAAAAATCAACGATTTTAAATTTGCAGTAATTTCTTATTTATTTATTATTTTTATCTGTTTTTTTTTTTTTGTTCTTTTAATCCATTTTTTGGTCTCTCATATAATTTTCATAGTTTAGTCACATGCAAAAATCTTCTATTAGTTTGTTAGCAGTGTTAATAATAATAATTGAAAATAAACAATAATTTATAATTGGAAACCTTAAGTAATACCCATTATATGTACATATATCCGCTTAAAGTTAAACACGTATTCAGTATACGTTTTTTAACTTTAATGATTACTTTTTATCGAAGTATTTTGGTATCCAATTAAAGGAAATATTATTAAGTTCTTTTTTAAGTGATGTTTTAATTTTTTAGAGAATAGGAAAAGTTATTTTGAATATAAGCAAAATATACACCATTTCAAACGTCAATAGGCGTTGAACAGACAGAAGCGAGTAGTGATTTTAAAAGGAAAAACCGTCTTTAGCGATGAGGATCGTGTTACTTACCACAAAAGCAACGAAATAATGGCTCTTTTTGCACGAGAAACTCAATGACCATGTTATCTCACATCATGGCAAAGTTAATTGGCCTGTTACGATCCTGTAAATTGGCACTGCATAGTCAACCATTTTACGAGAAGGCGGCCAAAAGTCGTTTTTTTCATGGTCCCCAATTGTAGACTTCATTTGAAGCCAAAAAATAAAAACTTTATTTTAACTATATTACACTGAACAGGGCGATTCAAAATGAGCATTTTCAGTATTTTGCTAAAATGAGAAATTTCTTAGTAAATTTTTGATTTTTAAACAGCTATAACTTTTTTGCTATACAAGATTTTATATAATAGCGTAAGTATAATCGCTATTAGTATTAGCAAACTGAAATGTTTTTAATTGATTTTTAGAAATTAATTTTATTTTTAAAAGGTCAAATTTTTTTCTAAATTCTCTTACTTAATAAAGCATAACTTCTAAAGTTCGTTAGGGAATGTAAAAGCATCAGCACTGTATCTCCTACACGCCTATACCCCACTGTATACCCGGTACGATCTGACTGTTAGCACCAGAACAATTTTTCTGACACAAGGTCGAAAATTTTTTGCAAAATGGAATTAAAAATATTTTTTCCTGTCTTGTTATTTTCTAAGTATATTTATTTATTTATTAATTTTTCAAACCGCCCTTATGAGAAACGTTGTTTAGATGAATATGCGTATTTTCAATTTCAAAGTCATGCACAGTTGGTCACACAAATATTTTGCCTACTTAAATTGATATAATTTAGGAGGTCACAAAAGTACTTTGCTTTTTAAATTGATTAACACCGATTGTAAAATAGTATAGAAAAATGAGATAGCCTCGTCAACAAAATATTACAGACCAATAAAATTTACTTTCAGAATAGGTGCCCCTGTAGGCTAGTAGGTAATGTACTAGCTTGTAAATATGGGGGTTGTGGGTTCGATTCCCAACGAAGACCTTGGTTTTTTTCACTACAAAAGATAAAAATTAACTGTCGGTGGAGCTGCTCAGCGATGAAGGCATAGTCACTGGTCGCTGTTGCTGTCTTTATACGGCAGTTAATTTCCGACTATCCTTCTACTTTCAATACCTATTTCATCTCTTCTCTATCCCTTTCCTAAAGAAGGTAGCACGGTACTTGACTAAATAGGCATTGTTGCCTGAAGTGCTACTTCTCTTTTTAAAAAAAAAAAAAAAAAAAAAAAAAAAAAGAAATAAAAAATGTCATAACTGAAGAAGTCCGAAAAATAAAAGATGAAATTAAAGACCTTCAACCTGTAATATTTACTGTTGGTGAACAGGAAATTAAAGTAAATTTTAAAATGTATCTCACAATGATTGAGGGAAAAATTGCACAAGTTTTAACTTATACAAAAGCATCATCAAGCTGCATTAAATTCCAAAGGACATCAAGTCAATTAACTGGAACTGGATTCCAGATGATGAGACTTTTAAGGCAGCATACGAATTTGGATTGTCACCTCTTCATACTAGAATACGTTTTATGGAGCATATTCTTAAATTGGGTTACGATATGGATTTTGGTCCATTAGGCGAAGAAACAGTGAGAAAAAATAAGGAAAATGAAGAAAAAAGAAACTAACCAAAAAAAACAAATTCAAGAAAAGTATTTAGAGCAAGGCTTAATCATCCACTTTTTCACTCACTGTGTTGGTCACTGGTCACTGTTCTGTCTTATATGACAGTTAATTTCCGTAACTATCTTTCTACTTTCACCACCTGTTTCATCTCTTCCCTATCCCTTTCCTAAATAATGTAGCACGCTACTTGACTAAATAGGCTACTAAAGTGCTACTTCTCTTAAACAAACATGGAAAGCTACTTCTATTGAACTAGACGTAGAAGCTAAACTGATTCTAGAAGATGGAAATCAAGGCTATTTAGAAGAAATATTTTCTAAAATTGTTTAATTAATAGTAATTTTTCCAAATACAAGAGTTATCTGTATGTATTTCATGCTTTTTTTTGTACATTAATAAAGTATTAATCAATTTACAATAAAAGTTTAGATATACAAGTAGTATTTATGTTTATTTTGGACCTTAATACGTCCTTATCTAAAGTAAATTTGAACCAATGAGTATATTTTTTAAATTTTTGCTACTTAATGAGCAAATTTTTAACTCAAATTGTTTCTAAAAGCCAAACTTTGGCTTTCGCACAAAAAATATCACAGGGGCCAAAGCTTGGCCCTATCTGATTAATTTAAGTTTTCAATAAGTATAAGTTCTAAACGTGAATCAAAATATAAGACTTTATGTAAAACAAACTCTTGGAACAAGTTTTAATACTTTATTTTCGTACCAAAAATCAGCTAAAACTTAGAATGTATTTTTAAATCTATCACAACTATTTTTGTAACCGGTCGATTTTAAATTTTTATATTTTATATTTTTAAATGAAAGCCTATGACAAAAAAAGGGCCTATCAAAATTACGATCCGTTTAAAAGTTATATATTTTTGACCGCCTTCTCGTAAAATGGTCCACTGTGCGCTGGTGGTCTTATTTTTTTCGGAATAATCAAAAGCTAAAGTATGATCAGATAACTGGCAACACTAACGACATTGAACCTCCCTCAAGTATGTCTCACAATCATTGAAAATATGGACCATCACACAGAGCTATGCAACCGCAGCTGAGGTAAGCATTTGGCCGATATGTGTTTTACACATCATGTGCGCTTTGGCTAGACCACCCTTAACAATAAGTACTATATTTCTTTTTATTAATATTTAATATTATGTTTATTTTGTTAGTCGAATCAGTAAGAAAACAATAAAAAATTAAAGAAATAAATCTGTAGAATATCTTAATTTCGGACAATAAAAAAACACAAAAAATATTTTGCATTTTATCAAAGCACAAAAAGTTCAAAGACATTAAACAACTGAACACAAAAAGATATAAAAATTTAAATCACTTAAGCTTTTCCTTTTTACAAAAACTAATATTTAGGTTTTTTTAGCTTTAGGTGTAAAAGAAAGTTTCTAGTAGACATTTTTCGGTTAAGGAAAATAAAAGAAATACTTAAATTGGATAGCAAAAAAATCCTTTCAAAGGAAATTTAGTTTAATTTACTTAATACTTGACTATGGTAAAAAAATATATTTTTTATTTTCTAATTTAAGATATTTTGTAAATATAAAATAAAGAGGAAAGATAAGAAACTTGCAAATTTCTATGCCATTTTTTCAGCAGAATATATTTTTCAGTTTTGTCAGAAAGTTCGTCATAAATTTAATAAAACAAACTTTGCTGATTTCTGCCGCTTAATGATTTGAAAATTATTGTAATTTTCATTCATTTTCGCCAATTTTTTTTTTTTTAACTTTTGTGCTGTGGCCGTAAAATAAATATTATAATGCTGAATAAATTCCCTCCACTTACAAGTGCAGTGTACGTCAACAGAATAAGAAAAAGTTTGCTAGCAAATATTGAGTAGTCGCGGTGAATATAAAAAAAAATGTGTTTATTTTTTATGAAAGAAAGAAACTTCTTATTGAGGTAGCTGCGGTGATTAAGCAGTAACATTCCAATAACTAATAAACTGTAGTTCACCTGGTATCTTATCTAATATAAACAGAGCAAAGAAATGATAACTGTCCTTCACAGGAAACTAAATTAGTGGTTAGAAGAAGCTTAAAGTGCTTGGTATAGAAAAGGAAACTATTCCTAGATGATTTAAATAATAAATTCTCTAGATGTGAATAATGCATTGAACAAAAAAGTATCGATGCTAAGTAAAATTTGTATCAAATGGAGCTGGAGAAGAAATTTATTTCCATAAATTTATTTCCAATTTTGACAGGTATTATTTTAAATCTACCATAAAAAAATACTCTAAAGATCACGTCTGTAAATGAGCTCACATTAGCATTATTTAAAATTAAAAGTGAGATAAGAACAAAAAATAATAATTTTAATATATTTAAAAACAATAAATATCTGTCAGATTTCTTATCAGCCACTTAATCAATTGTTGATTCCAGCAGAGTTTGTGTACAATTCATAGCTTTTGGTTGAAGTTTTTAAAATTCCTAACTACAATTTAATAAAAAAAAATTTTAAATAAAATTGACTATTTTCGGCCATTACTAAAATGTCAAAAATAACAAATAATTTGGTATAAAAACATTGATGTCTTTGCTAAAAGCACTTTTCAATTTTTCAACTTAAAAGATATTGAAATTATTCATTCGTGAAACATTAATTTAAAAGATGTTCGAATAGTCATTAACCTTCTTGCATCATTTGTAAAACAATTAAATATTTTTAACATATTCAATGCTTGTGAGTTTATAAGATTCTGCGTGACTGACATTTATTTTACTTTTACGTTTTTAAAAAAGACTTTTATGTCTTCACTATTTTTTCTATGAAGAAACAATGTATATATAAGGTAGTTTTTATAGAGATATAGAACTTTAAGTTGGCAGCACTTTTTTAACTGGCAGCAATTTTGTCGCTAATTTGACGCCTACACAATGCTTTAAAATTATGCATGTTTACTTTGAACATCATGGTTCTGTTCAAAATACTAGATCTTAATTTTATTAGCGAATTCTGTTTAGCCATTAAACATACTTTTGTTTGAGAAGATGCATCAATAAACAAAGCTGCCATATTTCGAGTGATGATAATCATCAAGTTACATCCAGAAATCATGGATGCGCATCATGGACTGAAAGAATTATTGGTCCATACATCCTAAAAAACGATGCAGGTCAGAACGTTGCAGTCAATGAAGACAGCTACAAAAGCATGATTACTGAACTTTTCATTCGTCAATTCATTCAACAGCTATGATGTGCAGGAGCTGTGGCAAACATGTCATAGAGCACGCAACACAATTGATTTATTGAAGTAAAAGTAATTTGGCAAGATCTCACGATTTAATCCCGCTAGAGTATTTTCTGTGAGAATATGTAAAGTCGCTAGTCTATGTCGATAAGCCTGAAACAATTTACCACTTGTACGATTCGTCGTAGATTCGCCGTGTTATCGTATACGGCCACAAATGTAAAAAAAATCATCGAAAATTTGATCTCCAGATTAGACTACATCCGAATAAAGTCATGTTTTATTTGCTTTATTTCATTTTTTTTATTCCATTTCAAAATTGTATACCTTTATAAAACGCACTCTAAAGATAACGATTTTAAGACTAAAAAACATTCTGAATTTAATTTATGTTTTCATTTTCGTATCACCGTTATATCTGCCTTCTTTCTGCCTTATCTAAAATATTAATGGAATAAAAACAAGAATTATATGGAAAGCATGTGAACCTTACAAGTCAATGCACACTTACATACATGTATTCAACAATTTGTTTTCTTTTGACAACATTACTAAGGATACTTGTCAAAAATATATCAACAACTTTGTCAACTTTTTTAATTGTTACGTGTAGACTTTAATTTATTTTTAATAATCAAAAAGACTGTTGATATTTAAATTGTTTTGTCGTTTTCATAAATATTATTTAAATACATTTTTAAATACATCGTTTTGTTATAAATCAAATATCAATATTGTGGATTTTTAAGACTACATCTAATAAACGGCTGTTAATAAAAATGTAAATGAATATTTAAATAGTTTTATGAGTTCTTTAGTTTTACACTGATTATTCCATCGGTATACTTTCTGCTTGAAACATTGTGATATCTTTCTAAATTGACCATAAACATTTTTTTGCTGTTATATAAAAAAGCACCATGAAAATAGGAACGGACTTCATTTCCTTCTATTCTCAAAAAGTATTTTCAAGAGAATTTGTAACTTCTAACAGAGTAGAGTCCGAGTAATTGCTTTTCAGATTGGCTCATTAGGTCACAAATAACTAAACGCATATAAAGGCTTTTGAAATCGTTTTCAGATTTTGTGTTCTACGTTTGGAACTTTGGAGCATCACGTTAAAACGCAATTTCTAGAGGCAATGGACCTAAATTTGTGAATAGTTTTTGAAGAGATTAGAAGCAGTCAATAACAGTGAACTTTAGTTATTTAATCGGGACTTTATTTTATTCAAATTATTCCAGGTTGGCAGTATTTCTATAGCAAAGGCTGGACACTGGATTTACACAATGATAGTGCGACCCGCAAGAACTTACGCATCTGTAGTTTGGTAAGCAAATGAATTTATTCCTTGGATTAACGGCCATAATGTCGGCTTTGGATATAAAGAGCAATTTTATTTAAAATAGCTTTGGATTGAACATCGGGCATAGAAATGTTCTGGACCTAGTGTGTAAGGAGATTAGAAAAACGCACATGCCGATGAAACGGATTAGTCAAAAGATGTTATTGGACACTCATT
This sequence comes from Trichopoda pennipes, assembly GCA_030448955.1. Classification (NCBI taxonomy): domain Eukaryota; kingdom Metazoa; phylum Arthropoda; class Insecta; order Diptera; family Tachinidae; genus Trichopoda; species Trichopoda pennipes. The sequence continues at coordinate 6,425,191 of JASKUP010000012.1, read as the reverse complement.
GCGAAAGCCGTTGTACACGATGAGAGTATTGAGAACAACATCAGCATTTTCACCGATGTTCTATGTAGAGCAGGGGCAAGTGTATACCTAACTGAGCTGAACATGTCCTGTTGTCTACGTATGGTAGAGAACATCTCCGTTTACCAGGTGGAATTACTTAAATTCTCATTGCACCAACATTAACAGATGTATCTTGGATAATGGGGTAACGCCGCTGTGAATGAATGTCTGTAGACTAGAATCTAAAGTAGCACTTGGAAATGTTTAAATGACAGCGAAATTCCTACAATTGCTGACTCATTATACCTAAAAAGATGGTGGGAGGCTACTACAAGTAGACAGACTCCAATAGTACTCAAAAAACCCAGGCTAGTAGGGTGCGCACATATAATGGTTAACTGCGTTAGTGTCAGGTCATGCAAGACTTCCAGTGTCATCATCATCATCTAACCACGAAAATTAAAAAATGTAATACTATGTCTGGAAGATTCTCAAACAGGGCAGAAGCTAATGAAATGTAAGTGCCATGGAGAATCATGGTCAAATGTTATAAATTACCAAAAACTGCGTGATAAGAAAGAAAGTCGACATCCGACAGCCGGATAAAAGGGGAGTGATAGCACATAACTCAATAAAAGTGAGGTTCGCCATGAATCATCAATCGACTTTGAAAAGGGACCAACTAAAGAACCAGTTTCTTCGATTTTTCCCCGACATTAATAAATAACAAATTTGAAATAAACAATTTTATTTTTTGAAATCATTTCTAATGATTAATAATAACAAATTTGTTTAATTTAATTTAATTTATTCAAAGCAATAAATTAAATTGAAAATGAATGTGTGTACAAATAATAATAGCCTCTTAATATTACAATAATGCACAAATATTTTAAATACTTAAGCCCAATTCTAAATCCATACATTACTAATATGCAACATAACTCACCAATCTATTATTAAGTTTTAATAATTTGCAGTTATTATTATTATTCTTTTTTCTCTAAAATCTAAATACTACTTTACATAATCTATACAAATTGACAACAAAAGCATGCAGCGACAACAAACAATATTTTATTAAACGTATAAATTAAATCTGCGGTACGTTTGCTTATGAGCACAAGTGCCAACAAATTTATATTTAAAATACAATTCCGCATTAAAGTTTATTAAACGCGTTTATTTGTGCTTGCATAAAATCATCCTACATCCGAAAGAAATACTTTTTAGCTGCTTGGAGGTACTGAAAATATAACAACGAATTTGTTATGCATTTTCAATAAAAGTTCACATGTTATTGGAACGTACATTCGAACTTTTTATATAAGTACACATTGACACATTGCTAAAATTTAAAGTACATGGAACTGCCAAAAGCTTTGTTTTTATAATTATTGTTTTCCCAATTCAAAGCCGAATTTGATTTAACCCATTATTATTTATTTTTTTTTTTTGAAGCCGGCTACTAAAAAAGCAAATCGAAACATTTCCTTTTGTTTTGTTCTTTGTGGGGCGGAAACCGGAAATAAAAGCGAAACAATAAAAAAGGTTATGATTGATCACACTTAGCTTATTTTAAGATTTAAAAAAAATGCATTTAGCTTTATTCAGCTTTTTCTATAATGTTGATAGGAGCAGTGTTGTCATTTCAATTAAGAGATGAGAAGTTCAAAAAGTCACAGACTCATTGACTCGCCCTCGTATCGCTTATAGGTTTATAATTTACATTATGCAATAATAGATAAAGAACACTTGAATGTTTTTACAGAGGCATAGAATTTTAAAATCGCTACATATTTTTAACTGGCGGCCATTTTGTCAGCTGTCAACTGATTGGTGTTTAGTTTGGTTTTGCATTTGAACTTGAATACAATGCCGCCTGAACAACGCTTGCAAAATGTGCAAATTAAGCTCAAAAGAAGATTGCCCTTGATCTCGATTTTAATAACTATATTTTGTTTAGCGATAAAGCTCACTTCTATTTGAATAGACACATCAATAAACGAATTTGCCACATTTGAAGTAATGATAATCCTTAACTGCATGTTGAGACACTATTCATCAATTCAATAGTGGGCTGTGGCTTCGAAAGCAATTGATTTATTTAAAGAAAAATTTGATAACCGCATAGTTTCAAGTTTCGAATCCGTGAATTGATTTTCAAGAATGCAGTGAGATGTGAACTCGTACTAGACCGATAAGCCTGAAGCGATTTACCAGTTGGAGAACAACATTCACCGATTTTAATAACTGTATTTTATTAAGCGATGAAGCTCACTTTTGTTTGAACGGATACATTGCTGGCATACGCTAATAATGCGGCTACAAATGTTCTAAAAGTCATCAAAAATTTAACCTCCAGATTACGTCAACCCGCGTCAAATTTGGTTTGTGAACAAATCGGTTTCGACTATTTGCCATCTTCAGAACTCTCTCTATAAATCGTCTTGTTCGTATCTCTCTTCGTCTTATTCCTATTGCATTTGTCACTTTCTCTCTTTTTGCCTGTATCTCTCACTCTCTCTTTTTTCGTTTGTTTGTATTTATCTAATTTGTCTCTCCCTCCCTGTCTGTCTCTCCCTCCTATTTCGTTTGTTTGTTTTTATCTAATTTGTTTCTCCCTCTCTGTCTGTCTCCCCCTCCTTTTTCGTTTGTTTGTTTTTATCTAATTTGTCTCTCCCTCTCTGTCTGTCTCTCTCTCCCTTTTCACTCGTCTCTCTTCCTACCTAAATCCTTTCCCACCCATACTTGTTATTCGTTTGTGTTTATGGATGAATCTATTGGATTTTTCCTATGACATAATAATCTGTAATTGTACGTTTATGAGGTTCCTTATTGCTTTGGCCTTGTACACCTGCGTAACGTGTTTGTGTTAGTGTAATGTTTGTTTTCTCATAAAAATGTTTCAATGGTTTAAATATTGTGTCTGAAGCAGTGTTTATTTGTTCATTTATTATTCGTCCGCCAAATGTTTGCTGTTTCTATATTTCCATGTTTTCTAATACATTTAGTCTCCTTCCTCTGTGCAGTTTAACCGTTGTTTTTATATCTCCTGATGTACATTTGTTGTTGAATATATGGTTCACAAAATTTGATTCTGGAGTTGAATTTGGTTCTCGTAGTTTTTTTGTTGTAGTCTCTAATGTGTTCCCCAAATCTGATCTTAATTTTTCGCCCTGTTTGCCCGATATGATTATATTAGCACGTACAAGTTAATTTGTACACTCCTTGTTGGTCTAGTATAGTTGTCTTGGTTGTTTTATTATGTAGTATTCTGCCTAGTTTGTTTCTTGTTCTGAATGCCGTTTTGATGTTATTTTTTGCAAAGAACTTTGCTAGTTTGTACATTGATTTTCCCATATTTGTTAATGTAGCCCAGTTTTTCTTATCATGCTCCTGTTCTTCGTTCTGTTCTTTGTTCGTCCTAATTTGTTTGGTGATGTTGTCTACCAGCTACTTTTTGTATCCGTTGTTTTCAGCTATGGTGTATACTGTTCTCATTTTTTTCATATACATTTCTCGTGTTAGTGGTGTTGTTTCGAGTCCTGTTATTAACTGCCTGATTGCTGCGTTTTTGTGCTGCTGGGGATGATTCGATGAGTTGTGTATTATTGTATCCATTGCTATTAGATTCCTGTATATTTCATATACGATTCTGTTCAGGATTACGTTCCTCTTGATTGTTAGGTCCAAACAATTAATTCTCCCCTCCTCTTCTTTTTCCATTGTGAATTTTATGTTCTTGTGTCTTCCATTCAAGAAATCTAGAATTTGCTCATTGTTATTTCCTTCCAGATTACCCTTCGTAAAATTTACTTTCGAATAAAGAAAATTTTACCACAATTTAAAAACTTCGCCTTCCATTTCAAAGTTTTACACCTCCATAAAAACACCATTTATAAATATTAATTATTACGTAATAAATATTAAAATATTTTATATTTGAATAGGTAGTATGTGATATATTCATCCCGTTAGTGGGTTGTTCACGTCATATTTGAATATTATTATTATTTTTAATTTATTTAATAAATTGTTTTCTTTAGATATTAAAACTTTTAATAATAAATGATCCGTTTATTTAATAATATATATTTATACTTTTATTAATTAGTTACTCCATTATTTAAAAATAATTATTTACAACTCCCCCAAATGCAATTATTAAATTAGGTTCGATTTAATATACCTTCACCAACTCTTACATTTAAAGCAAAATCATCATATTGCTTTCCATCTACGCATCGCATATATATTTTAAATGCAACTCAATTCAAATAACTCGCTTTAGAAAACAAATTTTATATCAAAAAAGAATTATGTATGCACAGATTTGAAAAAGCTTATGAATTAAAATTAGCATACCTTCATCCATGATTCTGGTATTCGAGCATCATACATGGCATCTAAAGATTCTTTTAATGCAGGACTCATAACAATCGTACCATCAATTGCCAATTTCAAATCACACAAACACGTATACACCCTTTTTATTACCTTTTGCATGCGATCAATTTCTTGTCTATTATTGTTACACATCATTATAAGTGTGAAAAAAAAGAAAAATGAAAAACATAATTCATTAGCACTTCTTAATGCATTTATAAATATATTCAATACGTTTGTATGTATGTAATATTCTTGCATCAAGGCATAATTTATAAGATTAATGCAAGACATTTTGCACAAGGAATGCTAATTACTCGTTGGAAAATACTGATATTGAAATAATTTGCATGTCAGTGACGACAACATACATCATATGCATTAAAATTATACTTAAACAGCCATTTAATTACATGTATGTTTGTATATATTGATATGTGTGTGCATATATACATATATACTTACCTTAAGAATATATTCATTGGCAGCAGTATCCCCATACGTATTAAATTTTCTCGCACTTCATATGCATTATATTGGGTTGGCAATTTTCTTAACATATCTTCTGCCAATTGATAGACAATACTTTCTCGTGTTTCACCACCACCGCCACCTCCCTCCTTTGGTTGTACACTAAGAATTGTATCCAATATTCCTGAGGATAAGTGTGTAAATATTTATACTCATATGGACAGTAGATTATTATTTATCTGGTGATGAATTGATTTTGTTAATCTATTTCTGTTTGTAAACGCTATATTTTTGTATTTACATATAATTATTATTTTGTAAATATATTAATGTTGGTAATGGGCACAAAATTCTTAAATTGATCCTAGAGGAGTATCTAATTAATGGATTAGAAAAGCTAAAGAATAAATGATATAAAAGGTTTCATAGATTTTTTTGACATGAAAATTTGCGTAAGATTTTGTTAATAGTTTGGGTTACTTTATTTTATTCTTGTAAATTTCAAGATTAATATTATTACGAAAATAGATTTAATATCATTACAATTGAGGCAAAAATACAGTAAAAAAACGACTTCTAAAATTCTCCTTGCTATCATATAAATACACAAACTAACAAGCCACAGAAGTTGAAGTTGGTGTAATAGTACTTCTTTTTGTGATCATACAAGTATTAAAGAAACCACTAGAAAATTCTGCCAGATCCTTAAATGTTACAACAATCTACACGTTTAAACTCGCTTATAAAAAGGAATAGCAGTGTACGTGGTAATTATGTTTAATTCATAAAAAGATATTAAAAGAAACGATTAAACGAGTACTTAATATATTAAAAATATTTATGTTATTTCTTACAAAGAAGAGCATCCCAACAAATTTTGTTTTGGCTAGGTTCATGTTTATCATCTTTTATTTAGCAATTCGGCTCCATAGCCAACGAAGTCACCTGCAATTCTTTTTGACTCTGGCAAGATTCAAACTTATAATCTTATATTTAACAAACAGCGGCATTTAAAAAATCTATTAATTTATTAAGCAGGCAAATTTTTTTCTTACTGTTTATGATTACGCATATAGTCACCTCAGCAATTCAGATACTACTACTATTACTTTGAAATCGCGTTCCAGCTCTTCTCGATATTCTCATACTCCCGTTATTTTAGTTCTCTTTCACTAAAAATAACGTCAACAATCCGTTCTATAGTTAATCCCGAGCAAACGTGTTAGGCCTTAAATTTTGTGTTTTAGCTTTAATTAGGCCTGTGTTCTGAAATAGGATGGTGTTGGGAAACAATCCCGTTTGACTGCATTATTGGCATATCTGTCGTTTATTATCTCGATAATCGCAATAAATATTTATTTAGTTTAATGCACAATAACCTCGACTTTATGGTAAAAATAAGTTTTTAAAATAGTTTTTAGTTTATTCTTGAAATATGATTTATTTTAGCAATGAATCACAGCTTACCCGGAATTGAATTCAAAAATTATTTCAAACCGAAGATTCTACTTAAGCACCATCCCTGCTTATCGAAATCTTATCGTGTAACTGAAAATAATCTTTCATATTTAAAGAAAACATCCACTTCTCTTCCTTTGTTCAAAAGCAGTTTTTCACAATAGACAGTTGCCGTTTTATTGTTAGTGTAGCTTCCTTTATGGTTTATCGGATGGTGTAGGTGTTTAAAAAACCTTTGCCATCGTTAAGAATCATTTTTACCACAAAATTTTTTTTGACACTGAATTAATTATTTCTATTTAATATCCAAAGCATCATTTATTTAATTTATAGGTTTTATTTTCTACTTTTATTACTTTTTCCTAGTAAAACTTTTATAAATCGATATAAATTTGTGACTAATTTTATGTCATAAAAAGTCCCTTGATTATAAATTTAATTTTTTTCTTAATTATTTAATTCACCTTGATAATAAATACCAGTTCCCACACTAATACTTATTCTAACAATTTACAACGCAAACACTTTCACACGTCATCTAATTTTGTACTGATACGCTTTAATACGCCTTTGAAGCGTAAACAAAAAAAGAAAAAAAAAACTTTACAAAAAAGTAAAGTGTGAAAACCAGAAAATAAACAATTCAGTGTAAAAGCAGGAAAAAAGTTTGTCAAAAGATAATTGATTTTTGGATAATAATATTTCTTTAGCCATTAAAAAATAATAACTATATTCTCAAGCACACTTCCTTCCCTGTAATCATTTTCACATAAATATGAGTGTAAATATATTTGTTTTTTGTACGTGATAATGCTTTACACTCACCTTTGGCAGAATTAATTTGATACGTGATGTCAGCGTTCGAATGTAAACCAAACACCTCAGGTGTATCATAGGCTGGCAAATTATTAATGTAATCGATAAAAGTTTGTAAATTTTTTGTGTTGGGCACTTTGTAGCCCTTGTAAAATTCAAATGATGAATTTAGTAAACCTTCACAAAACCAAACTGCCGTAAAAGTAGTCAGTAGACGTTTGTCGAAATCATCTGTAACACGACCACCATACTGTACCTCACCAATCATATAGACGAGCGTTGGCCAAGAGACACCCTTTTTGGGATCCATTTCATCTAAATGATTCTGTACGAACTGTACACTGGCTGCAAAGTCAGCTGCATTAAATTCGTATGGTACATTCCAACCTAGAGGGCCAAATTTACGTCTCTCTTGTACAATAGTATGAAGAAATGCCACAGTATACAACAAAGTGGGCCATTGCGGTGCAGATGTATAATCTAAGAAATCTTGTGTAAAAGCCTAAAATAATAAATTTAAAATTGGTGACAAAACTTTACGAGAAATATGTTCTTGTAAATGTGTGTGTGTGTGTTAGTTAATAATTTTGAGAGCATACCTGATAGCTACGTTTTAAGCTAGCACGTATACCTTGAGGAGGTTCATTGGTAAATTTAATGGCCATTTGTAACAAGCCAATGGGGAAATCTGAATGGGGTTCAGTTGTAACCCACATACGAAATGAATCATCAATATGTTCTGTTTCAACTAACATATCAATTACTTCTGTACAAAATGGCAAGGATAAGTGAACATTTTGTAACAAAACCCAACCACCATTTGCCATTGAATCCATAATCATTTTACGTGCATGAATTTCTTGCCCCTGGCCCATTGAAACAGATTTGAGTGCTACAAAATAAAAAATTTTGAATAAATTTTTGTGCAAAAAATTTTTGAGTTTTTTAATTATTTCTTATCGTACGTATTTCTTTTTGTTTGGCTAAGGCAGCAATTTGTGTAGTTGGATCAGATCCAATGGAAAGTAAGCATACAAATGGTGTTCGAGGTTCAGATTCTGACCAAGTGATTTCTAGATCTAAAATTTGCATTTCACTATATTCTGGTCCCAATGATTCTACAAAAGACAACAAAATTCTTTTTAATTGTTAAATTTGTAACAATTTTAAAAGTCTTACCTTCTATGTACTTTTTGGCTTGCGAAATTGTACGATCCGGACACCATGATCGTATAAGCAACAATTTACGAAAACCATCCAGAGATGTTTGATAGCCACATGGTATTTCTTCATTTTCGGGCTTTTCAGATTCATACCAAACTCGCCATTCACGTTCGTTTAGTTCAATCTTAAGAATGGTTGGACAAAAAATACAATTTTGCGCATGTATGTGTAAGTCCTGTCTAACGTAACATACTTTTTCATTTTATTGATTTTTCCAAAAAATTAAAAAAAAATAGTAACTGACAAGATTCCAGGCGAACAATTTTTCAATTTATACAGAATCATTCAGAGTTAAGTGGTAACATGCTAATTGATAATAATCTGGGAGAAAATCATGCTGGCAACTAAAAAGTTTAAATTGCAAAAAGAAGCCTAGTAGACCGACCTAAATCAGCACGCCAATGAAAAATATTTTACCTCTTAACATCTAAAAAAACAAACAAGCAGCCAAGTTCACCGGCACCACGCTACCGTTGTCTAAATCGGACTATTGATAAATTGATAAACGATGGCGCCGCACACTGGGGATTTTTGTATGGAGGTAAGGAAAAAAATATATTTGTTTAATTTTTATTTTTATTTACATAGCAATACACAAAAGTAATCAAAATAAAGAAAATCAGAGAAATGTCGATCGTTACCTGCAATGTAAAAAGCTATAACTAACAAAAAAAATTTAAATGATTTTTTTTAATTTTTAAATTTTTTTAATTTTTAATTTATTATTTATTTTAAATCTATTTTTGATTTATTATTCTAAAAGAGCCTTAACTTCGTCGCTTATAACACTATGCTTTTTCTGGCTAAATGAAGGCGTCAAATGTGAAATCATGGGATCTGATGTTACCATCGTTCTGTACATAATATCTTCGTTCGTGGCACTTCGACTGCATTATCTGGAGTGTCTAAGGAGATATTTTTATAGTCTTTGTTACAACTTTCCTGAGCCTCGTCGGATAGTAGGCCTGCAGGAAAAATACACTTTTCAATTATATCTCTTCCATGAATCAGAATTTTGTGAAGTGTAGGTGGCATATTGTACCACTCGTACGTAACAAACTCTTTTGCCGCCTCCAAACAAAAATCACCAAATTTTTTTGGATCTACTACCTCGGTGATTGTTATAGCTTCGAGAATTATTGAAAAACTCTTGATTATGTTTTTATCTAGACCCGTGATTTCGGACATCAAAGCAAGATTAGTAAAGAATCTTCGTGATATATTTCCTGAATTTGACATACCAGAGCCTTTCTTAACAGTATCAACCTGTATTCCAATTTAATCTTTAAGTTCACGCTTTATCAAACATTTTTGATCTTCTTTTATCGGACGAGTATTTAGAAGCCACATGCAAAAGACACTCCATCAGCTTAATACGCGCATGAAGTGGTGACATGCCAAATTGCAGTGCTTGTTCATTTAGGAGCATAGCCTGAACTTCTTTGATTTTATTCATCTTGGCTGCTGTGACTTCACAAATAAAACAAGAAGATGCTGCTGGTGTTTCTGTTACTGATTGTGCTGTCTTGCCGTCAATCTATGTAAAATATAATTCATGTTATACTTTAAAGTTACGATTACTTACTGTTAACTCAAATTCTTTTAGTTGAGATACATATTTCCTCATCGACTCTTCTCTTTTCTTCACGTATAACTTGAGGTATCTCTTTAACGTATGCAAACTGTAGTGTTCTACAATACTGTGTGAAAGAAGATTTGTTGTTGTTCCATACTAATTTATTTATGTCATCACTTAATGATAATTTAAGCGGTACAACTGATGTCAGAAATTTGATCATCTGAAAACCTCTGTTGATATTCGCTTTGACTAGATGCCCCATCACATCACCATTTATAGAACGTTATTAGATTTCCGCTTTCAATTTTATTTATTTTCTTTGCTGAATTGGTCTAGGATTCTTTAGGCAGTATAATCCAACAGATTTTGCAGAGGTACACTGCCTGAACTTTCAGTAATATAAATTTCTTGCGGATAACTGTTAGTTTTTTTATTCGTGAGTTCTTTGTATGGTACGAGAATCATAAAAAAATAATCAAGGTTTTTTTTTGACATATCTCGAGCAAACTTTTTAAATTGTGCATAAAACCGAAACGCGTTCATCGATTTTCATGAGTTATGTCTCATTTTGTTCACAGGTTATACGGCTTTACGTGAAAGTAATAGGACTTGATTTGGATTTTTTATAAATTAAAAAAAAAAATTTAACTGTTTAGGCAAAAAAATTTTTTTTCTTCCTACATTTATTTATAACTTCGAAACTGTTATATAAACAGATGAAAGTAATTGTAATTCTTGATTTTTCTAAATTTGTTTAAGTAAAATCCGACTAGTGGTTCTTGAGTTATGTTAAACAAAAGGGCCTTATCAGAATTGAGTTGCGAAGCAATCAGCTGAAAAATGTTGTACTATGTAATGCAACAAATTGAGAGGTGGCACCTGGTGACACTTAAAATTGATTAAAAATATAAAAACACATATGACACAATGTATTAGTAGTGATTTCCAACCGTGGGAAAGTATGGCTAAAATTGCAGGTCCAAATGTTTGGAGAAAAAAGGGATTTTTTTATATGTTCATAAAAATAAGCAAACAAAAAAAAACTTAAATCTCTGCAGAGTTTATTTTTTCAATTTTATTATACTGAAATATAAGTTGATTCAGTAAAACATACAAGTACTGAGTTGGGACGGCTATAGAAAAAAACTAGCAGTCAGATCGGAGTAATTGTTCTTGATTTGATTGTACCATTTAGTCTAAAATTTCAAAATATCATTGAATATTGCATGAAGAGTATGTTGACAATTTGACTTTTTTCCGCGAAATCTCCAGTGTGCGCCGTTTGGTTTCTGACATATTTTTTTTTTATAAAAAATTTCAACATTAAATTGAAAATTGTTTGGAAGCTTTTAATTTGGTCGTACTTAAAAATTCGGACCTTTTTAATTCGCCGTAACCAATTGTAACCGTGCTGGAACATGGACTTTTATATGCTAATGTAAATACATATAAATATTTCGTGCAAATTCTGTTTCTTCAAATGATAATTTAGTTACGAAAAATTATATTTTGAAAGGTTGAAAATGAAAAGTGTTTCTGTTTTCATAATGTTTGCTGTATTTTTGTATAGAAGTGTTTTTGAGTTTTGTTGGTTTTTTGCTTTACTGATTCAATTAAAACTCTCATTTAATCAATTTGGTTTGAGATATGACTCTTGAATTATCTATACAAAATTTAAGGTAAAATCCACTGATGAGCTGTATGAGCAGTAGTTTAATGGCCATTTGGCTGCGCTTTCCACCGCAATAATACATTTCAAATATATTTTTTGAATAACATAACAGAATATCATAAACTAACGTAGATAATTTTTTGAATAATTAATTAAAACTGATATTTATTAAGAAGGAAGTAAGATTTTGTTGATTAGGACCTTGAGCCAGAAGAAAACCATATTTATTAAAATACATTTTGTTATGAAACTTACTTACATGTGCTATCTTAAATAAAATCAGTTACATGTATGAATATTTATAATGCTAACTCGTACTTTTTGTTTTACTTTTTTTTGGTTACATTTTTTGACAAATAGTATTTGCTTTGTGTGTGAACATGGTATTAGTTTCGTTAACATAGAAAAATTACAACAAGTAGTTGATTTATTCTACTTCAATTGTATGACATTCTTCTAAATTTGTAATTTCTTATTATTAAAAAATCATATTTTTAATATACATAAAATGATGCAGAACAGAAAAATATTAGAAATAAAAATAAGATTCGGCTGTTCTTTCTTTTTAAAATATGCCAGAATTTCTGGTATATCCGATACAATCGCATGTATTTTGGTATTAAAAGTTGATGAAATGTAAGAGTTATTTTTTATTATTTTATTATTTTTTAAACACCACGAATTGTTATGCTAATACACAAATTGTCTTTGCAATGAATAGCGCAGTTTAAAGTGATCTTAATGATCTCAAAGGGATCTTAAAAAACAACATATGTACACGAGGAATAAGTTCCCTGACTTCATGCATAAACCATTGTCATAACGATGAAACCATGACATGTGGTATTCATTAGTGAATCAATAGAGCTAGATAAACTACTGCCACCGATAAACGTGTTCGCTCTCTCCTGTACACGATCAAGTAATTCCACAATTAATCTTATGACGTAATTAAATTTTTTAATTTTAATTGATTTAAATTCATGATATTAATATAATACAAATAATATACAAATATACACTTACCAATTCCAATACATTAACAAATGTTTCCAATTTACTTATTTCAACTAAATTTAACCATGTGATGTCTAAAATCCAACGGAATGGTTTTGATTGAACAGCGTTTAAATCCAATGATGCACCGCCCTTAATGAAAGCCATAAATTCCTCATGACTTATGTTTCCTTTGTGATAGTCTATTTTAATTGCCAACATTAATGTAAACAATTGCTTATGACGCTCATACAAACTACGATTAGTGAACTTATAAACTTCATACGTTAAATAGCGTAAAATAATATTGATGCGTTCTTCGGTAACATTTGATTTGGTTGACTTTGTGATGGAATTATTGAAAATAACAAGAAATTGTTTGAGAGAATTCTGATACATGACATTGACGTTACTCATTTCCACGATTAAGAAATATAATATGGAACCACGAGCTGCTACCGCTCTAAACTCTTCTCTAGCTTTCATGATTTTACGTTCGGTAACTTCAGCAATTTTTAATTTTTCATTTACTTCTTCTGCCGTTGACTTTGTTACCCTCAATACTTCAATCAGAGCTTCATCATCTACTAATGATCCCTGTGAAGAGCTTAAGCGATAAAGTAAATTTGCTTCTAACTCTTTCATATTTCTTTGATTTTGCATAACAGTTTCAAAAAGAGCCACTCTCTCCGCCTCCAAATCGGATTTTTCCATTAGTATTACTCGGCCTAGTAGCTGATCTTCTAAGCCTCGCAATGTTACTGTAAAATCTATAATTGATGTTTTAGCGCTTACTTCGGGGCTGAATGGAGGATTAGGTAGTTTTGTGGTTATGTACAACATAAAGCCAGGCATAACATCACATTCTTTATCACCCACCAATACTTTTTCTATACTACCCGATTTGATAAAGTTCTTTTCCAAAACATTATCGATAACAGGATCCAATTCGACACCCACATCTTCTATCAGCAAAGGTCTGCCCAAAGATAAAGCATCTTCCAAATGAGTACGAAAATATTTATGGTTTAGAGAAGTTATTTGCAATTCATGTTGCTCTTCTTTAGATTTGATCCACAATTTTCCTTGTGTCTGAGGATCTATTAACAAGGGATAGCTACTAGACTTTGTGGCTATTAAAGCATTTTGCACTGACAACTCATCATTAGGTAAACCTTGCAAAGTCCATTCGGATATTACTGAAGAATCTACTAACATGTTGATAATGTTAAGGCCTGCGGTAAATGGTATAATTTTCTCCTTTAATATGCTCATCCAAGTTTTAATTAAATTCGCTCGAAATTCCTGATTATAAGGACCACAATAGGATAGAAAGCCTGTAGCTAGTAGAACATCTCCTACTAACTTTCCCAGTTGAATTTTAAAATCTTTACTCTGATTCGTCCATCTTACTTTCTCATCTGATAGACCATTTATTAGAGCCGTGGCAGCAGTCATTTTTCTTAAGCAGGCATTTGCTGCATCTGTCAAACGTTGTTTTTCACCAACTGCTTTATCGTATTGATTTTTAACCGCCTGTAAGGCTTCTTCTCGTTCCCGTAGTTGATCTTCAGCTGCAGCTAGGTCATCCATGGCAAGCTTAATAGGAATTTAAATATCAAATTATTTTAGAACTAATTTTTTTCTTTTTTCGACTTTTGAAGTGCAAATAATTTTAGAAGTCAAAAAACCAATAGAAAATAGAATTCCTCTGATGCCTAAAAATATAACCTTTAAAGCATTAACATTAAAAGTATAACAAAAATAATTCCACCTAAAAAGTTTGCTTAATGAAATATCTAAGCTTTTCTAATTGGACAACATTTTCATTTACGAGGGTAACGAAATATTTAAATATGTTCTTGCGAAATTATATAAAGAGGATTTAAATTAAAAAAATATATGAAAAATATCAAGTGTGAAGAGATGTATGATAAAAGAGAATACAGAAAAAAATCGAGTGTGAATTATTAAGAATATGAATATAGTGAGATCACCTTTTTATATATTTAAATTGTTAGAAAAACAGAAACAACTTTTAAAATCAAAAGCAGCAGATACAACATCTATGAACAGAGGTACAAAAATACTAAGTCACACCGATTGACTAAACTCGACTTTAATATGTGAGAATACCTAGAGATTGTTCTTCAACATAAATTGCCTCTTTTATCTTTTGTCGTCCACAGTCTATTGAAGCATTAAAATCGGTTGAACCGATTAAACACACGTCGATGAATCATCAGTTACCGCAGTTTATTGACCCAAGAAAATTTTTATCGTAGATAGTAACATTGCTAAAAAAATTTGTCTTGAAATATTTTTCGTAATTAGATAGTCCCTTTGTATCTCAGTAGCTGTCAATGGTAAACATGAGATACATAAAATCGAAAGGGAATTTACTGGCGAACAATCGAAACAACTTAATACCGTAAATATAAAATTTGATAATATGGAAGTATCAGTTGCTTTTCATAACAAATCACAGCGCCCTTATTACACAGCAAAGTAAAATAATAAATAAAATTGATGACGCAGCTTAAATGTTCTCACTTAATACCATATTATATTCTAGTTATTAAAAACTGCTATTACTCTTATCTATTCTACATGTTTCCAAAGAAGGTGAGAGAGAAAATTAGAAAACGTGAGTTTTATGACTACTAGATTTGTTTGAATAAAATACTATAATAAGAACTTTTAAAAAAATAAAAAATTATATCTTCCCGGCAATTGAAGTTGTATTTTTATGTAAAAATTCTACCTTTCATTGAGGTAAAAATGTTAAAATTACTAGTTGAACTGTATTGAAATCAATTTATGCATACAATTGTTGAAAATAAAATACTTTTAACTAAAAAAAAATGTCATATTTTGTTAATTTGGTACAGAATTATTTGCTTGTCCTCCTATTTTTAATAAGTTTTTCATTAAAAAAATCAATATATTTTTTTATTAACCATTTTTATTGCCTACACTTGCTCCTTTACTTAGATTTATATCAACTGCAAATCTCTATTTTGTATTGTTTCCTTATTTACTTTATATGTCAATATGTCTATCAAATAAAACTTTTTTACAATCCTTATCCCAATTATTGCCTTACAAAATTAAAAAAAAAAAGGGGAAATTATTCCTATTGACGCAAATTTTATAAAACACATTCAGACATACATACTTTCAGTCTTGCTTCCTGCATTGTCAAGTTGGCTTTTAATGGTAGAACTTCCTTATTGACACTGTGAAAAAAAGCCATTGCCTTTGTCCAAGACAATAAACCAGCAACATCACCACAAACCCTACGTGCCATATCCATATTATAGTCTTCCATACGAAAGTATGGCTGTAATAAATCAATCATTTCATCATTAATAGTATCCTTGGGATAGTTTTGTAACTGCAACAAGAATGTAGTGCTGGCCATCATCTATAAAAAAGAAAGTTTTAAAAAAAGCAATCCATAAGTAATAAAATAAAATTGCAACAAAAATTTCTATCAGATGGCATACTTTCAGCGATTCTTGCCAAGAGGGTTTAGGACAAGGTGTACCAGCATCTGGAATACATGAATGTAGCTTGCGTTTAAAAAGTATTAACACACAGTCCATGATACGCATAATTAAATGCGGTGGTCTTCCCAATTTACGTACTGTTGCGATGTGAGCCGGCTTAATTGTATTCAAGGCACTTTCAGCTTCTTCCAAGGCCGGCTTAGCAGCTTCAAGTTTTTCTTCTGCCAAAGCCTTTTCATTGGCTATACATGCTACTAAGGCTTCTGCCTTGTCCTTGACTATAAGAACTTGATTCTTAACTATTTCCGCTTGCATAGCACGTTCTGTTACCTCCACTAATACCGATTCAGCTTTCTTGGATGCTTCTACCAGTTCCTCTTCCATAACGACCAAATCCTTTTTAAGTATTTCCACGGAAGCTGAAGCCTCCTTCAACTTCTCTAAGCCGGTGTCCATTTTTTCTACACCATCTCCCAATTCTTTTTGCTTTTGCTGATAGATATTTTTATAGCCTGCTATAAAGTTGAGATACGACTTTGGTGTTACGTGAGTAGCGCGTCGAAAACGTTGAAAGTATTCCTGCGATGTTTCTGCCACAATATCCTGTATTGAACCCAAAGCATTAACAAGTTCTTCTTTTACTTCCGGTGTACACTCTATTTCAAAGTCACTCAGAAAGTGTCGAGAAACCGAGACAAGAGCATCCTTGGGCCAAGGTTGAAACCAATCGATAGTGCAACCTGATACTAAAGCCGGAAAACGTTGCACCCTAGATCGAAAAGTTTCTCCCACGGGTGAAAAACAAAACGCCACATGTAAATTAGCACAGGTACGGGCCAAAAAGAATTCCATAACGCTTTCAGGGGTGGTAGTTTTACGTTGATTTTCACGTTTCATTATGGGCGTTAATTCCTGAACTATTTCAGACTGTTCGTCTCGTGAAAATAGATTTGATATAACACCAGAAGACAGTATATTATTTAGATATTCCAAGAAGCCCTCCTCCTTAATATCCATATCAGTAAAAAGAAATGTAGTACCTTTGCCTTGGATGCCACAAGTACGATAGAGTAATTTAAGATCTTCCAAAAAGTTGGCCACATTATAGGAGCGAGTTAAAGCAATTTGGAATGTTTTATAACCAGCTATAAAGGAAGCCAGCTTCGTTAGCGACTGTTTTCCAGAACCACCTACCCCAACTAGCATGACATTACCACGAGGATGCCTTATGATACGGGAAATCTTAACCAAATGCAGCATAGCATCAGGAAAGAAAACCAAATCCATCCCGGAACCTCGCACCATCTCATTAAATTGGGCAAGAAACATAACCAGACGCTCACGGAGTACTTCATGAGAGGTCACCGGTTCATAGACTTTGGGTAATTCCATGTCAGCATCTTCGCCCTCTTCGCCTGTTGGTTCTGGAGCATCACGCATAAAGTCAACAAAAACTGGATTGGGTATGATCATCTGAACATGATTTTCACTTAGTTCTGAACGCACTAGACATGATAGCTCCGAACTAAACCATTCCTTATCAGCGAAATTTGTAAATCGGTCGGCAAATACCCGAGTAGATTCGTGTTTCCACAAAGACATTAATACGCTTTCCGATGTTATCACTGTAGACAAAGTGCCCACCATACCCTGCCATATACGCGACAAGTCTCGTAAGCTAAAAACATAATGAAATTTTGCTGGAGTTGGTAGTAATTTTTCACGGGTTCGTTGCCACAAGAGACGTGTTATAGCAATCAATTTTCTAATCAAGTTTCTAACATCCGCTGTAAAGCCTCTTTTAGCATTATAATGACCTTCGCCAATAACACGGAATATTTTATCGATTGACTCATTATCAGGTATATTGCAATTAAATACGCAGAACTGTCTTTTTAATCTAGAAGGTATATCATTACGACCTCCACCTGGTAAACCCATGGCCGCAACATATTGCACATCAACTACAGTAGTAAAATCTCCAGGCTTCTCCAAACTATAAAAACCTTTCATATCCATTGACTGCCTTACGATTTCATTGGTGACTTGATCACCCCACTCATTGATCTCGGGTAAATTAATATCATCTATGAATACTATCAACTTACGGCCACCAGGAGGGCCAAAAGTTACACCCACTCTTTTTTCCACATAACTTTCAATAGTCCTCTGAAACTGATATGGACTTGTGGCCGATGAAAAATTAAATGAACGTCCCATATAGGTATCCACATTCATCTTTTTCATAAAATTTTTCATTATCACAGTCTTTCCAGTGCCCTGCTCACCAATCAACATAACGGCATGTTCTTGATTTGCTATACACCCAATTAGATAATCCATACGCACATTATCCACTATGGGTACTAGAATGCTTAAAAAATCCGGAGTGGAAACTTCAGGATACATATAGGGTGTAACTAAAGTCTTCCATGATTGCCAAGTGCCCGTTGCTGTTACAAAAAAATCAAATATACTATTTTCATTAACAGTACCCTTGGCATAATCTAAGTCGGGAAAAGTATCTTTAACATATTGATTTATTTTATGACGATCAGCTGTATTAAGGTAAGCTCCTAAGCCCCAAGCTAAAGCAAAGATATACAAACGATGTAGATGTTCTGGTGTACAAGTATCTTCCTTTTCTTCTACCAAAAATTCTGCGGCAACTTCTTCTACGGATATAAAAAAAAATAAAATGAGATAACAATCTTAGAACTTAATTAAGATAAATCTTTTAGAGGAAAATCAGTTATAATAAACAATACTACATTTTAAAGTTAAAAGTGTTAAGAGTTAGTAGATGCTTTGCAGCTCAAGTAATTGAAGAATTGATTTTATTAGGCAAGAGACTAGTTTTCAAAAAGAAACTACAAAAGAACACGGTGCGGCAGAAACAAGAAATTTTATCTAGACTAATTGAAACTAGATTTGTTATAGTTGTACTTGAAGCAAAAAAAGGGTATTCCATTTAATTGATTTACCTATCCCGAAATTAGTGATTGTTACCGAAAAAATACATTTCTGCCTCACATACTACGTAAAAAAATAGTGATTCGAATTATTTAGATAATTGGCAAATCTTTTTCTTTTTTTGCTCTTCAACGTACAATAATATGTCGATAATTTCTTTAATATAATTTACGTGAATTTCGCGTTGTGACATTAATAAGAATGTCGATTTCCAGCTACCATACAACGGCTAAATTATTGGAAAAAATAGGTAGGGACTCTCGGATTTATTTTAAGCTAATGTAAGCGAAACGGGAAACTTTTGTATCTCGTAAGCAAAAAGGCTATGAGAAGTTGTATTTTTTATTCCGAGCAAAGGATTTTCGAAAGAAGCTGCATGTAAGATAATGACTTAAATTATTAAAAAGAAAAGAACTTATATTATTGTCTGAGTTCTTCGTTTACATCTGTCCCATAATCCTGATGAAGAATGTATCTATCAAAGAAAACTTACTACTACGCTATTGCTAACTTCCTTATTATTTTAATAATAAATAATAAGTAACTTAAAATATCCCAAGAGAAGTAAAATTTAAAATATAACATTTTTTGCATAAGGATACAGGATATAGAGATATAGAACTTAGCAATTAAGTAAAACAAAGATGATTTTTTTAAATTGACATGAAATTTACTTTATTCGGGCATAGTTCAATCTGGAAGTCTAATTTTCGATGAACTTTTTGTTTTTAAACCGTGTGTTACTAAATGTTACCTCCTATTATGGCCCGAGTTTTGTTAAATGTTTCGGCATTTTGTTAAAATCACAGTTCCTGCACATCATGGTAGTTCATTTAATCCCAATAACTCAATAAGCATCTATAGCAATCACTACTGACGGTAAGGTTCTGGCCAATATCGCCTTTAAAAAAGTTCGGAGCAACAATGCCACCAGCGCATAAAATACACCTAACAGTAAATTTTTTGGATGTAACGGTAATTCAATAAACACTTGAAGATTATCTTCACTACAAATACGACATCTATTCAAACAAAAGTG
The DNA here is from genome assembly GCA_030448955.1 of Trichopoda pennipes. Taxonomy (NCBI): domain Eukaryota; kingdom Metazoa; phylum Arthropoda; class Insecta; order Diptera; family Tachinidae; genus Trichopoda; species Trichopoda pennipes. Next base: position 6,405,062 of record JASKUP010000012.1, on the reverse strand, counting down.
ATCTTCATCGCTAAACAAAACTCGCTTATGAAAATCGGGATCAACGGCAATCCTGTTTTGACCCAATTTGAACAATTTTGAAAAGTTATTCAAACGTAAACTAAACACAAATCACTTGACTGCTGATAAAATAGTAGTCAGTTGAAAAAGTGCTGCCAACTCAAAGTTACGTACCTCTATAAAAAAACACCGATATCAATCAGTTACAATACAAGTAATAAATCTCTCAAGTCCGAGTTGGACTCGCAAATTTTTAATTAAGAATTAATATTTATTTTTATTTTTTAAACTTGTTAGAGCTGTCTTGATAAATTTAAAATAAGGTCTTGTTAAAAAACGGTATTATTGGAACAAAAATTTTTTCTGGAAGTTCAAACTCTATGCAAACTTATAGTCTCAGCCTCTTACTGTTTCAAAAGTATTAATATTAGGATATTCATCATTTAGTTTTATTTATAGCGGATATAGCAGCACATGTAGCCATAATTGTCAAAAGCATGGCTTCTATGAAACAACTTTTATTTTTAAATATATTATGCACACTTATTTGTATAGCGGATATATTCGTATACACTCTGTGTAAATTTTATATGCTTAAAAAACTAAAGTGATATATGTTTAATTCACGTCGCTTTAAGAACATATTATAATTTTGTTTTTAATTTTTGTACCTGTTATTACAGCGGACATAAAATTACTTAAGCACAAAGTGTCAGTCTATTGCGATTGAAAAACAACACCAGGTACGTGAAAATTACGCAAGTCTTACTGACAACTGCAAAATATTACGTGTCTGTCGATCTCAGTTCAAAAAATACTACTTTTTTATAAATATTACCGAACGTTACTTTTGTATTACCCTTTAACCATAAATATTTAATGCTCTGTGAAAATTGCAATACTTTACCTATTACCTTTCTAGACATATAGGGCTGTGCCAGACGGACAAACATTGTAACGAAAATAATAGTCTACACTTTGTCTACGGAACCCTTTGTAAATAACACAATATGCAAAAAACAAAACCTGTAAATGAAGAAAAAAAATTCGCCACTAAAAAACTTTTAAATATAATGGTTAGGTAAATTTGAGGTTAGGAAGTTAATTAGCTTAAAGCACACACTTTTTTTGACAACTTCAGTTTTATTGATACCAATGTAAAGTAGAAATATTGAAATTAATAATGAAATAAGATGACGGAAGGCGTCCGAACATCTGACAAAATTTGTAAGTGCATTTTACAACAAGGCTTCACTTATCTGTCAAAGCAGCGCCGACTTTCATCTCTCAGAGCGTCAATGTTTGTGGGTTGTTCACGTAAGCCCGTTGTTTCAAATGACCCCATCATAATCACAAGAACGAGGCAGCCAATCGAAATTTCTCATGCAATAAATGAATTGTTTGGTTAGCTGTGTAACTTGTGGCGTCATCTTGCTAAGCTAACGGTCACAGATGTCAACATTAACCATTTTAGGCCACAAAATATTAGTTACCATGGTTTGGTAGCGCAGATAATCCACGATATTAGTGTTAAACGATGCGAAAAGTGTTTCTAGTCATACCCAATTGTTGCGAACGTTGACGTTCCAGGTTCATTTTCAACTCTGCTGTACAGCGACTATGATTGCATCACTGAGGTCACTGCAAAACGTATTATTTTGGTATATTGTCAGTAACAATACCGTGAGCCTGGAATCAACCGATTAAATTAGGAGCTTGATTGCCAGGAAGAGCTGCTCGAATTTTGCGAAGTGAAACGAGAAATTTCCACCTTTTTGATAGTAAATTTTAATAATTAAAATTCTTTGAGTGTAACGTTTCATGTTGAAAATTTCCCAACTCACAGTTTACTTCCTAACCTGAAATTTGTCCACTCAATATTTTGAGAAATAATGTAGAAAGAAATTTGACGTCCCAAAATGGCATATTTTTAGGAATTTTTCTTAACAATAAAATTTTTCATTTTATCAAGATTGTTTTTTTCAAAAGCAAATGAAGAAAACAAGGAAAGCAGCTGTTGAGAACAGAAACAATACGACAGCATTGCAGACGATAGCACGCCGCCGCCTATGATAATTTTTCTTAACTTGCTTCTGTTTAAAATTGCCTCTATACATGTCATCCACATATGGGCTTCATTTACGATAAAATGCAATAATCTTACAATTTCTTTTTTCTTTTTATTTTTTATCTACCGTAAACCGAACGGCCTCACATTATCATGAGATGAGGCAACACCGCCGCAGCAAACATGATATTTCTAAGTCGTCGTTGCTTTAATTTTAATATTAAATAATAATAATATTTAATAATATAGATTTGGTAAATTCGTCCATACAGGCAATTATTAATTTCTAATTCCAAAGAGTTATAAAAACGTGTGAAAACAAATGCAATAACACAGAAGGCAATTGTACATCAAATAATTTGCATCTCACTTAAAGTGTGAAATTATAGAATAAAACATAATGTTACGTTAGATTTTATTGACAGTCACATTTGATTTCTTTCTTGCACAATTCAATCCATTGAAAATCTTAACACTCAGTATTATAGCGTTAACCAGACATAAGTTCTTGAAACTGAAAGATTAAATAATTAAAAAAGTGAAAAATGTTTTTTTACTCGTCAGTTAAAAAATCGCTGAATAGATTCTGTGAGGTATCCTTTGCATGAATGCAATCTCAGAAAGTGATTTTATCAAAAAAGGAAAAATCCTTGATAGGAATAGTTTTTTATTTCTGTATTTATTTATTTCTTACAAACTTACAATTATTGTTCTTAGTTTTTCAATTTATTTTTTATTTTTCTTTTTCTTCAAAAAAAATTATATTGTTAAACGTGGAATCAAAAAAATCGGCTAAAGTGTAAAAATTTTAAAAATTCCAAAAGACTATTTACAAAATATTGATAACTTGTTTAACCACCTTACATTAAAAAAATTTTGTTTTTCAAAACGTTGGAGTACATAAAAATTGAAATTCTATTCGCTGAATACAATTTTGAACGATTGATCACATCTTAATACCAACGAAAAGATTTTACCAATTTTGTATAGGTTAAAATAAAAATCTCGAATCAAAATTAATGTAAAGGAACATAAAAGTGCATAGAGAATCTTAAAAACTTACAAAAAACAAAAAAAAAAACAAGCAAAATAATTTTTTCATTTGGCAAAGAAAAAATAGAGCTTCTGAAGGAAATAGTAATAAATGAAAAGATATACTCGTACTATACATTACCCTCATTATCATCGTTTAAGGTATTTTGTCGTTCCGCTTCTACTAAAACTTTCACTGAAAGCGTTAAAAATTATTTACATTTTAAAAATCGAATTCTAATGGAAACCCACAAAATCAGACTTTCAGTTTATAGCACACCTTATGAATTAAGCTAGAAATACTCACCATCCTGACTATCTTTGCTAGACATACTAACAGCTTGTTCGTCCTCTTTTTTAGCGGGTACCAAACCCTCCAGAATGAGTAACATTTGACGTACAATGTTACATTGAAGAACAGGCATAAGTAGTTTAAGATTCTGTGTACCCCAGCTAAACACAGGTACAAAAGTACGTTCAAATAAATTAGAGAAAACAGTTTTCTCACCGGGAGCACGATTTTTAAGCCAGGCTTGAACAACTATATATTTAGATGGAATTAAAATTTAATTTCATTTAGATGCTTTTTTATATACTAAGAAAAAACTAACTGGGTTTTGAATCCAATCCAGAAGAACTCATATACACCATGCCATTACGTGATACTGTAGCTGGTGAGGCATTATCGATATTATGAGGTTCAAAAATAATTTTTACAGTGGGCGCCATTGTCAAGCGATCACCATTGGCTAACGTAAGAGTTTTATTATCATCTAAAACAGAGTTTAAGTTCTCAATCCATATACTATCAACCGGGCCATCTAAGACTAGCCAAACGTGTTCCCCATTTTTAATTTTTAACGTTTTACGCCAGAGTGCAGAAAAAATGCCATCAGTCCAATCATTGGTGGCCACATCTAAACGACCAAACATTTGAGCTGCCGTTATGGCTTTGGGATTCATGCGCATCTCACGATGAAAATCGCCCATTTGAGTCAAAGCCTTCATTAAAGTGTGTATACAGGTTGTTTTGCCAGCACCGCTAGGGCCCAAAGTCATAATGCCATGGCGAACATTTTGGGTCTCATATAGTTGAATCAGCTTAAGAACCCAAGGAGGATGGTAAACCAAATTGGCTTCCTCAGCTTGTTGAGCTATGGCAGCCTCTAGTTCAGGATAATTGGTTTTTTCGAGGGTCTAGAAGAAACATTTATAAATAAATTTTCTAATTTTAATGCCTTTTGCCCAATTACCTGATTGGGAAACAAATCCGACACCAATGATATGAACAATGGCTCATCGTCGTCGATTAATTTTGATAAATTCATATCACGGAGGACTCGCATCACAATCGTACTCTCGCTATCCTTTGAGTTCCTTCGCTTTGCTGCACCCAGTGTCCTTAATACCGAAAGGATATTACGCAATCCAAAATCATAATGCACTTGTTTAGTCAACTGCTCTTCGCACAGTTTATACAGAGTATAAAATTTTCGGGCCAGTGTTATATTTTCCAAGAAACCACAGGAAGCTAATTTTACGCGTATAATAATTTGTCGATCTGGCACCATCATGGCCACGGTACGAAATTGAATTTTCAAGTTTTCAGGTAATTCTTTGCGTCCGGCATAACCAGGGTTCTAAAAGAAAATATAAGCATAATCAAAATAATAGTATTTTATAAATCATTTAATAATGAAATGCACACACATAAAATTGAGCTGCAGTCAAAAAGTACAGTTGTTTCCAACGATACTTTACTTAAGATAAGTAACTAATATAACGTTTAACAACAATGCGGTTATTAAAAGCAAAAACTGCAACAAGGTTGGTTTAAACTAAATAATTTTTGTAACCACCACAACATTCGTAATCCGTTCCAACAAAATATAACATTGTTAAACAACAATATATGTTAAGAAAAAATTAATTAAAAAGTTTTCCCCTCGTTCAGTACTCGTTTCAAACAATTTAGCTAACAGAACGAAACCAATCAGAAAAGGATTGGTTTTGAATATCAGCCTTGAAATTTAGAATTGAGAACTTCACGAATTGAAGTGCTTTAAAAAACCCGCACCAAGTATGCATTTGACGACCCACTCCGGATTAATTTATGAAGGGATTACTAATATATTTTTGAGTGCTAGCGACACCGATGGCCTTCAACATGGTGTTTTAGAATTTGAGACTATAGTACTTGCAACAATTGAATTGTCTAAGCGCAGTATTTGTTTTTCTTGATTCTATAGTATCCTAGTCGTTCTTGAAAAAAATCCTATTATAGATTCATAAATATATGGACACGCTGTTGACATCCTAGAATATTTAGTGCAATAAAGGATGACGAAGAAGCTCCCTAAATTAGATGCAGATGCTCCTATTGATCCCAACAGAAAAAGATCACCGGATTCACTCACTTGACTTGCCCTCTTCCAAACAGAATCGATAGATAATGGTCATTAAAGCTGGAATGTACCTGACACAAAAGTGTGCCCAATTCTCTACTTCACAATCTAAGTAACAAAACTCATTTTGTTGTTGGGTTCAAAAAGATTTCTAAGATCGTTCATGAATAAACTTTTACCGTCAGTTGAATTTCCTTAGTATAAAATATATTTTATATTTTTATATTTTAATAAACGATACAACTGATAAGCATAACATGTTTAATATAATTTTAAATATTAATTATTTTTAAAACTTAAACTCATAAAGTTTAAAGTCTATGACCTAAATTTTCAAAAGCAAGTTTCTATGCTTTATTTAGTCTACAGAGTCTTTTGTTTATAATTATATTTTAAAAAAGTTTGTCTACTTAATTTACGTAAAATTCTCTATTAACTCAATTAAAATAAGTTTAATTTTCTTTTAAAAGACTTTCAAAAACAAGAGAAAAGAAGGTAAAACCAAACCAAAAAAGTTTGGCTGGGGTTTAGGTATAACTAAACCAAAGACAGTTTGGTTTTACAAGAATAATACAATATTAAAATAAAGGGATGAAGTAAAGGACTTTTTGTTTTTTTAATTCAGTATGTTTGCATTAAATTAAATAACTATTAAAAGAACATTTAACAAGTTTTAAAATGTAATATACTCAGTAATTTAGTATCAAAATATATAAGAACTGTTGAAGGTTGTAGGCCTGGTTATTAAATTAATTAAAATAACATTTATTTTTTTGCTTTTCTTTAAATTTCAATTGTGTGTATTTATGTGGAAAATACAGACAAAAAGAATTGATTGGTTTTTTTACATCATTTCTTTAACCAAATACACAAGTTTGATCTCTTTCGAAACAAATTAAATTGAATGACAGGCAGAGACAAGGAAGAATTAAACAAAAAGGTTGAACTTCGTAAAGAATTTCAGTATAAATTTTCATTTAAGTTATTTTATTTGTATGTCCTCAAGAGAAAAAGGAAATTGCAAACATAAAAATAAATGCTCAATTATTTATTTCACAATTTGGACACCGTGCTTAACATGAAATTCATTGTTTTATTATTTCTTGAAATCTGAACGGAAAAGTTTAAAACTAAAGTGTTTTTGAAAGAATTTATACTCAAGTAAAATTATAATAATGATCATGAAAAATAAAACTAAAAATCTACTGACAGGAGCAGTGAGCCTGAATTTGTTACATTAAGGTCTTTTGATTTTAAATCGTTATATATGATGGTGGTCTTTGTGCGACGCACACTGGGGATTTTTGTATGGAGGTGAGGAAAAAAATATATTTGTTAAAAAAATGTAGCGATTTCATCACAAATTTAGTTTTATTTATATAGTAATACACAAAAGTAATCAAAATAAAGAAGGTTAGAGAAATGTAGATCGTTACTCACACTGTTTTTTACATAACTAAAAAAAAAATTTAAATGATTTTTTTTAATTTTTAATTTATTATTTATTTTAAATCTATTGTTAATTTATTATTCTAAAAGAGCCTTAACTTCGTCGCTTATAACACTATGCTTTCTCTGGCTAAATGAAGGCGTCAAATGTGAAATCATGGGATCTGATGTTACCATAATCCGGTGCGTAATATCTTCTTCGTTCGTGGCCATTCGACTGCATTTTCTGGAGTGACTAAAGCGATATTTTGTATAGTCTTTGTTACGACATTCCTGAGCCTCTTCGGATAGTAGGGCTACAGGAAAAATATACTTTTCAATTATATCCTTGCCATGATTCAGAATTTTGTGCAGTGTAGGTGGGGAATATTTTACCACTCGTACAGTGCAACAAACTCTTTTGCCGTCTCCAAACAAAAATCTCCAAATTGTTTTGGATCTACTACCTCGGCGATTGTTATAGTTTCGAGAATATTGAAAACCTCTTGATTATGTTTTTATCTAGACCCGTGATTTCGGAAATCAATGCAAGATTTTTAAAGAATCTTCATGACGTATTTCCTGAATTTTTCGTACCAGAGCCTTACTTAACAGGTTGATAACCTGTATTTCAATTTTGTCTCTAAGTTTACGCTTTTTCAAACATTTTTGGGCTTCTTTTGAGTGGACTGTGCCACGTTTAAATTCAATATTATAAGCCACATGCAAAAGACACTCCTCCATCGGCTTAATACGCGCACGAAGTGGTAACATACCAAATTGCGTGTTCATTTACGGGAATAGCTTGAACTATTTCGATTTTATTCATCTTGGATGTTATGGCTCCACAAATGAGAAAAGAAGATGCAGCTGGTGTTTCTGTTAGTGATTGTGCTGCCTTGCCGTCAATCATTGTATAATTCATGTTTTACTCTAAAGTTGCGATTATTCACTGTTAACTCAAATTCTTTAAGTTGAGATATCTCATCGAATCTTCTCTTTTCTTCTCGTATAACTTGAGGAGTCTCTTTAACGTAGGCAAACGGTAGTGTTCTACAATACTGTATGGAAGAAGGTTAATTCTTATTCCATACTAATTTATTTATGTCATCACTTAATGATAATTTAAGTGGTATAGCTGATGTTGTCAGAGAGTCAGAAATTTGTGCATATCTCGAGCAAATTTTTTAAATTCATACCTTTACTTAATTGTTCATAAAAGCGAAACGCGTACATCGATTTTCATGAGATATGTCTCATTTTGTTCATAGGTTATACGACTTTACGTGAAAGAAATAGGACTTGACACTTTTTTTACCGTTTTGGATTTTTTATGAATTAAAAAAAAAAAAACTTAACTATTTACGCAAAAAATATTTTTTTTTCTTCATACATTTATTTATAACTTCGAAACTGTTGCTTATGTAGCAAAACGTTATATAAATAGATGAAAGTACTTATAATTCTTGATTTTTCTAAATTTGTTTAAGTAAAATTCGACTAGTGGTTCTTAAGATATGTAAAACAAAAGGGCCTTATCAGAATTGAATTGCAAATCAATCAGCTGAAAAAAGTTGTACTGTGTAATGCAACAAATTAATAGGTGGCACCTGGTGGAACTTGAAATTGATTAAAAATGTAAAAAGAGATATGAGGCAATGTATTAGCGGTGATTTCCAACTGCCGAAAAGTAAATCTGAAATTGCAGGTCCAAATGTTTAGAGAAAAAAGGGATTTTTTTATATGTTCATAAAAATAAACAAACAAAAAAAACTTAAGTCTCTGCAGAGTTTATTTTTTCAATTTTATTATATTGAAATATCCTACTTTAAATAAAAAATAAAAAGAAAAACGTTCGCTCACATAATAAAATAATATTCGTTTTAAAATTTTTAGGTTTAAATTAAGTTGGTTCAGTAAAACATACAGGTACTGAGCTTGAGACGGCTATATAAAAAAACTAGCAGTCAGATCGGAGTAATTCTTTTTGATTTGAATGTACCATTTAGTCTAAAATTTCAAAAAATCATTGCATGTTGCATGAATAGTATGTTGACAATTTGACTTTTTTCCGCGAAATCCCCAGTGTGCGACGGCATAACTATCTTAAATTAGTGACAAGTATTATTATCTGGTCTAAACTAACTAGTAAAATATAAATACCAATAAATTCATTTTTGTGTGTAAAACTTTTTATGTCTGAAAATAATTCGGCAGCCACTTGATCTCTGCATACATTTAGATTTTAGAAACCAAAAAATAAAATTGTCACTACAAATAATATTGATACTATTTAATATCAAAAACTACCGTGTACCGTGACTAATTTGATACATTTGATACTGTGGTATAGTTTTTATGCAGTCATCGCCAAATCAGTGTTGTCAGAACTATTTAACTTAATTTGTTTTACATGTGATTTGCTAATGATTTTCGGTTTAAAAATAGAGAAAGAATTTTTAGTCTAACATAAAGTATATTTTTAATACTAAAAAAGTTCATATTTCATCTCGCGTGGCTGAGTTGGATAGAGATAACATACCTGCACTAAGTATTGTAAAAATATACAACTTTGAAATAAAGTGTTTTTTTTATAAAATACTAGCGTGCCCGTGACTGCTTTGCAAGTCATTTGTTGTTTGTTATTTTTCTGCAGCGTTCTTTTTTGTGTGCGCCAAAAAATTCAATCATTCAAGAAAATTAATCAGAAAAGCACAATTTCTTCTTTTTTCGTTTTTATATATTTTTTTTTAATAATTCTATTTTTTCACTTATATAATACGTCTTATTCTATTGCAATGCTTTTACATATACGACATTCTTTGATCGATATGGGAAAATGAAGCCGTTTAAAATCAAACGGCAAATCTGGAGTAATCATAGGAATGCGTAATATCAGCACATCCTCGCCCTTATATTTTCCTTTTAAAAATATTGCTTCAATCATATTTTCATAACTTTTTTAACAACTAAACGTGTCCCATTGCAAAGTCGTGGCTGGCAGACATTTCTAAGCAAAATAATTGGTACACCAACTTTCACTTGTAGGCGGTCCAGGTAGCTCAAGCGAATTTTAAAATTCGACTGGATAATTTACAACATCGCCTTGATTGGTAACAGAGTCAATCGATTTATCGGTAAAAATTTCCCCGGGAATGTCATTCAAAATAGTCACATTAATATCCGAAACATCTTCATTTTTCGCAGCTACCATAGCTCTTTCCCCCAATCAATCATGGTTTCTAAAATTTTGTGCAATACCAGGAAATACTTCTGCGGCCAATTCTTGTTTTCATTGTGCAAAGTGGATTATGCTTATCTGGAAGCCTAATCATTTTTGTGGTGGGATCAATTGGAATTGCGCCATTCCCAATATCTAACAATTGCTTTCAAAAACGTTCGGCTGATGGATCATTTTGCAATTGAACACGCAAATGATTTCACACGCACAAAATGCAACATAATATGGAAAAGAAAATTCTCTATTTGTTTGCACATCCACTTGCTATGAACATGAGCATATTTCGATTTGTATTGCCGTCGCATTCTGTGCAAGCACACACACACAGGAACGTACAAACGCAAACAAACATTTCATTTGATGCAAAACATTGAGTTGAAGTATTCAATGAAAAAAAATTTCGATTTTTTTAGAAAAATTTGTCTGGTTTCAAACACGCACTGTGGACGCCTATTTTGGGCTTAGTTTTTTTATATATATAGATATATAAATTTTTCCATATTCGACTTAATTCATTCTGTCCAAAGCCCACAGGTATAATCAAAAACAAACATATTTTTTTATAATATAAATACCATAAGATTTAAAATATACATCCAATAACAATAAACTTTTTTAACACAATGACAACCAACATACAGTAATTACTTACCATCGTTATAAATATACCAAACTCAGAATTCATTTCAATTGTATCACCATCGGTAAAGATAAATGATTTCTTTTTTTCCTTTTTTGCTGTCAAAACAACAGCAACTTGTTGCGCTGCCACCGATAAGACTGGTAATTCAATACGATTGAATTCATCAAAACATCCCCATGAGCCCGATTGAGCTAATCCTTTGTAAATGCGGCCCAAGCCTCTGCAATATAAAACGTGAAATGAATTCGATTTGTGTCTATATTAAAATTACAATTTTTTCAGCTTAAGGTAATAACAAATTAGTTAAAGAAAAATATAGTTGCTTCTAAGAAAAGGGTGTTCAAAAAATTGCATAACTCTTGAATTAAAGTAAATGAAAATGATTTGCCAAAAATATTATTAGAACCAGCACTCAAAAAATGGTACCTACTTATGTTATTCATTATGCCTAAAAATGCATAATAGACTGCGGAAAAATAGAGAGAGTTGCATTTGTGAACATTCTAATTGAAAGTGAATTTTGCAGAAAACTTATTTCGGGTTTACTCACCCATCGACTATAAACGAATAGGCCATTAATGAAATGCAGACATCATTTTGATAAACAACAAAACACAACTCACATTGTGCCTATCTATACGCCTATAAATCAACTGTGTTAGATACCCAATTATCGAGAGCCTTCATCCTCTTCTGATCTTCTTTAAACTTTACAATGAATTCTTATGCCAAGAACATAAAGAGTATCCGATTCCTAAATTCTTATACCACAAATAAGTGAAAGTAAAAACCATGTGCGACTGCTTGTCTTTGATAAATCGTTCAGTACTTGATCTTATAATTTTTAAATCTGAGTCGTATGGTCTGTTTGCAAAGACGTTCAACTTTAGTTCATCTTTAGCGTTAGTACTTAAGTCATATTATTCAGAGGACTAATTTTGTCTCATTACGAATCACGGTTTAGGTCTCACTTTATTTTATGTAATTCCTTGATTGAACAGCCTCTTTTCTAAAGAAGTAACTTTTAACGGCACGAGCCAGCGACAGACACTGCATTTTTTTATGACAAACACTTGTTCTCAGAAACTGCAATATTCGATCAGCGTCACAGTAACATCATGGAAGGCCCAAATGCAGAAATTTAGTTAATTATGAGCTATGAGTGGAAAATGTGCTCCATAACTTAGGATAACTTTGGTCGACAAAGCGGCCGCCAAACTCAAGAAGTTATACTCTCGTTTAATATTTTGCTCAACTGTATCATACTTAATTGCAAATTTTTCAGCACCAGTTCAGTACAATCAAGATAAATAAAAAGCACTAAGACTAACATTATACACCCACAATTCGATTAATGTAAAAACTACAATAATAAAATTTTTTAAGAAAATTCAACATGAAATAATTATACGTAGAAGTTACACACCTGATAACATTTGGCAGTTCTTCTTTTAAATTTTTCATTTTTCTTTACAAATGTACATGTATGAACATGTTTTTGAAGCTGATTCTCTATAAAATTAATTCTATGTATATGAATAAAAATGTTATCAAATCCTTCAATTTATATTTAAATTCATTTTATTAGCATAAGATAAATTACTTAATGTGACGTTTTAATTTAGAAAGGGAGGTTGTCGAATTGATTCTCAACAAAATATAAGAAAGAATTGATATTTACACAGCCAGTTGTTTTAATCTGGCTTTTTGTTAAATCAAATGATATTAAAATATTTGTAAAACACTGAATGTAAATTATTTGTGAAACCCTGAGTAGAATGTGAATTCAACCCTTTTGAGCTATATCTGAGAAAAATTAGTATCGGCTAATTAAGGTACGGTAAAATTTAACTACAAGCCATTTCTTTGTCATCGATGTATGTGTATGGACCAATTAACTCCACAGCACACAATAACTTCCTCTAGGTGTTATAATTTTAGGAGAAAGGATTGTCGATAGCGTTCATTTAATCGATGATTGCCGCAAAGTGGCAACTGTCAAATAGATTTATAAAAGTTGGTAAATACTCGTATTATAGTGTTACTTTAATTATTAGCAATGGTTTTTAGAAAATATATTAAACTTCTAACTAACTTTTAAAGATATTTTTTTGATGCAAATGTTAACAAAAGCCTTATAATTATGTATTAAAATTATACATCATACCAGCTGCTGCAGTTTTTAAAATAATAAAGTAAAATACTTTAAGCGACAATTGTTGACTTTAAAACAGGATGCACTAATCCAACATATTGTGTGGAATTTATTTTCAACCAAGATTTAAAAAAAGTTTCACAGAATTTAATTGGCAAATACAAAATGTTGTACATGTACGTAATCATAAAACATACATACATATATACATATGTAATTAAATGCATGTCACTTACCTGTAATCCATTTGATCGGAACAATTAAATACAACCACATATTTAGCTAACGTCTTTCCCATATCCTTAACTGTCTCTGTTTTTCCTGTTCCAGCTGGACCACATGGTGCGCCACCCATACTTAAAGTTAGAGCTTGAGCTAAAGTTATGTAACATCTATAACAAAAGAGATTTGTAAAAGAAAAATAAATGAAAACTATTTCATTCTGCTGCGACGTGATTGCGAAGAATATGAAGAAATTAATTTTGTGGCTTATTTATCGTGCAGTACAAAATGAATTAAATTTATATTACAAATTTAAAAAAAAAGAGGATACATACCGATCAGTCAAAGGCGTAATAACTAATCTGTCTGTGCAGCCCAAATATTCATTTTGATAAGTAAAAGTAACATCGGTAACAGAAATCCATGTTTTATCCAAATCTTCTTTGAAGTAAAAGCGACACTGCTTAAGCCACTCAAAATCATTAGCAGATTTAATATTCATGCGGCACTAAATTTATTACGTTTTAATTGTAAATTCATTTACGATCAATTTCTATGTTCGAACTTACCAATATATCAAAAATATCCCTCTGATGTACATGAATTGTTATTAAAGTCTCAAAATTAGTTCTTTCCATTTTTGTTAAATTTCTCGTTGTCTGGTCAATAAGTGTATTTAATATGTCTAAAAATTTATTATTAGTTTCTGACATGACTTTCCTCTCATGCCTGGCCTGCATCAGAGCCATTTCCGCATCGCGTGTCCAAATCATTTGAATGCCCAAAAGGCCAACTTGTGCGGGCACCTTCTCAAGAAAGCCTAAAAGAGTAAAATTTGGATCATTGATTGTGGCATAGGCGGTACGTATAATGGAATGTAATGACTGTTGTGCTGTGACCAGTAATTGAGTTAGCCATGTCTCGACAGAACCTTCGGCTCTTATAGCTCGATCTAACTGTATCATTTCACCTTCGCTAGAAATAATCGCCATCATTTTGTTATATTCAATATCGTGAAATTTCACTTTGCGTGTGTTGTCGAAAATCGATAATAAATGATTTTGTATGGTGTGAGAGTCAGAGGCTTGGCCTAAAATCTCTAATAAAGCTGGATCAGATACAAAGAAGAATCTGGGAAACATCATTCTTTTACGTTCCAAATAACCGCTGAGAGATTTCTGGCAAATTTCCAATTGTTCTTGCAAATGCGGCAATAACTGCTTAAGTAAATCATCACCAACGCAACACGCCACAACACCCGGAGTTTCATGAGCTCTTTGCATTATTTTTTGCCAGGATTTATCAATTTTTGAAAAACGTTTAGCCTCCTTTGGCAACTGCTTGGCGATATCACCTCCCACAAAAACAGCTTCCAAATAAACCCACATGTTTTGTACCAATAACCATCTTTCCAAGATCTCATTAGAGTTTGAAAGATCGTAAACCCATTGTTGAATTTGTTTGCGAAAAGGGGCATTGTAGCGATTAGATAACAGAGAACCTAAAATCATTAAACTATCCTCCAGTTGACCTATTGTCTCAGCTGTGGTATCACCTCTTAATAACAACTCCCCGCGATTATTAAAACTCATAAATTGTAGTTCATGTACAGACCATTCATTGGTAACCTGCTTTAATTTCGCCTCAATATCCTTCTCTTTCATCGCACTAATACAAATATCCTCAATGTCTTCTTTATATTTTAACAAAGGAGCCTCTAATATATTTTTTAAAGAAAAACCTTCAGAATCGAACTCAAAAATATAATTGCTAATATCCATTATCCTTTGCCAATGACGTGGTTTCATAGCCTTGTTGGCCATTAACTCAAGCAGAGGACACATATCATTAAAGTCATCTATGGTTTTCTTTAAGGCGTGAAAAGCCGGCCATTCTTTCAAACCTTTCGGCAACTTGCGACAACGATTTTGAAATTCCATCAATTCGTTATTTATCTCTTCTATATCCACCTCATTCCAAGGTATATCATAGTAACTGCTTACACGATCTATAACATCATTATACAGCTTGTAAAGCTTTTGCAATAAATTTAATTCCTTTCTTATCTGCCCCAATTCTGGATAATCCGTTTGCGGCAAACCAAATAGTTCTTCACCACTCTGATACGTTTGCAATCTACGCCACATGCCCTCAAAACGGTTTTGAAAGAGTATTAAGCGATCGGATGCTTCCCGCGGTGTTAGCCCTGGTTGCATGGGCCCTGCTGTACGATATTCATTAACATATGCTATTTTATCTTGTTTAAAGTTGTGTAAATTGGTTTTTAAATCATCTTGAAATGATGGCTGCATTTCTAATAATTTAACTTGAGTTTGCAAAGCACAAGCCAACAGATTTTGGAATGTTGAGCGTAGATTGTCTACCAAATCAAATTGCTCCCTTTCAACTTGTATCTCATATCGAGTTAAGACGTTAAACGCTTCCTTAAAAGAAACAAAATAAAGTAGGATGTGGAGAAAAACAATATGCCGGACCTTGTGATAAAAATGTAGGTGTTCATAAAAAGTAAAATAAATCAAGCATGTGCGAACTGGACTTGCACACAAAGCGTTCTTTACATTATAATAATATAACATCTCTAATACACAACCGCTATCACCTATGATTTCCCTAACTATTAAATATTAATCGCTACGAGCAAGGAAAAGAACATGTTACCATTGCAAAAACCAATGCGTATTTGAAGAACTGAACTTACGAGTCAACAATTTGTAAAGTGCTAAAGGTTGTTTTCAAACTTTATGATTGACCTCTTGAAAACATTGTTCTTCAGCATTAATTATCTTTGTAACCTTAAATTGCACGAAGCATTGACCATCGATTACTGATAAAGAACATTTTCGCCTGAATGGCTTTATAAAATAGCAAAACTGTAAAATTTTAGACTCTTAAAGTTCGTAGACGATTTATAAGAAACCAATGCATCTACAATAAGCGAATTCCTAATCAGCTGAGTCAGGTTTCGTGGCTAGAATTCCATAATGTCGCCAACAACAGTGACTGTGAACGATAGTTGTTACAGGAACATTGTACCAGAATTCTAGTGGTGTTTTATGTAATTTATGTTCTATCTGAATAAACAACACGAAACAATTATTAAGCACAGAAAAAGAATCAGGTTTTCTTGTAAATGAAAAAGTTAAATCTTATTGGGGCATCTTTCTAAAATATTGCCATGTATCACTTGTAAATTACAAAAGTTTAAATTTAAAAAAGCGTTATAGCTTTTATTTTTAACTTTATTATGGCGGCTAAATTTGTACTTCTACTATAACAATTTTAAGTCTCTGGATATTATACTATCATTAACATTGCAGCGATATTATTAAAATGTTTCATCCTTTAGGTACGTTATGCTTATAAAAACTACTACTGATATCAATTGTTAAAACAGAATATTGTTTACAAAAACCTATATATGATGTATAAGAGTTCCTACTTGAGTTAAGATTATTTAAACCCAA
The DNA here is from genome assembly GCA_030448955.1 of Trichopoda pennipes. Lineage (NCBI taxonomy): Eukaryota > Metazoa > Arthropoda > Insecta > Diptera > Tachinidae > Trichopoda > Trichopoda pennipes. The sequence continues at coordinate 6,388,383 of JASKUP010000012.1, read as the reverse complement.
ACTTTTATTGCAAAATTAATTTTTTACTTGAAACCTTCTAATAAATGAAATGTTCACTTACTTCTATTGGATCAATGCGCAATTCCATATCGACTTCCTGCTCTCTTATCTTACTCAAAGTCTCCATTATCATGCGAACATCATCTAAATCACGAATAGGACGATCTAATTTACGATCCATTTCATTCATAACTGCATACACATAATCCATTTCTTTTTTATATTTTTTCTTCATCGCTTGACCAATTTTATGTGTGCACGCTGCAACAACAGAAATGAAAATGACTTCGCTACAAGACACTTTTTAACGTTTAGCTTACATCTAATTTCTATGGCTAAACCATATTTTAATCTTTCATTATAAACAGCAATACACTGTCCAAAAACTTCCATCTCGGGTTCGCTTAATAGATTTGTGTCCAGTTCTGCTAAACACCTCAAAGTAGATTCAAATTCTTGCAAACCAAATTCCATTAGTTCTCTAGTAGTACGATCGTTTTTCCAAAGAAAATGATAGGGCTTCCAACGTTTTATATAAATTTGAATTTCTGGCTTAATATTTTTTGTGCAATTTGCTAAAAGATTCAAAGCTTTAGCCACTTCTTTGTTATCCATAATGGCTGAATAAAAAGATCTCAGCATATGAGGCATTTGTGGCCGTTCCTCTGAGGCTAAAGTGTACAATTTACGGCGTTTAGTGTTGTGATTGCGACCCACACGTGGCTGAGGGGTAATTGATACTTGCTGTAAACAAATAAAGTTTTTTTTGTCTTAAAGCTTTTGATATTTTTCATTTTTGTTTACCGGATTTTCTTTGCCACTAGTCCATTGTGCCACCCCTTTAGCAATGCCGGTTATGTTTTTACTAGCTGTTATTAATATCTCTTGCAATTCTTCCAAATTTGGTTTAATTACTACTTGAGGTATTTGTAGTTGGGCATATAAAGCAAATACAGGTTTTTTAATTATAGTCTCATCATCGTCAGCTATAAAACGTCGTCTTATTGTATCTAGCGCTGCTCTGATCACTTTAATAAGAACATCTATAACTTTGCGACTATAATATCGCCTCATTTCAACTACGGCATTGCAGACCATATCCTATAAACGTTTCACCAGATATTAAACTTAATCAATGTCAATGAAAATTATTCTCGAAGAATAAATCCCAGAGGTAGAAACAAGAAACATTAACGCAGCTGAGAATTGACAACGCTTTGTGCTAATTTTGTCCATTAAATGTGGAATTGTGTCTTTAATAAAAAAAAACTGAACTGAATAAGTTCTTGCTTTCACCACCACATGAAGCATGCCATGTGCTAAATAAAACAAAAGTTATTTGACACATTAACAAACATGGTGGTTGCGTTGATTGAACTGTCTACTTCGTTATAAAACAGAAAGCTATGAATCGTCAATTAAATTTTAAAGAAAAAACTCCAGTTCGAACGAAACAATTCCTTAACGAACATTGATTATTGCGTGGCAGTCGTGACTGCATTTTTAACAGTACCAGGATTGGTAAGAAATAATATCGCGAGTTTTAATATCGCGCATTGTAGTTGCGATGGGTGAAATTTTAAAAGTGTAAAAAGATAAATTTCCAAGGAATATGGTTTGTAAATATTTACGGAAATTAGAGCCAAATTTCATAATAATTATAATAAATGAAATTTAATCTCAGCAAAAGAAAATTTAGTATTTCTTCCAGTTTTGGTATTTTCAAAAGAATTCATTACTAACATGGAGATTTGACCATGACCGCCGTGGTTTTACAACAGACTCTGTCAATGCGACTCGTTTATACCCGTAATTTAACTTCACTAACTTTAACTTACTAAAGGTTTGATTTGTAAATTATTAAAAACAAACCTGCATTCCTTTAGGTAAACTTTCTGAAGTCGCTAACAATGTTAGAGGATTGTCAAAGCAAGACCACAAAATACTCCAATCCTGCTGTTGACCACTAGAACTTGCAGTTGCGCCTCCTTCATTTGAACTAGAAGCTCCGCCCGCAGCAGTTGCCGCAGCTGCATTAGAACTAGATCCATCACCATCTCCAACTTTTCTTGTCGAAGAGGATTGATCTTTAGCTAAAATGACAGAGAATTTTTTTTAATTATTTGGTATTTGTAAGTTTTGATTTAAAAACAAATTACCATCAAACAATGTTACAATATCATTGCCTGCTATTTCCTTAAAAGTTTCCGTTGCTTTATCAACCAAATTCAATACTTCTTCTACTGCTTCCGAAACCATTTGACTTTTACGGTTCAATTCTATGGCTGCTTTGCGACAAGATTCTTCACTTTTTTCCAGAAATTCATCAACAGTCCAAATTTCATCATCTAACGAATATCAGTTGAATAAATGGAACAAAATCCTATTTTTAAATGTCGTTATTACTCACCACTTGGCAAAACTTGTAGCGATATCTCCTGCATACACATTAGCACATGTAATATACGATTTGAATAAATATCATGTATTCGTGCCACCAATACTTCGAATGTTTCAATAGCTTGTTTGCAACGTTCATAGAACTTTTTCCAGTTCTGATTGGTCCACTGTAAATGTAATTATGTAATTATTCATTTATTTATCTAAGAATAGAGCTAAGGTGCTACGCTGTTACATAATTAAAGTAATTTATATATTTTAGTATAATAACGACATCAGATTTTTTTAGCTTTTCTTTTGGTCTCCACAGTGAAAACTAAATATTTTAAATGTTAACTTTTTAGTATTAAGTTGTTTGGATTTGTTAATTTTCAGACGGACATACTTACCTAACAAATAAAAAGAGACGGAAATATTAAATTAGCCCCGAATGAAATGCCAGGTTGCGTGACAATTTAACTGCATTTACCCTAAAGAATCAACGGCCTAAGCCTAACACTATTTATACTAACTGGCTCGCCGATCGTGCCAAACAAACAACCAGTAACGACGGTTTTCACCAAAAGGAATGACAACTGTTAACTTTTTGCCCTAAGCCAACAAAATTTTTTGATATTTGTAATGTCCATTTATGTACTAAAAAATGTTTGAGTTCGCAAAAGTAAACAAATTAATACTGAACCCAAATAAAATAAAAATATATTCGGTTTAGACCTGAATCATATATAAATGTTTAAATCTATGATATTAATGATGAAAAAACTATATATGAATGGAATACAAGGGACAGAACTAAAGTGGTTTGAGTCGTATTTGAAAAATAGAAGGCAAATAACAAAAGTTAATAATGTTGTATCAAATGAAATAGAAAATGATTTTGGTGTACCCCAAGGATCAATTTTGGGAGCTCTTTTATTTATTAATTAATGCTATGCCAAAGGTGGTGGATAGAAGTGAAATGGTGCTATATGCAGATGACACTTTAATTTACACGGAAGGATATGATGATAAAGAATGCAGAGAGAATATGAAACACGATATCGATAAAATTGACAACTGGTTGAAAATGAACAAATTAAAACTAAACGAAAATAAAACAAAAGTAATGAAAATAAATATGAGTACTACAGCAATATTTAAAATAAACGACAAAATAATAGAAAAGGTGGAGCACAAAATATCCCAGTTTTATAATAGATAAAAAGTTAAAGTTGAAGGAACATATAGACTATACATGCAAAAAAATAGGCAAAAAAAAATAGGATTTTTTAAAAGGATAAGAATTAAAATGTCACAAACAACTGCGACTAATATTTATAACACGATAATAAAACTTCATTTTGAATATGGATCGACGATAATTTATACATGCTGCAATGAAAATGAAGTAAAAAGAATGCAAAAACTCCAAAACAGAGTAATGAGGGTTATAGTTAAATGCAATCGATATACGAATATCAACGCAATGCTTAGGCAACTAAAATGGATAAACATTAAACAGCGACTGGAATTTAACACCTTAATCTTTATTAGGAAAATGAAACTAGGTGATGCCCCAAAATACCTATGCGACCAAATGAAATATGTTAGAGAAGCACAGCCGTATGCATTAAGGAATAGTGAAGACTTATTAGTAGAACTATGTACGTAATATTGATTTCATATCTTTACAAATTATTTAGAACAAATATCTCAAAGATAATTTTAATCTTCCACAACTGTACCCTGCCTAATATTTAGAAACTTAAACTATTGACTTGTGTTTTAAAGTTTTACATGATCCTGAGTATAACACAATTTATATTTACACCAATGTATAATGTAATGTATAATAATTTCAAAAGTCTTATTTGTTGCCAATCAATAACTCCGTGACTTTTTTAATCACCCGCCTCTTCATTGAAATGGCAACACTGGTCCTGGCTTGATATTCACGGAATTATTGATCCGCCCACGTACTAAAGAAAGAATTGAGTACATGGATGCTTTAAAATACAATAATGTCTTAATGTCACATTCTCCGTTTAAAATTCTTCTAAAATATTTATTGTTAAACAATATTAAAGTGCTTCTAATATAATTAACGCAATTTAATTTTGTACTAGAAAATATATTAACTAATTTAGAATTTCACATAATATGCATTCGCATATATACTTTTCCCTTTTCATAGTTGAGTATTAGTTCTAAACTTTTCTTATTAAACCTCTAGAGCTATTGAGAAAGTTAACTATTCTTTGTATATATGTGAATATCTGTTTGCGACAATAAATAAAAACAAAAATTAATTTTAATACCATATTTAAGCAGCAGAGGATTAAATCCTTAACTCTTTCTAAAGACTAAAAAATAATAATAATATAATTTTTTATTAATTTAATTTAATTATACTCTAATAGATAACTTTTTATTTTCCCAGGTTAAACTGATCCTCAGCAGTAAAATAGGGAGCCACTGAGAGCCTTATGTCTGCTTCTATTTTTTCTTAAACAATTAAAAAAAAATAAAATTTAAAGTTTCTTACATTAATTGTTGTTAAGCCAGGTTTCAACATTGCTGTCAAACGCACTAGTTGTGGTAAAAATAAAGGTCTTACTTCCAGCTTAACGGCTTTGACGGTGTTCAAAAACATTCTTATAAGATGCTGAAAATAAATTAAAATTTTAAAAGAGATAATACTGTCAATAAATCTATCTATCTATCTATCTACTAACATTTAAAGAATCCTGTATTGTAATAAAATAATCTTGGCGACACATTAAAGTTGCCGCCACTATGGGTAATTCAATTTTCAATTTAGCTAAAAGTTTAGCCTCTCGTATTAATAGCGGTATAGTTGGATGCAAATTAACAAACAAACGATCACCTTGAAGTGATAATAAAGGTTGCAAGAGGCAAGCATCTGCTACACTTACATCTTGATCCAACCACATGGAAATTATTTCATCTTCATACTCATGCAATATGGTCAAAGCATTATTATAATGATGCTCCAAGTCTCTGCAGGGTGGCATATTACTTAAGACAGGATGTTCACAAACAGCATCTACTATTTCACTAATAAGAATATCTAAGGAGCGACACCAATAGATACGACCAGCCATGGGAGGGAAATTTCTGCAAACAGGTGGATCGTCTCTTTGTTTACGAAATACTTTTAAAACTCTTTCTATCTCTTTATCCGCGTAGCGTATAACACGCAAGTATTTCTCATTCATTTTTGTTAATGGTACTTTCTCACTGACCTTTTCGAAACGTACTAGAAATCGTATACATTGGGGCGTTTCCCAAACGCTATCAAAGTTTTCCTCTATAAGAGTGGCTACAGTGTTTTTTAAGGTATCAGTTTTACTTATAAATTTGTCATAGTCTCCATTAAATTCAGCATTACGATGATCCAAATAATCATATTTTTTCGACAATATATCTTTTTTGGCTTCTTCAAAAAGATTTGAAGCTTCCTCTAATGCCTCAGCTAATAAGAGACCCTCCAATCTCCTTTCGAATAAATGATTGTAGTCATCAATTAAATTAAACATTGAAGTAATTTTTGATAAACGTTCACAAAATGTATCAAATTTGCCAAACACAAAATTCTCCGAAAATCCAAATGGTGTTTGATTGGGCAGAAACGGTTGTTCTCTAACGGTGTAGTAGGTCTCATGATAAATGTGATTGAGTTTAATGCAATTACTAAGTTTAGTGCGTACAAGATTGCGGTCTTGAGACCAAATTGTCTCCTTGCAGCGACAAGTTATATACGATTTGCAAGTTTCTATCATTTGATTTGTGATCTAGCAAATAATAGATATTAATGCTTTTCTGTTTTTAAATACTCGTATGGTTGAATTTACCTTAACCATAAGTGCTGAAGTTCTTTCAGAGGTGTTGTAAAATTGTGAAACACTATAAATTAAACGTACTGTTTGTAAAAGTCTCAAAATTGATTCCTTCATGCAGACCTGAAATGAAAAGAAACTTGAAATAGTTGACATCCGTGTCGATAATATAGTTTAATTGGTAGAGTGCTAATCAATGTTGCGGCTTTTGGTGTTTGCTTTCCAAGCTTCGGTACCCCTAAAAAAAATATTTTCAAGAAATATCTTTCGGTTTTTGTGAATGTTTGGGAATTCAGTTCTCAGTGTTATGAGACTGATTGAATGAGTTGTTATCGTTTGGCAATCGTAGGTAATACAGCTAATGAGTTCACGCTGCTACCCATTTATTTAAGAGAACGGAGTTCAAGCGAAAAAGCAAAATCAGTTTGTGTGAATCATATCCCCCCGGGGGCACATAAATATGGTCTTTATAGAATTCCACTATCTAGACACAATGCAACTGGAGAAAAAGGGAGCCCAGTCCCCTGAAGACAGGCAGGGAATCAACTGAAAACTCCACTTTATTTCCACGGGCATCAGTGTGCCCCAGAGTTCATTATTTGTCTCTTTTGACATTTAATAGTTCTCTCGCTGATCATTGAGGTTGGCCCCTATATGGGAGTAACGTCGTGGTTGTGGTTTCGCGTCCCCATAACAGTATAATGGTTATTATGGTGGCCAGGATCATTTCACTGATAATGACACGCAAAGTGAATGATCCAGTCCAGTGAGCATGCTAGACATGTGTTCTGGACAGAAGTTGGAAAGTCTCCAACTCTTTAGCAAAGTGTGATGGTTTGCAGCCCTGCCCTGGAATCATTAAAGTTGCAACTAGGTGGTTCTGTTGCTTAGAATTATGCCTTCGGCTTCCTAGAACGCGTGTTTGTTTTTCGAAAGTCAAAATATCGCTCATTAGTTTAAAACTGACAATTATAGCGTTAAGTTCAACTTCGTTTAATTCTTATGACCTATTGGTAAGAAATTTTTAAAAATTGCACGGATCGCCACCAAGGCTTTTCTAGCATTTCCATCGGATAATTTTACAACTATTATTGAACTGCTAAGAAACTATATAATCGATTGGTACAAAAGATATTCTTTAGATAGGAACGGCTTTTGGTTGAAAAAAGCTTTTGCAGTAAGAGAATTATGCACATCTCTCTAAGTTTCAAACTTTCAAGGATAAAGTTCAACTCGCAAACTTTGATTATTTATTATGATGAGAATGAAAGAACCTTATAATAATCATAATATGTGAAACTTGTCTCGCTTGATACTGTAAATTTCATAACAATTTTAAAAGGTTAATAGATTTAGTTGTTTTGAAAAAGAAATTGCTTATTCCAATAATAATACTAATAAACTTACTAACAGAATTCTAATTGATTTATCCCATGTAGAATTCAAAATTATTATTTTTAGTAACATTATGAATTTTACGCACAATATTACAGAAAAGTTTATAGATAAAGAAGTTTACAAAAAGAAAAAAATCATAAGAAAAACTTCTTTTTGTTATTTATTCCATTACATCAACTCAGATTCACATCCACATTCGAACGAAAAAAAAAAACTATTTTTTTCAAATCAGGAAATATGGGCTTTCAGTAACTTTTCTTCAAGCATTGGAGAAGGTGTAGCACCAAATTTGATTTCTAAATTTAAAAATTTAAACTAGCAAACTTTCCGATCAAATTACAAAAGCTATAAATAGACTTACTTTTATACTTTCAGAAAATTTATGTTTTAAGTTGATTTTTAATTTGGGCACAGGTAATTGAAGCTAAACCTCCCAAGATAGTTTTTTGAAAACCATTTTGTACTTGACATGCCAAGTATCAATCTTTACCACACTTTGAAAGCACCATTTAAAATTGTACAGAGCGCTTTATATATAAATAGTGAGTGTTATACTCATACACGAGGGTTTTCGTACTATATTTTGGCAACACTTTGATTTTAAATTTATGGTTTTATTTTTTTTTTGTTTTTTTATTAATATTGAAACCTGAAGGTGTCTTTAATATTTAAGCGACTTTTAAAGGCAGTTAAAAGATAAGTCTGTATAGGAAAAAATATTTTTTTTCTGGAGACATCTTTTAATTGTTAACTACATTTGCAAGTTTACAATTTGACCCTTTTAGTAAGGAAGCCTGAAAAATTATTATCCTGAAAAGGCCGAACCAATTCATAGGTCAATATGTTGTTATGAAGTGAAAGAACATTTTGCGAGTTAAAGCCAAACCCTAATCTGTGCATAAATCGCCATCTATCTAATGTTGATACAATGTGTATGAAGTAAATCTAAATAATGTAGCGTGGACGCCTAGCAATTTGAAATCCGATTTACAATATATTACATACCTAAGTTGAATTTATTTTTGTATTTGCAATTTATTTACTCTTAGGATAATCTAACAGCAAGTTTTTTAAAACAAGACGGGTAGCATTTCTGTTTAAAATACGCTTTTGTTGTTATTTATTTCAGAATCAAAACAAGTTGCAGACGCAACATATAGAAAATAGCATTAATCATAAATCGTGAAATATTTCCTTGAAACGCAACCAATAACATCTTAAGAGATCAATGATGCGCAAGTTTTTGAGGTTCCCTTTATTTAATTTTAAAAATATCAAAATAATGGGTTACTTTAATGCAGAACACACTTACCGGATCATCCAAATACAACGAATGACAACAATGTTCCATGGCTTGAATAAATTTCGAATTATCTCTGGCCTCGTTGTAACAAAATGTAATTTTGCGATCAGTTTCTTTCCAGTCGCGCATCACCTTTGAATTTGCTAAATACAAACAGTGCAAAGTGAACTGTACTTCTCTTTCTTGTAAATGCGCCAACAGTTGAGAAAATTGTGCACCACGTTTCTTCCAATACTCCAGTTCATCCTGAGGACCACTGTGATCGTTTTCCTTACGCAATTGTTCACTTTCACCCAATATTTTCATAATGCACTTTATCCAGTTGGTCACCCTTTCTTCAAGTTGATTGCAAAACTCTTGATTTTTCGATAGATCTTTGACCTCTTCAATTTGATCAATTTTCTCAAACATATCACAATTGTCGTTAAAAACATTATAATGGTCACAAACTTGTTCGCAAACACGCAAAGCACTACAAAATGAACGAAGACCCGGTAAAAGTTGACCCTTTATAAGACCACAACTAACATCTTCCTCTTCGCCTTCAAGACTGGGAAAAGCTAATGCCTGCATAAAAACATATTCCACAATGCGTTCAATAGAGGTGACCAAACCAATATTTTTGGCATCAATAATGCCACAAAACCTAACAGAAAAGTTTGTATTTTATAAAAAATTGTTCTGGTAAATTGTTTACTTTAAAAAATACGTATTTAAATTTCAACAAAAACCTGTTAATCATTATTCTGATTTAATATTTAATATTAGAATTATTTATTATTTAGTTAAGTGCGTACATATTATTTTGTTCTCGTTCTACTTACAAATCCTTTTGAAATCCTTCCTCAGGCAATTGTTTTGTTACATTTATGCGGAAAATGTAAATGCAAACGCCAGTAAAAGCACATGTCCAACCATCAGTTAGAAATAATTTTTTTTGCTTTGCTGGTGCCGATCCACTTGGTGAGGTGCCACCGCCTTCATGATGAAATGACAAAAAAAAATTATAAAACATGTGTTTAAACATTTAAATCTACAAAATAAATCCAAACACGACATGGAATTTAAATATGCGAAAGAAAAATAAACAGCATAGACTTTTATTATATTGATTTATGTACGAGTCTGCAAATATTTTTGGGTTGTTTTTAAATGAAAAGATATCTTGGATTTTAAAATTAAATACATTTATTAGTTTTGTTTAAACAAATTAAAAAATACAAAACTTATTTATTTTTTAATTAAACGTTAAGAAATATATTATCACATAAATATCCTCCTTCTTTATGATTCCTGGAGGCTTGCAATAACGATCCCATTTCTAGTTTACATCGTTAAGAACCAATTTTTTATTAAAACTCCGAGAAACTTTTCGTACCAACAACCTCAAAATTAAGTATTAAATAAAATACAGGCGAAAACAAAATAATATCTATAGCAACATAGAATTCCCAACATAATGCTTTTATCCTTTTGGGTTTGCTTAACCAAAGGTTGAGCGTATCTCTTTAAACAAATAAACCAACTCATTGTTCTTTAATGGGGCAGCAGGCAACTGGCAGTTGACTCCTGGCTAATTTTGAACAAGCTGCGTAAATCTCATGCATAGTGCGTAGGTTCACCATAAGTCACCAGAAAGCGGAGACGGCAGTGCCAAACAGCACTCACTTTTCTCCATTCTCAAAATGCGAGGTAACCTGATATCAACGGCAACACAAGCTAAAAAACACAGCTTCTTTCAAAAACGATTTACTTATCTAAATATAAATGTCTTAGAGACCAGTCAAAATCAAAACTTGCCCTTAATTCCATCGCTAAAATTTCATAACGTCAATAACGTCAACGTTTAAAACCGAAAAAATTGAGATAAAATCGCTAAATTGACAAAATAGCTAAATAGATTATCATTATTTTCAACAATCGCAAAAGCAATTCTTTATATATATATATATATATATATATATTTGCAATCTATCTTAGTTTTAGATAATAAGCAAACTTGATGATTTATAAATTCACATTGATAATTGCACTCTTTGAAGTACAACTATAAATTAATAATCATTACAATTTAATGACAGTTAAAATTTAACAATAAATGTGAACATACAAAAATTATAACATGTACAAATTTAGATAAAAAATTGAAACTATTATTAACATATTACATAACAACATTATGTAGCAAACAAACATATAACAAAATAAATAGATTTATTTAGAACGCATACTTCTAACCTAAAAATGTAACTGTGAAATTTATTTCTTGATAAAATGAAATTTGCAGTCGTCATCTTCGAAATGGTAGATCTAAAATGTGGTATCGTTTTAGCCTTTTATTTTCATTTGTATCATCTAATAAGCAAATAGCCAAGGTATTAACATGATTGCTCAATCGGTTTAAGTAACTATCGCTGTAATTTGTAATTTCCTCCTTTACGCTTGGAATTTGTAAGTCGTTATGTATTGCATCAGTTGTTATGAACCATGGAGCTTGAGTAATTAGTCGTAGTGTTTTTGATTGATAGCGTTGTAATATTTCGACATTCGAGTTGCTCGATGTACCCCAGAGTTGAATTCCATATGTCCAAGTGGGTTTCAGCAAGACCTTGTATAGCTTTAGTTTTTTTTCAATACTCAGTTACGAATTAGGACCAAGCAACCAGAAAAGCTTTTTATTCTTTATTTTTAAATGCTGTTGTTTAGCTTTAATATGATCTTTCCATGTGAGCCTGCGGTCTAAGTGCATACCTAGGTATTTAACGGAATCTTTTTTTGGAATTTGGGTACTGTTAACGCTAAGGCTTGGAGTATCTCCTTTTCTTAATGAAAAAGTTATATGGATTGATTTCTGAGCATTTACTTTGATTTTCCATTTCTGCAACCAAACCTCTAACATATTGAGCACATTTTGAATTGAGTTTGATGCCAATATAGGTGAGTCATGAGTAGCCAATAATGCGGTATCATTCGCGAAGGATGCAATGCTAATTTCACTGAATATAAGCATGTCAGCAGTATAAATTATATATAAAAGTGGGCTTAGAGCACTGCCCTGGGGCACTCCAGCTCTGATCTCAAAAACAGATGACAATTCATCATTTTCTTATACATAATATGTTCGGTTTTCCAAAAATGCTTCTATAATGAAGTAGAATGGTGCTAGGAGCATAGATTTGATTTTTGACAGTAACCCGTTGTGCCAGACTTTATCAAAGGCTTGCTCAATATCGAGGAAAACCGCAGAACAGTATTTTTTTTCCTCAAAACAGGTACGAATTGTAGCCACTGCTCTATGTATTTGCTCTACTGTACCATGATTATGTCTAAAACCGAACTGATATTCTGATCATTATGATTTTGAATCATAATGATCTCGGCGCATACGGGAAGTAATATGTGCGGAGAATTGCGTTAAAAATATTTGACAGTTAAATAATGACCTGTTTTGGTAAGCTTTTAGGTACATACTTTTCCATATATATTGTCACGCCCTGGAGCTTTCTTTTTATTCAGTTTTAAAATCTAACTGAACTTCTCTGGGTGAGATGTGTTTAATGGGCAGCCTCATTTGACAAGGAATATTGAGATACTCTGATATGCTTTCATGAAAAGGAGTATCTACGCATGGATGGGTATTAAAAAAGCAATTCTTAAAATACAAACAAACAACTTAACAATTTATCACGCTCCAAAATAAAATACTGAAATTTCTAATCGTTGACCCCGTGCTATTAAGATTTGCTCTATGTATTTTGTAAAACTCGATAATTTTTGACGGCTGTTAATAATCAACAGTTTTAACTGAATTAATTTATTTTTATTCACGTTTTTTTGTGATATAATTATATTTTAAATAATTTATTAATTTTATTCTTACAAAAGCAAAAACTTGAAAGTGACACCTCTCAAATCTGTACTGCAAAAATGCCAACGTTTTTTTGTTTGTTCTTATGCCACAGAAATAGTTTTTTTTCTTTTTTTTGCATAAAATTGTCCAGCAAAAACTTTGTCTCGACACTCTTCAAAAATGGTAAATTGTTGATAATTTCCACAATGCGTTCAATAGAGGTGACCAAACCAATCATGGAACCATGATTCGTGTAGCAAATAACTAAATTCGAGATTGATGTGACGTTCCGAATTAAAAAGCGCCTTAGTTTTGCGAACTTAGTTCCTAAATATTTATATAAAGTTATTAAGTTAATAGATAGTTGTAGTGTCTGAAAATTCAGTAGATCAATAAAGAATTGTTAGCAACCATAAAACAGTTTTAAACCTGGTGTAAATTAAAATCACATCATGTATTAAAAATTTAATAAGAAGAAATAATTTAGGATGGGGTTTAATTTGTTCTAAGAGCTTGTTAACAGAATTGGCCTATTCTAGATATTGTGACTTATCACTAAAACTTAGGGAAGGAAATTTGTATACACAAAACAATGGCAATAATTGAAAATTTGTTTATGTGGTCTTCTGCTTTTTTACATGTTATCAAGGACACATCATTTGCTTAAAACATCTTTTTCAGTGTCCATTGTTTTGAATGACGAGAATATTGAAATTGTTAATAAGGCAAAAAATCCCGACAAACATTTTAACAACTAGTTGATCAGGTTTATGTGAAGTTGCAGACGCTCTGGACCACGCCATTTTACGGATAACTTTGCTCGCCAAAGTTAATGTGTGGATGTGAATTATTTGGTAACTGTGACGCCATTAGAAAACAGAAATAGAATGTTCTGTATAATAATATTCCTCAATATGTCTATGGTTTGCGTAGATTTGGCATCTGTTTCGAATAATTATTAGAGGTTAGCTTCGAAAGTCTTATAAAGATCTGTACTCTGGTTTTTTTACACAAAATAATATATGTGTACATAAACACCTAAATATTTGTTCGAAAAAATACGATTTTCCCCAATCGCCTAGAAACATTATAATACCCGCTATCAACATCTAGTGGCTGAAAGGCAATTTGTTTTTGCATGCTGCTCGCATTTGAAATAGTCTTCCACCATATTAACAATTATATTATTATAATGGCAACGCTAATAGCTTCAATAAATGTTTAGTTACATTTTTCAGATAGTTATTCTTATTTTATATATTTATTTAAGTTATTTAACATTTTTCAAATATTTAATTTTACCTTTTTCAAATAATTTATTTAACTTTTTTCAAACAATTTTATGTTAATTTTGAGTGTAACGCATGGCGTTTCTGTACTATAAAAATAAAATTTAGTCTAATTGTATACGAAATGAACAAAAAAATAAAGAAATAAGCATTAACATTTAGAGGCCTATTACAGCATAGCTCTACAGGTCAATTCAAATTGAGTTTTTTAACGTCTCGAATTTTCTCGAATTTTCCTTATTAACTATAACCAACTTACCTTGTGGCGTCTTCGAACTACACGAAGCCATGGCGGCCCTCGAAGTACTAGGTTTGTTTGGATCCATAGGCGGCTGCGGTTCTGGCTCATCAACCTCCTGATAAAACCACAAAAGTTTGTTTTTCATATTGGGTAAAAACAATTGATTTATCTCATCAAGCTTAAGAAAAGTAAAATTTCACAAAATCTTTTTAAATATGTAAACGAACGATTTATTTACCATATCACCCTCGAATATGTAATCCATCAACTGATGCCTGGGTAACTGTGTGGCATCTATTAATAGTTGAAAAGTGAATTCCAAACGAGGATCCATCTCCCCACGCCTTGCCTTGCGTTCACATTCTTCACGTCTTCTCTGTGCCTCGTCAGCATCGGTGGTCATTGTTATATTGAGTACCGAATATTTTTATATTATCCCAGACCAATTGCGATTCAGAAAAAATTAGCATATTGTGTTTAAGGCAAACGTTTTATTTTGATTTTAAATGCATATTTACGAGACGAGGAGGAAAGATGTGATTTTAAAAATAATCACAAGTACCAAAAAAAACAAAATTCAAGAGAATACACATGTAAAAAATGGAACTCTTTGTAAAAATTGAATTTTAAAAATTCCAAAATCTTTTTAAAAACAAAATACAAAACAGTTTTTTTAAGTTTGTGCCGATTAAAATGAATTTTTATGTAAAAAATTTTCGTGGATTTGGAATACTTGTTTAATTTTAAATAAATTAAAAATGATACAAAGTAATGAAAAAAAATCTAGCTCAGTCTGTGTAAAATAAGATGACCACAATATTTTCATTAGAGAAATTGAGCAGTTTTATGAAAAAATAATTATCACTAAAAAGTGAATGAAATGATCTATTGTATCTTTTAACAAATTACGGAGTTTTTAAGAAGTCTTATGCAGACAAGACAACAAAAACATATTTATTAAAAATTCCATGAAATAACTTAAGCAAGCAGAAACAAAAACAACTAAAAGCACAAAGCGATGATTTAAAATAGAATTGTCTTGTATTTGTGAAACCGATAAAAACAAAAAATCATCTGTTGGACAATAAGCTTAGTTGAAATGAAAGCATAAAGATAATAAAACAGCTTTTCGGCCTTAAAGTTGCCATCGTGTATTTGTGTGGGTATAAACGCGAAAAACGTGTAATTTAACTTTAAGTGTTGTGTAAAATTGTTTTGCAATAAAAGAACTCAATTTCAAAAAAACGTTTAGCAAAGGAATACACGTCACAATATTAATAGGGTACAATAATAAGCAAAGCCAAAACGAAAACATAACCAATAAGAAGAGTTATATTTTTTAATTGTGTGTTATTTTTGTTTGTATACAAGTTTTCGCTGAATCCAACGGATGCAGTTGAAAAAGAAAACAATGAGAATAAAATTTAAACGTTTTGAAAAGAAAAAACGATTGGTAAACATTTACTGGCTATAGTCAGTATTGCCAGATTAGAATATTAGTCCCCGAAGTGAGGTTTTTTAACTAAATGATTATAATAAATTCTGCTTGGAGAATTGAGATTTCTCTGGGACAATTATAAAAGCTTTGAATATATATTTTACATTATTTTAAACTTATTACAATCATGATACTTGTCTTTATATTCAATAGATTTTAAAGAATGAATAAATCTGCAACTTTAGCTTTTTCATTAAAAGTGGAAAAATTGTGATTTTAATTGTAAAAAAATTCAGTGCAGGGGAGTTTCAACGATTCTTATTTTTTTAAAACATATACACTCTGTATCAAATAAACAATTCGATCTAAAATAAATATTTTTAATAAATATCTTTTTTCTTTTTTAAGATCTTTTTTATATATTTTTTTCTTCACGATATTTCGCTTTCCTTTGGAAATTGGAAATTGAAACATTTTTTTCAATTTGTTAATAATTTTTTGTTTTCAAATATATAAAAAATTTTTTTTCTGAAGAAGCTTTCCAAAGGAAAGCGAAATATCATGAAGAAAAAAATATATAAAAAAGATCTTAAAAAAGAAAAAAGATATTTATTAAAGATAAATAAAAAGATCGGTTAAAAAAAACAATAAATATTATAAAAAAAATATTTTTAACAAATTTTTGAACAAATCTAGATGCCAAGCAGGATTTGATTATATACGCGAAATGCTTGAGTAAAATCACTTTTTGGGGAAATAAATCTAAATAAGCAATGAAATCATAATTATTCCAGACTTTTAAATCTGCAAAATTTTAGTAAAATTTTCAGGGGAATATTTAAAGATAAAACATACTGGTTTCTGGGAGTTATTCGGCATAAAAACTTTTAATTAGTAAATTTAAATTGAAAAAAAAAATCTGAAAATTCTGATTAAAGTATATATTTTATTAGCGCTTAAAAGAAATGCTTATTTAATTGCAAACTAAGCAGGGCAATTGAAAGATTTTGCAATGTTGTTACATTTGCGCTCTTTATCACTCAAAAAGTTTTGGTCTTGCTCCTGTTTGAACATTTTTTTTTTAAGTTGATGTCCTTCCATGAAACGGTTGCGATACGTTTTACTTCTTTTAACACACTGGCTTTAACATTCACATTAACATAAACATCAACTTTAGAATCGGCAATATTATAACAGAATTAATAACAAAATTGGGAATAATTTGTTTAAAATGTCCTCTAAGGTAATGAAGAGTGTAACCTTAAGATCTGTAAAATCATTTTCACATTCATATAAGAAAGTATCACAACTACAAATTTTCTTATTTATTTTCAATGTCGAAAATATGTGCAGAACATTGCGTATGCGAGGTGATGTCAATATATCAGTACATATACAAGACTTGATGGTTTTATTGCATTATTAAAATATATAAAATATAAAATCTGTAGGGCACTGGAAAGCTCAAACAAAATTTTATCCATTTCCCCACAAATTTATTACAAAATAATTATTTTAGTACTCGTAAATTTTAATCAAAAATATAAAACTGCTCATACAAAATTACGAAATATTTTATTTGATAAAATAAATAAAGAAATAAATATTTCGAAAAAAATATCTGCAAAGACATGTAAAACAAAATGGAAATAATTGATTTATAAAATGATTTTACGTTTTAGCTGAATAAAAACAGAAAGTGGGCATGCGAACTCTAACAATATAAGATTTATTTTTAAAATTAAATTTATAGATAATAAATAAATCTAATAAATAAAATTCCAAGTTAATTTTTCAAATATTTTTCGTAAGTAGTTTTTAGTAATATTTGAAAAAATGTGAAAATTCAACTGTATGAGAAGTTTTTCAGAATCACTTATTCAATTCTTTTCATTTAATTTAATATAAAAAGAGAAAATATCAAAATGGAAAATTAGTGGACATTGGTTACACAAACACAACAAATCACTTTGATTGATTCTAGTAGAATCAATTGATTCGGACGCATTTTTGTATATTTTTTTTTAAAGAAAAGTAGCACTTCAGGCAGCAATGCCTATTTAGTCAAGTACCGTGCTACATTCTTTAGGAAAGGGATAGAGAAGAGATGAAACAGGTGGTGAAAGGATGGTGAAAGAAGGATAGTCGGAAATTAACTGTCGTATGCCTTCATCGCTGAGCAACCCCACCGACAGTCAATTTTTATTTTTGTAGTGAAAAAGAACCAAGGTCTTCGTTGGGAATCGAACCCACAACCCCCATACTGACAAGCTAGAACACTACCTACTAGCCTACAGGGGCACCTATTATTATTCTTATTCATGAAGCAATCCAAATAAAGCAGTTCCGCATATCTATGCACCACCAATCGGAACAAGTGATAAACGGCATCTTGTACACCAAGTATTTATGTTTTAATACTGCAATTTTGTTAGCTGTCAAGTGATTTATATTACATTTGGTTTGGCATTTCGACATGAATGTTTAGCGATACAAATTTCAATCGATACGATAATAAATATAACTGCTATAATTGAAGTGATGATAATCCTCAAGTGTATGTTGGACAGGTCGAATCTTTGGTTAATACATCTGTAAAAATTATGATGGTCAGAATGTTCCAGTCAATAGTACCGCTATAGGGCCAGGTTTACTAACTTTTTTAATCATCAATTGAACAGTAATTATGTTTAGAAGCCAGACCGCGCAGCATTTCGCACAGCTTGTGCCATAATTAATTTCTTGAAGGAAATGTTTGGTAATCGCATAGTTTCACGTTTCGTATCCGTAAATATGCCTTTACGATTGTCCGATTTAAAGCCACTAGACTATTTTCTATGGAGATACATAAAGTAGCTAGTCTACGCCGATAATACCGAAGCGATTAACTATCTTTCGTCGCGGTATTGCTGATATAAGGCTACAAATATTGGAGAAAGTCATCGAAATTTATACCTTGAGACTACGAGTCAGCCGATGCGATAACATGCCAGTAGTCAAATTTAAATTATAATCCCTTAGAATATCTTTCAAATAAGGTAAATTGCATGTCAATTTAAAAAATTCATATTTATTTTATAACCTTTCAAATTTATATACATACGTCTATAAAAAAAAACACCCTATATATACACTTAACTAGGTACACCCTTTAATGTTTAATTTTTTGTTTTTATTATATGATCCGTTTATTTAAAAGTGGCATAATTTACTTTGTTTTTAAGTCGAGATAATAAAGGGTTTGCGTTTTAACACGTTTAAAAATATGGAAAAATATGGCTAACTTTCGAGAAGACTTACTTGTACTTGTTATCTCATGATACTGATATTTTGATCAGTATAAATAATTTCGTATAAACAACAAAAGTTATCCAATTTTCATTACGGCAAAGTGATTTAAGCCACTTTGAAAACGCCATACTTGGAAAACCTTATATTAATTTTAACCACAAACCCACACACTAACACACACACTATTGCCAAAAAAAAGAAATCCAATGAAGAAAGATGAAGAAAATAACAATATCGATTAAACACTTTTTTCCGTTTTACTTTTTAAGTCTACAATATCCAACCACTGAAATAAATAGAGGTTATGTAACATAATATCGAAAATTTTTTTCAAATACATATAGCTAATTTGAAAAATTTGAATTCAAATATATTAGAAAAAAGCAAAATTTGTTATTATTTTCACCTGTAGTAAATCCCCTGCTTCCTCCTCCTCTTCTGAACTTGTTTCGCCACGTATTTGAGCAGCATGTTGTGCAAAATGTGCTCTAGTGTTTTTGTGCACAAACATCTTTTCTCAGTGTTCTTTTCTTCCCAATTTTTGTAACAATAAAAAAATCAAAAACAATGTTCGTTAAATTTTTAAATATTCTTGTTAATAAATTTTTAATTTTACTATTATTTGTGTAAATTTTACGGAAACAGTTGTTTTCACTTCTGTCAGTAAAAGTTTGAAAATTTTATCTGTGAAAATATTGATCAAATAGCAGAGTAATATTCCATAGTAACCAATTGTTAGGAGCTAAAATATAAAAAAGTTTATGAGACCAAAATCGAGGATAACACATCTGTTGCCGGCTTTTAGCAATTTATTTTCAACAGGTTTTAATTAATAAACTTTGCTACATCTTGTTGCTAAAATTAAAATGACGGGCTAACAACATCAACAGTTTTTTAGGAAAATTTTTAATTTAAAATATGCATAAATATAAATAAATAATTTGATTATTATTTTTATTCGACCTTTTTATTTAAATTAAATATGTACTAATCTTTTAAACGGTCTTTTTAATTAAATTTAATATTTTTTCAATATTTCGCTTTCCTATGGAAAGCTTCTTCGCTTTCCTATGGAAAGCTTCTTCAGGAAATATTGAAAAAATATTAAATTTAATTACTTTTTAATTAAAAGATTAATACATATTTAATTTAAATAAATAATTTTTATTTATAAACTAAAATATTATTGTGAAACCTGTTGCACAGCAGCAACATGGTAGGTAGCGTTTAAAAAATTTCGTGATTATAAAAAAGCTACTTTTCATTGCTATCGTAACTTATAATTTGATAATGAACTGTATTACAAATTATGGTGTTGAATTTTTACTTTTAGCCAATCTTTCATTGAATTTTTTCTTTGTTTATTAGGTAACCTACTTTGTACCCCATAATGGGCCTAATTCTGTAATTTCGTAGAGCTGTTACAGATAATCAAATTACACAA
Source organism: Trichopoda pennipes (assembly GCA_030448955.1). Lineage (NCBI taxonomy): Eukaryota > Metazoa > Arthropoda > Insecta > Diptera > Tachinidae > Trichopoda > Trichopoda pennipes. Next base: position 6,367,890 of record JASKUP010000012.1, on the reverse strand, counting down.
AGCAATTGCGTAAAGAGGGATTACTGACGAATAAAAAGCATAAATTAAAAAATTTTAATTCTTTAAATAATGCCTAATTTTTATTGGAAAATAAAATTTCATTAACAAAGGAACAACTGAGTCTGAGAAATGTAACACTACGAAAGAAAAATTATGTTCAAGTGCGGTGAAAATGAAGTGTTTGTAAAATATACGCTTTAGAAAAGTAAAATTAATTTCCACTGACGCGGTTTTAAAATATCTACCCGACGATATATTTAAGAAAAATATGAACAAGTCTTAATCGTGACAACAGCGCGCTCTGGGGTATCTTTTTCTGTCCAAAATTATGATATAGAACCAGTGTGATTTATGTGAATTCCGGAAATAAATGTAACAGGCGTCAGACGTGAGTGCAGTTAGACGGAAAGTTTACGTTTAAAAATGTTGAGTTTATAGAAGCAAAAGTCCCCCGTTCAAATATATGTAGGTACATATAAATATGTACATAAAAACTTAAACATTGCGGAATAAAAATTCACTTCGACAAAAATACTTTTTGGATGTAAAGGAAGTTTTTGCAGAAGTATAAAAATTTTAAATGGAATAAAATAAAGACGATTACTTAGTTCTTCATTTGTGATATCGGCAATAAAGCGGCGAATGTTGTCCTCAAGTGATCAATCGTTTCGAAAAATAGTCGAGTGGCATTAATTCGTACGATCTTGGAGGCAAATTGACTATGCGGTTACCAAACGTTTTCTTCAACAAATAAAATAAAAATAAAAACAAATAAATAAATTGTGCCACGAGCGGTATGAGATATTGCGCCGCCTTTTTGAAGCTCCCGCTACTGCAAATCATGCTTGATCGATTGATAAAGGAAAAATTCAGTAGTCACGACTCTATAGCGAACACAATTAACATTAATAGTCTGAGCAACATGGTGGATTGCACCGGTTCATAAATTACACAAAACAATCAGTTTTTTAGGATTTAATAGTGTCTTAACATACGTTTAAAGATTAACATAACTCCATATACGCCAGTTTTGTTTATTGGCGCATACATTCAAACAAAAGCGAGCTTTATCGGTAAACAAAATTTGCTTACGAAAATTCAACGATCAACGGTAATCTTATTTCGGGCCCAATTTCCAGAATTTGAAGGCGTTATTGAGTCTTCAAGCTATTTAAGTTAAAATGCCAAAACAAACTAAACATAAATCACTTGACAGCTGAAAAAATGGCCTTCAGTTAAAAAGTGTTGCCAACTCAAAGTCCTAAACCTCTATAAAAATATCCGATAAAAAAAACACATTTTAATATGTAATACAAATGTATATGTCTCAACCAATTATATTTATTAAACTACGAATAATCATAAAATGTTGTATATTAATTCAGTAGTTACATATTTAAAGGATTAAATTCATCAGTGGATAATATGTTTATTGAAAGTTGATCACTTACACCAAAAACGTATATTTCTGTTTTTCGAAAAGTAACAATTGTATGTTTTTATTAACATTTTTCCGTTTTTTTTTTTTGGTTTTTGGAAAGCCAGCTTTATTATTTTTTGTTTTATTGTTATTGAACTCACACACAAGAAATTTTGTATCGTGTATGGGCCATTCCATTCCAAGTCAAATAACGTTCCTTTTATTTTTTCGATAAAATAGACTAAAAATAGAAAATATGAGAAGGAGCTATAGACAATAAATAATAGATATTAAAGGATATTCTTAACAAACATTAGAGCACCCTTTAATTTTGATTTTACTTTTTTGCCTATTACGGTACACAAAGACACACTGTTCAGCGGCCTTTGCTGCCTAAGGTGCGCTAAATTAATTGATAAGCGATAACTGGTATTTCAAAGAATAGTAATGGTTGTGTTGGTTTATGAAACCAAAGGAACTGAGCCGGCTAAAACTTAATGGCATCTCTTAAATCTTTTCTTGATGATTGTTCTCAAAAGAAATGTAATTAAATAAATACATAAAAATCTTTTAAACCTTAAAAATTCTAAATTTTGATCAATTACATTTTTCGAAGCATGTAATTAAACCTCTTTAATTAAACCTCTGCCTGTGGTTAAGTTTGATAGTCTAATTCGATTTTCGACAAAATCGGTTTGGCAATATTCAAGTGCAATTTTTCGTAACATAATATGCGAACAATAACAGCACGTCTCTAATAAAACTACAAAACTATAAAACCATAAATTTATGACAAACAATAACAACATTATTGTATTCCACATGTTGGTTTGTTTATATTTATTTCACTACGATATGGCCGGCGATAAAAACAGGTAACATTGAGCCCAAATAAATAAACAAGCCCAACAGGTTAAAGAATAAAAATAAAAACAAACTCTTGCTGAATTGTTAAAACACAACCAAGCAACAATTTTATCCCAATAACAGTTACACCTAATTTGCAAACATTGTCATGGTATTTAATGTGACTATGTCATTCTCAAGGGTCATTAGCATTAAGTAAAACCCTTTCGAAAAGTTCATTGACTTTTAGGCAAATTGTGGTGCAGGTAATGAAATAACGGATGAATGAACAAAATGCAACAGATGATAAGTAAACAAAAAAGTAAAACACACATTTATAAATAGACTCTAGGGCAACTAGAAAATGTTAAACATTCATTATATAAAAGTTCAAGGACATTAAAAGATTTTGATGATATTATGTAGGCCAAAATGCTAGACAGTTTAAGGATATATGTATTCAAAATACACATCAATCTTAAGAAGATTTTTAAATGCGATTGTTAAATTGATAAATTATTTCCACTCATAACAAAGAGTGTTTATCTGACGAATATAGTTTGATAGTTAATTTATAAAAATATTGTTATTTATTTAAACATCTTATAAATCTAAATTACGAAAAACTCAAAAAATCAGCATGGTAACTTCCCAATTAATTTTAAGTTGTGACCCTTTTGTATTTAGGGTGCGATATGTTCATATGTATGTATGTCAAATTGTGCTTTTATAGTCCAAATTTTATTTTTAAAAATAAAAAAGACTTATGTATGTGTGCTGGTAAGCAAAATGTAAATTGGAAAAACTAATTACAAAGTGATTTAATTAAGAAAATTTATTACCAGATTTTACTACTTTCATGTTATTTCCATACAATTTTTATTAATATTCAAATATTTCTTTAAATTTTCTTGTTTGTCCAACACTGGACGGGAAAAAAGGTCGGGAGTATGAACCGTTATGTTAATTAATGTTTAATGAGTATAGAAAAAAAAAAAAACACTGAAGATGGCACATAGCCGAAACCGGTCTGTTTTGAAACTAAATTTGTCGCGGGATGAGGTAAAATCATACCCAATTAATTAATGTTTATTATTTGGACTTAATGTATGTTTTGAATGTTGAATCCAAATCTGTTCACAATTTTTTTCTATCACGTCTAGTTTTTGAAATATCGTTTTTTCAATAAAGCCCTGATATCAGAACATTAAATACGTATTTATACTTGTGAGAACAAAGGTTAGCAAAAAGCCGGGATTAAAAACTTTGTGATTTTAATTGGCTTAAGCGTGCTGAATCTAAATCTACCACTTCTTATTTACATAACATACTGATATTAAAATATTTAATACATATTTATTATGACAAAAGTAAATAATCTTACACTGAAACGACTTATATTTTTTGTTAGATCGCTTTCTTTTATAAGTGTTATGCTGCTGTTTCACGATTGATTTCGCACCAGAAATCAGCAAACATTTCCGGGGAGCACTTGCCGTTTATATCATTTTTCCATATGCGTAATATTTTGGAGTCTTTCACCATGTTAATCAGATATCGCAGCAAGATTTTCTGAAAAAAAATCTAAATACGAATGTAAATAGTAAATTTTTAATGACATATTGCATCCGAGTTGGTTGTAGGTATGTAAAAAGAAGTTTTTGCACCAGCTCTTTGAAATTCGTAGCTCTTTTATTTCCAAGAAAGCTGTAAGATATAAAAGGTGATTTTTAAGCTAGATAGAACTTTAAATTGTAAAAAGTAACACAAAAAATGAAATTTTAATGAAACATTTTTTTTTTATTTGTTTCAGTATACTCTGACAAATCATCATGAATAGACTCTCGCTTGAACAACGCTACGAAATTATCCAAATTTACTTTGAAAATCAGTCATCGATTTGCGCAACTTATAGACGACTTCGTCATTTTTATGGCGTACATAATCGTGCATCTGAACAAGCCATTCGTCGAACTGTCAATAGATTTCGTACCACATACTCTCTAGAGGATGCAATAACACCAACACGTCGAAGGAATGTGCGTACTGAAGAGAATATCGCCTCTGTAAACAAAAGTGTGGAAGAAGATCCAAATTTATCAATTCGTCGTCGGTCGCAGGAATTGGGGCTCTGTCCGTCCACTACGTGGAAAATTTTGCGCAAAGATCTCGGCTTACACCCGTATAAGATCCAGCTGGTGCAGGAATTGAAGCCACGAGACCATTATATGCGTCGTTCTTTCGCCGATTGGGCTCTAGAGCAGTTGGCAACTGACCCGTTGTTTTATCGCAAAATTGTGTTCAGCGATGAGGCGCATTTTTGGCTTAACGGGTTTGTTAATAAGCAAAATTGCCGCATATGGAGTGAGACCAATCCACAACAGACCCTACAGACTCCATTGCATCCAGAAAAATGCACCGTTTGGTGTGGTTTTCACGCTGGTGGCATCATCGGACCTTATTTCTTCAAAAATGAGGCCGGAGCTCGCGTTACGGTCAATGGAGATCGTTACCGCACCATGATCAATGATTTTTTGTTTGAAAATATGGATGACATTGATCCGGACGAGATGTGGTTTCAACAGGATGGCGCTACGTGCCATACAGCGAACGCAACCATCGACTTATTGAAATCAAAATTTGGCGATAAGTTGATTTCGAGAAATGGACCTGTCAATTGGCCTCACGTGGGGCTACGTGAAGTCACTGGTTTATGCTGATAAACCAGCAACAATTGACGCCTTGGAAGACAGCATTGTTCGGGTTATTCGTGACATACGCCCAGCAGTGCTCGAAAAAGTAGCCCAAAATTGGACGTCCAGAATGCGCTTCGTCAAGAACAGCCGCGGTGCCCATATGCCCGAAATCATTTTCAAATGTTAATGTCACGTATTGATCCTTCGAATAAAAAAGAAATTTTGATTACAATTTAATTTTTTGTGTTATTTTTTACAATTTCAAGTTCTATCGGGCTTAAAAAAACACCCTTTACTTACGACAGCTTCCAATGTTCTCCTTTCTTTACCGACCAACTTGGATATGAATAATTGGTTTTTAAAGATTTCTCTTATTTGGTGGCCAACAAATATGTCTCCCTTCAATTAGGCCTCACCCGTGGCAATATACTTTTCAGGTGTTTAAACGTCTCTCCATCTATATTCATAGATTTTATCAAAATTTTTATTAAGCCTAATTTGATATGTAAAAATATTTGCTGTTTGTCTACAATGTTTTTTTTCGTGAAATCTCTAGTGATTTTAAGAGCCAATTTTATTGTTGTGCTCTGCCGTCCCACTTATATAAAAAGCAACAGTATTTTATGGATCCTGCTTGTAATCCCGCTAGTATTTTAAATCGAAATCTGCACATAAATTCCCCAAGTAGTAGTTGTACTGAATTCTATGGAGTAATAATTTTACGTTTTCGTATGTCCTTTTACAACATGAGCTAATGGTACGGATGGATATTAATATCCATTATGTAGCTACACTGCTTTCAGTGTACGTGATACGCGAAAACTGAAAGCGAATTTGAAGTTAGCGGGTATTATGATACGTTTGTGAAATTACTATATTCCAGATATTTATGTGGAGGGACCAAGTTTTTTGCAGGCCAGTGTAGTTAATAGCAAAACTTTACAGTTTTCAAACTTTTCGAATGTTTCTTTAAAAAATAGGTAAATTTTTTAAACTCCAAACAGTGGCAATTTTCTGAATTTATGGTAATATTTCCGAAAGTGTATAAGCCCAGATCACACTCTGGTATTTATATGTGCTATACAGACGACGCTGGGTGGATTTGAAGTGTTTTTCAAGTCCATACATTTTAGCGATTATAACTTATGCTCTTAGCAATAATATCGCAAAAAAGTAGAAAGAAATTGGAATACTATGAAACTCAGGATCTGGAGAGAAGTCTTTACAACGTTTTTGCAATCCTGATAGCACAAAATTAAGCTATTGCTCTTTTAATATGCATATTTATCTATGTAGATGTAAGATGACTACAGAAGACAATGAATCGTGTGGGGCATCACATCACAGACAATCTATATATATACGCTTTAGATGTGCTTTAATTTTATAGAAATAGCAAACGGAATGACAATTACTGATACACATTTTCTCTTTTTGGTGAAGGTTAGAACAACAAAAACCGAAAACTTTTTCTTTAAATTTAGAAATTTCGCAAAGTTTAATACTTTTTTCCGGCTTTATTGACTCAAACGAAATATGAGTTATAAATAGGTACATACTTATCAAAAAGGCTTAGATGCTTTGTGTTTTGTCAAAACTTCCACCTGAAAGGGAGAATAGTTGCAGAAAACAGCATTTCATACAGCTAAACATATATAAAGCCTTATCTACAAGATGTAACATACTGTGCTTGATTTCGAAACGTGGTTATGTAGAAAATAAAAAGGGTTATACGTAAAATAATGTATAATAATCTCGTGTAGATTAACCTAATAGTAAGCACTGTTTCTAAATTGTTTAATTATGAAATTACTCTCGGTTTTATTAATTCATTAAAGGCCGCAAACTAATATTACTTTTTCAATGCTGTGCACAATAAGGTAGTATGATAAACTATTACTGCTGCAACGAAAGCACGGAATTATCACCGGAATCAACTTGTAACAGATAGGTCTTCATAGGAATGCATATCAGATTAGTCAAAGGCCCCACCGTTAAATACGTGAAATATTAGCAGAAAACACGTATACATACATCGATTTAAGATGTTTCTATAATTTAAAAAATTTTTTTGTATAATTGTCGATGAGTCTAATTTGTTTAATTTGAGATAAATATAATTGAGTTTGGTTTGTAAAAATATTAGGTTGAACCGAAAAGCTCGTTAAGTTGAAAGTAAAAATCTAACTATGTATATAAAACAAAAGATTTAAAGAATAAGCTGATTTAAATTATCAACAGCAACGACCCACGTTTTTTCTATCTGGCAACACACAAGAATGCACTAGCAACTCTGTCTTAATTGTTAATTGAAGCAATCGATTTTTATACTGAACTATTCGCTCATCTCTAATAGAGTGAAAATTTTGTATATAATTTTTCCTCAAAAATAATATATCTGTATTAATTATTCAATGCTTAAAGAAATGCAAAAATGTCTGACGATGAAATTATGTCGTTAGGACAATATAAAATCAAAACTTCCACCGCGTGGACTTCAGGGAACCGTCCACAACAAGGGCGAGAAGTTAACAATAGCGACTACGATGAAATTTTTGGAGAACATATGGAAAACTATAGTGTGGAAACGACAGCTTTACATCGTAAGCTTCAAAGTAAAATGGAAGCATTGCGTATATTACGCAAAGAATTAGAAAAATTTCGCACAGAACGTGATCAGTTTAAATTAATGGCTGAAACATTGCAGTTGCGTTATGCAGCCTTGAGACGCAATAGTTTCTCAGATATGGGTGGTTTTACCAGCGATACTAGTGCAGTGACTGGCAGCAATAGTAAAACAATTGTAGCCAAAATTTTACACGAAAGCAGAGAACGTAATATTAAACTTAGTACTGAAGTAGAAGCACTGAAACAGAAACTGTCTGAGGTTCAGGGCGATATTGAAGTTTTACGGGGATCTCAGAAGAGTCCCTCTGACATTGTTAAACAAAAGACAAAAGTTTATATTAAAAATGAGCCAACATTAGACGATTGTAGTAAAGAAGTAATTTCACAATGGAAGCAGGAACGCTCAAATTTTATTTGTCATTTAGAACAATTAAAGAAGAAGGTGTGTGTGTGTAAAACAGCAACATAAAGAACATATAAATGTTTCATATTTCTTTATACATATTCTATTAGAATGCTCAATTGGCTTTCGACCTAAAAGCAGTTATTGATGAAAAAGAGGAACTAACAAATGAACGTGATGCATATAAGTGTAAGTCTCACCGTTTGAATCATGAACTACTAGTTGCCTTAAGGGCAAAAGATACGAATCCAAAGGTAAGCTGATAAAATTAATAAAATAGATGCATCAGCTTTTGTGAAAATGCTGTCGCCTTTCAGTTCCTGGATATAGATAGTATCATTTTGGAGAACAAGTACCTGAATGAACGTTTGAAAAATATAGAAAATGAAGTAGAATTAACCAAACACTCACTAAGCAAATACAAGGTAAGTACGTATATTTAAAAAATTCTTTATTTAACAAGTAATATATTTTTAACAATAACTAACTTCGTATATCATGTAATAAATCGCTTACCATACGAGTTTATTTCAATACAAACCCTTGTTCAATTAAAGACAATGTTGGAATCAAAACGTAAAAAAGGTATTATAAAATTAGGTGGACAGACCCCAATCAATTTCGATGAAAATATATTGCCCCATAAACAAGGTAATGAATCATAAAAAAGTTTCGATTTTTTAGTTTTCTTCAATTTTGTTTCAGTTTTATTTGTTTTGACAGGCAATATTTTGAGTTAAAATCTTTGGGATTACGGCAAAACGTAATTAGGTTTTAGAAATTGAAAAAAATATCCACTTCAATTTTTATCCAAAGAATAACTAGAATTAAAATAACCTTAACCTGAAAATAGCATGCTTATAAATTTTAAACTATTTCACATTTCATTTATCCCATTTATATGTTTTAAAGTTTGTATGTAATGGTGTGTACAATTTTTTTTTCTATGGTTTTTATACACTTCACACATAAGAAAGGTAATGTAAAAAATATTCCTTTAATATTTATCAATTTTGGTATAAGGGACTATATGAATTTTTTACATTAAATAAACTGATTTAGTCTTGTGCTTTTCTTTTCAAGACTAGTTTCCCCAAAAACTGAACAGCACGGACAATATGCCCTGTACAAATTTCTGAATTGTAGATATTTTTTACAATATTAAATCTGTTTTTAAAGGGTTATATAATAAAAAGTAAAAATTGTTAGTTTAACCAAAACCACTATTTTGCTTTTAGTTGTTTTTAACAACAACCAAATAATTTTGGTTACGAACTCGATTGTAATCTAGTGACTGAAATTGACAAGTAAAAGTTGCCAGTTAATTTTATTCCTACGCAGATTTTTTACAGTCCAAAATCAATACCATCTTAAATTTAGGCATAGTCATTTCTTAATAAATTGAAAATAAATCTGTTTTGCACTATTCTGTAAATTATTGGCACCAATAATTGAGAGAGCAATGCTACATAATATACTATATAAAGTGAATACTACCATTGCATACTATCTCCCTCCATACTTGTATATTGGCAAACTCTTTTAATTTTAGCCTGTCTGTGGTTAGATTTTTTGAAAACAATTCTTTTAACAATGTTTGCCTAAACAAATATTTTATTTTTATTTTTTTTCTTTAATTTAAAACTGATAACAAATAAGCAAAACTGCATCTAATATGTTTGCATTTTTTTTTTATTTTATAACCCATTTATTTTAGTTAAAAATCTTCTGGAAAGTGGAATTGATTTACCAACAAAAACTGAAACTATACATGATCTGAAATCGTTGTGTTTGACATTATTAGATAATCTTAATGATAAAAACTTGGCGCTTAATCATCAAAAAAAGACCAACAAGTACGTATGCATATAAATAACAGTGACCAACAAAGATTTTGTCCTAGAAATTAAGACTTAAGTTTCCTTCTAATTTCGAATTTGCGTTTAGATTCTTTCTATTTCGTTTAGTTTCCTTCGGGCATCTGCTATAACAAAAGTAGTTATTTTTATTTATATACCGTGAATAAGTGAAAATGAAAATTTCCTGGCAAAACATGGTCCCATGTGCCATACCAACCAATCTGTTTAAATTTGCACTACATTAGTATGTGACCTAAAATGTTTGTTTTTTTTTTTTAAAGACGGTTTGAGAATTTTGTTGTTGGCAGGAAATTTCAGCTTTTTACATTGTTATCGTTATCATTGTAATCGATGTGTGCCGAAAAATACTTTCAAGGCTCAAAGGAGCAATATTCCTTTTTCGAAACTTTATTTTGCTTATCCTTTGGGTGAACAGTATAAGGAATGAGGGCCTCATATAATGTTTTCCACCTATTTAAGGCTTCTCACTAGTTGGGCTGAGGAAAACTGCCATGTGAAGGTAGCCGTCCATGTGATTTGGAGGAATAATTTTTCAAACTGTTAATTTTGGTAAAAAAAAATTAAAGAAATTTATCGAAGTCACACACACACAGTAAATCTAACAATTTGGAATCAGTGATACGACCAGTAACTCTTCAGTAAATAATTAAAAATGTGAAAATTAGAAGAAGCCAAATTTTAGCGAGTAAATCTTATGGACCTCATTTTAAAACGTAGGATTGTTTGAACAATTTTATTTGGGTACGGTTTTCCGTCGACCCTCGTCAAATTTGGTTTGTGAACAAACTGGTTTCGGCTGTTTGCCATCTTCAGTGTTCTGTTGGTACTAGTTGTGTTCTATTGTCAGCTGTGTTTATATAGTTTGTCTTGTTCGTGTTTCCCTTCGTGTTATTGCGTTCGTCACTTTCTCTCTTTCTTGCCTGTATCTCTCTCTCCTTTTTCGTTTGTCCCTTTCCGTCTAATTTGTCGCTCCCTTTTCCATCCGTCCTCCCTCCTAACTAAATCCTTTTACGATCATACTTGTTGTCCATTTGTGTTGATGCGTGAACCCATTGGGCCCGTAGTGTTGGCCATTGTATGCCCATACTCCAGGTCTAAGATGTCTTTTAGTATTGTTTTTATATATTTTGAAAGTTTGTAGCCTGGTGCAGACCTTTAATTAATCATCGGTCTTATCGGTGTGTTCGGTCTGTGTATCCCCGGTAGTGCCATCATAGATGGTGCGGATGAATTCACCATTGCCAATGTGTGCGATATGTCTGGTTTCATCATCCCTGTTGCCCTTTCTATTATCCCCCTAATCTCCGTTTGGTATTCTCCCGTAGGATCTTTACCAATTCTCCTGCACCTAGAGTCCTTTATTAACTGTTCCGTCTTTTCGATGTAGTCATGTTTGCCGATGAGCACCGTTGTGCTTCCCTTGTCCGCTTCTGTGACTAAGATGTTGTTCGCTTCCAGTTTACGTTTTAGTTTCCTAATTGTATTGTGCTCTCCGTTTAAGTGTTTGTAGACTTGGCCTCCTTCTCTATTATTTGTTTGCAGATGTGCCTGGCTTGCTCCTGTTCTTCGTTTGGGATCATCGCTATTGCGACTTATGTGTCTACAATGGTTTGCTCTATTTCCTTTTTCTTGTTGTTTTCCGTGATGTTGTGTTCTAATCCCTTTTCCAATAATTGAGCCTCTTGCCCGCTGATGGTGACCTCTGTTAGATTCAAAAATCTAGGGTGGAAATTGTTGTTTTTGCGCGTCTTGTTGTTCGTTGAATGTGTTAGTGTCTCGAGTTTCCTGTTTAAAGTTGCGTATTTTTGTTCTATTGTTTTCGCGTTTTCGATGCGAGGCATTGTTTGTTGAACCAAATATTTGCCCCTGTTGTCATAACTTTTAATTGTCGTCGTTTGTAAATTGTTATCAGTCCAATTATGTCCAAATTGTAGGCCTGACAGGCATTTTCTAAGCACATATTGTTTAAACAGCCTATTCAGCGGTTTTAATTTGAAAACAACGCGGTGTATAATCTTAGGATAAACTGCCATCGATACCATTAACTTGAAATTAAGGAATCTAACCAGAATAATAGTAAATACAAAAAATAAAAGTGAACATATCTTTTTCTACCTCTATACATATGTATAACTAGGCCCTTTTAAAATTTTGTGATAGCCAAAAAAAATGGTTCTGATTTTAGTTATTTAAAGCAAAAAGTTTCCCAAATCAGCGACACATAGATAACAAAAGGAATTTTTATTAACAGCAATTTAGTTCAAGGATAAATGGCGTGCTGAACGCATTTTAAAATGTATTTAAACATTTTTTAGAAAATATCAGGGTTGGAAATTATCGTCATCTAGTAGTTAATCTAGTTAAATTGTACCCAAAACTGAGCTGTTTTATGTCTTTAAAAATTAGTTCCCTCGACACAATTTTTTAATTAAATAATTTCATGTGGTTATCCTGAGGAAACTAAACGTGAAAATGTCTGGACCCAGATTTGGAATTAAACGAAATATCTTACGGGTCAGCTACAACATATCTGACACAAAAAATATTTCTTTGTTGAGCAATGGAATTAAAAAAATTCATTTAGAATACGTTTTCCTAAAGATTTGAATTATTTTTAGAATATTGGCCACAAAAATAGCAGAATTAGAGCTAAGAATGAAAGCTTTGGCAGGTATTGAAGCAAGTGATGATGATAAAGGTTTTTCAGCATCTGAATTTCTCTTGAAAGGCTACTGTCCCTCATTGGTGGATACAAATTCAAACTCGACCCAAGAAGAAAAAGAAAAGAGTTTAAAACCTAAGATAGTGTCTGCATATACCAGTTCAACTTTCAGAAGTACAACATCTTGCGGTGAGAGTCAAGTAACAGAAGATTCTGGTACGATGTCTTCGGAAAATGAAGATCCTGTAAAAATGCCAACTGCTGGCAACTCAGATGATTGTATGTCTTCTTTGTCAACTGAATCAGGACGCAGCATTCTATCGTCGGAATATGATTTAACAAATAATGAAGTGCCTCCATTGAATTTAAATGATTTTACTGAGGCAGCTCTCTTTATCTACAAAACACCCTCCACTACTTCAGGTTCGGCAGGTGGCAAAACACAACGCCAAGACTCTTCAAAATCTCTTGTAGTACCAAGTTCAATAGTACGTGAAAGAAACGACGATTTAAAGGATTTGCCTCCAGAATTAGCAGCATTGGTGCAAAAAGCTTTACACGAATTGGATTTAAGAGATTTTGATGAAGTTGTTGGGGGTATTTGTGAAGATATGGCCGTAGAAGCCAAAGAAGATGTTGCTATCAACAATATTTTAGAAGATGGCAAAAATCTTTTAGATGAAGAATTTAATAGTGAAGATGGAGCTATTGGTGGTGCCTGTACGAATTTAATTGAAGCTAATTAATTATAAATATCAAAATCTTAACTCTGCTATACACTTCACTTTATCTAAGTATATTTTCGTTTTATTTATTATAAGTCCATATCAACGATAGATAGTTTTTTTTAGTCATACAATACGAAAATCATATGACAAAATAACCCTTACCCTCAAAAAATCAACTATATATTTTCTAGTCACTGTTTTATGAACAAAAAAAATTTATAAAGATATATATAAAAATAAAAACTAAACAATATTTAACTGCCGCCCTCATATTTATACTCTATACAAACCAAAGTTATATCAAATTCATAAAAACGTACCTTTTTTAAATATAATACCAAAGATATCTGAAGTTTCAAAAATTGAATTGCTACAAAACAATACTTTACACAGGCCTGCACATTGTTATTAATCAATACTATAATCACATTTTATTTTTTGTATCATTCTTATAATAAATGCTTAAAGCCAGAACTAATCGAAATTAAAAATTGTTAAAAACAACATCAAACTAAAATTAATTTTTATTTATGGATTAGTTCGATTAGTTCTACGTTCAAATACAAAAGGATAATAGTAAAATAATTCCAAAAGCTTAAAATATTCGTATTGATACATTGTTAAATTGATTAAAAATTTAAAAAGACTTAAATAAAGCTATAAACGATGAATTAAAATTTGTTTCTTTTTGTTCTCGGTAAGAAATTGTAACCAATAATAAATAGATTTAAGAAGAAAGTTTTTTAAAAATTCTGTTAAAATACTTTTCTTTATTCTCTTGTAATATTTACATTCATTCGAACTAAGAGCAAGTTTTTTTGCGAAAATTCGTTTTTAATTATCGGAAATAATATCTTTTATTATCTGTGTTTAAAATACATATAAAGGGTGTTTTTCATGTAGATGTAGAATTTTTAGGTGGCAACACAACTGGCGACTATTTTGTCAGCTTTTGTTTAGTTTGTCGTTTTAATATGACTGACGACTGATTAAGGCGTCCAAAACATTTTTAAAAATTTATCGATGAAGCTCGCTTTTTTTTTAATGCATACGTCAATAAGCAAAGCTGCCGTATTTGGAGTGATGATAATCCTCAAATATATCCTGAAACGCCGTTACATCCAGAAAAACTAACTATTTGGTTGCTTTATAGGCTGGTGAAATCATTGGTACGTACTTCTTTAAAAACGATGCTGGCCGGAACGTTGCAGTCAATAGTGAAGAACCATGATGTACAAAAACTGTGGTTTCAAAAAGGCGGCACAACATATTATACAGCTCGTGACACAAATGATTTATTGAAAGAAACATTTGGTAACCGCATATTTTCACATTTCGGACCAGTGAACTATCCTCTACGATCTTGCGATTTAACGCCGGTAGTCTATTTTCTGCATAGAGTCTACGCGACTTGTGTAGAATCATCCAATAGCTTAAGACCAATATATAAGAATAAGTGATAATGCTGGGATCCAAAATTCTAATATTGTTGAAGGAAGGAACATTCAGTTCAAAACAAGCAATGAACGCCATTTGAAAGATTTTATTTTTAAAATACAATAAAATTCCAAGTTATGGAGCAGCAGCGTACATCTTTCTTTTTAGAAGAAAATTTTTCGACTCTGAAGAAGACGGAGGTGTATTTGGAAATAGCCCATGTACTTTAATGTTCTATTGCAATTGTTTTAAATGTAATTCTACCAAACAATGAATTCTTGCGACATTGTGGAAAAAGCAATGAAGAAATCAATTGACTTTGGTAACCCATACGATTTGAAATTCGAAACATCTTGCGTATTGCTGAACACCACTCATGTGATATTAAAGTCCGTCGAAAATTTTAATTGAAATGAGATTGGCAGAAAATGGAAGCACACAAGGTACAAGTTGTTCAAATGATAATATAGATTACCTCCTGCTTTCCTTTAGGGTGATCTCCCTACCGTTAGTGCGTTAAATTAAAAAGATCTTTAAATAAAACTGTAAAGTCCAAAAAATGTATGTGTATCTGTGCCTGAGTATTTTATAGATTTACAATAAATAAGGAAGTTGAGAAAAAGAATCTTGTCATCCCAATAAAAATATCGCACTTAATCTGAAATTAAAAAAGGAAAGAAATAAAAACCAAAAAAGGCTTAAGGCTTATTTTATATAACTTTCTTTGTTAAGGAAAATGGAAAATTTTAGTTTGATGATTAAATGCCTAAATGAGAAATAAAAGATTAAAGTAGAAACGGAAAAAAGTAAAATTCTTGTATGATAATAATAAATATTTAGTTAAAAAATGTAGTCGGTAGTCGGTATTAAAATTTGAATAATCAGTTACTGTAAATACCAATTTAATAGTTTAAAATTTCCTAAGTTTAAAGTTAATAAAAAATTGTTGGTGGTATTTTTATCACATAATTTTATTTAAAATGTATGACTAATTTTAAATTAAATAAAAATGAATATATATATATATATATATATATATATATATATATATATATATATATCGATTAGTTTCGTTAGGAGTTTCATGTATTAATTTGCTTTAAGGAACAATAAAATACAGTGTCTCACAAAAATTTTATAAATTTTCCATGCCATCACAGAATTAATACAATTTATAAGATTTTGATAATAAATTAAATATTCAGTCGTAATTTTATTGCTTTCTTTAGCGCAATCATAATTATTAACGAACTTCATCCATACTGCACACAATAGTTCATTATGTAAAAATGATCCTTAGCAAAGTTATCAATTTTAATACGATTCGATAACAGAGAAATAGCAAGAAAATATCTATCAAAATTTTAAACTGTCACACAAAATTCATGGCTTTTGTGTGATTGTACAGAAAAAAATACGTCACTTGTTTTATATTGTGATATAGGTTATTCAATTTTTATTTTTCCTAATGCCATATCTCATTAAAGGTCGTATTTCACTATCAGATTTAGTCGTTAGATAGTATGATGAATTTTTAATAGATCTGTCCGGTCTACTAATATAAAGGAAATTTTTTTTAATAATAATTTCTGTTCTTATTGGCCTAATTTTCACGAACGTTGCTCTGGATTAATTTTCGATTTTGAGATAATCAATTTATCCTGTTAGTGTTTTTTTTAATCCTTTAGCATAATTTTAATTCCAACTTATTTTTAAAATTTTTTTTTATATTTTTTAGTAATTCCCGTTCGATCATTTTAAGTTGCATTTTTAACTTCACATGATTTGCGATTTTTCTGTGTAGAACAAAGTCATACAATTGCGTAGAATAGGAGAATCAAGCCCCTAGGCATAGCCTTAGTACTATAACTTATAAACCGGTTGATTATTTTCTTCAAAATAGATTGTTGATACTTTAACAATTGTTTCAATAGTTGAAAAATTGTTAAAGTATTACTATTAGTTTAGTTTATCAGTTGATTTACTATTCTACACAATCCTATGAGCCTGTCAAAACAAAATCTAATTGAGTTTTTGTCCTGCAAAAACAATCGAAAATTATATGTGGTTAAAAATACAATTCTGATCGAACAGAAATTATTAAAAAAAAAAAAATTTTTTAATTTTCAAAAATAAATTGAAATTACAATTATGCTAAAAGATAAAAAAAATTGATTATCTCAAAATCGAAAATTAATTCAGAGCAGTGTTTGTAAAAATTAGGCCAATAAGAAGAATTTCGCACTATAAATATTTGAACTTTGTTTTATTATTTAGTATTTTATAAAGTTTTGAGAGTATAATTGGCACGAGTTGTAGGAAACGGATTTAAGGATTTTTTTTTAAATTCTGGTGATGTGAAAACTTAAAAACTTATGTGAGGCAGTGTATGTTTAGGTTGTTTTTAATTTAAAATTTAACAATGAGTTTTCGTTAATTCGTAGTTAGTTATTGTTTTATTATACATATTTGTATTATTTTGAGATGCCATAGAGGTTACAAGCCTTTCGTTTTTTAATTTTATTTTAAGTATATATAATTTTTTAGAATTTAATATTTTAAAAGCTCTCATTATTACATTTTTTTATATTGCTACAGAACACAGCCTTAAATTTAAATAGTTTGAAAATTATATTTTGTTTAAAAAACTCTTAAACATAAAAGAAAAAAATATATATTAAACCAAAAACGATTTTAAAATATATTTACCTAATAATTAAAAGAAATTATTAACTTTAATGTTTTGCGAGCATTTAAAAAAATATTTGATTTATATAACATGCTTTATTAAATATAATTATTTCATTAATCAGTTTTTTTTTGTTTTAAATCAGTAAAACCCAGTAAAAAGTTGTGCAAGATGAGAAATACATTTATGATTTGGTAAAAATATTTTTATTAGAATGCATTATTTATTAAAGATTTTTAAAATTTTAATTTAAAGGCACAAAACTTTAGCAATGTTTTATAAAAAAGACTTTTAGTTGTTTATTAAACAGTTAGTAAGCTAGTTAATTCCGTTATATTAAAAAAAACGCAAGTATACCTCAGTATATACACGCAGTGTTGGAAAGAAAGCAGTATTCTCAGTTAACGTTCTGTTTAAAGAACAAATACTATACGTTAGTACACAAGTACGTTAGTGTTCGTGAACAGATCTTACGAAAACTAAGTTTTAGTGATCTCTTTAGTAAACACTAAAAATCAGCAATTAAATCTGCGCTAAAGACTTAAAACTTATTGTATTGAAGATCAATTCTCAAAAAAGGCCGCTACAATTCTCAATCATTTTATAGGGTGTCGTTTTAGCGTACACATACAGAAACAGAAAAGTAGCTAAGTACATAGCTCCCTTTAAGTTACTTGATTTAAGCTTGATTTTTAATATCTTTGCGGATTGTTCATCAGCTTTCTGTAAACATTTTGCAATAGAATTAACTATTTTGAGTTTACCTGCATTGTATGCACTATGTAATGGATGTCCAACACGTATAGTTCGAGGTATAGGTACGCTTTTAGCAGCAGTACATAATTCTACAGCACGCTCAATGGTTACAGGTTTCGTAGCTTTTAAACGATCTTTCAATATAATTGTACTCCGTACAGGCAGCAAACGTAAACCATTGCAATACACAAAAGGATGCCTTTTATTACCTTCGTTAATTTTTAATATCTTTGCGGATATTAAAGTAATTAGTAATAAACATAATTATTTTGAACAATGTAATATACGTTTAATACCATGATTTACTATCCTGCTCCTAAAAATCTAAAGCTTTTGTGTACATAGGCTCTATCCTCTCAAAGAAAAAGTAAAGAAAATGCAACCGTGATTATATCGCAATTATTATTTAATGAAACTTTTTAAGGAATTAACAAAACGGACATACCTATTATAAAAACATAATAGGAAAACTCTTAAGCGTTAACGTAAACAATATTAAAAACATGGTTGACGAACATAAAGCAATTTTGGAAACCCTAAGATATATGCCAAACAGCTTCATATATAATTTAAACTATTGGTAAGTTTACAACAATATTAACCGATATTGTAAACATATTCCTCAAAATTATTATAATATAATTAATACAACTGATTAGTTACCACATTGAATTTTATTTAAAACTTAGACGTTAGAATTTTAGAAGTTAAAACTTAGGTTTTTATTAATATTTGATAATTGTCAAAATATATACATATACCGAGTGCTCTGTGAAAAGCTTTTTAGAAATAAAAGCAAATAGTTTTCAACAACCATATCCTTTTGTGTATTTTTAGGAATAATTTATAATGCATCGAAACTACTGTCGTTCAGCAATGAAAATATATAAAAAATTCATTTCCTTAAAGAATATATTTAAATAGTATTTTAAATATACATTTCGATATCGAAATGAATTAAGATTAATTCATAAAATAACTCAATTATTGTCTTTTTTCTAGGTTTTTTTTTAATATTTTTGGCTTGCTAAGTTTTATTCAAAAATAGGCATGTATTATTTTTTATTAGCCCCCGCATGAATCTAACGCATAGTCTGTACTAATGCGAAGCTTAATACAAAAAAAAATATTTTTAAAAATTTATTTATGTATATCATAATTAATCGAGAGCAGGAAAGTGGCGTAAAATTAACATTATAATAAATATGTATTAAAAATTTAATTAGTTTATTTAATAAAAGTAAATTTAAAAAGTACAATACAAATAAATTAAGACATAAAGAGCTTTTAGATTTTAAAAGATAAATAATGTTTAATTTAATAATTACATTACATAACAACAAAAAATTATTAAGGATAAAATAGTTTTAATTTAATTTTAGTATTCTTTTGTTACATTTTTAGACTTTAGCATTTTTTGTGTGAAAATTGGCAAAAATACGTAATAACGACACAATAAAACCGTTTTTACATAAATGATTCATCACTTTACGCCACACAGTTAAAGCCATAGCAGAAACTGATGAAAATGTCGACGGTAAAGTGAAAGTATTAAAAACTTCAATAGGAATCATAGATGAAAATAGATGTGATGTTGGCGCTAATGATGCACTATGATTTGATAGAAGTTTAATGGTTTTAAAGCGTCGTTTTAGTAAATATCAGTTGATGAATGACATATAGTTAGTAAAGGTATTATAATTTTCTACTAACCGCGCACATAATTCATGACGAACGGTGGCGGTAAATTTGTTGGCCACCACTAAGGCTGTGGTAGAGCCGAATACCAAATTGTAAAGCAAAACAATTTGAAAATTGCCCAGCCACTCAATTGCACCAAAATCGCCGAGTAAGTCAAAGTTAGTAATGCCTGCAATAAGGAAGGGAACACGTTAAATATAAAAATAAAATTGCATTTAAAATTTTTTATTATTTAATTACCTATAATACGACTTAGTAATGGCAAAGCTGAACTTAAAATTAACACTAATGCACAATTAAGTATCAATTGTGACAGTGAAGTTTTGCGCCTTTGTGGTTTAACATTACGCATAAATGGCATGGTATAGAATCCCACTGCGGAAGTGGTTCCTAAGTAAAATATGAGACATACTTCAAGACCGGCACCAAAAGGACCTAATTTCGACAAGGATGTTATGCCCAAGGTAAAATGCTTAAAATAAAATTTTTAATATTATTCCTCTTACAAATAACATTTTATAAAATGAATGAATATTTTTGTGCTTACCCTAGTACTAAGAGGTAATGCCTTAATACCAATCAACAATTCTAAAGTATTTTGCACCACCAGTAATATTGTGATGCCCGTAAAGAATAACAACAACAGCATTGCCAATGGATAAACAAAATTTCTTTGAAATGCTGATGACTTTTTTAGTTTTTCCAACTCCCTACGTTCAGTTTCCAATTCTCTCAGTCTTTCATTTAATTTAGCTTGATGGTCATTTATATCACCATTTGTAGCTTTTCTTTGTATTAAATGTGATAGCGATGATCTGCTTGATATATTATTATAATAATAACTAAAACCATTTCTATTTTGCCGATATGTATGATGATGATGAGGATTTTGACGATGATTCTGATGGCCATTTATCATATTGTATAGAATATAATTGCCAGATGGTGTATCATAGGTTGTGTCATTTGATAAAAGCGCAGCGTTTGGAGATTCATTAATGCTAACATTTTGTAGCTCTAAATTAGCTAATTTACGCTTAACACTGGCTTCTTCCATGTGAAAAGCAACATATTCTTCGTTGACATCACGTAACAGGTGAGGTTTAACCAAAACTTGGCCGACAACTCCAAAGAGGCGCACAAACCCAAAGGGTGTGCAAACTGTAATAGAAAACAAAATTGTTTTTTAATTATAGAAGCAGAGATGTAAATTAGAATTTTTATACATTTTTCTTCAATTAGACTTTTAAGAAATTATTTTATTGCTTCCATTTCTTTTAAGTAGTAAAAATCTGAATGAGTGCATTCGTTGTTTAACTCACGTTCACAATTCTTTACACTTACACTCATATACAGTATTGTTCGAAACCTAAGAATCTGTTCCTTATAAAATAATCATTCATACATACTTTTTAAATTGAGTTGTGCAATTTTTTAAATGGAGTACTTCTTATATGTAACCCTTCTTTCTTATTAGCTCCGAACATCGTTTTGACATAGATTTAATCAGGTTCGTTTGTATAATAGATGGTATTGATTTCCACACTGATTTTAGGCAGTTTATCAGGTTTTGCTCACTGTTTACAAAAATTCCTTTAAGGTTCTTTATGGGACTTAAATTTGAGGATTGGGCTCGCCAATCAATCTACCAGTCCACCATAGACGATTATTTTGGGTTATTATTACGTTGAAAAATTCAATAAAGTAACTTTTGCCATTCAGTATACTAAGCATATGTGTTTGTCTTTAATTTCATTACAAATAAAGGGATTAATTTTTGTTTCAATAATGGGGCAACATCAATCACCGAGAAACGTGTTCACATCATAACATAAGGAATCACGGTTCTTTAAAGGATAAATGAAAAAATGCCCTTAAATTTTTACACAAATATTTCTGGTTTTTCTTTAACTAAAATACATAAACTTTTCTTTCACAATTTCCAAATTTCGAAATTTCACAGACGGTCATACAAACTCTGTCTCTACTTAAGTCTTATTGCCTAAGTTGATGTCCAATCGTTAAACTTTAATGTCTCTCTCAGTCTCTGTCTGAATGTTCATTTATTATGTCTCCGTTTAATCCTCGTCCGTTTAACCCTATTATGTCTGTGTTGTCCCTTATATCCGTTCCTACATTCGGCTCTCCTTATGTGGGATCCGTCCCGGAGAATCAATCCACGACTTCATGTATTCGGCTGTCTTGACCCCGCGAACTTTCTGTTTTATATTAAAAATTGTGATCGCAAGACCAGAACGAACGATTTTCTTAAGGCGAAAATTTAGCTGCTGATGAAAACTTTGATCAAAAAATCTTTTAGAATTTTTGAGTTGATAGCTTCTTGCAAAATATTGAATGCGTACGTAAAAAAGTTGATTAAATTGCCTCCTCATAGGCATCAGTATAAAAAGACGAAAGATTTAAGAGGCGTCTTAAATGCATTCATGTGGTGAAACATAACACTTTAATCCAAGTTTCCTATAATTATAGTGGTGGCACAACACTACGTCGTTCCCACTCAGGTATGTAACAGTTGATGCTCACAATTGCCACGATATTTAAAAACGGAGCGATTCACAAAAATTATTCGAGTGTTTATTATTAAGAGATTTGGAGATTGTTAGCAAATTATTTGAAAAAACTGAGAAAAGCAAACTTTGCATATCTTAAAAATATGAAAGCGTTGCCGAGAGTATCGATTAGGTATCGTTTTAAATATTACGAAACACTATGCAAAAAATTGCGATGAATTTAGCTAAGTTAATGAATAGCTCAACCCAGCAAATCCCTAAAATGTTAACGACGAGTAGCGAATGTCGAATATTCTAGAAAAACAAAATTAATAAAAGCCACACCAGATTTAAAGTCCTTGCAAGGGACTTTTGAAGTTTGAAAGTTAGTATTTTAATCAGTTAAAAACAAAATCAAGTTTTAAATCATTGTGCAATCACTCATCAGAGAAGTGCAGCAGGTTTTTGACATTTTTATATATTTTATTTTTAAATGTTTTTTATTAAAATTTGAATTTCATTTATAAAAAAAAATAACTAGCTGTCTAATTGCAGTAGTTATTGCTCTATGGTTTTATACAGCTACTATTTTCTAAATTATATATCAATCTACAATTGAAAATTTTCGCTTATTCAATTTAATTTTCAATAAAGCAATAAGTGCACATTAAAAAGAAATAAGTTTGAAAAGTTAGGAGGCTTAATTTTAATAATGCTTGTGTCAATTTAAACACAAATATTTTTACGAAGATGATTTAAGTTTTCAAAGAAAATAATTATGAGTAAAAGTGTAAACGAAGCATGTTGTTATAAGATACTAGCGTGCCCGTGACTGCTTTGCAAGTCATTTATGGTTTGTTTTTATTCTGCAGCGTTCTTTTTTGTGTGCGCCAAAAAAATTCAATCATTCAAGAAAAATAATCAGAAAGAACACAATTTCCTTTTTTTTTTCGTTTTTATGTTTTTTTTAATAATTTTATCTTTTTCACAATTCAATATTTCTGTGTGCTTATATAATACGTCTTATTCTAATGCAATGCTTTTACCTATACGACATCCTTCGTTTGATTTTGGTTCGCGGTATAGACAAACAAAGCAATTGACCGTGCGAAGAACAGGGATCATTGCAAAAGCAACACGTATTTGTAAATATAAATAAACCGAAAACTCGGATTTTTGAATGCAACATTTCGGAAATTTTAAAATTTTGATATTTTATTATATATTAGTGAGTTTTTTTTTTTTTGTAAATATCTTCGGAACTACATAACCGATTTAAGAGATTGATATTTCGTTTTGAAAAGCATAACAATGGCTTTAAAAAATAAAATAAAAAAGAAAAAAAATAATAAATATGTATATGTATATGTCATTGGTGGGTTTTGCCACGCCCCTCCGCCCACAGACCGAAAATCAAAAATCGGACTTCACAGTGTCACCCGCCTGAATATTCTAAAGATTCTCTGAAAATTTCATCAAAATCGGCCCAGCCGTTTTCGAGTCCATTTTTTACATACATACACACATCCTCTTTCTATACATATATAGATTCCACGAAATAAGCTAAACAATAGAAAACAAAAACAACTAACACAGAACAAAAAAACACACAGCCGAGCAGGCGCCTGTTTATTAAAAGAAATAAATGTAACAATATTTTATGATATTCTCATAAAATATTTATTATTCAAAAATTTAAATGTATTACTATGGGAAAGCAAGTCCATATGGTCATTTCACTACTGCTGATGAAGATCATCAGTGGATTTAAGCCCAAATTTTTTATAGAAAACTCAAGAGTCTTATATTTCAAGCCAAATTGATTAAAAAGGAATTAATTATATTCAACGAAGACAGCGGAAAGACAGTAAACTCGAAAAAAATTATGCAAAACCACAGTAGCCATTAAGAAAAAATTTTTTCATTTTCCTACATAAGGGTTTCCATTAGAAGCCATTCATACGTTATTGGAAAAATTAAAAGAAACAAAAAATTAGTAAAAAATTTTGCAGGAACGCAAATGGCATATGTAATGGCAATAAAATATTTATGTTTAAAGGAATATAACACAGTTAACATAGATTAACTTGAAAATTATTTCAAATAATAATTTTTTTTTCTTAATTTGAAAATATATAATTAATATTGCCCAAGTTAGCCGAAGTTTATAAATTAATTTAGCTGATAAGAGCTTAAGCATTCTGTGCGGGAATTAAACAATATAACATTATCTACTTCGCAAAAGTTCGAATTTTCGTAAGAACAATTCAAATATTTTATGGTAAACACATGGTTACGATTACTAATGATAATTGTCTACTCCAAAATTTTGTCACTAAGAGCATAAAACCTACTGCTGCAAGTGGGCTTATGTTTATAGTTTGTTTATTTTAATATGATTATTACTATGACAATCAAAACAAACTGTATGGCAGCAATATATGTCGAAAGCTTTTACAAAAGTTATTTTGGAATTTTTTAAAGAATATTGAAATTTGTTAATATAAAAAATGAATAAAATGGCCATAGATGAAGACTTTTTGGAATTTGAGTCTAAAGTCAATCAAGTTATGAAGTTGCTGGACGACATTAGCAATGCGAATAAAAAAGAAGGAGAGGAAACTACCAGCAAAAAGCCAGAGTATGGGCCAGAGATTAAAATTTTTAACTTCATTATATGATATATGTACATATTTCAGGAAAAATATCATGGATGAAATAAATGAAAATGACTTTTTAATTACGGTGAAGGAAGATCGCACATTATTAAACAAAAGGGCAACAGAAGAAGCTACGAGTACTATTAGTGATGATAAAAAAGAAGTTAAGGAAATGGACAAATTTACATTTATGCAGCAAATTGAAGAAGATGCTGCCGAGAGAGCTAAAAATAAAACGGAACGTGAAAATATAGCCCAAAAATTTAGAACGTAAGTTTCTAAAATTGATTATAAGGTCCTTAAAAATAAATTGTTTGTTTTGGAAAAACAGTTTAGGTAACGAAGCATTCCGTAAGAACAAATATGAAAAGGCTATAAATTTGTATACCCAAGCCATAGATCATGTTAAGGATAGTCCCATTTTGTACAATAATCGATGCCTGTGTTATATTAAGTAAGTGATTTAAGGGTAATTCCGTATTTCGATTCGGAAAAAAGTTTCTGAACTTAATTGGATTACACGTTGTGTCTGTTTCGAAATAGTTTTCTTTCTATCTAAACCCAAACACCTCCCTTTATCTCTGCAAATAAATCAATAAAAATTTATTTTCTTTTTTATTTCTTCAACTCGTTGTGCAGGCTCAAAAACTTTAGACGTGCTATAATGGATTGTGATTATGTTTTGAATAAATTAGAGGAAAAGAATTTACGTAGCTGGTTATATCGTGCTGCTGCTTATAAACGTTTGGGCGAAGAAACAGACTATGAAACCAGCATTAAATTAGCACGGAAAAATAACCCAAAGAAATCTGAATTCATTAATAATTTTCTAGACAGACTTACCAGAGAATCAATTTAAATAAGTTATAGTAGAGAATATTTAAATCTAAATGCAGTTTCTTTTGTTAATGCTTTTTCCGAAAATTTTACTTTAAATAAAGAATGATCTCTTTCAGAAGTTCAAGAATTGCTTTGTAGTTGAATATTGTTTTTTTTTTTAAATAACGAATTACAGTCTTGTTCAAACAGTGGTAAGTATCTTTTTTTGCTTGCTTTTTCCCTTTCTTACTACTTTAGACTATCCTAATGTTAACTAACTGGTACAAGAGACTACTTGTTAGTGCACGAAACTTGAACAGCAAATTCGAAAATGGAAACAGTGTGGCAGCTGTAGAATGGCCGAAAAACAGCATATTCAGCGAAAAATTTAATTTTATCATATTCGGCTGAATTGCGGGAATTCACGTAATTCACGTATCTTTAAGTAAACTAATGACGGAAATTCCCGCTAATGTTCAGATCAAATTTTCCAAAGTTTATTTCACTTTGTATGGAGTTAGAGTTGCTATATAGGGCTTAAATATAAAATTTGGCAACTTCCGTCATAGTAGGAATATCCGTCATTTGTTCGACACTTTTAAAAAAATTATTCATTATAAAAAACCGGGAATTCAAGCACTTCGTTTTTATATGAAAAAATTAATTGAGTCGCTGGCAGCCACCAGCTCAATTTAAGTGCGGCCGAATGTGTTAATTTGATTTATATTTAATGGAATAAGTTAATAACTAATTAATGAATAATTCAAATACTTTAAATATTGTAGACTCAATTTAGATGGTAAAAGATTGCCAAGCTTTAACTTTGTAATTATCGAAAATAAAATATTTTTTTTTGATATTTCGAAAAATATTCCAAACTTGCAAATTATATATTGTCCCATTTAATTAATTTGTAAATTAAATCTATTTTAAACTTATTCTTTTTCGTTCATAGGTACATACAAACAGCCGAATGGGCGAATAAAAGCATAATAAGCAACTGATTAGTAAAAACAGCACATTACCCAGAGCAGAAATGCATTTACGAAGGGGCTTAAAAACTGAAGCCTGTTATAAAAACTGCTCTTTTACATATGGAAGTTGAAAACCAGGCATTTTTTTACGCGCTTTTTCTGTTCCTCATATCTTTTACATTTGAGAAATTAATAGGCAGACAATTTTTTTTAATTCCACTTTTCATTTATTTTTATGGGTTGACTACTTTGCAATACATGGCTAACAACATCGTTGTAGAAGGGAAACAAAAAATGCCTACTACACGTTATACCACTTTCCGGGAAGCTTCGTTTCTTTTTTTCTTATTTCCGTAATATAAAATCGACCGATACAATTTTAAAGAAATAACAGAAAAGAGCAATGTATGGTCTTAATGTTTAAAAATTATTTTGGACATTGGTTTCTGTTCTTGACGAAAAGCAAAAACATGGGCTGCAAAAATGGCCGTTAAAGAACATAACTTACTTTTGTAGCAACATTTTTACTAGAACTAAAGTGCTCCTTGCAAAATGAAAGGTCTGTCTGTAGCTAATAGAGCTTTCAATTTGAAATATGTGCAGTTTTTCATTGCAAATTTAAATTGGATCGTTATACAATCCAAAGTGCGGAATAGAAATTCAAACTTACGGTAGCGGATTTTGCTTCTGAGAAAAAAAGTCAAATTAAGCAATGCTTTAAAAATCTCGAAGGCCTTGATATCTAGTGAAATATGATAAATATAGAACAAGATCAAGATAAATTTATTTTTAATAAATTTGCCAATGGTGGGTAGGTAATGACGAGAGAGGCAATTAAAAAATGATAGCTTGATATAAAATGCAGCAAACACACATAATTCTCAAAATTGAATAAAAGAAAAACAACCACTTACGCGTTCTTAAGATTGTATTTCTTAACTTAGTGAACCGTTAAGTCTAGTCAAATAGAGTTGATGAATAAACATTTATTTTTTAAGAGTTAACACACTTAATGGTAAAAAATAAATTTGGCATGATTCAATTACTAAACGTTAAAAAAAATGTGAAATCATTTTTGAATAGAAAAGTGTACAAGAATTTAGTGCACGGAATAAAAGCAAAAAAAAAAAGTGTAATATTTTATTCTTAATTTTTACTTACAGTTGCAATACAATCATTATTTTTTTAAGCAATTCTTTTATTTATTTTTTCGTTATTTTAAGTAGCAATTTATGCTGCTTCCCAAAAGTAATTAGCACAGGTGTATACAGATATAAAAGAGTAAACATATTACAAGTCTGACAAATGAGAAATATGTACATAAACTGAAAAAATCCGATAATGCCACTACATTAATTATTGTAAAAATAACTTACCAAGTAGTAGAAGCACACCCAAAAACGATACACATGAGTACAAAAATGGTAGGTGAACACTGCCCAAATCTATAAATAGAAACAAGAAATAAATAAAGGAAAACACTTAAGGGAGATACAAAAAAAAAACATAAAAATAAATGCAACAATTAATGACATCAGATAAACTGGTGAAGCAATTCTAAAAAGTAATTAAACTACACTGCACCCAATTAAACAAATCTAAATTATAAGCGTAAAATTTCCGGTATGATGTAATTTTTGTTTAAATTAAGGTAAAACATTACTTACTTAATAATGATAAAAATCCAATCTTTTCTGGATCTATAACAGCAGATAAAACATAGGTTAGACCCAATACCACAAACGCCAAAAGACTAAATACTGTAAATGTTTCGTAAACACGAGGTATGATGCCTTTCTTATGGCCATAAAACCCCGTTGATTCAGTAAATAGATATGCAAATGGCAGGAATACAAATAATGAAAGATTGGAGAATAAGAATACATGATTCCAAAGGCCTAAACAGAAACAAAGAATAATATAATTAAAAAAAAATAAAAAAACAGAAACAAAACAGCTTCAACCAAATATGTACGTGCTGGCTTACCTTGGATCAATGAACTATTTAGCCATTTAACGTAGTAACTATTAGGATAGAGTAACAACACTTCATTGCTAGCTATTGATACGGGTAATAATAAAGCTGCTCCAACTGCTATCGCCATTGAAAATGTACACAGCCACGAGCTACAAAGCAAATAAACAATACAATACAATACAATACAATACAAATCAATATAATTATTCGTTTTTCTTATTATAATTATGGCAGGTGTGGTTAACGTGCCCGCCATTTGTTATTGTTAAATAAAATTGCTTTATTTTTCTTACCTTATTCGATATACTAATAACTCATCTTCATCATTTGAAAATAAATCATCACGATCTCTGCGCCGAAACCGTGAAATTAACACATATGAGGCAAAATATAAAATTATTAAAAGAAGTAGAAAAATCTGCAATGATAAAATTAAAGAAAACAAACTTTTTTAGAATAAAAAAGATTTTTCGATTAAAATTACAATCTACTTTATAGTCATATTAATTTGTGTTATAACACAAAAGAACAAAACATAAAAGTAAAAAAAATCAGTCTACAATACTGAATCAGTATCAAAACAAATAAATACAGGTGAGTGCACGGTTACAACAATACAAAATAATAACAAACGTCTTATTCTTAAAAAATCTATGCCTATTTAAAAAACGCTGATTGCTAATTTTTAAAGAACTTAAAACAGCAATCAGTATTTGCAGGTTTGCTTGTCAGTTAAAAGGAAGGGTGGATATTTCGTATACAGTGATATTATTTAAATAATTTAATGTAATTATATGTATAAGGAAGCTTATACAGTAAAACTTGGTAGTATGTAAAGTCGAATGGACCGGTATTGCCCATATCATGCATTTATCACGGCCCATAACTAAAAGCATACTCGTATTTATTTATTTATTATTTTAGTGTATAGATGTAATCCTTGCAAACTACAACATGTATTTTCTACTTTAAACTAGAATTAGTTGTTCAAATAAACAATTATATTACGCTTTACAACGTCTCACGATAAAGAATAATCAATAAATTGAGATAAACTATTAAAATCTTTATAAATTCTTCGAATTGAATCTGCATTTGAGTAATTATTTTTGAAGAATCAAATGAGCCTCTTGACCCTGTCTTGTACGCGGTCGACCAACTCCAAAATAGA
This sequence comes from Trichopoda pennipes, assembly GCA_030448955.1. Classification (NCBI taxonomy): domain Eukaryota; kingdom Metazoa; phylum Arthropoda; class Insecta; order Diptera; family Tachinidae; genus Trichopoda; species Trichopoda pennipes. The sequence goes on along the minus strand of JASKUP010000012.1, from coordinate 6,337,932 downwards.
CTTTGGGACGTTATTTTTGGACGGATGGTATAAATATTACAAAGGTCGGATGGAGTGAAAAAGTATCTTTTACACCGATTTAGAAAACCGAGGCACTTGAAAGGCATTTTAGAAACCCGAAAAATGTGCTTAGTCCTCGAACAACACAATGGATTTCCATGCCAAGAACATCAAGAGCTTTCGATTCTTTAATACTTATATCACTCAGTGGCAACACCGATTCCGGACACATATCTTTGCATAAGCATGCAACTTATAACTCATAGTTGTCTGATTTTTAAAATTAAGTCACTGTTAACTAAATATTATTGTATTATTGTCTTTCATCTTGAACAGTTTAGAATATTTGAAAGATTGGTGACATGAACAAACAATAAAACGCTTGCAGCTTCACTGGTTGTGTTTTATTGAATCTAAAATTTATAATTTACAACAGGTTCGGAATTCGGTTAACAGAATTGCACATGTATACATACGAGTATAAGAAGATTTTAAGATCTCATAATTATATTATTTAACACAGATAAAATACTTCCATACAACAACTGTACATACATACTCGTACATATGTATTTTCCTTATCTTTATAAATAAAATTATTCTACATACAAGAGGTCTTATAATTCATTATCATTTGCAACGTCTATAATAAATTTATTTTTATTTAAACAATAATAAAACCAAAAATATAAATTAAAATCAATATCAGTAATAAAAAAAAATTAAATATTCTAATGCAGTCTAACGTAAAGGTACCAAATGACTTGGACTTTGTAATGGGAAAATATCTGTTTTTTTTTTTTGGCAAAAGCAAAAGAAAACAAATAAATAAAACAATTAGAAAAATAAATACATTTTATTGTGGATGTTACAGTCAACTTGATATGAAATAAAGAAGACACTTGTTAAATACATGCGAATGAATTATTTATTAGCGCCAATAAGATAAATATTCGTCTGCAACAAAAACCTCTTCTTAATCAAAACACATTAAATAATGATAAAAACTTTAAAGTACCACACCAGCGGTGCTTTAAAAATTACACAATGTTTAAAAGCATAATACAAATTGTCCCTCTCGTTCACATCAATATAATTTAATTAAAGAAATACCACAAGTATCATTAACTACACAAAAATTGTAATGCATATATTTAAATAAAAAACATAAAAAATTATTTAAGTAAAATAACAGCATGCTGCGATTGTGGTGAGTTTTCTTTAAAATCTCAACACAATACTGTGAGGACTCAAAATGATCAAAAATATCAACGTTAATTTTAAATTCTTGTTAATAAGAAATATTAATCCCTTAATTCAACAAAAATATGCCCTTGCAATTATTTTTTTGTTTACTTTCATCTAAATTACTTTCCTGACGAAAGCCAGACCCATGCTAATGAATTCTAAATGTTCGATAGACAACGCATAACCAGCTGGCGCAAAAGTATTGTCATAACGTAAATATGTTTTAATATTTGAAAATGGCGTCAAAGGTCGTTTTAACATCTACGTTGCAAATGCATATATAAATCCATTAATAACTATCTAGGTAGTGATACAGACCAGAGGAACCTGGAACTAATTTGATTATGACAGTTACTGTTAATGCTTATTACACCAATTTTCAGCTGTTGTTAAAGCGAGTAATAGCATTTAGCTTGAGTGTTCTTATTCAGCTTTATTCATTTTAACACATTTTTCTTAATTTAAAACTTTTTTATAGTAATATGGTTAACAGGCAAAATCGATCATAAAGCTTCTGTGTGTCGATTTTTTGTTGATCGTTAAAATATTGGAAAATAATGCTGTTGTTTCTGCCGTTTGGTTTGTGCACAAAATTGATGAATCAATGATTTTGAGTTTGATTGTCGTTGTTCTTTTTTATAAGTAGAAAACGGAATTGTTTACGTTTCTGTTAAAACTGTTTGTTTATGATTTTGTTAAATAATACTTTATGTTTTTATTGATTCGACAGTTTTATGCTTTATTGTCGATGATTTTTTATTTTTTTATTTTGATTATTCAAATCTTTTCTTTTAATTTTGTTGTAAGTTAATTTATTATTATCTTTATTTAGGTACTTAAGAACTCTATTTGAGATATCCTTCGTGTTAGTGTGTGAAATATATTTAACTTGTGCGCAACTCGCCATGTGGATACTCGCCATGCAGCGAGGCTCTCGATCGAATAGTTAAGATACTCGCTGCATGGCGAGCATCCACACAAACAGATATTAAAATATCTCTGCTTTATATTAACTATTCGATCGAGAGCCTCGCTGCATGGCGAGTATTCACACAACCAGGTATTAAAATGTGTTCGATAGAATGAATTTTTAGCAGGAACAAGTAACTGTTCGGTTTAGTATTTGAAGTAAACAAGTGATTGTGCTTTGCTATCAATTCTTGTGTTTTGGGGAACTAGAGGCCGATGCCAAAATTTCTACTCCGCAAATTGCTGAATAAGAATACTCTAGCATAATGAAAAAAACCCCCAGTAATTCAGCGGTTTAAAGTAATTTACTGAAATTCTAATAAACGAGTATAACAAATCTCTTTGTTTATGCGTCGATTACGGGTAAACCGACACGGCTAAACCGACATTTAAAATACAAATAGATCCCTCTCTAGAGCGAGAAATGTCCTATGTCTCTCAAAACTTTAAGGGAATATAATAGAAAAATCAATAATTTTGTATAGATCTAGAGAGAAGGAAAAGAGGAAAACAAATATATTTGTCGATTTCGAAGCTTGTAATTTATGTGTAAGCAAATTGTATTTACTGAAATATTTAATTAATTACTCACTATAAATTGGTCACAGCCACTATAATTTAGACCCGGTAGATGTCACAGTTACTAGCAAAATAAATGTTTTTTTTTTCCTTGCTTACTGTTTCGAACAGAAAATTGGTGCTATGTTTTTTTTGTGAGTAGAACCAAACAAATATACAAATATACAAATATACAATAGCACATTACTAATTTAAGAAGTTCCTATAATGTACCAAAATTAGGACACAGATAATTTATAAATTAGTAAAAAACTAATTTTCCACCTTTTTAACATTAAATTTAAATAGCTTTTTAATTTAAAAATTTATAATTTGATTTAATAATTAATTATCCAATATACTTTTTTTAATGTTAAAAGCCTTTAGAAAAATTTTAAAATAGTTTGATTAAAATCTTTATAAATATTAACAACAAAACTTTAGTTTTTAACTATGTTTTATGGGTTTTATTTTTCATTATTCTAGCTTTCTTCCTATAGAAGGGTATCTCTTAATATTGTTGAGTTTTAAAATACCGTGAATCATTTTTATATTTTTATACTTTCTAGAATCGAAAAGAAAATCTAAAATTATTTCTTTAGGTTGACTTTTTTACTTTCTAAAATTATTTATTTAAAATATTATCATGGGTCGGTAAAGTAGTCCCCGAAAAGTATGTGTAATATCAGCCGTTCTGCAATTTTCCGTAATGAGTACATATTCTCAAAGGTAAAAATTCGAACTGCTATTAAGTGATGTGCTCTGTTAACAACAAAATTAGCTATGTTAAAAAATGGCTCTTAGTCAAATTCCAATTAATATTCATACAAATATCAATAATAATCTTCTCAACTATATCAATTTAAAGGTCTTTATTTGAGAGGATTAATTTGTGTAACAGAATGTTATTAGGTTTACATATTCGAATAAAGTGATTTCATTAATTATCACTCTAAAACAATTTTTAAGTTAATTTTTAGTTAAATTTACCAAGCGTTATTAAGCCATTCCTAGACAACAATTTATAGGTACAAGAATTTGTAACTCTGTAAAACAATTTATTTGTTTCTCTGTATATTTTATATGGCGGCTGCTAGTCAGACAAAAACAAAATGTGAAATATAAACAAATTTCATTTTTAAAAGGGAAATGTGTATATAAATAAAAATAGATGATATTGAATATAAACTTTTTATAAAAAATTGTTTTTTGTTTTTTTTTGCGAATATTGTGGTTATAATAAATTATTTTTTTAATACAAAAACAGAAAGCGTTGAGCACGACATCACAGTGGTTTTAAATTGCAACTTTTTTATGACATATTTTTATTTTTTGTTTACATAATAACATTTTAAACATTTTTAATTTATTTTAAGCGTTATTTTTAATACTTTGCAAATGTTTGGTTTTTTCCACTTGTATATGTTATTTGAGAAATTAAACTTCTACTAATATGTTGACTTTTATTTTTATTGATTTTTCGATGTTCTTGAAAATCCAGACTTACGTTCGGTTTGCTTTTAGTTCTACGAAAAAATGCTCGAAAAAGAAGCAAGCTCAATTAATAATTGAAAATGTTCTTTTTCGCAGGAAATGTGGAGCTATTCTATCTTAACCGCCACTGTTGTTCGAAATAGCGGTTATCATAGTTGTGTATACATGTGACGCCTGTAGCAAACAGCGTTGCCACTAAGCTAAATTAATACAAATTTAGCCTCATTTTTAGAGCGGATTTAAGTACAAAAAATTAGCTCCTTTTCACAAGAAGTGAAATGAATTTAATGTACATTTTTTGTCTAAGTAAATGAAAAGATGGAGTGATAAGTGAAAAAATGTCTGTGAAATTTTTGCAGTTTGGTTAGTATTTATCAGAGTAGCGAAGTGTTCACTCACTGTTCATGCATGTGTGAATATGTACATTTCATTTTTTAGCCGCTTCTTCTCATACATGTGTGAGAGACTATTAATTTTTTTCTTTCTATTCATAAGTGAAAAAATGAGAAACACACAAGTGTTCATTTTTGAATATTTACAATTTTGATAATTTTTCATAAATGAAAAGGTCGTAAAAATATGCGTTAAGCATTCGCGTACATAAACGCACATATTTAATAATGCGCAAATGTCGGCGTGTGCAGAAAAAAATGTTTTTTTTTATTTCTTTTAGAATATATTGCAATATTGTATTTTGAGTTAATATGTACCCATGTATTTTACTACATTTTACGGTAAAGTGCGATCGTAGGTAGAAAATTTTTTCACGTTCATTTATGAGAAATTTTATAAAATTTCGACGTTCATAAATGATAAATGTACATTTATAAAAAATAACATTAATGAGAAGTAACTAATTTATAATTTATCACATATGAATAAGACTAATAGTTCTTGTTGTTCGCATTCATGTATGTTGTTCGTTTATGAGTGTGAAAAATAAATATAAAATTTTAGATTTCTCATTCATGAAAAATATCATGAATGTTGATTTTTTAATGTTCATAAATGTAAAATTCTGAACCCTGGTATTTATTTTCCCTTATTTAATGCTCCAGTACGCGGTTGGTAAGAAGTGCTGAACTCGTCTGTTGGGAGAAAAAAGGCGAGCTAGACTGAAAATTAGCCTTATCCAAACAGTCCATAAAAAAAATTATTTAATCTAATAAAAACCATTTTATTTCAATTTTGTACCATAAGCATTCCAAAGCCGTTGAATATATATTGTTGCAAATATTTTAGCATAAAATAATGTGTTTAGTTTCTGTCAACTGTATTGTACTTTGGAGAAGTGCTTGTATCTTTCAGGCACATACATTAAAGCAGTCTAATAATAAAGAATAATATAAAGGCTACTCCTTGTATGAAGAGAAACGCAACAAGTTGAGTGGCATTTGTTAATTTAGTTTTATAAAACATAATTTAACATTACTGGTAAAAATACAGCGTTGAAACTCTTCCCAAGTATGTCATTTCAGCGTTAAAGCTAAACGCTAGACAACGTATTAGGCTGATCTGTATTAAAGCTGGCAAAGTATAAAGTACCGAGAATTTACACTTATTATTTTCCAAATACTCAATTTAAAAAAAAGTAATAGATACACTAGATACACTCACAGTTGTACTTTTGATCTTAATTGTAGATAAGTTTTTACGAATGAAATACAGCTCTGTTCACCTGTGGGTAAATATAAATATACATGTACATAGGTGTAAAAATATCAATTTCTTACTAATAAACGTAATAAAAATATTTTTTTTTATTTTTAAACACCAATTACGCATGCAATATACAAACATTTTAAATCGCAAAACCCTGTTTAAAGTATCTAGTTAATCAAAAACCCTAATATACTGCGTATTACGTAGTGTCGGCTATTTAAAATTAACTTAAGTTTCAAGAACTAATCTGTAAGGAGAACTGAATTCTTATATCCATGTGCGTAATTATTAAAGCTGTTTTTGGTGTAAATTGAAATAAAAGAAATATAATTCTAAAATTAAATTGGCAAAGAGGCTAGTGCCTTATAGGTAGTTCATTAGTAGCAACGTCATTTAGAAAGCATTATCGACAACTTTTTTTCAAAAATCAAAGCAGTTTGGAACAGGATAAAAGATATCTCACATCTGCGTATAGCTCCTAAAATTAAATTAAGAACTCTGTCAAACAAACAATTCTTCACTTGATAATTTAATGCCCTATAAAAGCGTGTTTGTAACATAGCAAATCTTTTTTAATGAAATATTTTAACTTTTCGAAAAGAACACTGAAGATGGCAAACGGCCGACACCGGTTTGTTCACAAACCAAATTTGACGAGGGTCGACGGAAAACCGTACCTGAAGAAAAGTAAATCTAGCCCCGTCGGAAAATCTAAGCACATATCGAAATATTTTAAAATTTATTTATTCTTTATTCTTAAAGTCGAGTATTGCGAATAACTTTATCTCAGAGTATGAAAATGAATTTGCTGAAAATTACAACAATTCCAACTGGCTAAGGACGAAATATTATTGACAAAATAAAGAAATTATATAAGATGTTAGTTATGTAAATACTGGGTCAATCAAAACATGCTATTTATAATATTTTTTGTTTTTCTTGCAGACCTACATTTGAAAAAAAAAATATATGTAATTTATATAGCTAAATAGAAAGGTCCTTAAAATTAAAAATTGCACAACTATTCATTCATACAAGATTAATTTTTTTTGTGATAAAACCCAATTTTAGCGTACACGAATGTTTTAGGGGACCGATGATATCATTGGGTTGCCATTATCAATGGTAAGCAATTTCCTCTACGTTAACTAATTACCAACATGAACCTGCACATGTAGCTCTAGTAATACAGGAATATATGATACTAACCAGATGCCACAATAAATATTCTGTTTAAAGGATTTAAGGGTTTAGCAAAACAGTTTTGAACTGTCCAGCAATATATTGCGTAATGAACCCTCAGAGGTTTTCTTGTGCCATTTTCTAATGTCACAGATCTTTGTTATTAAACCGCGATAAACTGGCAACCTGATAAGAGGCCATAGTTCAAAATGAGAGAGATTTATGTAAAAGTATCCCTGAAAAATGTATTATTATTTGGATCTGTACCGAATAAACGTTTTCATACTCCATATGTTATTGCATAAATCAGCCTGCCTTTCCATCCTATTAACTCTACAGCATGCTCCATTCTAAATTGATATTAAATTCTTAATTATTTTTAGTTATCTCCTTAAGAGCGGGTAAAAATTGCTTGCGGAAGTGCTACATTTTAATAAGAAAACAAAATCAACACAATATAACAATAGAAATTTACACTTAAGAAAAACACTAAAAAATGAGATACAAGGTGTTGTAAGAAAACTCGATTTTATTAAAAGAAAAGAAAACAATACTACTGTGAATGTTTGTAATTTATGTAAACAAAAGCATTTCGTTCTATATATGTAAATTCAAAATATTAAATTATATTTAAAAATACTACTATGCAAATAAAAATTTTGCACTTAAATAATTAATCACTTAAGATGACAACGTAATTTTTTTTAATTGAGAAATGGTTAAAAAAAATTTCATTCAATAATAAGCTGTTGATGGGTAAGTGTTATTGTATATTTTATAGTTCATTCACTTTTGAATTAACCTACTCGTGAACAATTAACTGTTTGACAGGTACTTAAGGCTAAAAGTGTTTTATTTAAATTTATGTAATTACTAAAATTTGTATATGTTAAGTTTTGTAAATGTAAAAAAGTCTTTCATAATTTAATACAAATATTAAGAAATAATTGATGGATTAATAGATAAAACAGAACTGAGTCATAACGATTTCTTCCATATAATTTGACAAATCAAAATCGTTGCAGAAAGAAGTAATCGCATTAAATTTCTTGTATTTAATTTTGGGACCGGTTTTTATTTATTTTTATTGTTTCTTCTGGTTAGATACAAAAAAAATGAGACCGACAAAATAACAATTGGTGGTTTTAAAGGCCAGTGTTTTTACTTAAAATTGTGACCTCGTTCTGTTTCTTCATTAATTCAAAACAGATTCCAACGGACTTGTTTTTAATTTTATGTAATTAAAATTACCTAAAATGACAAATGAAGTTCACTGAAGAACTTATTGAAAAATTTAATATATTACGTTATATAGTTTAGGTAAAGAAACGAATGACACAAAATTTAATCTAATTAATTTTTTTTTTTTTTTTTTTTTTTTTTATTTATCTATTTATTAGTATTAATAATACTCTAATATTCCATTCTTATCTTATATTAAAATTATCCTGTAACCTTATGTTTACATAGTCTTTATAAAATCTATACATTTTCTCCTAAATATAATATCATTTGCCTCATTTCTAATCCCAATTGATAGTGAGTTATATAACTTAAATCCTTTATAGAAGAGAGATCTTTGCATCGCTGTTGTTGTTGTTCTTTGAAGCCTAAAATTTTCCGCATTTCTAAGTCCATATGGTTGTATCTCGCCAACGTATCTGATTTGATCGCGTAGATATTGTGGAGCATTTCCATTTTTCATTTTTCTAATAAAAATTAGGGTGTTGAGTGCCAATCTTTGCTTTACATTCATCCATCTGAGTGTGTCTAACATTATCCGTACCGGTGTATATCTATTGCATTTTAAAATCGATCGCATTGCTTTATTCTGTAGTTTTTGTAGCCTTTCTAGTTGTGTTTCGGTGCAGCATGTATATAATATGGTTGAACCAAATTCGAAGTGAGGTTTTATAATCGTATTGTATATGTTCATCGCCGTCATTATAGAAACTTTATTTCTGATACGTTTAAAAAATCCTATCTTTTTCCCGATTTTCTTGCACATATATTCTATATGTTCTTTAAATCTTAATTTATTGTCGATTATAAAACCCAGATATTTTATATGTTTTACTTTTTCTATTACGTTATCATTAATTTTGATTATAGTTTCACTAGTCTCATTTATTTCGACAATTTTCGTTTTATTCTCATTCAATTTAAGTTTATTCATCTTTAGCCATATATTAATATTATTCACATCCTGTAACATTTTGTTGTGACATTCTTCACTAGTATCACCTTCTGCGTATATAAGAGTATCGTCTGCGTATAATACTACTTCACATTTATCAAGTATTCCTGGCATATCGTTTATATATATTATAAACAATAACGCACCCAAAATAGATCCCTGTGGAACTCCAAAATCATTATTAATCACACTTGATCTAACACCGTTAACTTTAGTAATTTGTTTTCTATTTGTCAAATACGATTTAAACCATTCTAGCTCCTTATCCTTTATACCATACATATATAATTTCTGAATCAGTATATCTCTGTCAATCGTCTCAAATGCTCTTTTAAAGTCTAGAAACATTGCCATAATTACTCTGTTTTTTTCTATATTTTTCCACCGATTTATCACAAAATTCACAGCGGTTTCACATGAAAATGTTTATTCTGATATTAGGTTATTCTGTTCCATATATTTTTCTAATTGTACCTTGACGACTCTTTCTAATATTTTTTCACATGTTTTCAATGTATTAATAGGACGGTATTCTTCACATTTTTTTGTTTTTGCCACTTTTTCAATAGGTGTTACCATAGTTTCCTTCCAATTCTCTGGAAACTCTCCTGTGTTTAATGATCTATTTATTATACCTAGAAGAATTTTGCCCATTAAATGCCAATTATCTATAATAATTTTTGTTGATACCCTACAGTAATCTGGTTTGTTTTTTATTTTCTTTACTATATTTTTAAGTTCTAAAATTGTTATTGCACTGAATACGAATTTCGATTTAACCATTTGTATTTTATTTGCATATTGCACATTTTCTATTGATTGTCTTATTGTGTTAACACTGTTTACAAAATATTCATTAAATTTATTAGATATTTGGTTGTTATCCCTACATTCTACATTGTTAAATATCACATTTTTTATCACAGATGGATTTTTCCTAATAACTAAGTCTTTGATCTCCTTCCACATTTGCTGTTGGTCTATTGCATTATTAATTCTTACGTTTATGTATTTATATTTCTCATTTTCAATTTTAACTTTATACACATTTCTAATTGATCGATAATTTTTCCATGCCTCGCTTGTGTTCTCTAATTTAGCTTTTTGATATTTTTTTACTAAACCATTTATTCACGATATTTTCATATTTTATTGTGTTCTTCACGGTAAACTTTTGTATAGTTTCTTCGATACACTTATCAAACCTTAGTACATTTTGACTAACACTTAAATTTTCATCAAATTTTAATATCGCATTTATTTCTCTTGAAAATAGGTCCCTTTTATATTTAAATACTTCTCTTTTAATATTTTGTTCCTTTTCTTGGTTATTTTTATCATCTTTTATCAATATTCTTATCATTTCGTTATCTGATATTTTGTTCTTATTGCAATTTTGGACTGATATTCTGTAATTATTCGTTATAACAAAGTCTATAATAGTTCTTGTCGTATTTGTCACCCGAGTATAATCATTCACCATCTGTTTAAGACCGTTGTCGTTTAATAAACTCTCGATTTTTTTCTTGTAAAAATTATTAGTATTCCAATCTATATTAAAGTCTCCAGTTATTATTATATCACATGTTTCCTCACACAAAGCATCCAACATTTCCATAAACATTTCACAGAATTCCGATTCAAAACCACTTGGCGATCTATATATTGCTACAATTATAATGTGCGCTTTTTTACGTTTGGCTGTACATGCTATAATCCAGTATTTTGAATTAAACACTTTTTCAAATTTTTTGGTCACTTTCCACTCTTGTTTATAATATATGATTGCACCTCCAGTTCTTGTAGAATTTGAATACGATATTAACTGATTATAATCATGTAAACATATTTCATTCTCATCAATTTGTTTTGTCATATGTGTTTCCGACAGTATAAAAAATTCCGGCTTTTCACTTGCAGCAATTATTTCCACTTGATTAAAATTATTCGTGAGACCCTGAACGTTTGTATATAATATATATATGTTACTTAATTGTTAAAATGATAAGCCCATTTTCTTTCTCTTAATATGTAATTTATTCCGATAAACTGGACAATCTTTGCTATATGTTGCGTGATTTTCGTCCAATCCCATATTCAATCTTTGATTAGTTTTTACACAGTTTACGCATTTAATTATCGGTTCCTTATTGCACTCATTGGCTTTGTGATTTCCATGACACTTAATACACATTTCCTGATTCTTACATTCACTTGATACATGGTTAAAACCCTTACATTTAAAACATCTCGTTACATCGGTTCCATCGAACACTCGGCATCTTTCCCAACCTATATTTATTTTCTGTGCACCAATTACCTTTTTATATGTTTCACCATTAGTTTTTATTTTAACATTATATATTGTTCTATTGTTTTTTTTATATTCGTATGATTTTACTATGTTTATTTCACTGTTTCCTATAATTGGATTTTGTTTCTTTAATTTTTCAACTATTTCCTGCTCTGAATATCTAAATGAAATATCCGTTACATCAATGTAAAATTCTGTTGGGCTGGGCACCTTAATTTCATAGTTTTCACTCATTTCGTTTTGTATAGCTGCTTTTATCTTTTCTCTTTCCTCGTTATTTTCACTTTGAATCACAATTGTTCCGTTTCTTCTATTTTCCACATTAGTTATTTTTAAGTTCACAGGATTGACTTTCTTATTTAACTCTTCCTTTGTTTTTTCAATTTTTTGTTTTTCTTTTGGCTTCAGTATTAATGGCATTTGTTTGTTTACATCTGGCATCACTATCTTACCTTGCACTGCTTCTGCGTATGTCACTTTATTTTTATTTACTGTTGCTTCTGTTACTACTTTTTTTATCTCTTTATACATTTTTACGTTGCTTTCTTCCATTTTGTTGCACATTTCTTCATTTTTATTTTCAAATTTATTCACCTGATCATATAATTTTCTAATTTCATAAGTACTTTTTTCAAAAGATTTCGTTACTCCAAATCCCAAAAGTATCAATTGAGTTACATATTCAGAACCAAGAGATCGTGGTTAGAGATCTCGCATGAACGATTGACTGATAAGCTAGTGATTGTTGTGACTTCAAATACCGCCGGAACGTTGAGGGTAAGAATGAAAATATAAAGTGTGTATATTTGTGGAAAGGAATGAACAATAAATTGAGTTAATTAATTCAAATAAAAAAAGAGTTCGTGAGTTCGAAGCTCAGAACAAAACACATTTAGTCATAATTAAGACATCTATGAAACAAGAGATTTCGCTGGTAAGCGGGAAATTATTGTGAGTTCAAATATCGTGGAACGTTAAAATTGAAAATAAAAAAGGACCTAGATACGCACAAAAGTAATAATAATAACACGTTTCTACAATTGTTCTACAATTTTTGCAAATCTTTTTAAGAATTTGAGTCAAAACCAAAAATCATAATTTTAGATGCATTTTAATTTGTGAAGTTAAAAAAAAGCTCTTCGCTCGGTATTCCACAACGTACAAAGGAAATAAATCGAAAAAAATATGAATTTCGTTACAAAAAACATCACAATTCAGCTAATTTTCTCTCATTATTTGCAGTTGAAAAATGTTGAAGTTTGCTAAGAATATTGATAAAATTAAAAAAGCAACAAAAAATAACATTCAATGCAAAAAAAATTAAATTAAAAAGTTTTTTGAATACGTTAGCATAAGTAGCAAGCTCCCAAAAAAAGTTATAAATAATAAAATAATAAAACGAAAATATTTTTTTATCATTATCAGATGAAAAAGTAATCAACAGAAATGTTATGGATGGAAAAAGATTTGAGTTTACAATAAAATATTTTTGCCGGAAACTACAAAAGTCTCTACTGAATATACCGAGCTAAATAATTATCCCTCTTATAAATAAATATTTTTTATTTATAATATCATATTATTCATTCCGACTTTTCTGGCACAACAGTCCTTTCTGTCTATATAACTTTTAGCGGTTACACATATATATATATATATATATATATATATAGTGTGTATTTTCAAGTTAATTTCGGCTTTTTATATTATTTTACAACAACTATAAATGAAATCAATTCTATGTTTATACTTAAAGTAAATGTCAATGAGCCCTTACATGACATTTTAACATTTAGTGTCATGTAAATGTTCTATATTTAATATGGCGAGTTAATGAGCATATTGCTGTTACACTAACCCAAACACATTGCTTGACCATATCATATGGTTGGCATAGGTTTGCATTATTTTTAAAAATTTTATAACTGGGAGTATAACATAGCAACATTAACAGTTATGTAATGTTGAGCTATAATGAAGAAAGCTAGTCATGCAAGTTTTGCTTCTGCAGTTTTCCTCTTCTCTTATCTTTTAAAAATGCATCCATCTCCAGCATTCAACAATTTTTTTCTGCAGTTCCTGTTTTAATTGCTTTTTTACTCTTTTTGCTTTAAAATACGAAATAGAAAAACAAGTTCATAAAACAATGTCTTTATTTCTATTCGTCTATCCTCCTGTCAAGCTCAAGGATTTCGCAAAAATGGCAAAATATAACAAATATTTTTGTTATATTATCTAACATCTGATAAAAGTTTACAGGGATATACGATAATGCGATATTAAAAGATATTTGAATGTCATCTGTCTGATATTGTGCGCGATAACTATGCAATTTTTGCAACTTCAAACATAGTTTACACTTTTAAAACAGTATCATAAGCGAAAGTGCCGTCAAATGCCGATTTTCTCGCACTTGCTTATGCAGATATCTTGCAAGCGAATGTTCGATCTAATACAACTTCCTTACTGATTTACAAACCTTTTTCATTGGGATTTTTTCTCTGCAAAACTTTGCATAATCTTTGATACAGGGAATATAATCCTAGTGATACCGTCTTCCCAGAAAGTGAATAGCGTAGTGCAATTTATAACGATTTTCTAAATCGCTTCTATAAAAAAATTTCAATTTCTAGGAGATACTTTTTGCGATTATCGGAAAATTCAACAAATGTAAATTATAGAAATATCCAAATTTAAAAAAAAAAAAGAAAAGTGGGATATTTTCAAAATTTTCGAATCGAATTTTGTAAAAAAAAAATGAGAAAAAAATGCTCTTATTTGCAAACTAAGTTTCAGAAGTTTCAACAATTATTTAAAATAGGGTCTTCTTTGCAACTGAAGTCATATTGTGGAAAATAGAAACTAGATGTGGCACAAAGGGAAATAACCATAATGTAAAGTTTAACATTAAAAATGTAGTTTTTCCATTATAAATGCTTTGATTTAACTGCTATTTCCCAAATTCAATAATTAATTGTATACTAATCAACAATAATAACAAATCACACATTAATCACACAAGTAGCACAACAGGTAAATCAAAACTTTCGCTAATAACTCAATAATACTAAAACATTTTTTTTGTAATTTTCCTATTTAAACAGACGACAGCCGGTAAGGAAATTTAAATGCACATAGCACAGTGGAGCAGGAGCAAAATATGTTAACGAAAAATCAGCAATTTCTAAATGCTTGGATTGTTGATTCAAATAAATTTTGTCAAGCTAACAGCAGAAGATGCCCTGCAAAAAGGTTCGAAAGTAGATCACTTCCCACATGCTAATTATTATAAGGAATTTTCTCACCAGATTTAAACTTTACCTTAAGTTTAAAAATCAATTTGTAAATAGTTAACGAATAGTTTACATTTAAAAATTCTTAAGATTTCCCTAGAATAAAAAATTTTCGAAATAAAGAGTATTTTATATAGTGGTATAGAACTTAAACTTGGCAGCATATTCTAACTGGTGGTTATTTTATCAGTTGCCAAGTGATGATGTTTAGTTTGGCATGGCATTTCAACATGAAGAAATTAATGCCCCAGCAACGCTACAAAATTGTGAAAATTTATTTTTAAAATCACGGTTTTGTCAATAAACCAAAACTAACTGTTTGGTGTACTTTATGGGCTAGTGGAAATATTGGTCGGTACTTCTATAAAAACGATGCTAGTCAGTCAATGGTGATCGCTGTTGAAATATGATTAATGACTTTTTCGCTCATCATGACATACAGAAGCTGCGGTTTCAACAAGACTTCCCAAAATGTCACACAGCTCGTGCTACAATTTATTTACTGAAGGAAACGTTTGGTAGCCACAGTTTCACGATTTCCCCGCGTAGTAACGCTACGATAAACGACCACAAATATTAGAAGTCATCGAAGATTAGACCTCCAGATTATATTATGTCCGAGCCAGCTGTGGCGGTCATATGTCAGAAGCCATATTTAAATTATAATGCCAGAAGATTATCTTTCGGGTAAAGTAAATTTCATGTCAATTTAAAAAATTCATCTTTGTTTTATTCCTTCGAAGTCTATACCTCTATTAAAAAATTGCAATTTTTTGCCTTTTAGTTTTTAAAGGCAAATAACTCTTAAACTATAAGTACTACTTTTTTTTGTTTTAAAGAGAAGTAGCACTTCAGGCAACAATGCCTATTTAGTCAAGTACCGTGCTACATTCTTTAGGAAAGGGATAGAGAAGAGATGAAACAGGTGGTGAAAGTAGAAGGATAGTCGGAAATTAACTGCCGTATAAAGACAGCACAGCGACCAGTGACTATGCCTTCATCGCTAAGCAGCCCCACCGACAGTCAATTTTTATTTTTGTAGTGATAAAAACCAAGGTCTTCGTTGGGAATCGAACCCACTGACAAGCTAGTACACTACCTACTATCCTACAGGGGCACCTACTTGAAGTTTTAACTTGGTGTTGAAGAGTTCGTGAAGTAAAAATGCAAATCTTTAAAAAAAATATATATTCGGAATGTTCTTCCAAGCGTTCCGGCCCTGTCATTAAAAATTGCTGATTTATTACTAAAGTTTC
Organism: Trichopoda pennipes; assembly: GCA_030448955.1. Taxonomy (NCBI): domain Eukaryota; kingdom Metazoa; phylum Arthropoda; class Insecta; order Diptera; family Tachinidae; genus Trichopoda; species Trichopoda pennipes. The sequence goes on along the minus strand of JASKUP010000012.1, from coordinate 6,321,759 downwards.
GTTGTTCAGCTGACTTAGTTTTTAAAGTTAGTTAAAAGTTTAAAGTTAGTTAAAAGTTAATTAAGATTTTATACACCATAAAACAAGATTTTGGGGGGTACATATTAATTTTAATAACTCTAATAAGACAAGCTAAGGATTGAATTGTTTAAATTTAACTGTAATTATTGGTTATTTGTGATAAAGGGTCTTAAAGTAGTTTAACTTCTTCCAGCATTGAGGCCGAACTTAATGTAAATTCTTAACAATGACTCTTTACAATGTACTTTAAATAAAAAATAAATTATGTACTACGATATCGATAAAAACAAAAAAAAATTAAATCTAAAATAAATACAATCCTGTGACATAGTAAAGGTAATTTGAAAAGATGAAATTAAGAAATCTTAAATCAAAGTTAAAGTTATATTTAACTGAGCATTATTCTTTTTATTTATAACCATAGCAATAACTTACTATTTACCAAAATAATAGGTGAGTATTGAAAACATTCACCAAAAAAGTGTGGCAAATATAAATATTTACGTTAAAATTAAATCATCTTAAATTATACAAAATGTTATACAGAAACTAAGGCATGCAAGCACGCATTCGTTCGCTTTTAAAAGTCATTGGCATTATGTGAACTCATATGTTTAACCCTTAAAAAGAAACCAATTACATTTTTGCTCTCGATTATTTTTTTAGAATCTGGGTTTATTTTAAGTATAGTTTAACACAACATTATCGTAATAAAAACACATTTATTTCCAATAGCAATACAGTACTTTATAAATAAACAGGCTAATGCTAGCTTCAGATGTTATCACGTTAAAATTTGAACTGAAACCTTTCGAAATAACAATGTTTTGACAAAAGTTTACGTTTAAAATTACAATGCACTAATCGCATCTCTCAAATTTTTAATTAATATTTTTAACTAAATTTTCAATTCTGTATTACATAATTTTTTACGTTAAAGGGTTAAAACGAAAAAAACGTACATTTGAATAAGAAATTGCATATAATATGTTTTTAAAATAAGAAAACAATTTTTGTCTATTTTTGCTCTTGTCTCTTTTATTGTTGGAATATTTATGACGTCTCAAGAGTTCTCCATAATTTTTATTGCATTTTTCGAGTAGGCAGTTTGGTATGCCAATGTTTGCTGTACACAATGTTAATAAGTGGGCAGCATATATATCGACAAATTTAATTCACAATGTAAATATTTATTTAAGTAACTCATGAGCACAAGGATGTGTGTTGTTATTTTTTCAGTAATTTTTTCAGTCGAATGAAAAACAATTTTCATGTTTTTCTTTTAATTAAGTGCTATTTATTAATATTAAGGGGACACCAAAACGTCTTCATTAACATCTTGTTTTTTCTAACTATAAGTGAAGTTGATACTTTCCTTCTAAAACATTGTACTGTGTTCATGATTTTGCGTGAAAAGCCCATATAAAAATTAATTAGAAATAATATTGCTCTAGTCGTACTCTTTTCATTTTGTTAAAAGTTACGAAATGTTTCAGGCAGCCTTTTTTTTAAATGCACTTTTTCAACCGATAAAAAATATGACTGTCACTTTTTTCTTACAGAATTGAAAGCTACAACTAATCAACACATTAATTGTAAATGTGTTGATTGTGCCAATAAATTAAAAAAAAATATTATAAAAATAACAAAAGTAAAATATTATTTTCCATTCCAAATTTTTTGTTGTCTTGAAACTTCAGAAACACAATTTTTCTATCAAATCTAATATTTTTTATTGACACAATTGAAACAATGATTTACACTTAAATACAATAAAATTGCACGTTCCTTCTAAACCGCTTTATTGTCACCAATTACAAATTGTCAAATTTTTAAGCGAAATAATATTACGACTGGGTTGAACGTTACGATTTAACTGCTTGGAGTGTTAACGAGTATTGGCATTTGCTAATATCGTTAAGCACGTCGTTTTTTTTGTAGCTCGTCCAGACAAACAAGCTGGCAAAAAGAATAGAAATGCTATTGGCGAGCATATGGCATTCTACTTTTAGCTTATGGAAAAGTTATTGATAATGTTCTATAGCACATCGTATTGACAATAAGATCGCCTAAACAATATATCCTCTACTAGGTGCTTTGATTAGTGCTAAGCTAAGCTTTGGAGACGATTGTAGAATCTGCCGCAGTGAAAAAGGAGAATACCGCTGCATCGGACAACCAAATTCACTAATTCACTGACTTAGATTTATTAAAAAGAAGTTCAAATCAGGTTATAAACGTTACTCTAATCGATATACTTCATATATATTTACTTCAATTGATTTCTATACTTTAACTTTCTGCGAAATTCTATATTAGCCGCATTTTGTAACTTTAACGTAAATATTAACACTTGCTTGCTTTAATATTTTTACAATATATTCACCTAGAACTCACAAAGGAATTCTTTTGATTTTTAAGATTTTTTATTATTTATTAGTCATTTTGCCTCGAAAGCGAAAGCTTTACATTTTACACTATTTCATTTTTATTATATTTTAAAGATAGAGAAAATTATTGTTAATTAACATAGTTAATCTTTTGTGTTATTTTGTTCCCACTGTTGAAAAAAAGGCTGAAAAAATATTAAAATATCAAAAGCAATACTAAATCATAGACAAATAAACAGTTTAGGAACTATACTTTCATCTGAAATTGTTCCATTTTGACACCGATTCTGTACGAAAAATTCGCTTTTTATGTTGATCTCTGAAAATGTGGATAATTTTGGATTTTAAGCACTTGAGAAAAACCCATGGTCGAAACTTTAGCTAATTTTTATCATGTTTTTGTTTTTTAGTAAAGTTTTCCTAATTAAATTGTATTGATCTGACTGTTATTGCTTTCGTACACATTTATTATTGTGAGATAGCATAGCACATATTTTTTCGAAGTATTTTCTCTGCCTAATTTTTAAGAAATTCAAATCGTTGAATTATGTACACCACTCATGACCTCAACTAGTTGATCTGTCGTTCATTTATTGTGTATTGTGTTCTCACATAGATTTCTGCCACATGTATTTGGCATCCTGGAAAAAGGTAATTGTTTGAAAATATACGGTCAAGTTTGAATTCATGTATTTATAGTTATTTCAAACGCTGGTAAAGATTTCAATAATTCTTAATTTAATTTATCACTTGTTTATTTATGCTGTATTTCAAGTAAAATAAGAAATCACTTTTTAATAGCAATAGAAATTGGAGATCTTAGCACAATAGCGACACCAACTCTAGTCGCCCCTTGAATAGTTTCTTTATCCTTCCTGTTTTTCCTGATCCCTTCATACAAGAGTTTGATGTCACGGACCTTACCTGCGGAAAAAATCCCTGGAATTCATCTAGGGCCAAAGGAGAAAAGCTTATGGTTTATGGTATGTAACTAGCGTTATAAGGCTACTGGTGAGTACTTCCTGTAGTTAAGCTAAGTTCAGACTGAGAGAAATGGATGTTAAAGTTTCGATGTGCCGTTAGATAGCACTGAGCGATTAAGAAAATGTTTCGACTCGAAAGATACAAGAAAAAGGTGGCAAGTTCACCCATAAGATTGGGCAGTGATGACCGACCGACCGACAACTGATTTGAATATTTACCACATATTGTACTTGATGCTAAAATTCTTTAGATTTACATATAAATTTATAATTTACCTAAGACTACAAAATTTTCAGTTTAAATGACATGCGAATTGTAAACCACCATATCTATTTCTGTATATTCTGTATTCAAGGCATTCTTGTTACGTTTTATAATTGACAAATCATACTGTGTAACTTAAATTTGAGAATTACGTCTCTGAAAAGCTCAGTTTAAACATGATAAATCACTGGTTATCTTCAGTATAAAAATGCGATTTAAAAGTCGCTAAACATCTTGTGATTAAGAAAATTCTAACTATTCTTTTTTAACAGAAAAATCTTATCAGCAGAAACTATTTAAGATAACACCCCAAAAGCTTATCATACACAAAAGGTTTATTTATATTTTATTTTAACTAATTAATTACTTTTAAAAACAACTTAATGTTAATATTAAAATGTATTTTTTAGAAAATATTTGTTCACATCCAGCTGTGGAAAAACTAATGGAATTGGAAAAACAGCAAGAATAAAATTGATGAAAAATATTAATTTTTATACGAGCGAACATACATACATATGTATGTATGTAAGTTATTAAAGATATTTTTATTTAAGATGTGCATATTTATATTTTGTTATCTGTACAAACAATTTATAAGAAATTTGATTTTTTTTATTCTTTTCTTTTTTTACTTCGTATACCTACTTAAGCTTAAACAATTGGAAGAAAGAAGGTTAATTTTATTAAAAAAAAAAACAAAAAAAGACTTTATTAATAGTTTTAGTTTTATTTAATTCACCCCTATCTCGACTAAGAAGTGAAACTTATATTTCCATGACTTTTTATTTCCGTCGTTGTGAAAACTGATGTCATAAATTTCTATAAAATATTTATTTATCTCTTCATTAAACAGCTGTTTAAAGTAAAACAAGCTTCAAGCTCACATTGAGTATAAATAAGAAAAAGCCCTGTAAAAATGAAAATAAAATTAAAGTTTAAAAATTACTAAATAACCCTTTAAGAAACAAATTATAACTTTATTACTAGAAGAACGAAAGGAATTTGAACATTCAGAAATTGGTCGTAATTTTCAAGATGCATATAATACGTTGCAGTTACCCGTGACTCATTTAAATAAGAATTCTCCACGATCTTGTCGAACACAAGCACGCACGGTAATAACGGATTTGGAAAATATATAAATTACTTTTAAATTCTTAGTTAAATGACAGAAAACTAACAAATGTAAGCAATTTTGCAGCAAAATTAAAGTTAACAGATCAAAGGACAAAGTGAACAATTTGATAAGAAGCTCCAAATCAGCAGAGCAATCAATATCACGAAGTTCTTATAAGGGCACCTCATTATAATAAAAAATATTGAGCAGATATAATGGTTATACAATTTTTACATAAATTTGAATAAATATAAATCTCTAAAGAAGTCTTTACTTATTTTTATGAATCCTGCGATTTTGATCTTGTGCATAAAATATGTTTTCGCAAAGGCAGTACAATTTTGTCCACATAGTTTAATTAATAGTCAATAAGTATAAAAATGCTTTTTTTTTATTTAAAACTAGCAACAAACATTTTATAAAAAATTTACCGTAGAAGGCAGCTGCATTAATGCAATCCAATAAATCGTATAGTATATACACAAGTGGTATCTAATAAAAAGTTTCGAAGCAAGAGGGTATAATATGAAATCGATCTTACATTTGATTGGCTAAAATTTAATTTAAAAAATTCAAAAGTTACCACTACAGCTCGACATCTGCCGTATTTTGGTAACATTAATTAATGGTGGTGGCTTCTTAACAAATTACATATAAGTACAGATATATTAATACTATTTCAACTAGTTTAATAACAAGATCAAATATATTCTTTCCTACTCACAATATGCTCCCGAACGGTGTTGTGAAATATTTGTAACCTGATGTCTGTCACTTCTTCCTCTTCTGACTCCTCCATTTTGTTGAAGAATTTCTGATATTTGTCTCTTATAGTGGCCAGTTTAATAATAGGTTTTATACAATAAAAACTTTCAATGAAAAATAGTTATTTTAAATATTTGATAAAATAAAACAATATAAACTGAAATCTGCAGAGGTTAAATTTTCTAATTTATATTTTCAAGTGATGCAGTATGTTGCCGGAATTTTTTTAAACACCTCTTAACAATATTAGGTTTGATAGAAACACTTGTTGTTACTGTTTCCATAGATTTTCACTTTAGAAATTTGTTAATATTTGACAAAAAGTTGCTATATGCTCTTCAAATTTTCCTTTACTGTTGTTGTTGTTAAAGATTTTTGCCAACTCTGACAGCTTTCCCTTGTTTTTATAATTTTCAAGCACTTAAAAAATAAAATATTTTTATTTATAACTTTCAGATATATTATGTTGTCTCAAATTATGTACGCCATATTTTTATTAAAAGTTGTATTTAAACTAATTTCCAGAAAGTAAATTTAGTAAACCACGCATTAACCAAGACAACTTTTCCGAATTTTCACCAAACGCGTCCAGAATGTAACTAAATTAAAGAAACCAAAGAAAATTTTATACTACAGCTGATTATTTGTTATTAAAGAAGTTTTAGTACAAATACAATTGAAATAGAGTTGCCAAACTGCAGAATAGAGTGTGTAAAGAACAATAATATTATGATACCATAGTTTCATATAAATATATAATAGGGTTTTTATATACAAAGTTATTAGGTAATATTCTTTGACTTATGAGTCCTACGCTCTGTAATCATCAGTTCAAAATTTGTTTAAAGGCCCAACTATATGATGCATAGGCTGGTTTACGGCAACTTAAGCACCTATGCAAATACCTAATAATCATATGTGGCAAACTATGATGTACTTAACAAAACTTCCCGTCAGTTTCGTCAAATGTTACTTGCTTAAGGAAAATACGAAACTGATCGCAGATTCCGTACAGAAACAGCTGATTTTACATTGTGTTATAAATAGGTTAGTAAACAAATTCCAATGGAGGACGAAAGCAAAAAAATATCTCATCTGAATTTAATAGAAAATAATAAATAGAAATTAAAAAGAACGAGCATGGAAAGAACTAGCAGAAAAATGCAGTAAAAGTGGTAATACTTTGAAGAAATTTTTTTGCATTTTTCATTTTCATACTGGTATACAGAAGGAAGTTACTACGGGAACTTGTCTGCAAGGAAATGAAAAGCATTGAAGCTCTATCAGGCATTGGAATGGACAATATTGAGGAATGGACACTACTGTTTTTAAAAAGCTCTCGCTTCTCAGCGGTATAAGCATTAGTATTGAATATTTTTTACTTTTATACAATGTGAATCTTTATTTTGTAGTACTCATGATAACGTTGAAGAACTAGACTCAACCTTGGAGTTTAATAACTTAAGGGCCTTTAAAAATTTTAATTCCTTTATAATTTCTAACCCACAATTTGCAGCAAATTTAATTTCCTTAGAATTGTTAAAAAAATTATAAATTTGTAAATTATAATTTGTATAAGTATTAAGTATACAAAATATGATATTATTATTATTAGAAAGAGATTATTTCTTTGCAAAAGTGCGAAAAAGACAAATACCCAACTGCGCATAATAATTTCTATATTCATGTAAGTAAAATATAGCCACTTAAAAGTCATTAATATTGGGGAAAAAATGGCAACTTTAGAAAACCTAATGAGATCTGAAAAATTTCATCGAATATAACTTGCATATATATCAAAGACTCCAAAGTTAATAAATTGATATATGTTGTGTTTAATTATGCAGAGCTATTATTAATTCTGACTCTGTATTTTTATTGTTAATGAACATTTGCAGACATCTTTAAATTTACGAGTTTTGTTGGAAACTTTAGCGTAAAGCTAATTAGCAATTACAATAAATCATCGAACTGTACTCACCTGAAGAATTATTGTATGGTAAACAGCTTTTAATGACATTACATTTTAAGGATATTTCAAATATGTGGCAGTAGAATTCTTTAGTAATAAATAAAAATAATAACACAAATTGTAATAATGTTGAAAGAACCATCACTGATAAACAGCTGTACGTCCTGTTTTAAATAATAAACGTTTTGAAGAAAGAATCAAGGGCTCATTATATGTATTACAAAATATAATAAACAATGTCTGTGGTTATTGAAACCACAATCGGTGATCTTACTGTGGATTTGTTTAGCGAAGAAAGACCAGTAGCTTGCTTGAACTTTATGAAACTGTGTAAATTAAAATACTACAATTACAATCTTTTTCACACTATAGAGCGTGGTTTCATCGCACAAACTGGTGACCCAACCGGAGTTGGCGATGGTGGCAGTTCAATATGGGGAGTTGTCGAAGGACAACATAAAAGGTTTTTTCAAGCTGAAATCTTACCAAAAATTCATCATACAACTGCCGGGCTTTTGTCTTTGGTTGGGGCTGGAAAACACTTAGTGGGAAGCCAGTTTTTTTTTACTCTTGGCGAGAACTTATCATCATTGGATGACCAGCATTGTGTTATTGGTGAAGTTGTAGAAGGACATGAAGTCCTGAGACAACTCAATGAGGCTATAGTGGATGAAAATTTTAGACCCTATCAAGATATTAGGATAACGCATACGGTCATATTAGAAGATCCTTTCCCAGATCCTAGAGGTTTCCGAGAACCCAGTCGATCTCCGTCACCAAGTGCCGAAAGACTAAGAAATGGACGCATTGCAGCTGATGAAGATATCGATGATACTGAAGGCAAGGGTTTGGAAGAGATTCAGGAAATGTTAGCGGAACGCGAAGCGAAAGCTAGAGCAACAATTTTGGAAATAGTTGGAGATCTCCCAGATGCTGAAATGGCACCGCCAGAAAATGTTTTGTTTGTTTGCAAGCTTAACCCTGTCACAACAGACGATGACTTGGAAATTATCTTTAGTCGTTTCGGAAAAGTCAAGGGTTGTGAAGTTATTAGAGATCGAAAAACTGGAGATTCTCTACAATATGCCTTTGTTGAATTTGAAGATCAAAAATCATGTGAGGCTGCCTATTTTAAAATGGACAATGTTTTAATAGATGACCGTCGCATACACGTGGATTTCTCGCAATCGGTGTCTAAAGTGAAATGGAATGGCAAAGGAAGAGGTGTTAAAGGTGACACCAAAGGTTTAGATTTTAATAACTTAAGAGATAAAGGCGAAGTAGTTAGAAGAGCCCGTAATGATTGCTATCGCAGGCAATCACGTTCTAGATCCAGAGATCGAAAATCGATTGCAGAAAGACGTCAAGCCAGAGAGGAACGTCACAGAGACCAAGAGAAAAAACGTAGGAAATCAAAATCCAGATCTAAGGAACAAATTTTACAAAAATCTCGTAAAAAAGAAACCGACATTTGTTACAGTAAGTCGGAAAATCAACGAAAACTGCAAAAAAGATCTAGAACACCCAATTTTAATGAAGGAAAAGAAAGGCGCACAAGCTATTGCAGAAAACGTGAAAATTATTACTCGGAAAAAGATCAAAAAGCTCATAATAGAGAATATAGTGTAAGATATTCAGATAAAGAACAGTCCCCCCAAAGGAGGCGTATCCGACATGAATCGCCAGAAAGCAAACATAGTCAAAAACAGATAGTACAAAAGAAAAGTGCGTACTATTCAGCGGATTACAGACCAACTATCACGAAAAAGTCGAAGAAACGTAAACAGCCACATAAGAAAAAATCAAAGTATGCAACAAGCAGCAGTAATGATTCTTCCTGTAATAGTGATTCCTCATCTGATAGCTCCGAAACAACTTCAAGCGAAACCAGTAGCTCTTCTGATGACCAACAAAAGACGAAATCGAAGAAAAACAAAAAGTATAAGAATAAAATAATTAAAACTAAATCCAAAATACGTAAATAAAAATAAATAAACCTTTACTTCTTTAAATTTCAAGAATTTCAATAAAATTAGGCTACAAATATTTTACTACTTTACCGGTGTAGCTTTATCATTGCTTACACCGCTATTGTCGCTCACTGTAGCAGACTTTTTTTTACTCCTGTTTGGAGGTGGTATTACCGCATCAGGATTAAAAGGAAAGTTATCCAAGCGAGTAACGTCAGGCGTGATGCGCAACACTGATATATTGAACAAATAATTTAAGAGTTATTTGGATATATGTATGTAGTTTACCAGAACTTACCATAAACATTTTCGGCTGTTTTTTTAGCCTGGATTACATTTGAGCGTAACTCCTTGTCAGCGTCTAAGGCTAATTGTACCATCTAAAAAACCTCCTTCGTTAACGAGAACAAAAAATTATAAAATAAGTTACTTTTTTAATGCTCTCCGGATTGGTTTCAGCCATATTTTGTTTGAATCGTGCGTTTATTTCTTTGCGCCCAGCTTCTAAGGCAAATTCATCTCCAGCAAATATGAGCTGCCTTGAGCGATGTAATTTTTTAAATGCATTAAGTACCTTTAGAAAATAATAAATTTAAATGCATTTAAAAAACGTAGCTACGAAATTGTTACCTCACGTTTAATTTTGGACATTTTAAAAGAATATAAAATGTTGTGTCGTTCATGAACGAGTTCGTTCAATGAAACGATTTTAAACAACTGGTCATGACTTTTTTTCAAGACATGATGTTCACCTTGTACTGTTCGATGAAGTTATAATCCAAAAATTATTATTACCACATACATATGGATACAAGGTACTATTACCGCAAATATAACATATGCTATTACTGTCGGTTCGGTTTAAAATGAGTCAAATAATAGCTTCATAAAATGCATATAAATTTACATCTGTGATTATGGCTGCACAAAATTTAATTTTCAATTTTATTTAAAAAAACCCAAATATTTTATTTACAATTACTGTAATCAGCTATAATCTTTGGCATTAATCTGTATGAAATGCTTTTGAAGTGCTTGCTATTATTGGATTCTATCGTCGCATAATCTATGTCAATCGCCGTTGGTAAAATGTAGCATCACCAACTTATTTTAATTTGATACTTTTTGTAGTAAATCGGGTTGATGTGAAATCCAAAAAGATCAAAGATAGAGGCTATTTGGTGAAATTAATTAAAACTTTTTTGTAAAAATCTGAATATTTTTCATAAAACAAGACTGCTGCAGAAAACAAGAAATAAATATTTTCAGGATATGGCGAGTCTAGCCAGTAAAACTAATTAAACTAGCAACTAAAATGTCCAGTCAAAACAACATTTTTTAAGTTATTGCTTAAAATTAGAATATATCGGTCTTGCATGGGCGCCTAAGTTAAATTTACATATGTATACAGAAAAAATGCATAACTTTGACTTTCAACCGGATTTTTTTTCTTTAGTATCTAACCAAAAAGAAAATGGTATCATAACGTTCAAACTCTATAAACTGGCTCCTTTAGCATCACCATCAGGGCCGCCGTTTTTGGTTATTTCTAATCAAAATTGATTGTTTTTTCTTCAGTGTGGAGATTTGAATATTTTTCTGATAAAATAATTTTTAGTATTGCTATCAAGGCAACTGAAAATAAAACAGCTGTGACTAAAATCGTTAGTGGAACAACCTGTTATGAATTCGCCTTGATTGCTACTCACTCGCTTACAATTCTTCTCTTTTGCAACACTGTCAACGTCCTTTATTTTACTAAATGATCGCAACTCTGTACTACAGAAATGACATGTATTTTCAAATAGCGGCAACATTCAATTAGACCGCTTTCAGACAGGCAAATTTTACTTTGACAAAGTTTTTTTAATTTTCTTTTAAACTTTCTTTGGTGTTCAAACACAAAAAGTTTTCTTTTACAAATTTTGTTTTAGTCAATGTAATCTGTAATGTAATCTGTGTATAAGTACAACTGTGTATAAGCGACGAAAGAAAAACAAAGCAACTTTGCGAGTATATCAAAGTCTGTACTCTCAATCATGCTTTCTCCCTCGCTCTCACATAAAATCAAAACTTTGCAAAGTAAAATTTGCCTGTCTGAAAGGGGTCTTAAAAGCTTTTTCAAAATAAATTTATATAAAGAATATGCACATGTTTATGTAAAAACACTGTTCGGCTGTCAAATACAAAAACTAAACGTGTGAAAAAAAGCAAAATTCAACAATAAAACGGAAAACTAAACGAAAAAAATAAATCAGCTGCCGACTGTCATATACCTTACAAATGAACATTGAACTATTGCTTGCAAGTCAGTCTAAAGTAGGTTGATTTCTTGTTGTAGTGCGGCACAAATTGAATGGAAAATGGATAGGTAACAATTTTTCGATGTAGGATTGACTTTTAAAAACAAATTGTTTATTAACTTACGTGTGCATATTTTTAAATCTAGATAAGTAATTGTTGAAAAAATTGGTCGGGTCACGAGAAATTAAAAATGTGCTTTCAGAAAGTGAAGATGATGAAATAAAATAAACACATTTAATATTCCTGGAAATTACACTAAGAAATTATAATATCAATATAGTGCAACTACAAACAGTCCCCTAGAAAAAAGTTTCGGGCTACCTAGTTATAAGAATTTTCGTGGCTGCAGAACAGAGATGGATTCGAGTACTGTATTGTATGCGGAAAAAACCATGTGAGGTTTTTGAGCAAACATGTTTTAGTACGTAGCCATATACAAAAAAAATCAGATAAAGATCAATTCATTTATGAGTGCCGAAAATGAAAATTTTGTTCAACAAGTGTATCACGCGGAACTTACACTTGTTAGGTTTCTTATCTGCCACAATTTACTGTTTTTATTGATGGATTTTTACTTAAACTACTAGTAGAATGCTGTCCTGACTTCAACATAGCAAAAAACATAAAATGCGGCAGAGCTAAAGCAACTCATTTAGCAGAAATATTGGGAAATAAAGCCGAAGTTATTTCGAAATCGCAGACAATATTTACCTTGATTATAGATGAAACTACAGATATTTCGACAAAGAATTTGCTTGTCTTAGTAGTTCGGTATATGGACCAGTTATCCCAAAAAGTTCGTGATCTTTATTTAAGTCTCTTAGAAGTTATAAGTTCCATAAAACCCTAAACATCCATCCGAAAACATTATTGGGTTAGCCACTGATGACGCCAACGTTGTGGCTGGAGAAATAAGCGGAGTGCAAGCGAAATTTGAAAATGATATTGAAATATTCTATATTAATTGCACTTATCACTCACTCCATCGCTTGTAAAAAAACTCCCGATGAAAATTGAAATTTTGTGTCAAAACATATATAACTTTTCTGCTCACAGTTTAAAGCGAATTAATGATTGCAGTGTAGAAACACATAAAATACTACAAATTTCTTTAACCCGGTTGCTTTCGCTAGAAAATATAATAGATATTTATTAAATACTATTTCTTTTGCATGTTTTAAAATTTTTTTTTGAAATTGTTAATAATATTTGTTTTTTTAAAAATTAATTTCCTGAAGAAGTTTTCCAAGGGAAAGCGAAATATTGAAAATATACGTATTAAATTTAATTAAAAAGACCATTATAAAGATTTATACTTATTTATTATTCCTTTTTTAAAAGAAATTAAATTGGAAAAATGAAAATTATTCTTATGGATATATTAGATAACTTAAGCCCGCTTGTGTGACTCAGGACTAATCAACAATAGCGTTTAGAGCTACGTTTTATTAAAGTATACAGTAAAAGTTTTCGGTTTTTTCAGTATACATAATTATTTTCATTACATTTTTTGTTAATAAACTGTTAATAAAATTATGCTTCGGTTTCGTAACTACATATGTATATAAATTTTACTTTACATATAAAAAATATCAACAAAACAGCCACATTTATACTTTTTTGACTAACTTATAAATTAAATTATATATTATATTTTCAATAAATTATAAACGTATCAAATTTCCTTTTAAGAAATTAGTGAAATTATTTTTAATTTTTAAAGATCGTAAAAGCAAAAATATAATTTAATTTGATTTTTGAGCAAATGTTATTTTGAATAACAGAAATTGATAAATATTTATTTGTTTATGCCACTTACTTCTTAAAAATAATTTACGCTTATTTTACCGAAATTTGATTAGTTATTTTATTAAATAAAATTATATCTGAACAGAAATTTGCCCACAAGTCTTTGAAGTGTAACGTCCATTAAAATATAGATGTTTATTTCAAATCATTGTAGTGCAAGTTCAAGATTAGCATTAATTAATTAATCAAAAAAATTCATAATTGAAAAATCAGTACATTCTAATCTACTAAACATGTGCAAGCATTTAATTGCAGTTCTTAAATATTATTTAAATTAAAAAACTAAGTAGGATTATTATATTACAGAAAACTTGTGCAAACAGTCAAAAAACATTAATTAAAAGTATAGTAACTTACTTTAAGTCATTTTTACTAAGAACTAAATTTGCACCTAATACTACTTAACATTTTTAGACTTTAAAAATCTGCCACCTAACAGTCTAAATTGGCCTGTAAAGCTTATTGCAAATTAATCGCATTACAAAATCAAGTTTAATTCCGTATAGTATCTATTCTCTCAATCACCAATTTATGTGCTTAATTTTTTATAAATTTTCGAAATTGGCTGGGACATATCACCGAATATAAAGTGCACCGGATCTCGAGTACATTTTATTAATAGCAAGATTAAGGAAAAAAATTGATATAGAACAATAATAATTGCATACACAGCAAGGACGTACGATATACCTAAAGTATATTCGTCAAAAACTTCACTACAATCATCGGGCAAAGTAATAGGAATATTCCAAATACGGCCAATAAGCAACGGATGACATATAGCGGTAAGAGTCAAATATATGCCAAATGCTAATGTTAATATGCCTAAAATCATACTCGCCATATAGCAATGTAAATTATATTGTCCAATGCAACAATCCAGCCAGTAACTGTGATGACTGTGCAACATAATGCAAGCATTGCACACATGACAATGAATAGTTCTAGCCGATACATATTTTCGGCAAGTGTGACACATATTTGTTTGGTGCTGAAATAATCCACGATTATTTAAAGATTTACGTGGAGATTCATCTATCAAAAGAGCTGTGTGAGCAGCAGCTTCTTCTTCCTCCTCAGCAGCTGTAGCTTCTGAAATATCAGCCAAATCATCTTCAGTAGACTTTGAGGGCAAATCATAACAAGCCAACGAATATTTACGCGTTAACCATATTAAATATACTGTTATGCAAGCCATAACTACTAAAACAAATTTTTCTTCGGGTAAAAGTTCCAGCAGAGGCAAAGCAAACTCCAAGCCCATAATCATATATACCACTGACCATATAGTCCACATGAAGAAAAATTTTGTTTTCACATTATGACGATTTACAAAATGATGGGCGTAGGCTAGAAACACTATACATGCGCCTAACATAATGTACGATGTTATCTCATTTAAAGCAGCCAAACCAACAACCAAAGGATATACTATACCAGGTATGATAGCTTCGATGGAAATACGTTTGGCACCACCACGCCATGGTATACGCAATCTATCCTGAAATGTTAATAGCATATTATTTTTAATTTGGGAATTAACTTGCCGGCAAGTTATAAAAGTGCTGAAGGCTAAATCAAAGTCCTGACAATTGCAACAGCAGGCCAATAGATGATTTCTTTGCTGATGCTCGTCCAAATATTCACAGCAACAAAGTCTCGAGTTATAGTTTAAACTCCTTTCCTTTTCTTCTGCCTCAAGGGATGCGGCTATATAGTTAGTATTTGCCATTATTCAGTATTTATATTCCATACAAAAATTATCCATTGATATATTTCATGAATTTTATATTAAATCCAGCAGCGTGGAAATATTAAAAAATTAAACTCTTAAATAATGTAATGTATTTTAGTTTGACAATAAAAAATAAACCAATTTAAAATGTAAATATCTAAGAACGTTTCTGTTTTTATTCTTACATTTATTAACTAAATAACAAACACCTTTGTATTGAAAAACTGCTACTTATGTTGTGTGGAATATGCAAAGCGCTCACACACAAAAATGGTGTGTTCAGTGTTGCCAAAACTTTTCATAATATAATGATATATGATAATATATGATTTTTATATGTATCGAACAGGAAGCAATAATTCATCAGGCAAACAAAAGAATACGTTTTTGGCATTTAGTATGGTGTGATATCAAAGCTCACTAAATAACTATTATTTTGCAGTAGATATTTTTGACATATAAAATACATTTTCTATGTTGTTTGACTTCTTAAATCAAAAAATTTCTATGTAATGTAATGATTGCGATATATATTTTAATAACAACATTAAAATTTTAAAAACAACTACAGATAGGAAATGTATGATCTTTGATAACAACATGAGACATATACACACAAACATTTCTTTCTTCTAGTTCATTTTGGTATTATAAACGCACACTACGTCAACAAAGGACTTTTGAGTTGTATGAGTTGCATACCACCTTTGGGTGGTATGCATACAAAAAAATAATTTTATTAAATTTTTTGTATATATAAAGATCTTGCAGTTAAAAAAATAATTATAAAATATTTAATAGCCAACGTATAGATTTCCTGGCAATTTATCCGCTCGTGTAAGAAACGAGCCTTTTGCCCACAGATGATATTATTGTCAGTTCAACAAGATCAATTCAATACAACCTGAAGTTTTTAAACAGGTACATTTATTTTAAATACCACACGGCTTTTTGTTGTAGTTTTGTAGTTGGAAATTTTTAAAACATAGAAGAAAATCTGTGAACAAACAGCCATATATTTGTAAAACGTAAACAATTTTGACATTTCCAATAGAAATCAATAATAAAAAGCAGTGTGGTTTGCGAAAAATAAAAAAATCATATGGGCGGATAAAATAAATGTTCCTAAGTAACAACTTCATTTTTATTTGTTAAAGTATAAACCACAAATTTTTATGGTGTAAACAAAGCACCTATAGGAAATCAAAAAATGAGTGTGACTGCTGTAAAGGACATAGTCAACTGGTATATTCAAGTGCTTAAATATATAAATATTATCTAACTTTACAAATGTTAAGATTAAAAATGTTAACTTTTTATTAATAAAAAAAATTGCTTACAATTTACATTCTTAATTGACGATTTTCTAAAAATAATTTTTTAATTGATTCGTTGGTGGGAGTTAAATTCTTAACATTTTGGCATATGGGCTGGGCGATGATTAACCAGTTATATATTACGCTATTCTTTTATTTACGTATATATAAATTGTATAAAGTATACATTCTAATGATGCGTGAAACCGGTATTTGTAGATACTTAATACTAGTAAGTATTCAGTACCAGGAATGTGTAATTGTACTTTTCGAACAATGGAAAAATTTTAATATTACCTTGCTATTTAAACTAAATGTAAAAATATTTTTTTGTCTCCATTTAAATAATTTCATATGCCATCAAAGCAGCACATAATTTTTCTTTAAACAGAAAGATGATAAATTATGGGGATGAATTATTTCACTCTTAGTTTATGGTTAACAAAAGTTTAAGAAGTCCAAAATCTTTTATTGTTTTCTCAATCCTTGTTCTTATTGAGTGCTATGTAGTTCATATTATACTATTCAAAAATAAAAATATTTTTTTTGTACCAACTAAATGTTACATTAACATTCTTTAGAACCAAGTAATTGAGTACTCACAAAGGTAATAAGTATTTCGTATTCATTGGCTGAGTACTCCACTATTTTGTAGCACAATTTTTGGGCAAAAAAATAATTGTTTATTTTCATTATAATAAAATATAATATTTTTATATATTTGTTTTAAAATAAAAGCAGACGCTTTAATAAAAGTGCATTTGGACGATTCTTATAATAAACATTGATGCTAACTATGACATTCTGCATTTGTTTACGCCAGATTCTTCTAATTTTGGCATCAATAAATGTCATATACTTAAGTGTATCTATTGTAAAATGTGAAAATAAAAATGACCAAACACAAGGTCTGATAAAAGTCCCTATGGGCGAAAATTTTACTGTCAGCTGCTTTTCAAGTGATAAAAATTCAACATGGAAGTTCAAAAACAAATCATTTGAGTTTGATGCGAATGGTACAAGGTATTCCATGTCCGTTGAAAAAACCGATAATAACACCAATGAAATATCTGAGAGACAAGAACTTTATCAAATAACATTGTCTATTTCCAAAATACAAGTTTATGATGAAGGCTTATTTACGTGTGAATCTGGAGATGTAGGCTTGCTTAAAAAAGTATTAATTCAACCATTTTTGAAACCACGAATCACCCAAGTAAATGGACTAAAGGTGAAACAAAAAATTGGAAATCCAGTAAAATTGTTTTGTGTAATTGAAATATATCCGCAGTCCGAATCATTAGAAAAAGAACTTAAATGGCTTAAAGACGAAAACACTTTTGATTTTCTAGATCAATCATCAAATATTGAGCAAATAAATGGAACTCATGTCAATTATACTCTTGAATTGGCAGAGGTTTATAAAAAAGAAAATGGTTCATACGCCTGTGTTTTGTTTGCTTCAAGCGGCGAAGAAGTGGCAAGAAAAAATATTGCATTGTTGGTAATGGATGTACCTAAAGTAAATATTGATTACGCTAAGGCTGTAGGAGCTAGCAAAATTTACTTGAATTGGACTGTTAATGACGGGAATGATCCGGTTCAAAAATATTTTATCCAGTATTTGCAGGAGGGAAATCCTGAACTAACTTATTATAAAGATGTAATCGGTGGTGGTAATACATCATATGTTCTTGAAAATTTTTTGCCTAATACAAGCTATATTCTTCGAATGTCCGCAAAGAATAGCATTGGCAATGGTGCTCCTTTTCAGTATCAAACTCCAGTTAGAACTTTAGAAAAAGATCCTATTTTCATACCAAAAGTGAAGACAACAGGAAGCACATCTTCGACAATAACTATTGGATGGGATCCACCACCACTAGATTTAATACCCTTTGTGCAATACTATGAACTTGTGGTAGCCGAAGCTGGGGATGTACCAAAAATAGTTGAAGAAGCTGTTTATCAGCAGAACTCTAGAAACCTTCCCTACATGTTTGATAATCTTAAATCGGCTACTGAATACGAATTCAAAGTGCGTGCTTGCTGCGATTTAACGAAATTGTGTGGCTCTTGGTCAGATGTTGTAAATGGTACAACAATGGATGGTATTGCATCAAGACCAACCAGCCTTCAGGTTCAATGCATTCATCATAATGTTTCAAATATAAATACTGTGGATATTCTTTGGAGACATCCCGAAAAACCTAACGGAAAAGTTATATCATATCAAATACAACTAGAGGGTGTTGCTACTTATAAGTTGAATGGAAAAATGATTAACGAAACATGGGGTCCAAAAATTAGACGCATTGATGAGCCCAACTATCACACTATGTATGATGGTGTCGTTCCAAATACTAACTATACAGTAACTGTATCAGCCATAACCCGACACCGGAAAACTGGAGAAGCAGCTATTGGCAAATGTACAATGCCAGCGACAGTTCCAGAATCGATAAGCCGCGTAATGTGGACACAACTTCGTTTAACTAATGAAAAATATGTTCTCAAAGCATTTATCCCCAGAGTGAGCGAAAGAAATGGACCCATATGCTGTTATAGAATATATTTAATACGTATGAAAAACAATAATGCGGAGTTACCGCCGCCAAATAAACTTAATATTTCTACTTATCATGAAGTCCATGCAGCGAATAATACCGTAGGAGGCGTATATCTTGCTGAGATGTTTTCGGGCAACAATTTTAAATCTAAAATTTTCCTTGGTGACGGAAAACGCTTTTTTGAAAATGATGGCTTAAAGGCAGATGATGTGGATAGAGATTGTAACCAGTGTATAGATGCTAATTATCCCTCACGAAAAACTTTATTCAACATTCCGCCAGTTAAAAGAACTTTTTCTAACTCTTTCGTACCTTATAATCCTGATGAAAACAAAAGTGGTAATGAAACGGAAGATTCTACAGAAGTTGCCCTTGCAAACCTGAGAAAACTAAAAATATTAAATGATGAGACTGTGTCGACAACCGAATCGACTGAAAGATTGCCTTTGAAAGATATATATGAAGTTTATGATGGTGAAATTGATTTGAACAGCAATTATAGTGGATATTTGGAAGTTATAGTACGTAATGAATCATCCTTGCTAAAAGCATATAGCAGCTACTTTGTGGTCATCACACCAGGCATTGCAGCTGGGCAAATGGTTATTGAAGACGAAGTTGCAGTTATACTGAATATTGTGATACTATTTCTAGCTATTTTAATTGGTATTGTTTTGGTGTTTTTACTTATATTGTGTTTCGTTTTTCGCGTTAATACTAAAAATACAGGATCTGCAGAAGAAGTTATCAGTTTAAGAGATTCCTTAAGTCGGGCACTTTTTGGTGGAAGAGCAAATAGTCACAGGCATTTTATTGGAACTGCCAATGGAAAAGTTGCCGACATTGGTCCAATACATAAATCAGATCTGTATATGGCCTATAAAAACCGACACAAAGACACAGACTATGGATTTTTGAGGGAATATGAAATGCTACCAAATCGTTTTAGCGACAGAACTACAAAAAATTCTGACTTAAAAGAAAACGGACTGAAAAATCGCTATCCAGATATAAAAGCATATGATCAAACAAGAGTAAAACTTTCGCAAATAAATGGTATCCACGGTTCTGATTATATTAATGCAAATTTTGTAATTGGTTATAAAGAAAGAAAGAAGTTCATTTGTGCCCAAGGACCAATGGAGGCAACTGTAAACGATTTTTGGCGTATGATATGGGAGCAACACCTGGAAATTATTGTTATGCTGACTAATCTAGAAGAATATAATAAAACTAAATGCGCCAAATATTGGCCTGAGAAAATCATGGATTTAAAACCATATGGCGATATTAACGTAAAATTTGTTTCTGAAAAAAAGAGTGGAGATTATTTAGTTAGAACTCTGGACATTTTCAAAAGAAATTCAGTTAATGAGGATGAAGAAGAAAGCCGCCAGATTACACAGTATCATTATTTAGCTTGGAAAGATTTTATGGCACCAGAGCATCCGCAAGCGCTAGTAAAGTTTATTCGTCATATAAATTCAGTCTACTCAGTACAGCGTGGACCAATCTTAGTTCACTGTAGTGCTGGTGTTGGCCGAACAGGTACTTTAGTTGCTTTGGACTCTTTGTTGCAGCAGCTGGAAGAAGAAGGGCAGGTTTCTATTTTTAATACTGTGTGCGATTTACGTCACCAACGAAATTTCCTTGTGCAATCATTGAAACAATATATATTTTTGTATCGGGCACTGTTAGATACAGCACATTTAGGAAATACGGAAATAAATGCTCTTGGTTTATCAAATGCGATTGAACTTTTAAAACTAAAACCTGAAGACGGGAGAGATAAATGCAAATTGGAAGTCGAGTTTGAAAAATTGCAAACAATCAATGATGAAACTAACAAATCATGCTCTGTTGGTGAGAACGAACAAAACGCATTAAAAAACAGAAGTGAACTGGTCATACCGTATGATCGTAATCGTGTCATTTTATCACCACTTCCGCATAAAGACAATTCAACGTATATAAATGCGTCGTTTATTGAAGGCTATGATAACTCAGAAAACTTCATTATTACTCAAGACCCGTTGGAAAATACAAAGGAAGATTTCTGGAGAATGGTATCAGAACAAAGCATAACAACTATTGTTATGTTATCAGAGATTGGCGAAGGTAATCGAAGATGTCCAAGGTACTGGGCTGATGATGAAATTCAATTCGAACATATTCTTGTGAAATATATACAAAGTGAAAGTTGTCCTTACTATACAAGAAGGGAATTCAATGTTACCAATTGTAAAATTAGTGACACAATAAAGGTGACGCAATTTCAATATAATGGTTGGCCAACGGTGGAAGGAGAAGTACCGGAGGTATGCCGCGGTATAATAGAATTAGTTGATCAGGCATTGAATCACCACAGCAAAGAGAAAAATGGTGGTTACAAATCTCCCTTAACAGTTCACTGCAGTTTCGGTACAGATCGTAGTTCCATATTTGTTGCTATGTGTATTTTAGTACAGCAGTTAAGAACCGAAAGATGCGTGGATATTTGCACAACAGTTAGGAAAATAAGGTCGCAAAGATCAAGACTTATTGACACATACGCACAATACGAGTTCCTACATAGAGCTATAGTCAACTACGCAGATCTTCATAAATTATCAGAATAAACGTTAATTCGGAAATGCATTGAACATAAATTAATATAAGGAGCCATTTTTTGCATATTAAACAACTACTAATTAAGAATTTATAACCATTTATTGTATTAAATATCACTTAAGTTAAATTTTGTATAATTATGATTAATTACTATAATATTCTACATATTTGTAGATAACATACAAACATACATACATTCATTCATAGCAAACATACATACATACAAGATACATATATACATATTAAGCAAGTAACCAAAGGAAAATTGAATGTAAACTTTTACATGTAAAGCTAATAAAAATGTTTGATACCACATAAAATAAAATTAAAAACGACAAAATGGATGTTATTAATAAAACAAAAAAAAAAACTAAGAGAATAAGAAACAAGTAAGAGCACAAAATATCATAAATGTTAATTAATTAATAATGTTAATATTTATTGAACCTATTTTTGTTAACAACAAAGAAAAAACAGAGAGAACAAAGATAATGGTAATGTATTATCTTTAAGTATAATAAATTAAAATTGTTAGATTCTTCGTTTAAGAAAAATATAGGTGAGAGGTAATTTATCGTCTATGTTCTGACAAATGCGCGTTTTTAAATGCAAAACTTTAAACCAATTTGTTTTGGAAGATATTCACCTTAATAAACTACATCAATTCAATTCCATATATACTTGAGGTTTAAGGCCGCCAGATTTTCAGCATTTGCCATTTTATAAATATCATAATCGCAAATTTCAAACGATATACATTTTTCACAACCCGGCTGTGTATTATTTCAATATTTGTGTTATATAATGATTTCAGTGTAGTTCCCCTCTATTTAAAACACTTTTTAAGAACGTCGCACACATATAGATTGGCTGTGCTATGTTTGAATTTCTCTAAACAAATATTTACGTTTAAATAGCCCAAATTTAGTTCATATTTTTTTATATAACATCTTAAAATTTTTCTTTTGATTATATTTGTATTACTTTTTTTTAACAGTAGATACCAATAAGTTCTATAAGAAAAAAAGTTCTTGCTGTCTACTAAATTTAACCGGTTTAATTAAGTTTTCTTCATGATGCATATTTTTAACAAAAGAGATCTTTACACTTAAAAAAGAGAAATAAAATAATGAGTTGGGTATGATTTTACGTCATCCCGCGTCAAATTTGGTTTATAAATAGACCGGTTTCGGCTACGCACATATAAAATATTGAGCGTAATTAATGTTTACAAAAAGCTTACTGTACTACAGCATCTTGAATATCTTAGCAAGTAAAAGATAGTTACATATGTAGGTATATTGCTTGCCATTATATACATATGTACATAAGCATGTTTATATTGTAAAAATATACAGACATGTCGCAAAATTCAATTTCAATTGAAAGTGGTTTTAATTCTACAAATACTTCAGAAAAAGAAAAATATGTTTCGAATGAAATCAATTTTTAACTTCGAAATGAAAGCAGAGTGTGTATTACGACATACATATCTACATATGTATGTTCAATATATCAATTAAAAACAAAAATTAGATTTTAAAAGTACATATTGCCAAAAAAATTGTTATTTTCACGCACATATTTTTTTTCATATATAAATTATTTATTGTATCTTCATATATAATATGAATTATCAACAATTTTTCAAATCTTAAATTTAAATGTATGATCATTAGGTCCGACCAGTGTCAGACATAATTCTAGTGACAGCAATAAAATAATATCTTAACAAATTCTCACAATCAAAAATAAATATAAAAAAAAAATAAAAACTATTTTCAAGAGATTACATTTCTATTTGGAGGGTTATTGACCAATGCCGCTGTGTCTCTCCTTTTTAATCGGATATGACCTCTAAAATTCAAAATATTCCGCGCAAGGGGTTTCGGGTGGCACTCGAGCTTAGTTAAATATTTGCCTGCGTATTGAGCAATTTCAACAGTCACGAGTGAAATATCCAAATCGCGTTGTATAATTAAATTTCGCATGCACCGTGGACCTAATGTAATTAATCGTAGTATTTTGTTCTGTCGGCGTTGAATTTTTTCCACATTTGAAGCTGAAGCAGTGCCCCATAGTTGAATTCCATTGTACCATATTGGTTTCAGAATCGACTTATACAATAGAAGTTTACAGTCCAGACTAAGAGTTGAGTTCCTGCCAATTAGCCAGTATATCTGAGATAACTTGATTTTCGTTTGTATTAGCTTTGTGTCGATTTGGTGTTTCCATGTAAGCCTACGATCAAGGATTATGCCAAGATATTTAGCGTGCAAGTGGTGAGGAATAATGTGCCCGTTCATACGAATAGGGGAGCAAGTTTCCCTTTTTAAAGTAAAAGTTAAGTGGACACACTTTTGCTCGTTTACTTTTATTCTCCATAAATTCAACGAAAATTCCAGATGCGTAATATGTTTCTGAAGAACCTGAGATGCCATACGGGGGTCTGTGTGAGAACTAAGGCAGGCCGTATCATCGGCAAATGTTGAAGTATGGATGATACTGCTCACACGCATATCACAAGTATAAAGCAGATATAAAACTGGACTCAGTATACTCCCCTGCGGCACACCGGAAGCTATTGATGTGGGTTCACTGATGAAGTCTCCCTCGGCTACTGTAAACCTTCTCTCTACAATGTAACTTTCCAGAAAATTCACCACATTGATTGGGAGATATGTCATCAACTTATGCAATAGTCCCTTATGCCATACTTTGTCAAATACTTGCGAAACATCTAGAAAGAGGGCAGAACAATATTTCCCTTCCTCAAATGCCTTTCTCACTACTTGAACCAATCTAGGAGTCTGCTCAATGGTGCCATGCTGGCTCCTGAAACCAAATTGATGGTCTGGAATGCACCCTCTAACACTTAAAATTGGTGACAGCTTAGTCATTCACGTACATATGTATGTATATTTCCTCATGCAGACACTTGAAATTTACACCGAGTTTGTAGGTATTTACATTTTAAATTTATCACAAAGTGTAGACATTTCAAATCATTAAATTAAAAATGAAAAGGCTTAAATTTTCGGCAGCAATTAATAACATAAAATATTTTATAAGAAATTTTGTAAATATTAATGATGTATTAAGCCGTTTAGTCAAAACCCATCGAAGTTTGTATAAAATAAATAAAATAGGAGATAAGTTGTGAAGGCAATGCTTTAAGTTTTTCGTTTTTAAATATATCAAAGCAAAATCCGTTATTTGATAATTTTCACAAGAATATTGTTGATAGATAACCTTATATCTCATATTTTGTCTACGATAAAATGCAAATTTTGTTAAAAGTACTTAGATGTATAAACGAAATATTATTTCACGATATTTTCGAGTATATATTTATCCAGGGTTATTTAACCGTAATCAACAATAATCTAGTGGGATACGCACTTTCGAACTTTTGACCTGCTAACATCGATAAAACATGGAAAACTGCTTCTTTTTGTAGTTTATGTCAAAACATTTAATTCCATTCGACATTCCTTTATTTCCTTATGAATCTCGACAAAATTTTCATATACAATACAAATGTACATACATATATGAACAAAGAGATCAATCGATCTTGATTAAAAAAGCATTGCTTGATTTCTTCAAATGCCGCCATCATTGTGGTTTGGTACATTATTTCTACAAATTACTAGTACTTTGATAAAGGCTAATTGGCTAACAAATGGTACTGATAATTGATTAATTGTTTACTTTTGTCAACATGAAGCATTTATTACGTTTTTTCTTATTTAGCTGTGTGAATGTGTGAGACACTTTGCTTCTATTTTTAAAACGTGTAGTCTATTATGTGAATCAATTTGGTCCAACAATTTGGATTTTTTTAACGGGTTTTCACAAGTCACAGATGATTTAGTATTGCATTGCCTGGAAATACATCAATGCAACTTGTCTGATGCCAAGATCTTGTTAATTTTTGTATTAAATTTTCAACGCGGTTATAAAAAAAATTGTATTGTCAGGGCTTAAAAGCTTTAGCCAAAGGGCTAAACAATTTGCAATTTTTCACAGTGTTATGAACATTCGCAGCGACCTTGTTCCAACAATATTGAAGAACTAACTTAATTGAATGAATACAATTTTCTTATTTGATTTTGCCACGTGTGATTTGTGATATTTCGGGGTCTAGATACTAACAATTGCGCTAGATTAAAAAATTGAAATGCATTACTGTGGGGAAAGTGTATCCATATGGCCATTTCAGAAAAAGAATTTATTTTATTAAATTTTTATTTTAATGAGCAGGTTATTTAATTTGCTGCCACTGTACTAATGTAAAAAATATTTATAAATCTTAAATAAACTTTTCCAGAATAACTTTTTGTCCGGTTTTCGGAATATTGGTATTGGCATCTCTAAAACTTATCCATACATTTTAGAGATGTATGAACGTAATTATACAAATATAGCCGGGTATGTGTGTATTTACCGTTACAATTTTCTACAGGTGGTGAAATGCTTTTAAAAACAAATGAACAAAAACAAACCCCTTGCAACCTCAATATGTGTACATACAACCAAATAAGAATACAAGAATAAAAAGGACAAGGCAAAACGAAAATTTCATTAAAAATCGAGACAGCAACATCTGTTTTAAACCTCCCCTCTTCTAGTTTATTTTTTTGCTTGACAAGTTTTCAACAATCACAAAGGATATTGATTTTTCACTAAAAACGATAATAAACGAATGTGATAGAAAAAAATTCTGAGTTGAATCATCATAATTTTGCAAAAGCGGTTCTGAAAACAAGTTGGATAAAATAAAAATAATATTAATAAAATATACAAACATATGTATATGGAACACATTAATTGAAATTTAATAAGATAAAATAAAAAAAATCAAATACATTTTAGGAAAATAAAAAAAAAATAATTTATTGATTTGGCGATATTGTTTTAGAGGAAAAACATAAAAAGAGTCATATAAAAGCAAACAAGTTATATTTCCTTGATATACTTGCTGGACATAAGTGTTTATTTTGTGTGATTTTGTTTAAAGCGGCGAAATAAAACAATTAAATACAATGGCACTGGATTTTGTCGCCACCTATAAAGTTTTAGTTCTTGGTGATTCCAACGTTGGTAAAACTTGCATTGTACACAGATATTGTGATGAAAAATACTATGACACATACATCTCTACTATTGGTAAGATTGCCTTTTTTTATAATTTTTAAAGGTGGTTTTTATCTAATGAGCACAAATGAAATACCACAAAGTCGCAACATTACAATAATCATATCAATATGTAAATAGTTATTAATATAGAAAAAATTTGTAAAAGATTTAAAAAAGATAGTTTTTTTTAGTTGAATGAACATTTATAGAATTATACTTTTTTGTAAAAATGAGATTTTCTTCAAAATTTCTACTATTACATCGATTTTTACGAAAATTTACATCAATCACAATGTATTTACATCAATCCAAAAATTCTCATTTGTTAGTGCAATAATTTTCTCTTATTTCTTAGGCGCTAATTTATTAGGTTTTGAAAAATTGCTAAGTGCAAAGCGTAAATACATTATATTGCGAAAAAAACCATGTGCGGCCTTTTATTACAAAGTCCCAAATCGATTAAAAAGTGTTTATTGTTATTTTGAGAGACTCTTCTAATGTGAAATGCTAAAAACAATGCTGAAAGTAATGCTTATTTGATTTAATTGATGGCACACAATTGCCGGAGTACTTGAACTTATTATTAATTTTCATAACAGTGCTAAGTTTTACGGTCATGTCAGTCATATTTGTCAGCAATGTGAAATATTGCTGCAAAGATTAAATTACAGCAAAAACATTTTCTACAGACTGTTACAAAGATATATTGTTACGAATGTGTCTTGCTTAAGATTTAAATAAAATAATTAAGCAATAGAGCAAACTACTGGTTACAAACTGCGTAGAAGTTTGTACACACACACACACAATTACAATTTGATATGGATATGCTGTTTACTAAGTGCCTGGCATGCAAGAAAAAAAATACAAGTATGCTGTTTATTATCTAAACGCGCAAGACAAAAATTTTACAACAACAAATATACAATGTTGTTTACCATCTGCGTAGTTTTCTAAGAAACCCTTTTTTTTACAAAAGCAACAACAAATGTATTGAAATAAATGCCAAGCAGAAACCATGCGCTCTTGAGCCAGCCGCACAAGCTCCGAATTTGTGTCCCTCTTCGTCTTTCTTTTCTTCGGATGCTGGTACTCCTCATCACAGTAACTACTGCATGAAGCATTGGGGTCCAATTCGCTTGACAGATTTGAAATGTCTAAAAAAAGCATTTACATACATATGTACATATATATTTCAACCATTAAACTGTAAATTTATTAATTTTAACTTACTTGTGCTTTCATGCATTGATGCCTCAATGTTGTGCACCTTGAAGGCCCCCAAAATACCATGCACTTTATTATAGTGCACCCAGGTTGATGGTGCACCGCCTGTTGGCCCAATTCTGCTCTTTTCCTGTCTGAGGAAATACAAAACAGTCAGAATTACTACAAGTAAACACAAAGCAATGATTTAACTTACTTGTATTTGCGGGTCAGGTTATCCACTTTCGTACGAATATCTGCCCAAGTGCCAGGAAATCCGATCTGCTGCATAGATGCAGCGATTTCCTGGTACACATGAAAATTTTTTCGGGAGCCCCTCAATTCTTCAATTTTCTCCTCCCACAAATCCAAAAGATTATTCTCATATTCGTGCGTCCACACGATTCGCTGGCTGGTGTTCTTTTTCACTTAAAAGTCAATAAATACATAAATGTTTAAAATGTAATATTAAAAAAATATATATAAAACAATAAAAAAGGAACTTACATGTTGCGCTCATAATGGTAGAAATATTTTTTTTACTTTTTTCAAAACAATTGTCATTTTATCAGTGATGCCACATGAATAATTTGCCACTTTTTTAGTGATGACACTAAAATAATCGAAAGATGTTGAAAGGAACGAAATGAAAAAGTATCATCTTGTAAATATGTTGAAAGATGTTGATTTTTAGTACTGTGTATTTCTTATGGTAAGATGTTAACATCTTAGTAAATTGATGGTAGATGTTAGATGTGGCTCAGTGTAAAAAGGCTATTATCAGCATAAAAACAAAAACAACTATACACACAGACATACAGGCGCCTATAAAACGAATAAACAACCTACAACAACAAAATACACGCAAAGAGAGTAGAAGATTCTTACATCTAGATTCTAATTGGACAAGTATAAATAGGGGAAGCGTCTGAGTGGATAATCAATCAGTAAAGTAAACCTCATCAAGTGAAGACGTGCATTTTTAAGTAAAGTGTTCTGTGTCAACTTTGTGTAGTTAAAGTAAATAAAATTGTTATTATTTAAAAACTCTATTCTATTTATTTATATCGAAAGAAGGAAAATCTTTAAATTCCCAGGTAGCATTGCATTATCTATAGGCCCATACAATTCATTTTTAAAAGTATTAGTCACAGAAGTAAAATATATCAGTGATTTTATGAAGATTTTTAAAGCAGTAAAACTGTGCTCTATCTCAAACTAACTTATAATGCAATTCCTAAATTATACGAGTATTAATATTCAGGGAAACAAAAATATATTTACATTGATATAAGCTACACGATGTCACAAAATTATAAACGTAGCTAGAGTTGTTTTAGAAAATTTCCTTAGAGGGAAACGATTCTAGAGCAAAATTATTTATTGTTTGTTTGAAATTTGTTTATAAATTTATTTTTAAAGCATATTCAGCAGCAAGTGAAATAAGTTCATTTGGTAAAAATTAGTAATGTTAGCAACAAGAATTCGGCGATTTTTTATGTACTTATATACCTGTGATATTAATTAATTATCAGATCATTAAACTTTTTATTAATTCTTATTCGGAATTTAAGGTTTGCTCCCGTACTCTACTTTGGGAGCCCGCGGGTTCCCAAAATTTACCCAAAAGCGTTCCCGTACACAAAGTTTGGGCAAGTGAGAGAGAATTTGAGAGAATAATATTCTTCTTCTTGCTGCCCAAAACAGCCCGCACTTTTTCTTTGGGCTGATTTGGTAAGATTGTAAATCAATCAGCTGTTGCAAAAAATCAACAATAAAAATTGTCAGCAAAGAAGTTGTCTTTAGAGTTGAAATAAAACTTTTTATTGAAGAATGTTGAAAAATGCTTGAATTTTTTATTTATGTATGTATGTACTTATACATCTATGTATAAAAAACATACTAATGAGATATATATGTGTACATGCATAGATAACTACATATCTACGTATTTTCATGGACATAAAACAAGTAAACAATTTTGACATTTTATTTCGGGCTAAAAATTTGGTTTTTAGTGTTCCCGTACTTTTAAACGTTTTAGTCTCTAATTGAGAGTATTTTTTCATTACTCTCATTTGCCCAAACTTTACCCAAAAAGTACGGGACCACAGCTTTAGATAAACAACTCATCAATATTGGAATCTAGTGCCGTACTGCAATTTGCGTTAAAATGAGAGCTTATGAGAGAATACCTATCTTTTTCTTCCAGTATATCAATCAGCTGGTTGAAAAGGAATGCTTCATGTTTATGACAGTTAACAAAAAGTGTTATTTAAAAGTTTTAATTACATATAAATAATGTGTTTTTTATTTTTACTATTAACAGCTGCATGTAATTTTGTTTATTTTATTTTAGTATAAAAGTTGGTTTTTAGTGTTCCCGTGATTTTTATTTTTTTTTTTTTGCCTATAATTAAAAATATCTTTCATTTACTTTCATTTTACCGAACTTTAGCGCTCTCGCCTTATTTTTAAGCAATACATATGTATATATACATATGCATATCTCAAGTAATTTTTTGTTGCAGTAGTTTTTAAAAATAATAATAAAACGCTTTTGTGATTTGACTCTTCATAATAATAAAAATAAAAAAAATATTAAATAATTTAAAAATAAATTGTATCAAACAAGCTTAAAAGCCGCCCCCTAAGCTAATAAAAATGAAATACAAAGAGAACACTGAAGATGGCAAATA
Organism: Trichopoda pennipes; assembly: GCA_030448955.1. Lineage (NCBI taxonomy): Eukaryota > Metazoa > Arthropoda > Insecta > Diptera > Tachinidae > Trichopoda > Trichopoda pennipes. The sequence goes on along the minus strand of JASKUP010000012.1, from coordinate 6,290,882 downwards.
GCCGAAACCGGTTTGTTCACAAACCAAATTTGACGAGGGTCGACGTAAAACCGTGCCCAAATAAAAATGAAATACAAACGTTTAAAAGTAAAAAAAAAATATTTCCATTATAAATTAGTAACCACAACAAGAAAAAAAAATGCATTTTCTCTTCCATTCAACTCTGTTTAAATATTTAAAATCGTTATAAAAATTACTTAGTTAATTAAAAATTACCACAAATTTAAAGAAATACATATTTTTTAACCACTTTAAGTTTGTATCGAAATTTCCAAAAATGCAAAAATGTATAAGTTATGCGTGATAAGATTTGCGTCAGTATCTAGCTGTGTAAGCCATAACCTGACGGTGGATCAAACCACTGTGGCTGATATGTAGCGTCACCCTCGCCTTAAGAAGCCGAAGCATAATTCTATCTAACAGGTCATTTCTAGTTGCAACTTCGGAGTGGGAGACTAGATCATTCACCCTGTGTTAACGTCAAAAGTGACGTCCTGCGAAACCACAACCACCACGATGCTCGCTTCGGGAGGGCCAACCTCAATAATCAGTCAGAGAGCAGCTAAAAAGCCAAAAAGCTTACTGATTCCCGTGGAAATGAATTGGAGGTGTCCAGTTAGCTACTGCTAGCCTTTAGGGGACTGGACTCTTTTTTACCCCCAGTGACACATGTCTTAATGGTGAGATTCCATTAAGACATATTAATGTTCGCCCGGGGAGACGTATAAGTTATACTAAATCATTTTGAAGTGAATTTTTACTAAACGCTAATGAAAAATGGGATTTTTCTATTATTATTGAAATTTTATTGGCGTTACTTGAAATTAATTAAAATGACAATAAACGGAACTACAACTTAATGGTTATTTCTTTGAACTGCGGCTGCTTTTACTAATGGTACAACAATAAAACTGTTTAAACATTAATTATAAGTGGGAAAACAATGACTGTAGTAGTAGCCCTTCTTTTGCGAATATTTGATGATAATTAAAACGAATATTTGTTCGATAGTTTCATATTGTGATTGTTAAAATAATAAGCTCTGTGCTTTGAATGACGATATCCTATCCAATACAAATTATTGCTTTATTATTATTCTTTTTCATATTGTTACATTTATATCTTTTACAAACATTTTGTTATTGCTGAGTTCTTTGTTGCAAAATAAATAACATCAGATTTTAGAGTTTTTAAATTAATTACAAGTTTATTTACTTTAACTACACACAAATTTGGCACTACAGAATAATTTACTTGCTTCACGAGGTTTATGTTTTAACTAACTAACTAACTATCCATTTAGACGCTGTCTTTTATATTTGTCCACTAGAGGTGTAAAAACATAAAGAATTTTCTACTTCCTTTGTATTTTATTGCTGTTATGTTATTCATTCAATGTATGGGCGTCTATTGGTCTGTGTGTATTTTTGTTTTTATACTGTTTAAGTTTCTTCCTAGAATTTAAGATAGTTATTGTTGTCTTGTGTGTATAAGTTTTCTTAGAAAACTACGCAGTTAGTAAACAGCATACCCAGTTGTTTACTTTGTTACTTAATTATTTTCTTTTCAAACTTAAGCAAAACGCATCCGTAACAATATGTATTTTCTTTCTTCTTTTTCTTTGAAGAAATTGCACAGCACGGCAATTACAATTAATCATCATTAAATGACAACAGTGTTGCCATGATCAAGAAATTTGAACAACAAAAATTTCGTAAAACATCAAAGCTTATCGACAACCGATTATATTGAAATTTAAAGCTGACGTAGATCCTAACCTAAAAGTTTCACAGGCTATGGAACAGACAAATTTATGTGATTTTGAAGAAATTATAAAACGATAGATTCTTGACTACAAAGTGTATTCACTTTTTCCTCGATAGCAGTAGCGAGAAGTGGGAAACGATCTATGCAAAAAATAGCTTACATGTCTTATATTATTTGTCTCAAGTGCCAACCGATTTAAATAAAAATTTCTCAACATTTAAAAAATGGCATGTCTTTTTTAACATTCCATAGCTGAGAAGAATTATTTTTGCAAGCGTTCATAGTGTTAATGAACGCGTAAATCGTAATGTTTAAAATTAAATTGTGGTAAAAAAAGTAACAAAAACGATTAAGAATAAAATACTCATGTACACATCAGATGCCTACATACGAATGAATGCATAGACAGAAAGCTCGGACATATGCAAAAGCTTATGATCGTTTCCAGGGCACTTAAGAAACAAACGGTATAGGCGAATTATTTTGCTTCTTAACAAATTTACAATGAAAACTTTTCATTGCTATTTTCATTAACGTTAATATTAAACAAAATTTGCATTATTTGTCATCTAATGACTACTAATTGGTCAATCAATTAATTGCTCCCAGTTTTGGATTAGAATAAAATTAAATTTTATTAGGAAATATTATTGTTATTGTTGTTATTATTAAAGACATTGTTTTTTTGGCCGAGTATCAGAGAAAAGATGACTGGATTTAATTAAGAACAATTTTTGGACTTAGTATAGAAGTTCAATTTTATTGAAGATTCAATAGATATTTCATGAAAAACAAAAAATACTTCTCTCAAAGTTTACTTCTAAACGATTCTTATTTCAAAAATTTCTATATAATAGTTTACACATCATATATTTCGAAAAAAAAAATATTTTCTAAGTCATTCGTCTGTATAATTATTTTTCCTTAAATTTAATTTAATAGGCATCGATTTTAAGCAGAAACTTATTAATTTGGATGGTGTACCTATAAAATTGCAAATCTGGGATACTGCCGGTCAAGAAAGATTTCGTACTTTAACAACTGCTTATTATAGAGGCGCCATGGGTATTTTACTTATGTACGATGTCACCAATTTAGAAAGTTATAACAATTTATCATATTGGTTGCGAAACATACAAGAGGTAATAAGTTAATTTTTCAAAAACTTTATATTAAAAATATTTAGAATATATATATATATATATATATATATATATATATATATATATATATATATATATATATATATATATATATATATATATAAATAATATAAGCAATTTTATTTCGTGCTTGATTCCTTTAAATAAATATTTCATGATATTCTCACAAAATATTTATTACAAAAATTATTATTTTCAGTTTTATTCGACCTTTTTTGTTATTTTTATTAAATATTAATCTTAATCTTTTAAACGGTCCTTTAAATTTTAATTTTTGTTTTTGAAAAATTAAAAAAAAAATTTCCTGAAGAAGCTTTCCATAGGAAAGTGAAATATCGAGAAAAAATAAATCGTTATAATTTAAAGGACCGATTAAAAGATTAAGATTAATATTTAATAAAAATATTACAAAAATTTTTATTTAAAAATAAGCATCTTATGATATTCTCATAAAACATTTATTCAAATAAAAATCAAAATAAAAATATTTGAAATGTATTGTAATGGGGGAGAGCACATCCATATTGCAATTTCACTATTGCTCAAGTAGCTCATCAGTGAATTTTACCCCAACATTGTATAGAAAAACCTAAGAGTCTTATATCCAAAGCCAAACTGATTCTATGAGAATTTTTCATAAAATCAACATAGCATAGACAGCAAGACTCAAAGACACTTCCATACAAACACTACAAAACATTTCAAAATAACAAAAAACATTGTTTATTTTCAATCAATAATTATAAATAACTTATATAAATAATATTTATATTTCAGAATGCTTCACCAGATGTAGTTAAAGTTTTAGCAGGCAATAAGTGTGAATGTTCTGCTACACAAAGAATGGTAGACAAAGAAAGAGGCGAGAAGGTAAAAGTTCAATGCAATGATTGTCTGCGCTATTATTTTTTTATTATTTCATTTTAGATTGCCGAAAATTTCGATATGCCTTTCTTTGAGGTTTCATGTAAAAATAATATCAACATAGAAGATGCTTTTCTATCACTGGCTCGTAAAATACGAGAGCAACGAGAAAGAAGAGTAAATTTTTGTATTAAATTTAATTCTAAAACATTGTTGTTAATACCTTTTTTTTTTGTTGTCCAGGGCGAAAATTTTGATAACGACGATAAACCTCAAGAGAAGAAATCACCTGGTTCAAATGGTTTAGGTACTTTCAGTCTTGCCAGTTTATCAGAAGCAAATCGCTGTTCCTGTTAAGTAAATAAGTATTAAAAATGAAAACAGTTTTAAATATTTTTAAGCGAAAAGAATTACGCCTGCTGAAATCAAAGGTGTATATATTACATATGTCCAAAATATTATGTTAGGAAGTTATAGCATGTTGCATGCGTTATACGATTGATTATATTTAAAAAAAAATTAGCGCAGTCAAAAAGAAATATAATATTTATTTTACGTAGCTACAGATAATGCATTTTATAGTTGAATAGAAAACATTAATATTTTTTAGTTTGTAAAGCGATTTATGTCATAAAAGTAAATAATATATAAATTTGTGAAAATTCGAATTTCGAAGGTAGAGAAAAAGCTTGTAAAAACGTATTTACGATTATTTTTTCCAAGTGTATATTATACAATAGTTAATTTTACGCTATACAAATTGTATATTTTGTATTAGAAAAAGTTTCGAAAATAAGTGATAAATGGAAATATACATACATAATTACAATAGTTAGGTTTTACCAATTATAAACAAGAAAAGCTAAATCCGGTAATTTTGTTTAGTATTTTTGGGATAATAATACATTTATTTGATTATTAGACGTCCCTGGAGGCTAATTTAAACAAAAACCCTAAAGCAAAGTCAACAGCAATGCAAATTATTTACAAACAGTAGTTTTTTTTTAAGTTTAGTTCCATGGCATTGTCTCTTCATTGTTTATTGAAGATATAACAATAGTCTATAATTTTGTAACCGATAATAGATTTGAAATCGATATAAATGTTTCTTGAAGATTATAGCATATGTCATTTACACTAATTTCGCAACAGGCCAATTGAAATGAATGAAAATTCAGGCTACGTGGAGCTACCTTAAAACGTGATCTTTTCTTTTCAACGCGTTCACGTGGTGGTTCTATTAAAATTAAACAACTCAAAAGCATAACACTATGAATTTTTGGTTTGAGAGTGTTAAAAAAATATGCGATATAATTATAAATTGTTCTCTCACTATTAACTTGAGCTTATAAAAATTTTAGAAGAATAAGGGAGGTTCAACATTTTATTCTAATTATGAACAAAGAGTTCCCCTTAAAATTAAAAACCAAAAGCAAATTAGAAATTTAAATGAGAAAAGTAGAGAAACCAATCAAAGATAACTATATACATATGTAGCTCAGATTTATTTAACCTAACTTATTTTTCTATTAAAAACAATATAATGAAATTTCAATATGAAGAAATTTGTATAATTTTGTAGTTAATAAGAAGAGTATTCTTTGATAATAAATAACAAATTTTAGGGTATTAAAATAACTCAAAATTCTTTATGAAAATCGCTCAGAATATTGCACAGCACAGAATATAAATTTTGTATATAAATTATACAACACACACATAGTTTTATGAATGAATTTTCAAATTAAAAAAAAAAAAAACTTTTTTTTAACAAAACGTATACTAGAGCTTAATTCTATATATGTACTTTAAATTATTAATACATTTACATAAATTCACTCAATAAATAAAAAAGCTTTTAACTTAAACTTATTTTTGCTATAAAAAATTTAAGGATCTTAAAAATGCTTATTGGTAAACACATTTAAAAACAGCATCCTTTTCAATTTTATTGCAAAAAGGAAAATTATTGTTTGATTAAAAAACCCCATCGAATTAAAAAAATATATTCTTTTCTCATTAAAATCAATTTATTGTGCTTATTTATTTTAACTTTAGTTTCATTTTTGATATAAAACAAAATATGTAAATAACTATTCTTGACATATTATTTAAGAGTCAATTATTCTTTTACTAAAATATTTTTATATACTAATATATGCAAAGTAAAACTAAAATATTAGATTATTAAATCAGTTTGTATTTGAACATAACAAAATATATATAAACTTAAATATATAAGTGAAATTTTTATCAATTCTATGACAATAGTTGTCACATAGATAATTTTCTAAAATTAAAACACTATATTATTGTAAATCATTTGAATAAATTACGAAATTAAAGAAAAATTTTAAGTGCTAAAGTGTGTATTTCGTTTCATTTAAATTAGTGAAACTAAAATTTTTTCATTTATTATTTTTCTAAAAATAATTTACCGCAAAGCTAGTTCATAGAGGCTGCAAAAGGAGCTTCTTTACTACACTCCTCTTCCACTTTTCTAGTTTGTTGTCAAAAAAGTATTTGTGGAATATTTCATTCCTTTGTACGTTACAAGATTAAAAAACCTGAAAAGGGCAGCTTTTCGCAACTGGTTATAGGTCAAAAACTAATTCGCCGCAGAACCAAACGCAATAAATTTAAACAAATATTTACCTTAATATTTCTCATTTTTTATTTTGTTTCTTTTTCTGTTTAGTATTTCGAAGAAAATAATCTTTATTGAAATTGTATTGTATATATTTTGCGAAAAGTCAGAAAATATGTCTGACTGCATGTTAACTAAGAACAAAATGTTACTGGTAGGCATGGGTCACCTGTAAAGTATTAGTATTATTTGTTATTGAAAATTTGAATAATGTATCAGCTACAGCTCAAAACATACCCGCGAAATAGACGCTCTCTTAAAACACTCTTTTTTATATTCGTTTTTGTGGAGGGCATGTCTTGGCTGTAAGCTTCAAGTGTCAACATGTAAAAGCTTAATAACCCATACCTTTATAGGAACACTCTTTGATTTTACTAAACGTCTCCTTATAGCCGACATAGTGCCACGCCGTCTGTCTTTAATTGTTTAAATGACTTAACTTTTTAATAATTAACTTAAATTTTGTTCTTGTAACGGACATTATAAAATATAATTAAGTAATAAGTAACCAACTGGGTATGCTGTTTACTAACTGCGTGGTTTGCTAAGAAAACTTATGCACACCAGACAACAACAACTTTCTAGTTACAAACTGCGTAGAAATTTTATACACGCAAAACAACAACAATGAAGTATGCTGTTTACTAACTGCGTAGTTTTCTAAGACAACTTAAGCACACAAGACAACAATAACAATCTTAAGATAAATTCCAGGAAGAAACATGAACAAAAAAAAACAAAAATATGCACAGACTAAAAGGCGCCTATGCTTTGAATAAATAACATAACAACAACAACAACAAAATGTGATAGAAAGGGAGTAGAAAATTCTTAATATTCCTAGACCCCTAGCGGACAAATATAAAAGACAGTGCCTGAGCGGATAGTCAGTTAGGTAAACATAAACAACGTGAAATATAAATAAATAATAAATACTTGCATCTATAGTTAATTGTCCTGTAGTGCCAACGTACAAATTTTACTTTGTGTGTAGTTAAAATAAATAAACTGTAGTTAATTTAAACTCTAAAATCTGATGTTATTTATTTTGCAATAAGGAACTCAGCAATAAAGTATAAAAATAACAGTATTTTCACGTTACTAGCTATTACGGGACTTGCACTTTAGCGAATACAATACAGAATTTACCTTTTTTGGGCAACTAACTTTTTGGTCATTTCACTTTAAATACTTATTAAATACGAAGAATGGCATAATACACAAGAAGTGTTATTTTTGCAAACACCCAAACGAACTCCAGACAGCGAAATAGCTCTTATTTGTTAAATTGAATAAATTATAGTGAATAATATTAATAGACCACTAATATCGAAAACTTATTGCCTGTTCTACGATATCGTAAGTGTCCTTTGCATAAGATTACAAACATATTTTTACATTATCTATTCTCGAGATAAAAAACCAAACTGTTATTTGCTAAGCGATGAATAAAATTCAAATTATTTATAAAACTGATTGAATTAAAAAAAAAATATCAACATAATTTTGAAAATTAAATAAAAGCTGTTAAAATAATAAATCTTTAAACTTAAAGTACAATTCTTTTTGTAAAAAATAAAAAAAAAAAAACAAAATATAAGCTTTTTCTCAAATTACACTAAAATTGTTCATATTCATATGTCTTATAGTATATCAAATTATTTGAAAAATACAAATAATTATGGTTGTACGAAACGTAAAGGTCGCAAGCCAATTGTCAACGATAGGTGCAAACGTGAAATTAGACGCTTAGCTGCTTCAAAATCCATGAGTGCAGGACAAATAAAACACCAACTGGGTCTAAATGTAACCAAGAGAAGAGTTCAGCAAATATTAAGCACCAGTGAACATGAGAATGGAATTCTCAGAAACACATAAATTCTGGGACGAAGAGTGGCAATCCGTTATTTTTTCAGATGAGAAAACATTTAATTTGGATGGCCCTGATGGTTACCAAATGAGCTGGCAAGACTTAAGGCTTCTACGTCAAATACGCTTCGCAAGAAACTTTCAAGGAGGATCACTTATGTTATGGGCGGCATTTGGTTACCGCGGGAAGAGTAACATTTGCTTTATTTCGAGCAGAATGAATTCCGAACAATATGTAAAACTGCTTGATTCTGAGCTCATTGAATTTGCAGGTGATAAATATGGCGATAATTGGATATTTCAACAGGATAATGCATCCATACATAATGCAAGACGCACAAGGCAATTTTTTGAAGAGAGAAATATCCCCGTATTAAAGTGGCCTGCTGTCAGTCCGGATCTAAATCCGATAGAGAATTTGTGGGGCATATTGTCGAATAAAGTTTATAAAAATGGAAGGCAATTTGAAAATCTCAAATCACTTAAAACGGCCATTCAAGAAGAATGGGAGAGATTGGATGATGTTATCCTGCACCGCCTAGTTGATTCAATGCCACGACGGATGGCTAGTGTACAAATAAATAGAGGAGGCCACCTGAGTATTTGTTTATAAATAAGAATTAGTTTTTTATTAAAATTGAATCGAAATAAATTAGAACTTTATTTTTGCACATATAATTGATTCCTTTGACAAAAAAATTAATGACAATGAACACATGTTGATAACGGTACTATTGAAAAGTAAATTTAAAAAATAATTTAACAAAATAAAGTGTAAAGAATCTGTTATCAATTTTGTATACTAGAATTTTATTGTTAGATGGTTCTTTAAAATATAGAGAGCACAACATGTAAAATCATCATATGCACATATAGTGGTTTCGCTCACTGTATTTGAGTGTATTAAAGGTTAATGAACCCTCATCACAATATTAATATGCAAACACAACGTAAGCAAAACATAAAAATAAAGCTGAAAAATAAATAAAAAAATTGTTTACAATCACTAGTTGCATTATCACTAAGCAACCAAAATGCAATTAAAATGACCACAACTTTATGACGGCTACATTTTTCTTTTCTATTCTAAACCAAGAAGAACATAAATTATTGTAATAAAATATTTTAAATAAAATGCATAAAATCAAAGCAAAAGCAACATCACTAACTATATTCAATGGTCGTGTATCAGATTCATCAACATCAAGTTCATCTTCATCTGTAATATTGGCGGCAAAAAATAAAAAACGCGCCACATTTAATGGATTTCTTAAGCCCACAGTATTTTCCATATCAAATTCGGCTAATAATCTGACACAAGATCATGAGGAAACGTTAGACTCTGCCGAGGCGGATGTGATTATAGTCAGTGGTGTTGGATCTGAGAAAAATACCAAAAATAGTCAAAAATCTTTGGCTATAGCTGGTACAGAATTAAGTAATTATGAGAAAATAAAAGTCGTTGGTCAGGGATCTTTTGGCATTGCAGTTCTATACAGACGTAAAAGCGACCAACATCAAGTTGTGTTTAAGCAAATAAATTTAAATGATTTAACGCCGTCAGAAAGAGATTTGGCTATGAATGAAGTAGAAGTATTTTCAAAGCTACATCATCCCAATATTATAAGGTAAATATTTGAACTTGAAAAATATTTATTAATCGTGTAGTAGAGGCGAGTAAAACAGATCACTACTCACTACTCTGATGGTTCAATTTTCAACCATATTATCGCTATAGATGACGAATACTCATTATTTCATTACCATAATTTCCTTATGCAACCTATTAAATAGTCATGATGTCTTGTACTCTTATTGTTTTATTTAAGTTATTTGGGAAGTTTTATAAAAGATAACATTTTATTGATTGAAATGGAGTATGCTGATGGTGGCACCTTAGCTCACATTATAGGCGAACGTAAAATGAGGGACTTTTTTCCGGAGCGTTATGTTATAGCCGTATTTGAACAAATCTCAAGTGCTATTAATTATATGCATTCTGAGAATATATTGCACAGGTAAGTTTTTGTTTTGACATTTGCCAAATTTGATTTTTTTTTCTGACATCACCATATATGCATCAAATGCTTCTTAAGGGTAGGCAATTCAACAACTGGCCATTCGTCCACAAATGTAATGTAAATATGTTATTTAAGCTGCAACCCTCTCCCTCTTGCTAATTTTTAGTCCGCTACATTATTAAAAATTGTTATCTTTCTTTTTTGATTTTAGTCTTTAAGGAATTTCTTCAGAACGATTTTTAACTGAAGAACTTGTGTGTCTTTTTTTAGTTTTGAACTTTTCTTCTGTTTCTTTAATGAGTTTCTTTTTGCCGACTTCAACAAAGTATAAAATAGTATGTATGTGTTTTGTGTGCTTTTTGTTTGTTTATACCTATTGTTTTGAAAGAAAATACTTGCCAGTAAAAAAGTAAACGAAACGACCCACACAAGACAATAACAACATGCTTTTAAGAAATTTCACGAAATAAGCTCAACAACAGAAAACAAAAACAACTAACACAAAACAAAAAAACCAAACTCACAGCCAAGCAGGCGTCTAAACTGAATATTAATAACAACAGCAATATGGGGTGATGTTAAATAGAATATTCTTGTATATGCCAGAACCGCTTAAAACAACGATATAAGCACCACTGCTGGCCAAATTAAATTCAATTGAGATATCGTTGAGAATAGACAACAAAATAATAAAATAAAGTTGTGAAGTTACCAACATGCTTATTTGTTGTCTATTGAAAGTTAATAAATTTAATTTAAATTTAAAAGCCTTAAATGCTGTTTTGCAAACAAAACGTTTAGTAAAAGAAATAAACGTAACAATATCTTCGTTGCCTTAAAACTCCGTCTATGCTATGCTTACAGACAGATTCAGAAATATTTTTTAAAAATTTCAAAAATAAAAGCCTTCCTATTTAGGTTATGTGATATAACGCATTTTTGAATAGTGAGGGACAGGAATGTCACAACTGATTTTTTTTGCAGGAGAAAGCAATTTTAAAGATCCAAACGTTAGCTTTCTTCAAAGAAATTTTGTTTCTGTTTCAACATTTTTTTATTTGCGTACTCTTGCAATTATTAAAAAATATAAAATTGATACCTGCCTCGCACATGCAAAGAATACTGACGAAAGTTGTAGCGAATCAGAATGTGGATTTAATTCTGCTGGTATCTAACTTTTTTATGTTTAGTTTGGTTTAACATTTCATCATGAATAGATTGACGCCTAAATAACGTTTCCAAATTGTGGAAATTGGTCTCAATATCTACTACTACAACATCGTTGATTTCGATTTTCAGAAGCGAATTTTATTTAGCGACTTCAATAAACAAAACTATCTCAAAGATAATCCTCAGGTGTATGTTGACACTGTTACATCCACAGAAGCTGGAGGTTTGCTTTATAGGATGGCGGAATCATTTTTCCGCATTTCTTTAAAAACGATGTAGTTAGAACGTTACAGCCAATGGTGGCCGCTAAAGAGCCATGATTACTGACTGACTTTTCAGTTTATTTAGTAATTGAAGGAAACTTTTTGTAACTGCAATTTTTCACGTTTCGGAACCGAGAATTTCCTGTATGATCGTGCGATTTAACACACTAGACTATTTTTTGTGGGGTTATATAAAGTCGATAGTCTAGGCCGCTAAGTCCGAAGCGATTGATTGATAGATTGAATTTTGGAAAAAGTTAACAAAAATTGGACCTACAGTTTAGACTACGTCCGAGCCAGCCATGGCGGATATGGCTGAAGTTATTGAAATTATAATGACAGAAAAATATCTTTCGATTAAAGTAAAGTTAATGTCAATTTAAAAAAATCATCTTTATATCTCTATATTATTAAGTCCTTTTATTGCAAAATAATAACACAACACTTTGGAGTTTTAAATTAAATTAAATGATTTATTCGCTATCAATACACACAAAATAAATATAATGATAAAGCGGTGCTTATATATTTGTTAATTCTTCTTTAATAACATTTCATGTTGTTGTTGTTATCATTATTCAGTTTAGGTGCTTGTTTGGCTGCGTTTTTTTTTTTTGCTTTCTGTTGTTTGGCTTATTTTGCAGAATTTCTTTAAGCATGTTGATGTTGTCTTGTGTGTATAAGATTTCTTAGAAAACTACGCAGATTGTAAAACACACAATCGGTCATTTCGTTTACTTTTGTACTGATTATTATTTTCTTTTAAGACTTAAACAAATCATCTTCGTAAAACTATATTCAACATTTTTGCGAATTATTAAATAAGATGTAGTGAAAGTGTACATTTTTAACTTCGTTTTATTTTTCACACTCTTTAAATAAAGTAAATACTTGTAAATGAAATTGACATACTCAGGTTTATGTGATGAAAGTTTATAAGTAATTTATAATTATTCGGAATCATTATCAATATAAGCAGCAATTTTATTCGTGCTTGATTCCTATTCAAATAAATATTAAGTGATATTCTCACAAAATATTTATTACAAAACAATTTTATTAAAAATGAACATCTAATGATATTCTCATAAAACATTCTTTCAAATAAAAATATTTGAAATGTTTTGTAATGGGGGAGAGCACATCCATATTGGGGTAAAATTCACTGATGAGCTTTGTGAGCGAAAGTGAAATTGCAATATGGATGTGCTCTCCCCCATTACAAAACATTTCAAATATTTTTATTTGAAAGAATGTTTTATGAGAATATCATAAGATGTTCATTTTTAATAAAATTGTTTTGTAATAAATATTTTGTGAGAATATCACTTAATATTTATTTGAATAGGAATCAAGCACGAATAAAATTGCTGCTTATGATGAAAGTTTATAAAATTATAAACGTCTAGTCATTTTAATTAGTTTTGAGTTCTAATCTAGTCATTTTTTCATCCTCCTCCAAATTAATTTTTGCCCCTAAATAATTAGAGAAGGAATTTATAATTATTTTTAATATTTTCTTTTTTCTTTGTCCTTAAATTTAATGATAAGCGTAACGAGTAAAAAGTGGACTTTGCTTAAAAATAAAATAAAAATTTAAATTTTTCCAATAATTTCTCATTTAAAATTTTTCTTTTACAAGGGACTTAAAAACGGCAAATGTATTTTTAAATAAACGAGGCATTGTTAAAATTGGTGATTTTGGAATATCGAAAATAATGAATACAAAAATTCATGCACAGACAGTATTGGGAACTCCTTATTATTTCAGTCCGGAAATGGCAAGTGATGTTAAATAACACTATTCGCCACAATAAATAATAACGTTTCTTTTTCTTAGTGTGAGGGTAAAGAATACGATCATAAAAGTGATATATGGGCTTTAGGCTGTATATTGGGCGAAATGTGTTGTTTGCGCAAAACATTTGCGGCAACAAATCTCTCAGAGCTTGTTGGTAAAATAATGAATGTAGGTGAAATTTTAATGTATTTAATGTATTATTAGAGTGGGATATATAACTTCTTTTATATAAAGGGTTCTTATACTCCGATACCTGCGGGATATTCATCAGCAATGAAAAGTTTGTTAAGCAATTTATTGCAGGTACATATTTAATTAAGACAAAAAATCATATCTAAAAATATTCTGAATGACTTTTCAACACTTTATATTTAAATTTATTTATAGGTGGATCCTAGTCGCCGACCAAAAGCTTCAGAAATACTAGAATATTGGATACCCTTAATATTTCGTAATTTGGGAAAACATAGAGGGTATAATAAAATCTCCACTTAATTCTATAGTTTAAGTTTTTGTTATTTTTTAGCTATTCCTATGATGATGACATGAGCTTAACTTCAAATTCTACAATTAGTTCAAAAGTTTTTTCGGTACTTTCGTTACATACGGAAACATCTTTAGCAGAAAATAGTTCTCGCCGATCCACTGTAGTCGATTTAGCTACCGCTCAAACAGAAACTAAGGAAATTATGAAAGCTGAAACAGCTCAACCGGATAAAACTATAGAAAAAAGGTAGGTGAGGCCATGTATTAAAAAAACTCTTAAGGATTAAGGCGAGAGCTGAAGATGTTTTTACGGTTTTTTTTTCCATATATTCTCTTACAGATCCGTGCTATATCAACTTAAAACTTTTGGAAATAGTTTTAGTATGAATCCTATACAATTGCCATCAAAATCATGCATTCTTTGTGTGGCAACCAGCGAAACACACTTTGTAGTGGTAAATAATGGTACGTGAATGTTGTTTTTATTGACTTGACTAAAAAATAATTATTTTACTTTGAGGTAAAAATCAAAAGTAGCAATTTATTTAATAAGGTGAAAATAATATGAAAAGAAAATTTACGACCATGCTTTTCACTTCTAAAAATAGTGACCTGATTTGATATCGCATAAATGGTAATCTTTAAATCACTAACGAAATAGTTTTAGCGTACATTGAAGTGGTGTATTTTACAAAAGTTGAGCTTTACTTTATTTTAAGCGATTGTGTTCTATTTGTTTATGTTTTATTTTTTCTCTATTCTTAAAAAATATTCACTGCCAAAAAATAATAAAATATAAAATTATTTACGAGGAAAGGAAATCTATATTTCGACTTCATTATCTTCACACAAAATTAATGTTTTTAAAATTTTAAAATTAGTATAAAGTTTTCGACTTGAAACGAGTTCACTCTTTCTTCTTTAGTTCTTTAAAATCAAGCAAAATGAAGTGAAAAAACTCTCAATAAATGAAATTTAAATTCCAATAAGTTTGTCGAGTTACTTTATATTTGATTGTTATTTTAAAGGACTTTTAAGAAACTTTCAAAGTGTGTTTGTTTATGATATTGTAATAACTGATTTTTAACGAATTACCAAGATCAATACTATACTCTTAAAATTTTAAAATTAATCTAAACGAAAATAAGCCCAAAATTTAACAAACAAAAACAAATGGTCGATGTTATTCATTTATAACTTTACTTTAGCAACGAAGTCTTTCATTACAAAATGCTTTCATTTTTGCAAATGACTTAAAATGTAAATTTTGTTTTAGTAACAGTTGTAAAATACACTTCACCAATGCACGAATCGTTCTGAAACGGGGAGTAATTATTTCAATTTTATTATAAAATAAGATTTGCCTTAAAAATTATGAGTTTCCTTTCCATATTAGACATGTGAATAAGCAACGTTTTCGCTTCTGGCGACGGCGCACAATGGGGATTTTTGTATGGAGCTCACCTTCATATAATGTAGTGATTTCATCAAAAATTTTGTTTTATTTATATAGTAATACACAAAAGTAATCAAAATAAGGAAAGTTAGAGAAATGCCGAACGTTACCTGCAATGTAAAAAGCCATAACTAACAAAAAAATTTAAATGATTTTTTTTTTTAATTTTTAATTTATTATTCTAAAAGAGCCTTAACTTCATCGCTTATAACACTATGCTTTTTCTGGCTAAATGAAGGCGTCAAATGTGAAATCATGGGGTCTGATGTTACCATCGTTCTGTGCATAATATCTTCGTTCGTTGCAATTCGACTGCATTTTCTGGAGTGTCTAAGGCGATATTTTTTATAGTCTTTGTTACGAGTTTCCTAATCCTCTTCGTATAGTGGGCCTGCAGAAAAAATACACTTTTCAATTATATTCTTGCCATGAGTTAGAAGTGTAAAAGTGTGCGTGAAGTGTAGGTGGGGGTTATTGTACCACTTGTACAGTGCAACAAACTCTTTTGTCGTCTTCAAACAAAAGTCACCAAATTGTTTTGGATCTACTACCTCGGCGATTGTTATAGGAATTATTAAAAACCTCTTGATTATGTTTTCATCTAGACCGGTGATTTCGGAAATCAATGCAAGATTCGTAAAGAATCTTCATGACGTATTTCCTGAATTTGTCGTACCAGAGCCTTACTTAACAGGTTGATAACCTGTATTTCAATTTTCTCTCTAAGTTTCCGTTTTTTCAAACATTTTTGGGCTTCTTTTGAGTGGACTGTGCCACATTTAAATTCAATATTATAAATTCAATATTAAAAGACACTCCTCTATTAGCTTAATACGCGCACGAAATGGTAACATACCAAATTGCTTGTTAATTTACGGGAATAGCTTGAACTATTTCGATTTTATTCATCTTGAATGTTGTGGGTCCACAAATGAGACAAGAAGATGCAGCTGGTGTTTCTGTTAGTGATTGTGCTGTCTTGCCGTCAATCATTGTAAAATATAATTCATGTTTTACTCTAAAGTTGCGATTATTCACTGTTAACTCAAATTCTTTTAGTTGAGATATCTCATCGACTTTTCTCTTTTCTTCTCGTATAACTTGAGGTGTCTCTTAAACGTATGCAAACTGTTGTGTTCTACAATACTGTATGGAAGAAGGTTAATTGTTGTTCCATACTAATTTATTTGTCATCACTTAATGATAATTTAAGCGGTACAACAGTTGTCGTATATAAACGAGAGTCAGATTTTGTGCATATCTCGAGCAAATTTTTTGAATTCATACCTTTACTTAAAAGCGAAACGCGTTCATCGATTTTCATCAGTTATATCTCATTTTGTTCATAAGTTATACGACTTTACGTGAAAGTAATAGAGCTTGACATTTTTTTTTACCGTTTTGGATTTTTTATGAATTAAAAAAAAACTGAACTCTTTACGCAAAAAATAATTTTTTTTCTTCATACATTTATTTATAACTTCGAAACTGTTATACAAACAGATGAAAGTACTAGTAATTCTTGATTTTTCTAAATTTGTTTAAGTAAAATCCGACTAGTGGTTCTTGAGTTATGTTAAACAAAATGGCGTTATCAGAATGGAGTCGGGAATCAATCTGCTGAAAAATGTTGTACTGTGTAATGCAACAAATTAATAGGTGGCACCTGGTGGCACTTGAAATCGATTAAAAATGTAAAAAGAGATATGAGCCAATATATTAGCGGTGATTTCCAACTGCAGGAAAGTAAAGCTAAAATTGCAGGCCCAAATGTTTGGAGAAAAAAGGGATTTTTTTATATGTTCATAAAAATAAACAAACAAAAAAAACTTAAGTCTCTGCAGAGTTTATTTTTATTAATTTTATTATACTGAAATATCCTACTTTAAATAGGAAATAAAAATAAAACATACAAGTACTGAGCTTGAGACGGCTATAAAAAAATAGCAGTCAGATCAGACTAATTCTTTTTGATTTGAATGTACCATTTAGTCTAAAATTTAAAAAAATCTTTGCATATTGCATGAATAGTATGTTGACAATGTGACTTTTTTCCGCGAAATCTCCAATGTGCGGCGTCATCAGACTTCTTTTTTTTTTGTAAAGACGCGGACCAAACGACTACTGTGGATGAGTTGGAAGTGAACATAATGTGGTTACGAGGCAATGTTATTTTTTAAGCGAAAGAGAAAAGGCCGTGTCAGATAAAACTTTTGCTTTGCGTTGCGTCAGAGTTTCGCTTTGACATTTGAGTTAAAATGTGCGTAAATGTATGAAAGTTGCCACATAAAGCACTTTTGACGCAGCGCAAAGCGAAAAGTTAATCAACATTCAACTTTTTGCACGCTTTGACAAACACCTGGCTTTTATTATTTGTGTTTGTGTGTTTGTGTGTGGGCGTAAACAAAAAATTCATGAGTGTTGTCAAAGTTTATTGTGACATACCCCACTTGATTTACGCTTTTGCTTTAAAGTTTCAAATGTCACGCAAAGCAACAAAGTTTTATCTGACACGGCCTTAAGTTATTTTTACTATACTTTATACTCTTGAATCTCTTAAAATTGTCAAGAGTGGTGAAAATAAATAGAGCTTGTATGGTAATTAATTATGGTGTCATCAAATTTCTAGGTTTAATTAAATTCTTTTCATAAATCCAAAACCAGAACTAAAGTTTTCATTTATTACTTTTATTTTGGTACGGTTTTCCGTCGACCCTCGTCAAATTTGGTTTGTGAACAAACCGGTTTCGGCTGTTTGCCATCTTTAGTGTTCCTTTCATTTATTCTCCCTATTCTCCATTGTTATCAAGTTTATTAATAAATAAATTTATAATCCGTAAATATAAAAGTTTCTGTAGGGTTTGAAAAAGTTTGAAACAAATTAAAATGTGATTTCAGAAATAAATCATTAAGTTTTTCAAATAGATGGGTCGGTATATATCTGGGGTGAGGGATCTCATGGTCAATTAGGGCTTAGTTCTTTAGAGGCCTGGAAGCATTATCCTAGTCGCATGGAAAGTATAAGAAACTATCACATAATAAGGTACGATAATAATAAATATAAATAATAATTTAATAACTTTTATAAAAACAGCGTTTACATTTTAGTGCTTGTGCGGGCGAAGGCTTTACCATACTACTCACACAAACAGGTTTAGTATTAAGTTGTGGTGATAATGGTAAATATGCTTTAGGGCATGATGATAATAAAAGTTATCATAGTCCAAAAGTTATTGAAAAATTGGAAAATATATGTGTCACGGAAATAAAATCAGGCACTTCACATGTCTTGGCTTCTAGTGTAGATGGCTGCATTTACGTTTGGGGAACAAGTGTACACGGTGCCTTGGGATTGGGAAGTTTACAGACGCAACAGTAAGTATTTTATTGAGTTCAAGATCAAGAGAACATTGCTTCTCTTAACTAAACTGCAGCAACAAGCACCAGCAATAATATTATGTATAGAACAGCACATCACAAAAATGCCTTGTACTCACATACTATAAAAATTCCTTTTTGAAATTTTACACATTTGTATATGTAAAATTATCATTTTACATATATGCGTATAAGTATTCTACCTCTATAAACAATTTAATGTAAAAAATAAATATACAAATAATTCTAATTCACAATATGTCGCTGTATATGTATATCATATTTGCTTTTTAACTATTAAATACAGAGATGGACATTGCTCACGTTATTAACATTAATCAAGCGATTCAGTGATATGTTTTTTGTTTCATCCGCGTAAACGTAAATTTACGTGAGCATAAAAAATTTATCCTGACTGAGTGGTGAAAACTTTTTCCTTTTTTTAAGGCTTTTTAATTTGTTTTACCGGTTCGTGAAAACTCTAAAGCAGTTGGCATTATTTCTCCGAGAAAGCAGCAATGCTAAAAGAAGCACTAGAAAACTTCCTATTAATATAGAATATTTATATCTGCCAGTATTTTTAGATAAATGTAACTCACTTCTTTGTTTCTTCTATACGAAATGTATTATTATTAAATAAGATTACTCAACAAACACCGTTTCGCCGCTACCAGAAGCTAATTGGACAACACAAAATCCATTATATTAATATAAAAATACTATTAAAACTTTTAAATAGTACCAAAAATTACAAATATAAATTGCATAAGTGCCTTATAGATCACACTTTCTACTATGAGTAAACTAGATAATAAAAACGCTACTGTCTTTAAGTTCGATTTGTACAAAATGTACAAAACAACTAATTGATAAAAAATAACATGTAAACTTATATGTATCCGTAAGTTTACCTATGTCAACAAATTAGCTAAATACAAATTTGAACACAAAAAATATTTTCGATGTTTAAATTTTCTTAATTTCCTGATCGTAGATGATTTCTTTGCATTTTTAAACTTTTCTTTTATGTTAAAATTAAGACGTTTTATTTTCGTAAAACAGAAATTTCTACTTTCAGAAGTTTGTTAAATTCACTTTTTTGCACTATTACTGTATATGTGTATCTACACTGCCAGAATTTCCGATTTTAATTTCATTCGAGACCGTGTAAAAATGAGAGCCACTAAGCTAATTTTGTGAGTTAACGTACATGACTAACACTTTTTCTTATGAGCGTGCATGATAGTGAATGAAAGCCACTCACGATTCCATCTCTGTTACATGCATACCAATGCTGTAAAAAACTGCAATCAATTGGCATTGAAATCAAAGTGACGGTTGAATACTAATTTCATTTTTGATTGCACAATATAATTTTTCCAAATTTAAATATTTTGTGATTGCAATGATTTTTAAATTATTTACTTTTAAATAGTTGTTAAAGTTCCGCTTACGGTCCTCTTTTTAAATAAATTAAAAAACTCCATTTGTTGTTTTTTAAAAAATAAAGTATTTTATTTCTATTTTCCAATATTTCGACTAACTTTGTTGGTCATCTTCAGGGCGAATTACGAATTATGTCTTGATGTTTACGCTGTTAAGTTTTGTCTTGTCTTTTTAGAAAACACTGAATGCAATTAATTTAATTGCAACAATCAAACTTTTGTTGAAATTATTCGCTTGCCATCAATTCTCCTAAAATCGCAACTAAAGAGAAAGTCCCTTCGCCTGTATTCAATTAAAAATAACGACAGGGCGAATCATTTACCTGTTTGTAACTAAGGCGAATTTATATATAGAGTTTAATAGTATTGTCTAACAGATGGTGCTTATACACTCTATTTTGAACGGTTCTCGCATATGAAAGAAAATTCTACTTCAACATCGTTTGTGTAGGCGCCTGCCTGATCGGCTGTGTGTGTGTTTCTTTTGTTCTATAATAGTTGCTTTTGTTTTCTATTTGTTTATTTTATTTCCCGGAATTTTTAATACGCACATTGTTGTTGTCTTGTGTTTATAAGATTTCTTAAAAACAATGCAATTTGTAAAAAGACACAATAGGTCATTTCATTTACTTTTTTTAATGATTTTTAATTATTATTTTTTTTTTATATATAATATATTCAATAATATCAAAGTTAAGTCACAACTAACAATGTTTTGTTTTCTACTTTTAGAAAAACTCCGCAAAAAATTTTAATTTCACATATTAAATCTAAATTAAAGCACATATTTTGCGGACCTGATACATCAGCTATACTCTTTGAAAATGGTGAAATGCACGTTTGTGGAAGTAATAATTACAATAAATTGGGTTTTGAAAAATCTGCAAAAATAATGGCATTGGTATGTTGTAAAATTTCATTTCTTTATGCCAGAGTTGTTTAATAACGTATCCAACGTAAAAGAAAAATTCGCTTATGAAAACTGGGATCAACGTCAATCTTGTTTTGTGGCCATTCACCGAAACTGCGCCTTGTTTGGTAATCGTGTGGCTTTAATTTTTGCATAAGTTGGACTTTGTAAACACGCAAAACTAGATCTTTCTGCCTGTGCTATCGACTGATTTAGGTCTTCCTCTACGCTGCGCTTAGCACCAGCAAAGGCATCTTCTGTACGCCCTGTACTAAGTCTCTGTAGATGCGTGTAATCACTTACAGTAGACGTAGTGCGAAAACGTTACATAGTTAATAAAATTACATAGTTTTTCTGGTGGACGATTACATTGTCTGTAAAATTATCGTAATGCGCGATACGTATGTAGACCCACGATTTTCCAAACAATTTTTTTACAATTTGGAAGAGTTATATAGCCGTCAAACTAAACATAAATCACTAACAGCCAACAAAATGGCCACCAGTTGAAAAAGTGCTGTCTACTTAAAGTCTTAAACTTTTGGACTTCTTGCAGCGTCTTTATCTCGTCAGAATTTAAATTAAAAAAAAATGTTTTCTTTCATAAATTTGGTCAAATTTTGACAGCAGGACGGACCTTAGTAGTATTAAATAATCTGCGCAATATTGAAATTAAAATGTCTGACTATAACAATCTAAAATATACAGACATATTTTTGAAAATCACGTCTTTGTGCGACACCTTTCAATTTTTTATTTTATTTTTTACTTAAAGCGAATATAATGCTACATAATCTGTGCAAATTTAAAGAGTCTGCTAAGCGCTAGTTTCACCCGTCGGCTATGGAAACCTAAAAAGATTTTAACTTTAAATTTTTCTCTTCTCATTTTATCTAGTTCTTTAATATTTATGTTTTTGTTATAGAGAAAACTACAACTACCACACCCTATATTAGAAGCCCATTTTTCCTCAACACTTTCGATATTTTTGGTTGAAGGCGGTTATGTCTTTACTATGGGCTCAAATATTAATGGCCAACGAGGAGTTGGACATTGTAATAGTGTAATGGAAACAGTTTCATTGGTGGAATCAATTAAAGATCGCTATATTGTGGTAAATAACCCTTTAAATTACTTCAGTTTACGAAAACTTGAAATTATGAAAAAATTTACAAAATATGGCCGCACCTAATGAAAAGTATTTAAATAAGTACTTAAATTCTAGAAATGCAAATGTAATGATCAGTGCTGTATAGTAAGTTCCGATAACCATGTTATAACATTTTGGGGCGCACGTAACGGTATACCTGAAATAGGTGAAGACATTTCACCTAATACTCGGCAAAGCGAAGTATTAATAAACTATTTTTCTAAATTATTCTAAGAACAAAAGATTTTATATTTCTTAAGGCACCTCAGCAAATGGATTCAGAGTTGGGCAACAACACCGCCGCATTTACAAAATTTTTGGCATCAGTATATAAATCGGAATTGATACTACAACCACAGGATATTTTAGGGTAGGTTATACGACAAAGAAGACATTCAAACACCTAATATAATTTTTGCACTTGAAATATATATGTACATACATACATATGTTTATATATCGGCCTTTGTGAGATATAAAACAAAGTAAATCACATTGTTTGTATCCCTGTTACGGTATTTGCAAAAAGAATACCCTTTAGGATTTTGAAAAGGCGAATCAATTACCAGGTGTAAAAAATACATTTGAATTTTCTTTCATCTAGAATATGACATTGAGATCAACCGTGCAAATGAATAAATTCACAATTGCTATCACCTGTACAAGAAAAGCTTTGAATTATTTTTTAACAAACTTTAAAATGTTTTATGAATTTCAGACTATATTCATCACACGAACAACTGGAAAAAGGATTTTATGTTATAGTAAATGACATATTTCCATTGCCCCACAGTATTTTAGTTCTGATTGATACGACAACGCCATTAATTGCATCTATAGAGGATTTATCCTAGATTAGTCAACTATATTAATTTAAAATTGAAAGACATGTTTTAAAACTTTATTTAAAACAATATTTATTTACTTTTGTTTTTAAATCTTCTAAAAACACAACTGTTAATATTTATTAATAAAGTTTTATAATATTTTGATGGGCTATTTTTATTTACTTACCTACATAATTAATTATAGGTACATACATACATACATATGAGTATTTTACAACCCTAAAGATTTTTTAATCTACTTTTGTCCTTCGTAATAAAGTTTTTTCATGCAAACTGAAGAATCTATATAACACAGTTATTATTTTTAAATTCCGAAGATTGAGTTTTCTAAGGTCTATACATTTGAAATTAATTTGCCTACTCCACGTAATAAAAAAATATCGCTTATAAGTTTCTAGAGACTTTGACCATTTTTCTCAACTCTCTGCAAATCTATATAATCCATGCAAACATGACGCATAACTATTTCATATGATCTATAACAATAATTATAAATATGGTATTTTGAAGGGTAAACATGTGCCATCATCATCATTTAGTATTCGATAGACGCCAAAATCTAAAAACATTTTTCCTTTAATCGAATTTTGTGCCTTAAAAAGATGTTTTACAAGAAAGTTACATAACCGTCTTTCATTCGAGGAATGGCTGCTGAAAGTTATCGATTTTTGGTAGAAGCTTATGGTCAATATTCACCAATTAAAAAAATTTGTGAATGTGAGACAAGGAGAGGCCCGGTCAGCCGAAAGTTTGAAGATGAGCAATCGGATGCATTACTCGACGAATATTGTTGTCAAACGCAAGAAGAACTTGCATTGTCATTGGGAGTGACACAAAAAGCCATTTTACTACGTTTAAAAACATTGGGATTCATTTAAAAGCAAGGAAATTGGGTCCCAAATAAATTAAAACTAAGAGACATTGAAATGTCTCGGAAATGATACTTTAATGCTACAAAATGTTTTTAATTTTTGCATTGTATTGTTACTGGTGATGAAAAATGCGATGCGATAACCTCAGGCGTAAAAAGTCGTATGTAAATTCTGACTAACCAGCCAAATCAACACCAAAGCAGAATATCCATGACACCAAGGTAATGCTCTGGTGAAATCAGAAGGGTGTTTTGTATTATGAGTTTTGGACATCGGGCAGACGATTACCGGGGAACCTGTAATGAAGATAAATATTTTGAAGAGAGCAATCAAGGAACGATTCCATAATCTTATATCATGACAACGCTCGACCACATGTTGCAAGACCAGTCAAAAACTATTTGACTCACACGCGTTATAGCACAAAACTTGCCCCTTTTGACTACAATTTGTTTCGATCGATGCCCTTACCGGAATACGCTTCACAATTCTTTACCTCAAAACCGGAGCAGTTCTTCCGGCACGGAATCCGTATGCTACCAGAAAGATGAGAAAAGGTAGTTGCTAACGATGGTCAATATTTTGAAATCAACTCATTTCGGTATTATAGTAAATGCATTTTTCACGCAAAAACAACTGTTTAGCCAAATTCTTTGGGAAGAAACCGCAGAACGAATACAGCAAATTCAGTAACATTTTGTCATTTTTCGTTAGTGAAAAACATATTTATGAAGAATCCTGAACGAACTACTACTACTATATTTGCGTGATGATGTTGAAGCACAATTTTTTTGGATATGTGAGAACCGCTTAAAACAGAATAAATAAGCACCGTCTAACATTATTAAAACTTACTATACGTTCTCGGGTGCAGTAGGCTCAGATTTACGGTGAAAATACCATTTAAAATGGTTAACTCTTCAATAATAATAAATTTTAATTTTTCGATTTCCTATTCAAAATGTGATCACATTTTTTTTTATGAATCGAAACAAATTTCGTGATTCTTGTAAATGACAACGAAATTTCGATTTATTAATTAAACCACACGTCTTTATTGAATTTATTTTTGTATTTATTTTATAGTAATGCATTTCTAACGTAGAAGTTACGTCTAAATATACGATTAAAAAACATACAATTATTATATATGTATTGTAATGTTGCGACTTTTAAAATTAGAGAAGTTAAAGTAACTTCTGATTCTTGTTACATAATTCCAAGTAAATAACAATTAAAATTCATAAATGAATTCATCCCAGCTACTTCCATGGAAATAAACATTTTAATTGATAACTTAAACGGAGTTTATAAGTTTGTAAAATGTACTTTTCAAGCTTTTCGTGGGTTTGTCATTTAGTAACGGGATGAAACGGGCCCACCATACCGATCTTGTCCTGGACGGCTTCCGCTATTATACATGCCACCACTACCGGCACTGGGGTAACCACCACTAGAACGTTCATTATAAGTGCGATCATAACGATCTTGTGATGAAGGAATGGTACGCCAACTATTATCATCTGCTGGATTTGGTTTTGGCCAACCGGATCCTGAATTGTGTAGACCCGAAGTCATCCCATTACTAGAATACTTCATAGAAGAGCTACCTCCGCCACCCAAGTGGGAAGATGACGATGAAGCCCAAAGGACAGTGCTACTTGAGCTAGCACCATAACCAGAAGAACTGTCGTAACGCTTACTGGTACTGAAATTATCATTTACATAACATTGAATTTAAGGTTTACAATTTGCTTTTTAATACACTTTACCTCATGTCCTCCAAACGTCTGTAATTGTGGGATTGGTTGCGATCATCATAACGTCCACTTCCTCCAGAACTTTTGTGTAACGAAGAGCTGGAATGATAAGAACTGCCTCCCGCTACACCACTACCAGATGAAGTCATATGACGTATTTCAACTTCACGCTTGTAGTCATCACGGGATGACTTTCCTCCCGCGCTATAATCATCTAGACCACGTTTGGAAGAAGATGAAGATATATAATCAGAACCACGTTTGGTGTAATCATCTGTACTACGTTTGGTAGGTACCGCCGCATAATCATCAATAGCTGAACGCTTACCACCTACACCACTGCTGCTATAATCCATTCTCTTCGACGAGGATGACGTGTAGTCATCTATACGTTTAGTAGATGAAGTACCGCTATAATCATCCCTTTTATGGGCACTAAAGAAATGTAAATCACTAAATTATATAAAACTATTGAGAGTATGTATTTTATATTCGTAGTCACTCACCTTCTTGATGAGGCTAAAGATGCATCAAATCTTGGTGGGGGAGGTGCATCATAACGATCTGATGCTGAAGAACGTTTACGTTCTTCAGTAAAGCGATCATCGGCAGCACGTTTGGATAGACGCTTAATAGGATCATCACGAGTCTCCATAATTCTTTACGTCAAATACCAGGATACAGCAATAGTGCAGGAAACACAAAGAAAAATTTAGAAGAGAAAAATAAACAATATTAGTTAATGTTTTTAGCGTTCTACAACAATTAGGTAAAAACCCCACAAAAAATTGGAAGCAGTTTATTAACTTTTTTCAACGGGGTAACGAGAACACACGCATTAAAAATATATATAGAGTATATATACACATATATTCATCCAACTCGTTGTCAACAAGCGAGGAATTTCTTGGAATTTTTAAATGAAGCATTTGAAGGAAGTAGGAGAAACGTATGTTTGTTTTCTTTAAAAAAACAAGCACGACTACGACAGGAATTTGATGAATAACTCTTAGTTATTGAAAAAAAATTGGAATGATTGTTTAACATAAAAAATATGAATCATTTCTTATATCTAGATAAATATTTTTTTTGAAAAGTTGTGTGCACTTTACGCGTGTTATAGTAGTTTTGTTTTTTTTTTTTTGTTTTTTTTAAACAATTTAGCATACTTCATTTGTTGACGTTTAATTTCTAGGCGTTCCAATTCAAGTTTCTCACGCTCCAACTTCTGTCTTTCGCGCTCTAAACGCAATAATTCAGCTTTCTCACGTTCCAAGCGTTCACGCTCCAAGGCCAATTTCCTACGCTCCTCAGCTAATCGAGCTTCTTCCAGGCGCTGGCGTTCTCTTATTTCTCTGCGCCGCCTTTCTTCTTCTCGCAATTCGCGCTCACGTTCACGTATACGCTGACGTTCCCGTTCCTCACGTATTTTTTTGTAAGATAGAATTTCTCTTTGGCGCAAACGTTCACGTTCGCGTTGTCGCTGCTCCTGTTGACGATCATAATGACGACCGTGGTGAGCTGAACGATGTTTTAAAGATGAAGTCTCCGAACGGGCTTTCTCACTGCGGCTGGTATCTTTTGTGTCGTCTTTTTTGTCTTTATCATCTTTAGGACGAGAAGCTTTATCTCTGTCGTCTTTTTTAACACCATTTTCATCTTTCTTACCCGTATCACTCTTACGTTTACTATCATCTTGTGACGATTTGCCGCCATCCTTGCTTGACTGTTTCTTATCATCATCTTTTTTTTTGGATTCTGAACGCGATGATCCAGAAGTCTTGCCACCCTCCTTTGCAGAACTTGTTGAACTTCCACCAATTTCGTTTTTCGTGCGTTCCACAGATATAATACGTCCATGTAATTCTGTACGATGTAAATGGTCAATACAGCGGCTGGCGTCATTCGATGATGACATGGTTACATAGCCATAACAACGTGTACCTGGCGTGCGTGTATTTGTCACTACCTTAGCTCCAATTACTTTGCCATATTTTGAAAAAATCGTTTTCAAATCACTAGCTCGTGTCAAGGAAGACAAACCGGATACCCATAAGTTACGTGATGTATTTGATGATGCTGACGATGTCAATTTACCACTGGATGATTTTGAATTGGTGGCGGAGTTGTTGATGGATGATGATTTTTCTGGAAATTCCACATAAATAATAACAGAGTAGAGAGAGAAGGTTGAGTTATATATACATATTTCTTGTATTTTTTCTATTTTTGGAATAAATTAAATTAGATTTTTGTCACTTTAGCTGCCACTTTTTACTGAAACACTTTGTTTTCTGTTTAACTGATTTAAACTAATACTAAACACTGCTACGATTTTGTTTGTGAGAACAAAATGTCTATGCAAGAAAGTGTGAATTTAATAATGATGATGTGGAAGAGATATAAGATGATGTTATATGCAAACAAGTGCATCGGCTTCCAAAGTTGTAAAAACGTAACTTATGATGATAAATTATTCCTTCTTCTTTAATAATGTAAGTTGTTTCTGAGTTGAAAATAAGTCAAATCGATAATGTTAAATTTTTCCATATTTAGCAGCTGACTAGATTTTTCTTTATCAATTATAAGGGTAAGCTTCTGTGTTGAAAATACGTGTGATCGATATCTATATTAAAGGGAATCTAAACAATCAATTTTTATGAAAACTATAGCCAATTGTATATGTCCCTTTTTGGCTTATAACTTACTGCTAAAATTTTCCTTTGATAAGGATATCGTTGAACGGCTATATATGGCTTCTTTTTCCAAACCAAAAGAAGCAAAATATTCGAACTATTGTTGACTGTTTATTTATAAAAACCAATTTATTCCCTTTAATATAACGTTTGTAAAATTTATACTTAGAGAATTTGCGCTTTTACAAATTATTTACATATTTATTATTTAAGCATCAAGGAAATTTTAATATACATTATTTTCGTCGAAGTTGCCAGCACCGTGAAGTGTTATGCTTCGGTACCCCTTCTACACATACATGTGCAATTGTAAAATTTTTGTATGTGGATCATTACTTTTAATTTTTATGATGATTTCTTTTATTAGATTTTAAGAAAATGTTTTCCGAAATAATTCTAAGCACTTATATTTTAAGATGATTTTTTATGCCATTTAGAACCAGTCGCATTTTAATATTCAAGATGTTATTTACAGCCGACATGAAGTTGGTTTAACTAAAAACAGGAAGTTATAGACCGATTTTCAGCTCATAAATAATCTAGATTCCCGGGACGAAATCATAGGAGCAAGTAATCAAAAAACGTCTTAAGGCTCGCAAGCTGCCTGTTTTTCCCGATTTGTGTAAAATTAATTATATCTCAATTTTCATGATTTTAAGCCTATAAAAGTTTGTTGGTGTATGCCGAAAATATTGTTTCGCTGAAAGAGCGGTAGCTAACTTAATTTTTTTAACAGTGCCATTAGATCAAAAAAGACGATGCCATTTTATGTTGTTGCATCTTATCCGGCTTTAATTAAATTGTTGATAATTATAATTTGGAACCTTCCAGGAATTACATCAGCATCCAATCCAGTTTTAGTTTTTCTATCATCAGAGAAACGAAATTTTATTGTATTTATTCTGCATTACATCCTTAAATTCCAGGTATAAGACCTATTATCTAAAAATTAATCCCAACTGGTTTTTTTAAATTTTCTGTAGAGGTTTTATGGTGTTACTGCCAGTTTCTCCGGCTTTTATAAAATTTATTATATCTCAAGTGCCGTGATTATTAAAAAAAATGTTTATGAAAGTTCGTTGGTATATGCTAAAGACATTTATTACTTTTGAAGGCCTGGTAGATATAATTTATACTAAGAAACAGCACAATGAGATATAAAAAGCCATGAAGTTTTTAAGTTGGTGCCAGCGTCTTTCCTGTTGAAATATTGTTGATAAATAAAAATTGGGAAAACGCGGGAATTGCATAAGAATCCAATGAATGGACTGGAAGTGAAAAAACTCTGGAGACGAAATTTTAAGATTACGATTCATTCCAAGCAAGTGTCTTAAAAATCTTAAGGCTTATGATTGATATGTTCTCCAAAGAAAAGATCATCAAATTTGACAGCTGCTGTTGATTTACATATTAATCACCTAAATTCACACTTTCTTGCAAATATATACTTTAAGTTAAACTTTTTTTTAACCTAGTTTTAACAATGGTACTAAACACTGTCACTTATGTTTTCTATTTAAACTAAAAACTTAAAAAGTTATAATTTTTGTTCTTTAATTTTCGACTTTTTAATACAATTTACCTTTATCTTCTTTCGACTTTGTTTTATCGCTAAAAAAAAAAAACAAACGAAAATAAATAATCAATATAATTTTTTTTTATTTGAATTGGCTAAACTTACTCCTCCTTTTTGTCACCAGATTTTTCATCTTTCTTTTTATCGTCCTTGTGGCTGGATTTTTTATCATCCTTGATTGATTTTTCAGATTTACCACTTTTTGAGGTACCCTTGTCTTTTTGGTGAGCTGTTTATAAAAAACAAAATACATTTGAATAGAATAGGTTGGAAATTAAAAACTTAATTATATTTCCCCTTCAAGAATACACATTAGGTTTTTGTTATAATTAAATTTTCTCTTATTGATATAAGTTTATTTCCATTTATTTTATTACACTAAATCATTTATAACACAAGATATTAAAAAAAGAGTACAAATGATAGTCCTCGATTTAACTTATACATATTATTTTTGTGGTTGAAATTTAAAAATTGAATAGATATTGAATAGAAGCAACACACAAACAAATAGCTAAAGTATCTATTCTAGACTGCGTTAAAAATTAGTAAGAGTATTGTATAATTTTTTTCCTTTTTAAAAGTTTAATTCATATAAATATAAAAGAAAATATCAAATTACCTATTAACCAAGACGGTGTGGTCAAATTTAGCCAAAGTCAGAAAAAAAAAAGAAATTGTTAAGAGTCAAACCTAAAACTAATATAGCGCTCTGAAAAATGAGTCATTACTCACTATATAACGTTTAACAAATCGGAAAAAAGTCTTTACTACTCAAAAAATCATAAGAAAACCTGTTTTTAGGTATAATTGAGAGATTCGAAAATACACCTATTTTATTTTGTTTTTCAAATTTCAATTCTGATATCAAACAATTACTTCACGCAGTTTTATAAATGTTTATAATCCATATGCATGCTTTTATTGCACCCTTATTTTTTCTCATGATGCATTTTTTGCCAGAACTTTTAAAACTGAGTGTGAATGACGATCATTAATATTTATGTAGGATACTTACTAGTCTTTTCTTTGTCATCAGGAGCCTCGTCATGTAATAACTGTTGTTCGTCTTCACCAATCGTAAGATTAATGCCTTCTTCATTATCGTTATTGCCAGTATCGCCATTTGTTTCATCTTCATTATTTAATAGCTCTTCTGATTCGTTGTGTTCATCATTATCTTCCTTTTCGTCTTCATCTTCGTTGCCTTGGTAATTTTCAACATCATCATCCGCATCTTCTATGTCGTTTACTATTACGCATTCATCATCAACATCACCTACTTGATCGACTTCATCATCGTAATTATCATAGTCATCGTTTTGGGGTTCTTCTTCTTCATCAACGGGTTCTTCTTTTACTTGAATTTCCGTTATAGGCTCTTCTTTTTTAGATTGTGGTTTATTTTTTAAACTTTTCTCCTCCATTAAAACTACTCTAACGGATTGCATTTTCTTAGGTGTACCACCCTTACCGGAAATAAAAACATGCTTGGCTGGATCTATGCCCTCTCCTTTCAGAGCCTATAAAATTGAAAACAAAATTAATTTTAAATACGAAAATGTGTAATTACTATACATACCTTTTCTAATCTTTCAACCAATATTGATTTCGGCCCTATGGTATCTAATTTTCTTTTATCTAATTCTTCCTTCAGATCACATACACGTAACTCATTCAATTTTTTTCCCGTTTCAGACATTTTGCTTTAACACTCCTTTAAATATAGTTCAATTATTTGGTAACTTGCACCTGTATTATCGAATTCAAATGTAATTTGAAATTTGCAATTTAAGAAAATTTCTTTTTTCGTCTCCAACGCTGTCTGGAAAATTTTCTGTAAGAATAAAAATGGCGTAAATCGGTAATAGTGAA
Organism: Trichopoda pennipes; assembly: GCA_030448955.1. Taxonomy (NCBI): domain Eukaryota; kingdom Metazoa; phylum Arthropoda; class Insecta; order Diptera; family Tachinidae; genus Trichopoda; species Trichopoda pennipes. The sequence goes on along the minus strand of JASKUP010000012.1, from coordinate 6,258,865 downwards.
CCCAAGTACAATTATTAAGAAGTATTCTTCGGTGATGCCAATTTCAGTTGTGTAGCTGCCAGACATGTTTGGAAAAAATGAGTAATTTTTCTTGGAAGTAATTGCAACAAGGAATTGAAAAAAAATAATTTTTGATTAAATTTTAACGATTTTATTTTTAAAATATTTCGCTTTCCTATAAAAAGCTTCCTCAGGAAAATTAATTCTTAATAACAAAAATTGAAAAAAAAAATTAAAATTTAATTAAAAAAGACCGTTTAAAAGATTAGTACATATATAATTAAAATAAAAAAGATCGAATAAAAATAAAACTTTTATTTATAACTTTAACATATTTTTAACGAAAAATTTTCTTATTGGGAAGAACAAAAATGTGACTAACAATTTTGTATGAGGTTTTATACATTTTTTGTTTTTTTGTGCATATCTAGCTTTTAAACATTTAATTTCAACCGTGTTGATTCAAATTAATTAGGCTTAAAAAGTTTTATTATGTGTTTGAGACTATTTTTCGTTATAGTTAATATCTGCCGTAAAATAACAACTTGCCACAAATTATCAATAATACAAACACAATTAAACTTCATATATGATAAATTTTGAAATTTTGCATAAATATTTTGCAACGAAAATTATTTGAAAAATAGACTAAAGACTAAAAATTAAGATCGGTCGTAACAAAAAGGTACACATATTTATTAATTCCATAAATGAACACATACTTTGCATTTGCCAGTTTTCGATAACCTCTGTTTAATACACTTAATAAGCGATATTAATAACGATAATTGAGAAATTAACTTGGTTACACTTTTAGCGATGACTTTTCTCCGCCATATTGCTCTTTCTTTCTTTTTCTGACCACGTTATTTGCTAGTCGTATGAAATAAATATGAGCCTGACAATTTCCAAAAAACGCAAGGTAAAATTATTTAAATATCTTTAAATTTAGCATATTTACGAACATGATTGTCAAAATTATGCTTAACATCAATAATAACGTGATTATCGATCTTTAAAAAAGGATAGGTGTGATGTTTGTCAAGTGTGCATAATTCTTGATCAAGTTAATTCGTTTATCAATTTGTAAGAAATTAACTTTTATATCTTGTTTCAGTTTGTTGCCGATGGCATGTTTAAGGCCGAATTAAATGAGTTTTTGACTCGTGAACTCGCTGAGGATGGTTACTCTGGCGTTGAAGTCCGTGTAACACCCGCCCGCACTGAAATAATCATCATGGCCACTAAGACCCAACAGGTATTGGGAGAAAAGGGTCGCCGCATTCGCGAATTAACAGCTATGGTTCAAAAGCGTTTTAACTTTGAACCTGGTCGTATAGAATTGTACGCAGAAAAAGTAGCAACCCGTGGTTTGTGCGCTATAGCTCAAGCTGAATCCCTACGTTACAAATTAACCGGAGGTTTAGCTGTACGCCGAGCTTGTTATGGTGTTTTGCGCTTTATTATGGAATCTGGCGCCAAGGGTTGTGAAGTGGTGGTATCAGGCAAATTGCGTGGTCAACGTGCTAAATCAATGAAGTTCGTTGATGGTCTTATGATTCACTCTGGTGATCCATGCAACGATTACGTTGAAACAGCTACCCGTCACGTCTTGTTACGTCAAGGTGTTTTGGGTATTAAGGTTAAGATTATGCTGCCCTACGATCCTAAAAACAAAATTGGCCCGAAGAAACCTTTGCCAGACAACGTGTCTGTTGTGGAGCCAAAAGAAGAGAAGATCTATGAAACTCCTGAAACAGAATACAAAATGCCCGCTGTCGTCCCCATTTATGATGATGCTACAGAAGTTTAAACTGTTTATAATTTTTTTAAACTAAATTAGTTCTAATGAATTACAGGCCTATTGTAGGGGATGTATTTTTTTATAATACAACACGATTGATGTTTTTAATGTAATTGCAAAATAAACATCGTTAAATGAATTTTATTTTTTTTAATTTGTAAAAAGTTTTCCAGTGCACGCCTAGTGTTCGAAAAAAGAGTACAGTAGCACACTTTAGTGTTAAGTACTGTAGTTTTAGAGATCAGTATAAAAATACATTTTTTCCGAAGAAATACAAAATGCACACATTTGTTTTTGGCGTTTATGTATGTGAGTGCAATTAAAATATATCACACAAGGATTTTTGGCTGATGAACACAAACTAAAATAACGTACTGATCTTTTTTTGCGTACTTTAGTGAGGTGTTTTATGTATTGTGTACTGATCCTTAACAGCTAACGTATTGAACTTTTATTTCATAATCTTCATCGGAAAATACAGTTAAACTTATTATTGCAAAAATAGAATATTCCAGGAATCCTTACAATCTCTTCATCACTTACATTTGAATTTGATGTTCATAACTATATTTTTGCAGTGTTCGAAAAAAAACATTAAAGTATTCGGGGAAAAAGAGATCAGTACGTTATGTTAGTGTTGTGTACGGCATTTTGCTTGCGTACACATACACAAATGCTAAACACAAGTTAAATGTTCGAATGTTTTAAATAGTGGTACGCACATTTATAAAACTTAAAAATATTATTTACAAATCTTAGAAATTAGTTTTATATTTTCAAAAGGAATTGTCTCAAGCTCGGAAAGAAGAGTCGATCTGTGGAAATACTTTTTGACTTATATATCGTTAGTCTCACGTGATAGGGAAACATATATTCTTTTTTTTGTGTCTTTGCAAGGAAACAAGGCCAGAGCTTCAAAGCTACAAAAATATTATTTCTCATTTAAGATCAATATGCTCGACTAATATCAAGTCTAATTTTGCAAAAAGTTATATTGATATCGAATTTTGTTGTTTCTTTCAGTATAGTTTTAAAAATGTTTGGAGAAAAGAGTCTGACGAAGTAAGGGTATAATTTCGTATCTTAACTATGGAAAATAAAAAACTATATACATTTAGGGTATCCTACATTACATACAATATTATGGGATTGATATATGGGCTATCATTTGTTTTGCGCAAAATGATATATTTTGGAAAGTGCTAACAACATTACACAATTACGGTTTTCTGCGACTCGTGTAACTAAAATTTATTTTATAGTTTTTAAAATTATTTAATATCAAACTTAATTTTTTTTTCTTTTTAAATTTTCGCATTTAGAGTGAAATAAAACGAGAATAATACAAGTGGGTGGGTGTGAGCTATTTAATGCCATCTTTGCACTACTGTTTGTGAACAGGCTGTAAAATAATTAACCCAAATGTTTTGCATAACTTAGGGCGTCACCAAATAATTATTTCATACATTAAAGTGTGTTGACAGATATGATTCAAACAACTTAATACCAGATATGATAATATTGAAATGAATTAAAAGTTTTTCCCAATCAGCCAAGCCAAATAATTAATAAAAGGAAATAAGCTCTCTGCTCAATGTTATTTGATTTTGACTTGAGAATGATCAAAAATCAAAATTAATGCTATGACTTTCATTGGCTATTTACAACTCTTTTCACTAAAAAATACAAGCGGAGGTTGAAAAATGCATAAAAACTTACTTCCTTAACTGAGGAATGCTGGAACTCAGAACTGGAGAGTTTTAAGTTTGTTTATTTTTTAAATAAAACTTAATATTTCAAATAGAAAGAGAAAGCATATTCATATGGCCATTTCGATACTGCTCATTTAGCTCATAAATTGATTCTTTTCTTTTTCCCAAATTTAATAAACTAAATGAGAACTATTGAGCAAACACTTAAATTTGACCTTGAAGACAAATCATATTTTTTAAATTTACATTTTTTTTAAATACGTACACAATTTTTATATGGGTTCATCATTTTATAAAAATTATAAATTGTTAAAATCTGAAATTAATATTGATGCCGTTTTATGTTAAGGCGGCACGATAATAAACAGCACGATAGAGTTTATAAACATTCTCACAAGACGATTCATTTCACCAATTGTTCAAGTTCATTTACCAATATGATTATGTGAACCGACCTCAGTAGTCTGTTTTCGTTTTATCTGCATAGGCTAATATAACGATTGAATACTTGGAACACAATAGTACCCAAGTTATTGGAAAAATATGGCTGCAATCGATAGGCGACACACACGTCCTAGTGCGTCCATGAGAAAGCCGCAGCAACGTTGTGAGCAATACTGCTCAATATGGCCCTATGAACACCCCTCGTAGTTTCATATCAAACTCTTAATGCAATGGGAACGTCACAATTATTGTTTTTCGCCGTACGAAATTTACGATAATTCCAGCTGTTATCGTATTTTCATTTGATTTGTCAAGCGTTTTCATAAGCAGCATCTAATCCAAACACAAAAAGAGAAAACCAACATTTTTTTCCACTTTACCCATATACACCAAATCCTACCCACTTTTGTGATTGGTGTCAGTCTGTGGCAGTTGAAAGCAATGTCTACAAAGCTATTGTCGTGCCTTTTTGCTAAAATTATTTTTTTGTAATCAGTGACACTAATGCCTCGCTAAAATATATACTTATAGAATATCTTGATCGCTGTCCCCTTTATCTCATGAAGAAAAGAAGAAGATATTGATTCGTTGAATCTACCATCTGGACAACTCTTGGCAAGATCAGCCATAAACTATTTGGAAAATAGTGGATGGGAAATTTTTGGCTCGCCTGTCTTGTTGCCCAGATCTTACCCCTTCTGGCTACAATTTGTTTCGATCGATGCAGAACGCGTTTACTAGAACATGGCATTAGAAATTAGCTTGATTCCTTCTTTATACCTCAAAACCAGAGCAGTTCTTCTGGCACGGAATCCATTTGCTGCCAGAAAGATGCGAAAAAATAGCGACTAACGACTGATAATATTTTGAATAATGTAACAACGTGGCGTTATTAACTTGTATACCTACTACAAATCCCTGAAAACTCAATATTGTATTCTAAAATTCCTCAACGAAAATATTTATTCCCAAACGTCATTTTTACCGCATTCCAAATAAAAATGCCCATTTTTGGGATAAATCGCCTAATCTGACAATATTGCCACTTTGTATGAGTCGTGTACGCGTAAGCGTGAATGGGTCGAAGTTATTGCGCGGAATGACGTGATAAGGTTTACATCTGCACCTGGCCGCCACTTTGGTGTATTGAAAACAAAAATTAAGAAATTATTATTCAAAATATTATTGATCCTTAGCCACTACCTTTTCCCATCTTTCTGGTAGCATATGGATTCCGCTGCAAAAGAACTGTTTCAGTGTTGTGGTAAAGAATAAATCAAGCCAATTTCTGATACCCTATTCCAGTGAGGCTGTTCTGCCTTGATCGAAGCAAATGGCAGTCAGAAGGAACAGATGGTGGCCATTACCACTGTGAATGAAAAGCAACGCCATTAACGCCCTAGAAGTCCTTCGGATGCGTATATACTCCCCGGGGGCACATTTATCGGTCTTTATAGAATACTTGACTATCTAGACCTGTGCTGCTGGGGGTATGAGGGAGCCCAGTCCCCTGAAGGCGGCAGGGGTCAACTGGAAGCTCCACGTTTTTTCCACGGCAATCAGTAGCCCGCAGAGTTTCCGCTATTTGTCTCTTTAGGCATTTAGCTGTTTCTCTGACTGATTATTGAGGTTGGCCCTTTGGGAGTATCGTGGTGGCTGTGGTTTCGCAGACCCATACAGGTCTGATTTTTATGGTAGCCAGGATCATCTCACCTTTAATAACACCTACCTGGTGAATTATCCTAGATCCAGGGAGCATGCTAGCTATGTATTCTGGACAAGAGTTGGATAGTCTCCAGCTCTTTAGCAAGGAGTAGTGGTTTGCAGCCCTGCTCTGGAACCGCTGAAATTGCAACTAGGAAAGACCTGTTGCTAGAATTAGTATTCGGCTTCCTAGGACGTGAATGACGTTGCTTTTTATTCGCAGTGGTATGACCGCCATCTGATTAAGGCTCACGGCTAGGTGCAGATGTAAATCTTATCACGGAAAAATCCCCCAGTCACTCATAGTTGCAATTTCGAAAGCCCGAAGTAGACCGCAACCTTCACTCCTTGCTGAAGAGTTTGAGACTATCCAACTCGTGGTCCAGAACGCATGAAGCTTAATATAATTAAGAACACGACGCCATTCATTTTCACTGGACCTGAACCACTCATTGTGTTCATTGTGAATGATCCGCCCTACAAACTCAAACGAGGGCCTCGAAACACACAGCCACCACGATACTCCCGAAGGGCCTACCTCAATAATTAGCCAGAGAACAGCTAAATGCCTAAAGAGACAAATAGCGGAATTTCTGCGGGCTACTGATTCCCGTGGAAATATAGTGGATTGTCCAGTTGACTCCTACTAGCCTTGAAGGGGACTGGGCTCCCTTTTACCCCGCAAGACACCAGTCTAGATGGCAGTTGTAGGATTCATAAAGACTATCATGTGCCCCCGGGGGAGTTATTGCGCGGAATATTCGTAATTTTCATTTGTGAAGAAGAATACAAAGTTATGATATTATTATTATTATTATTACTATTTTAAGTGGTGCATTGAAATATTTGGAGAAACTTCGATGGTAAAATGTAGAAACGATGTTGTTCTGTATTTAGTTTAAAAATTTTAGTATCTCGTGATCATAATTTTGTTGACACCGTAATTAATCGTTAATTATACGAGTATTCGCATGAGTGTGCAATAGTAATATATTTTAACGTGAGCATGCACGAACCTGAGTGAGTTATTCTAAGAGACAACTGTAACAGATGTGATTACAGATTGCAATACACATTCAACTTATTTGTTCTTTTCACTTATTTTTCGGGCTTGCGCCATTTTTTTTTGTCACTTTATTTTTGCGGTTACAAAAAGTTTGAATATGTCGTTTACGTTAAAATCAAAATAGTTGTATGTTTGTTATTATCATTATTTTTCGTTAAATATTTTTTAACAGATTGGATCCAGTAAAATAATTTTTATATTTGTCAATTACGTTATTTCCGCTATTTGAACTCGATATTATCAAAAATAAAAAATATTAATGCTAAAGGTAAAACATTAATAAATCTAAATATTATAGTGGCAGCAGCTACACGTAAAATTTTCTGTCGTTCGTCTGCCTACGATAGAACTATAACTTTCGCAGACTTCTTTATGCATTTCGAATATCATTCAATTAAATAAAACTGTGACGTCCTTAATTGTTTTGTAAATAAAAGAATTTTAACAGCATTTTTTAATTTAATTTTAAATTTTACTTTAATTTCTTTTTGGTTTTCTTTCTTTCTTAAGCGAATACAACATAATCCCTTTTTTATTAAGGAACTTGTTAAACATTCACTGATTATCATCATCTACATAAAACATGACAAACGAACGAGAAAATAAATAAATAAACGGTCAGCAGCAATGATCACCAACAATATTTAAGTTATTCTCTTGTTAAATTACAATTACATTGTGTTCAATACAATACTTGGATAATGTTTGATTTGAATGTCATCTTAGGTTACCGACTATTTTTTATAATGTGGACAATCGCACAAAAGATTATTTTTCAAAAATATAAATGTAAAGAAATGCGTACGTACGTTTTCAGACGAAAATCTTTGACATGTTTGTTTTTGTCTGCATTTAGTAGGGTAATCCGGAATGACCCACATATTTAAATAAACCACAAAAAAAATGTACTGGCAATTAATGAATGAAAGGCATTATGGTGAATTATATTTACAAGCATTTAAATGCAGATGTTATTTTTGTTTTTGTTCTCCTTACGTGCAGTGGTTGAAAGGAATTAATTGTTTTTATTAGGTACTTTGCTAAGCAAATTTAAAGGCCTAACTATAATATGCATAAGCTGGCTTAAGCTAATGTCAAAAATTGAACGAAAATTCAAATGCCTACGTCACATGCCTACGCAAATCACTAAAGACTTTAAGGTGGCTATAATGTATTTACATTAATATAGAAATTATTAAAAATAATTTTGTTCTAAACAAATAAAATTTATTAACGAAAAGGTGTTTAATAATCCAATTTTGTATACTTAATACTATCCTTAAACAAACATAATTTTTTTTTAGTAGTTAATTATAAAGCACTAGGCCACTATTTAAAAATTTTTAAAAACTTTTATTTTTTATTATTTTTTCGATATTTCGCCACACCGTTTGTTGGCATCGTCAGGAAAACAAAAATAATGACCAAACAAATTGAAAAAATTTTTTGATTAACAAATTCAAAATAATCAAAAAATTTTTCAAAAAACAAAACAAACAAAAACAATAAAAAAACAACAAATTGAAAAAAATTTTCGTTTGACATACATACAAACAAATTTTCAATATTAAAAAATTTAAAAATTTTTTTTGTTTGTATGTATGTAAAACAAAAAAAAATTTTCAATTTGTCGTTTTTTTTATTGTTTTTGTTTGTTTTGTTTTTAATAAATAGTGACCTAGTGTTTTATAATTAACTACTAAAAAATAATAAAAAGGTCAAAAAACTATAACTATTATATATAAACATAATTTGTTTAATAGTTTTAAAAATATTACGAGAGAAAAATTGCATACATTTCCCTGTTTGTATTATTTGGGCCAAAAGTACTAAAAACGCAACTGTGTGCATCACTGCATTTATAAACAATAAAAAATTAAGTTTTGTTGCAAATTGTATGTTAAAAAATGGAAAAGAAAATAAAATGTTGAAAGGTCTTTAAGTTAAGTTAAACTCGGCGTGCGAGAGACCTTTTTAAAAACAACATTGGCTGCAATAGTGCCCATTCCTCAATATAGCCCATTCCACTGCCTGATGGAGCTTGCATCCTCTTCATTTTCTTGCAGAAACATTCCCGTAGTAACTTCCACCTGTGTTTGCACTCCCCGACTTATATAATTCATACCAGTATGAAAATGAAAAACGCAAACAAAATTCTTAAAGGCATTACTTTTTACCACTTTTACTGCATTTTCCTGCTACTTCTTTCCATGCTCGTTCCTTTGCCGCTATAATAAAACGCGTCTCTTTTGTCATATAAGCAAAATTTTCCTTGTAGGTTTTCTATTAAATTTAGATAAAATATTTATTCGCTTTCGTCCTCCATTGGAATTTGTATATATAACACAATCCACAATGAAAAATCGGCTGTTTCCGTACGAAATGTGCAATCTGTTTCGTACTTTGCTTAAGCAAATGACATTTGACGAAACTAGACGAAAAGTTTTGTGAAGTACATTATAGTTTGCCACTAATGATAATTAGGCATTTGCTCAGTTGCTTAAGCTGGCTTAAGCCAGCATATGCATAATATAGTTGGCCCTTAAACATTCAGAGAATTTTTTGATCAGAAATTTAGGTAGCCATCACAGACGTCCAAGTAAATTTTACCGCAAGTGATGAATCATTATGAAAGTATAGAATTAAAAGTGCAGTCTAAAATTACAATAGATCAAAGCATAATAACAACCAATTTCAGAAGCGCGGCATTTAATTATCAGATTATTTGCCATTAGGGCAAATGCGTAAAATAGCTAAAATTATCATCCAAAGATAGGTGCCCCTGTAGGCTGGTAGGTAGTGTACTAGCTTGTCAGTATGGGGGTTGTGGGTTCGATTCCCAACGAAGACCTTGGTTTTTTTTCACTACAAAAATAAAAAATTAACTGTCGGTGGGGCTGCTCAGCGATGATGGCATAGTCACTTGCCGCTGTGCTGTCTTATACGGCAGTTAATTTCCGACTATCCTACGTTCACCAGCTGTTTCATCTCTTGTCTATCCCTTTTCTAAAAGAATGTAGCACTTCTCTTAAAAAAAAAAATCCAAAGATATCAACAAAATTTTCAAAAGAAAACACGCATTGGCTAAGGACTATGATGAACCGTGGATTTTGATATAAATAAAATTAAAGAATACGGTTAAAATAAATTAAAAAAAAAGAGGTTTGTAACAAGACCATTCGTGACGTGTTGCGGAAGAAAGATTTATACAGGCGAAACTCTAGAAAAAGCTTTATATCTTCTATATATATAAAAATTGAGCCCAAAATAGGTGTCCTTTGTAATGGTCGTTCGCTGGTTTGTATCTTTGCTTCAAGCATTTACGCACAATAGTGCGTCCACAGTGCGTGTTTGAAACAAGACAAATTTTTCAAAAAAATCTAATTTTTTTTCCCATTGAAAACGCAATGTTTTGTATCAAATGAAATGTGTGTTTTCGTTTGTACGTTGCTGTGTGTGTGTGTGCTTGCACAAAACGCGACGGCAATACAAATCGAAATATGCTCCTTTCCAAACAAATAGATGTGCAAACAAATAGAGAATTTTGTGTTCCATATTCTATTGCATTTTGTTACACACAAAATTTGCGTGTTCAATAACAAAATGATCCATCAGCCGAACGTTAGATATTGGGAATGGCGCAATTCCAATTGACGCAAACGTATTTCCCGGTATTGCACAAAATTTTAGAAACCATAATTGGTTGGGGGAAAGAGCTATCTTAGCTGCGAAAAATGCAGATGTTTCGGATATCAATGTGACAATTTTGAATGACATTTCCGAGGAAATTTTTACCTACAAATTGGTTGACTCTGTTACTAATCAAGACGATGTTGTAAATTATCCAGTCGAATTTTAAAATTCGATTGAGTTATCTGAACTGCCGCCCCACCGCCTACAAGTGAAAGTTGGTGTACCAAATTTTTGGGTTAGAAATATCTGCCATCCACGACTTTGCAATGGGACACGTAAAAAAAGTCATGAAAAATCTGATTGAAGCAAAAATTTTAAACGGAAATATAAGTGCGAGGATGTGTTGATACCACGCATTCGTTTGATTTCCCCAGATTTGCCGTTTAATTTTAAACGGCTTTAGTTCCCCATACGTGTTGCTTTTGCAATAATCCCTATTTTTTGCACGGTCAATTATATTTATGTATCATGTTCACGTGTTAATAAATCAACTGCTTTGTTTGTCTATACCACGAACCAAAATCAATCGCAGAATGTCGTATAGTCATAGAATAAGACATGATATAAGCACACAAAAATATTGAATTGTGAAAAAAAGGTAAAATTATTAAAAAAGCATAAAAACAAAAAAAAAAAAGAAAAGAAATTGTGTTCTTTCTGATTAATTTTCTTTAACGGTTGATTTTTTTGGCGCACACAAAAAAGGACGCTGCAGAATTAAAACAAACCACTAATGACTTGCAAAGCAGTCACGGGCACGCTAGTTAGTAAATAAAAATAAAACGGTGCGTGCGAAATTTGTTATACGATTCTCTCTTTTGGAACACGGTAATTTTGTCAAAACTTATTAAATTTCATTATTATTAACCTTGGCCCTTATTTTGTAGATACTGTTAGTTAACAAAAGTAAATTTAATTTATGGATGGAAAGATGTATGTTTGGGGCAAGCCAAATACTGATTTTTTGTCTAATAACACTTCGTCTACTGTCAAGTATGGAAGAGAATCGGTAATGGTGTGTGGCTATGTTTCTAATGCAGGCGTAACGATTCCAATTTTTGGACGTTTTGAAGTAAAATGTAAACCAAAGTGTGCATAAATTAATTAAATTGAACACATTTGCCTTTTATCAGAACAAAGCTCCAAAACATACATCACACGCTGTGAGAATGAGGCTTATTCAGAATGCTCCAAAATTACGGCAAACACCAGCACAGTCCCCAGATATCAACATAAATGAGCATGTTTCGGAAGAACTTGTGCGTTAACTCTATACTTTTAACATAGCAGAGTAGTTGCAGAATAACACGTGAGTTGAAGAACATAACTTCTATATTTCAATGCAATCTCATGCAGTCGATACCCTGACGTTTGGAAGCTGTACTTAATATAGACGTTTCAGTTTCTAAGTACTAAAACTCTATATTATATTTTACTATCCAACTAGGTGTTTGACAATTAATTTGTTGTTGCTGTTTTGCTTTTTTAATTTTTAAAATATTCCTGAATAAAATCTGCGAAATATTATACATTGTTTTAAGGCTTTTAACAATCTACCACTCTGTATAACATTTTTTAAGAATTACTGTCATTGAAGCTAAAAGAAGGGAATTTGAATAATTTGATACTGAGTGTCCAATTACACGTTTCAGCCAGAAAAAATATCTATGTATGCATGTTTGTTTATCTGTATGTATGTGAACTCCCAGTAACATGAACATCCAAAAACATGAACATTTTTTTTCTTACATTGATTACTCTAAAACGTGAACAGAGGCTGAAGGCTCTAAAACGTGAACTTTTTATCGAACGTTAAAATTCAATTTTGTAACCTTATTTAAATATTTTGGGATTCCCTGCAGAAGAATCTCGTAGTTTGTTTGTTGTAAACAACTTCTGTTGCAAGATAAGTAGTTTTGGTATTACCGCGGCAGTTCTACTGGAAGCATCTCTCTGTGCTGACTATGCATATAAAGAATATAAACAAGTGATCTTTAAAAATATTTTTATTGAAAATATGTCTAATAAAAACCAAAAGTATTAACTCTTCAAGGAAAGTCAGATATTTTAGAGCTTATATGGAAAGGTTCACCTGTAACTGGTTTGTCGAAAAAGTATAATGCCGCCAAATCGACGATTTGTTCAATAAAAAACAACAAAGATGCAATTTCGAAATGTGTTAATAATACATTTTCGGGTCCTGGAAAACGGAAAACATTGCATTCTTCAGAGCTTCCAAAAATGGAAAGATCTGTGTACTAATTTAGAAATTAGTATCTTAGAAACCCTTTTGCAACCCATAGTAGCATAGTACATATATTAAAATATGGCAGGAACTTACAAAAATTAGATTCAAAACATGTCTCATTGGTGAAAAATAACGTACTTTATTTTAAATTAAATAAAAGATAAAAATAGACTAAAATGTGTTATAGAAAAAATGCAATCTAAAACGTGAACAAAATCGAAAACGTGAACACCCTCGGTAAAAATTAGTTCACGTTTCTGCGAGATCACTGTATCTATGTATGTATGCATGCATGTATGTATGTATGTATGTATGTATGTATGTATGTATGTATGTATGTATGTATGTATGTATGTATGTATGTATGTATGTATGTATCTATGTATGTGTGCATGTATGTATGTATGTATGTATGCATGTGTGTATGTATATATGCATGCATGTATGAGTTGCATAGTGTTACATATTGTTACGGATGCGTCTTGCTTAAATTTTTAAAAGAAAATAATTAAGTACTAAAGTAAACGCAATAACTGAGAAAGCTGTTTACTAACTGTGTAGCTTTCTAAGAAAACGTATACACGTAAGACAACAACAGCTTTTCAATTACAAACTGCGTAGAAATCTTATACACACAGACCAACCGGCGCCTATACATTGAAAGAACAACAAAACAGCAACAAAATGTAATACAAAGGAAGTAGAAAATTCTTCATTTTCCTAGACTTCTAGCGGCCAATATAAAAGACAGCATCTGAGTGGTTAGTTAGTTTAGTTAAAACATAAACCTCGTAAAACAGAGAGAAAGACTTGCATCTTCAGTAAATTGTTCTGTAGTGCCAACGTCTTGCCAATCTTACTTTGTGTGAGAGAATAATCTTAAATTGTATTACAGGTGGAATATTTTTCTAAGACAAGATTAATATTATTAAGAGGAATATTTTTATATATTTTCTATTTTATAATCATGTTATGAGTAAAAGGTTAAGATTTACAATAGCATTTAGAAATGCAAAACATTGAGAAATTCAGAAAACAATCAAAATGCTTTAAACATTGAAATTGATCGGAAAGATTCAAAGCAATTACTTTTATTTTGAGATAATAATAAGCTGGTGTGTTGGTAAAGAAAATACTTATGTACTGTAACGCATTATTATTGACTCTTCGGTAAGAAGGATTAGATGTTACCCTGTTAGTTCTTTTATTAAAAACAATAATTTGATAATAATGATGGTAATAACTGAATTGTAGGCATGATAAGATTTACGTCAGTACCTAGCTGTGCAAGCCATAACCTGACGGTGGATCATACCACTGTGTATGAAATGCGTGACAAGATTTATATCTGCACTTGGCTGTAAGCTCTAATCAGATGGTGGTCAAATCACTGTGGAATGAAAAGCAACGTCATTCTCGCCCTAGAAAGCCGAACACTAATTCTAGCAAAAGGTCATTCCTAGTTGCGGTTCCGAAGCAGGGTCGCAAGCGACTACTCCTTGCTAAAGAGTTGGAGACTATCCAAATCCTGATATAGAACACATGACTAGCATGCTCACTGGATCCGGATCATTCACCCGTTGTTCTCAGTAAAGGTGAGATGATTCTGGCCCCCTCATCAAATTCATGAGGGACCGCAAAAAACACAGCCACCACGATACTCCCGAAGGGCAAACCTCAATAATCAGTCAGAGAAACAGCTAAAAGGCTAAAGAGACAATTAGCGGAACTCTGGGGCTTACTGATTCCCGTGAAAATAACGTGGAGCTTGCAGTTGACTCCCGCTTCCTTCAGGGGCTCCCTTATACCCCCGAACGATACAAGTATAGATGCTTAAGTAATCCATAAAGACTGATAAATGTGCCCCTACTGTGTATGAAATATAGCATCACACTCGCCCTAGAAAGCCTTTGGATATGTCTATCCTCCAGCCACTCCTTGTTGCTACTTCAAGAGCTCGGAGCAGGCCAACGCCCCCACTCCTTATTGAAGAGTTGGAGACTCTCCAACTCCTGGCTCAGAACGCATGAAGCATAATAAAATTTAAGAACATAACCCGGGGGGAACTGGAACGTATTTCGCCATCTGAATTAAAATTGTAAATAATATTCTATTTTAAATAATATTCCTTCCGTATTTATTTTATTCGGAAACCAGCAGACGCAAAAAAAATTTGTCTAATATATAACCCAATAACTTCAAAGACCAGCAAGCCAGCTGCAAGCTCTCCCATACTAAACTAACTTAAAAACTAAAATATTAAATTTTAAGGAATTAATGCGCTTAATAAAAATAATAATAAAAAAAAGAATAGTTTAAGCAAAATACTAATGCTGGTCGAATTATTATCATAATTGTACCCATCTTACTTGCTTACGAAGTATTGGATTTCCCTGACGACCTAAAGTATGAATTGAATACGTGACTATAAAAAATTTATTATAATTTATAACAACCCATTCCTGATACATGGGACATTCTTCTAATTAAATTAACAATCAATGTTGTGTTTTGATTTCAAAGATGTAATTCGCTTTCATTCCTAGAGCTTAGAGCAATATCGAAATAGACCCCACCACAAAAATGATTACGCTTCCAGATAATTTTTGCCACTTTGCACAATCAAAACAAGTATTGTTTACAAACGTATTTCCCGGTATTGCATAAAATTTTAAAAACCATGATTGGTTGGGGGGAGAGCTATCTTAGCTGCGAAAAATGCAGATGTTTCGGATATCAATGTGACAATTTAGAATGACATCTCCGGGGAAATTTTTACCTACAAATCGGTTGACTCTGTTACTAATCAAGACGATGTTGTAAATTATCCAGTCGAATTTTATAATTCGCTAGATTTAGCTGGACTGCCACCCCACCGCAGACAAGTGAAAGTTGGTGTACCAATTATTTTGCTTAGAAATATCTGCCACCCACGACTTTGAAATGGGACACGTTTAGTAGTCAAAAAAGTTATAAAAAGCAAAAATTTTAAACGGAAAATATAAGGGCGCGGATGTGCTAATACCACGCATGCCTATGATCCTTCAGATTTTTCTTTTGATTTTAAACGGCTTTAGTTCCCCATACGTGTAGCTTTTGCAATGACCCCTGTTTTTCGCACGGTCAATTATATGTATTATGTTCAAGTGTTAACAAACAAACTGCTTTGTTTGTCTATACTACGAACCAAAATCGATCGAAGAATATCGTATATGCAAAAGCATTGCAATAGAATAAGACGTATTATATAAGCACACAAAAATATTGAATTGTGAAAGAGATAAAATTATTTAAAAAAAACATAAAAACGAAAAAAAAAATTGTGTTCTTTCTGATGATTTTTCTTGAATGATTGAATTTTTTGGCGCACACAGCATCGTTTTTAAAGAAGTATTGACACTGAGTTCACCAGCCCATAAAGCTGGTGTCTCAACATACACTAGAAGATTATCATCACTCCAAATACGGCAGTTTTGTTTATTGACATGCCCGTTTAAACAAAAGTGAGCTTAATCGCTAAACAAAATTCGCTCATGAAAATCGGGATGAACAGCAATCTGATTTTGGGCGTTGTTCAGGTGTCAGTCTATTCATGTTGAAATTCCAAACTAAACTAAACATAAATCAATTGACAGCTGACAAAATGGTCGTCAGTTGCAAAGGGGATGATGACGTTACGCAGGTATCATCATACTGTCCAATCAGCTTATTACCTGTTCTCTCTAAAATATTCGAAAGGTTGATTTTGAAATCATTAGCGGCGCATGTTATTTCAAGAAATATAATCCCAGATTAGGATTTAGGAAAAAGCACAGCGCTATCGAACAAGTACATAGAATCACAAATTTAATTCGAGAAACTTTTGAAAGTAAGCATTACTGTTCTGCACTATTTATAGACATAGCACAAGCATTCGACAAGGTCTGGCACGAAGGGCTTCTATATAAAATTTCAACATTTCTTCCGTCAAACGTACTTAAAATGTTCGCGAGCTATTTAACAAATAGATAGATAATGAGGTCGAAAAAATACTTATTCATCGAGCAAACAAATTTTAGCTGGAGTCCCGCAGGGAAGCATACTCGGGCCATTCCTGTATCTTTTGTACACCGCAGATTTGTCCACATGTTCAAACATACATACACCGACATTCGCAGATGATACAGCATTTCTAAGTATTCATAAACAACCAGAATTGGTATCGCAACAACTTCAAACCCACATAAATGAGTTGGAGAAATGGTTACATAAGTGGAAAATAATGGCACAAAATGCGTTCATTTAACTTTCACGTTAAGAAAGAATAGTTGTCCAGCTATAATAATAAATAGAGCTAGTATCCCAGAGCAGACCCATGTAAGGTACTTGGGAATTCACCTCGATCGGCGTCTCACTTGGGTACATCAAATTGCAGCTAAAATCACACAGCTTAAAATTAAAACCACCCAACTTCTTTGGCTAATTGGGCCACAATCTTCACTTGTAATGGACCTCAAAGTGCTCCCATACAAAGCTGTTTTAAAACCTATATGGTCCTATGAAATGCAGCTATGGGGGTCCGCCTCCGCATCAAATGTTGAAAAACTACAAAGAAGACAATCAAAGATCTTGATAATGATTACGTGTGCTCCCTGGTATATGCGAAATAATAACATCCATAAGGACCTCAATATTCCTTCCATCCGAGAAAAAATTAGAAAGTCATGCAAAAAACTACGTTGCAAAAATCACCAATCATCCCAATCCGCTTGCGAGGAACTAGTTATTATTTGAGGGCCACAGGCGTCTAAAAAGGGTGCAAAATCTTGATTTGACAAGATAACACTCTTATTGAAACTACATATGCGTTGAGTACTACAGTGGCAGTACCAACCTAAATCATACATAGATTAAGATTTTAATACATATTCACCCCTATTCTGCGTTTCGATTAAGTCTTCGCATTCAGTTCCGTTGCGATCGAAAATTGGTATTCTGAAGAAAAACGGAATCGAAAGAAAAAGAAGAAGAAAACAATGTTTACAAAATTAATAGCATCACTGTGGAATGTGGAAATGAAATAGCAAAATAAGCAAGTTTGTTATCATTTTCATAAACAAATGTAAAATTTGTATGTATAAAAGTTGTATGTATACATTATTAAAAATAAGCATTTTTTGTTGGAGAACCTAGTGCATTGAGGACTCCTGCAACTTCCTGCCACTTCTTCCTTTGATCGCTGGTGCTATCCACATGCAATGTCTGCTTTAGATGCCATTAAATTTGGCAATTTTTCATACTGGTGCGGTGTTGTTGTTTTTGACCTGTAACACATAAATAACACATCATCATTTTCGGGTATAAAAATTAACAATTTAAAAAAAAAAAAATTTAATTAAATAAATTAATTTAAAATACTTTTAAGTGTTTTTTATCGTTTCTGAACATTTTATCTCATTTTCTACTTACATTTTTTTCAATTTTATACTTTTTAACTAAAAAACACAGGTAAAGACAACCCCTCCGTTAACAAAAAAGCAACTGAGAAAAACGGAGCTCCGATCGTAATGCAGAATACATACAATCGAAAGAAACTGAGCTGAATCGAAACGCAGAATACCAAAGCTGCTAGACGGAGAAAATTTCGATTCGAATCGAAACGCAGAATAGCCCCAATTGTAAATGTCATACAGACAGATTCAGTATTAAACAAAAAAAAAAAAAACAAAAAATAAAAACAAAACTTATATCTCTATAAAAACATGCAATAAAAAAGTATAAAATAAATGAGAATTTATAACTTTTAATAAATTGGTCAATATGCTTCAAAATAAAATAAAACAAAAGTAGATTGCAGCAGCTGTAGAGTGAAAAACAATGAGTGCGTCATAATCAACTTTCTTTAGAAACAGTCAGCGCATTAATTTTCTGTTCTTAAAAGTTCATGGTCTCTGTTTGAGTTGAAATTAACCTCGGTGCACTTATGAAAAGCACCCTGAGTGTAACCCGGTATTTTACAGCTAGACTTGATTTGAATGTTTTTGTTTTTCTTTGCGTTTTTGTTCTCAATATATTCATGTTAAATCAACATGTTGTACATAGGCTAAAGAATTTTATTTTTTTTGCCTATAGTTAATTGTGAGCAAACCATTGAATCGTGCGGTTGACACGCTTGTATAATAAAAGTCTTTTAGTTGTGATCTTTGTGGTGTTTAAGTGAAAAAAAAGACATTCAAATAAACGTTGTATAAAAAAAAGGCAGTTTATTCTTTTATATATTTTAATATAGATTTATGATAAAAATAATATATAAATTAATATTAATATACTCAATACGTTTTTATGCTAAGACAAAGTAAATATCAAAAAAACCAATATTGCTGGTTCAAGATAACAAAATTTAACATTTGGAAAAACTAACGCATATGTTCAAAACATACATACATACATACACAAAGATAAACATTTAAAATAAAAACCCACCCTTAAAAACAAAAGAAAGCCATTTGTTTGTATTATTTGGTTGCTTGTTGGACCTGTTCTTCCCTGCATAAAAGGATCACCCCCTAAACATTTGTTGGTCCAAACGAGCCGGATTAAAAAACGGAAAAAGGTAAAACCAAACAGAATCAGGTGAGTACTGTACTTTTTACATATACATTTTGTACAGTGTGGACATTGAAAAGAAAAAAGAAAAAAATCCGTTATTGCTGTGTGTATAAGTGCATTTTTTTGGTTTCTTAACCTTGAAACTGTATTATACACACAACAATTTTCGTTATTGTTCGACTTCGTGTGTTCGTGGTGTGATCAAGCATTTGGTATGGTCTTTTCTGATACAGCTTGATGCATCGAACATAAACGTTTATTTTTCTAGCAAGTTCAAAGCGAATATATTTTTTCCCTTAATTGGAGAAAAAAATGCAGTGTTATGTAGCTGTGCTTTTGCGCTTTACTCTCGTGTGAACTTAACCCATCGAACAATTTTTTCTT
Source organism: Trichopoda pennipes (assembly GCA_030448955.1). Lineage (NCBI taxonomy): Eukaryota > Metazoa > Arthropoda > Insecta > Diptera > Tachinidae > Trichopoda > Trichopoda pennipes. The sequence goes on along the minus strand of JASKUP010000012.1, from coordinate 6,239,222 downwards.
TGATCTTCGCTTGATTCACAGCAACCATAATCGTTTTTATTTCTCGGGAAAGCTCAAGGCTAATTTCTCTTTTTCCCCTTAATGGAGAAAAAATACAGTGTTATGTATCTGTGCTTTTGCGTTTTGCTCTCATGTGAACGTAACCCATCGAACATTTTTCTTTGTTCCCCTTCTGGATCCCAGCGAACATTTCTTCCCGTGTTTGGTACCCGTTGAAAATAAAATTTGTTATATAGACTTATTTCATTTATAATTTCTCCTCGTTTTTGGGGTTGTTTCCTTTTGGTATGTGAACGTAACCCATCGAACATTTTTTCTTTGTTCCCCGACTAGATCCCAGCGAACATTTCTCCCCGTGTTTGGTACCCGTTGAAAATAAAATTTTTTATAGACTAATATCATTTATAATTTCTCCTCGGTTTTGGGTTTTTGGTAGCAATGAGGATGAGATACCGTTTTTTGTAAACGGATTTCATTTATTATTCTTCCAAACGTTTGACAGGGATTTACCCATCGAAATCAGTCTAACAAGGCTGCCAGAAGCCACCCTCGTTGTCTCCCTTAATATCTTGACAGCTGATTTGCGGACAAGTTTCACCGCTTTACTATTTCTTATTAATCATCTGGTAATACGAGGTCGAAGATGTCCATGTTGGATCAGTTCATACGTGCCTCGGACCGAGTGGTCGAATTCGACGTGTATTTTAGTGCTCTTTCTCCCGAGGATCATACGCTTCATAGTCTCGAGATCCAGAAGGAAGAAATCTGTCATCTTTGGACAACACTACGCACCGCCTACGATACGCTCTTGGAAAATATCGCCACTCTAGCTGAACAAGTCGACATAAAAACTGTCCGGAACAAATATTACTGTGCCTATAATGCCCACCTTAAATGTCTCTCGAGGGCGAACGAGCTACTTGAGGCCCTTAAAACCAGATCTGATACCTCTCGCGACCAGTTAGGCCATCCTGCTTCCTCAATGATGCGAATTAATCTGCCGCCATGTGATATGGATAACTTTCATGGCGATTATGCATCATGGCCAACCTTTAGAGATCAGTTTTCAGCCCTGTATGGTGGACAGGTTCATATTCCTGATGTCGAGAAACTCTGCCATCTACTCAAGAAGACAAAAGGGGAAGCTCATGAAATTGTAAGATCGTGCCCGTTTACGAATGCTGGTTTTCAGATGGCGTGGCGGAATTTAGAGGATCGATACGAAAACAAAAGGGTACTAATCAATGCGCAATTGAAAACTCTTTTCGCTCTTTCACACATTACGAGGGAATCCGGGCCTAGCATCAAAACCCTGCAGAGGACAATCAATAATTGTGTCACCAATTTATCATTGCTCAAAATTGATACTGACAACTGGGATGTACTTTTTATTTATCTTTGTTCAACCTGTTTACCCGAAGCCACTCTTAACCTATGGGAACAGTCCCTGAGAAACACTGTAGACTTGCCTACCTGGAAGGAGATGGATGCCTTTCTGACTAGTCGTTTCCACACATTGGAGTCAGTAAGTGACATTCGCGCCTCCAACCCTTCTCAACCTTCCGTGATGAAAAGCCAAGGTATGAAAAATGACAAGTCTCGCGATTCCAGGAAAATCAACACTTTCCACGCACAAATGCCTTCAAATAGATTTACGTGTTAGTTATGTCAAGATGCTCATCCCTTGCGCTTATGCCCTGTCTTCTTGAACATGGCCGTGGATGAACGATTTGCCACAGTGAGAACCCAGAAACGGTGTACTAACTGCCTGGCCAGTTCTCATGAGTCTAGAAATTGCACAAGCAAATATGTTTGTTCCATATGCAGCAAAAAACATCATTCTCTTCTACACCGTTCTGCTTCTTCACTTAGTAACCCCATCTCTCGTGCGACCCTCGTATCATCTGAACAAGCCTCAATCTCTATTAAACCTGCAGGGGTACCTTCTAACTCAAATCCCCATACTCAGAGACCTAAGTCAACTGATGTGACCCAGAAATGACTAACCTATTCCACTCATCTACAGTCCACTCACTCGAATCTCAGTCTTCTTGGAACAGCGATGGTTAGCGTTGACGTCGGAAATTTAGTATACCCACTCAGGGCACTGATAGACCCAGCCTCCGAGGCCTCTTTCATTTCAGAAACGATCCAGAAACGACTGTCGTTACGCTCCCGACCAACTAAAACGGATATTCTCGGGCTCGGTGAATCAGTCACTGCTACATCGGTGGAGACTTGTAACGTACTACTCAAGTCCCCCCAGGATGCATCTTTTAGTGCCGATGTTCCAGTATATGTAGTACGAAAACTCACGGGACCTTTATCTCATCCTCTCTCTAACCCCTATAATATGTCCGAGTTCAAAGGTTTACCTCTAGCGGACCGTATGATAAACCCATCGGCTCAGATAGATCTGCTCTTAGGGGGCGATATCTATCCTCAATTGATTCGCAGTGGAATCCGATGGAACAAAGACCACTCCCTCGTCGCTCAAAGGACAGTCTTTGGTTGGATTATCACCGGGCGCACTGGTTTATTATCTGCCCACGACCACATATCCGCACACTTCAATAAGGTCGATCTCGATCAGTTATTGAAACAATTTTGGGAACTTGAGGAAGTCCCTCGGATTCCTCGGCTTTCCGATGACGACGAGTATTGTGAAAAACTCTATAGGCGCACGACGTATCGGAACGCAGAAGGAAGGTTTGTTGTCTCTCTCCCTTTTATTCGTACATTTCCTGACCAGAAGAATCTGGGACAATCGAGGAATATTGCCTTGTCCCAATATACCCGAAATGAAACCCGCTTATGTAAGCATGAAGATTCCAAATCAACATATGATCACGTCATAATGGAATACTTAACCCTTAATCACATGAAACGTGTGCCCGCAGACTTTTCTGCCAAACCCAGTTCTTACTATTTACCCCATCATGCCGTGGTGAAGCCCGATAGTACTACTACTAAGATGCGAGTAGTATTTAATGCATCTCGCCCCACCTCTAATGGCGTCAGTCTCAATGACGTTCTTTACCCCGGCCCCGTCCTCCAAGCTGACTTGCCCGCTCTCATCATAAGATGGCGTCTCTTTAAGCACGTCTTTAACGCAGACATCGAAAAAATGTATCGCCAGATACTCGTAAACCCCCATCATACCCCTTTTCAACGGATCCTCTTCCGTAGTAACCCCAATGAAGCAATTTCTGACTTTGAATTAAGCACCGTCACCTTTGGAGTGAATTGTGCTCCTTATTTGGCGATCAGAACTCTGTTGGAACTGGCCAATCAATGTGAAACTGACTACCCCCATGTTGCAGATATCATACGCAACTATATGTATGTTGACGATGTTCTCTCAGGAGCCCATGATATCGGCTCGGCCATCAAGTCTAGAAATGACCTCGTTACGGTACTGCAGTCAGCTGGATTTTGCTTGCGAAAATGGACGGCGAATAACCCCCTCATTTTGAAAGATTTACCCCCTGAAGACCTCCTAAATGCCGAATTCTTGAATCTATCTGATTCCTGCACCTCGAAACCCTTAGGTCTGCGATGGAACGCTGGTAGTGACCACTTCTATTTCCACCCCGGGCAACCTCTTAGTCAGGACAACCCAACTAAACGATCAGTACTCTCTGAAATCGCCAAGTTATTTGATCCCGTTGGATGGTTAGCACCGAAGTTGATAGTAGCGAAAATCTTGATGCAGCAAATCTGGAAGGACCATACCGATTGGGATGAAGCCCTTAAACCCGCCACCAGAGCTCAATGGCATGCCTTTCTCGAGGACTGTCCTAATATTAGCCAGATCAAAATTCCTCGTTTTTTGAATTATCACCCGACTTTCTCTGTCCAAGTACATGGGTTTTGTGACGCCTCGGAAAGGGCTTATGCCGCCACCCTGTATCTGCGCACAGAATCACCTGACGGAAAAGTGCATACCCACCTCTTGTCCTCCAAAACGAAAGTCGCACCTCTTAAATTCATCACATTACCCCGGAAAGAACTGTGTGGAGCTGAACTTTTAGCGAAAATGTTCAAACAGTTCAGGATCCGATTCCCCCTAACGGAGTACCGCGTCAGCCTGTGGACCGACTCCACCATTGTATTGGCGTGGTTACAAAAGCCAGCGTACCACTGGAACACATTTGTGGCGAACCGCATCTCGTCCATTCTGGATAAAACAGAGGTTAAAATGTGGTCGCACGTCGAGTCTTCAGATAATCCCGCCGACGTAGCATCTCGGGGGTCCACGTTGACCGAACTAAGGGACCACGAATTATGGTGGTATGGCCCACGTTGGCTTAAAATGGCCCCGGTTCATTGGCCTTCAACTCATATCAGTTTCGCCACACAGGAGGAATTAAAACCCATACGGGCTCATGTCATTTCCGTTTGTCACTCGGATATTCTAGAACGATTTTCCGATCTCCCGAGAGCAATGCGAGTTTTGTGCTACGTCCTCCGCTTCTTTAGACGGACCCATCCCGCGCATCGGGACCATGCGGCAGTTGACTCGGGTTCTCTCACACGAAATGAAATGCATTTTGTCAAAAATCGCCTGATCTCTCTCTGTCAGCGTATGCATTTTGCTGAATACGATCTCATACAACGAGGATCTCTCTTGCCAAAAAAGAGCGGATTATTACGTTTCAACCCTTTTATAGATCCGTCTGGAATCATTCGGGTCAATGGGAGGCTGTCTCAGTCCCTCACCCTTAGCTACGAGGAAAAATTTCCCAAAATCTTGCCATATTCGGGCAGATTTACACGTCTGTATGTGGATATGGTTCACAAATATTCACTTCACGGTGGGAATTTGCTGATGACGCGGTTAGTGCGAACCGAATTTTGGGTGCCGAAACTGAGGAATTTGGTCAGAACCGTGATCCACAGCTGCAAGATATGTGTCTTACATAAACAGCAGCAAAATAGTCAGATCATGAGTGCGCTTCCGGCTGCTCGATCATCGATATCTCGTCCGTTTGCCAGTACTGGCTTAGATTTCGCGGGACCCTTTGACATTAAGTCCTACTCGGGACGAGGGTGCCGAATCTCCAAGGGTTATGTAATAGTTTTCGTGTGCTTCGCGACTAAAGCTATCCATCTAGAGGTGACTAGCGACATTTCCACGAATGCTTTTTTAGCAGCATTCGCCCGGTTCTTTTCTCGACGGGGTTGCCCTGCCTCGATGTATTCGGATAATGGCACCGCTTTCGTGGGAGCGGCGCGCAGCCTTCGGCGAGAGCGTGATCTATTCCTATCACAGGTCCGCGAAAAACTTACGTCTCAACTGCCGTTCCAGAATCTAGACTGGCATTTTATACCCCCTGGTGCTCCGCATATGGGCGGATTGTGGGAAGCGGGCGTTAAGAGTTTTAAGTCGCATTTAAAAAAGGTTACCCATTGCCAGCACTTCACGTATGAGGAGTTCAATACCATGCTAGTGCGCATTGAGGGATTTTTTAAATTCGCGACCCCTTTGTCCTATGGACAATGACCCAGCGGATCTGAATGCTCTTACTCCTGGTCATTTTTTAGTGGGATCCCCCCTCTTATCTCCGGCAGAAACGAATGCTACTGACCAACCCTTGAGTCTGTTCAATAGATGGCAGAAGCTCAAAGTACTCCACCACCATTTCGCCTTAGTATGGAAGGAGGAATACCTTAAGGAGTTACACAAACGGAATAAATGGCAGTACCCCGGCCGCAATTTTGTCCCCAACGATTTGGTTGTCATTAAGCGTGAGAATTTACCCCCTACGCAATGGCAATTAGGGCGAATCGAGAGAGTGATGCCGGGACCTGACTCTAGAACTAGGGTTGCTCAAATCCGCACGTCCCGGGGCTTAATAGTTAGACCCGTGGTCAAACTTGTTTTACTCCCCCAAGATAACAATAATTGATTTATTCTCTTCATTTACTTTCAGTTGAGATGTCAACACCACCGCGTCGGCTGCGCACCAACCGGCGATCTCCCCAAAGAGAGCCCACTGACGAGAAAAATAAAACGTTCATTGTTGCGACCCGAACGCATAAGGATTGTCGGTACTGCGATCGGGAACACCCGATAAGGAAATGTTTCCGGTTCCGACGACTCGCAGCCCGATCTCGAGCGGAAGTGGTAGAACGATTCGGGTATTGTGCCAATTGCCTAGCCCATTCCCATAAAATCGGGAATTGTACGAGTCGGGCACGATGCAACCTTTGTCGCGGAAAACACCACACATTATTGCACATTGGACCGGAAAAACGGCGTCGTCCGGAAAAACGGCATCAACCGGAAAAACGGCATCAACCAGAAAAACTGCGCCGGTCATCCGCATCTAAGCGCCGCCCTCACGGCCGGTCTACTCAACCTGAGAAGGGTGTCCGGCACTATCCTCAAAGGACGGAGTCACGCGGCGGAGCACCGACCATTGTCATCAACGTAACCTCAAGGGGCTAAACTAATTCATTTATTCATAACTCATTGAATATATATCTAAAATCGCTTTATCTGAAATTTTTGTAAAATTACATTCTCATCAAATGAATTTAAACGTTAATCTGATTAATTTCATTAATTCATTTATTCATAATTCATTGAATATATATTTAAAATCTCTTTATTTGAAATTTTTTTGTAAAAATTATTTTTTACCACAAATGAATTGAACTTTAATCTGATTAATTTATCTTCATTGAATATATGTATATTTAATATCTCTGTATCTGAATTTTGTAAAATTTACTTTCTTATCAAATGAATTTAAACGTTAATCTGATTAATTTCATTAATTCATTTATTCATAATTCATTGAATATATATTTAAAATCTCTTTATTTGAAATTTCTTGTAAAAATTATTTTTTTTTTTTTTTACCACAAATGAATTGTATGTATATTTAATATCTCTGTATCTGACTTTTGTAAAAATTATTTTCTTCTCAAATGAATGTAAACTTTAATCTGATTAATTTATCTTCATTGCATATATATATATATATTCAAAATCTCGTTATCTGAATTTCTATTTAATATCTCTTTCTCGGAATTTTTGTAAAATTTACATTCTTATTCATTGAATATATTTAAGATCTCTTTCTCTGAATTTTTGTAAATTACATTCTTATCCAATGATTATATATTTACTATCTCTTTATCTGAAAAAAAAAAAAAAACCCTGTACCACTCTTACTTTAAAGGTTTTTTCAATAATTCATTCCGGGTCTCCTTGTTGCAATATAGCAAGGGGGGCGGAATGTTTGAGTTGAAATTAACCTCGGTGCACTTATGAAAAGCACCCTGAGTGTAACCCGGTATTTTACAGCTAGACTTGATTTGAATGTTTTTGTTTTTCTTTGCGTTTTTGTTCTCAATATATTCATGTTAAATCAACATGTTGTACATAGGCTAAAGAATTTTATTTTTTTTGCCTATAGTTAATTGTGAGCAAACCATTGAATCGTGCGGTTGACACGCTTGTATAATAAAAGTCTTTTAGTTGTGATCTTTGTGGTGTTTAAGTGAAAAAAAAGACATTCAAATAAACGTTGTATAAAAAAAAGGCAGTTTATTCTTTTATATATTTTAATATAGATTTATGATAAAAATAATATATAAATTAATATTAATATACTCAATACGTTTTTATGCTAAGACAAAGTAAATATCAAAAAAACCAATATTGCTGGTTCAAGATAACAAAATTTAACATTTGGAAAAACTAACGCATATGTTCAAAACATACATACATACATACACAAAGATAAACATTTAAAATAAAAACCCACCCTTAAAAACAAAAGAAAGCCATTTGTTTGTATTATTTGGTTGCTTGTTGGACCTGTTCTTCCCTGCATAAAAGGATCACCCCCTAAACAGTCTCATTTTCGCTTTTGTTAAAAGATAGCGTCTAGCTATCTAGCTACATACTATATAAAAGGTGTATTTTTAGGCTAGATAGAACTTTAAATTGTAAAAAGTAACACAAAAAATGAAATTTTGATGAAACATTTTTTTTTATTTGTTTCAGTATACTCTGACAAATCATCATGAATAGACTCTCGCTTGAACAACGCTACGAAATTATCCAAATTTACTTTGAAAATCAGTCGTCGATTCGCGCAACTTATAGACGACTTCGTCATTTTTATGGCGTACATAATCGTGCATCTGAACAAGCCATTTGTCGAACTGTCGATAGATTTCGTACCACATACTCTCTAGGGGACGCAATAACACCAACACGTCGAAGGAATGTGCGTACTGAAGAGAATATCGCCGCTGTAAACGAAAGTGTGGAAGAAGATCCATATTTATCAATTCGTCGTCGGTCGCAGGAATTGGGGCTCTGTCCGTCCACTACGTGGAAAATTTTGCGCAAAGATCTCGGCCTACACCCGTATTAGATCCAGCTGGTGCTGGAATTGAAGCCACGAGACCATTATATGCGTCGTTCTTTCGCCGATTGGGCTCTAGAGCAGTTGGCAACTGACCCGTTGTTTTATCGCAAAATTGTGTTCAGCGATGAGGCGCACATTTGGCTTAACGGGTTTGTTATTAAGCAAAATTGCCGCATATGGAGTGAGACCAATCCACAAAATATGGATGACATTGATCCGGACGAGTTGTGGTTTCAACAGGATGGCGCTACGTGCCATACAGCGAACGCAACCATCGACTTATTGAAATCAAAATTTGGCGATAAGTTGATTTCGAGAAATGGACCTGTCAATTGGCCTCCAAGGTCGTGCGATTTGACACCACTCGACTATTTCCTGTGGGGCTACGTGAAGTCACTGGTTTATGCTGATAAACCAGCAACAATTGACGCCTTGGAGGACAGCATTGTTCGTGTTATTCGTGACATACGCCCAGCAGTGCTCGAAAAAGTGGCCCAAAATTGGACGTCCAGAATGCGCTTCGTCAAGAACAGCCGCGGTGCCCATATGCCCGAAATCATTTTCAAATGTTAATGTCACGTATTGATCCTTCGAATAAAAAAGAAATTTTGATTACAATTTAATTTTTTGTGTTATTTTTTACAATTTCAAGTTCTATCGGGCTTAAAAAAACACCCTTTACATTATGATGAAAATCGGATTATAAGTTTAGAAGCTTTAATTTTCTGGGCACACGTACGTACACATGTGTGTTACGCAATTCAATCTAGATTTCAATTGAATAAAAAATATGATTCGTAAATATGAGCATTTAATTCGGAAACTTTCCTAAAACTATTTTCAAAAGAATTAATAGTGACCATTAGGCTGTGTGGGTAAGGTGGGAAATCTTACATTAAGCTTCACAATAAATGTGAGGTCGATACTTACCAGGGAATCTGTTGTTTAAAATTATTTTATTTATCAACAATCAAAATGATGCAGGATATGATTTAATGGAAATGATATTTGGAGATCACATCAGGAAGCAGTGAACATAATGCGTGCAGCAGACGCATTTCCAGTTTAAGGCAAAAGCAAGCAATTTCACGAAACTCTGTAATAAAAACGAAAGTTGCACAATCATTATTAAATGGCAAAAAATCACTAGACTAGCGTTAGTATGTTAGTACTTGTGTAATGCAAAATTTGTCGAAAAGGGATGGCAAAGAGATTACACCAATACCTCGCTTTGCGACGTTTCACTTTGCGATTTTTCATATTGCGTCGAAAAAAAAATTTTCGAAAAAAAAAATTTTCGATTTTTTTTTGTTTGCTTTTACAATACATGTAATGTATGTTTTGTATGCTATGTGTAGTATTGTAAACGCGTTAAAGGCAATATATGTAAAAAGGGAAATCCCATATTTTGATTTTCATTAACAATTACACGTAAGAAATTTACATTTTGTTTTCAGTTTGATAAAAGTTCTTGAAACGAAAGGTGTGTTTTTAAAATTTTTTTGTAGGTATCGAAAAATAAAATTTAAACAAATATTTTATTTTGGAATCTGTTTTCGTAAGTTGAAATTACATATTTGTTAGCTTCAATTGGTAACGCTATTTTTTTTTTTAATCAGAAAGATAATAATCATGAGTGGAAAAGTTGAAAAAAGAGAAACGCAACAACCCTGGAAACCAAATTAAAAATTTTAAGGCGTTTTGAAGCAGGAGAACGACCTGTTAACATAGCTAAAGCACTTGGTCTAACAGAATCAACTGTAAAAACAATAAGAGATCGTGACGGCAGTAAAATTAAAAAAATTGCAGCAGCTGTTTCTGTCTCAGATACAAAAAAAAAAAAAAAATAACACGCACAAGAGACTTTCTTTTAGTAAAAATGGAAGCCTTACTTTCTATATGGATTGAAAAACAGGTTCATGACAAAGTTCCACTAACTAAGAGTATAACTCAAGAAAAAGCAAAGAAATTGTATGAAGATATTGAAAAACAATCATTGCCAAATAATATGGAGGACAAAAATACTGACGAAAGGCAACCAAAGTTTTCAGCGAGTCAAGGCTGGTTCGAAAGATTTAAAGCACGATACAACCTTCATAATGTAAAACTAAAAGGTGAAGCAGCTAGTGCCGATGGCGTTGCAGCTGCGAAATTCCCCGATGTTTTAAAAGCCATTATTCATAATGAAGGACTTACGGGATTGTTTTGGAAAAGGCTCCCGAGCAGAACTTATATTACTAAAGCAGAAAAATCTGTTTCAGGACCTAAGTCAAGCAAAAATAGGCTCACTCTTCTGCTGGGCGGAAACGCTGAGAGAGATTTCAAATTCAAACCATTTCTTATTCATAATTCAGAAAATCCAAGAGCAATGAAAGGCGTTAATAAAAAAGACCTTCCCATACATTGGCGATCAAATCATAAAGCGTGGATGACGTCTAAAATGTTTAAAAATTGGGTTTGTGAATGTGCTATCCATGAAATAGGATCCTATTGCTCTAAAGAAAACTTGGATTTTAAAGCTTTGATCATCGTGGATAATTCTCCCAGTCATCCTATTTACATTAATGATTTGACAGACAATTTGAAATTTTTATTTATGCCATCAAACACCACTTCACTTATCCAACCAATGGATCAAGGAGTAATTTCAACGTTTAAAAGCTACTATCTTCGAAGAACATTCAAACAGCTTATCAACGTTATTGATGATTCTGAAAAAAAGCACAATTCCAGAATTTTGGAAAACATTAAACGTATTGGATGCAATTAACAACATTTCAGAATCGTGGAATGAAGTTACACCCTCTTGTATGAATGGTCTATGGCGGAAAATATGGCCAGAATGTGTTCATTAAAACCTTGACTCTAGTCATATTGCAAATGTTGATGACACATCTGCAGTTTGTACTGAAATTGTAAATCTGGCAAAGGAAAATGAATTTGAAGGAATGGACGAAGATGGTGTGAAAGAGCGCATTTCTACAGAGAATGAAGACATGAGCAATAGTGATTTGATAGATTTGGATATTGAATTGGCGTATAAAGACAACCAAACAGAAGATTTAATTGAAACTCCTGATCCAAAAGTCCTTACTTCAATCCAAATTAGCAAAGCTGTGGCCCTAATTGACGAAGCAGCTTCCATTTTTACACAAAATGACCCTGATGAAGAAAGAAGTTCAAAAGTTGTACGATCCTTAACTGATTGCATAAGTTGCTACAAGGAGATTTATTTGCAACAAAAAAAGAAAACGATCCAGCAAACTTTGTAAAAACATTTGCAGCCGTTAGCATATACGCCTACACAACAACAACAACATCCGATACAAAATCGCCAATAACGCTAGATTCTGATTCTTCGTAAACATTAAAATTTCTAGATTCTAACAGTACTGAATGTTCTTTTTTTCCAATTTTAATGAATTTTTTGTTTTTTAATTAATTTTAATGAATTTGTTACTTTTTTTTAATTTATTTAAAAAAAACTATTGAGTTGTTACGTTTTATTTTAATTTGAATGAAATTTTTGTTTAAATTCGAGATAGTAGAACTGAATTATGTTAAGTTTTAATTTTAATGATTCCTTTAATTTTTTGTTTTAATTTTTTGTATTAATAAATAAAAACTTAAAAATGCTTTGCTTTAGAACTAGAACGTATCTTTAATATTTGAGTGCAATTCCATAAAAACAAAATTTTTTTTCGAATTGCGACGTTTTGATTGCGACGATTTTTTTTGGAACCAATTATCGTCGCAAAGCGAGGTATTGGTGTATTTTTTATATACACTCAGCTTATATCAGACTATAAGTTGTTGCATTTACAGGGTGCAATGTATCGTCCTCTGACTAGAGCCGAAAGAAGTCCTTGCTATTATTGTTTAAAATGCTATTTTCAAAAGTGAATAAATGGCCACAGACAAAGTGTATGCTTTTTGATTGATTTGATAAAACGATTAAAAGTTTTTTGTATTTTCCACTCGTCCGGCAATTAAAAAAGATACTAAAATTTTAAACATTTTCACTTTTTTCCAAAAAAAAAAAAAAAAAAAACGATATACAGGCTATATAAATTTTTGTCTACTCTCCGGTGATAAACAATTACGATTTCCTCACATCTTGCGGCACGTAGTTTATTCATTTTCTATTTTCTATTTTTCGTTTATAATCTATTATTGACTAAATGCGATATTTAAGTTTATTTTTGTGATGTAAAATCCATACATTTTTCTCGAAAATATACTAAAATTTTCACTTCAGTTTTGCACACATACGAAAAAAAATGTATTTTTAAATAAATGCGATTTCCTAGATAAAGTAAAGACGAATCATTTATTACTCTTTTTTTTTGACTACAGTAATTACAATTTTTATTTTTACAGTTTTTGCTAGTAAAAACATGCTACAAGATCACGCACCAAATATCAATGCAACAGAGACATAAATCTAAATTGGATAGCACAAGAGGATTCAGTATTTTATAAGCATTTACTCTGGTAGCAAAAAATAGCATTTAAAGGGTGATTTAAAAAAAAAAATAAACAATTATATAACGTAACGAAATATTTATTTATTTTTTTTTCGATTTTTTTCGGATCCCTTAATGCAATTAAGTTCTTACCGCCAAAAATCTCCTCAAGCCAGTTTATTTCACCCGCATTTATTTCTACATTCATTTTCGAAGAAGACACATTTTACAAAATTATTCTTTGCAGCTAAAAAAAGTAGCTTAAATACTAATTCTGTCGTACCTGCAAATGTTATTCAGTTAGCGCCATCTTTAGATGTTAAAGAAGTTGTTTGAAAATTTAAAATATTTATTATTTGATTCGCATCATTTATTTCGAGGAAATTATTTATATGGTTGGAAATTCGATTTTCAAGTTTTTTTTTTTTACTTATGATGATTATTACGATAACACCAAAAGTACAGGTTAATTACTTCATCAGCTATAGAATCTAAAGATAATGTTTCAAACGTAATTGCTTCAATCATGTTTACAAGACTTATACATTCAAGCAACAAACAAGCAACAAACCATACTAAAAGATAAAATAATATAATTGAAACATAGGAATCATGGACTATTTTAATATTAAAAATAATGTAAAATTCAAATCACCGAAAATGTCCCAAAGCATTTAAAACTTCTTCTTCGTCAAACAGAATTTTTTAACCCAATTTAATTTTAAAAATCTCCACTTTGGAAACGAATCCCTTAATCTGATAACATTAAACTGAATTTGTATAAAGATTGCGACTGTCATAAAAGAGATGCCACATTTACTTGTCACTCACTCTTAACGTTATTTTAATAAAAGCAGTCACTCCTTTTAGTGCCCTGGCCATAATTGTAAAGTTAGAAAACTTTTTTTGCAGGAACGTTTTGAAAACGATAAATAACACATTTTGTCAAGTTTCTCTGTTGCTGACATTTATTTTTAGTTTCTAATGAAAAATTCCGTATTTTTGTTTTCTGTGCCATAGGACTGGCAAAAGGCACCTGTTTGTTTAAAACAACTACAACTGCAACTGCAGTTTGTTAAATTTTTCACCTTCTGTGTCGGCGTGCAACATAAAAATTTAAGAAATAGGAAAAATTGTGTAAAATTATTTGTTGTAACAAAACACTAAAATTGTAACAAAAATCTAATAAAAACGTGAGCATACAAGAAGAGTAGAAACGTACAAATCTTGAGAAAAAAATTAAACTGAATAAATAAAAAAATCTACATTGGCCTATTAACTAGTTACCAGAGACCCAATATTTAGGTAGGAATTATTTAAAAAAAAAGTATTTTGGGGGGAACAGAGTAAAAAATTTAATTTGACATATGACAGTGTTAAATCCAGTACTACTGGAAAATGAAAATTATAAACAAATTAAAGTGTCTCGAATTTATTTATTTATTTATGATGATATCAAATGGTTTATATTTTAAAATAGAAAGAAATAAAATTTCTAAAAGAAATAATATTTCCATTTAAAAATTTAAAATTTTGTTGTACGTCAAAATTTAAAAGTCTTTAAGAAATTATTTCCTAAAATTTGAAAATTCACCAAAAGTTTTTATAATATAAATAATAAATAATAATATAAATAATAATAAATTTGAAAACACTTACTTTAATTTAAATTGTCACTAAAAATTTAATATTCTTAATTAATTTATTTTTGTATATCAAAGTGTTGAACTAAGGACAATAAATTAAAAACACATACACATACAAATATTACAGTTTATTTTATCATTAAAAACTTTGTTCACATTTAAATGATGCCGTTTTTTCAACACTCTTTAAAAATTGCAACGAGTTTTATCGTTAGTTATAACAATACAATTTTTGATGCCATTGGAATTTATAAATTTCGGTTCATATTCGTTATTATAGTTTTTCGTGTTATTTGTTGTATTATTTTTTGCGTGAGTATATATGCAAGAGTTTATTTTGGAGATTTATTTTTTTTTAATTGGTTACTGCTACATAAGCAAATAAACGGTTGGACGGTGAGAATATCAAGCAAATTCTGAATTTTAATAATAAAACAATTTTTTTTTTTCTAAAAGTTATATTAACCTCATTAGATAAATAATTATTTATATTAAATAAATATGTTTTAATCTTTTAAACGGTCTGTTTTATTTAAATTTAACAATATATTTTTCCAATATTTAAACATACAAAAATCAAGGAAATGGAAATTACCCAATAAGCACAAGTTGTTTGTGAATTCCAATGATGGAATTCCAGTGTGAAATTAAGCTTGAATTACATTTGAAATCCATCCTCTTTCCAGTCTGTTTGAAGTTTGCTAAAAAAAAAATAAAAGTCAGCGATGCACTCTAAATGTCAATCATAAAATATTAATGGTGAACAATTTTACAACGCGAAAGTCACAAAGTTTTTAAAGTGAAAACGAAGAAATAAAAGTGAAAATAAGCAAAAATAAAATAAAGAATCGAAAATAAAACAATATAAGGAAATTTGGAATAAATAAATATAAAGGCATGTAATCAAAGCCAAAAGCAGATGCTCGCAATATTTTTGCACTGCTTACCCAGAGTCAACCAATGGGAATGTCTTCCAACGATGTCCATGTTGCTTCGAAAGATGACCCGTCTGTCTGTGAGGGCACAATTATAAACGAAGATGGTATATTTGATACTAAAACTAATTCTGTGGGAGACAGTGACTTAAAAATACAGCTGGCTGTATGGGCGATCCAACATAACATTTGTTGCAAATCCTTAATCAGCATCATAAGGATTTGCCATCGGATGCCTGAACTTTAGAGAGCACTCCGAAATGTCCAGATATTGAGGCTATGGGTTCGAGTGAGTAAATGTACGATGGCCTTAATGTAATAACACTATTTAAATACGGTTGTAGCATTGCTTGAATAACACTGAAATTTCATGCTTGAATTAAAAGGTAAAAACAGGTTCGGTTCGACTTGAATTCCACAGGAATTCGATGCTTGAATTCAAGTATAAAAACAGGTTCGTTTCGACTTGAATCACACTGTTATTCAAGGCTGGAATTATACTGTAAATGTACTGTTTTCTTCGACTGCAATTCAATGGTTAATTTTGCTGGATTCGCTATTGAATTCAACTGTAATTTAACGCTGGAAAGTCACAATTTCCATTTTTACTGGATTGCACTTGAATTCCATCCAAAATGCTTATTGGGTAAATAATAAATTCCTTCTTATGAAATAATTATAACAAATTATGTGTCTTTTAAATGAAGTACCTATAATTCTGCGCTAAATTTATTGTGTCTGTTTTGAAATTTATTCTGCTTACATTTGGTACATTCACAGTTTCTAACATATAACGTCTGTTATAGTTTTTTTCTATATCTAATATTGATGATTCCTCTAACTTTGGATAATGATTATATTTCTTACAATGTGAAGATAAGGATGTCTTCTGTGTTGAAATATTCCTATATTTTTGGTCACATCTATGACCAGCTAATCTTGTTTTAAGTTTATTTTTTGTTGTTCCAATATAAACTTTGTCACAGTTCACCTGGTCATTTCCTCCACATGGTATCCTGTATACTACATCAGATATTTCCATTTTCCCTATTTTATCCTTCATACTCCTAAATAATTTATTTAATGTGTTCTATGTTTTGCGTGCAATTTTATATCTATCAGTGTCATATATTTTAGACTTTCTTAATCTTTCTGATATTCCAGGAACGAAGGTAAATGATTTATAAATTCTTGGTTCTGCCGTAGTATTTCCTAAATTATGCCTATAACTACCATATTGTCTAATTAATCTGTTTGTTAATTCTACTGGAAAATCATTGTCATTAAGTATATCTCTTATTGTATCCTTATTCTTCAAATGAAATTCTCTATCACTTATAGTCAATATTCTGTCTATCATATTTTTCGCCGTGTTTATTATCATTTTTCTAGGATTTTTGGAATAAAAATTAATAATTCTTCCTGAATATGTTGGTTTCTTATACCAATCAAATACTAACTTATTTCTCTTTCTTATTATCAATATATCTAAATATGGAAGTTTAGATTCTAACTCTCTTTTAATCGTAAATTTAATATCCGGAAGAAAACTATTCAATTCTGACAAAATATCATCCACTGCATCTTCCGAAGTTATACAAAATAAATCATCTTTATCTTTACATTGTGAGAAATATTATCATTATCCAAAGTTTGATGAAACATCAGTATTAGATATAGAAAAAAACTATAACAGACGTTATATATTAGAAACTGTGAATGTACCAAATGTAAGCAGAATAAATTTCAAAACAGACATAGACAATTTAGCGCAGAATTATACGTACTTAATTCAAAGGACACATAATTTGTTATAATTATTTCATAGGAGAGAATTTGTTATTTAATTTCCATTTCCTTGTTTTTTGTATGTTTAAATTTTTGAAATTTTAATTTTCTATGGATGTGTGTATGAATGAAAATTATTTTATATGTTTTTTGTCAATTGTTTTCAAAAACTTTTTTAAATTGTTAATAATAATCTCCAGAGGAAAGCGAAATGTTGAAAAAATATATTGTTAAATTTCGTTAAAAAAGACCATTTAAAAGATTAATACATATTTATTTAATATAAATAAAAATAGAGGTCGAATTAAAATAAAAATCAGATAAACAAGTAATTTTTTCATCGGAATCATTTTCAATCTAAGCAGTTTTATTATTCGTGCTTGATTCCTTTAAATAACCCGTTGCTTTCTTAGAAATTTTGTAAGGTTATTTAGAGATATTTTTTTTTATTTTCTGAATTTTCAAATTACATATGAATGGTTTCCAATGGCAACCCTTATGTAGAAATGATTAAAAATAAACAATGTTTTTTGTTGTTTTGAAATGTTTTGCTGTGTTTGTGTAGAAGTGTTTTTGAGTCTTGCTGTCT
Source organism: Trichopoda pennipes (assembly GCA_030448955.1). Lineage (NCBI taxonomy): Eukaryota > Metazoa > Arthropoda > Insecta > Diptera > Tachinidae > Trichopoda > Trichopoda pennipes. Next base: position 6,221,405 of record JASKUP010000012.1, on the reverse strand, counting down.
ATGCTATGTTGATTTTATGAAAAAATTCTCATAAAATCAGTTTGGCTTTGGATATAAGACTCTTAGGTTTTTTCAATACAAAATTGGGGTAAAATTCACTGATGAGTTATGTGAGCAATAGTAAAATTGCAATATGAATGCTCTCCCCCGCAGTAATACATTTCAAATATTTTTTATTTTTGTTGAAATAAATGTTTTATGAGAATTTTATAAAATGTTTATTTTTTAATAAAAAAATTTTTGTAATAAATATTTCGTGAGAATATCATGAAATATTTATTTAAAGGAATCAAGGACGAATAATAAAATTGCTTTAATCAGATAAACATTTATTTTAACTTTTGCTATTAAAGAAATAATTCACATATAATTTTTAACATTGTAATTATCTGTGCTTATAAGAAGGACGGGCGGGTCATTAAATGGATGCACTTGTCTATGTTAATAGGTATAATATGCTAATAAGTACATTTCATTGTAATAGGGAACCAGATAACGTTGATATGCTTTCATATCAAGAGCGAAAGCCAATGTAAAAAACAATATAAATTTATTACAAAGAATTAGCGAAATCGGTCAAGTCGTTTTCAAGTTATGCGCTTAGCAATGTACATCATGACAATGATATTCTTTTAATTCACTTTATTTTACTTAATTTTTAATGAAAGCAACGCCTCTGTTTTCTCCCGGCAGTACCGTAAAAATAGTTCACAGAGTCTTTCCTTAATGTAGCGAAATATTTTTTTTTGCATCTTCAAAAATATGTGTGCCTAAATACATGTTTGGATGTTAAAAATATTTTAGTATTCAGCGAATTTGGAACATTTTATCTACCGTGTTGTTAAAATTAAAACAATAATTACGTATAATATAATGAAATTTTTACAAGAAAAAAGTCATTAGCCTGTAAACAAAGCGTATCCTCAATAAAACGAAACAAAGCACAAAATACCAAAAAGCCACAAATTTTCTTTATTGAAAAAAATTTTCATGCTTTCGCTGTTTTTATTGCTGGCTGTACACAGTACAGGGAGGGTAATATGATTGTTTTGTAATGTTTGTAACCATTAAAAAATATACAAATCTAGTTTAGATAAAGGAAGAAAGAGAGATGGCGCCTGGCCATGTAGCCTTAATCATATGGTGGACCAAACCACTGCATAATTTGGAACGTCATGCTCGTCCTAGCCGAAGCTATAATTCTATGCAACAGAACTTTCTAGTTGCAACTTCGATGATTACAGAGCAGTGCTGCAAATCATCACTCCTTAATTAAGAGTTCGAGACTTTCCAACTCCTGTCCAGAACACATGTCTAGCATGCTCACTGGATCTGGGATTATTTCACCATGTAGGTGTTATTAAAGGTGAAATGAACCCGGCCACCATATAACCATAGACTGTTATGGGGCCGCGAAATCACAACCACCACGATACTCCCATATAGGGGCCAACCTCAATAATCAGTCAGAGAACAGTTAAATGCCTAAAGAGACAAATAACGAACTCTGTGGCTTACTAATTCCCGTGGAAATAAAGTGGAGTTTGCAGTTGTACCCCTGCTGACTTCAGGAGACTGGGCTCCCTTTTTCCCCCAGTTGCACAGGTCTACATAGTAGCTCTCCATTAAGACCATATATGTGTCCGCGGGGGGTAACAGATCGAACATTTAGATAAAGAAATCTAGACAGAACGATTTTAAGTAACGAGAGATCTTAATGAACAGCAAAGCATTTTTAAAATAGTACCTAGAGCCATTAGCGTTTTCTGATTCGGGAATCAATGAACTCGACCAACTTCTCTGTTAACAATATAGAGGAACACTTAATTAAAAATATGCAGAGCTATAATAGATAAAAGATTAATTGTTATTCTTTTGTTTTATGAAAATCTTTCACAATTTACTGCCATAATCTACAAACTACAGTAATCTAATGGAAGCATAATCGCCCTTTTTGATTCTACTTTAACATTCGTATAAAGTAACTTGAGCCAGTTCCTGGTATGTAACCGCAATTATTTGCTTTTAGGGTTCAAGTGAATGCTACACAACTTATAATTTTACCATCCTGTAGTAAAGTTTATATTCTATCACGGTTATCAAACGATTAGTCTCGTGTCTAGTCAAGTTTTTTTGTTGATCATACTTTTTGACTAGTCGACTGGTATCATCGGATCAGATTGTAAGTAGTGGTATTTCTAATTGTAGCCAGCCTCTATCGATATTGATTCGGATATTTCTTTAAAATAGTTCATAGTACCAAAGTTAACACTTTTCTTCGAATTTCGCTTTAACAACACTGAATTTATTTGAGATCGCCTGCAAGGGGGACATTAAAATTTGTTTTTTAGGAGCTTGAAGTAGTTTGGTCTATGAAGTTTCGGAAATCATACAAAATACATACGCTCATATAAACGAAAAAGAGAAGACTCCAACTTTACATTATACCCTGATACTTACGGACACGCACCAAGGGAAATAGATGAGTGTATGACATTACTATGTGCTAGCAAAAGGGGACGAAGACTAGAAATTCTTGAAAACATGGTAGTCTACAAAACAAAAACATTTAACAGTGACATTATAAACGAACGGGTAACAAGACGAGCAGACACAATTTTCACACCACTAAAACTACTCTTATACTCTAACAAACAGAAAACACCTTAAGACGGACGCACGTAAGTGAATATTAATAAAAGACGAAAACATTAGTCCCGCATAAAATGCCGGGTGGCGGGCAATCTACCTGTATGAGTAGATACGACTTTAATGAAAAAACTACCTAAATCCGAGCATTGGCTCACCAGTACAGTCTAGAACACGGATTTTTAATCATATCATCACATCGAAAGCATTCGCCGATCATACCGAACAAACGGCTATGAGCAATGATTTTTTTACACCGAAAGAAATCACAAAAGTGTTTCATTTACCGGCGGAACAAATCCAAACAACTTTCTACAAGATACATGAAGTCTAATTTTCTGAAAAGTTTACTCTAACTCCTCATTTTGGAGTAAGCTTTTCTTGCAAAACTAGTAGCGGACCTAACTGCCTTCAAGGATAGAACATTGAAATCAAATTCTTTCAAGGGAAATTAGTTTAATATTTTTTTCTGCCTTCTATATTTTATATTGGCGTTAATGCAAATTCTTTATGCTTGAGGGATCTCTCTCTCTCTCTCTCTAAGTTTTTAAAGAAAATTATTAAATGGACGATGGAATTAATTCAACCCAAAAGTCAAGATAATTTAAGGCCATATGAGGCTCAACTTTTAACTGCAGCAGGGACAATCCCTTTTGGGTTTAGTACCTTGAGCAGGCTAACGTTGATAATTGCACATTGCAGCTTTACAGCATTTACGGGTAAAAAGATAGTTGAGCGGTTCATTAAGGGAAGATCATTGGCAAAATGCGTGGCTGCTAATATCTTCAATGAACCGATTTCGATGGTGATCCATTTATCCCGGATTTTACAAGAAACGGCTGAGAATTTTGGCAAGCTGCTTGCTTTCGAGGAACTTTAACCAAAATTCTTCCATTATTTACGCTTCGCTCTTTTGACTTTGTTTTTAAGTAAGATTTTATAGAGCCTCTGGTTAAGTTTTTTTTAGCTTTATAAATTACATCATGTATCTCCATGGAATTCGCTTGGAAATATGTAATATACTTTACAAAACTATTGTTTTGTCGCTTATAGTCCTGTCAAAAACTTTCACTATCTTCTATTTCAGTATGATAGGTGGTTGTGAAATAATGTCCTCCTTAGCTTTTGCTCTTTTGTAATTATTCGATTCGTTCTCTTTTTTTAATGTACATCATTAAGATAGAATTTTTAATTTGCAAATTAAACCTTTTTATTTATTTTTTTATTTTATTTTCAAGTTTATTTAGTCAATATTTGACTATTTGAATACAATAATTTGGTAGTAAAATTTATCTATAACATATGCTGTAGTTAATTGTTTAAATCGATTAAAATTCAGTTCTCTTTTGACATTATTAGGTAATTCATTAAATAAAGCAAATCCCTTGTAAATTAAACTATTCTGTGTTGCTGCGCTTCTAAATGAGGCTAATCTCAAGTCCTCATTATTCCTTAAATTATAAGGCTGAACATCTCTTATTATCCTTATATATCTAGACAAATGCGAAGGTAATACATTATTTTTAATTTTAAATATAAATACTAATACATTAAAATATAGTCTTTGTTTTATACTCAGCCACATCAACAAATTTAACATTTCTTTAACAGCTGTCAAAATATTACATTTCAAAGTAATTCTCATCGCTCTATTTTGTATTTTTTGTAAAATCCCTATGGCTCTTTGACTAGCTAAAAACAAAATTGTCGAACAATATTCAAAATGTGGCTTAATCATTACATTATAAACTTTTATCGCTGTATCATAACTAATAAACTTCCTAATTCTTTTGAAAAATCCCACTTTTCTTGCAACCTTTTTTACTACATATTGCACATGTTTATCAAAACTTAATTTATTATCTATTACCACACCCAAATATTTTATTTCACATACACTCTCTATTTCCTCATCTTCGATAATTATGCTATCACTAGTAATGCCATTTATAAGCCTACATTTTGTTTTGTAAACATTTAATTTTAATTTATTTTCTTTAAGCCATCTATCTACTCTTTCTAAGTCACTCTGCATTAGTATTCTGCAATCATTAGCTGTGCCAGCTTCCACAAACAGCAACGCATCGTCAGCAAATAGAGCCAGCTTTCCATTCCTAACTACTTTACACATATCATTAATGTATACTGCAAACAGTAAAGGTCCCAAAATTAAACCCTGAGGAACACCAAGATCAACTGACTTCAACGGTGAAAAAACATTTTGTATTCTTGTTTTTGTGTCCTTCCGCAAAGATAGCTATTAAACCAGTTTCCAGCATTCTGCCCAACGCCATATTGTTGTAGCTTCATAATCAATATATTCCTATCTATAGTTTCGAAGGCACGTTTCAAATCCAAGAAAACGCACAATACAACTTTTTTTCCGCCACTGATTCTTTCCACGATGTTATGACCATATTGAGCGCAGACTAACATGAGTGTCCTTTTCTAAACCCCGATTGATTCTCATATAGTAAATTGTTTTCTTCAAAGTATGCTTCTACTTGATCGTGCGCCATCGCCTCTAACAATTTCTCATGTACCGGCAACGTGTTAATTGGCCTAAAATTTTCACATTTTTTTGAATTTTTCACTTTTTGTATTGGTATAACTACCGAATACTTCCAACTGTCTGGTACGATACCCGCTCGTTTATTATTGTCAATAAACTGTTACCTATTACATTGCAGCAGTTCATTATCAAGTTCGGACTGATGAAGTTAAAGTCTTGTTTATTTTTCAGTTTACACAGCGCTATTTTTAAATCATTTAGGGTTATATGCTCAAACTCAAAATTAAGTGCAGTTTCAGTTATTATATTTGTATATGGCACTAAAGCAATTGTATTATGTATTAACTGGACACTATCTATAAAAAACATGTTAAATCTGTTTGCAGCAGGATAATTATTAAAATATTATTGTCATAATACTGATGAAATAGGCTATAAATTATAGAGATATAGAGATATGATTTCATTATAATCTATAGTTTTTTAGCAAATTCAAATCTTTTTAAAAATTTACATTTGATTAAAGTCATCAAAATTAAAGATGTAGGAATGTTATTGATCGTTCTGGCTTAAATATTCTTTTCTGCTTGTGATTACTTTTTAATTTTCGCCCGTCAAGCCACAAACATGTTGAAGTTGGGAATAAAATATAGAAAAATTAAAATAAAATAAAAATTGTTACCTGTCAGTTTCATTTGAAAATCATGCAAAATTCACTTAACTCACGAAATTCACATAAAGCACTGTGTATTATTTTGTGATGCATTACGATGTTGTATGTTTTCATCTTAAAATGTTGTTTATAACCTAAGCCTAACTATGTATGTGCAAGTTTATTATTTATTTTGACATACATACTTTTGTCAAACACTGTATTTAAGCGAGTGAAAAGTTAAAGGCGATAAGTTAAACAATTGCTCTAAAACTAACATTTATATTCGCACTAAGACAATGATCAATTTAACGAAGTTAGTAAGTATTATTATAATAAATTTATTGCTTTAAAATGAGTGTAATTAACTTTTTAATGTTGCATCTTAGCAAATAATTTTTATTTTATGTAGGAAATAAATTGCAATACGTGAAATTAAAACGTGCCTCAGAAACGATAACAAAGAATTGAGCGTAATAAACATATTTCAATAGTTAACTTTTTATTTAATTATTTTATAGGCCTACTTCTGAATGATTGCATTCTATTCGAATAGAAGACTACTTTATTTAAAGCCTTTTTTTGTAAAATGAATTTATATTCAGCAAGTTTTATACACTAGTCGAATTTGGCATAAATGCAGGCAGCCAGTTTAAATATGTTAAGTTTTATACTTAAGTTTTACTGCTTTGTAAACTGGCATACACTATCCTTAGGCCAACTAAATAATGGAATTACGAGCGATATACTGATCAAACAGGGGAGCAGCGCAAATAAACTTACCTCTGTAATTCGAATACACCAGTTATGCAATATGAGTAATGAGTAATGGCAGCTCGTGTGTGCAGCCACATTTTTTTAGCAACTCTTTCAAACTCTTTTCGTTTATGAATGATGAGAATAAGAATTAATAATTGCAACGTTCTGACCATCTCTACCTGTTAAATTACACAAATTCTTAACTCTGGTCTAGACAATGCTATGTGCTTGACGTTCGCATTGTGCTGGTCTAGCTGTCCAGTTAGCCTTATAGTGCCGGTGTCTAGCTTTTTCGTTTTAAGAATTCCTAAGGTTAGTGAAATTGAACTAGTTCACTGCTTTGCACACTTTTATAAAAGTTTCATATGCTTAATTATAATAGAATCTTGTTCAAGAGAGAATTAGAAAGGATAATGTACAGTTATGCAAATGGGCATATAAACGGCATTACATAAAATTTTGGTTATTGCATTGAAAACGCAATAAAAAAAATTCACGGTTATGAAAACAATAAATGAGAAAACTAATGACAAAAGATGGTTCAATAGAGAACTAAAATTACTTAAGATAGATAAAATTGCAAAATATAATACCGCAAAAATATATAACACAGACGAAACATGCAACAATTACAAATTGATAAGAAACATATATAAAAGAAGAATACGTTATGAGAAAGACAAATTTATAAAGAAAAAAATAAGTAACGCCAGGGATCAGAAGCAAATGTGGAAGGAAATTAAAAAAATAGTAAATAATATTTCACTTTTCTCTTTTTTCCGGGCTCTGGGTCAATAATATTTATTCAAATAAAACTCTTTTCCGTCAATCCCCTTGAGGGTGTCTTATGTAAACATATGTAAACATAAGACACCCTCAAGGGGATTGACAACGTTACTCAAATTTCCTGAAGAAGGACAACGAAATATCGAATGAAAATAAAGACAATATTTAATGAAACGGAAAAGAGTTTTATTTAAATAAATATTATTGACCTAGAGCCCGGAGAAAAGAGAAAAGTGAAAAAGACATTCCTAAAAGGTCGAACAAAATAAATAAATAAAAATAGTAAATAAAAAAAAGCATAATGTTATAAAATCTGTGATATTCGGACAAGAGGAAATTACCGGAAATGAACGAATTGCAAATCAATTTAAAAACTTTGTTAACAGTTTTAAGGCAATTCGAAATTCAATAGAAAATGTGCAATATTTTAACAATATAAATGTAATAAATAAAAGATTTAAGTTTCGGCCAATAAAACCTAGAAGGGCTCAAAACGATATGTAAGGAAATAGAGAATAAACCAGACTACAATAATGTTTCGATAAGAATATTGATGGAAAATTGTGAATATAATAAACAAATCACTGGAAATAACAGTGTTCCCAGTAAACTGGAAAACATCATTAATAACACCAATACCAAAAATTGCAAATACCTCGATATGCGAAGAATTCAGACCAATCAATACATTGAAAATGCTTGAAAAAATTATGGAAAAAATCGTCAAACAGCAGTTAGAAAAGTATTTCGAAGATAACGAACTATATTCTCGATATCAATCCGGATTTAGAAAAAAATTTTCTTGTAAAACGGCAGTAGATTACGTTATAAATAAATGGAAATATGTGGAAAAAAAAATAAAAAAGTAATGGCATTGTTTTTAGACCTCAAAAGAGCTTTTGTAACGATAGATACGGATATTTGATTTAATTTTTGCAAATAATTTTTTAAAAGTTTCTTGCAATTTGGCCGGTTCTCCTGTTACCATAAGTTCAGTTCATCATAAAGCCTTGGACTTCAAATTCGAGTTTTTTTCTTTTGATAATAATAAATTTCATCACGTGTTGGAATACAACTTTAATAAAGCCAATATTGAAGGTTTAAATAATTATTTTAAAGCAGTTGATTGGACTGTATTAGAGGAAATTAATGATCCGTGTGTAATTTATTCATTTATCTCTAACCACTTTGATATGGCCATAAGACTCAATGTACCAGTGTTCGAACCTAGGTTTAATAATAAACCGCCTTGGTATAATGCCAGATTATGCCATCTAAAAAATATTAGAAACAAAGCATATTCTAAGTTCAGAATTTCGAATAGTGACGTTGACCACAAAAAATTTTCTTTAGCGCGTAATGAATACAATTTCTTAAGAAACTTTCTTTACAGCCAGTATATATTTGAAATTGAAAACAAAATTAAGTCCAATTCTTCGGCTTTCTGGCATTTTTTAAGCGGTAAAAGAGAGAATAATATTACCCCAAAACGTATGTGTTATGATAACATGCAATCGTATGATGTATTAAGTACGTGTGATCTTTTTTCAAAGTATTTTCAAAGCACATTTGTTAAACCTGCTTTTAATGACTCCAGCTACCATCTCGTAGATAACGAAAGTGGTGGAATCAATTTTAATATAACCATTGCTGATGTGTATTATGCTATAAATGATTTAGGGAATGATACCAAATGTTCAGTTGGAGATTATCCTTCTATATTTTTTAAAAAGTGTTCAGCTAATATTGCGGCTATAATTACTAAGCTTTTTAATTCGTGCCTTGAACTTGGTAAATTTTTGGACTGCTGGAAGCTTTGTTGCATTATTCCAATTTTTAAATCTGGAGATCGTAGCTTAGTTACCAATTATAGGCCCATAATTAAACAAAGCCCATTTGCAAAAATATTTGATAATATTTTAAAGGGTAAACTGTTTGAGCATGTTAAGAGCTTTATTTCCGACCGGCAGGCAACACGGTTTTATGCCAAATAGGTCTACAACGACTAACTTACTATTATTAAGCCGTGATATTGTATCTGCTATGATGAGTAAGCGCCAATGCGATGTTATATACACTGACTTTGCTAAGGCGTTTGATACAGTTAGCCATCATCTGTTACTGCTCAAGCTTTGTACATTTGGATTTTCGAAAAATATTTTAGCATTCTTTCATAGTTTCTTGACCAATAGAAAACTTAAGGTTAGAATTGGTAATTCATTCTCTTCTGATATAATTGATGCCTATTCAGGTATTCCTCAGGGAACGCATATTGGTCCGTTACTTTTTATAATTTTTATTAATGATTTACCATTGAATTTTAAGTTTTCCAGCTGTCTTTTGCTGATGATTTGAAATTGTATTCTACTATTGGCGATATTGGTGACTGCGAAAAGATACAGATTGATCTTAACAAACTGTCTGACTGGTGTTTTGAAAATGGCATACGTATTAATGTCTCAAAATGTTGTGTTGTCACATATGCTTATATTTCGGGCTCAATAAATTTTGATTATACTCTTGGTGGTTTCCTGCTTAAACGTGTAGCTGAAGTTAAGGACTTAGGAGTCATTTTTGACACTAAATTAACATTTTCTAAGCATATCGACTATGTTATTTCTAGAGCTTATAGTATGCTTGGTTTTATTAGAAGAAATTCTAGAGATTTTAAATATGCATACACCCTCAAGTCTTTATACATTTCCTTGGTTCGAAGTATCTTGGAATATTGTTCCATTGTTTGGAATCCTAGTCATTTAGGCCCATCAAATCGCATTAAACGAATTCAGAGGATATTCACTAAGACTGCTTTAAAATTGATTTGGCCACATGAACTACCTTCTTATGATGTTAGGAGGAAAATGTTAGGCTTACAATCCTTAGAGGATCATAGATCTTGCTCCTCATTATTATTTGTTTATAATATACTATCTGACAATATTGATAGCCCGAAAATTAAAAATTATTTCACGTTATACAGTCCTCCTAGGGACTTGAGACATAATCGCATGTTTGAAGAATGTCTTTTCAGAACGAATTATGCAATTAATGAGCCGATTGCAAGATGCTTGCATTTATGTAATAGTTTTAACCCACATTTAAATTTTAATGTCAGTTATAATATGTTCAAGCTTCTTTTATTCAAACATTATAATTAATATTGTAAAGTAATCTGTAGATATTTAATTCTGTAGATGAAATAAGTAAATAAATAAATAAATAAATAAAAAGAAGAGAATTAAAATGATTTAGATCACATCTATCTGGAAGAAAACAGGTGGTAAAGGTTAATAATATAAGATCCAAAAGCATAGATAATGAGTATGGAGTACCACAGGTATCAATTTTGGGAGCGCTACTTTTTATTATATACAGTCGACTCTTGATAATTTGAAACTCAAGGGACCGGAGAAAAAGTTCAAATAATCGAGTTTTCATATTAACGAGACTTCAAAATATCAAAAGCTAAAAAAATTCAAATTAACAAGAGCTTATTTAAAACAATTTATTGTGAACATTCTTACAGTTGCATGTATACATATCTAGTAAAAGAACAATTTATTATGAAAAACGTCCGTAATTTATTTTGAGTTACATGTTTTAATCTGTCATTGTATTATGAATTTGCAACTGTGATTAGAGCTGAAAAGAAGTTATCCTGTATCCGTTCTGAGAGCATACGAGCGTAATGTGCTAAGCCATCCAAAGAAGTCAAATTCAACAGTTCAGCATCGGTTAGGACACCATAGACACTGATGTTGTGGTCTACCTGAACGTAGTTTTCAAAACTCACCTCTTCAGAGTTAGGTAGAAGCTGCCATGCTAGATGAGAGTGCGTAACTTCTGGTGGCTCTGGTAGCTGAGCTGAAGATGTTAACGAAAACCCGCTCTTTTTGAAGCAGCTGTAAATGGTTGTAGAACTGACATTTTTCCAGGCCTTTTGAATCATAATTACAGCTGTTACTATTCTTATGATTACTTTCTCACCCTTTTCAATGCTATCCAACATTTTGGAAACAATTTCTCTGCGGTAGAGGGTTTTAAAATTTTGGATAATGCCTTGGTCTAAAGGTTGTAACTTAGATGTTGTATTAGGCGGAAAATAAATCAATTTCACGTGATCTAATAGTGCGTGATTTGATTTACATCTGCACCGACTATATAGTCATAATCAGATGGTGGTCAAACCACTTGAATGATTGGACATCATCCACGCACTAGAAGGCCATCGAATACGTATATCCTCCGGTCACTTCTAGTAGCAATTTCAAAAGCTCGAGGTAGGTCGCAGCCTTCACTCCTTGCTAAAGAGTTGGAGACTTTCCAACTCCTGGTCCAGAACGCATGAAGCTCTTTTTTATCAAGAACACGACAGCATTCATACTTACTGAACCTGAACCATTCATTGTGTTAATTTGAATGATCCGACCCACAAACTCTCACGAGGTTCCGAAATCACAACCACCATGATACTCCCATATGCGGGGGCCAACCTCAATAACCAGTCAGAGAACAGCTAATTGTCTCAAGAGACAAATAGTGAACTCTGGGGCAACTGATTCCCGTGGAAATATGTGGATTGTCCAGGTGATTCCTACTAGCCTTTGAGGGGCCTGGGCTCCCTTTTACCCCGCAAGACACCAGTCTAAATGGAATAGTAGGTTCCAAAAAGACTATCATGTGCCCCCGGGGGGACGTGGTCTAATAGTGGTGGGTTGTTGTGCACCGTGCAGTTGTCCAAAAACAATAAAATTTTGCGTTTTTCACGTCTCATGTCACTATTAATCGACAACAGCCACTCATTAAATAAATCTGTGTTCATTCATGACTTTTTGTTAGAGCGGTAAGTTACGGGCAGTGTTTTTATTCCTTTGAAACAGCGTGGTTTTGCTGATTTCGCAATAACAAGAGGTTTAAGCTTTTGATCTCCGTCCATATTACATGACAAAAGTACAATTATTCTTTCCGTGCTGAGTTTGCCTCCCTGACATGTTTCATCTTTAAATGTCAATGTGCAATCAGGAAGGCACTTATAAAAAAGCCCAGTTTCGTCCGCGTTGAATATGTTTTTTGGCTCGTAGTTATTCAGAAGTTTACCAAGGTTGTTAGTCCAATCGGAACAAATCAAGCTATCTACGCTCGTGCTCTCGCTGCATATTTTTTTAAATGTGATTGAGTATCGGCTTTTGAAATTTGATACCCACCCTTCACTGGCATTAAATCTGTCAATTCCGAGAGATTTTGCAAAAGACTTGTCTTTCTCCTTCAAAATAAAACCACCCACTGGTACGTTTTGGTCTCTGCACTGACGAATCCACTCTATCAAGCATTTCTCATGATGGGGAAATTCAGCCGGACGTAACCGTTTTCTACCCCCACTTAAGGTAGATTCGGTGATGCGATTTCTATTTTGCAAAATCACTGATAATGTTGATGGCAAAATTCCGAATTTTTTGGCAACATCTTTCTTTAATTGTCCATTATCTACAGCTTCAATTACAAGTTTTTTATCCTTTATGGAAAGGCACTTGTCTTTTTTAGAACTCATTTTAATTTAATACGCCAACCTTTGAAAACAAATGCTCAAGACTTCTAGTTTACTGATGTTAAGTATGAATATGAGTATCAGTACAACAATTCAATTCAAATTATAAAGTGTAGAAAAATCGAACTTCAAATTATAAAATCTTAGCAGGTAAGATGTCATTTTGTAGCACATCATAAAAAGCAAATGTAAATGATTGTTTTATTTTTGCAAAATTAAAATAATTCAAATTAAAATATTTCAATATATTGAGTGTATTTCAAAGAACCTGGAAAACAGTTCAAATTATTGCGAGATTCAAATTAACGAGTTTCAAGTTATCAAGAGTCCACTGTATATCAATGATATGCCAAATATTGTGTAAAAATGTGACACACTTATTTTTACGGAAGGAGATACAGAAACGGAATGTCTGGGAAATGTGACAGATGATATGTACAGAGTGAATAGATGGTTAAAAATGAATAAAATGAAATTGAATGAAAATAAAACAAAAAAGATGCAAATAAATATGGACAGTGGACCTGACTTTGAAATTAATAACCAGGTAATAGAGACAGTAGATCGGTTTAAATACCTCGGTTTCATAATAGACAAGAAGTTAAAATTTAAAGAACATGTAGAATACATTTGCAAGAAAATTGGAAAGAAAATCGGATTTTTCAAAAGAATACGTAGCAAAATATCGACATTAACCGCAATAAGCATATATAACACCATCATAAAGCCACATTTTGAATTTGAATCAAAAATTTTATATATGTACATGCTGCTCGATAGCACAAATTGAGAGACTTCAGAAAATGCAGTACAGGACTATGAGATCATTATTGAGATGTAATATATATATACACCGATAAATTTTATGCTATCTGCGTTGAAATGGTTGAGTATAAGACAAAGGCTTGAAATGAACACACTCTGCTTTATTCAAAAAATAAAATTAGGAACTGCGCCACAATACCTTATTAATCAGCTGAACTTTGTTGGAGATGTACAACCATATTCATTAAAAAATTCTAACAACTTCAGGCTTCCAAGGACCACAACAACGTTAATGCAACAATCCATTTTCCCTAAAGGACTGAATCATTACAACATACTTCCAAATGAAATTAAACTCGAAACTAATATGAATGTATTTAAGAGAAAAATCATATATTACATAAGCACTAACTGTGATTAAAATTATTCATTTTTCTAAAATGACTTTGTTGATTTTGCTTGTTTGTTTTTCCTTTTATTGTTGTAAAATTTTATACTATACTAGCTGAACCCGGTGTGCTTCACTACCCCCACGTTATAAAATAAAATTAAAAGTAACTATACATTAACAAAAATTTATTTATGTAATTTTAATTTAATTATTGCAATGCTTTAGGATATACAATATTTTTAGTTTGCCCATCAGGAGCATACACATATAAATCGGTGGGTTTTCCTACACGCGAGCATGCAACATAAAGCTGTCCTTGCGAGAAACATGGATTTGCTAAATTTAAGCCGCAAACTTGCAGAGATTGACCTTGAGTTTTGTTAACAGTCATCGCAAACGCTAACCGAACAGGAAACTGCAATCGTCTAAAATCGAATGGTAAATCTGTTGGTATCATTGGAATGCGTGGCAAAAGTACATCTGTCCCTTTATATTTGCCTGTTATAATGGCAGTGTTTCGCGCTGAACAGCAGTCTCGGAAGCTCTTGATGTTGAGGTTCGAGATCGCTGAATTTCTAGGCGTGCTTTACGTTGCTGTAAATTCTCTGCAGCTCTAGAGGTTGAGGTTCGAGATCGCTGAATTTCTAGGCGTGCTTTACGTTGCTGTAAATCCTCTGCAGCTCTATAGGTTGAGGCTCGAGACCGTTCAATTTCAAGGCGTGCTTCATGAGTTTCGCTTGCTCTATTGGATTTCATTTTCATTGGTTTTGGAGTACGTGCTGAAAGGGATGATTTTTTTGGAGGCATTTTTTTATTAACACAATCGTTTCTCACTTAATTTAAACTTTGATAATATTAACTTTTTTTAACATTTTTTTTTAAATTTTTTGGTTATAAATTTAATAAAAATTTAGTGTAAAAAAAAAAATTTAAAAAGAAAACTGCAAAAAATAATTTAAAAAGGAAACTGCAACTTCTGTCTAATTCACTATTGCAAATGCGTTAAGGCAAAAGTAAATATGCAGTAAGGTAAGTGCTCCCATTTTTTGTTTTAAACCAATTAGAATTCAGTACTGAACCACATGTAATTTGTTTCATGCTCCCATTTTTAATTTTTAGATGAATCAAAAAGCAGCAATTACACAACAGCTGTTTTCGCAGTCACTTGTAAGAGAATGAGAATGGGGTTACCCCACTCTCTGTTTTAATTAACATATATAGGGTGTTTTTTTAAGCCCGATAGAACTTGAAATTGTAAAAAATAACACAAAAAATTAAATTGTAATCAAAATTTCTTTTTTATTCGAAGGATCAATACGTGACATTAACATTTGAAAATGATTTCGGGCATATGGGCACCGCGGCTGTTCTTGACGAAGCGCATTCTGGATGTCCAATTTTGGGCCACTTTTTCGAGCACTGCTGGGCGTATGTCACGAATAACACGAACAATGCTATCCTCCAAGGCGTCAATTGTTGCTGGTTTATCAGCATAAACCAGTGACTTCACGTAGCCCCACAGGAAATGGTCGAATCGCACGACCTTGGAGGCCAATTGACAGGTCCATTTCTCGAAATCGACTTATCGCCAAATTTTGATTTCAATAAGTCGATGGTTGCGTTCGCTGTATGGCACGTAGCGCCATCCTGTTGAAACCACATCTCGTCCGGATCAATGTAATCCATATTTTCAAACAAAAAATCATTGATCATGGTGCGGTAACGATCTCCATTGACCGTAACGCGAGCTCCGGCCTCATTTTTAAAGAAATAAGGTCCGATGATGCCACCAGCGTGAAAACCGCATCAAACGGTGCATTTTTCTGGATGTAATGGGGTCTGTAGGGGCTGTTGTGGATTGGTCTCACTCCATATGTGGCAATTTTGCTTATTAACAAACCCGTTAAGCCAAAAATGCGCCTCATCGCTGAACACAATTTTGCGATAAAACAACGGGTCAGTTTCCAACTGCTCTAGAGCCCAATCGGCGAAAGAAGGACGCATATAATGGTCTCGTGGCTTCAATTCCTGCACCAGCTTGATCTTATACGGGTGTAGGCCGAGATCTTTGCTCAAAATTTTCCACTTAGTGGACGGACAGAGCCCCAATTCCTGCGACCGACGACGAATTGATAAATTTGGATCTTCTTTCACACTTTCGTTTACAGCGGCGATATTCTTTCAGTACGCACATTCCTTCGACGTGTTGGTGTTATTGCATCCTCTAGAGAGTATGTGGTACGAAATCTATCGACAGTTCGACGAATGGCTTGTTCAGATGTACGATTATGTACGCCATAAAAATGACGAAGTCGTCTATAAGTTGCGCAAATCGACGACTGATTTTCAAAGTAAATTTGGATAATTTCGTAGCGTTGTTCAAGCGAGAGTCTATTCATGATGATTTGTCAAAGAATACTGAAACAAATAAAAAAAAATGTTTCATCAAAATTTCATTTTTTGTGTTACTTTTTACAATTTAAAGTTCTATCTAGCTTAAAAAAACACCTTTTATTACAAAATCAGCTGTTTTGCAGACAGTTGTGGGAGAAAGAGAATGGCGTTACCCCACTATTTTATATAATATGTATTTCATATTTGAGGTAAAGCCGTTAATAAACGTAGTAACAGTAGGTGCAGAAGTGTGCATGGTCGAAAAATATTATCATGTAAAAAGTATTCCTGAGTCAAAGAATTTATTATTTCGTAAGAATATCCTATTGTGAAAATTTAATGACGATCGCTCCATTAGTTAAGACTATATTACGATTTTTAATTGTCCTAAAAAGGGGCGTGGTCCCACCTACTTTTATCCTGGTACGTATTCCTTATTATGCCAATACCATATGTACCAAACATCATCGACGAAGGTCAAAAAATGCCCAAAATATGGCAATTTAAATTTTTGGGTTATATGAGCGGTGCCACGCCCCTTTGTCCAATCAAAGCTCCATATAGCCTACTATTCCTTTCAGAGTCACAGTAACATGCTGTGAAAATTTCAGGAAAATCGGCCTAAGGGTTTGGCCTCCAATAAAGCACAAACCAACAAAGAAACAGACAGACAGACATTCATTTTGATATATATAGATTTTAAAATATTAAAATTGTTAAATATAAAAGTATAATCTATATTACTTAATAAAACAAAAAAAAAGATATATATCCAGAGGGTAGGAGTGTAAGTCTGTGTTATTGGAACATGATTTTCTAACAACAATTGGGATGGTATCTTAAATACTCCACTCATTATATAAGTTGTGGTAATCCGTTCGTTTTAGTAAATCACCTTAAAATTATTGTGTGATTTTTTTACATCAAATGAGTATTACAGAAAAAAGTCAACATGTGCAAAATTTCTTAAAATAAACCGCTCGAAGTTCATTTCTAACCGTCACCAAAAGAAGGTAAAATTTTGCTATTCTGGCAATTCCAGCTGGTTATTTTCACCTAATAAGACATCAGAGTACTGCTATTAGAGAATAACCTCTAAGCTTTTTAACTGCTTTAGAAATATAAGCGGTTTAGAGATCATTTGCGTAAAGTGAACAGAAGAAAGATTGTTCTAATATTAATAATTTTTTATACATCTCACTGGGAAGAAACATTTAAAAAACCCAAGAATTAATTACGTTTATAAAAATCTGAAGGGGCTAAAGGGCATTCAAAAAAGTTTCCAAAAATAGTTTCATACAAATAAATAATTTAAATTATTAAAAAAAGACTTTAGCTTTGAAAACTTAGGAGTCATAGTTCAATACTCGTAAATAATTTACCATTGTAATAAGTATCTACCAGACACTTTGACGACGTGGTTTATGGTATCGTGTATTGTGGGTACAGTAACATGACAAAAAAAAACAAATAATGGCAAAATAACATATGTAACATATTATTGTTAACAATGTTGCCAATATAAATTTTTCTGACTTAAACAAGACAAACAAACAAACAAACAAACAAAATTTGTGTGTCGATGTTTTATGATGCCATTATTAGAGCACGAACCAATTTATTAACAAATTATTATGAAATCTACACAAACTTTACCAGTTCACAAGAGCCATTCATTCTAAGTGATATTTTGTTGTTGTGGTTTAAATGCATCTGCATTTAAAATGTTCCAGTAAAAGGCATAAAAGTGAATTTAACATGTTTATGCCGAATATTGTACACCTTTATGACAGTATTAAGTTTATTTATTGCTTGTTTTATCCACTAGTCCAATAGTCAACAAGTCCATGGATAAACGTGTATCATGTTTGCGAGTTAATTGTTAAACGAACTGTCATACTCTGTTCACTTTTTAAATTATTATGATTGCATATTTTAAAAGAACATCATGAAGAAATTAATACTTGACCAATTATACGAAGCTATCTAGGTATACCTTAAAAATCAGTCAGCGATGAGGTTAATTTTTGGCTTTAACGAGTTTGCTAATAAACAATTTTGCCGCATATTGCAAAAATTTATCTACAACAAACAACACTATAAACTTCGCTACATCGTATATAATCTAACATGACCTTCTTTCATAAAAACGGATTTTTTTACATTATTTTTTACAATCTTTGATTTTCTTTAAATTTAAAAGTTAATCATGTCGATTTATCTATCACATATAGTTTGTGTCGATATGCTATTATAATTCAGTATTTAATAGACGTCTAAACGCACATTTTTCTAAATCGCTATTATAATATCGAATTTTTTGTTTTTAAAAGATATTTCACGGGGAAGGATTCAAAAGTGGTGATCTCGACATAGAATAAAAAGAAAATACTGGTCAAGTTCGTGGATGAGGAATTGGAAGCATTACTCGACGGAGATTGTTGTCATATGCAAGAAGAACTTACATTGTCATTGGCAGTCACACAACAATTCATTTTCCTACACTTAAAAGCATTGAGATTCATTCAAAAGCAAGAAAATCGGGTCCCATATACATTGAGGCTGAGAGATATTGAAGGGCGATTTTGTATGTTGACAATGATGCAAAAAATTTTTGCATCATATTGCTACTGGTGATCAAAAATAGAAAAATTACGATAATCCGTAGTGCAATAGGTCATATAAAAAGCCCGGCCCACCAGTTATATCCATGAAGCAAACGTAATAATCGCTATTTTATGGGATCATAAGGGTGTTTTGCATTACGTGCTGTTGAAATTATTTTAGACGATGACAGAGAACCTTTACCGAAGACAATTGATTCGTTTGAAGAAAGCAATCTAAAACGATCAGAATAATCGACCAGACACGAGGCCTTAATATTAAATCAAATCAACGCTAGGTCACACGTTGCAACACCGGTCAAAAAATGTTACGAAAACAGTGGTTGGGAAGTTTTGGGTCACCTTCCTTGTATTCTAGACCTTCCTTATACTACCATCGTTTCGATCGTTGCAGAACGGCCTTTCTATTGCAACTGTTAACTGTTAACAGTTTAGCTGTTATTTCGTGCCTGATACGATACAGAAAATATATAATTGATCTGGTATAAACGTTTCCTCAAAAAAACTATTGACTGCAAAAATGAATGTAAGAATGTGTCCTGAACTTTAACCGGGATTTCACATCCCCCGCATACCTAGTGAGAATTCTTCACAATTATCTGACGGAGCGTGAATTGCTCTTTGATACACCACATGGCTAAAGAATTAAGGCGATCACATCCGGGCGGCCCAGGGATCTAAATATGGAACCTGGCTTATGATGGGATTTTTAGTATAGAGATGCCAGAGAATACGCATTTAGTGGGATATGCAGATGATATAGCGGCGGTTATCTCGGCGCGGAACATGGATGATGTTAAAAGGAAGCTGAACCTGGTTATAATCAGGAACCAGAACTGGCTCAAGGACAACGGGCTTGAGCTTGCCAGGCTTGATAACACGGAGCCATATGCCACTCGAAGTTGGCATACAGATGGGCGATATATCCCTGGTCACGCAAAAGACGCCGAAACACTTGGGCGTAAGACTTGATTGCAGACTGAGTTTCTGGGCTCAAGTACAATAGGCGGCTGCCAAGACGGCGAAGGTAACGGGAGTTCTGAGCAGATTAATGGCGAATATTGGCGGTCCGACGCAGAGTAGGAGGAAGTCGATTATAGCAACCACAATATCGATATTGTTGTATGGAAGTGAGATATGGAGAGATGCGGCAGGGGCTAGGACCGAGCGCAGAGTGCTAGACGCTAGCGGCACTCAGAGTTGCTTCGGCCTACCGCACAGTTTTGGCCGCAGCAGTGCTCGTAGTAAGTGGGGAGGTGCTAATCGATCTCTTAGCGTGCGAGCGAAAAGAGGCATGGGACTCGAAGGGAGATCGTCCTGGGATAAGTACCAGGGACCGAAGGTCTCCGACCATCCGATGATGGCAGGACAGGTGTAGCGCCGAGACCACTGGGAGATGAACAGTGCATTACCGACATAGAGGGATGGATAAGAAGGCATTTTGGGGAGGTGAATTATTTCCTGACACAGTTCCTTTTGGGACACGGATACTTCCGAAGGTATCTGTACTGCATGGGTAAGATGGATGACCCTGGCTGCATTAACTGCGGGACTACAAGCGACGTTTTTTTTTTTTTTTTTTTTTCGGACCAGCACTCAGGGGATGACCCCTACATATGCAAAGCATTGTGCCAGAACTAGGAAATTAGGTTACGGGAAGGAGGAAAGAGGGAGTAGTGTCTGTGAACATTCAGTTTGAATTTTCCCAGATTGAAAGTGACAGGAAAGATTTCCGGAGGGATTTTATTCCACATACGGACCGTTCTGCTAAAAAAACGAATTTTCCCTGTCATCCGTAGTGCGATTCACTGGCCAATCAATCACAAATGGATGTGCTCTCAACGAAAATCGTGTTAAACGCGAACCCGATGGCACGTTGAGAGAAGCGTGGTCGGGGTGCGGATTGGTGGATTTAGTCCTGCGGATGTGATTTAAGATGCTTGAATGCGAAGACAATAGGAATGTAGTAAGAAACTACATAGAAAACGTTCTGCGGAGCAAGAGGAAAGACTTCGGTGTACTGCGACAGGAACAGGTCTCAGCGGTAGAGACATAGTGGTGGCTGGCAATATGGCGGACCCATACGGGGCTATATATATATAGGGTGATATTGATCTTTCCGAAGTAATGCCGAGAGCCGTCCCGGGAAGAGAATTTTCCCCAGGAGAGAGGAGGAATGATTTTAGTGGACTCACCACTCGAAGCAGTTGACGACGGTCACTATAAGTGCGAAGGCATTTTGAACTCTACCTCGCATAAAAAAAATATAATATAATATAATATAATATAATATAATATAATATAATATAATATAATATAATATAATATAATATAATATAACGAGAATTTCACCAACATTTTTTTCGCACATAATTGATATTATTCGTTTATTTACAATTAATATCGCATATGTTTGTTGGACCACCCTTTAGAATATTGGATGGAATGCTGTAAATGATTTCAATGGAAAGTAAACGCTCGCCACTGAAAGGGAAGTTGAAAACGAATAGTGTTATCAACCAAATAACCATTATATTGATCTCGTATTGGTTTACAACATACGATTTAAAACATATATATTATAATAATTTTTATTTAATATTTACCACATACTGCTCATAATAACATGTGAACTGAAATCTACTGATATAAAAAAAAAACATCATTAGTCAAACTATTGCTATCAACTTTGTTGTTTCTTCAATTAGTTAATGCTTTTTTTTTAAATAATCTTTTAAATTCACATCAATAATATACTAAATGATTCTATAAATTCATATATTAACTTAGTCAAATTTAGTTTAAGCAGTTTTTGATTTTGAAAGCATTTTAAATGATTGTTTATGATGACATTAATTAAGAAGAATCGAAAAACAACTCACAGACAAGTTTCTTTTACTAGATTTTATTAGTTCACTATTAAGCTGCACATAATAACTGAATAAACAATTTATGCTAAATATAAAATCTTAAACATTTTTATAAAATTCAATTATAAATTGACTTGAAATCACATATTTGTATCATTATATAAATTACAATTTATTTCGCTACACTAGGAAAAACATTTATAAATTGAAGTTAAGTTTTCAAAATTATTATTAAGTGAAATGAAATTATTAATGTAAATTGTTTATATAATTTGGCAAACTTTTTCACAACTTTGTTTTTTTAGTATCACAGCAGCTTTTGCAAATGTAATTACAATATTGCGTCGTGGTCCAAAGCTGGACATTTCGGTTTCTGATATCAACTAATCTTAGTATTTAAAAGCATTAATTTATATGTCTTGAGGTGCAGTACCCTTCCTTTTCCGTCTAAAAACTGCCACAATATCCTTTGAATTTTAAATGTTCGAATTTTCACATAAATTAATTAAACGCCAAAACAATAAATTTGTATTTTTTGCCAACTGGGTTTTGTTTTTTTATCAGGTAGAGATGTTATCATACGGAATATTCTAATTTAGTTGAAATGTTATTTGGCTATTAATTTGATTGGGAGAATGTGTGTTTCTGCTTTTAGCCTTTATTCTTCATTCCTTCAAACATTTTACCAACTTTAGAAAATTACCTTACAAATATAGCGATTGTACTTGGGGGCGTTTCTGAGTGTCGTTAGCAAATAACAATAATAAGTAGACATTTAGTTGCCGTATGCATTACAACAATGTATAAAATGGGTTTTGAAATGCTACGGCGAGGAAGTCCACCTTTTATTGGTGAAAGAAAGCTTAAAAACTTTATTAAAAAGTGTTAATTTACAGGTTATTTTTCGTTTCATTTCATTTCATTTCAGTCTTTTATATATTTTTGAATTTTTTATAGAGATACAGAATTTTGAACTGCAATAAAACAAAAAGAATTTTTTGTTAAATTGACATGAAATAAACTTTATTCGAAGGATAATCTTTTGGCATTATAATTTAAATATGACAACTGGCATCAGTCTAATCTGAAAGTCAAATTTTCGATGACTTTTTCCAGTAAGTGGAATGATCGTTAATCGTTTCGGGCTATTCGGTGTTGACTAGCGATTTCAAATATAGTTAATATAGTGGCATGAAATCGCACGGTCTGGGAGGATAATTCACGGAGCCAATACGTGAAAATATGCGGTTACCAAATGTTTTCTTCAATAAATCAATTTTGGTACGACATGTATCATTTTAAAAGGAGTACGGACCAGTGATTCCTTTAGCTCATAAAGCACATCCAACAGTCACTTTCTATGGATGTAACGGTGTCTCAATATGCACTTGAGGATTATTACCATCACGTCAAATATGGAAGTTTTATTTATTAACATATCCATTTAAATAAAAATAAGCTTCATTACTAAAGAAAATTCTCATATGCAACTCAGGATCAATGGCAGTATTGTTTTGCGCCCAATTCGCACAATGTGGAAGCGTTGTTCAGTCATCATTTATTCATGTTGTAATGTGAAACCTAATTAAACAGAAATCACATGGCACTTGGTAAAATGGCAGCCAGTTAAAAAAGTTTTGCCAACGTAATTCAATTTAAACTTTTCACATTTTATTTAATTTGAGTACGGTTTTCCGTCGACCCTCGTCAAATTTGGTTTGCGAACAACCCGTTTTCGGCCGTTTGCCATCTTCAGTGTTTTTTTCGTACGTTTTTACATTTTATTTAATTTTTAGTATTGCAAAATATAACCGTTCTATATGTTAAAACACCCTAAATTATTTGCTAAAAAATAAACATACACACACTTACAATATTTAAGGCCAAAAACTAAAGCTTAGCCACTCTCTACAATCAGTTAATATACTTTGTGTTCTTTTCTTTTGGAAAGAGATGGAAAGTGAATAAGAAATTAAATTATTTGTAATAAGAGAGAGGTTCACTAATAGAAATTCTTTATCCTGGATAGTTCTACAATATCACATTATTTTGAAGATTATAACATATTTATCTTGCTAAATGTTGCACAATGATTATTAACTGATAAAACTAAAATAACGTTTAAACATTAACTATTGTAACATTAACTATGTATTACTTATCACTATTATTTTTTCTTCGACACTTTAAACGTAAACAATATTATAAAATGGTCCCAGAGTAACATGTAATTTCTTCATATTTACATGCCATAGCGGAGCCTTCAGAGAAAAATTTTCTAATACTTATATTGCTTGCTAATAATTAGAACTGATGGCGCTAAAAATTGAATATGTCTATTGTGAATTATGAATCAACTGATAGATACATCCTGTATCTAGGTGTGCATGTAAACGAAAATTCCTTTTCAAAACTGTGAAAAGTTCTAACTAAAATTCTTTCTTTAATTTTCTAACAAACATAAGTATACTTTTGTTATTTAATTTTCTTTCAAACCCAGTGTGCTTATAGAATGCTATCAAAAAAGTTATTATTTAAGTTTAATTGACGTTAATTTGTGCTAGATTCCTTCAATAAATATTTAATGATGTTCCCATAGAATATTTATTATTAAAAAAAAATATTTGAAATGTATTACTGTGAGGGAAGGCATGGCTACATCTTTACTGCTCTTATAGATCAGCAGTGAATTTTTCCGAAATATTTTATATCCATATGGATATGCTTTTCCCCATGTATTACTGCATTTCAAATATATTTTTTGAATAATAAATATATTATTAGAATTTTCGAAATGTTTGCAGTGTTTTTGTATAGAAATGTTTTTTTTTATTTTTCTTATCTGTTTGCTGTGTGGGTTTAATGAAAACTCTCATTTAATCAATTTGGCATGAGATATTAGACACTTAAATTTTCTATACAAAATTCGGGGTGATATCCACTGATGATCTATATCAGCAGTAGTGAAATGGCCATAAAAAAGAATCGCAAACAATGCAAACCAAGTTATTGCGATAAGTGATTGATGATAAACAATTCTAGTGATTTAAGACTATCGAATGATAATTGTTAATCTTATTTCTTATTACAGAGCCTATAAAAATTATTTAAAATTGTCTAATGGTTAAGGTTTCTCAGACTAATCATATTTAATGTGCCCTCTAGTGTTCCTTAACCTTACGATACCCTATGCTGCACAAAAATACCATGAGCGCTACAGTCTCCTCTTAGCCAGTTCATACTAGAAATTTTCATGACCTATCACTAATACAGTTATGCAGTTTAAGGTGCCTCGATTATATCCAAGCGACTTTCTAAGGTTCGGAAAGTTTTGGCTTTACCTTAAATAGTACCTTAGGTATTATAAGTAGATGGATTGCTTTTTTGAGGCGTGTTCTTACCCACCCAATACAGATTTGGAATCTTCAGAAACTATAACCTTACTCACCTACATCCGAAAATTAAAAAAGTAAAGAAAATAATTTAAGAATCCCCTTAAAGAAGAAAATGACACCAACAAATTAGTAATTTTGCTAGCGTTTATTTAGCTATTCAGAAAACTTGTTATTCCTTTTTCATGGTTTTTAAATAAAATCTATTAAGAATTTTAGAAAACTCAATATTTTTCGAAAAGCTAAAAAAATTCGGAAAAAGTAAAATTAAGCTAAACAAAAAGATTTAAATTAAGATTCAGGAAAGTTCTATTAATCTTAAAATTACAAAAATATTGCATAATACCCAACGTTTCTTCATAAGTTGAACATAAATTTTTTTTTTTAAATCCTAAAAAATAAATATTAATCTTAATCGGGCAAACAGGACGAGAAATTAAGACCAGATTTAGGGAACACATTAGAGACTATAACGGGAAACTACGAGAACCAAAATCGACTCCAGAATCAAACTTCGCGAACCATATATTTAACAACAAATGTACACCAGGACATATTAAGACAACGGTTAATCTGCTACACACACAGCACAAAGGAAGGAGACTAAATGTATTGGAAAACATGGAAATATACAAACAAAAAACGTTTGACGGACGAATAATAAATGAACAAATAAACACTGCTTCGGACACAATATTTGAACCGTTGAAACATTTTTACAGGAAAACAAACACTACACCAGCACAAGAACGTTACGCAGGTCCGCAAGACCAAGGCAATAAGGAACATCATAAACGTACAATTACAGATTATTATGTCACATAGAAGGGGGAGAAGCCCAGTGGGTTCACACATGAACAAAAACGGACAACAAGCATGATCGTAAAAGAATTTAGGTAGGAAAGAAGACGAATGAAAATGGGAGCGACAAATTAGGTAAAAAGAGACAAAAAAAAGGAGAGAGAGATGTAGGCAAAAAAGACAGAAAGGGACGAACGCGATAACATGAAGGGAGACACGAACTATATAAACACAACTGACAATAGAACGCAACTAGTACGAAAAGAACACTGAAGATGGCAAACAGCCGAAACCGGTTTGTTCACAAACCAAATTTGACGAGGGTCGACGGAAAACCGTACCCAAACAAAAAAAAATTAATCTTAATCTTTTAAACGGTCCTTTAAATTATAACGATTTATTTTTTTCTCGATATTTTGCTTTCCTGTGGAAAGCTTCTTTAGGAAATTATTTTTTATATTTTTCAAAAACTAAAATTATAACAATTTAAAAAGAAAAAATTTTTTGAAAAACATTTGACAAAACATATAAAATCAATTTCTTCAAATGTTTTTCAAAAAAATTTTTCTTTTCAAGAAGAAGTTTTCGACAGGAAAGCGAAATATCGAGAAAAAAATAAATAGTTATAATTTAAAGGACCGTTTAAAAGATTAAGATTAATATTTAATAAAAATAAAAAAAGGCCGAATAAAACTGAAAATAATAATCCTAAAAAATATAAATTTAACCCTTAAGGGTTAAGTTCAGTCTAAATGCCATAATTAATTTTAAACTGAAAATATTATCAGAAATATAATAATTTATTTAAAAGCCTTAATTAATAATACATGTCTACAAACAAATCTTTGCTGTTAATTTCCCTTGAGAATGTTTAAATTTATTTGAATTTATATTGCGATCAGCTCCATAGTGCATGATGCGTTCCTTAAATATATTAATCCAAATAAAGCAGAACTTGTTATACGCATAAAAAGCAACAAAATAATATCATAGAAACTCATCATCATGGCCATTTAGATTAATAAGATTTTGTTTAATAGAAACACACAATTTTGTTAAGAATATTATACGAGTATCCATCTGTTGCTTATTTACTAGTTTGTACATTAAATGTCATTCTGAATTACTCGTTCAAATACAATAATCATAGTTACAAAATCAACATAAAAATTCGTTTTTATTTCGATTTCATTTTCTTGTATCGACATAAATTGCAGTTTTAATACAGTGCTGATTTTGGTCATATTTCCTCAGTTATTGATAATAATGATGAGAACACTACAAGCAGACAATGAGTTAAACCTCAGATGGTAGAAGGGGCTTTGGTATGTCAACGAGACAACAAATATAATTATAATATTTTTTTTCTTCATTCATCATCTGGGCATCATCTTGGAAAATATATTAATAACTTTTTATTATGCCACAAAAAATATTATTATTTTTCCTTATTTTTGGTCCTTTAAAGGTTAAATTTTCTTTGTCAAAACTACAAAGAAGAACAACATTAATTTAAGAAAAAAAAGGTAACTACCAAAAAATAGTTTTTTACTTTGGTTTTAACCAATTATTAGTTTATTACCATGTAAACAGTTATTGTGCAAAAGAAAAATAAAAATAAATAAATAAACGTAAAAAGAGACCATTAAAGCATTAAGAAGAACTTGTTGCCGCATTGATATGTGTGGATGCTTCTTAAAAGTCTAACAAAAGTATTTTTCTTAAAGAAATCTAGCGCAAGGTTGACGGTGTTAAGACACACATGCAACCATAACCACCAGCTTTTTATGCAACATACATTTTAGACTGTTTGCAAATAATAATAATAAAAAAAAAAATAGAAACCCATACAAAAATTGTTGCAACATTTCTTTTGAATTGTGGCCACACTGGACTGGAGCTTGTGGAGATTAATTTTCTAACGTTTAGTTTTGAAATTCACAAATTTTGTAGTTAAAATTTATGTAATAACAATTTATTTGAAATTGATTTTATAACAACGAAAACTATTAATTGTATGAGAAAGAACGCAACCTTATCTCCTCCAAATATATTTGGTTGAGCTTAACTGATCAATGAAGGTTGACAAGGATTAGGCAAGTTAAAGCACAAAATAATTACAAGTAGCTGGTATAAAAAAATTTTAAGCATGACGCCATTAAGCAAATAGAGTATAATGATTGTGCTTGACTTATATCTCCTAAAAGTGTGAAATTATATTGTGAAATGGTATGTTCATGAAAAGAAAATAATATAATAGCATATTAACATATTATGATTAAAACATACAGTTTTTAAAATATAATATAAGAAAAATATTGAATTCAATCATAGAAATGTGTTTAAAGTTTAAGGTGTTTTTATAGAGCTGTAGATCTTTAAGTTGGCAACACTTTTTTCATTGACGGTTGTTTTGCCAGCTGTCAAATGATTTATGTTTACTTTGCTTTCAATTTGTGCAAATTAGGTTCAAAACAAAAATGCCGCTGGTCCCCATTTTCATAAGCCAATTTTGTTCAGCGATGAAGTCACTTGTTTGACTTATTTGAAGTGATGATAATTCTCAAGTGTGTGTTGAGACACCGTTACATCCACTGTTTGATGTGCTTCCCCCCGGGGGCACATTTATCGGCCTTTATAGAATACTTGACTATCAAGACCTGTGCTGCTGGGGATATAAGGGAGCAGCAGGGGTCAACTGGAAGCTCCACGTTATTTCCACGGAAATTAGTAGCCCGCAGAGTTTCCGCTATTTGTCTCTTTAGGCATTTAGCTGTTTCTCTGACTTCCCCCCGGGGGCACATGATGGTCTTTTTGGAACCTACTATTCCATTTAGATTTGTGACTTTCGGGGTAAAAGGGAGCCCAGGCCCCTCAAAGACTAGTAGGAGTCATCTGGACAATCCACATATTTCCACGGGAAATCAGTTGCCCCAGAGTACAATATTTGCTCTCTTTAGACAAAAAATGTGCTCTGACTGGTTATTGAGGTTGGCCCCTATATGGGAGTATCGTGGTGGTTGTGGTTTCGGACCCTCGTGAGAGTTTGTGGGTCGGACCATTCAAATTAACACAATGAATGGTTCAGGTCCAGTGAGTATGAATGCTGGCATGTTCTTGATAAATAAGAGCTTCATGCGTTCTGGACCAGGAGTTGGAAAGTCTCCAACTCCTCAGCAAGGAGTGAGGGCACGGCCTACTCCGGACTTTCTAAATTGCTACTAGAAGTGACTGGAGGATATACGTATCTGAAGGCCTTCTAGGGCGTAGTTGGTGTCCAATCAACTAAGTGGTTTAACTACCATCTGATTATGACTATATAGTCGGTGCAGATGTAAAACAAATCACACATTGTTTCTCTGACTGATTATTGAGGTTGGCCCCTTCGGGAGTATCGTGGTGGTTGTGGTTTTGCGGCCCCATACAGGTATTGTTTTATGGTAGCCAGGATCATCTTGCCTTTAATAACACCCACTGGTGAATGATCCAGATCCAGTGAGCATGCTAGTCATGTGTTCTGGACAGGAGTTGGATAGAGTCCAGCTCTTCAGCAAGGAGTAGTGGCTTGCAGCCCTGCTTTGGAACCGCTGAAATTGCAACTAGGAAGGACCTGTTGCTAGAATTGGTCTTCGGCCTCCTAGGCGTTAGTGGCGCTGCTTTTCACTCACAGTGGTTTGACCACCATCTGATTAAGGCCCACGGCCAGGTGCAGATGTAAATCTTATCACGAAATGTTTGATGTGCTTTAAGGACTGGTGCAATCATTGGTCTGTATTTCATTAAAAACAATGTTTGTCAGAATATTACACTCAATGGTGACCGCTATAAAGCCATGATTAGTGATTTTTCGTTTATTAATTAAACAACCATGATATGCAGGACGACGCAATATGTCACACAACACGTGCCGCAATTGATTTACTGAAGAAAAGTTATGGTAACCGCATACTTTCACGAATCCGTCCAGTGAGTTGGCCTCGAAAATTGTGCGACTTAACGCCGTTAGACTGTTGGAGCCTCTAGTCTACACCGATAAGCTCGAAATGAAGGGCCAGTAGGGCTTTTCGCTATTGCCCATACACGGCAATAAATGTTGAAAAATGTCATTGAAAATAAGACCTCCAGATTAGAATACGTTGAAGCCAGCCGTGGCAGTCATAAGCAGGAAGCCATATTTAAATTATAATGCCAAAAGATTATCTTTCGAATAAAGTAAATTTCATGACAATTTAATAATAAATTTTCTTACAACCATAATGTGCTCCAAAATTATCATTAAATAGTTATATCTAACCATGGTATGATCAAAATATTTTAACAGGTTTGTATGCAGCTTTTCGCTATACGTATACAACGCATATGCATGCATATGTGAAACGAACTACGAATTTTTTCTTGATTGTTGTGTAAATGGTTTGTCGGTGTGTTTCTAATTTAACGTAAATAAATTGCGAATATTTTGGTGCCTTGTGACCGTTTTTATAGTTTTTAAAGTTTCAAAAACTTTCGAATTAAAGAAAAAATATGAAAAATTTACAATTTTTAATTTTTCTTAAACCTTCAAATCGGTTAAGACTTCAAAAGAGGTAATGATTTTCAATCTGTCTGAAATATTTTATATTCGTGCCCACAGAACCCAGTCACTTCTGAATGTTTTTCTTTGAGTTGAAGGGCGATACTTATAACTTGGACTTATTGTCGCCACAAGAGCATAATGATAAATTAATTAACATGATTTTTACATGTCTATTAAATTTTTAAGTACAATTTTAGCAAATTTAGTACTATTGTAATTCTCATAACAGAAGGTAATAAAAAATATTTTTTTTTTGTCATAAATTATTTATTGTATCTTCATATATATGAATTATCAACAATTTTTCAAATCTTAAATCTAAATGTATAGTCATTAGGCCCGACCAGTGTCAGACATAATCCTAGTGACAGCAAAAATTTAATATTAACAAATTCTCACAATCAAAAATATGTAAATAAAAAAAAAAAAATAAAAACTATTTTCAAGAGATTCCATTTCCATTAGGAGGGTTATTGACCAATGTCCCTGTGTCTCTCCTTTTTAATCGGATATGACCTCTAAAAATCAAAATGTTCCGCGCAAGGGGATTCGGGTGGCACTCGAGCTTAGTTAAATATTTGCCTGTGTATTGAGCAATTTCAACAGTCACGAGTGAAATATCCAAATCGCGATGTATAATTAAATTTCGCATGCACCGTGGAGCTAATGTAATTAATCGTAGTATTTTGTTCTGTCGGCGTTGAATTTTTTCCACATTTGAAGCTGAAGCAGTGCCCCATAGTTGAATTCCATAGCACCATATTGGTTTCGGAATCGACTTATACAATAGAAGTATACAGTCCAGACTAATAAAAAATATAAACTTAAACATTAAAGGGTGTTCACATAGCCGACAATACTTAACATTTAAACAGAATTAAAATTGAAGGATGACCCCCATAAGTGAATAAATTTGACTTATATGTCAAATTTGACTTATCATTTGAACGGTTCAAATTTAATTGTATTGTTAAATTGTTTAAAAGTTTAAATTGCAAACTAAAGAGTTGTTTAATTTGATTAGACTTAGACTGTGTATTAATATTTTAACAAATTTAATCCCTAAGCTATCTGCCATCACTGAGTTGTTTTTAATGGAATCTTTTAAATTTTATTTATTTGGGGTCTATTGAAGTTTTAATAAATTAAAGGTCTGAAAAGTATGCAAGTCTGCTATCATTTAATCACTTTAGCAGCTGAAAGCAATTGTGAGATATTTTATGTAATAATAAAATATCTAGTAGTGTGAACACTGTATAAGACAATGTTCTTCTTATTTATTTTGGAGCTATTTAAACAGCAATAAAAAACCTAATGTTTAAGAGTAGACAAAAGATATATTGTGATAATTTATGCTTAAACAATGTCAATATTATTTTGCCACTTTGTTTGCCCTCCAAATATAGAACAAGTGGCAAGTAGTCGTTTGAAGGAAGTACAATCACAAATACATCTACTGGCATTTAGTTACCACTGCCAATAGGCACTCAAACTGAGAACTAGGTGACGAATAAAGTTGCGGAGTTTATAGAATAAAGTGGAAATATTTAAATATAGAAGGTAATCTAAAAAGAGTTGTGAATTTAAGTTTAACATTGATTACAAAATATCTTTAAAATTTTAAAGAATTAATCGGTCAAGTTTGTTTGTTTTTATAAAACGAGTTTATTTATTTCTTGATATTATGCTTCGCTGGCCCGGTAGCGTGTTTATAAGCGACAAATCTGGTATTGGTGATCGAATTTTATTTTGTGTTTTTATATCAGCTATTGCTCAACAAGGCGAACAATAATAAGGATATTCTCTTTAACGTTTTTCAATTGTTGTGTTTTTTATTTTAGAATTGAAAAATTCAACAAATTAAACTCAAATTTTAACAAATCTATGATCACAAAAAAATTAAATTTTATTACAAATTTTTATTTTATAAAAATCGAAATTTTACAAGCCTACACGTCACTATTTTGATCAAATTCAGGTAAATCCATTTTAGCTCATGTTTGATTTGACAAATAATTAGTTTGATCCTTCCGCTTAACGAATATGGTTGTGTATACACGCTTGAACAATGCTGGGAAATATTGCGACATTACTTTGAAAATCATAGTAATGTTGCAGATTGTGGGCGAAAATTGCGTACGGATATTGGAAGAAGAGAAGCACCGTCAGCTCCTACGTTCGTTATATTGTGAAAAAAGTGAAAGAAACCGGCATCCTCATCGATAAACCAAAGAATATTGCTGCTGTGGCAGAAAGTGTGTGTGTGAAGCGTCATCTATATCAATTCACCGTCGTTCTCAACAATTGAACATTTTAGAGACATTATTGAGACGAATTTTGCATAAAGACCTTCGTATGACGCCATACAAAGTCCAGTTGGTTCAGGAGTTGAAGCCAAGTGATCATCCAATGCATTTTTGCTTCGCTAAGTGGGCCTGCGATCGACTTACAGAAGATGCCGATTTTGCAAAAAAAAAAAATCATTTTTTCAGATGAAGCTCATTTTGATTTTGGCGGGTATGTAAACAAGTAAAATTGTCGCATTTGGGGCACAGAAAACCAGCACGCATACATTGAAAAGCCGACGCACCCAAAACGAGTCACTGTTTGGTGCGGAGGCATAATTAGCCTATAAGCAAGGAGTGGCCGTTACAGTTACTGGCAATCGTTATCGGGCCGTGTTGTACGAAATTTTGTTCACAAAAATTAAAGAGGAGAATATTGGCAACATTTGGTTTCAACAGGATGGCGCTACGTGCCACACAGCCGAAGCTACACTCGATGTTTTGCGCCCTATTTTTGAAGATAGAATTATCAGCCACAGAGCTGATGTCGTTTGGCCACCTCGGAGCTGTGATTTGACACCGTTGGACTATTATTTGTGGAGTGCCGTCAAGGATAAGTGTTATGCCGACAAGCCAGAGACAATTGATGCTTTAAAGTACAATATTCGTGAAGCCATTGGTAAAATACAGCTGCACACAATCGATAATGTGCTTTAAAATTGGACCGATCAAGTAGGCTACTGCATGGCCAGTCGAGGCAGCCATTTGAATGAAATTATTTTCCATTATTAACCGGAAGGATTGTACTTTCAAAAAAAAAAAAATTTGAGGAAATATTCGGTAGTTTTTTATAGCATTTAAAACAAAAAAAAAATTATTTGGCGGACCCTTTATCTGAAAATCATATTTAACTCTCAGCTCATCCAGGGTTAGACAATAATAAGTATTTGGAATTCTTTCCAATGAAACCACAATCACTTATAATATTACAGTCTAAAATGTTGATACGTATTTTAGAGTTCCTCAACTAAATTACCACTTGTATATCGGATTCTGTTTAAATTAATGGCATTGAGCGCATTTAAATGCCCTCATTCTAAAACCCATATGACCTAGTAGATTTCATTTCAAACTTAGACAAGATTTTATTCCAATGTATTACTTTAGTTTACGGCTTTCAATTTTATCTGTGTCAACTTCTTAATTTTTACAAGTTTATTACCCATCAAGATACAGAGCGAGATATTATTGAACTCCGTAAGCCGGATTATTAGTTTTGTATTACGAGGGCTGCGATTTATATTTGTGGCCTAAGGATGAAAGCACAAAAATTTGAGCAAATATTCAGTAGTTTTGTTTATAGAATTTAAAACAAAAAAAAAATCGGCGGGCCCTTTATTTAGAAGCGTACATTAACTTACATTACATTAACGTATTAACGTACATTAAATAAGTAAAATGGATTCCCTCAAAAATTTGTGCTACGAGTATATAAAAAAATATGGTTAAAGTGAAAATAGTCAAATATGAAACGGTTTATCGAAAGGAAAAGACATGCCTTTTGATTTTTTACACGAACATCGGAGGTAAAAAATAATGCAGGATAGCACTGGCGGCATTTGTTTCACTGCAATTGCTAGAGTAAGTGTATTGACGATTCAATAAAGAATTTAGGATAAAAGGTTTCCAGTGGCAGTCAATTTTAAAAATAAGAGGATTTTTTAGCGCTTTTACATATTGAGAGAAAATTATCGATTTCCTACTTACATGCCGACATACATTTTATGAGCATCTTCAAAGACATCTTTTTCAAATACCCTATTTTCATATTCAAATTTCACATATGTTTGTCACACCAAAGAACCTACTTCCAGACTTCATTGTTTTTACTCAAATATCTGTGACATTTTATTATTTGTATTCATGAATGAGATTACGAAATCAATATTTTGAGCATAATAGTATCTAAAATTTTCTCAACATTTGTTGGTCAAACTGAATGACTAAGAGTGTCGTTAGTGTCTTAACAAATGTTAACATGATTTTTGTATTTTCGAATGCATTACACATCTACGTTATTTTGTTTTTTGTTTTTTTGTTTTTTGTTTTTAATATTTATCTTCCAAAGTAAATATGAAATTGCACAAGGTTTCCTTTGAATTTTTATAGGGCTTTTTGTACAATATTTGTTTTTTCTTTTTGTTGTTGCTTTTTTTCTGATAGAATCGTGTTCAATTAAATTTTGTTAACAAATATTTAAAGGCATCCTAATGGATCACGATTATATCGATGTCATAGTGTATGTAAATTATTAATATTTAAATAATTCATATTCATATGTTACAAATTCATATTAAGAGATATTCTTATTATTCTTATTTCTTTTTATTCTTCTCTATAATGATAAACATATAGCAAAAATGGTTTTAAATAAATAATGCGCTTAATTATTTTATAGTTCAAATACGAGATACTATGAGAACAAAGATTAAAGATTTGGGAAACTGCAAATCAAAGATTTAAGGGATATGCAAATGTTATGACAATGTGTAAAAGTTATGTGAAAATATGTATATTCAAATAATTTTATAGTTACAAGACATTTAGACTATGACGCCAATATCAGCGTACCTGTTCATCGTGTATGTTGAATTTTGGACAACGGATTGGTATAACATTACTTTAAAATGCAATATTAACATATGCCTTTAGCAGGTAATGGGAGTAGCTATTTAACGATGCTATTTTTGTGCGAACAAAATTAATCCTTTCTTTTCGATAATAAATCAACACCTCCGGAAAAGCTTTTTTACTTTTTTCTAACGACATTTGTTCATTTACTGAAAATTGTAGTGTAACTAATCAGCTAAAGTAGTCATGACATAAGTAGGAGTATTTAATGTTCGAGAATATTCAGGTGGGAAAACGGACAAACAACACTCTTAGTCCATTGCATTAATTGGTTCACATTACATTTCTCACATGCAGTTGTGGCCCTGAAATAACACCCCAGCAAAATAATATAGTGCCCCTGTAGGCGAGTAGGTAGTGTACTAGCTTGTAAATATTAGGGGTTGTGGGTTCGATTCCCAACGAAGACCTTGGTTTTTTTTCACTACAAAAATAAAAATTGACTGTCGGTGGGGCTGCTCAGCGATGAAGGCATAGTTACTGGTCGCTGTGCCGCCTTTATAATACGACAGTTAATTTCCGACTATCCTTCTACTTTCACCACCTGTTTCATCTATTCTCTATTCCTTTCCTAAGGAATGTAGCACGGTACTTGATTAAATAGGCATTGTTGCCTGAAGTGTTACTTCTCTTAAAAAAAAAACAAATAAAAAAAAATATATCTTTAATAAATATCTTTTTTCTTTTTAAGATCTTTTTTTATATATTTTTTTTTCACGATATTTCGCTTTCCTTTGGAAAGCTTCTTCAGGAAAAAATTTTTATATTTTTGAAAACAAAAAATTATTAATAATAATAATAAATATATAAAATATATAAAAAAGATCTTAAAAAGAAAAAAGATATTTATTAAAGATAAATAAAAAAGATCGGTTAAAAAAATAATAAAAAAAAATATATAATTCTACTGTACGTGAGTTGTGACTGAACTCCTCCTAAACGGCTAGACCGATTTGCATAAATTTTTTTGTAGGCGTTATGGTGGTGCCCCGGGTGTTTTAGATTTAGAATTCGATCTAATTGGACAAAGGGGCGTGGTACCTCCCCTATAAACCACAAATTAAAAATCTATTATTTCGGCTCCTGATAACGGTATTTGCACAAAATTTGATACGTCGGTTTGGTGCGCATTTTTTAAGTGCTGCTGCAAATATGGGCGGGATGGTACAAATGGGCGTGGTACCTCCCATACAAATTACAAATTAAGAATCCAATAAATCTGCTCCTGCTAATGGTATTTAAACAGAATTTGGTATTTTGATTGAGTGAACATATTTTAAGTTCTGCTGCTGGATTTGATAAAGACGCGTGGTACCTCCCATACAAATCTTCTTTATGTATATAATTCTACTGTACGTGTGTATGTCAGTGAATAAATTTTTTTTGTATGCGTTTGGGTGCCACCTTGCATGGTATACATTCACAAACCAGCCCGGCAGATGGCGCTGAAGTCGGTATTCAGGTTATTCAACTACACTGCAGCTACACGACTGGATCGACTAGAATGAATTTTTGCATATTCATTAATTTAATGCATTTAATTTTTTTGTGCGCCGTGTTTTAATATTATACGGCATCGCATTTTCGTAAATATTGAGCGTTGTTTACTTCAAAAATACATACACGTCATAAATTCGTCGGCAGCCGCTAACTGCCTCCATTGTGCCTTAGCGGATGACGGTAAAACAGTCGCGGTGGGCATCGAGCTTATTTCTTTGCGTTCCTTCTTTTGCGAAATTCGTTCTCAATGGTTCAGCTAGTTTTAAATAAATTTATTACGCTAACAATAATATGAATTCGATATTATTTTTATATGGCTTCGCTAGATTTAAGGCTTTATAAGCAATTTATTAAGCTAATGTATTAGGTTGAGTATAGAAATAAGATAGTATATAAGAAAAAATTAAATAAACACCACTTAGTAGCTCTAACCGCGGAGCACTAAACCAAATAAGAGTAAATTTCTTAAATCACTTTAGAAATATGTTACATAAAAAAGTATCTCATTGTACTTGGAACGAGTTTACCTATTTACTTCAATTTAATTTTATTGTTCATGTTTCCATCACTTTTAATTTGTCTATGCCATACATGTTAGTTTGATGGGACTTTATATCTAAGTCTTATAGGTTTTAGAAAAAGAAATTTCATCTGTGTATAGTCTGTATATATATATTATTACGTTTATACCTTTTATAAACGTTTTTTTGCAAAATAAATAACATCAGTTTTTAGAGTTTTTAAATTAATTACAATTTAACTACACAAAGTTGACACTACAGAACAATTTGCTTAAGATGCAAGTCTTTACTTCATGAGGTTTATTTTTCAATTAACTTACTATTCATTCAGACGCTGCCTTTTATAATTGTCCATTAAAAGTCTAGAAAAATGAATAATCTTTATATATCATTTGTGTCACATTTTGTTGTTGTATGTTGTTCATTCAATGTATAGGCGCCTGTATTTGTATTTTTGTTTTCGTACTGATAAAGTTTCTTCCTGGAATTTATTTTAAGATAGTTGTTGTTGTCGTGCGTGCATAAGTTTTCTTAGCAGACTATGCATTTAGAAAAAAATATACTTTATTGTTGTTTTGCGTGTATAACAAGTTTGTAACCACGCAGTTAGTAAACAACATACCCAGTAGTTTACTTATTTTGCTTAATTATTTTCCTTTAAAACTTAAAAAAAAGCTTTTTCCCAGCAATTGAAAATCTATAAAAATCTAAAAAAAAATTTTGGCTTCCAAGCATAAAACAAATTTTTTGTCCATTCTCAAAATATATCAGAAGTTAAGAAAATCTTTAATATTTAAAATCTGTCGACTTATATAAATCAATAGAGTTTTTATTTTTTGTTTATATAATAAAAAATTAAACCTAAAGTGTAAATAATAAAATTATACCTTTTCAAAAAGTTTTAAGAATTCCTAAAAATATTAAACATAATGGCCGTAAATTTATAAAAGAATTAAAATTAGTAAAGGATTTGAAATATATTAAAGTGTTTAACTTCTGAATTAACTCTTTAGCCTCTAATTCTAGCACTAAGAAAAACTAAAACACATTTTTTCATTTTTATAAAGGTGGAATATGGGAATATGCTATGTCTGATTTTGAAACTGGAGAAATTGGGGTAATTTATATATAAAAATCACGTGTAACTGTTTCCATACATGTTATCCTCCGCATCCTCTGGAATAAGGTCTTTGATTTTAATAGTAATATCTGTTGCATTTAGGATGAAGCCTAGTGGCGAATAAAGGTTATCAAGGGAATAACCCTTCACTAATTCCTAAAAAGACTTTAGAGGTGAATTCAGAAATCATCAGGCACAATTATCTTGTATAGCAGCTAACTTTTCCGCTCTTGGTTCTTAGATTGCGGTGAGCTCCTCATATTCAATATCACATATTCAATTCTTGTGATTTTTTTTTAAATTCAGTTTACTATTATTATGATCCGCTCTAGGAAAATATAATATTTGACAGCACCAATATGTCAGGGGTGTAATTTGAAATTTATAAATATTTGCCAACTTTCTAAATTTACAGCGTAATTAAAATTTAACCTGCTTTATTGTACAGAAAATTCTGTTCTTCTTTGGCGGTCATATATAGCGTCAGCCATTTCAATCATCAGTTTTCTCTCCTGCTAAAGATTAAAATGGATTTGTTCTTCTCTTTAATGACTCTGAATGTAAACTTCCTAAAACCTTCTTCAATGTAAAGGGGAACTATATTTTTAATAAATCGCCCATAAGAATATTACCAACTCTGTCCAAATTGTTCGAAAAACTACTGATGGTGAAGTTGACATCGATTATGAATGAAAATAATTGCATCCCAAACCACCAATTTGGATTTAGGAGACAACCTAGTACCATCGAACAAACTCACAGACTTGTACAAGTCATAAGAAAGGCATTTGGGGATAAAAAATACTGTTCGGCATTTTTTATCGACGTATCACAAGCCTTCAAAAAGAAATGGCATCAAGGCCTTTTGCTTAAAATAAAACAAAACTTCACAATCAACTGCAGAAATATGTTATGGGTCGCCAGTTTATAATAAAACATGGAGCTTATACAGAGCGTGATTTGATTTACATCTGCACCGTCAGTGAGCCATAATCAGATGGTGGTCAAACCACTATGTATGGTATGCAGCGCCATCATCGCCCTAGAAGGCCTTTGGATACGTATATCCTTCGGTCACTTCTAGTTGCAATTTCAAAAGCTCGAAGTAGGTCGCAGCCTTCACTCCTTGCTAAAGAGTTGGAGACTTTCCAACTCCTGGTCCAGAACGTATGAAGCTTAATATAATTAAGGACACGACGGCATTCATACTGACTGAACCTGAACCATTCATAGTGTTCATTATGAATGATCCGACCCACAAATTATCACGAGGGTCTCGAAACACACAGCCACCACGATACTTCCATATAGGGGCCAACCTCAATAATCAGCCAAAGAACAGCTAAATGCCTAAAGAGACAAATAGCGGAACTCTGCGGGCCACTGATTCCCGTGGAAATATAGTGTATTGTCCAGTTGACTCCTACTAGCCTTTAAGGGACCTGGGCTCCCTTTTACCCCGCAAGACACAAGTCTAGATGGAATAGTAGGTTCCAAAAAAACTATCACGTGCCCCCGGGGGGAATGGAACTTATACAGGTTACCCCCAACCAATTATAGCTGGAGTACCCCAAGGTAGTATTTTGGGCCCAATACTGTATTTAATATATACAGCAGACTTGCCAACAAATAGTGAAATACACACATCAACGTTTGCAGATGACACCGCCTTTCTTAGCACCCATAGTTATCCAAGATATGCTTCGCGTCAACTTCAGGATCACATAACACAACAGGAAGAATGGACTAAAAAATGGGGAGTAAACGGTAATGAACAGAAATGTGTACATATAACATTTATCTTGTGCAGTGAATCGTGCCCCCATATCCGTATCAACAACCAAGTGGTACCCCAACATGTCTACGCTAAATACTTAGATATTCACTTAGGCCGGCGACTAACTTGGAAACATCACATTGAGGCAAATTTTAACTCAGATGAAACTAAAAACAATAGCAATTCACTGGCTTATTGGCAGAAACTCCGTTCTCAGCCTTAATTGCAAACTTTTAATATACAACACAATTTCGAAACCAATATGGTGTTACGGGATTCACCTATGAGGCACTACTTCCGCCCCCAATATTGAGAAAATTCAACGTCAGCAAAATAAAATACTTCAAATGATAACTGCCGCTCCTCGGTACATTAAGAACTCCAACATTCACCAGGATCTTCAAGTCCCGACGGTTAAAACCGAGATTATAAAGCATATCACTAGATATTTAAATAAGTTGGAAAGACATCCGAATCCGCTTGCTCGAAGTATACTACAACATCGTGGACACACTCGATTGAAGAGGAAGAACACTATTGCCCTTGGACGAGATCATTGACAACTACTAATACATATATATGGACACACATTTATACCATCTGGCAGCACCACAATTTAGTACTGGCAAGAAAATGAAAAGGGAAATTTATTCCGTAAGAAAAGAAAAATGGCAGAATAAGTTTCAATTTTTAGTTCAGTTAGTTTTCGAATTCTTTCTGTTAAGAAGGTTCGTTGAGATCCCGGGTCAATGAGAGCTCTGACAGTGAAAAGTTGACATCTGTGTTGTATTTCCATCAAGGCAGTTCGTAGTAGAATGTTGTCACTACTTATGGAGCAATTTTCTTGGACTTTCCTTGATGAGCTTGGGATTTCATCTTGAAATTTATCATTATGATATAGGGTGGTATTAGAGATAGTTCCTGTGAAATTTTTATCAGAATTTTCTTTCTGCTGAGAATCTACTGTTCTCTGGGCAGTATTCGGGAATTTTTGCCTTACATGGAGTAAAGTATGATGTGTCTTTTTGCAATAGAGGCAAGTGTGTTTACTGCCGCAATTTGCTTTAAGGTGGCTTGCAGCTAAGCAATTATTGCAGCATTTGTTTTTGTATACGAAGTCTACTTTTTGTTGTATAGTAAGACTTCGAAACTTGGGACATGTTCTGAGAGAATGATTCTTATTACAAAGCTTACAGTTGCTTTCATAGAGATTTTCCTGAGATACGTATGTTTGCACTTTGGGTTTTTGTACAGAGTTGAAACTGAAATT
The DNA here is from genome assembly GCA_030448955.1 of Trichopoda pennipes. Taxonomy (NCBI): domain Eukaryota; kingdom Metazoa; phylum Arthropoda; class Insecta; order Diptera; family Tachinidae; genus Trichopoda; species Trichopoda pennipes. The sequence goes on along the minus strand of JASKUP010000012.1, from coordinate 6,179,525 downwards.
TGAAATCTTGTTTATTATTTTTTGTCTGGCAATGGCTGGTCTTTTACTTTACTATTTAGATATTTAAGAATTAATTACTTATTGTTAGTTCATATTATGAAGATACAAAAAATAACATGTCAACTTAGAATAGTTTTGCTAGACAAAATGTCGAAGAGCAAGAGCAAAGGAAGTTGCTATTATCTTAAAATTATTAATTATTTTTTATGAATTAACATAAAGTGCTTATGAACATTTTCATTTTTTTAAGTGTATATAACATCATTTAATTTGTCGCCATAAATATTTCCAAAAATTATTACAGCAATTTTCCATAAAAAAACGCCCTGATTGCAGGAAGTAAAGAAAGAAAAAAAATAATAATAAATATTTCATTAATGCCCACACAGGATGAATTATATTAAATTTACACTCAATTTTTTACACAAGCCATAAATTTGTATTAAATTCATACATTTACTGCAAATATTTATTGTAAAGAATTGAGAAATGAAATGGGATGGGAAGAGTACAGAGCAAGTAAAATGGTACATTGAAGAAATTTAATACGAACAACTTTGGTGGTGGTAATTGATTGTTGCAGTTGAAATAATTAAATATTTTTAAACAAATCACTTTAAAAACTTGGCCTCTAGAAGCTGTGTGATTATTTTAAATTGAATTCAGATATAAGATGAATTTGAAACACCGTATAAAAGAAAATAGTATTAAAGTTATTCAATAAACCTTCCCAATTTTTCACGATTTTTTTGTGATTTATTGTCGGTATTGCCCTAATAGCCATAGCCGCCGTAAAATCATAATTCACAAAAGTCATTTCACAGAGTAAATTTGACACAATGGCTTCACAGAGTAAAACCTATCTGAGAAGTAAAATCTTAATAATGCTGATTGGATTCGACTGTCTTTGGAATTAGCATGTGCCTTAAAACAAGAGAGTCTTCTCTTCCAGTTTTTATAAGCACTTCACGTCAAAAAAGTTCTGCTCTTAAATTGCAAATTTGTTACTTTGATATCAGAATTTATGGGATTTTTTTGCTTTGGCTGGTTGGCTTACTACGCCACCAGCTTTTCGCGAGCTATCAATTATGGTCCAACGATTACTTTTTGAGAAATGCTACTTCACCTGCCGGATAATGTAGTCAATACAAGTATGGATTCAGGATAATATAATCAGGCTCACATACGACCCTTTTCCCCCTTCTTGTAGTTCATATAGATTATATGTGCTGCAAATGCTATGCATTCAAAGATTATATGGAAAAAAGTTCCCCGCTAGGAAAGCTTCTAGCCAATAGACTGCCGTACCTTTTTTGCTATTAATATATAGTTATATTAATATAATATAATATAATATAATATAATATAATATAATATAATATAATATAATATAATATAATATAATATATTATAATATAATATAATATAATATAATATAATATAATATAATATAATATAATATAATATAATATAATATAATATAATATAATATAATATAATATAATATAATATAATATAATATAATATAATATAATATAATATAATATAATATAATATAATATAATATAATATAATATAATATAATATAATATAATATAATATAATATAATATAATATAATATAATATAATATAATATAATATAATATAATATAATATAATATATTAGTTATATTAATATAACTAATACGAAAGATTGTAATTTTGGCACTGCCACTTATAAGGAAAAAATATCGTGAAAAGGCTGTTGAAATTCTCAAATTCGATGGCAGCCAATAAAGAATCCAGCCATATATAAACTAGTCATGCTGCTAGCAGATATGACTATTCAATAGTCCTTTGTGGTTAAATGAAGTAAAGCATACAGAGCGTCAGAAGGACGGGTATGCAAAAAACTTATTAAACTAGTATAAGCAGATTTTTGAACTGTGTAGAGTTGGCCTGTAATCAGTGCTAGATAAAAGAATAACAAAAAAATGAAAGAAAAAAACGAGAGTAATTAAATTCGCTTTCTTATTAATGTGTCCTGTTTTAACAGTGAAAACAAGGTACAAGCCAGCAAGCAACTAATCGTTATTTTAAAACTTTCCGTAGCAGGATGATTCAAAATATATTGTTATGGATGTGTCTTGCTTAAGTTTTAAAAGAAAATAATTAAGCAATAAAGTAAACTACGGGTTATTTTGTTTACTAACTGCGTGTCTGGCTAAAAAAACTTATGCACAACAACAAAATGTCTAGTTACAAACTGCGTAGAAATTTTATACACGCACAAAATAACAATTTGATATGCTGTTTACTAGCTGCGTGGTTTTGTGAGAAAACTAATCTGCATAAGACAACAACAAATATTTTAAAATAAATCCCAAGAAGAAACTTTATTAGCATAAAAACAAAAATAAAAATACACACAGACATACAGGTGCCTTTGCATTGAATGCAACAACAAAATGCGATACAAAGGGAGTAGAAGATTCCTAATTTTTCTAGACTTCTGTTGGACAAATATAAAAGGGCAGCATCTGAGCGGATAGTTAGTCAGTGTAAAAATAAACCTCGTGAAGTAAAGACGTGCATCTTAAGTAAATTGTTCTGTGGTGTCAATTTTGTGTATAGTTAAAGTCAATAAACTTGTAATTTTAATTTAAACTCTAAATCTGGTGTTATTTATTTTGCAATAAAGAACTCACAACAAAACGTTTATAAAAGGTATAAACGTAAAAATATTTTTCGATCTGTCCCTATTATTTACTGTGATTTTGTATAACTAGCTTCAATAAATAATCATTACTTTAAAGAAAAAAGGTGTCATCAAACTATCTACAATTCGATGTGGTCTTTGATTTTTCGTGCAACTTTTCAAATCACCAACACAAGTCTAATGAGAACTTGTTTTTTCTTAATAATTTAATAGAAAGAAAATATTATAAAACTTTGTAAAAAAATCATCAAGATGATGTGCACTTACTACTTCTAAAGCGATTGATTAGCATGATGGTGACCCGAAGGCTAAGGAAATGAATGCTCTGTAAAAAAATTTCAATCCAAAAACGATTATATCAAATATTGCATTACTATCATTACTACCCATAATTCAGGGCTAACGCCAACTTTTATTTTGAATTTTAATATGGTTTATGTGATATTGGTAAATACTTCTCAGCTTAAATTATTTTATTAGTTATTTTTTAGTTTTAATTATTTTAAACAGAATTTTTATGTATATTTATATATATTTTAAATAAAAGAATTATTTTTATAGTTTTTTTAAACGATCTTTTTTTTATTTATCTTTAATAAATATCTTTTTTTCTTTTTAACGATCTTTTTTATATATTTTTTTTCTTTTCGATTTTTCGCTTTCCTTTGGAAAGCTTCTTCAGGAAAAAATTTTTATTTTTGACAACAAAAAATTATTAACATAATAATAAAAATAAAATTTTTTTCCTGAAAAAGCTTTCCAAAGGAAAGCGAAATATCGAAAAGAAAAAAAGGTTATAAAAAAGATCGTTAAAAAGAAAAAAAGATATTTATTAAAAGAATTATTTTTTAGTAGTTAATTATCACGCACTAGGTCATTATATAATAAAATACTAAAAAATATTAAAAAAGGTCAAATAACTATAATTATTATATAAAAGAATTATTGCGATTGATTATTATGATGAATTCTGATCGTGATAAAGAATTCATTTTGCTTTCCAGTCATTTTCCATATATTAATTTCCAAAAAAATATGTTCTATTTTATAGTTAATTAAAATAGTGATTTTTTTAATTTATAAATAAAAGCACATTTCGCCTAGAGTTATCTTTTTAATCAGAAATATTTTGATAATTATTCTTTAACGTAGCGCACCAATAAAATATGTTTAATTTCCGTCTTAAACAACTCATGCGTTACAAGTCTGTCTAACAACATTCAAGCCATGAAGCATGAGTGAGAAATATGTATTTGTAGTGATGTGATGCGATATTTTGTTGTAAATCGCTTGTTTGTGTGCTAAATGATTATAAGTATGTGCAACATGTGCAACTGTAAACGTGTACAAAGAAGCCGCCTTAATTCAACGTAAAGACATAGAGAAGCTTACAAATCCTTATGCATATGCATATATGTGTCTGTGTAACAGAATGCCTTTACTGATAAGCCTTAGAAACGTCTAAAATATTTAAAGAAAAAAAAATAATAAAATAAAAAAATTGTTAAAAAAAATGTTGTAAATTGTAAATATTAAAGAAATCTTTTAAAATTATACATGCAAGTGCATGCACACGACATCGCACTAGACATCAATTGGATTTCAAAGGAAAATATATAAATTGCAAAAAAAAGTCCAACTGAGCTTTCAGCATGTGATGAGATGTAGAATAACAGGCGCCGTTTTGTATAACTTAAAAATTGGTACAAGTAAACGGTTTATTGAATAAAATTATACGTATGGGTGTCTCCACAAAGGGTTTAAATACGTTTTAGTTATTACAAAATATTATCGCTTAGTAAATTTACACCTGTTATTAGTTATTATTGATGATATAAACATTTTTTATTATTATTATTATTAACGTTTATGTTCGGTGCTTTTCCTCCATAATAAATGCCAAACTGGTTAGCAATGAGATCACACATGGCCACTTTGCGTTAATTCTTATTTCTGATCATTATTCATTATTTGGCTACAGAATCATATCAAATACCTTTAACTGAAGTCTGTAGGTAACTATACTTTGTGATTGGCGTTTTCTTCAAATATTTTCGTGTTGTTTAACATTAAAGCATGTGATCACAGAGCCAGACAAAACTATAGCATTATCAGCTGTTACCAGTATTTAAATCATCATGACACTTTTTCTAATCTATGACATACTAGGATAAACTGCTTAGGTGTATTATCGGCGATCTACTATTACAGTTTGTATTCTTAACAACTCTTATTATCTGCTTTAAGTTGGTAAACAAATCGATTTTGTTTTGCCCCTTGGGGCATCCAAAAGGAAATAGTGTAGTATGATTAAATAATGCTTAATACGGTAAATTACGGAAGCGCTCATTTTTTATGTACTTTAAGTTTTCCTTATACAAACTATTCTTTTTTAAGATAATTAATTCTAGAGCCGGCAGGCACAAAATTATATCATGGTAACAGTAAAACATCTATAGGATAGAAAAATAAGAGAAAAATGCGACGAAAAGATGCACTGTCTCCTATGTGCTAAAGGATCTCATCTAGACCTAGATAAATAGATCTAGATAGCTCATACTTTCTCCCAGCATGTTTCTTGGCTTTTGCTTTTAAGATTTCTTAAGCATGCAGTGATTTTCGAGGATGCCGTCGCACAGTGGACCATTTTACGAGAAGGCAGTCAAAAGTCCTCTTATTTATGGTCCCCAATTGTAAAATTTTAAAGTTCATTCGAAAGTAGATACTAGTGTATCTCGGGAGCCAAACAATTAAAACTTTATTTTAACTATATCACACTGAACAGGGTGATTCAAAACGAGCATTTTCAGTATTTTGCGAAAATGAGAAAATTCTTAGTAAATTTTTGATTTTTAAACGAGGCAAACTTTGTATAACAGCATAATTTATTTGATATTAGTATTTTATTTATTATTATTATTATTTATTAGTATAAATTGTTTTTGATTAAATTTGGAATTTTAGAAATTAAATTTTTTAGAGGTCCAAATTTTTTCTAAATTCTCTTACTTAATAAAGCATAACTTCTAAAAGTTGTTAGAGAATGTAAAAGCAGTAGCACTATCTCATATCCCTTAATGTCCCCTACATGCCCATACCTTATTGTATACCCGGAACGATCCGATCGTGAGCACCAGAACAATTTTTCTGACACCAGATCGACAATTTTTTGCCAAATAGAATTAGAAAATGGAATTAAATTTTTTATTTCTGTTTTGCTATTTTGTAAGCCGGGTTATATATTATATTTTATATTTTTTAAGTAGCCTTTACGGGAGACGTTGTTTAGATGAAAATGCTGATTTTTAGAAAGAAATCAAAAATTTTTAAAATTCAAATTCATGCACAGTTGGTCACAAAAATATTTTGCCTACTTAAAATAACGTAAATTAAATTGATTTGTACTGATTGCAAAATAGCTTTTTTTCAAATTGTTAAATTGCTTGAAGTATATTCTTAAATGTGATTATGATTTGGATTTTGGTCCGTTAGGCGAAACAGTAAGATAATGAAGAAAAAAAAACAAATTCAAGAAAAATATGTAGAAAAAGGCCTAATCATCGATCAGCCAAAGCTAGGGGAAGGGAACACATATGATGAAAACACTGCAAGAAGATTTTTTTCAGATCTAGAAACTGCAGCATCTATCTATGGAACTAATAAGGAGATTCAGTATTATTTTACAAAAAAGATAAATGCAAAAATTTTAGGGAGTATGCCATAAAAATAGCAATACTTTACAACAAAAAATATATACAAATACATATTGTATTGAATTATTTGGGAACAAATAATTCAATACAATATGTTACCAATAGGAGATCTATCTGAAGAAGTGCAAATAAAACGAAACAAAGACTATAGATTCTTTCGTGAGCATTGCACAATAAAAATACTCGATTGTTATTTTATTATGCACATCAGATCCCTATATATCCAATATCCGGCAAAAATGAAAAACTACTTCTATTGAACTAGACGTAGAAACTAAACTGCTTCTAGAGGGTGAAAACCAAGGCTTTTAGAATAAATATTTACTAAAGTTGTTTAATTAATAAACATTTTTCCATACACAAGTGTTATCTGTATGTATTTCATCCTTTTAAAATTTTTTGTACATTAATAAAGTATTAATCAATTTACAATAAGAGTTTACTTATGCGAGTAGTATTTATATTTATTTTGGACTTAAATACCTCCTTATCTAAAGTAAATTTGAACCAATGAATATATTTTTTTATGTTTTTGCTACTTAATCAGCTAATTTTTAACTCGAATTGTTTCAAAGAACCAACCTTTGGCCTTCGTACTAAAAATTTCACAAGGAGCCAAAGTTTGGCCCTATCTGACTAAATTTAAATTTTTAATAAGTACAAGTTCTAAACGTGAATCAAAATATAAGAGTTTATGTAAAACAAACTCTTTAATTTCCTTTCGTAGCAAAAATCAGCTAAAATTTAGAATGCATTTGTAAGCCTATCACAATTATTTTTCTAACTGGCCGATTTTAAATTTTTATACCTTAAACGAAAGCCTATGATCTCACCTAGTAAACAAAAAAAAAACACGTATCAAAATTATCATTCGTTCAAAAGTTATTTATTTTTGACCATCTTCTCGTAAAATGGTCCACTGTGCCTCAGGTATATTATTCTTACTTAGAGAAATAAGAACCGATAAATCATGATGTTATTAATTAATTTCCAGATTTCTAATAAGAACACAGATAATAATACCTTCTTAGGCAAGAAGCAGTTAATTGTCGAGGTCTGGCCACTTAAAGGGGGATGTAGGAATTAGTGTGTGGATCTGCTCAAATCTTCCTCAACAAAAAATTTTAATCTTATGAGATTATTTTGTTACGATAATATTCCGAAAATGACTGAATCTTTTCCAACTATGAAAGGCGAATGTAATCATATAATAAGACAGAACTTACTATGCACTGCATATCTGCAGGCACTCCAGGACAAACTGGTAAATATTCTTAGATATGGTTTTACTGAGGAAGAAAAACTAACTTCAACTCTGCTTGCAGTTGGACTTATACAAAACGGCGTGCTGAAAGCTCAGTTGAACTTTTTTTTGTAATTTATATATTTTCCTTTGAAATCCAATTGAAGTGTAGTGCGATGTCGTGGCTGTCTAAGAGCTTTGCTTTGCCCTTATCGACTGCTTTCTAGGAGATGTTGAAAAACTATTCTACGAGGTTTTTTGGTGATGCTTAACTTGTAAACACGTCTCCTTGTACTCATATTTTCGAATTACACCCCTACCACTTTCTATTACACGATTAACCAAGAGAAATATGACTGGGTGTAGTACGTAGTTGAAGCAATTTAAGTTGAATTAAAATAATTGCCGATTTCCAATCTAAAAGTATTTCCATGGAGCAGTCAGCCATAATGAAAATCGTATTTCAAACATTAACTCTGCATCCACCAATTTTATTTTTTTTACTTTTATATTATTCATTTTAATTATAAAACTATTTATAAAAACTAAAAAGAACTCGTAAGTTGCTACTAAATTTATAAGCTATAAGTCAAATGCGATATATTAAAGAAAAACTATTTTCTACCATCAACAATGTAAACGACCATATTTCTAATCATAATTATCAACCTCGTCCTCATCTTCAATAGCAAACATAACCTATGAAAATGTTGTACATTTTGTGTTCTGTGATGCTTGTAACACAAACAACAAACAAGCGAACAAACATTAAATTTACAGTGTAAAATTTGTGTAAAATAAACGTGTGGAGAATCTTTTTCACAGAATCACAAATAACACTCTGTACATGACAAACGAATAGACACACTTGGTGTCTATTAAATCAAAAATTACACATAAACGTAAATTATTTGCACGGATCGTGTTCAATGTATGTATTTACTTTTTCACACAAACACACACACACACACACATACAGGCACACAAAATAAAGAATAAACGAAGTTAATACTTACCACAAAATGCTACGAATAATATGTTTATACAATCTTGTGAGTGGAGTTAGTGCTTGTTTCGTTGATTCCTTTGAAGCTGTAAAAGTTTTCTTGTACCAGTTAGTTATTTAGTGGCAAATATAAACATTTATAGATGCGTTAAAACTAATATATTTAAAAAAAAAAAACATTTAAGGTGACCAGGCTTCTTAATTATATATAACATAAGATGTATCTTTTTAAAAGAACATGAAAGAATTAAAAATGCAAAAATGTTTTTAATGTGAACATAATGTGACCACTCAATGTCAAATATTTGACTCATTTCTGGGCAAATAAATATTTGAACTTACAAATTTTTTGTAAGAGAAAACAGAGGCAAATAACAGCTGCTAAAAGTGTGTTGTTACTTAAATAAAAAAAAAAACCCTCAATTGAACTGAAAATACTAAACCTAAAAAATATTAGACATAAATGTTAATTTTAAAATAAAAACCAATTTTAAGCAAACAATATAGTTGGATTTAAAATCACCTTTTTATCGATGCCCTTATTCGTAAAAAATAAAGTTTAGTTGAAGTATACTACATACAAATTACATTTAAGTGAAAAAGAAAATGAAAAGAGTACTATATGTATGTATATAAGAAAACTGTAACTCAACATTTTCTGTACATGCAATATTTTTTGAAAAATGTTTTTCCCGTGGAAATAACTAGTTTCGATGAAAAAATATGAAAAAAAGTAGTGAAATTACGGAATTTTACCGACCTTAAGTTTCTGCAAACTTAACCGCCCCTCCAAAAAACAAAAAACCGCGAAACAAACCGAAAGTTATTCGAGACTGGGACGACGTTGACGTGACAAAACTCATTTCTTTGGTTGAGACACATAAATGTTTATGGGATGCGGCAGATGCAGGATACCATAACAAAGCAATGCGTGACACTGCTTGGCAGAACATTTTCGATCATTTTAATCTAAAATACTCCACGGCAGATTTAACAGCAAAATAGACAAACCTGCGTATTCAGTATCGTGGCTATGCCGGCAGGGTCAAAACGAAATCCGCCCAAGGCGCATCAATAACTCCAAAATGGAGGTTTTTTAACATCATGAAATTTGTTGGGTGTGCTGAGGATCTGCAGACAGAACAAACAATATCAAATATATTATTTAATGATGTGTCAGACTGCAATTGTAAGTATAATTGCAATTATATGAATTAAACATAAATGTAAGAACATGTTTCCCTTACAGCTTTTGATCACTCGGAATCCTCAACACCTCCGTTATTAAAACGGCATAAAACAAAAAATCAAAAAAATGAAGCAAATTCAACTGCTGCGGCGCTTATAGCTGACACAATGCGCAAAGCTATTCCAGCTATTAAAGAACGGTCAAAAAATTATACGGATCCAAATTGGACGTTATGTAATTATTTGTTAAGTGAGCTGAAAATTCTCACAAACGCCACAGCTGCATCTTTATGGAACAAGGTCACGCTTTTTTTCTTTTACTTTCGAAAAGTTAAAACAATTTTTACGTATAACTTTAATAAAAAAAAAATTAATAAATATTTATTAAAAGGAATCAAGCACGAAATAAAATTTGCGCTTATATTGAAAAAGATTCTGAATAATTATAAATTTCTTATTTCCATTGCATGTGCTCGTTGCTTTTTTGGAATTTTGTAAAATTATTTACAAATGTTTTTTATTTTCTGGAATTTTCAAATTGCATATGAATGGTTTCCAATGGCAACCCTTATGTAGAAATGATTGAAAATAAACAATGTTTTTTGTTGTTTTTGAAATGTTTTGTAGTGTTTGTATGGAAGTGTCTTTGAGTCTTGCTGTCTATGCTATGTTGATTTTATGAAAAATTCTCATAAAATCAGTTTGGCTTTGGATATAAGACTCTTAGGTTTTTTCAATACAATATTGGGGTAAAATTCACTGATGAGTTATGTGAGCAATAGTAATATTTCTATATGGATATGCTCTCCCCCATTACAATACATTTCAAATTTATTATTATTTTTTATTTGTGTTTGGATAAATGTTTTATGAGAATATTATAAAATGTTTACTTTTAATAAAAATTTTTGTAATAAATATTTTATGAGAATATCATGAAATATTTATTTAAAGGAATCAAGCACGAAATAAAATTACGCTTATAAATAAATTAATATTTTTTAAATACTTTTTTAAAAATTAAAAAAGAAATACAAGGGCATATAAAAATTAAAACAATTAATAATGATGCCTTCACATCGGAAGCGCCGTTTACACCAAACGAACAACAGCCAGAAAAGACGGAGAGAAATAATAACGATATAAAATTTACTGGCGGAAAAAATATAAACAACATACATACAATTAATAATGTCTGCAACATAAAATGCTTCAATATTTAAATATCATTATTAATAAGTTACTCTTGCTTTTGGCCCTAGAACAGCACATGCTGCATTTCGCGTTCTCCATTTCGATTACGTATCCCCCATTAAGTTACATACGATTTGTTATTACAAGGAACAACTGAATCGATAGTTCAAGAAGAAGAAAGAAAAAATACTTAAAAAAGCAGCTGCCTTAGTGCGGAATATATGAAGAAGGAACAGATAAAATAAATCATTTTTTTTAGCAATTTATTTAAAAGTAAAATTTAGTGCAAATAAATGTAAAGCAATACTAAAATTAATTAAAAAATAAATAAAATTAAGTACGGTGCACACTTTATTTATATAACTTAAATTTGAAGACAAAAAAAAGCCTACAGAAGAGGTGTTTGTGGTTAAACGGAATTCTTGCCCAGTATGTTTGCACTACATCCTGGGCACATTTATGATATTCACACGCAATATCATAAATTCGTATTTTTCTGTTGTTATTGATTTTGACCTGCAATAAAATAATACTTTTATTTCAGTAATAAGAAAGAAAATAAATTTAAAAAAATATTTAAGAAATCTCCTAGTGCTTAACTGTAAACTAACATTTTTTTGTATAAAATAATAATTTTTCTACCCGAACAAACAAAACTGGAAACACTCTCCATTAGTAAATTGCAAACTTAAAAAACTTAGTAGCTGTGATAAAAATGCCGAATACTTAAAATCGTAAAAGATTGAAACGAAACGGAACGGAACATAGAATAGCAATTTTGGCAAACGGGGTCATTTTCGATTCGAAGAGATGAGTTTTTCGAATTTATTATGATTTTCCAACCAACTGTGCTTTGCTATTATTTTGCTACAGTGGAACCGATTGGAATATGTAAAAACTTAAAAGTGTAAAAAGAAGTTGTGGCAGTAATATTATTTTAAACTTTCAGAATTTAATGTTTCAAATTAACTGTAAGATAATTTGAATAAATAAATTAATTTAGTTTTTTTTTATTTTTATTTTAGTTATTTTTTATTTTTAATTTCTAAATTTCTGCGGACGTTTTCAAAGAATAAAAAGTTTTCTTTCTTTGTTCTCTTCATAAAATTGTTCTTGTTGTTTGCTAATCATTGGTACAGTCACAAAGATAATTGAATCGCTGTTTTGTGTTCTTTAAGTAACACTTCAAAAGATTAGTCCATGCCTCAATATCACATCTTTTAGGAACATCCTTTGTAGGGTATTATAGCGGTTATAATAATATACATTCTCTATATAGGATCTTGCCTATTGCGCTATCAAAGTTATATCACAAACCTTACTAAAAGAAGTGCCCTTTAAATTTGAATTTTATGCTTTTTTACCTATTGCTGAAATAGCTGCGCCAATACAGATATTGTTTAAAATTTAAAATAAGCTCATGCATATCATGCTCTGTCTGCCATATTTAATATAAAGCACCAAATCTTTTTGTCAAGAGCATTGTATGATTCTTGTTAACATTTCACAATTGTATTTTTTCTGTGTTCACTACACAGTTAAAATATTGTTTAAAGCAACTAAAAATCTTTCACCGCAAACATATTGCTAACTTTATGCCTTTTAATAAAAGTTGTGTTATATTGAGTTCTTTTATACAAAATAATAACACAGCACTATAGAGTTTTAAATGCAATTAAATTATTAATTTACTTTCAATGCACACAAAATAAACACGATGGTAACTTCAACTTTGTTGTCTTTCCTCAACGACGTTTTAACTTTAATTAGTTTCTTTGCCCTGCAAGTGGTGCTTAAATAGTTGTTTTAAGCGGCTCTCGCATTTATGAACAAGAATATTCTACTTTGACATCACGCTCTATTGTTGTCGTTATTATTATTCAGCACCTGCTTGGCTGTGTGTTTTATGTTTTGTTTTCTGTTGTTCATCTTCTCCATAACAATATATTGTTTTAAAGAGCATAATATTATTCTTGTGACCATTTTACAATCGTATATTTTTCCAGTGTAATATTGTGTGAAAAAAAATTTGGAACAATGGGTAGGGTATTTTATATTTATATTATTACGTATATGTCTTGATTAAGTTTTAAAATAAAATAATTAATCAATAAAGCGAACTACTGGGTATGTTGTTTACGAACTGCGTGGCTTGCTAAGAAAACTTATGGTGCAACAACAAAATTTCCAGTTACAAACTGCGAAATTTTATAAACGCAAACAACAAGAATTTGATATGCTGTTTACTAACTGCCTGGCATGCAACACAAAAACAAATTTCTGTTTCCTAACTCAACGCGCAAGACAACAACAAACATATATACTGCGTAGTTTTCTATACGAGACAACAACAAATAGTTTAAAAATAAATTCTAAGCAGAAACGTTATCAGCATAGAAACAAAAATACATACACACATACAGGCGCCTGTACATTGAATAAACAACATACAACAACAAAATGTAATACAAAGGGGGTAAAAGATTCCTAAATTTTCTAGACTTTTATGGACAAATATAAATAGGGCAGCTTCTGAGTGCATAATCAGTCAGTGTAAAATTAAACCTCATCAAGTAAAAACGTGTATTTTAAGTAAATTGTTCTGAAGTGTTAACTTTTTGTAGTTAAAATTAAATTTATTTATTTTGCATTAAAGAACTCAAAACCAAACGTTTATAAAAGGTATAAACGTAACAATATTATAAATGAAAATGTGAACATTTAATAACTTTAGAAGCGAGAGTTTTATTGAAGAGTTAATTATAACAACTGAATAAATAAAAAAAATAATTTAATATCTAAATACTTAATACCCGATGTGGTTCGGCTAGTATTTACATAAACTTTACATCTAAGCTGTTAAGCATAGTCTCATTTAAGGCTTATTTTTTTCTATTAATTTATACTTATTAAAAATCAGCTTTTAAAAAACCGCATTTGCCAATTTCTAAACCTTTTAAAATCTATTTAGGTCCTATTCTGATATATTGCATATTTCTCGCTAGCCAGAATAGGGACCATAGAATTTGGCCACCTTAATTCTAAGTGATTTGCAACATCATTCAGTTTACTACAAGGCAATGTACGGCCTGTAAACGACATTAGAAATGTTACGACGAACATAACGCTAACAACGACCATTATTCCTTCAACTACTTGAAATGGGTTTCTTTTCTGTATTCGCACTGTATTTAAAGATATTTTTCATCATCTTAAACAATTTTAATATTTTCTTGTTGCATGAGTTGTGTTGATGTTGATGTCGATGTTGCAAATTGTTTATTGGTAAATTGATTTAAATATGTTGTTGCTGCGTGGTTAATAACTCATTTGATGTATTTGCTGTTGTTGTTTTTAACCACTGCCTGTTCACATCTCCTTCAATCATGTCGTACGTCCATAATTTACCTACGCATTGAGGCCATACAGTCGTGGCAGTGTTTTGTAAGAAACAACGAAACGACAGCAACATTAACTGCAAAAAGAAAAAAAAAAATAAAATAAAATTAATTTCTAATTGTAGCATTTGTTAACAGTCTTAGTTGGTTAAGCAACCCATCAATGGTATTATTATGGTTATTGGCAATTAATGTTAGCCATTTGTCACTTATGTACATTTTACTTTTTCAATGTACTGTATACATGTTTCGAAAAATGACTTTTGCGACATAATGAATAGGTGGCAATTGAGACTTTAGGAAAGGATAAATTTTAATAGTTTTAGTGAAATTTAGATTGAAATGTGTGATTATTATTCAATATTAACTACGAATACTAACATGTTTTTATCTGCCAGATAAATCTAACATCTTTACATAATGGCTATAATGGAATTTTCAAATAATGTCAAACAATTATAATTGTGTTATTCTTACAATTAAAGTTTGTGAAAACCACACTTGCTAAGAAACCCTTAATGTTCTTCATGTACACAGGATCTAAGGTTACGGAATAATTAATTTAAACAACACAATATTTTGATGAAAATGATAATGTTTTCCCACTGACGGGAAAGGTAATAAACAACACCACATAAGAATGTTAAGACTAACCCTTTGAATTCCAAATGTATAAGTAATTGATTTATTTATTAACACTGGGCTTCAATTTTTGTAATTTAAAGTAAGTTTATGTTTTTTTTTTTTTTTGGTTTTAGCCTTCCAAGAGAATGTCAAAAGTGCAAACAAGATTTAGGTGAGCCATTGAGCGTGTTGCCGGCCAATTTTAATTTTAGATATTTGTTTATAATAATGGGTTTTATTTTTTATGATTATCGAATATGACAAGGGGAATTAGTAGAATATTTATTTATACGGAGTTTGACATTAAGGATAATGAATGTATCCTTACCACCTTTTTTTTCATAAATTATTTATTGTATCTTCATATATATGAATTATCAACAATTTTTCAAATCTTAAATCTAAATGTATAGTCATTAGGCCCGACCAGTGTCAGACATAATCCTAGTGACAGCAAAAAGATAATATTGTGAGAATTTGTTAATATTATCTTTTGTTAATATTATTTTTGATCTTCTTTATCAAAAATAAATATAAAAAAAAGAATAAAAACTATTTTCAAGAGATTCCATTTTCATTAGGAGGGTTATTGACCAATGCCCCTGTGTCTCTCCTTTTTAATCGGATATGACCTCTAAAATTAGAAATGTTCCACGCAAGGAGATTCGGGTGGCACTCGAGCTTAGTTAAATATATGCCTGCGTATTGAGCAATTTCAGCAGTCACGAGTGGAATATCCAAATCACGATGTATAATTGAATTTCGCATGTATCATGGAATAATGTAATTAATCGTAGTATTTTGTTCTGTCGGCGTTGAATTTTTTCCACATTTAAAGCTGAAGCAGTGCCCCATATTTGAATTCCATAGCACCATATTGGTTTCAGAATCGACTTATACAATAGAAGTTTACAGTCTAGACTAAGAGTTGAGTTCCTGCCAATTAGCCAGTATATTTGAGATAACTTGATTTTCATTTGGATTAGCTTTGTGTCGATGTGGTGTTTCCATGTAAGCTTACGATCAAGGATTATGCCAAGATATTTAGCGTGCAAGTGGTGAGGAATAATCTGGCCGTTCATACGAATAGGGGAGCAATTTTCCCTTTTTAAAGTAAAAGTTAAGTGGACACACTTTTGCTCGTTTACTTTTATTCTCCATAAATTCAACCACAATTCAAGATGCGTAATTTGTTCCTGAAGAACCTGAGATGCTATACGGGGGTCTTCGTGAGAACTAAGACAGGCCGTATCATCGGCAAATTTTGAAGTATGGATGCTACTGCTCACAGGCTTATCACAAGTATAAAGCAGATATAAAACTGGACCCAGTATAATCCCCTGCGGTACACCGGAAGCTATCGATGCGGGTACACTGATGAAGTCTCCTTCGGCTACTGTAAACCTTCTCCCCACAATGTAACTTTCCAGAAACTTCACCATATTGATTGGGAGATATGTCATCAACTTATGTAATAGTCCCTTATGCCATACTGTGTCAAATGCTTGCGAAACATCTAGAAACAGGGCAGAACAATATTTCCTTTCCTCAAATGCCTTTCTCACTACTTGAACCAGTCTATGAGTCTGCTCAGTGGTGCCATGCTGGCTCCTAAAACCAAATTGATGGTCTAACACTTAAAATTGGTGACAGCTTAGTCATAAACAACTTCTCGAAAAGCTTTGACGAGTTTGATAATAAGCTTATGGGTCTATATGATTCGGCCCTGGTAAGATCCTTGCCCGGCTTCGGAATCATTCTAACTTTGGCTATTTTCCAGACGCTTGGATAATACTTTAATCTTAAAATGGCATTAAATAAAAATAGCAAAATTCGAATACAAATACGTGGCAACTCCATTAATATTCTGTTGCTGATACCATCTATGCCTGGGGCTTTCTTCGGATTGAGTCTATCAATTTGTCCTTGGACGTCACGCAACTTGAATTTTATGGGTAGAGGGGGTAAAGCCACTACATCTGGCAATTCAGTCTCCCCAGTAAACGCGTTCGGGGTGAAAACGGATTTCAGATGCTTACTACCTGATAGTTGAATTGATTGTAAAAAAGATTTATTGGCTGCTTTTTTGCAAAATCATTTCAGTTGTAAATATATGTATGAAATTTTTACTTTTTGTAAAAAGTGGACAATGTTTTGATTATGAATAAAATAGGAAGAGTTGTGAGAGCTACTGAAAGCCAAAATCCCTTTACCTCAAAAAAAAGACGCCTAGAAGACTAAATGGCATATAATAAGATATGTTATTTTATACTGAAGAAACCAAAAAGCAAGGAAAAAAATATATTTGTTAAAAAATTTAAAGAATTTCCACTTACCGTTTTGGGAGCAGCAACCACAACCATGTTCAACTTATATTACAACAGATATAGGAGACTTATATTTTAACAAATCTGTTGCTGTTGATAAAATCATTAATAACATGCTCTAGTTCAGTTGCCTAGTTACTCTTAGAGCAACACAATGCAGCATTCAAAATTAGTATTGTTTTCCTGTGAGAGCCATCCTAGAAATGGAAAAACCCTTTGATAACTATGAAATATGAGCCAGAGAAAATTAATATGCAAAGGAAGAATCATATGTTAAAATATTATAATAAACTATTATTATATAAGAATTAGGCCTTGTTCGGATTTAATTCAATTCAAATTGATAAAGAAAACTTAATATAAAAAAAAATTTGCACATTCTCCTTTAAATTTATATTTTTATTATTTGTAACTTAAGATATCAAGTGTTTTATTATTCTTTTAAAAAAACTTTAAAAAGCCTTTTATTAAAAAAAATATTCTGCTTGCTTTATTTTCTCAATCACAATAAAGCTTTTTATTAAAGCTATTTCAGCCGTTAACAGCTTATATTTATTTACAAGTAAGTAGAATTTTTACTTTAATCTTAATTAATTGAAGTCTAGCTTCCCTAAGGTAACATCTTGAATCTATCTATTCTACTTGAAAATCCCCAATAGAAGCAATTTTAGAAATATGTGAAAGCTCTCAAGTATCATTGCTATATATGCAATATATATGACTCGTACATTGATAAAAATTGCTAAAGAAATGGAGATTTAAAGTTAATGAATAAAAATTTTCAAAGATTAACCACATTTACCGCATATCATTTTACAGAAATTACGAGGGCTGCTATTTATATTTCTGGCCTGGTAACACTGACTGTTGCTAGGCACCAGCTGATGTTTCCAGTGCAACCTTCGCATTGTTAAACATAACCTCAACCAAAAAATTGTTAGTGTTAGTGATAGCAGGTTGAAAAAGTGATCTTAGGAGAAAATGGAATTAACTCGTGAACATTTTCGTGCAATAATTTTTCATAACTTTCGACGTGGCCTGACACGACAACAGCGCACAGATGAACCTTATTCCTTATATGGTAATGAAGCACCTTCTTACAGCACCATTAAAAACTGGTATAACGAATTCAATCGTGGCCGACAATCACTCCAGGACAAATCCCGTGAAGGTCATCCAACAACGGTTGTTGTGCCAGAAAACATCGCAGCTGTGCATGAGCTGATAAAGCATGATCGTCATGTAACATATCGCGAGATTGAGGCATCTGTAGGGATTAGTATGACAAGCATTAATAAGATCTTGCAAAAACTTGTGCATGTGAAAAAGGTTTGTTCACGTTAGATACCGCATAACCCGGCAAACGCACAAAAGTATTATGCTCGTGTTGTTTGGTGCAAGAAAATGTTGCAGAAATTCGCTGAAGGTGCATCAAAAGCAGTTAATAATATCTGCACAGGTGACGAATCATGGATATACTCATATGAACCTGAAACAAAACAGCAATCCACCGTATGGTTCTTTCAAGACGAGCGAAATCCCACCAAAGTTGTTCGTGGAAGAAGCACAAGCCTGTTTCTTCGGCATTACCGGCCATGTGGCGATTGTGCCATTAGAGCAACGCAAGACGGTTATTTCGGCATGGTACACCACTATTTGTTTGCCAGAAGTCTTTGAGAAACTTCGGGAAAAGTCAAAGAAAAGACGCATCATTCTGCATCACGACAATGCGAGCTGTCATCGATCGGCTAAAACAATGGAGTTTTTGACAGGGCAAAACATTGAATTGATGGGTCATCTGCCGTACAGCACTGACTTGGCACTTAATGACTTCTTTTTGTTTCCGAACATCAAGAAAAAACTACGTGGACAACGGTTTCTGAAGTAGCAGCTTCTGCATTCAAAACCCATGATTTAGAAGTACCTAAATCGGAGTGGAAAAACTGCTTTGAAAATCGGTTCCAACGCATGCAAAAGTGTATAAATCTTCATGGAAAATATTTTGAAAAACAATAAAGTAGATTTTGTCTTTAAATGGTTGTGTTTTCATCCTTAGGCCACAAATATAAATAGCAGCCCTCGTAATAAAAAACTAATAATCCGGCTTACGGAGTTTAATAATCTCTCGCTCTGTACCTTGATGGGTAATAAACTTGTAAAAATTAAGAAGTTGACACAGATAAAATTGAAAGCCGTAAACTAAAGTAATACATTGGAATAAAATCTTGTCTAAGTTTGAAATGAAATCTACTAGGTCATATTGGTTTTAGAATGAGGGCATTTAAATGCGCTCAATGCCATTAATTTAAACAGAATACGATATACAAGTGGTAATTTAGTTGAGGAACTCTAAAAGGCGTATCAACATTTTAGACTGCAATATAATAAGTGATTGTGGTTTCATTGGAAAGAATTCCAAATACTTATTATTGTCTAACCCTGGATGAGCTGAGAGTTAAATATGATTTTCAGATAAAGGGTCCGCCAAATAAATTTTTTTTTTTGTTTTAAATGCTATAAACAAAACTACTGAATATTTTCTCAAATTTCTTTTTTTATTTGAAAATACAATCCTTTCGGTTAATAATGGAAAATAATTTCATTCAAATGGCTGCCTCGGATGGCCATGCAGTAGCCTACACGATCGGTCCAATTTTTAAGCACATTATCGATTGTGTGCAGCTGTATTTTACCAGTGGCTTCACGAATATTGTACTTTAAAGCATCAATTGTCTCTGGCTTGTCGGCATAACACTTATCCTTGACGGCACCCCACAAATAATAGTTCAACGGTGTTAAATCGCAGCTCCGAGGTGGCCAAACGATATCAGCTTTGCGGCTAATAATGCGATCTTTAAAAATAGGACGCAAAACATCGAGTGTAGCTTCGGCTATGTGGCACGTAGCGCCGTCCTGTTAAAACCAAATGTTGCCAATATCCTCCTATTCAATTTTTGTGAACAAAAATTCGTTTAACATGGCCCGATTGACTGTAACGGCCACTCCTTGCTCATTTTCGTGGAAAAATGGTGCAATTATGCCTCTGGACCAACATCCGCACCAAACAGTGACTTGTTTTGAGTGCGTCGGCTTTTCAACGTATGCGTGCGGGTTTTCTGTGCCCCAAATGCGACAATTATGCTTCTTTACATACCCGCCAAGATAAAAGTGGGCTTCATCTGAAAAGATGATTTTTTTTTTGCAAAATCGGCATCGTCTGTAAGTCGATCGTAGGCCCATCAAATAGTGACTAGTTTTGGTGCGTCGGCTTTTTAATGTAGGCGTGCGGGTTTTCTTTGCCCCAAATGCGACAATTTTGCTTCTTAACGTACCCGCCAAGATCAAAATGAGCTTCATTTGAAAAGATGATTTTTTTGCAAAATCGGCATCTTCTGTAAGTCGATCGTAGGCCAACTTAGCGAAGCGAAAACGCATTGGATGGTCACTTGGCTTCAACTCCTGAACCAATTGGATTTTGTGTGGCGTCATACCAAGATCTTTATGCAAAACTCGTCTCAATGATGTCTCTGAAATATTTTATTTTTGAGAACGACGGTGAATTGATGTTGATGGCGCTTCACGCACATTTTCTGCCACAGCCGCAATATTCTTTATCGATAAGGATGCCAGTTTCTGTTACTTTTATCACAGGATTACGAACTTGCGGAGCTGACTGTGCTTTTCTTCTTCCAAAATCCGTACGCAATTTTCGCACATATTCTGCAACATTACTATGATTTTCAAAGTAATGTCGCAATATTTCCTAGCGTTGTTCAAGCGTATACACAACCATATTCGTTAAGCGGAAGGATAAAACTAATTAATTGTCAAATCAAATATGAGCCAAGTTTTTTTTTTTTTGTTGTAAAGAGAAGTAGCACTTCATGCAACAATGGCAATTTAGTCAAGTACCGTGCTACATTCTTTTAGGAAAGGGATAGAGAATAGATGAAACAGGTGGTGAAAGTAGAAGGATAGTCGGAAATTAACTGTCGTATTATAAAGGCAGCACAGCGACCAGTAACTATACCTTCATCGCTGAGCAACCCCACCGACAGTCAATTTTTATTTTTGTAGTGAAAAAAACACAATAACAATTTCTGTATAGTCAGTTTAGAATCATTGTTGCATAGTGTAATTCAAACGTTGTGCGATTCAACTTTCAATATAAAAGATAAAAATTTATTTATGGTTTAAATTAGTTGGTGTAAATATTTTTCACAGTGAACAAATCAAATAAAATTAAGAAATTGTATAAAGAAAATACTTAAGTCTTAAAAATAAAAAAAGAAAATAAAATCTGAAGAACAAAAATCATAATTGCACTTATTGTTTAGTATTGTTTCAAATTTGAATAAATAAAATAGCGATACGCAACACTTTTATATATATATATATATATACAAAGTGTGGCATGAATTCGTATCTAAAAGGCAATTGCATAAAAATGCTGCTACCAGAGCTAACGGCCAACATGTTATATTTTCAACTATTTTTAATAATTGGAGCAACTGCTACGGCAATAGAAACAAAAATAAATTTAAAATTATTACCATCTACAGAAATAACAACGCT
Source organism: Trichopoda pennipes (assembly GCA_030448955.1). Lineage (NCBI taxonomy): Eukaryota > Metazoa > Arthropoda > Insecta > Diptera > Tachinidae > Trichopoda > Trichopoda pennipes. The sequence continues at coordinate 6,157,558 of JASKUP010000012.1, read as the reverse complement.
AGAAACTAAAGGCACCATCAGCACAAGCAACCATAATATTGATGATAAACCATTTGTACAATTTTTGAAATATATAAGCCAAGAGCAAAGTTTTACAACAATTGTTATATTGACAAATTGGCAACATACAACAGCAAAAGTAATGGCAACAGGAACAGCCACAACAACTAAAAGCCAACAAAATGACTATTGCGTAAATCTCAAATTATATATGGAATATTTCCAACATCACGAGAAGCATCAACAGCAGACTTTAGTACCAGTTATGCTTTTGCAATCAAAACAGACCGACTACATACTTCATAAGAAATTCAATAGTGAATTTGTAGCAATTGTTTGTATACCACCTCTGTTGCCATTAACACAACGACAGGTCATTACAAAGGTTACGCAAAATCATTTATTACATGCTCTTAGTAAAAATCTTTTACATTTACGTAAAAATCGTGTCATAGTACGCATGGAAATTAACAATCATGAAGGTGAAAATTTGCAAAATATTGAAAATATTTTAAAATATTGTGATATGGAACAAATCATAAATATTATGATAATTTCTTATCAATTTCCCTACAATGATACAATTTATTATTCATACGAAAAGTTTCCAGAGTTTAAGTTACTCGTACAAAAGTACAACTGGTCAAAAGGAGGCCAAGAGCAAAAATTATTTCCTAATAAATTAAGAAACCTTAAGGGTTATAAATTGTTAACCCTACCCGATCAAATAATACCTAGATCAATTGCTTACACTAATAAACAGGGACAACAGAAACTGGGTGGTTATGTGGGTCATTTTGTAAACTACTTCGCTAAGGCTTTAAATGCAACTTTGGCATTCGCTTTTAAAGTTCAAGAAGGCGTTCCCATTTTGTATTCGGAAATTTTAAAATTTACACGCAATAATACAGTGGATATTGCAGCTTCTTTAACACCGCGCATCAACAATACAGACTGGTGGGAATTTTCTTACCCCTTTGAAATAGCAAACTTCTGTGTTATGTTGCCCTTGGAAGCGGAAATATCAATGGCAGAAATATTTGTTGCTGTCTTAAATCCTTATTTTCTAAGCAATATTTTATCAATTTTCTTATGCTTTACATTTCTATTTTTATTAACCTTTAAGAGGATCTATCCGTCTTTATATCATATCCATTTAGTAGATATTTTAATCAACGATAAAGCTTTAAGGGGCATTTTGGCACAAAGTTTTCCTTTTAAATATCGAAATTTGGATTATTTTGCCGTTGGCATAACTATTTTGAAAGATTTTGCCGGCTTCGTAGTGGTCACTCTATACGGTGTATTTTTAGGCAGCTTTATTACTAGTGCTCCCAAATATCCCCCCATCAAAAGCTTTGCTGATTTAGAAAAATCTGGCATTAAATTATCTATAACTCGTGCTGAATATGCATTCATTTATCCATCTGATTATATTAAATATCCCAAGCTCTTTCATATAATAGACTCTTATAAAGAGTTTGTGTTCGAACGCAGCACTCTAAACACAAGTAATGCTTACACTGCCTCCTCTTCGCAATGGCCCATATTTGCAACTCAACAGAAATTTTTTTCTCGTCGTCTTTTTCGCTATTCTAATGATCTTTGTTTTATTCGATATCTCCATTTGTATTTTATGCTGTCCCAGCATTCCGTATTTCGTGAAACGTTACATTCATTTATATTAAAATCATATTCATCAGGTTTATTTTATCATTGGTTCGATTTAAGTTTTTATGAATTGGTTTCATTGGGTCGTATGTCCTTCACCGATATAACCGAACCTCGTCAATTGAAGCCAATTTCTGTTTCTGATTTGATATTAATTCTTAAGGGATTTTGTTTTCTCTTAATGTTGAGTGTGGCAATTTTTGTATTGGAAATAATGATGAGTGGCTATATTAAATGGAAGAAAAATAAATTAAAATCTAGAAGGATTTCCGTTTAAGATACTCATTGTAATTATTTTTCTCAGTTTATGCAAATATTTCCTTTCAAAGATTTTAGTCATAATAGAGCAACAGAATAAGCAAGTTCTTTTCAATTGTATAAACATGTTTTTCTATGTTAGCATTTCATCTCTAAACCATATTTTTCTTAGACTTTTTAAATGGCAAATAACTCCCGTTCCATTTCATAATTTACGCGGAATTGTATTATAGTTATCAGAATATCTAGTTAATTTCTTCTCGTTTATGAAGGAAAGGGACTAATTACTTTGACTTAGTGCATCGTTTAATATCATCGCATTTTGTAAAAAATTTAATCGCTCTAGCTCTTTTGTTTGTTAGACTGTATAGCAGTGTAGTGGAGTGTTCGGACTATAAACTGGTGAAAGGTTTTTTTCCCTTTTTTGACGGTAAGGAGTTATGCTGTATTAGTTTGAAGTTTTTAGAGCAAATTGAACCTATTTAAAAATAAAGTTTAAAAATGTCTAGAGTACACAAAGACTTTATTTTTAGAAATAATAATTCATATATTAAGTAAAATATTTTACTTTTACCAAACTACAGGGAAAGTCAATTTAGGATCACGCTGTTCGTTGTGATATTGTTGAAATAGATTAGTAATATTTTGGCTCCCGAGGTACTCTGGTATTGACTCTCAAATAAGAAATATACCTTCGTAATCGGGAACCATTTTGGTCCGCCTTTTCCAAATATGTGCCACAGTGCAGTGTATATGTATGTATTGAAGGAGTTAAACATTATTGATATTTATTCAATTAATTTTAAAATAATAAGTGTTCATACCAGGGTTCAGAATTTTTCATTTATGAACATTCAAAAATCAACATTCATGATATTTTTCATAAATGAGAAATCTAAAATTTTATATTTATTTTTCACGCGCATAAACGAACAAGAAAAAATGTTCTGCTTATGTTCATACATGAATGCGCACAACAAGAATTATTAGTCTTATTCATATGTGATAAATGATAAATCAGCTATTTCTCATTAATGTTCTTTTTCATAAATGTACATGTTCATTTATGAACGTTGAAATTTTATAAAATTTCTCATAAATGAACGTGAAAAAATTTTCTACCTACGATCGCAGTTTACCGTAAAATGTAGTAAAAACACATGGGTACATATTAACTCAAAATACAATATTGCAATATATTCTAAAAGAAATAAAAAAAAACATTTTTTTTCCTACATACGTCGACAATTGCGCATTATCAAATATGTGCGTTTATGTACGCGAATGCTTAACGCACATATTTTTACGATCTTTTCATTTATGAAAAATTATCAAAATTGTACATATTCAAAAATGAACACTTGTGTGTTTCTCATTTTTTCACTTATGAATAGAAAGAAAAAGTATAAATCGTCGCATTCATAAATGAGAAAACGCAAAATATTTTTCAGTCTCTCACACATGTATGAGAAGAAGCGGCTAAAAAATGAAATGTACATATTCATACATGTATGAACAGTGAGTGAACACTTCGCTACTTTGGTTCATACATAGCTATCAAAATTGAGTCTCACATGACCAGGATCATGACTATGTGATCTAGTTAACATTTTTGACTTTTCTAAAGCGCAAAGTACCGAGATTCCAGAGAGAATAAAATTTTTTGATGTCTTGTTGAACAACCTGCGCCGATATACCTCTATCTCTGGCTAAATTCGTTCAACCAATTTCTCATTTAATTAACATGCTGCTAAATTAAGTAACTTGCCGTTTACTATTACTATATGCCCCTGTGGGCTAGTAGGTAGTGTACTAGCTTGTCAGTATGGGGGTTGTGGGTTCGATTCCCAACGAAGACCTTGGTTTTTTTTTTCACTAAAAAAATAAAAATTGACTGTCGGTGGGGCTGCTCAGCGATGAAGGCATAGTCACTGGTCGCTGTGCTGTCTTTATACGGCAGTTAATTTCCGACTATCTTTCTACTTTCACCACCCCTGTTTCAATTCTTATCTCTATCCCTTTTCTAAAAAATGTAGCACGGTACTTGACTAAATAGGCATTGTTGCCTGAAGTGCTACTTCTCTTAAAAAAAAAACTCAGAAATACGCTGTAGCTTCGCTGATCTCATGATGTTTTTTTTTACCAACCCTGTCAGCAACCAATGCCACTTCGTTTCTTCTTTTACAAAAGCTTTGTTTCGTTTTCGACTATTGGATCTTTGCTTTACTAGACAAACATTTCCAAACAATCTCATCAACTGTTGCAATTGATATATAGACAGACGCCTACTGTCCTCAACAATTCTTTTTCTTACATTAATGCAGCAGCCGGTTACTCAAGTAAAATTATAATATTCTTTTAAGTTTTTATATTATTTTAAACTCAAAGCTCTGTTGGACCAGGTTTTAGAGGAAACTTTATCAATTTTAATATTGAGTTGGGAAAGGCTTAAAATACAACATCTTTAAAAAAAAACGCCAAAAGCACAAAAGTTCTTTTATTGCAACTTGCAAGTAATTTAGTTATTAAAATGACTAAAAATGTTAAGTGATAAGTACCCACCCACTAAATTGTTTTCACATTTATTTGACTTTATTTATTGAAAATCTTATTTCGATAAACCTTCAGTTAATTTTTTTTATTTTTATTAATAAAATATACTTGTCGATCGATCTAGTTAAATCTGTAATTTCAAGATAATATCAACACCAATAAATAGCGGCACACTTGCATTTACCAATACACATGTATATTATGTTGCACATACACACCTACAGCCATACAGGCATATTTTATACTTGTGTAAGTTTTGTGGATAATTGGTGTGATTGAACTGGCCGCCTATTGCAATTATAAAATTTTTTCACGTTCTTAATGGAATTAGAAAATTCTGTTTTGATAAAATTATCTAATGTTAAAGTTACGTTTAGACTTGTTAATTCGAAATCTTTCGAAGCAACCTGAGCACTAGTATCTAGAAACTAGCTCATATGTATTAATATGCTATATGTAGCTATATAGATCTAAAATTGATAATAATATTTAAAGTGAGCAAAATTCAATTAGAAGCACTTACATTTTTTATTAAAAAAAAAAATAAAAGTATTTCTTTAAAACAAAAAAAAAAAATATTGTTATCTACTTTAATGCATTAAAAAAAATTCCCCACAGCAGAATATCAACTGTAATATGTCAAAAATAGTAAAAATTATTTTGATGTATAGTAAGTTGTAAGACGGCAGGCTACTGTTCCCGCTGATTTTGTTGATGCAGTTTAAACTGAACGATTTCCAATTTTTGTTGGACATTTCAGTGATGTTAATACAATTTGACATTTAAAGTAAATGAGTGCTTAAAATGTGAAGACTTTATTAGAAGTTTTAGAAGTATTTTATATGTCAGTGATGTCAAAAACATGGGAAGGAGACCTATACAAATTTCAAACAAATGTTTATGAATCTATATGAAGTTTACACTGAAGGAAAACTTGTCGTGGAGGCCAAAAGAACGATTTTGATTTTTTAATAGCTGCTTACACAATAATTGAAAATGAAAATCATTAACCACAGCTGGTTATTTCTAAAAAAACGTTGAAAAATGTTATTTAGTTTTTCAGATGTATTTTTGTTATTTGGCAAATTTATTCCTTTTATTTAACTTTTGTAATTATTAATAAACAACTTTATGTTTTGGAATCATTTCTTGATATCCTCATAAAACATTCATTATTCAAACCAATATATATTTCAAATCTATTACTGCGGAGGAAAGCATATCCATACTGCTGAAATTGTAAGCAATATGTCGTTGCTGCGTTTAAAATAGTTAAACAATTGGCTGCAATAATACATATCTACACGCAACAAAATAACATGGTTGTGACATAACCATACTTTATGGCAAAATATACGATTTCGTTAATCAAATTATGCGTTTTTTTTTTTTTTAAATTAAAACACTATTATCGTTGTAATAGACAAAATGTTTTCGTATATAATTTTTAAATAATTACACCGACTGAAAAGGAAGAATACAAGGCAGTCTATAGTAGAATTGCAATAACTCTTGTAATAATATTCATTTAATTCCTACGCTCGCTCGCCGTTTTTTTTAATTACTCTCATGTCATTGTAGCTAAGCGCAGAAACTAACTTTATCAGTTCGATTTGACCCATCATATTTTATATTACATTCAATCTTTTTCATATTTTTGTACCATATTTTTCTCCCTCATGTGACGGCACTAATAGATAATATAATTTTATAAAAATAACAGTGCGTTGTTTTAATTAGTATATGAAAAATATAACCATAACTATAAAAAATAAAAAATAAATTTGTTAGTGTGTAAGTAGTGCAGGCCTAAAAAGCAATAAATTAATTAAAACACAGCTTCTTTCATTTATTTATGTAATATATAACGTACGTGAAATAATTTATATATTAATGATTTTCAAATATGTTAACTATAATATATAACGTTTATTAAATAAATTGCTTATTTCCATAAGAGAACAGCCTTTCATTATTATCATAAATTATAATAATATATCATATTTAATTTTAAAATAACCGAGATATAGTCTCAATAACGACAGTGAAATGAAAAAACGTAATCACCCCTATCCTGCATTTCGATTAAGTCACCGCATTCAGTTCCGTTGCGATTGAAAATTGGTATTCTGAAGAAAATCGGAGTCGAAATAAAAAGAAGAAGACAAAAATGTTTACAAAATTAATAGCATCACTGTGAAATGTTAAAATTAAATAACAAAATAAGCAAGTTTGTTATCATTTCCATAAACAAATGTAAAATTTATTACAAAAAGTTGTATGTATACATAATTAAAAGCAAGCATTTTTTGTTGGAGGACCTAGTGCATTGAGAACTCCTGTAACTTCCTCCCAGAACTCTGCCACTTCTTCCTTTGATCGCTGGTGGTATTCACATGAATGTCTGCTTTAAATGCCATTAAATTGGCCAATTTTTCATACTGCTGCGGTGTTGTTGTTTTTGACCTGTAACACATAAAAAACATATTCGGGTACAGAAATTAACAATTTAAAAAAAAAAAATAATTTTATTGAATAAATTAATTAAAAATAATTTTCAGTGTTTCTTTTTTCGTTTCTGAACATTTTATCTAATTTTCTACTTACATTTTTTCAATTTTAAACCTTTTAACTAAAAAAACATGGATAAAGAAAACCCCCCCGTTAACAAAAAAGCAACTGATAAAAACGAAGCTCCGATCGTAATGCAGAATACATATAATTAAAAGAAGCTGACCGGAATCGAAACGCAGAATACCAAAGCTGCCAGACGGAGAAAATTTCGACTCGGATCGAAATGCAGAATAGCCCCAAATAACTTATTTTCTGTGTAACCAACCTGTTCCACTTTTATTTTATAGATTGATCTTAAATTTAACTAAAATGAAAAAAGAATTTGGATAGTGCTACGATTTCACGCTTTAGAGTCCGTCGTTTTTGTCGAAAGAGAATATAGGCGCTCGTGTGGTGGCACTCCTTCTAGCAGATGGACTATAATGAGGCTCGTGAAGAAATTTGCCAAACGTGGCACAATCTCAAGAAGGCCTTATCATCGAGAATCCCCAGTTCGAAGGCGATAGTATCGCTGATGTAGCTGCTGCCATACTATCCAACCCTCGAATTTCGACAAGAAGCTTATCTGCTCAAATGGGTGTCACCAAGATTTAAACTAATTTCCATATAAGATTTAATTAACAAATAAACTGAACTCAAGAGACTTTTCTAACTGCTTGGAATTTTGTAAGAAGATCATTTAAATGGCGTCAGAGAACGAAAATGTCTTGAACTGTATTTTTATGTCTGACGATGCATATTTTGATTTAAACGCCAAACAAAATTATAGAATATGGAGTAATTCTAATCCACAGATACTTCATCAGATGTAATTACATCCACTTCGCGTCACAGCGTGGTGTGCAGTTTCTTCAAGGCTTATTGGCAGGCCTTACTTTTTCGAAGAAAACGGTCATACTGTTACGGTCAATGGATACTGTTACTCAAAGATGTTTAAGGAATTTTTCTTTCTAGAATAACGCCGAAAAAGGTTCCTTTCAACTCTGTTTGGTTTCAACAAGATGGAATAACTTGTCAATTAGCCACGTCTGTTATAACAGAATTGCGGAAAAAATTTTCCAATAAACTAATTTCAAGAAACTCCACATTTTGTTGGCTTCCCAGGTCTTCTGACCTCACTGTACCTGATTTCTTTTTGTGGGGTTATTGGAAAGAAGAAGTTTACAAAAGAAACACAATAAATTTGGATGATTTAAAGCAATCCATTCGACCGGTAATTGAGGCAATTCCCGCTGCAACACTTCAGGCAGTAATGAATAAATTTTTGATAAGATATCGCACATGTGTAACCGAGGATGAAGGCCATTTGAATTCAATTATTTTCAAAACTTTATGAAAAAATAAATTACATAAATTTTATAAAAAGTTATTTGAGTTTCTTAATGTAGCAAAATTGATCAGCCATCCGATATTATAACAATATTCAGAGAATCAATGTTCAAGGAAAATTTGGTATACTTAAATGTGAGTAACAAATTTGCAAAACAGACGTCTATAGCACTATTTATTCATAACAACAATTCTTTTCCTTATAACAATGGAGGCGCCGGTTTCAAGTATAATTGTAAGTTTTTTAAAGTTTTAATTTTATTTTATACTCAAGGTTTTGTTGGACAATATTTTGGTGGAAACTTGATCAGCAATACCCTCATTTAATTTTAATATTGAGTTGGGAAAACCTTAAAAAATAACAAGTTTTGAAAATAGCTAAAAACACAATTAATTCACTAAAATTGTAAAGTGATACGTTCCCACCCACTAAACTGATTCCAAAACTAGTTGGCATTTATTGAAGTTCATATTTCGATAAATCTTCAGTTAATTATTTTTTAATAATAAAAACTTGTCGATCCATCTAGTTAAGTCTGTGATTTCAAAATAATAACATAACATAAATAATAAATTTTTAAAACTTTGTGATAATAATATGGCATTTATAACCATATATATTATTAAAATAAATTAATGGGATTTTTTATATAAATGGAAAAAGGAACTAAAAACGAAAACTAATTAATGAGGATTGTATGTAAATAGAACAAAAAGTAATAAAACGATCAGACGTACCAAAATAAGTTTAAAAATTCATCATATCATAATCATATTATATTATAATTACTTCACTTCTTTAATTTTGAATAATTATGACATTGCTCTTCAAAACATTTTATTATTTACATTATGTTTATTTTCAGTAAACAATTGGGGCTATTCTGCGTTTCGATTCGAATCGAAATTTTCTCCGTGTGGCAGCTTTGGTATTCTTCGTTTCGATTCCGCTCAGTTACTTTCGAATTTATGTATTCTGCATTACGATCGGAGCTTCGTTTTTCTCAGTTGCTTTTTTGTTAACGGAGGGGTTTTCTTTATCTATGTTTTTTAGCTAAAAGGTTTAAAATTGAAAAAATGTAAGTAGAAAATTAGATAAAATGTTCCCAAAAACAAAAAACACTTAAAATTATTTTTAAATAATTTATTTAATAAATAATTTTTTTTTTGTTTTAAATTGTTAATTTTTGTACCCGAAAACGATGATGTGTTTTTTATGTGTTACAGGTCAAAAACAACAACACCGCAACAGTATGAAAAATTGGAAAATTTAATGGCATCTATAGCAGACATTGTATATGGATACCACCAGCGATCAAAGAAAGAAGTGGCAGTGTTCTGGGAGGAAGTTACAGGAGTTCTCAATGCACCAGTTCCTCCAACAAAAAATGCTTATTTTTAATTATGTATACATACAACTTTTTGTATTAAATTTTACATTTGTTTATGAAAATGATAACAAACTTGCTTATTTTGCTATTTCATTTCCACATTCCACAGTGATGCTATTAATTTTGTAAACATTGTTTTCTTCTTCTTTTTCTTTCGATTCCGTTTTTCTTCAGAATACCAATTTTCGATCGCAACGGAACTGAATGCGAAGACCTAATCGACACGCAAAATAGGGGTGAATATATTGGAAAGAAAAAAAGAATGAAAGTCGGCAACTTTGTTGCACATAAGCAGGTGCTAATATTAAATTTTTTTTTCATACGAAACAGCAGCGTGCAATAATTAAAATTTTATATAAAAAGATTCTTTTAATAAAATAAATTTGTGGACTAAGGTTAGGTTTATTAGTTATTTTAAGAGAGTGCTCGTTTATACCTTTTATATACGTTTTGTTGTGAGTTCCTTATTGCAAAAAACATAACACCAGATTTTAGAGTTTTTAAATTAATTACAAGTTTATTTACTTTAACTACACAAAGTTGACACTACAGAACAATTTACATAAAATGCACGTCTTTATTTCACGAGGTTTATTTTTCAACTAATTTACTATCCACTCAGGCGGTACCTTTTTATATTTGTCCACTAGAAAAATTTAAAATCTTCTACTCATTTTGTATCACATTTTGTTGCTGTTATGTTATTCATTCGATGTATAGGCGCCTGTATGCCTGTGTGTATTTTTGTTTTTAGTTTTATGCTGATAAAGTTTCTTAGAAAACTACGCAGTTAGTAAACAGCATATCTAATTATTGTTGTTTTGCATGTATGGAATTTTTACGCAGTTTGTTGTTGTCTTGCGTGCATAAGTTTTCTTAGCAAGCCACACACTTAGTAAACAGCATACCCAGTGGTTTACTTTATTGCTTAATAATTTTTTTTTTAAACTTAAGCAAGACGCTTTCGTAACAATGTCTATGTTAAATACCATAAAACAGAAAATTGAGAGCACTCCTTACATGAGCTATAAATTTCAATACAAAGACCGTTTCAGTTAGTTTAAATAATCAAATAGTTCAATTGAACTGTAAGTGCCTGTAAAGTATTTGACTTTCGGTTCTAATAATTTTGACATCGGTTTATATTCGTTAGATAACTATACCATAAATAATTTAGTCCCTATAACATCCATTACATATGTATATCCTGTTTTTTAGTTTTTTTTTATTACAGATTGATTTATGTCAATGGCGTGATATTTTTTTAATATTTTCTGAATTCAAAATGATTTGTTTTTATTCGTGCCCGAAATCGATCCTTTCTCTTCAATAAAACACTTTTTTTTGTTTGAATTTTATTATGTTATCTCGATATTTCGAACATAAGAAAACTGAAAAAGTGATAAGCAGCAATATACACAAAACATAAATATCACACATCACATTGAATAAGGCTGTTCGCTTTCAGAAAGGGTGTAATGCCTGCTAAAAACGCTTTTGTTTGTATTTAAAAACATTAAGGGCTCAACTATAATATGCATATGCAGGCTTAAGCCAACTTAAATAACTATGCAAATACCTAATAAGCATATATGGCGAACTATAATGTACTTAACAAAAGTTTTCGTCAAGTTTTGTCAAAGAAAAATAGCTTATACGACAAAAGAGACGCGTTTTATTATAATGGCAATTCAAAGGAACGAGGCCCTTCAAAAATTTTATTTTCTTTTCCATTTTTTTAACACACAATTTGCAATATTATTATAATTTCAAATTGTATTATTTATAAATTCAATGACGCACACAGTTGCATTTTTTAGTACTTTTGGCCCAAATAATACATATAGCGTTATATGTGCAATTTTTCTTTTGCAATTTTCTTAAAACTATTAACAAAAAATTATAAATTTGTATAAGGATAGTATTAAGAATACAAAATATGATTATTAAACGCCTTTTTGCTAATAAGTTTCATTTATTTAGAACGAAATTATTTTTTTTTTTCAAAAGTACGAATAAAATAAATGTGCAACTGTGCATAATAATTTCTATATTCATGTAAGTACAATATAGCTACGTAAAAGTCTTTAATGATTCGCTAACTTTTGACATTAGCTTAATATTTAATCTTTTGTAGGTTTTTAACGCAAAGTTAAATTTGTTTTCCACCATATATATTTGATCGTAAAATTTATCCGCAAAGCCAGGGACATGTGTTAACAATTTAAATATTATATCCGCCTTTGTATAAATTTTTCTATTATGATTTTTTGTGTTATTTTAAACAATCTTTGTTGTTACATTTTTCTAATTTTTAGGACGTTTTGTTGGTGGTAATTTTTGTCACTAATTTGCAACACTCTCTGCAAGTATTAATTTTTACGTGTTTCGGGTGGGTAGAATAAATGTTGATAATTCGCCCTGGGGAGGATGGTTTTGAATATGTCAATGACTAATGTGTTTTGTTTTCTAATAATAAGTACGTCTAAGTATGGCAACTTTTTATCTTTTTCTAGCTCTTTCGTAAAATATATTTGTCTGTGATAATGTGTCTGAATTGATAATAATAAATTTTTCGTTGCCGTGTGGTACCACTAGTCGATAACTATAAATATGGGTATGGCATTATGAAATGACACGTCTAATTTAGGATTTATTTATGTACTATTATTGTTAACATTAATTTGTTAGACTTTTACAAATAATATAGCACTTAATTCTTTACGGCATAAATATAGTACTCAAATAAATATAAATAAATATTCTTTTCAACGGTCTTTTTTAATTAACAATATATATTTTTTTCTCGATATTTCGCTTTCCTGTAGAAAAAAATAATTTCCTGAAGAAGCGAAATATCGAGAAAAAAATATATATTGTTAATTAAAAAAGACCGTTGAAAATAATATATATTTATATTTATTTAAAATATAAAAAGGTCGATTAAAAAAATAAAAAATTGTCATATAGTACTCAAATTAATTTTATAAAAAATCGACTTTAAAATATTAATAACAAAACCGGAAAATTTAAAAAAAAAAACTTCAAAATAATTTTCCAGCTATTAATAACCTTTAATTTTACGTAGCTGTGGAATGCAACTATAATTTGCTTACCGCTATCAAATATTGTAAGACAGAATAAAATTGGTTCTTATACTCACACAAAACAATCATGCTTTTATTCAATTAAAATATTAGTATCAATCAAATAACAGTTCGCAATCAATGCAATCAGCTTTTCATTTAACCTTTGAACCACAAACAGTTTTTCAATAACGTTTTATTCAATTTTATTGTCAATCAAGTTATTTTCATTAAGAAAAGAAAAGTCATTTCAAAACAAAATTTGTTTGCTAAAAAGTTTCATTTGAGTGCTCCTAAATTTATGATATCTACTGTTGCTTAACTTTATATTCAATTTAAATTTTGTACCAGTTGTATGAGTAATACATATAAAAGCTTGTGCTTGTATGGGTAAAATTTTTTGTTGGGTTGATTATCGTTTAAAGGTGTCAAGTTTTCATATTTATTTAAAATAATTGGCCAATAGTTTACCACCAGATTTTTAAAGCTTGTCAAAATTGGTTGCAAATTAAATATTAATTGCAAATTTATTGCTTTTAATTTATTTGTCAATGATTTATGTTGCAGACAATATTTGTGGCTAAGTATTTTATATGGTTATTATGATTGTGCTATTATTCTTTTAACACTTTACCTCAAACCTCACTTTTCCTCTGAAGTGTTAAGGGAAATCTGCTCAATAGGATCATGCTTTTACCTTTTTTGGCTATTAAATACTGAAAGTGTTGTCTACTATTTTTTTATTTTAATGCTTCGTGTAATTTACTTTGCCAATTTTTATTCAACTTAACTGTTTTTTTTTTGTAATTTTTATAGATTTTTGTTTTTTAATCAAATATGCATTTAATCCGTGGGTGTTTATTAATAGGAAATAACTAGTTCACCAGCTAAATTATTAAACTGTGTAAATTAGTTTTCACATAGTTATCACAATCATATGCAAATATTTATAAAATGCATTTAATATCCCAAACATGGAAAATAATTCTGGTAATTTATATTTAATCTAATAAATATTAAAATTGTTTATTATTGCTATAAAAATTAGTATATTAATAAAATTTGGATTTAATATAAGGAAAAGAAAAATTGCGTGCAAATATATTGTATAACCTCAATTGCATTTGACAAATAAAAAAAAATAGCGATAATTTTTATCACGCATTTATGTTTGGAAAATGAGATTAATGCTTTAAGAAACTCGTAAAATATTCCGTTTTAATAATGTAATAATGTTGGCGATTTTTCCAAAAGTAGAGCTAAAATATCAATTTTTGTAAGAAATCATCTGGCAGCCCTGGTTACAATGCTTTCTATTTAGCATACGTCACGAAAATGTTTTATTTAAGTTATAAAAGAAAATAATTATCAATAAAAAAGTAAACGAAATGACCTATTGAGTTTTAACAAACTGCATAGTTTTCTAAGAAATCTTATACACCGAGTGATGATAATAACAACAATATGTCATGATGTTAAAGAAAATATTCTGGTATATACGAAAACTGCTTAAAACAAAGCATCTTTTAGGCATTATAGTGGTGATATTACTATCATGTTTATTTTATTTTACGCGTGTTTAAAGTAAGTAAATCGTATAATTTGATTTAAAAGCTGTAGAGCAGTGATGGGCGAACTTTTTGTGTGGCAGGCCAATAAATTAAAAAAAATTCTTGCGGCGGGCCATTAAATTAAAAAAAAAACATAGAGGGGCATTCATTAAAAAATTATGGGGTTGCTGTTCAATTAAAAGTTCGATTTAAGCTATATATTTATTAGTTATATTTCGTAACATTTTAAAACAACATACAAATTTTATAAGATCGGTTTATAATGGTTTTAAGATTTTCCAGATATAGGGGAAGCATGGATCTGTTTCTGACTTGACATAATTTCCTCAAAATCTGGTTCCAGCTGGGAGGATGCGACTTTTAATAAGTTAAATAGACTTTCGTCTGACAATCGGTTTCTTATTGAATTTTTTCTGCATTTCATTACTGAAAAGGCCTGTTCACATAAATATGAGGAAGCAAACAATGCCATAATTTTCTGCGCATGATTAATTAGCTTTGGAAATTCATCTTTTGGTAAGGATTTATTAAAATTAGCTTATCTGTATTTAAAAATAGCTGTTTTAAATTATTATTACACTGCAATTCTATAATTTCCAATTGTAGATCAGAGGGAACATTCTCAGGATTAACATTAAAAGGCATTAAAAAATATCTAAACATGGTTGGATTTTTTTAAAGTCAGCAAATCTGGCCTCAAATTCTGAATACAGTTTTAATAAAGATTGTGAAAAGACTTTTAACTTCTCTTCACTCACAGGCCTTAAAGAATTAAGTCTTGGAAAATGAGTCAAATCATGCTTTCCCAAAAATTTAGAAAATATAAACAATTGAGTTTTAAAAGACCTCAAACTGCCCCAAGTTTCATCTATAAAGTGATTTCTTCCCTGTAACTTCTTGTTCAATTTATTATAGTGCTCGAATAAATCCGTGAAAAAAGCAAACTCGATGCACCAATTCTTATCCTCCAATTTTGCCCACTCATCCCAAATTTCAGTTTTGGTTTTTAAAAAAAAGTTTAAAAAAAAACTTCGAGAAGATTCCAAACTCCCGAGAAGGCATGCCCACAACTCAGCCATCTAATCTTTGTGTAAGAAAGTACATCTGAAAATTCTGCGTCAACTTTCGATAAAATCTGCTGAAATTGTCGATGTAACAAACCACGGGCTCGAATGGTATTAATTAATTTTAAAATAATATTAATTACGTGGTTAATATCCAAGGCAGCCTTGCAAAGGACATCTTTTTGGATTATACAATGTAAAAAATTGGTTTCGCTTTCAGGATTCTGACTTTTATAAACTCCTGTAAACCCCGTATTTTTTCCCACCATGTTAGGTGCTCCATCAGTTGTTAAAGTAATTAATTTGGAAATTGGGGCATTAAGAGATTCCATCCCCTCTCTAAATTCATCATAAATTATTTTTCCTGTCGTCTTTCCTTTCAAAGATCTCAAACAAGAAACTTCTTCGGTTGTTACAAAGTTTTCATCGACTCCTCAGATAAAAATTAGAAGTTGGGCTGTATGACTCCTGTAAACACTCTCGTCTATAGTGACTGAAAAGACTTAAACTTTTAAAGACGTCCATCGAGTTGATTGGTTAAATTAGAAGAAATCGCTTCAATTCTGTTTTTGACCGTTCTACGTGACTGTGGGCATTATAATTTTCCAATGCTAATTAACACATTCTTAATAAATTCTCCTTCAGAAAACGGTTTGTTACTTTTTCCTTTTTTCTAGGCAACAATGTGACCAGCTTACGTGGAGGATCGCTGGACACTTCTTTGATTTTTAAAAAAACATTTGCTGACCAGATATTTTCTTTTCAATTCCTCTGAACGAACTTTCTTGTCTTCATCTGTCATTTTATAGTACTTCGACCCAAGATGTTTTGAATTAAAGTGCCTAGCGAGATTATAATCTTTTAGTACAGCTACCGGTTCTTGGCAGATAAGACAAATAGGTTTTTGGTTATATTCCATAAAGAAGTACTTCCATGTCCATTATTCTTGAAATACTCGACATTCCGAATCAATTTTTCTCTTTCTATTTTCGATTGACATTTATGGGGGTATTTACAATACACTTTATTATTTTAATTACACAAATAAAACTGTACGTTGGCAACTTTATAATTTTACTTTACAATTTATTCTTTACGTCACGAGATTTACACTTTTACTGATTGCTGATTAATCCATCGCTGGCCCTTTTATATTTGTTGCGCATGTTTTCTCGAATATTCAAGAATCTTCTAAATCTCACATATAATAGTTGTTGTTATGTTATACGTTCAGTTTTCTATATTAGTTGTAAGTGTTTTATGATGTTTATGTTTCTTCTTGGAATATTGCATCAGAAAGTTGTTGTTGTCTCGTGTGTACAATATTTCCCAGAAAACTACGCAGTGTGTACACTCTATAATATGAAAACATCGCAATTTTTTGCTTAAATTGTCAATTTATATCTTTTTTAAAACATAATGTAAATTTATTCTTTGGGCATAATTTTTAATAGGTGATTAATTTTTTTTTTTTGAAAAACGCTCGGCGGGCCGTATTGAAACCTCTCGCGGGCCGGATGTGGCCCGCGGGCATTACTTCGCCCATCACTGCTCTAGAGTGTTGTGTTATTATTTTGCAAGAAAAGAACTCCATATAAAAAACCATTTATTAAAAAAAATAACCGTAATAATAGTTTTGTGTAATGTTTAAAAGTGATGCCGTTCAGTTTTTTTCTATAAAAATACTGTGATTTTCGAAAAATATTTTTTAAATCGTGATTGAGAAAAGATCGCCAACTGTACAATTACCAGTTATCGCCATCGTTCCAATGCTATACCATGATGCTTAATGTCAAGCATATTTAAAAGATTTGATAAATAAAAGTTTCTATGCCAGTTGTGTAGGATGTCAAAGATGTTTATTTTCACCCTGAACTTTTCTGATGGAACTGAAGTGAATTATCTGAAGAAAATAATGAATATCAGAAAATTCCGTTTAAATTGTGCTGGGGAAATAAACTCTCTAATTTTGATTAAGATTTTTTGCAGATGACTTAACTTCGTTTATCAAAACTTACTGTAATAACGAATAGCAGTTTAATTAAGTTACCAGCTGATTAAACATGGCGAAATTGTAACAAGTTTTATGCACTCAAAGATTTAAAAGTGGAATACAGGGATAAAGTTATTAAACTATTAAAATAAGAAAAAAAATATTATAAATAACGACAACAATTTCATTGCACCCTTCTTTGTGGTGAAAAGACTTACTGCCCTTACTTAAGTGAAATGAATTTTCGCCATTAAAAAGTTTTAATGAAAAGTATTTTATAAAATCAAAAAACTGTTTCTAAGTTATTTATAATTATTCGGAATCATTTTTAATATAAGCAATTTTATTTCGTGCTTGATTCTTTTAAATAAATATTTCATGATATTCTCACAAAATATTTATTACAAAAAATTTTATTATTTTCAGTTTTATTCGACCTTTTTTTTATTTTTTTTAAATATTAATCTTAATCTTTTAAACGGTCCTTTAAATTATAAAGATTTATTTATTTTTTTATTATTTTTTTTTTTGAAATTGAAACATGGATGTGCTCTCCCCCATTACAATACATTTCAAATATTTTTATTTTGATTTTTATTTGAATAAATGTTTTATGAGAATATTATAAGATGTTTATTTTTAAATAAAAATTTTTGTAATAAATATTTTGTGAGAATATCATGAAATATTTATTTAAAGGAATCAAGCACGAAATAAAATTGCTTAAAAACTGTTTCTTTTATTATTAGTTGAAGAGCCTAAAGGAGAAAGTATAGAAATTTTTAGGCTTGATGGAAGAGCTGCCTTTTTGATTTTAGTTCGTTGCGGATTAGCTAAATTTTGAATTAATTTTCACAACAAAAAAGATGTGAATGAAATTTGAATCAATTCAAATGAATTAGGCAAAAATAAATTTCAATTTGTTTTTATTTCAAATAAATTTTTAGAAGGTGTTGCATTTCGTTTTTCAT
The DNA here is from genome assembly GCA_030448955.1 of Trichopoda pennipes. Classification (NCBI taxonomy): domain Eukaryota; kingdom Metazoa; phylum Arthropoda; class Insecta; order Diptera; family Tachinidae; genus Trichopoda; species Trichopoda pennipes. The sequence goes on along the minus strand of JASKUP010000012.1, from coordinate 6,139,097 downwards.
TCAATTGAATCTGTAATTTTAACTGCAGTTCTTTTCCAATTCTTTTAAATTTATTAAAGTGAATTGCAATTTATTTTCAATTTATTTAAAATTAATAGATTTTGCATTCACTTAAATGAATTAGACCAATGAAATGTAATTCAAATCAATGAAATAAAACTGAGTTGCAATTAATCATATTTAAGAACAAATCTTGAGGGAATAAAAAATGAATATTTCTGCTGCCAAAATGAAAATATTTAGTATCAAATTTCAGTACAAAAGCGACAGTGATGATAACTGGAGATTTACTTACAAAATCAATTCAAATTTTAATCAATTTACCTCAAATGAATTAGTAATGAATTGCTAATTATTTTTTCTAATTCATTTGAATTAATTCAACTTCAATTCAATTCAAATGAATAGGAAATTAATTGCAATTCATTTTCATAAATTCATTAGAATTGGAAACGAATTTCAATTCATTTGAAAAATTCTTTTGAATTCGAAACTAATTGCAATTCTTTTTTACAAAAATTATTTGAATTCGAAATGAATTGTAGTCCATTTGTACCAAATTCATTTGAGTTAGATATGAATTGCCATTCATATTTACCAAATGCATTTGAATTGTCTTAAACTTCATTCAATTCAATTCAATGCAATTATAATGTAAAAAGAATTGATTCAAAATTTGGTAATTCAGGGCATGAATGATTCGCTAATTAATTAAAAAATGAATGATTTATTTCCAGCTCTGATTGATAGAGCGTTAGCGTGTGTAATCAAAAAATTTATTTGCAGGAGTTCGAATGTAAAAAATTGGTTAATTTGGACTTGCCGTTTCGCTGCAACTAATTTTGGCCAATAAATGGGACATCGCTTAAAGATTTTAGTGATGATGATTTCTGTGTAGCTCTATGTAGATAAGAAAAAATTCTTAATCAGAATACTATGTAATTAAACAAAATTCCAGTGACACAGAAAATCGTCTTAACTGAAAAGATAAAAATGTTCGTCAGGCATTGCTTTTTCCCATTATTTTTCATTTTAACGGATTGAACATAATTGCTAGACCAGTAGACCAATAAATGAAATTGAATATTGGCCCCAAATGAAATTTTTTTCACACGCAATTTGAAAACTACATGAGAGATGCGTGATAAGATTTACGTCTGTACCTAGCTGTGTAAGCCATAACCAGACGGTGGACCATACCACTGTGGATGAAATGTAGCGTTATCCTCGACTTAGAAGGCCTTCAGATACGTAAATCCTTCAGATGCTTCAGAGAATTTTATTAATTGTAGGCTAGAACCTTTACTCCTTGCTGAAGAGTTGGAGACTATCCAACTCCTGGTCCAGAACGCATGAAGCTTAATAAAATTTAAAAACACTACAGCAATCATGCCACTGGACCTGGACCATTTGTTGTGATCATTGTGAATGACCCCGACCCACACAACTCAAACGAGGACCTAGAAAAACACAACCACCAAGATACTCCCTAAGGGCCAACCTCAATAATCAGTCAGAGAACAGCTGAAAGGCTAAAAAGACAAATAGCTGAACTCTGGGGCTTTACTGATGCCCGTGGAAATATAGTGGAATTCTCCAATTGGCTCCTGCTAGCCTTGAAGGGGACTGGGCTCCCATTTACCCCAGTTGACACATGAAATGACGGTGAGATTTCATCAAAATATATCAATGTGCTCCCGGGAGGGACTGCATTAGAGATCGTATTATGTTTTACTTTTCGATTTCTTTGTAGAAACGAACAGATTTAAAAAGTATTCCAATATAAATTGGCTTCCTTTTATAAAATAAATAAATCAAAAATAATAAATTTCAAAATTATTTGTGTTTTTTGTTTTAGTTTTCTTGATTAGGCCATATGACTGTGATAACTCTGGTTTTTATATGAAACAATTAAGTTTTATTGTAAATAAATTACATTCATTATTTGCTTTTGTATACCCTTTTCTGTTGTTGGCTTTTTGCTGAAATTCCTTAACACATAAATTCCATAACTTTTAACAAATTCAAAATAAGAAGTAGCAAAAACCAACAAAACAATAAAAGTTTCACTTTTCACGTTCTCACAATTTTAGGAGCTGTTGAAGCCACAGAACGGTAAAAAATAAACAAATAAATCCTTTAACCTGATGAGATGACCATAAATTAACTTAATGCATTTTAAACATTAAGATGTGATATGAAATGGAATGGAATTTCTTTTGTTTGTCGTATTTTTTGGTTATTTCTTTGCACAAATTGCAATAACAAAACGCATTAACATTAAAATTTTAAACCGAATTGGGGGAATAAATCGAAATGTAAATGCAACAGGCAAAAATAAAATAAAAACAAATAATGCTTGTTCATTGTTGAAAACTAAAATTTTAAATTTTAAAAATCTTTAAAAATGTTGTGGTTAAACCACAAAAATGTTTTTTTTTTGTTTTTTAAGTTAAATTTGCCCACAAAATATAAGGAAAATTCTGCTTATTCATCATCTATCAAAAGTGTGCTTTTACATTACTTCTATATTTTTAGTGGCACAATCAAGGAGAGAAATTTCGTTTGAACAGATCGTAACAGATCAAAATTCGAGAACAATTGCGAAATATTTATTTATTTAAGTTTAATGTATTAAACAGGGGTATGTCATGCAATTATTGACTTTTAATTTATTGCATATTAAAAATGGCCTTCAGATTCTATCTCTTAAATTAGTTTAGAAAGTTTTGCTATTAAAAATTAGCTAAAAACTTATTAACGCCAAAAAATTCGCAACAAAAAAATAATTAATACAGTGATATCTTAAATTAAAAAAAAAAAGTTTTAAATTTTCACTAAAAAATAATTCCCAAAAGGGAATGAATTTTAATAAGCAAAAACTTGAAGGACACTTAACGTTCGAACAATTAAAAAAATTGCAAATTTAGTAAAAATTTTTATTAACCATAAACATTTTTTTAAAGCGATATTTATACAAATAATCAAAAAAGAAAATAGTTTGGATAAAAGGATAGTTAGAAGGAAATGTGCAATCAAAAATACATTATTCGCAATTGTTAAATCATCACACGAGATCAAATGATTCTTAAGAAAATTTTATTTTTTCAAAGGATTTATTTTAAACAGAGTAGCGAAGTGTTCACTCACTGTTCATACATGTATGAATATGTACATTTCATTTTTTGCCGCTTCTTCTCATACATGTGTGAGAGACTGAAAAATATTTTTCGTTTTCTCATTTATGAATGCGACGATTTATTTTTTTCTTTCTATTCATAAGTGAAAAAATGAGAAACACACAAGTGTTCATTTTTGAATATGTACAATTTTGATAATTTTTCATAAATGAAAAGATCGTAAAAATATGTGCGTTAAGCATTCGCGTACATAAACGCACATATTTTATAATGCGCAATTGTCGGCGTATGTAGGCAAAAAAATGTTTTTTTTTTATTTCTTTTAGAATATATTGCAATATTGTATTTTGTGTTAATATGTACCCATGTGTTTTTACTACATTTTACGGTAAACTGCGATCGTAGGTAGAAAATTTTTTCACATTCATTTATGAGAAATTTTATAAAATTTCAACGTTCATAAATGAACATGTACATTTATGAAAAATAACATTAATGAGAAGTAGCTGATTTATCATTTATCATATATGAATAAGACTAATAATTCTTGTTGTGCGCATTCATGTATGAACATAAGCAGAACATTTTTTCTTGTTCGTTTATGCGCGTGAAAAATAAATATAAAATTTTAGATTTCTCATTTATGAAAAATATTATGAATGTTGATTTTTGAATGTTCATAAATGAAAAATTCTGAACCCTGATTTTAAATGATGCGAGGAGACGGGAAACATTCCATTCAACATCTCACACATTTAAAAGTCAAAATTGTGTTTCCCATTCAATTCTTGTCGACAAAAAATTGAGTCATTGGTGTAAAATAAAAAAAAATCGATTCAGGATAATAACGTCAATATCACGGTCTAAAAATTATATAAGATAGCAAATCCGAGCTATGCTCTTAAAACAATATTACTTCCACAGGTTTATGAAAATTGATTTGACGTGAATAGTAATTTTTAGGTATTTTTTGAAAACTGATTTTCCATTATTCAATGAAGAAGAAATTTTTTTACTAAAATATATTTTCATTGAACTCTATTTGGAAGTACCATACGTACTGTTTAGTACCATACGTACTGTTCAGTACCATACGTACTGTTTAGTACTATACGTACTGTTTAGTACCATACGTACTGTTTAGTACCATACGTACTGTTTAGTACCATACGTACTGTTTAGTACCATACGTACTGTTAAGTATTGCGATATTTTTAAATCAAGCCAGCCAATACCTGTTAGATTTAAACGTTAATGTAGCAGAGGGCAATTGTAGAACATGTGACGGAGTACGATGTGGTAACGCACAGTGGTTTACTTAAGTTGTCGGAGCATCGCAAACCTCGCATTATATTGAGGTTTTCTCGTTTTTCTATGTAAAAATTAGAAATGCTTCGTTTTTCAGTTTTATATAAAATGTATTTTTGGATTATTAAATAGAAAAAAGAGAAAAACATCATTAGAAGGCGAGGTTTGCGAAGCTTCTACAACTTTTATACAAGTAAATGGTATCAGCGGAAAGCTTTTGGCTTCTGGATTAACAATTTATTAATTAATTTTTTACACTTTGTATTTTTTCGATGTCATTTACCTTTAAAGCTGTAAATTTCACGTTGACGTGGTTGTTTGAAAAATAAAATATAAAATTTGAATTGCACAAAATCTAAACGCCTCGAGGTATTATGTATACATATATATATATATATATATATATATATATATATATATATATATATATATATATATATATATATATATATATATATATATAGAAAAGCATTTAATGAAATGGGAAAATAAAATATTAACTTATTTTATTTTAGCACATAAATTTCACAAACGGGGAAAAATGCACAAAAAATTTCTTTTTTTAGAAAACTGTTCACCCTGGCTTTGTTAACTATGGGGCTCTCAAGTTCTTTTTGGAATATATAGTTAAGATATGGAGCTTGAATAATATGTTTAAAATTTTTCAATCTATGTTTTGCACTCCGAAGAATTTTGATGTAATTTATTTATTTTGTTGGATAGAGCTGAAGGGTAAACTGTTATAATTTTTAATGCAAGTTTTCTTTTATTCGCGTTTGCGAATAATAGGTTGTATAGTCCAAAAAAATTTACTAGTAACGAAATAAGTTTTAATTGTATAAGCAAAAGAAAAAAAAAAATAAACCGTACCCAAATAAAAAAAAAACATACCACCCTTTTGGGTAAAATCCTAAAAAACGGCAGTTTTTACATTTTTCCAATTTTAACGAAAAATGCTATCATAACTAGACTTAAAAAATGTTTAAATTTTATCAAAACTACATTTAAGATCTTAGAATGATGATCCGAACATAAAACAGTGCGCCACGTTACAAATACTTAGTTAAAATGGAAGAAAAATTAAAAAAAAAATTTCTAGCCCGATTTTCTCCCATACTAAAAGAGATAACTTAGACATGTAAGCAAATTTGTAGATATTTTCAAGGTCTACTTAAGTTTAAAAACTGTTAACATTTGAGTAATAACGTAACTTTACCCAGAAACAACTTTGCTTGTTCTTAAATAGTTCATGAGCTACAGAATTATTAAAAAAAACCGTTTACAATCCACTATGTAACGGTAATAAAATTACTATGTATCTGTGCTGCCGGCCATGCCTAAATACGTCCAGATGTAAGGCGTTACAAGTAGCACCTTTATTCACGCCCTTTGTATGTAAATGCTTGTCGACCTACAGTTGAAACTCGGCGTATGTGAATATTATTTTTCTATAATATTTGTGTGATGGAGCTGCAGAATTACTGGAGTCACAGACAGAAAGTTTCTGAAATAATGAGGATAAGAAAGTATATAATAACCGCAGAATCTTGAACTAAAATTACGAATTAATTGCAAGTTATGCGTAAGAAGTATAGAAGGAAAAGAAATGGATGTACACAGCAGTCTGGGCGAGAAATTCAAGTGCAATAACCCAGTAATCGTGCGGCAAATGACTTCCAAGTAAAATTTTTAATTTTTTGTTAAAAAAAGACTTACACCGACACAAAACAGCTTCCGATTAAAATAGCTTTTCTCATTTTTTATGCTGCCCTAGTTTGGTTTTACATCTCTGCGAACAGCATACGTTTAATAAAATGTTGGAATTCACACAACAAGATATTTAGAAGGCACTCAAGAGGAGAGTTGTTAAATAAGAACAACGGTTTCTTAGAATATTTAGTAATTTGGGGAGTGCAAGTTAATAAACCTGAGTGGCTGTCTTAGTCTATTGCATACCAATGAAACGTCTATATACAATGGAAAATAAAGGCATCAAACTAGAGTTAATGTATTCAGAATTGAGACTTTAATTTAGGTTAAGAATCGCAGACAATGGAATTTCATAATTTGGATTAGTGGAGCAGAAAAAAATGGCGGTTAGATGTGTGCAGCAAAAGAAAGCGGAAAAGTGATTTGTGATTTGTGTTTTTTTGTAAAAGATCTTAAAATTAAAAATGTGATTTAAATGTTTTATGCCAAAGATTTACAGAGGTTTAGGATTCAGACCAGTGATGGGCAAACTACGGCCCGCGGGCCACATCCGGCCCGCCGAGCGTTTTTCAAAAAAAAAAAATTAATCACCTATTAAAAATTATGCCCAAAGAATAAATTTACATTATGTTTTAAAAAAGATATAAATTGACAATTTAAGCAAAAAAGTGCGATGTTTTCTTATTATATTGTGTACACACTGCGTAGTTTTCTGGGAAATATTGTACACACAAGACAACAACAACTTTCTTATGCAATATTCCAAGAAGAAACATAAACATCATAAAACAATAACAACTAATATAACAACAACTATTATATGTGAGATCTAGAAGATTCTTGAATATTCGAGACAACATGCGCAACAAATATAAAAGGGCCAGCGATGGATTAATCAGCAATCAGTAAAAGTGCAAATCTCGTGACGTAAAGAATAAATTGTGAAGTAAAATTAGAAAGTTGCCAACGTACAGTTTTATTTGTGTAATTAAAATAATAAAGTGTATTGTAAATACCCCCATAAATGTCAATCGAAAATAGAAAGAGAAAAATTGATTTGGAATGTCGAGTATTTCAAGAAGAGTGGACGTGGAAGTACTTCTTTATGGAATATAACCAAAAACCTATTTGTCTTATCTGCCAAGAACCGGTAGCTGTACTAAAAGATTATAATCTCGCTAGGCACTTTAATTCAAAACATCTTGGGTCGAAGTACTATAAAATGACAGATGAAGACAAAAAAGTTCATTCAGAGGAATTGAAAAGAAAAATATCTAGTCAGCAAATGTTTTTTTTTAAATCAAAGAAGTGTCCAGCGATCCTCCACGTTAGCTGGTCATATTGTTGCTTATAAAATAGCAAAAAGTAACAAATTATTTTCTGAAGGAGAATTTATTAAGAATGTGTTAATTAGCATTGGAAAATTATTATGCCCACTGTCACGTAGAACGGTCGCAAACAGAATTGGAGCGATTTCTTCTAATTTAACCAATCAACTCGATGGACGTCTTAAAAAGTTTAAGTATTTTTCAGTCACAATGGATGAGAGTGTTGACAGGAGTGATACAGCCCAACTTCTAATTTTTGTCAGAGGAGTCGATGAACATTTTGTAATAACCGAAGAACTTGCTTGTTTGAGATCTTTGAAAGGAAAGACGACAGGAAAAATAATTTATGATGAATTTAGAGAGGAGATGGAATCTCTTAATGCCCCAATTTCCAAATTAATTACTTTAACAACTGATGGAGCACCTAACATGGTGGGAAAAAATACGGGGTTTGCCGGAGTTTATAAAAGTCAGAATTCTGAGAGCGAAACCAATTTTTACATTGTATAATCCGAAAAGATGTTCTTTGCAAGGCTGCCTTGGATATTAACCACGTAATTAATATTATTTTAAAATTAATTAATACCATTCCAGCCCGTGGTTTGTTACATCGACAATTTCAGCAGATTTTATCGAAAGTTGACGCAGAATTTTCAGATGTACTTTCTTACACAAAGATTAGATGGCTGAGTTGTGGGCATGCCTTCTCGGGAGTTTGGAATCTTCTCGAAGTTTTTTTTTAAACTTTTTTTTAAAAACCAAAACTGAAATTTGGGATGAGTGGGCAAAATTGGAGGATAAGAATTGGTGCATCGAGTTTGCTTTTTTCACGGATTTATTCGACCACTATAATAAACTGAACAAGAAGTTACAGGGAAGAAATCAATTTATAGATGAAACTTGGGGCTGTTTGAGGTCTTTTAAAATTCAATTGTTTATATTTTCTAAATGTTTGGGAAAAAATGATTTGACTCATTTTCCAAGACTTAATTCTTTGAGGCCTGTGAGTGAAGAGAAGTTAAAAGTTTTTTCACAATCTTTATTAAAACTGTATTCAGAATTTGAGGCCAGATTTGCTGACTTTAAAAAAATCCAACCATGTTTAGATATTTTTTCAATGCCTTTTAATGTTAATCCTGAGAATGTTCCATCTGATCTACAATTGGAAATAATAGAATTGCAATGTAATAATAATTTAAAACAGCTATTTTTAAATACAGATAAGCTTAATTTCTATAAATCCTTACCAAAAGATGAATTTCCAAACCTAATTAATCATGCGCAGAAAATTATGGCAATGTTTGCTTCCTCTTATTTATGTGAACAGGCCTTTAATGTATTGAAATGCAGAAAAAATTCAATAAGAAACCGATTGTCAGACGAGAGTCTATTTAATTTATTAAAAGTCGCATCCTTCCCATACATCTGGAAAATCTTAAAATCACAATAAACCGTATCTTATAAAATTTCTATGTTGTTTTAAAATATTACGAAATATAACTAATATATATATAGCTTAAACCGAACTTTCAATTGAACAGCAACCCCATAATTTTTTAATGAATGACCCTCTATGTTTTTTTTTTTTAATTTAATGGCCCGCCGCAAGATTTTTTGTTAATTTATTGGCCTGCCACCCTAAAAGTTCCCCCATCACTGATTTAGAGGCTTTAATAAAAGACGTGCATTAAATTAAGGAATACCGAAAACAGAGATAAAGTCGATCAGGCTTAAAAAACACATGGGCCTAATAGAATCAGCAGAATTTAACGAGGGGAGTACATTGCAGTAACCCTAGCTATAATTAGTGGCTGGATTCTATAAATCAGAAAAGTTTTTAGGGCAGAACCAATTGAAGTCAGAGGAAACGAATTTTTAATTAAGTTTAGCAATGAAAGTAAAGAATCCGCAATAATACTGCTCAAATCAAAGGAACCTAAAGTATGTGCTTAGATTTTCCGACGGGGTTGATTCATAACGGGTTTGTGCACAAACCAAATTTGACAAGGGTCGAGGGAAAACCGTACCCAAATAAAAGAACCTAAAGTAAATACTACAGAACAACAATGATGGTAACAATTGACTGGATTAGCTTATAACAAACAAACAAAATAATGTAACAAACAAAGCAAGACCATAAAGAATTAGTATCTGTTTATTATTAAGCAATTTTTAAATTATTTGTTATTTAATTTAAGAAAAAAAAAACAAATTATAAGGAAACCCATTAATGAAATACATTTCTTTGTCTTCAGTTGGTCTGTGGTGTTGTTTTGTTATTAATATTTTGTTTGGTTTATCGTTTCTAATAGTCAAATAGAAAACGAAAACCAACAACAACAACAACTTAATTTTTTCAACAAGATATCACGTGCCATAAAAATCCAAAGCTTATTGAACATTTATCTAAAAGGAAGCAAGCAAAATATTTGTATATACAAGTATGCATTATAGTTAAGTCAGTAGCTTTAAAGAACGTAAAGTTGTTAAATATAATAGAGTAAAAAAGTAATTGTCTATGTATTGACGTTTTTTAATACAAACTTTAAGGTCCAAATATTTTGTGATTTATAAACGTCTACGACGAAGCAAATTTTACATGGATCGCTCCAAATCACCCAAGGATGTACATATATTTTATTTTATACTTTATACCTTAATGGATGCAATTAAATTTTGAATTAAGTAGGTGTTATCTTAGAGCTTCTCAATTCATTTTTTTTTTTTTTTTGATATTATATCTTAGGTTTTTACTATCTTTTTCCTAATAAATAGATTAACTTAATAAGTTTTTAATAATAATGAAAATGTGATAATTTGCTGAAATATCTTTATGATAGAAACTCAAAAAACTGGTAAATATTGTTACAGATACTGATAATAACTAAATAAATAAATAAAAATGAATAAAATTTTAAATTGAATTTATTATCAATTGCGTATGTTTGAACATGGTGGTGCTATGTATACATGTTTTTGACCACTAAAAACGCAAGACTTATTACGGTTTATGGAGGCGGTGAAGATTATTTTAATAAAAGGCATTACTATTTAACAGCACATTAATATCTTCATATTATCTCTTATCTTTAAAAATATTTTTAATATCAGATTAAATTTGGCCCCAACACTTATAGGGATACAATTGTGACGCCTATATATAGTATAACTTAATATAGTCGTTTCTGATTGGATATTACAGGAATAGGTAGATGTTTTAATATACTCTTCCCGGCGTATATTGCTACGTAAGGCTTAATAATAAATTAACAATTATACAGGTCGCAAAAAAATGTTTATGATAGTGGCCAGAAAGTAAGGAACTTAAAAATGTTGAATATTTATATAAAACTAGCGAACCCCCTGCACACTTCGTAGTGCAGAAAAGAAAATAAAAAATCAATTCGAATTCATTAAAATCAGTGATAAATTGCTTTTATTGTAATGCTCGGTGGTAAACAACATTTGTTGTTTTTCCATTTGCGGTGTAAATATACAAAACCGATGGTTTTCCAATGCGCGAACAGGCTACATACAACTGTCCATGTGAGAAAACTGGATACTCTAAATTCACTCCACGAATTCCTAAGGATTGGCCTTGCGCCTTATTATGGTAACCGCAAACGCAAGGCGAACAGGAAACTGAAGTCATTTCAATTCAGTTCGCATATCAGACGGAATCATTCGAATTCAAAAATTCTGTTGGATAATTCACAACATCTTCTTCACTGGTAACAGTATCCACAGATTTGTATAAACACCAATTCGCCAGGAATCTTTGATTATATAGCCATGTTCTTCTTGTTCTTTGTCGATAAAATTGCTCTGTCACCCAACCATGCATGCCATGTATATTTTTGTGCTATGTTAGGGAAAACACATTCAATCAATTCCTTTCTTTGACTGTACGAAACGGCCCAAATCATTTGGCAATGTTATCAATCCAGTGTCATCAACAGGCATTGCACCATTCCCAATTTTCAGCAATTGCTTAGAGAACTTTGTAGCAGATGGATCATTCTTCAACTGAACACGAACGTTGGCAGTGAGTTGCAATGTTTTAACAAATCTCCATAAATATGAAGACCTTAATTTTAGCGGCAGCTATCTATCTAGGAATGACGGCCAATGTTTGCCTAAAATCGCCTGACAATAAACCCAACGCACCACCAAACAGTTGTGAATTATCTCGGAGATCTTTCATTGTTCTTTCCAAAGCTTCAAGAATGCGCCATAGTGCATTCATCCCAAATAATGATACTGCAACGTTTCAATAATCTTGCCGTTCCAGATGTTTTTGAAACGTTACATATGGGAGTTTCATTAACTTGGTAATTCTGTGCCAATTTCAAAGCTGTCCGATCACCACCTAACAAAGGGGCTGCAATGCCAGAAGACGCCAATGCAAATTTATTGTGGGACCGCATCATTGCTAACAACAATGAAATTAAAAACGGTGCCTCCTTGTGCATCTAGGAAATAAAACCCACCGGCTTCACTATTGACAGCTTGCATAATAATATCGTACGCATTTTTTTTTGCTTCGCATTCAATGTCGAAAGATTTTCGTAAACAAAAGCATTTAATTCGTTGCGATCGTATTGTTGTTCACTTTGCAGTTCTAACTCAAAAATGTCATGCATTGCACGATTAGGTGATGGCATTACCAATTGTGATAATGTCTTGTTAGCAATCGACAAACGGAAATCTTCAATACAAATCAATGCTTCATTGTAAATTTCCGGCTTGAAATCCATTGAGGGATTACGAGTTTCTTGACGCACTCGAAACAGAATATCTCCCGACAGACAGTCTTGAAATTTTGTCCACAATTCAGATGGATTCGATGGAAAACAGGCAGACAAAATAATTGCAAACAAAGTACGAATTTGATAATGATGAGCAACAACTGCTGCATCTGCAAGTGTTTGTTCCCAATGAATATCATTTTTCAACAAATTAAGCTGTTGACACGCTTGTCAATATGTCGTACACAAAAGTCCATTGACTGCCCTTAACTGTAGAAATGATGTTGGCCCACGAACGTTTATTAACAGCAAACGCAAATAAAAACACTCAGAGTTAATATCACTTGAATATAAATTTTGATGGCCAACAACACGATTTCCTTGCTTGTGCTGTTGGAACTCCACGTAAAATACGTTGGCACTTCTGCATACAATAACATTCCGGCAAAGGCATCAACTTCACACAATTTATAAAATGCAGTAAGAGTTGTATGAATGCAGTGTTCACTAAAATGGCTATAACTCATGAACCAATACACAAACAGAGATCGTTTATAAATAGAAACTTTGGTATTGAAGTCACCTATCATATGAACTTTGCAGAAACAAAATCGGTTCACGCATTCCGGAGAACATCAATTACTAACACAATGCAATTTATTTTTATACATGTAGAGAAGATAAGCAAAATGATACGCTTCCATCTTCGGGAAAATTATAGAAATTTAAGTTGGTAACTCTTGATTAATTTAATTAAAATGAAAATTACATGCAGGTAAATTGAGTAGAATCAAATCCAAACACAGTTGACATTTATTTTTCAGAGGGAAATTAACAAGATTAAAGTTAATAATTTTATTCGATTCATTATAGACTTTAATAATTTGATATTTTATCAGTGTGATCAATTTAATGATTATTTTTTAATTCTCACAGAACTTAAAAACGTTTAACCATGAAATGAACTGTCATACTGCGCTGTAGTTGTAGCATGTGTTATCAGTATGCTCCACCAAATCATTAACTTAACTTTCTTGCATTTCTTTTGAAAAAGATAAATTTCATTTAAAGGAAAAGGCAGAGAAGACAACAGCATCTTTTCAGCTATTGATACAATTTTTATAGAAATTTCTCTAAATTCTAAGATATAAAAAAAAGAATTAATTGTATAAATAATCATACATTTCAGTACATATACATAAATATTTATGTATTGTATTATATTACGTGTTTTCGAATACATACTGTGTTGTCATGCCTTAATTTGTTTATATACGGTACCGTCTTTGGTAAACTTTATAAGGATTTTTGTTACATTTTCCATACACGATTGCCATGAACAATAAATCATCCGGCATCGTATGTATCACTCAAACGACGTCTTTGTTACTCGTACTCCCGCCAGCCAAGCTTCATGACTTCACCATCGCTTTATAATCTTTCTAACTCATTCATTCACTCTCTTTGGTACTGATATTTTTGTTGAAAATTGGTTTTGGTTTCTTGTCTTTTTTTTTTTTTGTTTTTTCTTAATAAGTATATTTGGTCTGTTTTTAGTACGGTGTCACTTAAAGTACTCGTTTGAGTTTTTTGTTTTGTTTTGTTTTGCATTTAACTAAAAAAGAAGGAAATGTACATAAATAAAAAGTTGTTATTGTTAAAATTTATTTTGTTTTATATTTTATTTTTTGTAGCGGCCACATTCTTTTTTCTATATTTTTTTAATTTTTCATTCATTTTTATTTTTTTTTTTTGGCAAATTTGTTATGAAATCAAAAGATAAAATGAAAATTACATGTAGATTTCGTAAGACATTTTGAATAATTACGCCACAGGTTGTTATTTTTTATATTTTTTTTTCTTATTTAACTGCCATTTTTTTTTCTCTTGTAAGAAATAATTAGATTTATGTTTGAAAGAAGCAAAACGCAAAATATACCTCAAGGGGTCTTGTTAGAATTCGGCTTTAATAGGGATTTGACCGCTAACTGCAAAGTGTTGCAAAGCCATATTTCATTTCGTTTAGCATCTTAGTAGTTCAACATAAAATAACTTTGGTGTACAATTTCGTGTGTGGTAGTAAAATCTAACTAAAAGCTGAAAAATTGTTTTAAAAATTTATATTTGAAGATAACCAACATTTTGTTCAGAAGTTTTTTATTAGGGAAAAATAATTTTATTGATTTTTATATCAATCGATACTGTGAATATTTTAATATTCATTTCAAGTTTTGTGATATTGTTGCATTTATTTGTGCTAAAATATTTTTATTTCACACATTAAATGTTTCTATCGACATTTTAAAACAACATGTGAGCTAATAGAAGTATATTCTTTAAAGAAAGTTTTGTTTAGAAATGGTTTAAAGTACCAAAATTCAGCAAGAGAACAAACTTCTTATGCGCTGTAGCAGCGAAGTACCAGATTGTTGTTATTCTTTTATACTACAGAAGACACCTAACCTGGACAGAATTACGTGATAAGATTTACATCTGCACCTGGCTATGGAGCCTTAATCAGATGGTGGTCAAACCACTTTGAATGATTTGAAAACAACCGTCATTCGCGCCCTAGGAAGCCGAAGACTAATTCTAGCAACAGGTCTTTCCTAGTTGCAACCTTAGTGATTTCAGAGCAGGGCTACAAACCACCACTCCTTGCTGAAGAGTTGGAGACTTTCCAAATCCTGTCCAGAACACATGTCTAGCATGCTCACTGGATCTAGGAACATTCCACCAGGTAGGTGTTATTAAAGGTAAAATGAACCTAGCCACCTTATAAAACTGACCTGTCTGTTATGGGGCCGCGAAACCATAACCACCACGATACTCCTATATAGGGGCCAACCTCCATAATCAGCCAGAGAACAGTTAACTGTCTAAAGAGACAAACAACGTCACTCTGCAAGCTTACTGATTCCCGTGGAAATAACGTGGAGCTTCCAGTTGTACCCCTGCTGACTTCAGGAGACTGGGCTCCCTTTTTCCCCGAGTTGCACAGGTCTAGATAGTCGAAGTTCTATAAAGACCATATAATGTGCCCCCGGGGGGCACACTGGACAGAATGTTCGCTTCGACGTCACAAAGAAATGATGATGGGTTGCTGGCGTCTTACAATATCGTTACTTATAGCAAAAATCCGGAAAACCGCATAGTGTCGGAGAGAAGTTAATTTTGTCAGCCGTTAAAGAGGTTTTAAAAACTGTTTTGCACAAACCTGCATCTGATATCATTAAAAGAATTTCCGTAAGCAACAATACTGTTGAAAGACGTATTGATGAAGTGAGTTCTGATATTGAAAGCTTCTTATGTAATTATTTGCAAACGACCCATTTCTCTATACAACTGGACGAGTCAACTTTACCTGATATTGCAGCATTATTATTGGCATATGTTCGTTTTATTATGAATCAAGAAATCTACGAAGAACTGCTCTTCGCAAGAACTTTAATAACTGACACTAAAGGTGAATCAATATTTCATGTTTTGAAGGATTACTTCATTGAAAAAGCAGTATCAGTAGCTACCGATGGAGCACCTGCCATGGTTGGACGTTATCGTGGACTTATAAGCTATTTAAAACAAAATATGTCAAGGGTGTTAGCAATACAATGCGTCATCCATCGACAACATTTAGTTGCTAAAAATTTGAGTGTTAGATTGCATGAATCACTTCATTTAGTCATTGATGCAGTAAACCGAATCCAAAGCAATGCGTTGAATACGCGGTTATGTGCGCAGTTGCGTGAAGAAGATGGCGAACATTTTCATCAATTACTCCTTCACACTGAAGTACGCTGGCTGTCCAAAGGCTTATGTTTGACAAGATTTTTTGCACTTTTTGAGACTATTTTAGAATTTCTAGATACTAAAGATAAAATTTTGAAAGAAAATTTAATGAAGAGGAAAACAGACATCGCCTATTTAACAGACTTGTTTACAAAATTTAATATGGTTAATTTGCAATTACAAGGCGACAATCTAAATTTGATTAAAACAAAATCCACCTTATCAGCGTTTCTTGCCAGAATTAAACTAATGAAGCAAAATATTGGACGGGGCGAATTTTCTCAGTTCCCCAATTTGTCACAGACAAGCTGGCAGGAAGACGACGTTTCAACTTACGTTCAACATTTAAATGCCCTCTATTCAGATTTTGAATCTATGTTTGTGGATATTTTGACTATGGTAATACCATCGTGGAAATTAATCCATATGGTGACATAGAAGAAACGAATGTCATAATACAAGAGGAACTGACTGAACTAAGTACAAATGAAGAACTTAAGATTTAGTTTAAAAACAGATATCAGCAATTCTAGCTGCAAAACAACATACCCGTTACTTTCCTTTTTTTTTTATTTGAAGATCAATTTATTGTAATACAAAGCCCACAAGGCCAAATATATATTACATAGATTAAAATATATTCATTAGCTATGCTGTACAAATTGCTTAAGTAAAATTTAAAAATAACAATTAAACAACGAAAAAATTAAACAAATAAATAATTAAATAATCAATTAATTAATTAATTAAATAATTAATTAATCAATTAAATAAATTAAATTAATTAAGTTAATTAAATTAATTAAATGGTTCCCCAACCAACAAACTGCACATATTTTAGAAATTTAAATTTTCATGTCCTGCTAGAGATTTAAATAATTCAACAACTTTACTTTAAAAACATTAAGTGATGAGGCAAAAGTTCTCAGTTCAATAGGCAATTGATTCCAACTTCTTGCAACTCTTACAATGAATGAGGAATCAAAGATTCTATAATTAATAAGAGGAATTTCAATTTGAAGAGAGCGAGTTGAACGGAGAAAGTTAAAATTCTGCCACAAAATATTAGGCAAACCACTTTTAGCAACTTTAAAGAAACAAAGCAAAGTACGTAATATAATATAAGAGCTAAAAGAGCTACCCAAAAATTCCACAACAAAATGACTAACATGATCATGTACCCTAAGGCTATAGACAAATCTTAAAACCTTATTGAAAAGACACTCAAGCCTCTGTAAAACAAAACTAGGTGAACCCGTAAAAACCTCTAAACCATAAGTAAAATTCGACATAAGCAATGCATACGCTACACAGTATCTTGTATGCCGAGGCATATAAGACTGAAGAGAATACAGTCTTCTCAAAGTAAAACACATTCTGCTTGAAAGATGATTTGCATGTCTCTCAAAAGTAAGACGCTGGTCTAAGTAAATACCCACACATTTCAAGTAATCAACATATTGTATACTCTCACCATTTATATGAATACTCGGATGTGGCCGTAAATTATTGCTATGGAAAAATTGGATAGCTTTAGTTTTTGAGGAGTTAATTAGCAAATTATTACTTGTCATCCAACTAGAAATTATAAATAAATGTGAGTTTATAGAAGCTTCAAATGTATTACTAAGACTGCAATTATTAAACAATAATAGTATATCATCAGCAAAAACAAATGGCTGACAAAAACTTGTGCACATAATATCAATACATTCATTTAAAAAAACTATAAAAAGAAGGGGTTCCAGTACAGAACCTTGCGGAACGCCAGAAGTCACAGGACCCCTACTCGAAGTTCTTCCATTCAATGAAATATATTGCACTCGTTCTGTTACATATGAAAGCATCAGTTTACACGCAGAAGCAAAGAAACAATAATTATCTCTTAACTTACATATCAATTTGTAATGATCAATACGATCAAAGGCTTTAATAAGATCTAAGGAAACGATAACAGTAGTTTTACTTTCATTCAAGTGCTTTCTTACTGAATTAGTCAAAGATAGCAATAAGGTAGTTGTATTATGTTGTCTTCGAAATGCAAATTGGTTAGGATGTAAAAGATTTCGGCGATTCAAATAAATTAATATCCCGTATTATGGAATATATCTAGGAAATTTTTAATTTCCTTTCCATCGTCATACCTAGTGGAAAGGAGGTTCAGCGCTGTTACCAATCTCTTAACGAAAAAAAGAAACAGACTGGACATCATTAGCCGAGGAGATTTAAGATTAATCCTTACAAAATTGGCGCCAAATGTCACTAAAAATATTGACTTATTGCTTATGTTATTTTATTTATAGTTTATTTTATGTTTATTTAATGTTACGTATATTTTACATAACAGATACAAAATTTTATTTTGAGTAGTTTTAATTTAAATTCAATTAAAAAATGTATAAATTAACATGTGATTTTACTTTAAGTTTTTAACACTAAACTTCACTACGGTTAGAAATTTACAGGAAATCAATATCAGGTAAGTAGTGGCAAGGGATCTACGACACAAAAAAGTTTGGGGAACTCTGGACTAGAGCATTGATAGAAACTTACACTTACATTGGATTATGAACTTTTTCTTCATGATTCGTTTATAAAATCTATACGATGTTATGCAATGTAGTTATGGGTCACTGGCTCCGTCTCAACTCTAGAAATTATTCAAAAGCGCCAAAATAAAATTCCTCAAATGATCACCGTAGGCACTGGACACACAAAATATTCGAATCTCCATAAAGTTCTAAATATACCATTGGTTAATGTGGATATTCTTAAACATTCAAGAACGCATATCAGAATGCTTGAAACATATTCTAAATTCCTACCCAGCATTTGGGCCTACATAGCTATTATACTGACTGAGAGTCAATATTGTGGACAGGAAAAAATATCTGCGCCAAAAGAATATTAGGTTATGGTATATTCATCAAGTTCACCTACTCCTCGGTGTAATTAAAAATTACAAAAAAAAATTATATTGGTTAAACATAACCTAGTTATTTTGTTATTGTTGTCCATCATGTATAACATTAATTTCCAACACAGTGTGTGGAATTTTGTGTTAAAACAGCTTAATTAATAGATATATCTTAATTGCATATCATAAATAATATCTTTGTTAAGTCTATTTAACGCATGGATAATAATTTTTAACGCATCATAATTGATTTATTGAAAACTCAAACGAGAAAACACTTAATTTTGTTACCATTTTTCCGCAAAAACAAAACACAACAAAAGAAACCAAACCAACCTAAATGAGTTTTATGTTGCTTATTACCTTTTTTGCAATATGTTGTATGCAACAGCCATAAAACGTTTTAATTTCTTAATTTACACCAACCATAAATCGTTGTAGAAGTTTTTTTTCTTAAAGATAAAAAATTGAGTTTTAATTTATTATGAAATGAAACAGTATGAATTTCGTACGTCTAATGTGCGTTTAAATGCGCCTTTTCAAATACTCGTATCTCTAGTTGAGCTGGTTTTCTGTGAAAAATTAAAGCCAGTAATCCACAGCTTATGAAAACTGTTTGAAAAACGTTTAGTCGCAACGCATCTAATTTGTAGCGGTAGAGATTGCCATTAGCTTTTGTTTCTGTCTTTGTGAATGTGATTTTATTTTCTTTAAAATGTCGCATCCAAAATCGTTCGTTGTAAACGTGTCTGCAAGTTTGTTTGCCTTTTAATTATTTGGTAATTGTACTTACCCAGGCTTGATTTTTGACTGGAATTAAAACAAAAAATATCGAAAACCGCGAATTTAAAAAATAGTTTTGATACGGCTTCGCTCAACTTTATTTAATAATATGGTACTTTGTTTAATAATATAGTACTTATAGTTCCTTTTTTTCATAGCCTTAGATGTATGAGTTTTGTAGATCAACCGGGATTTGAAGAAAGTTAACGTGAAGATCTTTTAAAATACAATAGTGCCAGATTTATTAAGAGTATGTAAAAATAAAAAAATTGACAAATTTTCCTTAAGCCAAACACACTAAAGTGGCAAAAATGTTCCTTAATAAAGCGCTTTTACTTTGCACAAAACACGAAAAGCAGCCTTGCTTTGACGTTTGAAGTAATAATCTGCTAACTGTACAAACGATATGCACACACACATGCTAGTGATAGAAAGTATAGGTTTCTGTAAATATATATCTCTTTGCTTGAAGTATACGTATAGTTACAAACAGTGTTGCCAGATTATTGTTTTAGATTTTTAGATAAAAAGCTTGTCGAATATCGTCAATTTATAAAAATGTATAATATTCGTTATGAAAATATTTTTATTAAAACAAATTCAGGTCCTTTACTTCTATAATATTGTTACCACGACGCTTAGTTTAAGTAATTAAACATAATAGTTGTCACTAAAAAGTAAATGAAATTGCAAAAATGTTGCAACTCCATATATCATTTCGGAGAAAGTAAGATGGTGACTGTAGATATTTCCATGCGGCATGACGCCCTTCTACCAAAACTTGCTGCTTTTGGTGTCGGTGATAATTTCTCCAGATTTTTATGGAGTTTTCGCAGAAATCGCACAATACGAGTTGTTATAGATGGGATTTCATCAGACGAGTTCATGATGAATTCAGGGGTACCGCAAGGCTCGGTTCTTTCTCCTACACTATTTCTTATTTTTCTAAATTACCTTCTTTGTCGAACTTTCAGCCCAATATATTATTTTGCAGATGACAGCACCATTTTCATTTTTATTCATTTCGTAATAGACCAGGCCATTTGAAGGTTAGTTCCAAAAGGCAAAACATGAAACATGAACATTTTAATGCTTGTAATATTGCATGCTTACGCATACATCTGCGTTCGGTAGTGGTGCTGCATCTGTTACTATGTGTGATATAGGTATTACGAAATCGGAAGCTCTTGATGTTCTTGGCATGAAAATTCAGTGTGATGTTCGATGGACTAAACACATTTTTTAAGTTTCTCGGTTTTCTAAAACTGTGTAAAAGATACTTCACTCCATCCGATCTCCGTACTATCTATACCAACCTAATCCGTCAAAAAATGGAATAAAACTCTCATGTATGGCCCGGCGCTTACAGGAGAGGACCAAGAGGCTCATTGGGGATGGTAGAGTATCCAACTCTATTGATTGTCTAGACTATCGACACAGTGTGGGTGGTATTTTACTGTTTTATCGTAAGTATAACGGTAACGAAGCTAACGAAAATTAGGAAACTTGTTTCCGAAACTCGCATGTTTTTACGTTTAACTAGATTTTTGTTGAAAGTACATCCTTTTTTGGTTGATTGGCCAGTGAAACGCACTACGCATTACAGGAAAAATTCGATTTTTATCAGAACAGTCCGTATGTGGAATAAACTCCTTCCAGAAGGTCTTTTCTGTCACTTTCAATGTAGGAAAGTTCAAACTGAATGTCCACAGAAACTAATCCCTCTTTCGTCCTCCCCATAACCTAATTTCCTAGTTCTGATACAATGCATTGCGTGAGTGAGTGCTGGTCCGAGCAAAAAAACAAATGAAATCACCTATTGTGTCTTTTTACAAATTACACAATGTACCAAGTTTTTACAAACGCTTTGGAAATATGTAGAGCCACCACCTTACTCTCTCCGAAATGATGTATGGAGTTGCAACATTTTTCCGACAGGAAAGCCAGCAAGTCACCATTAGAGCGGCCCCTAAGAAAACTATACCGTCGGTCGCTAAGTAAGCTGTTGGACTACAGGTACCTCACAATATGAAAATTTATCATTATTTCCAGCTCTTTAGGGTTGGGGATCGGCGTTACATCAGTAACCTTCCAACACTTTGGGAATTCGTTGGCATAACGTTCAACGTTTTAACGTACGCTCTGGTGTCGAAGAGTACTGTTTCAAGACCAGTGCTGGAATCCCATCCGGCCCAGGAGACTTGTTCACTTGTTGATGTTGAGATCTGTTAAAAACTATTTTTTCTCAGTTTAGTTCAGTTGATTTCATTACAGAAAAAATTCCTTGCGACTCGATTATTACTTTTGGAAATTAACAACTTAATAAGAACAGCCTTCAAACGCTTATACAATTTTGCGCAGTTCATATTGAATCTAATCCTAAATTTGCTCTTAGGTTCCTCGAATAATGAAAAACATAAATCGCAGAATCGACATTTTTCTGCAAGCTGCTCTAATATCTTTTGTTTGTTTCTTTTTAAATTAATCAGTTAATATTTAATCTAAAACCCAGTCAAAAACCGGTTTTTGGAAATGTATTCCCTTATTTTTTAAATTAATTTATCTGGAATATTCTTTCAAATGTGAGATATAAAGCTTTTAACGCACAGTTTCCACACCCAAGTAACCAGATTAACAATCGAATTTATGGAAATCAAATATTTTGTTCATTACACTGCATTTCTTTATAGAGCACCCCTTAACACTTAATTTGCAAATTAGCATGCATTTGAGTATACAAGCCGGACGACCTTATCCTATTTTTCAATTTAAGGTTATCGTATGAATATTATAAAAAATAGCCAAAAAAATATTTCCATTTTAAATATATCCAGATCTTCAATCGCTATTCTAAAATTTTTACCTCCAAAAGCGGTTTTCCATTGCCGTATTTGTTGAAAAATTGCAATAATTGGCAACACTGGCTGCAAAGTATTGACGCTTAGCCGAAGTGTCTAAGAACGTTAAGCTTTTATCAGAGCAACTAAAGATGTATTAAGTACTTATTCTACATATTAGTCTTTTTTTAGGTACCACGTATGTAGGTACTTTTATAGGTACTCTTATATGGCGCGAGCTAGTCGGCTGTATTCGTGCTAGTTACTAGTTAATAATTTATAGTAGTCGTTGTTGTCTGGGTGTTGGTTAATTGGTTGCACTCATAATTTCGTTCTGTTTTCATACAGCACGCATCAGATCAATGAACGCGGTATTAGTTCTAGTGCGTATTAGTGTGTAATCTAAAAACTAAAAGATCAAAAGTACACATAAACCAAAAAAGCATTTTTCCGCCTATAGATCAGAGTTTTTAAGAAATAAATAAATAAGTATTGCAAGAATTACTAAAATCGGTTTAGCCTATTTGAAATACCCATGTGTTTCTGTTTTATGCTCTCCGCCTATGTTTCGAAAATAGGCAAAGTCGGTTCAATCGGCTAGGGATTATTTTATGATTTGAACTTAACAGCAATCTGATGATTCCTTTAAGGTTACAGTGATATATTTCACAAGATGGATTGAATGTTAAACGGGTCCAAGGTCTCTATAAGGAAGGAGCGTTTTATTTTAAACGTTTTTTAAGTCAACTGAACTGTGTGATTCGGTTTACATCCGCGCCTGGCCATGAAGCCTTAATTAATGGTGGACCAAACCACTGTATAATTTTGAACGTTATGCTCGTCCTAGGAAGCCGAATCCATAATTCTATGCAACAGAACTCTCCGGTTGTAACTTCGATGAATCCAGAGCAGGGCTGCAAATCATCACTCCTTGCTTAAGAGTTGGAGACTTTCCAACTCCTGTCCAGAACACATGTCTAGCATGCTCACTGGACTGGTTCATTCACCTAGTGTGTCATTAACAGTGAGATGATCCTGGCCACCATAATAACCATTATTCTGTTATGGGGCCGCGAAACCACAACCACCACGATACTCCCATATAGGGGCCAACCTCATTAATCAGTCAGAGAACTATTAAATGTCTAAAGACACAAATAATGAACTCTGCGAGCTTACTGATTCACGTGGAAATAAAATAGAGTTTCCAGTTGTACCCCTGCTGACTTCAGGGGACTGGGCTCCCTTTTTCCCCCGGTTGCACAGGTCTAGATAGTCGAAGTTCTATAAAGACCATATGTGCCCCTGGGGGATAGTCAACTGAACTGTATTAAAAAGCCGGTTTTTTCAGACTATTTTATGACATATTTTGCTTGCACCTTTTAGCAACCGTCAGTTTAGCCACTAAATGGTACAATCAAATTTTTTTTGTTTGTTTATTTTTATGAACATGTAAAAAAAAATCGCTTTTTTTCTCCAAACATTTGGACCTGCAATTTTAGCAATACTTTTCCGCAGTTGGAAATCACTACTAATACATTATCTCATATCTGTTTTAACATTTTTAATCAATTTCAAGTGCTACCAGGTGCCACCTCTCAATTTGTTGCATAACACAGTACAACATTGTTCAGCTGATTGATTCGCGACTCAATTCTGATAACATAACTCAAGAACCACTAGTCGGAATTTACTTAAACAAATTTAGAAAAATCAAGAATTACAAGTACTGTAGTGTGTATACACTATTACACACAAATTTTATATTTGTACTATTATTTTTAAGATACACTGTTAAACACAAATTTTATACTTTTATTTTTAAGACACACTGTAGATATATTTTATTTCTTTACATCAGCATAATTTCATTTGACCATGAAAATAAAATTTGATACTGTATCATCAGCATAAATTTTATTTGGTTCATGGGAAAATTAATTGAATGCAATTATGCTGAATGGACATAATTTTAGTATATAAGCTGTAAATATTTATTCAATAAAAATTAATGTTAAATGATAAGGTAAAAGAATTGGACCTTAATTTATATTCGGCAGAAGTGCTCAGACAATACTGAAAAAAACCAAATCGGCATTTTAATGCTGGAATATAGCGGCAGCAGTGCTAAGTATAATACTGAGCCCCACACTCAACACTATACACCAACACTCAAGGATAACTGATCCTGCCTTTTGGGAGCACATCCTCTCATTCGTTCATCTTAATTCGTTCAGTCATTCTCCCTCATTCCCTACAGTACTTTCTTTATAAAAAGTTAAGTTATAAAAAGTTAAGTTCTTTTTTTTTAAATCATGAAAAATCCAAAACGGTATAAAAAGTGTCAAGTTCTATTACTTTCACGTAAAGTCGTATAACCTGTGAACAAAATGAGATATAACTCATGAAAATCGATGAACGCGTTTCGCTTTTATGCACAATTAAGTAAAGCTATGAATTTAAAGCATTTGCTCTAGATATGCACACATTTTTGACTCTTATTTATACATGACATCAGTTGTACCACTTAAATTATCATTAGGTATTGATATAAAGAACAACAATAAACCTTCTTCCACACAGTATTATAGAACACTACAGTTTGCATACGTTAAAGAGACACCTCAAGTTATACGAGAAGAAAAGAGGAGCTGATGAGGAGATATCACAACTAAAAGAATATGAGTAAAGAATAAATAATCGTAACTTAAAGTAAAACATGAATTATTGACGGAAAGCCGGCACAATCAGTAATAGAAACACCAGCAGCATCTTCTTGTTTTATTTGTGGAGCCACAACATCCAAGATGAATAAAATCGAAGAAGTTTAAGCTATGCCTCTAAATGAACAAGCACTGCAATTTGGTATGTCCCCACTTCTTGCGCGTATTAAGCTGATGGAGTGTCTTTTGCACGTAGCTTCTAAATACTCGTCCGATGAAAGAAGCCCAAAAATGTTTGATAAAGCGTGAACTTAAAGATAAATATGGAATACACGTTGATACTATTAAGCAAGGCTCTGGTACGACAAGTTCAGGAAATACGTCACGAATATTCTTTGCTAATCCTGTTTTGATTTCCGATTATGAAAACATAATCAAGGGGTTTTCAATAATTCTCGAAGCTATAACAATTACCGAGATAGTAGATCCAAAAAAATATGGTGATTTTTGTTTGGAGACAGCAAAAGAGTTTGTTGCACTGTACGAGTGGTAGAGTATGCCACTTACATTTCACAAAATTCTGATATATGGAAAAGATATAATTGAAAAGTGTATTTTTCCTGTAGGCCTACTATCCGAAGAGGCTCAGGAAAGTCGTAACAAAGACTATAAAAAATATCGCCTTAGACACTCCAGAAATGCAGTCGAATTGCAACGAACGAAGATATTATGCACAGAACGATGGTAGCATCAGACCCCATGATTTCACATTTGACGCCTTCATTTAGCCAGAGAAAGCATAGTGTTATAAGCGATGAAGTTAAGTCTTTTTTAGAATAATAAATTAAAAATTAAAAAAAAATCATTTAAATTTTGTTGTTAGTTATGGCTTTTTACATTGCAGGTAGCGATCGGCATTTCTCTAACTTTCTTTATTTTGATTACTTTTGTGTATTACTATATAAATAAAAAAAATTTTTGATGAAATCACTACATTTTGCGCCGTCGCCAGAAGCGAAAACTTTGCTTATTCACATGTCTAATATGGAAAGGAAACTCATAATTTTTAAGGAAAATCTTATTTTATAATAAAATTAAAATAATTATTCCCCGTTTCTGAACGATTCGTGCATTTTGGTGAAGTGTATTTTGTAACTGTTACTAAAACAAAATTTACATTTTAAGTCATTTGCAAAAATGAAAGCATTTTGTAATGAAAGACTTCGTTGCCAAAGTAAAGTTATAAATGAATAACATCGACCATTTGTTTTTGTTTGTTAAATTTTGGGCTTATTTTCGTTTAGATTTAATTTAAAATTTTAAGAGTATAGTATGGATCTTGGTAATTCGTTAAACATCAGTTATTACAATATCATAAACAAACACACTTTGAAAGTTTCTTAAAAGTCCTTTAAAATAACAATCGACAAACTTATTGCAATTTAAATTTCATTTATTGAGAGTTTTTTCACTTCATTTTGCTGGATTTTAAAGAACTAAAGAAGAAAGAGTGAACCCGTTTCAAGTCGACAACTTTATACTAATTTTAAAATTTTAAAAACATTATTTTTGTATGAAGATAATGAAGTCGAAATATAGATTTCCTTTCCTTGTAAATAATTTAATATTTTATTATTTTTTGGCAGTGAATATTTTTTAAGAATATCATCAAATGTTTATATAAAAATAGAGAAAAAATAAAACATAAACCAATAGAACACAATCGCTTAAAATAAAGTAAAGCTCAACTTATGTAAAATACGCCACTTCAATGTACGCTAAATCTATTTCGTTACTGATTTAAAGATTACCATTTATGCGATGGTCGTAAATTTTCTTTTCATATTATTTTCACCTTATTAAAAAAATTGCTACTTTTGATTTTTACCTCAAAGTAAAATAATTATTTTTTAGTCAAGTCAATAAAAACAACATTCACGTACCATTATTTACCACTACAAAGTGTGTTTCGCTGGTTGCCACACAAAGAATGCATGATTTTGATGGCAATTGTATAGGATTCATACTAAAACTATTTCCAAAAGTTTTAAGTTGATATAGCACGGATCTGTAAGAGAATATATAGAAAAAAAACCATAAAAACATCTTCAGCTCTGGCCTTAATCCCTAAGAGTTTTTTTAATACATGGCCTCACCTACCTTTTTTCTATAGTTTTATCCGGTTGAGCTGTTTCAGCTTTCATAATTTCCTTAGTTTCTGTTTGAGCGGTAGTTTAATCGACTACAGTGGATCGGTGAGAACTATTTTCTGCTAAAGATGTTTCCGTATGTAACGAAAGTACAGAAAAAACTTTTGAACTAATTGTAGAATTTGAAGTTGAGCTCATGTCATCATCATAGGAATAGCTAAAAAAAAACAAAAACTTAAACTATAGAATTAAGTGGAGATTTTATTATACCCTCTATGTTTTCCCAAATTACGAAATATTAATGGTATCCAATATTCTAGTATTTCTAAAGCTTTTGGTCGGCGACTAGGATCCACCTATATTTTTGACAAATATATTTTTTTCCTCACCTCCATACACAAAAATCCCCAATGTGCATTGTATTAACGTTCCTAAAACTTTAATATAATTTAGTTTCATTTTATAGTTTAAGAGTTACTGGCCTCAAGACAATTTTAAGCTGGTAGTTGCCAACGCTCGCCATATCATTGGTCTGAATTTTAAATTCAGGCCAACAGAATAGTCTTGTTAATTCTCTTGTCGTAGGATTTTTCAGAAGTGCTGTTTAAACTTTCAAGAAACTATTACTATCTTCAAAGAGAACTTGTTACCCCTTTCTGGTATGAGCTGTTTGGTACTAAAATTGATATTTGTAGTCAACGTCATGTCCATTTAGCAGTAATTGAGATGTCTTGTAGGTTTTACTGCCTAAAGGCTTCTGGCCTGCAGGAAAGTCCTTTTTTCTATAAAACTCAACTATTACAAAATCTAATTGCACGAGCATAATGTATTCCTTTAAATTGTTATTGTGCCATATCTGCAGCAAATGTACCTGCTCTTGTATATTGAACTTTAAAAACATGTTGCAAAATATCTTATCTAAGCTTTTATTTCTTTATCTTTGCTTCAAATAAGAAATAAGTAATTGCAAAAAATTGAAATTATTTACTTTGTGAATTATTATAAACTCGACCACACTTAAACAGTAAGAATTCCAAAAATTATTGATGTGCACCTACATTTCTGCATTTTAAAATCGTCTTCATTAAATTGACGTTAGCTGCTGATCAATCGCTCATTGATCAAATGAAACTAACAATACATACCAACAACAAATCAAATTGTCAAGTTGATTCTTATAAATTCTTATCGTTTCAGTAAATTCAAGTGAAGACAAGTGATGTGAGTCGTCGTCATTTATTCGATACGTAAGCATGTGCTACTTAAAAGGCGCTAATGCTACTACGCTTATTTTCTTAAATTTATTTATTTATTTTTTCTGTGCTTTTTTTTTCTCTTAATTTTCTATTGGTGTTGTTGGTGCTGTTGTCGTTTGTAAATATTTGAAATATTTTTCTTTGACTGCTGTAGCTTTGGTGTTTAAATATGTTTCTATTTCATTTCCTTTTTGTATTTCTAGTTTTGTCCATTTCATCTCAAAAAGGGAGCTTGATGCAACAAACATTTTAAGCTTGTACTCGCATATATGTATGTAGGCATGTTTGTCTTTCTGTCTCATTAATTGTGTTGTATGGTCTTTAAATGTGCACAGTTTGCTGTACGTTTGTTGACAAGAGCAGCCTTTGCTGCTTCGATTGTAATTTGTGTCGTTTTGTTTTTGTTGCTTTTTTCGTATAATCATGTTAGAAGTAGAAAAAAAAAATAACAACAAAGTATATAAGAAGTTGTTGTAATTGTTATTTTAGTCATGTAACATGTGTTAAAACTTAATAAAATATATTTTTATATTCGTGTTTCATCAGTTTATAAAGTGTGAATATTCAAAATATTTTAGCTCTTCAAAAGGCAAACAGGCAATTAATTTTTACAAAAGCGGTTATTTGGTGGGAAAATCGTGCGAAAAGCAAAAAAAAAAAAATAATAAAAATAACGCTGGCCATATGAAAGATGTTACTAATTAGCTGCAACTATTCCTTTGGGGATTTTATTTGAACAGATTGAAACGTTTGCTATTAATGTAAAAATAAATCACGAGCCCTGCCCAACATACAATATTGTTTTGTAGTTATTGGCTTCATGTGACTAAGAAGCCACATCCACATTTAAGAAGGAGACTTTAAACTTCTTTAAAGGAACAAATTTCGTAATATCAATGAATAAGATTTACGTCATTACCTGGCAGTGTAAGCCATAACCCGATGACGGATTAAATCCCTGTGGGTGATATATAGCGTCACTCTCGTACTAGGAAGCCAAATCATGATTCTATCCAACAGGTACCCCCCGGGGGCACATTTATCGGTTCTTATAGAGTACTCAACTATCTGGAACTGTACAACTGGGGGAAAAAGGGAGCCCAGTCCCCTGAAGGCAGACAGGGAGTCAACTGGAAACTCCACTTTATTTCCACGGGGATCAGTGTCCCGCAGAGTTCATTATTTGTCTCTTTAGACATTTAATAGTTCTCTGGCTGATCATTGAGGTTGGCCCCTATATGGGAGCATCGTGGTGGTTGTGGTTTTGCGGCCACATATCCAATGGTTTTCTATGGTGGCCAGGATCATCTCACTGATAATGACACGCAAAGTGAATGATCCAGTCCAGTGAGCATGCTTGACATGTGTTCTGGACAGGAGTTGGAAAGTCTCCAACTCTGTAGCAAGGTGTGATGATTTGCAGACCTGTACTGAAATCATTAAAGTTGCAACTAGGTGGTTCTATTGCATAGAATTATGGCTTCGGCTATCTAGGACGCATGTATGACGTTCCAAATTATACAATAGTGGTTTGTCCACCATCTGATTAAGACTAATGGTCAGGCGCGAATGTAAAACAAATCACACTCTATCCAACAGGTCATTTAATTGAAACTTCGAGAGCTTGGAGCAGACCGTCACCCCAACTTCTTGCTTAAGAAACGAAGACTATTCAACTCTCACTAGACCTGAATCATTCACCACAACCACTACGATGCTTCCGAAGGGCCATCCTCAATAATCAGTTAGAGAACAGCTAAAATGCTAAAAAGCCAAAAAGCTGAACTCTGGGGCTTACTGATTCCCTTAGAAATAACGTGGAGTTCTCCAGTTGGCTCCTGCTAGCGTAGGGGACTGGGCTGCCTTTTACACCCGGTGACACATATAATGACGGTGAGATTCCGTCAAGATATATAGATGTGCCCCCGGGGGGGGGGGGGGGGGTAGGATCAAAATCGTATAAATAGAACAACACAGAAACATTTACAAAATCTTTAGTATAGAACAAAGTTCCGTGTTTCGGGAACCCTTAATTCCAATTAATTTCGCCAAAGATTTTTACGTACCGAAATGTCTCTTAACCATTCTGCTCATGATGCTACAGAAAGCAAAGAATTTCACAAATCTTCCTGCTAATCATATTTTGACAAACTAGGAGAGGGTATCACGATGCTTTCGAGAATTCAATATAACTGCTGTGGAGATCGTTCTACCGAAACAGCTCATATATAAATTTACAAATAGTTACTACATATTTTTTAACAGCGTCAAGTCTATGTTGAAGGAGGCATATCCACTACTTTGGATTATCGTTCGTATTAAATTGGATAATAAAGGGATAAACGTCGTTGCAGCTTCTTCCATGTGTGATAAGCGACATCATGTCATCATGTTTCACGGTTGCTTAATAATTGAGCGATTGAGAGTTGTCTATGTATCACTTGTGCTGTTCCTAACAAAGACATAAATTTGAAGTTCGCGCAGTTACGATGTTCACCTGTAAGTTAATAAAAAAATATCTGAGTAAACTTCAATGCCGACTGAACACTTAAAAGGAAACAATGACCTTCTGCACCTGTTGCAGGTTGATCGGTGCCAAAAGAAGCGGCATCTTCTTAGTTAAAGCGAATGAACGTCTCATTGGTAGGTATGGGTTTTTGGTGTGGTATAGTGCGACTGAAAAAAGATATGTCACCGACCAGGTTATTGGCGGGACACAAACTAGTTCTTCACAGGCGCTAAATGACGTTATCTGGATGCAGTGCATTGAGGCCGAATGCTTAAAATAATGAGTATATTGTTATCGATTGTTAATCAACCTTCTTAATATAGATCAAGTTTTCCAAGTTCTTGTCTTCTTTAGAAGCGAGTAGTGCAAAAGTAACATTGTGGAGGGAAGTTTGATATGAGGATGTGTATAGATGGCTATTAGATGAGCTGTGGTATAGGATCTGGCATCATTTCTTATGAACTTGTGCATAAATAAATGTGACATAATGCCTTTCAGAGGAATTTCGTGATTAGATTTACATCTGCACCTGGCCGTGGGCCTTAATCAGTTGATGGTCAAACCACTGTGAGTGAAAAGCAGCGCCACTCACGCCCTAGGAGGCCGAAGACTAATTTTAGCAACAGGTCCTCCCTAGTTGCAATTTCAGTGGTTCCAGAGCAGGGCTGCAAACCACTACTCCTTGCTGAAGAGCTGGAGAATATCCAACTCCTGTTCAGAATACATGACTTGTATGCTCACTGGATCTGGATCATTCACCTGTGGGTGTTATTAATGGCGAGATGATCCTGGCCACCATATTAAACAAAACCTGTTATGGGGCCGCGAAACCACAACGACCACAATACTCCTGAAGGGCCAACCTTAATAATCAGTCAGAGAAACAGCTAAATGTTAAACTCTGCGGGCTACTGATTGCCGTGGAAATAACGTAGAGTTTTCAGTTGACCCCTGCTGCCTTCAGGGGACTGGGCTCCCTTATACCCCCAGTTACACAGGTTTAGATAGTCGAGCGTTCTATAAAGACCATAAATGTGCTCCCAGGGACGGGGGGCTTTCGAAGGAATGCGTGATTTGATTTACATCTGCATCGACTAGGTAGTCATAATCAGATGGTGTTCAAACCACTTTGAATGATTTGCAAACGTCATTCACGCCCTAGGATGCCATCGAATACGTATATCCTCCGGTCACTCCTAGTAACAATTTCGAAAGTCCGAAGTAGGCCGCAGCCTTCACTCCTTGCTAAAGAGTTGGAGACTTTCCAACTCCTGGTCCAGAACGCATGAAGCTTAATATAATTAAGAACACGACGGCATTCATACTCACTGGACCTGGACCATTCATTGTGTTCATTATGAATGATCCGCCCCAAAACCTATCCGAGGGTTTCGAAACACACAGCCACCACGATACTCCCGTATAGGGGCCATCCTCAATAATCAGTCAGAGAACAGCTAATTATCTAAAGAGACAAATAGTGAACTCTGCGAGCGTACTGATTCCCGTGGAAATATGGGGATTGTCCAGACGGCTCCTACTAGCCTTAAAGGGGCCTGGGCTCCCTTTTACCCCGCAAGACACCAGTCTAGATGGAATAGTAGTTTCCAAAAAGACTATCATTTGCCCCCGGGGAGACCTTTCGGAGGAATGTAGTCGAGTGGTATTTAGATTTCCTTATGGCAGCAATGTTAGAGGAATTACTGGCGCCTTATTTTGAAACATCTATGCGAGTTAGCCAATGTAACAAAGAGATACTAAGGCTGCAACGTCTTTCTTTCGTTGCTTAAGCTAAAATACCTGAAAAAGAGCCAGTAAACCAGAGCAGGATCTGTCTTGAATATTTCGCTAGGGGTTGTTAAAAATTGTATTTTCTGGGTACTTTTTAAAAGGCTGAAAACGGTTAACACATTCTGCATACATGTGGAGTTGCATGATTGTAGTTTTATTTTAATATTTATAATTCGCAAAGTTATTTTGCGATTTATTTGTAACTAGACACTTGGTGTAGGCTGGAACTACCTTTTAGTGTTCATTAACGTATCATATGTCAGGACAAGAGTAGTCAGTGATACACCTTCTTGGCAACATATCGCTGGCACTTGTCATATCACTTTGGATTATTCAAAAGAGTTTAGTTCTATTCGTTAACCGATTTACCCAGCATTCTAAACATGAATTTTATCTGAAAAACGTCCATTTACATTTGCAACAATGAGGCGTGTAATTTAATTTCGAAATAACAAAATCACTTAAAGTTATTGGATAGATTTTAAGCCACGATAGTGAATTGATTAAATTATTTTTATATAGTAAAGTAGTTGAGAAAGTAGAAAAATATTTCGGCAGCTAATTAAGTTTTTTTAATAAAAAATTATGAGAAGTTTCCCAGTAATAGAGTGAAAGATCAAATAAATGTAGAAGTTTTAAATTAATTATTGATTTTAATGATATTAATCAAATCATAATTCTAGTTATTAGAACTTAACGGTAACCCTTAAGTAATCCCTCAAATGGTGTTTTTATTTTATTATTAATATCAGTTGGTGAAGTATAGGCAAACAAATAATATTAGACTTTTATAATTTTTTTCAATTGATGGTTTTCTTTATGAAAACTGTTTCTTTCTATTTTCATAAATCTATTATTATTCGTATAAACGCAGCAATAGCTTTTTACTCATATAAAAAAATATACATTATTTAATTTTTTGTTGTTTGTTTTTCATCTTTATCAGTTTAACACGCATGTTAAAACATTTAATAAAAACACGCAGCTGTGTTACAAAAGGAACAGAGCAACAAGTACAAAATAGTGCAAAAAGAAATTAAGCATCGAACATATATCATGCTCATATGCTGATAAATAGCAATAACGATAAAACAACTAACTGCCAGAAAGAAAAACAACAAAAACAACAACAACAGCAGCAGCAAATTTAAGCACGTTACAAGATGAAGAAAAGAAAAAGCTTAAGAAGCTAAACATTGGCAGTCATCCTCTTTAACATCCAAATGAATGAATCAACCTGAGCAGACGCGGTGCAAATGCATTAGAATGAAACTGATCAGCAAAATCATCGTTTCCAGCAAAAGAAAATCAAAAATGTACGCAAGTTAGTATTTTAGCGAGTGAGTATCTAACATTTAAATGCATATTCATTTTCTTACACATACATATAAGTATGCATGAAGGCAATTAAGTGTGTGCTTGTGTGTATGTGTGGATTGTACTTGTACTAACGCCAATTAATATTCGTATGATCAAATGGCTTAATGCTTATTTAAGACTATAAATAATCAGCAAATAGTAAACGAAAGAAAAATAAGCAATGGAAAAGGATTATATGTATATGTATATGAATATGTATATGTATTTATATAAGTCGACAATAAATTATAGTACGCAGCAAAATTAAGGAAATCTTTCGTTCCGATTTTATTAATATTTCAGATTAGTGTAATTATTTATCAAAAACTTTATTAAATAAAATTAATACAATTTACCATCTCTTCATTAGATAATTAATTATCAGTCGAAATAATTTCATTAAATATATTTTATATTTTCATATTTTTTTAAAATCATTGTTTTAATTTCAACAAAAAACTGGAAATTTACAGAATGTATTAATTTATTTGAACCGCTAAATAATTTCAATATTTCGATCTGTGTAATGAATTCTTTATGTGTTACCATAACAGCAATGTCAGATAAAAATCATCCAAAGATTGAATTATATATATTTATGTGTCTATATTTATGTCTATTAACCTTTTATCAGCTGTGCTAAAACTGTTTGAGAAAATACTAGCAATCAAGCTGAACTTTGTTAAGATCATGAAAATGTGTATTTCGGGGATGTAAAATGCATTCAGAAGTCAAAATAGCATTATCAGTTAAGCTCAGAAGATTTTGAAGTAAAATAAATATTGCTTTATCGATGTTCTGCTGACAAAATTTACCTAAAATAGATTTCTAGAATGTTATTCAAGTGATCGTATGTTTATCATTAAATAATGAGTTTTTCAAGTTTGTGTTAGACGAATAAGACTGTAGTCCCCTGAGGAAGGAGCATTTCATACTTGTTGTATAGATTTGGCATTGGCCCACCACCGATATTTGGTAACGAGACAAGCTTCACAAAGGCGCCCAGATAGCATAACTTTTTTTTTTAAAGAACCATATACTTGGAAAAGTGTGTATTAAATTAAAAAAAATTAAGATTTACAAAAAGGACAGCAGAGTAGTGAAGTATTCACTCACTGTTCATACATGTATGAATATGCACATGTAATTTTTTAGCCGCTTCTTCTCACACATGTGTGAGAGACTACAAATTACAGTAGACTCGCGGTAACGTGAACTATTAAAACCTGAGCGTGTTCACGTTTGCGAAGTTGTTCATGTTTACGAAGGTGTAATTTTTTACACCTTAAAAATAAAATGGCATATGCATTTAACTCAAATTTATATATTTTTTTTTATTAATTCATATTTGCTTTGTTAGGAAAAACAATTTAAATTAAAATTATTAAAAAAATGGGTTATCTTTTTTTGGATTTTCTTTATTTGCAAAAAGCTAAACACCACCTTTTCTCGGAGAGGTTGAAAATGTTGATGGCTTCACTAGATTCTACTTTCGTCCGTGTGGTTTGCAGAATACTATAATCGCTTTCAATTTCATCACTGCTCAAGATTTCGTTCGTTTCAATTACGTTTTGAAGATCTGCAGTCCATTCACTGATATCAGAAAATGAAAAACTAACCTGCGAAGACACAATTTAAGTTAAGCGAATTACTAGACATGTGAAAATGTTCAAACATTTGGATTAATTGCATTAAAAAGTGCTATTGCGACTTCTTGTTGGGTGTTAATTGGTGCACAAATTCTTTCTCTCAAAATAGTTAATAGAATATCCTCTTCAACGTCTTCTTCATATCCTATAGAGGCTAAAATGTTCGTCAGCAATTCCATATTGTTTCCTTTTCAACAGCGTCCCTTAACGTTAATTTTTTTAGAGCTTCAATAACTTCATTTTCTGTATCTACAATTGATGCCAAGAAACTGTTTCTATAGAAAAGCTTTGTAAGTCTTATGGCTTTTTGATCCATTGGCTGTATGAGTGGCGTCACGTTGGGTGGCATGTACATTACATTTATGAACCCGTCGTCTGATTTCAATTAATTTTCTGGAGGATGAGATGGAGCGTTATCTATTAAGAGTAAAGCTTTATTGGGTAACCCTTGCTCTTTAAAAATTTTATCTTGTTTTTTTGTTTATAGCGCAAATTGTTGACTTTGCAACATTGTATTGCTTTACTAAGCTAGTCATGCTTGATCCTCTTTATATTTTTTCTATTACATCCACTTTTTCCTTTAAAGTTAAAAAATTTTGGTATTTTTTGCGACATTTTTACGACACACTTTATACGCGATACACAAAACGCCAGAATATATTTATAAGCATTTATTTACGGGAATTCTCAGTTTTTAAAAAGTAGTGATTGCTTAAAAATGTTCAAAAGAAAACAACGTTCTCTATGTTGCATGAATTATACATTTGTTCACCTTATAGGGCTTTCTTACTGTGTTCACGCTACAGAGTCGTCAGTGTAAAAAAAAATTATGGACATGCTAGCCGGTGTTCACGTAAGGCGGTGTTTTTGTCATCGCGAGTCTACTGTATTTTGTGTTTTCTCATTTGTGAATGCGACGATTTATTTTTTTTTCTTTCTATCCATAAGTGAAAAAATGAGAAACACACAAGTATTCATTTTTGAATATTTACAATTTTAATAATTTTTCATAAATGAAAAGGTCGTAAAAATATGTGCGTTAAGCATTCGCGTACATAAACGCACATATTTAATAATGCGTAATTGTCGGCGTATGCAGGAAAAAAAATGTTTTTTTTTTATTTCTTTTAGAATATATTGCAATATTGTATTTTGAGTTAATATGTACCCATGTGTTTTTACTACATTTTACGGTAAACTGCGATCGTAGGTAGAAAATTTTTTCACGTTCATTTATGAGAAATTTTATAAAATTTCAACGTTCATAAATGAACATGTACATTTATGAAAAATAACATCAATGAGAAGTAGCTAATTTATCACATATGAATAAGACTAATAATTCTTGTTGTTCGCATTCATGTATGAAAATAACCAGAACATTTTTTGTTGCTCGTTTATGAGTGTGAAAAATTTTAGATTTCTCATTTATGAATGTTGATTTTTGAATGTTCATAAATGAAAAATTCTGAACCCTGAAGAAAAGTACGCTCAAAACATTAAGCTTCTGATTAAATATTAACTTTTCGACAAGCAAATAAGGAAGGTTAAGAAACTCACGGAACTGAAATAGCTCGGTAAACATATCGGTAACATAAAATATCCATACGGATGGATAGTCAGCGAAAATTAAATTAAAATTAACACTGCCTTCGTATCAAGTTTAGAAAAAAAAATGCAAAAGAGCTTAAACAAAACACTGCAGACCCATGTAAAATAAAGGAGATCGAAGCTTATAATGTGATTTTAATGGACTTTTGTGTGCTGAGTCTAAATCTGGCCACAGATTTTTTTGTCACGTCTAGTTTTTGAGATATTGTTATTTCAATCAAATACTGATATTGAAATATTTAATACTTAGCATATTATAATAAAAGTAAATAATCTAACTTCTATTGCATAAACTAAAATCTTAAATGAAGTTTAATATTAATAAAACGATCTTTTTTTTGATTTATCTTTAAAAAAGATCGTTAAAAAGAAAAAAAGATATTTATTAAAGATATTAATAAAACATTTAAACTAGATCGCCTTCTTTTATAAGTGTTATCTGCTGTGTTACGATTAATTTTCCATCAGAAATTAAATAATATTTCTGGGGATGACTTGCCTTTATATCTTTTTTCCATTAGCGCAATATCTTAGTGGAATCTTTTATGCTCATCAGACAGTGCACCAACATTTTCTGTTTCCAGGACATATATTTGCAACAGCTTCCCATGCACTCTTTTCATATCGACTAACTTAAATATATATTTTCTAATTAAATTCGGCCGAAGTCACTGCGATATATGCATGTTGTGGTTTTGTACCTGCACCGCAAAATGCAAGTATGTTGCGCATAAAGGTGCTACATAATTCTGGCTGTTGTACGTTTGATATAAACGGCGAGCGCTTTCGATGTGAAGACATAACTATCAAGCCGTGATTCAATTCGTACTGGTAAGTCAGTATTCGCGTTTATGTAGTTCTGGTGTTAACCCTGCTGTTAGATTAAAAAAAATATACAAATCATTTATTAGGGACCATTTGGTCCATAGTACATTTTTTACTAAAACTAAGCATTTAACACTCACACACCATATTCTGTTCATTTAATTTTAATGTATTTAAACTGCAGTGGAAAAAACGAAGATGTTCACGGGTTATTTGACGCATCTTTTGGTCGTCCAATTTTTCGTGCAATTATGTCTGAAGGTACTTTTCACAAAATTACGAGTGCGCTCCGTTTCGATAATGTTTCAAGTCGAAGACAAATGTCTAGTACCGACAAATTCGCTCCTATCCGAGAACTGTGGGAAAGTTGGCATCAACTACTTCCAATGTTGTACAACTGTCACGAAAACGTCACTATTGACGAGCAACTTGTTGGATTTAGAGGACGATGTTCTTTTCGGCAGTATATGCCATCAAAACCTGCCAAATATGGGTTGAAGTTTTGGTTATCAGTAGACTCTAAGACGGGATACGTTTGGAAGATACAGCCATATCTGGGAAAAGCTAAAAATGCAAAACCTGAGCAAAATCAAGGACAACGCGTTGTTTTAGAGTTGACTGAGGGGCTAAAAGGGCATAATATAACAGCTGACAACTTTTTTTCAACATTCGAATTGACAAAAAAACTACTTGAGAAAAAACTAACGTATGTGGGCACAGTTCGGAAAAATAAAACCTTCATTCCACCAAAATTGCTAGATGTAAAAAAACTCCCATTGTACACGTCTACATTTGCCTTCTGTGCCATTGGAACGTTAGTATCATACGTCAGTCACAAAAATAAAGCAACCATTCTGATCAGTACAATGCACAAAAATTCTGAAGTCGATCATAGTGATCCAAAAAAAAACCACAGATTGTATCTTATTACAACTCAACAAAAGGTGAGTTATTTGTTCGGTTTTATTGATTATATTTCACATTATCCTGCTTTTTTATAGGGGGCGTGGATACTGCTGATCAAATGATTGGCTCTTACACCACAAAACGAAAAACCAACCGATGGCCGAGTATTGTATTTGCCAATATGCTAGATATATCCGCTTTGAATTCATATATAATTTTCTCAGACATCGATGCCTCATGGGCACCAGCGGATCAAAATCGCAGAAGACCGGAGTTCTTGCGAAAATTGTCGCTTTCTTTAGCTAATGCGTATATGATGAAACGGAGCAGAGTACCTCAGCAGCATTTCTCAGCTAAGTTGCTGTCTGAAATGCGAGCCCCAGCTTCATTAGATTCTGCGAGCTGTAGTACTCTGTCCCATAAGACCGTAGCCAGGAAGCGTGGAATTTGTAGTTGTTGCAACTCTAAATCAGATATCAGGTGTTCCAAGTGCGGCAGTTTCATTTGCAAACCAGGCAGAAAAATTTACTGTCTAGCATGTAACAATAAGTACTTTCAATAAATGAGCTATTTCTTTCAACTAAATACAATAAATGCTTATTATTTTTCATTCAGTTATATAAAATAACTCACTGGACCAATTGGTCCTTAATCCAAGATAAGTAATTTTTGAATTTTTTCGGTTCACTGATACTTTATAGACTTGAAATTATGAACATAAAGTCTTTATAGAAAATAAACACGTGAGTCGAAACCTTCAAGCAATATATGATACCATTAAAAAGTTATTACGACAAAGAAAAGAAAATTGGACCAAATGGTCCTAATCTAACAGCAGGGTTAAGATCGTATCTATCCATTTAGGTAGAATTCCAGCGACCTGGAACTTTATGTAATACCTCTCCGTTTTATGATTATCTAGATACTTGTTTCCGTGTGAGGGTGTTTTGTTCGTTTGTTCGTGGGTATAAGTAGTTTTACTGATGTTACATAATGTTTGCCAAAGTCGGTACCTGCACTTAATTGTGAATAAATTCAACATTTGTGCAGCGATATTTGTCATTTATGACTTGTTTTATTCTAAGTATACCTATCTTTCCGAATAATAATGTAAACTTTTTGATTTTTTAAGTTTTTTTACGAATTTGCGAAGACAAAAAAATAGTTTTCCACCAATTTCTGAATAACTTTCAAGCAATTAAAAATTAAAAAAATTATGTAAAGTTGACTTAATGGTGGTTTTATCCCCCATCAAATCCAGCCATTTAAAAGTTATATTGAAATAAGCCTGGTCGCCTTATACGCGAAAACTGCAAGCGGATTTGAATTTAGCGAGTTGAGATCACTATATTCCACATATTTATATTCAGGGGATTAATTTTTTTGCAGACCAGTGGAGGAAAAAACAGTTTTAAGGTGGATCTCTCATTCCTTTTGAGCAAAATTATTGTTTATTTTTTTAAGTAATTTATAATTCATCGGAATCACATTCAATCTAAGCAATTATATTTCGTGCTTGATTCCTTTAAATAAATATTTCGTGATATTCTCACAAAATATTTATTATAAAAAATGTTTATTAAAAAATAAACATCTTGTGATATCCTCATATAACATTTATTTAAATAAAAATAAAAATATTTGCAATTTATTGTAATGAGGGAGAGCACATCCATATTGCAATTGCGCTCATCAGAGAATTTTACCTGAATATTGTATAGAAAAAACCTAAGAGTCTTATATCCAAAGCCAAACTGATTCTATGAGAATTTTCATAAAATCAACATAGCATAGACAGCAAGACTCAAAAACACTTCCATACAAACACTACAAAACATTTCAAAACAACAAAAAAACATTGCTTATTTTCAATCATTTCTACATAAGTGTTTCCATTGGAAACCATTCATATGTAATTAAATTATTTTTTTATATACATTTTTTTACAACTTAAATCGGTAGAAGGTATTGGAGATTATTTTTTTCCCAACAAAATTGTTGCCCCTAATAAATGGCTGAGTCCATCTGATCATCTTTCTATAGATAAAGATTAAGGGTTTCTTTAAAGTAGAATAATTCTATTAATAGCTTAGCGCCAAGGTTAGAAGAGAAATGAGATAGTTCCTAGTTGCCACACTCAGTGTTTTAAATATAAATATAATTTTTAATTTAGTGAGAATTAAATGAAGCGAAATAATAAACTCATAGTATTTGTCTAAGGGAATAAATAGTAACATTCTTAAGGGAAATAACTTTATTTAAAACTATTATTAAATAGTCTATTCTTATATAATAGTATTGAAAATTTTCTACTTCACTTGCTTTATAAAAAAATATTGTGTAGAGTATATTCTATGGCGTTAAGCATTTGCTGCCTTATCCAATTTCTTAGAATAATTGATCTTTTTACGCATCTAAGTTACATTTGTATTTGTTAAATACTCGTATGAAAATTTAGTACTTTTCTTTAATTTTAAACTTGCAAATAAATATTTTTTCGTTTTACTTTTTTTTTTGTGTATAGAATTTTAGACGATTAGATTTTCGTTTAGTGTGGGAAAATTATTTCTAAAATTCACGTGTAAAGAGTTTTTATTTATTTATTTTCGTGCGATAGTTAACAAAACATTTGATACGTGGTGTCAATTGCAAACGCAAACTTAAACGTGATTTGTTTTGTTGTTTTGTTTTTGTTTTCTTTTATAAACAATGCTCGCGAAATAGTGATGCATGCAACATATGTACAGCTATTTTTTAAAAAAGATTTGTAGTAATAATTTTGATGACCTGCAGTTGTTTTTTTTGTGGCTTAAATTTTGAAAATTTAACACAAATAATGTAAATCAGGCGTTTAACTGAAAACAGTTTTTAAGGCTTATTTTTTGAATTGTTTATTTTTTGTTTTATAAAAGGGCCTTCAATGGTATATTTTCATAGCGTTTAGTAAATTTAAATACCATTTTACTTGCACTAGTTATTTGAATATCAATTTTTTAAGGTTAAAATATCCCCATAACTACAATTTGTTCCCATATACGTGCATATTTTCTTTTGTATTTTGAAAGACATTTTTTGTCTTTTGTCTAGAAAGACATTTTCCATTATGCGTTCCAAAAGAAAATTATGTTCTCTTATATATTTCAAGAAAAGAGATTTTTAAAGTATTTAGTAAAGTAGATGCAATAATAAACAAAATATTTTCTGCTATTTAAATTTAGCAACAGCAAGGTGTTCTTGTTTTATTTTTTTTTATTTTGTTGCCAGCGTCATTTCTCCATGTTTAGCTATATCATTTATATTATTCCCAAACTATAAAATTAATATAATAAAACAACAATTTACAGCAACCACTTGCATTATTTTATTTATTTTTGTATATTTTTTTTTGTAGAAACTTACAGACATGTGTTGTAATTATTTCTATTGAAAATTTTCATAACAAATGTTTTACAATTAAAAATCTAATTTACATAAATAACACTTACAGATATGAGTGCCGTTTCAAGAATTTTTCGTTATCGCATTTATAGAACCTTAAAAGTATTTATTGATGAAAAACTAAATCGACAATGTAACTAGATATCCTAGTTCGTCTGCAAGCTCTTAAAATGTTATGAAATCATCTGTATAGAGCATAATTTTTATGCCTGTAATCTCGTCTTCTATATTATTTTAGGAAAATAATAGTCATAATTTTAATAACCTTTAAGGTTAAAGCGTGCTTAATACAAGACTTATTTTAATAACTCCTTTAGCACATGTTTAAATTGTATAAAAAATAAAATTAAAATAAAACGAATATCGCAATACGAATGTCGTTTGTATGGTTTTATACTTTCAAACCTTTAAAGGCAGACATCTGATATTGACACATTCGATTAGTATTTACATTATAAAATAATTAAAAAAAAAAATGTTAAAGTATGGCCCCAAAAGAAGCAAAAACGAACTAAAATCCTTGTCTAACTATATTGAGAGATAAATCGTTGCAGTAGAGGCGAAGAACCAAATGATATTTTGAAGCTTTTATAAGACCTAAGTCTCAATTGCAGCAGAGAAATAAGGACTTACTGCTCTTGTCTTTGAAACGGAAATTATGTTTCCTTACACCTTCGTTAATAAAGTACGAAATACTATTAAATATATTGGAAATAGTTAGCTTGACTGTCGTTCCTCTCCTTCGTAGAGTACTTGGGTTTTGTAAGTCTAGACTTGGTTAGCTTCTGCAATTCTTCAGTTTTAACACTTGCCTCATTACTTTGGTACTAAACTGCAGCAAAGTTTCACTTATCTTGTCTCTAATTATGCCAACTGTTGCGAACATCGACGAGTTGATGTTCCAGTTACATTCTCCACACTTTACACTAGAGCTGCGGAGTACGACAATGTTGTTTTAATCTATTGTCAAAAATAATACCTCAAATCTCGAATTTAGGAAATAAATTACGCACAAGGTTCTCAGAAGGAGAAAAAGCTACTCGAATTTTTCGAACTGAAGCAGTGAAATTCCCCTCCCGGGGGCACATTTATGGTCTTTATAGAACGCTCGACTATCTAGACCTGTGCAACTGGGGAAAAATAGAGCCTAGTCCCCTGAAGTCAGCAGGGGTACAACTGGAAACTCCATGTTATTTCCACGGGAATCAGTGAGCTCGCAGAGTTCCGCTATTTGTCTCTTTAGACATTTAGCTGTTCTCTGGCTGATTATTGAGGTTGGCCCTTATATGGGAGTATCGTGGTGGTTGTGATTTCGCGGTCCCATAGCAGGT
This sequence comes from Trichopoda pennipes, assembly GCA_030448955.1. NCBI lineage: Eukaryota > Metazoa > Arthropoda > Insecta > Diptera > Tachinidae > Trichopoda > Trichopoda pennipes. The sequence continues at coordinate 6,095,049 of JASKUP010000012.1, read as the reverse complement.
CTGTTTTTAATGGGTGCCAGGATCATCTCGCCAATAATAACACCCACAGGTGAATGATCCAGATCCAGTGAGCATGCTAGACATGTGTTCTGGACAGGAGTTGGATGGTCTCCAGCTCTTTAGCAAGAAGTGGTGGTTTGCAGCCCTGCTCTGGAATCATCAAAGTTGCAACTAAGAAAGACCTGTTGCTAGAATTAGTTTTCGGCTGAATGACGTTGCTTTTCATTCCCGTGGTATGACCACCATCTGATTAATGCTCACTGCCAGGCGCAGATGTAAATCTTATCACGTAATCAAGCAGTGAAATTTTCAATTAAAATTCTTCTCTCAAGAGTGTAAAGTTCCATGTTTAAGATTTTCCAATTTTTTGTTAAATAAATGTAATAGAAGGACGTAATTATTTAATTATTTGACAGATAATATACGTCCCTACCTGTTGCCTGGTCAGATCAAAACGGTGTTTTTGAAAATAATACTCTAAACTGGATGACTGTAATGACTAGAATATTGTTCTTAAATGATGGTTCAAGAAGCTTGGTTTTTATTTTCATTTAAAGGCTATAGCTGCCTACCGCAGTGAGGTAATTTCGAAAATTTTTAAAAGGTAAATATTAATCAACAAGTAACTGTGTAACTATTTTTGTTATTAATGGAAAAATAACTAATAAGAGCGAAATAATGTACACAATAATAAGAAAAAAGCTAGCTGGATTAGATCTTGTATTATTTTGTATGGCCAAGGCACTATTGAGTGTTGAAATTTTGGAAATTATGTACGAGTATCTCTAATATTGATATGCATGATCTAGCTGGATAAAGGATAAAAATATTGGAAGATTAGATACCAACGAACCAAAAAATTTGCTGTATAAAAGTTGCATTCGATAACAGCCGCGCTTAATTCTATTGGAATAGTGCAGTGTACTGGCTACAGCTAGTAACCCAGACTAGGGTTTACCGAGTAAAGTTTAGCATCGTTGACTAAGTGATAAAAAAGATATTCTAGAATAAGTGTTTTGCTGCCATCAGGCGCTGAAGTCAAGTATAAGCAAGCATTGTCATATGGAATGTCACTTTTTTACATTTTTGTGTTCACACGTTTGTATGTTACATACATATGACATAACCTTTTTTCGTATGTTTTTATTGCCGATGACACCTTCCGGCCAACGTCAAGAATATTTAAGCCATATGGGGAGAGGTCAGTAAATGCAAATAAGATGTTTAACTGCAAATTGAGTTAGTCACGTCTTTTTGTTTTTTTTAAAGAGAAGTAGCACTTCAGGCAACAATGCCTATTTAGTCAAATACCGTGCTACATTCTTTAGGAAAGGGATAGAGAAGAGATGAAACAGGTGGTGAAAGTAGAAGGATAGTCGGAAAATAACTGCCGTATAAAGACAGCACAGCGAACAGTGCCCATGCCTTCAACGCTGAGCAGCCCTACCGACAGTAAATTTTTATTTTCGTAGTGAAAAAAACCAAGGTCTTCGTTGGGAATCGAACCCACAACTGACAAGCTAGTACACTACCTACTAGCCTTGTGGTAGAAAATGCATTTGGCATTTTAGCCCACCAATTTCAAGTTTTTCAAACATAAAAAACCGGTGGAGAAGTTAACTAAAATATGTGCTTAGTACGAAAAAAACACTGAAGATGGCAAACGGCCGAAACCGGTTTGTTCACAAACCAAATTTGACGAGGGTCGACGGAAAACCGTACCCAAATAAAATTAACTAAAATAAATTTTCCCAGAGCGCGGGATGGACTTGAATCTAAGTTATAAGATTTGAAAAATACCGGTGCTGCGAGCTTCAAAAATGGGTCTTGGAGAAATGAGGTCATGCTGACAGATCTTCAAAAAACTCAAGGCAGCCGTTCAGGTGAATGGAAGGAAAGTGAAGGATACCTATTCTGCTCACTTCAATACAAATGGTTCATTTCCTTGGCAAAATGAGGCCATAAAAAATTTCAATTTTTAAAATTAAAAAAAGAAATATGCAATCGATATTGGTTTTTACAAGTTTAAAACAGGTAAGACATTTTATCAAAGCCCCTAGAGATAAAAGTTAGAAAATGATTATTATTATTTGGTTGAAAAATCTGTATATATATTTACAATTATAAAAAAAATAAAAAGAAGATTAACAATTTAATTTCATTTATTAAATTAAATTAGTTGTAATATAATAATATATTCGTTAAACAAAGAGATTGATGGTAAGTGTGTGTACGTCATCAGCTCTGGCTTCACTTCTTTTCTCCCTTAATTTTGTTATTTCTCTGGTATATTGACCCCGCAAATAAGTTATAAGCATTGCGTCACGTTTATTAGAAATAATACCTTCACTTAATTTTACCTTTACTTTATTTGGCCCAATGGATGAATTGAAGTATTTCAATTTCTCTACCATGTCATTGAGGAAGGCGTACCTGACATGTTTGTTGTGATAGAATTTATTTCTAGGGTTATACAGGCATTATTTTTCTCGCCATATTTCTATCAAATTAAACACCGCTTCTTAAGGCCAATCGAGCTGGAACAACAAAAAAAAAACATTGTTGCAAAAACAAATTACGTTAAAAATAATACTTACTTTTGTCGTTTCCTTTTCCCTATTTTCTTTCCATTTACAGCAATTAATATTTTTTGGCTTTTCAATTAATTTTTTTGGTTTTTTTGCCGCCACAAGCAAAACAGCCAACGTACTTCAAATTTTGTTATATTTTTGCTGCCACAAACAATTGTTATTGCCAACAGCAGCTGATGTCACATACTTTGTCACATGAAAATAAAACTCGCCTTAAATAAAAAATTCCATATGTATTACACACATAGAAATAACATATGCTATTGTTTAAAGGTGTTCACTTGACGTGTACGAATTCTATATGTGAAGAAGTGACATTTCATATGACAAATACATGCTGTTTGAATACGCTATAAGGAACTAAGATGGATTGAAAAGGAAACGAAATCATAATATTCATTTGATCTGTAACAATACACATTAATTATAAATAATTGTACTTAATTTTGTAATTTTTCTAACTCATATTTAGTTAAATGATTACATTCTTTAACATTCTGATTATTGATCTGTTTATAAATGAATAATGTCAACGCATTGAAATATTATCAATTAAAACACGCAAAACATTTTATATAACAACTTTTTGCATACTGGCAGGCCGGCTTGTCAATCCGACACAAATACACATTGAAATACAAACAGTACACTCACGCACCCAATATATTTCAACAAATATTCGTGTTGTGGCTTTTAAGTGGAGGAAAAAATTGCAATTCTAGATCAAGGTCAAAATATAACTATAACAAAAACGACGATATTTAAGGTGTGTGCCTATGTGTGTGTGTGTGTGTGTATGCATTTTCAACCAGATCAATAGATGCCATATTTACATTCCTACATAAACAACGTTAATAGATTGAGTGCATGTGCGTAGATACGAGTATTTTGTATTTTATTGTAACAGTAGCACCAAAGGCAGCCAGCCTTATCAAACAGGTATAGTCTGTGATGTAATGCACGCATCAGATACTATATAATGGGTATGCAAATGGGATGAGTTTTTAGAAAATTTGATTCGTTTTTTGTTGTTGAGTAAAGAAGAAATTTTTTAAAGGATATGTTATGATTTGCCCTTTAATACACCTCAAGTGATACTGCCACCCTATAGTTTTAAGAGGTGATAAAATTGAAATGAAAATTTATTTGCACTACAAAAACAATAGTCGTTAAAAGAGTATTTTTTTGTTTCAAAACATTTGTTATATTTGCGTATATATCTCTGGAATTGTAATTCTTTTTGTTATAAAATAGACTTGGGATTTTATTTTGAATAAAATATATGGTTAGTAAGGATTTCAACTAGTTAGCTATTGTTTTTGAACTGAATATCAAATTATTGCCATCAGCTGATACTAATAACGTATGTAGAATTCAATTTGTAAACGTATAAAATAGAATGTCAAAGAGGATAGATAACGAACTCTATGTCCTCTACAACGAACTGATGCATTAGTTTAGGTAGCAGTAGCCGAGATATTTTCCTAGATAATAACTTAGGATTGAGAATGATGGCATCTTATAAAACAAAACTAAATGACGTTCTGTTTTTCAATATTAAAAACACAAAGAAATATAAAAAATTATTAGCTGTATCGACTTTCGTAATCAATTTTATAGATTTTGTGTTGCCATTTCATAAAAATTCTATTTAATTTTAGTTTGAAATTATTTCTAGACAGAGTTATTAACGATAGCCTGTTCTCTATTTTAAGTTTTATAGGAATTAATATAACACTAAACAGTATTAATACTTAGTATCAAGTGCTTCTAAATATAGCCCTCTTTTCTACAAAGTCTAATTTATCTCAAAGTAATTATTTATCTGTAAAGAAAAAACACATAATTTTGTATATACCCTGTATGTACAAAATATAACTTTGCATAAGCATTTTTCAATATTAAATGCTGTTATGTAAATAAACTTTTGAATGCAAAACTGAAACTAGTTTTAAGTACGCACTAAGTAGATCCTAAATTTCTTATTTTTACAAAAAATATTTCAAAAATTATTTATACTTAAATTTTATGTGAGGAAAATGGCAAAAGGGTGGAAAAACTAAATTAACACAAAATTTGTTTGAAATTTTCAAAATCTTTTCTATTTAAAGCAACCATAGGTTGTATAAAAAAGAGTCACCTAAAATATCTTAAATTGTTATGCGAGTACACCTCAAACGATGGAATCTTAATATTGAAGTAATGAAACATTTCGTTATAAAATCACTACCGTTAGGGAGCCGATTTGTTTTTAACGAACCAGGTCTTCAAATGTCAGAACATGATTTTACAGTGGTTGTTCTAATCAATCCGGTACCCTACTACACACATTTTTAATTTTTTTTTTAGTTTTTAATACTTAGGAGGTAATAAAATTCAAAAACATGAGTGTCTGGCAATAAATTGTTATCTTAAACCACAAAATCACAAAATTTTGCTGAGGTTGTTCCCTAAATATGAATATGTAGTGATTAATTTTTTGTGGCTTTGGGACTTCACTTGTTGCATTATCTTCGAAATTTTCTGCCATATGACAAATTCGTTTTGAAAATGCTAACATAGAAGCTCAAGTGGGAAAGTTTTATATCGATTTTATTAGTGGTATTGGGTCAAATTCTTTAAAGGAAATACCCTCTAATCAAATCGTTCATAAAATTAGAATTTTTAAGGCTTGGCTAAAGCACTGGTATTATTTATAATGGTTAAAAACAACATACAAAAATCACACTATTCCCCGTAGGAACCACAACATTTAGGCAACAGATTTCTATATGAAGCAGCATGGTACAAATGGCAGTGACTTCATCTAGAAATACAACGATTTTCGCTGAGTCAATTAGCGAACGTAAATCCAATTGTTTGCTCAATCTATCGCTTACCAGTACTGAGCTACAAAAAAAAATATTGCTTTTTAAGGTGCAAATGCTGTTAATACAACGAAAAATTACTTCGGGATCATCATCTACCTGTGTTTGTGCCGATAATTATTAGAAAAATTTGGCTCTAATAATTTAAGGGCTTTCTATGGCTATTAAATTTAATGACACAATAAAAATAAAATTGTGTAATGAATCACAAAAGCAATAATTTGATGAATACAAGCAGATATACATACACAAATAATCAGTTCTTAAGAGAGATGTTGACTTAAATGTTGAGAATGTTCAGACATTTATGCATTTATTTTATTCCATAAATCGCTTTTTGAATTTATTTATATAAGAGTTAGGGAAAGGATTAAATGCAGTATGAGTATGTCTATACAAAATAAATATATACGCATTTGTATAAAATCTTTTTGTCAGAACATTTCTTGGTAAGAGTCAAATCCTTTTTCAACGGGCATCTCTTTAGGTTTGTGAACAGGAAGTAGTTACTCGGAAGTAAATTTGGAGAACAGGGTGAATGAGGTAGCAATTCATAGTAAAACTCATTAATGTTTGTCACGGAAAAACGCAGTTTAGTTTTTTCCATTTTCTTTTTAAAACGCTCTGGTATAAACCGTTGCCAACCACAAGCTAAATGATACAGCTTGTTCAAAGTTAGACAAGAATTAATCAACAGTAGTCTATTGAGAGGATCAGTATTATCATTTCTATTAAGAGGCTGGAAATGCGGGACCCTTGGACCAAAGTACAAATATTTGGTGGAATTGTTTAAAGAAGAGTACCAGAAATTTTACACAAAAACTGCTGGCAACAAAGACACAATAAACGCCGTAAGTAGGGGTGAATATTCATGTTCAGTTATTAAAGATTATTTACAAATATTGTGCAAATGAACGGCGACTTGGATGGGCAACCTTTATTTAAAAGTTCGAAAATTGCATGTCTTATTCTTATAAGAATTTAAAACAAGAAACTGAACCAATATTTCGTGTAGGAAGCTAAGCAAACTGTTAAAATGCAATGAATTGCTAAGAGATTTTGTTATGTTATTTTATAAAGCCACTAGTGTTTTAAAAAATAAAGTAAAACTATTATCGTAGAAATAAGAAAGGATAATTAAAAACAGGGCTAGAAAAATTTGTTGCATTAAATGCAAAGCCTAGCAATTATATAAATTCACTACCATCAATATCAAGCAACAGCTGTAAACAGAAAGTTTTTATTATTTTATAGATATAGTTACAGAAATCTCAGTTACGCGAGTTTTTGATTTTAGAAAAATAGCTTTTAGATTCTTATGCTGAATCGGCTAAATTTTTAAATAGTCCATTTTTATTTTAAGTTTCTGATATTGATGGTAAAATAAAACAATTAACAAAACACGAGTTTTTAGTGATCAACTAATTAAATAAGAGATTTGTAATTAATTTATAATATAATAAAATTTATTATTTTGCAGCGATAAAAATTAAAACACTTTTTACAAATAATAAATTAACTCCATAAGCAGTACTTTGTGTGAATTTAATTTTATTAAAAGTTAAAATAGAAAGAAAGTTTTCTGTAAAATAGATGTTAAAATAAATAAAAATTCTCAATAAATTGTTTAATTTAAAAGAGATTTTGTTAAGGGTAGTCTTAGTTACTAGTGCTTTAGTTCTTACGATTTATGATAATTTTAATTATAATTGATGAAAAAAAATAAATAAAAAATAAAAAGAGATTTTACTAAAAAAAATTTTTCCATAATTTTTTTAATCTCTAAAAGTAAAAAAATACCTTTTTCTATGAAATACCCCATAACAGTCGATATTGACAATGTTAAACGTTAGTAATTCATGTGTATAGGATTGTGTTACCTTTGTAATATTTAGTTATTTATTTAAATTATTTTAGGAATATTTGATATTAATTATTTTTTAACTGATACTCTGGTAACTCTTGTATAACACAATACTTCTATAGAACGAATTCCCTGTAACACGTTGCGAGTATTAGAACATTCCCATTTAATACTATTTCTGTATACTACGGATTCATGCCCTACCGAGGTTAGAAAACTTTTTTAAATACAACAGTAAAGCAACGTAAAATGAAAATTTCTCCCAAAAATATCTATTCTTATGCGTTATAACATGTTTTTCTAAGCTTTTTTTATACTAATTTAAGCAAGGATATCAACGATGTGATAATAATAAATCAATATAAAAATGTTAAATGAATTAACAGATACTTTTTAGCAGACATATTTTATAATAAAAACGCAAAAGTAAAATAGGATTTCGTCATTTAAGAAACGAATAAATATTAACGTAAAACACCTGTATGATTAGGTGTATGCCAAACATATTTATGTACGCACTTATTTATTACCTCAAATATTTTTATATTTACAAAAAATGTTAATTTTGTGTTTCATTTTCGGCATTAAATAAACAACTCTAAAGATGATGACTTAAATTCATTAGCTTAAATGATCTATGTTGTGCATTAACGCAGTAGGCTCATAAATTATGCATAAATACCACAGTAGTGTAGTGTGGTGACAACAACAACAATAACAACAAGTTTGCAACACGAGGTTAACGTGTAATACACGCAAAATTTATGCAAAATTAAATTAAATAAATGAATAAATAAAATTACAAATATTTGAAATATATTTTAAAATCTATAACGATGCAACATACCTGTCTGTTGTTGCTGTGTGATGCATGTTTAACGACATTTAAAGAAAAACACTCGATCAGTAAATCAATAAATATTGTGTGTATATCGGCATACAACAACTGCAGCAACAGTTCTCAATTGATGTTGCAATCTATGTGTGTACTATGTATTTGAAAATTAATTAATGGAATTTTTCAGAAATTGATTTGTGCGTAAGTTGATGCCAGAAGACGTTAATTGAAATGTGAGGTTGGAATATTAATACAGTTTAGAGAATAAATTTTAATTTTAACAGTCGTAATTAAAAAATAATATTTTATTTATTTTTAAATAAATATTAATTCGTCTGATAAATAAAACAGTTTAGGTAACCTAACAGTTTTAGGCCGTGCCTTAATTTATTATATACTTAAGGAAAAATTATTATTATTGAAGGTGGCCATAAATTAGAAACGTTACATGAAATTTGTTTTAGAGCAATATTTTAAAGATGTTTAGTTATTTAAATTAAAACAAAAAAAAAATGTAGGTCTTAATTAAGATCATCATTAATAATTGTCAGACAACATCATTAATATATTGCTTTACGATATATACAATTAAACAATAATATATAAAATATAAATTAATTTAAAATAGTTGATACACTGGATTAAATTATATATATATATATATATATATATATATATATATATATATATGTATATATATATGTATATATATATATATATATATATATATATATAAATATATATATATATTTTTTTTTTTTTTTTTTTTATTAAACGTTATTGCGCTAATCGATTAGAATATTATTAAAATTCTATATTTGATTATACCACACATATCATTATTTAATAATTAATTAAGTTAATTAATAATATTTTTTTAGTTTTGTTGTGATTCGGATTTAAGCAAAGTAAGCAAAAAAAGAACATACATAAAATTTGATGAAGCAACTTAATGCATAGAAAATAGCGCTTTATGGCTTCAAACATTCTTGATTGTACGTTTAAAATAATTCATAGCAATAGTAAAGATTTATTACCTTCCGCAACAGATATACTCGTAGACGTGATTGTTTTTGGTATAATGAAGAATTACGCAAGATTACGAAAAAAATGGTGTTTTGAAATACCCTAAACTATCGATATAATATATGCTAAATTTATAACATGATCTTAAATACTCCCAAAATTAACTATACTTTCAGTAATTAAACTTACAAAACTTTCATTTGTTTCCTGTGCACATTCTATTGTGTTCCCCATAGTCAACTCAATTTCCCATTTTTTTTGAGTTCTAAATCGTATCGTTAAAATAAATAATATTGAAGAAAATTGCTTTCAAACAATAAATATTACAATTTGATGTTTTAACATTAACCTACCTTTGCTAAGCATCGAAATACTTTTTCGCAAACATTATGTTATTAAATTCAAACTTTAGCTAAAAAATATCAGTAAGTTTTCAATAATACAGTGGTTTATTTTATATTCGAAAAGGAATGTCATTTGTAAATTATACTACGGAAATAAATTTCTTTTAAGTAGATGCCCTGCACCAATTGCGTCTTCGAAGATATAAACGTTTGGAGTGATAAAGTTACTAAGCGAAGAAATGAAATTGAACAGTCAATATAATTAATTTCTTTTTTGTTGAATAAAAACAATAAGTTATTTTTCGTTAAACCTTTCAATAACATAATTCGATGGATCCAGCTGGATTTATGGAGTGATACGACTTTAAGTTAATTTATGCATTTTTTTTAGCAACGTAAAAAAATTATTTATAAGATAAGTAATGCATGTTTTATTTTATTTATTAAATATTAAAAAAAATCATGTACTTTTATTTGAGGAGCGACTTAAAACCACAATTTTAATTTTAATTAACGTATTGTAATTTCCGTAACTATCCTTTTACTTTCACCATCTGCCTCATCTCTTCTCTATCCCTTTTCTAAAGAATGTAGCACGGTACGTGAATAAATAGGCATTGTTGCCTGGGTTCTACTTCTCTTTAAAAAAAATTAACGTATTGTAAAGTGTTATTAATGCCAAAAATGTTGCAAATAAGCAATCTCAAAATAATAGATAATGGTGTTACAATACACGTCCTTCTGTGAGGCGTTTCAAATATTAATTTTATTTTGTAAACATGTTTTCAGGCATTTCAGTCACTTTATTTGCCTAAATCAGAAAATCCTAATTTAGTCTTTTTCAGAAAAATACACTATTGTCCAGTTTCTTCTCAACAACATTTATTTGTTGTCAAAATTAATTTAACTCTTCATACAGTTATTCTTATAACATTCTGTTATCTTTATTTACAGTAACGTGTCGATTTTCCAGTGCTACATGTAGCGACAGATAAGGAGGCTGTCATCACTTTTATATTTACGTGACCTCTTAAAACTTTAATACAAGTCACTTATTTTTTAAATCCACTGTCAAATATTTTAAATAACTTTCTGTATTTGTAACTTTAATAAATTTAATGAAATTTTATTAGGTTTGGCTAAAAGCCCTTTTATCTGTCATTAATGAAAAAAAGCTGCACATAAAATAGATTTTTAAAATTTCTTTGTACTTTAAATCCTTAACTACTGCTTTTTTAATCCTTTACCTATCACTAGGCTTTTTAGTCACACTAATTAGACAAAATCAAATCGGAAGACAGAAAGAAATGAAAGAAATTTTTATTTTAAAATTTTTATGTTCTTTTACTTTCCAAAAAAACTGAATAAGTTTTTTTACAAACATACGACCTTAACTTATTTTTACAACTTGCTGTAGTTTATGCATTCAGAAGTGTTTTACTTGCAGTCATAAAGATATTAAATTTAATTTTATTATAAACTATTTTGTTTTATTTTACCATATAATTTGACATAAACTGAATGCTAACGGCCACATTTTTTGTAAGTTATTGTTGTTTCAATAAATCAAATTATGTTTATTGGGAAAAATAAAAAAAACAAAATACAATTTTAATAACTAAAGAAATCAAAATATTTTTTCTCCAAGTTTTTCAATATATATGTTGTGCCGCTCCAATTGGAAAAAGTTTACATTTCAAATTGCTCTTTTTTTCGCAAAGACCTCTTTCATTTCTCGGATTGAGGAGCATAAGTTTTTCTGGGACTTTAACTCATTCATAAAATAGTAGATTTTCCTGTGATTCAATTTTTCTTAGTTTAATAATGGAAGTATCTACTCCTATTATGGTGTCATATGGCGATGGAGTTATAAATTTTAAATAGGTGGGTGCTTCTGAATTTATATCATTGGTAAAGATGTTGATGCTTAATTTTTTTCACCGTTATACATCCCTTTTTGGGACACCTTCTATCCATTCTCTTATTTCTATTAACATATAAATACACCGCTCACACGTTGATAAACTCTTCGTAGGGTTTGCGCCACCTCCTGTTTCCCATTGACTTTTTAAATTAACGGTAGCTTTTGCTGTTACGTAGCTTTGTGGTCTCTCCCGATATCTATTGAAAGGTATACATTTAGATATTTATTTACACATGGAAAAATGTACAAGATTTAAAATAAAATAAAAATATATATATAGTTCGTCCAGAAGTGAAGTCAAAAACGGCCTAGTCGGTTATTTTAGATCCTATTGAGAAGAATGGCGCTTTGCAAATTATTTATTGATTTAGATCTAAAAATATCTTTTAGATAATTTATTTAAGTCAAGGCAGTACTGAAATTGTTGCTAATAAATTATTGTTCTCATTTTTATGATCTTTCTCTTAGGCAATTAATGCTTTAGTAAGTTCAGTTCCGAGTTTTATTCTGACTAGCTGAATTATGCATAAATAAAAATTATTTATGAATAAATTAAATATAAAGAATATGTTAAGAATTTAAGAGCGTATTGATTTATATGAAATAAAATTTAAAAGATTTTTATTTCTAACAAGTGAAAGATAAAATTTAAGTTATATTCAATAACATTTAATAACTACTTATATTTTTTTTTCTATCTAAAGCAAACTCATATATTATGAACTGAAATGTACTAACTCCATAAGAGTATTGCTTGCAACACAAAAGCATAATTTGCTGAAGTGACTTTATATATAATTTATCTAAAAACTAAGAACTTTACCATCATAAACCATATAATATTCTTAAGTAATTTTTGTCCATAAAATGACACCTGCATAGATATTGACTATTTTAATTAAAATTTAATAACATTTTATCTCTCTCTGCATTCATTTAAAACAAAAAGAGCCCTACAGCACAAAATTCTTGGTTTGCTTTTTAAAAAATGACACTTAAAGTTTCTTTATATTTATATTTTGAAATATTTAAAACTATTTTGTTTTTATCAATAACTGTGAAAACATAATCTGCAATGACCCACATTTTGCTACAACAAAACTCTTTGTACATCTTTGTGTTCATGACAAATTTAAGGCAGCTGAGAAAAGAAAACCGAGAACCTACAAAACAAGTGCAAGATTTTAATCGCTGCGCAAATTATTTTAAATTGTTCAAAAACCAAAAAAAAAAAAAGACAAAAAACTTGAATATATGAAAAATATTTTATGCTTTAAATTTTAATTTGTTACACTTAAAAAGTTTCTAGATTATCTTGGTTAATTTTGTCATATTTTGATTGTCAGTAATAAATGTTAAATTTATAGTTAGCAAAGGTAACAGACATGTTTAAAATATTATGTGCCGCCAAAGCGACTGCTAGTTGCTCTTCAACGATGACATGAACGATAAAATTTAAATTTAAAAACGCCAAAAAAATGAATTTAAATATTTCTTAAATTATTTTAGTTCGAGTATTTATATAACCAAGTGAACAAGAATTTAAGAAAGAAAACATTTTTTTTAAGTTTACTAAAAAAAATAATTCCTAATAAAATTAAAATATATTGGAAAAGGAATAACCTTAAGTAAATTAGCGAAAAGTGAAATCAAAGAGGAAGCCAATAAGTTTTTGCTTTTTGCTTAAAGGTAAAAGAGAGTAAGAAGAACGAAACCTTAAACCACCAAAACATACCGTGCCCTACATGCTAGAGGAGTGTGATTTGTTTTACATCCGCGCCTGACTATATAGTCTTAATCAGATGGTGGACAAACCACTTTGTATAATTTGGAACGTTATACAAACGTCCTAGATAGCCGAAGACATAATTCTAAGCAACAGATACCACCTAGTTGCAACTTGAATAATTCCAGGGCAGGTCTGCAAACTATCACACCTTGCTAGAGAGTCGGAGACTTTCTAACTCCTTGTCCAGAACACATGTCAAGCATGCTCACTGGACTGGACCATTCACTTAGCGTGTCATTATCAGCGAAATGATCCTGGCCACCATAATAAACAAACCTGTTATGGGGCCGCAAAACGACAACCACCACGATGCTCCCATATAGGGGCCAACACCAATGATCAGCCATAGAACTATTATAAGTCTAAAGAGACAAATAATGAACTCTGCGAGCTCACTGATCCCCGTGGAAATAAAGTGGAGTTTCCAGTTGACCACCTGCCTGTCTTCAGGGGACTGGGCTGCCTTTATACCCCAGTTGCACTGTGTCTAGATAATGGAATAATCTATAAAGACCATATTTATATGCCCCAGGGGGGAATCTGCTAGAGGAGGTCGATTCCATTAAATCTATTATTAATCAGGCAAACTATTTTAACGACGGATTCATTTTTACAATAATCTTAAATCTATAAACAGCTATAATTTAACTCCTAATCTAATAAGACACCAAAAGGCGGCTTATGAGATGATTGCATTAAAAAACACAGTGATTAAAAACGCAGAATATACTTCAATCACATAGAGTACTTGCAATAAATTAATTTATAAAGAGATATTTACGAGAAAGATATTACTTACTTTTTGTTGGAAAATAATAAACAATAGTGTGAGAACTACGGCTATACGGACACAATTTTATGTCAGCATAACAGATGAAAAATATGGCAGAAAGGGAAAATGTTTTGTCGGTTTTGGTAGAATAAATTTAATTTCTTCGTTTATGCAGGGAATCCATTTGATTCTGTTAAAGTTTTGCTCGATTAATTTGTTTATTAGCAAATGTAGTGAAGTAATTATATTCTTAAAGAAGAGATATCCAAATATTGTTCTAAAACCGATTACCAATTTTTTTTTATTTGAACGATAAGATATATGCGCTTTGAACAGAACAACATTTTTTAAGTAGAAAATATTTTAATTAATTTTTGTTAATTATACGTTTGGGAAAGCTATACCACTGTACATTTTTATATAGGGAAAATATATATTTTTGTTTTGGAAAATAATATTTAGTTTATAGATGCAATCTTTGTAGGCTGTAACATGTACTTTCTTATTTAAAACTAAAATTAGTTTTTCAAATAAGCATTTATATTACGCCTTATAACATCTAATCATAAAGTATAATCAATACATTGATAAAAAGTATGCAAATCTTCGAATTGGATCTGTATTTAAATAATTATTTCGGAAAAACTGTAAGAACAGTGACTAATAAAATCGAGTTGAACTAAGCGAAATATTGAAACAGCTATTAGAAAGTTTCCTGCTGCAATTTTTCCATTAATTTAATAGCTTATAAAAAAGATACGTTCAGCATTGTTCTAGGGCTTTTCAGCCTGCAACGATAAGATGGAAGATGAACTCCAGACTGCCGAGTTAAGCCTCGTAAGCAGAAAATTAGAAATTGTTGCTTAACCGATTTAACATGGTTACTATGCACATTATATTGTGGGTCCCATATTCAGCCCAATTTCCAAATTTTTTGGAGTTCTAAATCGTATATTTAAAATAAATAATATTAAAGAAAATTGCTTTCAAACAATAAATATTACAATTTGATGTTTTAACATTAACCTACCGTTGCTAAGCATCGAAATACTTTTTCGCAAATATTATGTTATTAAATTCAAACTTTGGCTAAAAAATATCAGTGAGTTTCCAATAATGTAGTGGTTTATTTTATATTCGAAAAGGAATGTCATTTGTAAATTATACTACGGAAATAAATTTATTTTAAGTCGATGCCCTGCAATGCTTAGAGTGATAAAGTTACAAAGCGAAGAAAAGAAATTGAGCAGTCAATACAATTCACTTCCTTTTTGCGTGAGACTTCTATTGAATAAAAGTAATAATCATTTTTCGTTAAACCTTTCAATAACATAATTCGATGGAGCTAGCTGGATTTGTGGAGTGATGCGACTTTAAGATAATTTATAAATTATTTTAGCAACGAAAAAAAAATATTTATGAGATAAGTAATGCATGTTTTATTTTATTTATTAAATAATTAAAAAAATCATGAACTTTTATTTGGGGAAAGACTTAAAACCACAATTTTAATTTTAATTAACGTATTGTAATTTCCGTACAATCCTTCTACTTTCACCATCTGCCTCATCTCTTCTCTATCCCTTTCCTAAAGAAAGCACCGTACTTGACTAAATAGGCATTGTTGCCTAGGTTCTACTTCTCTTTAAAAAAAAATTTACGTATTGTGAAGTGTTATTAATAGCTACAAATGTTGCAAATAAGCAATCTCAAAATAATAGGAAATGGTATTATAATACGCGTCCTTCCTTGAGGTGTTTCAAATATTAAGTTAATTCTGTAAACATGTTTTAGGCTTTCCAGTCACTTTATTTGCCTTAATCAGAAAATCTTCATTTATAGCTTTTTTCAGAAAAATACACTATTGTCCAGTTTCTTCTCAACAACATTTATTTATTGTCAAAATTAATTTAGCTCTTAATCTAGTTATTCTTATAACATTCTGTTATCTTTATTTACAATAACGTACAGGTCGTCATAGATAAGGAGGCCGCCATCATCTTTATATTTACATTACCTCTAAAAACTTTAATGCAAATCACTTAAGTTTTTTTAATTTTTTGTTTCCTAAGCAACCGATTATTTTTTCTTCGATATTATATTATTAATATATGAATTTTTTTTAATTTTTTATTACTTTTATTACATAATTATTTTTCACAGACATGAAAATTCAAAGTTTGGCAAAAAAATAGCAGTGAAATTCCCAAAAGAGTAGTTGTAGGGTGCATGCCCAAAATATTGTAATGTTGCAACGTGCCGCCTTTAAGTTACTTTCTCAAGAGTTTAGTGTAAAGAACTAATTTATAGTTTAACCGAACCTACACAAATATAATACATTGATAAAAAATGTCAATAATTAAAAATCGTAATGATATTTTACAGTTCAATTCCAAAATGTAGGATAACAAATTTGGCCTAAAAAACTTAAGTCAATTAAGAGAATTTATAAAATTTCATTTAAATCTGGGAAATAAGTATTGCAGCATTTTAAAACATTTGAAGTAGTAAAAATTTCCCAAAAAAAGTAAATAAATAAAAACATAAGAAACGAATCTGTAGTTTGCAAATTGTATACTTATTAACATTTATTTTGCATTTGGACCCACTGTGCATTAAAATTTAGCACAAATTAATTTTATTGTAACAGTTTTAAAAGATCGTTAATTACGTATTGGTTCGCTTCGATATAAAGAGTTTAACATGGTCGGCTGTAACAGCTGGAAAAAAATGTTGCGTTTCTTTGGATAATTTAATCAGTTACAAAATGGCTACAATAATTCATATACATCCTAATAAAGAACAATAAACTTGTGTAAAATATATATAAATTTAATTGTAGCACAAAATAAACAAGTTTGCTTTTTAGTTAGTGACTTAAATAATAACAGAAACTAATTTGCGTCCACCTTTTTGTAAATAAAGCGACTGCTAAATTGTACATCGCAACAGACAGACGTACAGACTTGTTTTGTGCACCTAATTCTTTTTCCACTTCAAATTATTTATATTTACAATAAATATAAATTTGTCAGATTATTATCGAAAATTTCAATCAGTCGTTTCATTTTCTATTTTTCTGATAGTTTTTGAAAAGATACATAAACTTAACGTTTATTTTTTTTATTAATAGTTAAAAAAGATATAGATTTGGAATAAATTGTTTAATAAAGTAATAAAAAATTTGCATCTAACATATATCTATATATATTGAACTACTTGTATAAAGTGTTTTAAATTAAAAATATTTATTTAACCCTGATAAATTTGTAAGCAGCAAATAAAATAAATAATAAATAAAATTCGTAATGTTATTCCGCACTATTTGCTATAATTATGGTAAATTTTGGTGTAAAGGAATATTCAAATTTATAAAGGATATCTCATATGTCAGATATGTCAGTTCAGAATATTTTTGTTCTAAATCTACTTTAAAAAGGACATGAGAAAGTTCCATCTTAGTATGCTTGCCGATTTGGTTATCACTGGTTGTTGTGTCAGTGATAAACTAAAAACCTTGTATAATAGATAACATTGGGCGTATAACGAAATTAATTGTTTAAAAGTCCTTATTATTTAAAATATAGAAAACTTATAATTTTTCAATCCGATAGAACATTAAATTGTGAAAACTTTTGTTCGATTAAAGTGTTTTATAAGAGAGATCAGTATTTAGCTTATTCCCAAATTTTGATATTTATAAGTCGTCGCTTGCAGTTGCTTTATGTTATATAGTGGCACTCTACTGATCGTCCTTATTTCAAAACAAAAATTGTGATTCATGGTGTTTTAACGATAAATTTTCAAAAGAATAATGATACAATGACGCGATTTAAGATTTACGTGATAAGATTTACGTCGGTACATAGCGTATGTATGCCATAATCCGACGGTGGATCGAACCACTTAGGTGATGTGATGCGTGATTTGATTTACATCTGCACCGACTGGGTAGTCATAATCAGATGGTGGTCAAACCACTTTGAATGATTTGCAAACGTCATTCACGCCCTAGGAGGCCATCGAATACGTATATCCTCCGGTCACTCCTAGTAGCAATTTCGAAAGCCCGAAGTAGGCCGCAGCCTTCACTCCTTGCTAAAGAGTTGGAGACTCTCCAACTCCTGGTCCAGAACGCATGAAGCTTAATATAATTAAGAACACGACGGCATTCATACTCACTGGACCTGAACCATTCATTGTGTTCATTTTGAATGATCCGACACACAAACTATCACGAGGGTCTCGAAACCACAACCACCACGATACTCCCATATAGGGGCCAACCTCAATAACCAGTCAGAGAACAGCTAATTGTCTCAAGAGACAAATAGTGAACTTTGCGGGCGTACTGATTCCCGTGGAAATATGTGGATTGTCCCGGTGACTCCTAGTAGCCTTTGAGGGGCCTGGGCTCCCTTTTACCCCGCAAGACACCAGTCTAAATGGAATAGTAGGTTCCAAAAAGACTATCATATGCCCCCGGGGGGATAGGTGATGTGATGCGTGCAACAACTTCCTAGAAAGACGAAGACTAATTTCTAGCAACAGATTATTGCTAGATGCAATTGCGGAAGTTTCGGAGCAGAGCCGTCAACCACCATTCCTTATTGAAGAGTTGGAGACTATCCAACTCCTGCTCCAGAACACATGTTTAGCATGCTCACTGGATCCGGATCGTTTAACTTTTGTTCTAATTAGAGGTGAGGTGATACTGGCCCCTTAATCAAATTCATGAGGAATGCGAAACCACAACTACCATGATGCTCCCGAAGGGCCAAACTAAACAATCATGCAGAGAACAGCTAAAAGGCTAAAAAGTCAGAAAGCTTAACTTTGGGACTTACCGATTATCGTGGAAATAAGGTGGATTGTACACTTGGCTCCCAGCTAACCTTTAGGGGACTGGATTCCCTTTTACCACCGGTGACACATGTAATGACGGCGAGATTCCGTCAAGACATATAAATTTGCCCCCGGAGGAATGCCGCGATGCCATGAGCGTGTAAACTGAACTAAATCTGTATATTCTAACGTGCTTTTGTAAACCTAAAATAAGCCTCATCGCCGGTAAATTATTAAATTACTAATTTTAAAAGTAAATCTGGATAAATTTCCAGCATTCATGATGATTTGATACAGTATACTGATATGAATAAAAAACATGAGGTAAATGCGACAATTCATTTAACGGCTAAACTTCCTGTAAATTCTGTCGTCCTTAAAGCACAAAAAGCTGATATACGCTAGGATCCTCAAAATTGAGTTTACATAATCCCAATTTTAAGGAAATGTACTAACGGAGCGTAATTTTTTTTTACGTATTTTGAATTTGAGACAAATTCGGTTCATATTTTTTAAAAATATTATTCAAGCAGGGAATGTAGATAACGTTTGATGTCACTGTAACATTATTGGGTGTCTCTATTGTGTAATATTGATTTGGGCGACAATTGCTGTATTAGACACTAAATGATCTTTCGTTGCGTGACAGGCTCTGCTCGAAAATTCTTAAGAGTACATTTGGTGGTGAAAGAAATTAGATATCAACATTTAGGATTACATTACATTATTTACCATCAGCAAATAATGATAAGCATCCTTATCATTGTGAATATAGGGTGTTTTTTTATCTCAGCGAATAGTCATGCCTTATCCACCGCCACACAGAGACACATTTCACGAGAAGGCGGCCAAAACTATCAAATAAATTGCTTTTTGTGTCACTGATTTAATTTTGTTTTTGAACTTCAGGTGGGCAAATTATTTTAATTTTAAATATTTTTAGACAATTTTTTGTACGATTATGACTTATACTATCTAAAAATATAGTACGTACTTTTTTGTAATATGTTAGACTTTTAAATTTATGTTTGCTGCACTAGGAACTACAAGGATTTTAGTGTTTGCAAGATTATATTTATTTTAGGTATGGTAGTAGGATAAATACACATGTGTGCATGGTTGTGTGTTTGTTTTTTTGCTTAGAAGTTTGTTAGTACTACCTTGCGATTAATTACCTTTTACAATCCACACACTTTTCTAATAGTTGTCAAAAGTCTTAAATGTAACTATTGTAAATTAAATAAAATTTTATTCATTCAATAAACGTTTTATAGAAAAGTTCGTCTTTTATCTCGACAATTATTTAATTTTCAATAATCTCTACAAAGTTTTATAACATGAAATAAAAATTTATATTTGAAGAAGTATTTTTCATATATCTAGACATAAAGCTTACAAAATATCATAATATGGAACTGTGAAAGTGAACAATTGGAAAACATTTCCCCGTTTTATTTATGTATTTAACACAGCAAGAAATTTTTTTTGATCCATAAACTGCTTCATATATTACAGGGGTAGATTTTGAATTAATAATACCCTATAAAGTAATAAATAGCGTACTATAAGAAGACAAATGCAACAAAATTTGTTCAGTATGCTAATGTAGCAGTAATACTATGAAAAAACTGGTGGGAGGAATATGCCATCGACAGTCCATAAAATATTATATCATGAAGAAGACATTATTTAACATAACGTCATCGATTAGAGATCTTTCTAAAGAAGCACAAGAAAAAAGGAACAAGGATTATAGCCCAGTACAAGAAAAAAATCTAAAAATTGTACCAATGAAGTACTTACCCTTTACTATTTTACTGTGCACTTCTGATCCATATATCTCCAGCATTCGTTAAAAATGAATTTATCTGATTTCATGTAGATCACATAAAGACGCCAAGCTGCTCCTCGAGGATAAACAGGAAACATATTTAGATGCAGTTTTCACTGAGTTAATTAAATGAAACATTTTTTCTGTACAAATTAACACAAAAATATTAGTAAAATAGCACAATAAATATTCATAACTTCTGAAAAAAAAAATCATTTTATATGGAATAAAGAGATTTTCTTAAAATAAATGATAAAAGCTTTTTTTTCCGGTATCGATCTCCTAAATATCTATTATGGATTCATTTTCAAAAAATATTGTCCAAACGTCGTTTGAACACTAAAAAATAATTAATATATTTTTGATGAATTTTGAATCTTCATTTTACTATTTTTGAATTCAATAGTAAAATGAAAATGTTGTCGATAACCATATATAAAAATCGCATTTTTGTCGTATATATAGTTGTATAAGTTGCTACATTCTTTTTGGAACTTATTACTATAAGCTACAAATGAAATTGTAGTTTTTCACTTTACATATAAGAATACGAAGTTGCTTTATTAGAAGTCTTGTATTAAAACCTTACTTACGATCTAACCTTTGTTAAAACCACTTGCTTTGCTCAGGCAAGTTTGTTGTATTTTAATATTAAAAGAAAGAAATTTAAAACAATTTTTAAATCTACCACACGGAATTATAATAAAAATGCACCAGAATTATAGAAATACTTACTCTTTTATTCATCCCGATTACTCTTTAAAGGAAGCGAGATAAGTATAAGCTTTACCTAACAATTTTTATAAAACTGATTATATAATAATAATGATATTTAAAGCTTTGTTAGTGAATTATGATCACTAGGGTTTTTTTCTACTAATTTCGACTAATTTGGACAAAAACCTATGACACAATGTAGACTGATTGTCCTAAAACTATACAGAGACATTAAGGATTTAAATAAAATTTATTATTATTTTATCTATAAAATTCATGAGCTTCAAACTCATGTTCTAAAAAGTCCATTATTTTTTTTTTTTTAAACTCTCAATATCTATTTATTGTATCTTCACGAAAAGAACTAACAATAAGTATTAAAATCTTAACTTCTAAAAAAAGTTACATTAGTCCTGACTAAGTCAGGCCTAACCTTTTGGGTAAAGAAGAAAATTGTCATAAAAAAAAACAAAGCAAATATTTCTAAGATGTGTCATCTGTAGCATTGAGGATTAAAGCTGCGGTATCCCTCTTTTTTAATCGGCTATGTCCACTATAATCCAAGATATTGCGAGCAAGGGGGTTAGGATGGTCTTCAAGCTTCATTAAGTATTTGCCTGCGTATTTCTATATTCAACAGCGGTATGTCTAAATCACAATGTATGTTTGAATTTCTGATGTACCATGGAGCGGAAGTTATTAACCGTAAAATTTTATTCTGTCCACGTTGAATTCTATCCACATTTGAAGCTGAGGCAGTGCCCCAAAGTTGGATTTCGTAAGATCATATTGGTTTCAAAATACTCTTGTAAATTAGAAGTTTACAATCTAGGCTAAGTTTCGAGTTCCTGCCAATTAGCCAATGTAATTGTGTTAGCTTAAGTTTCATTTGCGTTAGCTTTGATTTAATATGATGTTTCCATGTAAGGCGACGTTCAAGATGTATACCAAGATATCTCACATAACTATGGTGAGGAACAATGTGATTATTGATTCGAACGGGTGAACAATTATCTCTTCGCAGGGTGAAGGTCACATGAATGCACTTTTGAACGTTCACTTAAATTCTTCATAATTTTAACCACAACTCTAACTGAGTTATATGTTGCTAAAGATTTATGGATGCTTGATGAGAGTTTTTATGCGAATTTAAACACGCTGTATCATCAGCAAACGTAGAAGTGTGGACAGTTTCACTTACAGGCATATCGTAGGTATATAGCAAGTATAAAACTGGTCCAAAAATGCTACCTTGTGGTACGCCTGAGGAAATTGGTTTGAATCCCCTTCTTCAGCAACAGAAAATTTTCGTCCAATTATGTAGCTTTTTAATAGGTTGCTTATATAACAAGGCAAGTGAGCGGTCAGTTTCAGAAATAGACCTTCATGCCAAACTTTGTCAAAAGCCTGAGAAACATTAATAAAAATAACTGAACAATACTTCTTCTCTGCAAGAGTCCTTCTTATCACCTGAACCAATCTATGGGTTTGTTGTGCTATGTCTACTTCTAAAACCAAATTGATGGTCTGGGATACGCCCACTATCCCTTAGCATTGGAGACAATTTATTCATAAGCAACTTTTCAAAAACCTTTGAAATAGTCGGTAATAGGCTTATGGGCCTATATGACTCGGTTTTGGTTAGGTCTTTACCCGGTTTTGGAATCATTTTAACTTTGAAAATCTTCCAGTGGTCAGGATAGTATTCAAGCCGTAAAATGCCATTAAAAATTAATAGCATGATTCTGACTGCAATACTGGGGAGCTCCTTCAACATTTTGTTACTTATGCCGTCCATACTAGGAGCTTTTTTCAAAATTTACTTCAGAGATTAACTTTTGTACCTCACGCAACCTAAACTTTAAGGGTCGAGGGGGTAATCCAACTACGCTCGGCAAATTAACACCATCAGTGCATATGTGTGGGGTGAATACATCTTTCAAGTAATCGGCAAATAAGTCGCCTTTTTCAGCGTCCCTTCTTGCCCAATCTCCACTGATATTACGTAGAGGTGGCTTGTACTCAACGGGCATTTTAAGGTTTTTTGTAGCACGCCATAAAGAATAATTGGAGTTTGGTGTAGCATCGAGACCCTCCAAATATTTCTCAAAAGATGCAGTTTTTTCAAATGCTAGCAAGTCTCTAAGCCTTTTTGTGCATTCTCTAAGTCTCTGCCTCTGCAGGGGCGATCTGTGTTGTTGCCAATCTCTCCTAGCTCTTCGTTTTTCCGTTACGAGACGTTCAATGTCTGAAGAATAGATGTGACCTAAAGTAGTCTGCGGATGTTTAGTTGTTGCAAGCTGTGCTGCTTGTTTAATATTTTCACTAAAGTTGCAAGGCTATACTCCACGTCCTCCGGTGTTTCTAGCAAAATATTCTCCGAACAATGGATGCTGAGATATTTTTTAAAACTCAACCAGTTGATGCGACTGATCATATTTTTATCAGGAAAAAACAAATGTCTTCTAATCGGGCTGCAAATAGTTACAATGCTTGGAGAATGATCCGAAGACAAATCCACGGAAGATTCTACTGTAACTAAATTTCTTGAAATATTTTTTGTGACAGCAAAATCTATTACATCCGGAATTTTTTTTCTGTCAGTATTCCAGTATGTAGACTGACCACTCGAAGCAACATCTAAATCATTGCTGCTAATAGCGTTGTACAATGCTCGGCCCCTAGGTGTAATTAAGCGCGAACCCCAGTAATTGTGTTTCCATTAAAAAAGTACCATATTTATTGGCTAACTTTTTAGTTCAGTTAACATTACTATTTATAAAATAAAATCACTTCATTTCTAAATTTATTTTTTTTAAATACCGATAATATCTATATTTAAAAATATAATTTTTCAAGCATATAAATATAACTTTACTTTAATATGGTTCGATTTAAAAGTTAATACATTAAATTTAAGGTTAAGATGCCTTCTATCGAACAAATAAATTTCGTTAAAAAATTTCAATTCAGTCAAAAGTTGACCGCCAACGCACAAAATGTGCCACTGCGTGCCGGTCATTTGGGAAAACCTTATCTAAACACACAAGAAAACCTTACGAAACGGTACAATCGAACAGTTGAAATCATGCAAAAATCCGGTTCAAATCAGAAAACATGGTATGAAATTTTCACCAGTAATATAACACACTGCTACTCTATATGGAGGGCTACAAAGCATAAAAAGTCACAAGAAAAAGCGAAATGCTGGTATGAAAAGCCTTAACATTTATTAGAACTAACTAATCACACGCTAAGATAGCAATATAAAAATCATTTACCATCTCTGTTATTGTGAAACTTATTGAAAAGTTTGATAGACTTTCAAACAGTCAAATTCGCAATATTTGTCAAAATATCGCATTTGTGTTCGACTAAAATTTACAGACGGAATTCGTCATTTACCAGTGACTGGACTGATTTTAAAATAACTTTCTATATTCGCAACGAATTGTTTTATTAATGTTTCACTGAATTTTCCAGAAATACTTGTATCTGGAAAATCTAACAGTATGCGATATATTTAGTAAGTAAATAACGGCAATATATAGAAAATTCGAAAATTGTATATTGCAATTTACTGTATACTTTGAGGGTTAAAAGTACTTGGTCTTATTTCATTCATAGAATTTGCCTCATTTAGGTTTATGAATTTATTTATTTAATACATTTTTAATTCAATGTTATTTTCAGGTTTATTTTATTTAGCATTTTATGTATTTTTTTTTGTTTGTTTTCTTGATTTTGCATTGAATTTTTTGATCATACATTGGCCGGAGCACGCATTATACTTAACATTGTTTATATTTATATTTTAACTGCAAATAAATATACTTAATTTGTTTTCTTTTTTGTTTGTTTGTAATTTCGTTTCAGCTGCAAATGTGACTTTATTATGTTTTGCACGTAAACTGGAGCAAGTGATTTAAATTTAAATGTCATTTATTTTATTTGCGCAGTTTTATATTTTGTTGTTTTTTTTTAAACACTATTAATTTCACATATGTATGTTTGTATGCATTTCTGTTAATGTTGTATGATTTTGCATTATTATGGCTCCGAAATGTCTGTCTAAGATGATAAAGTATTAACCTTCAAACATGCAGTTTTACATACATATTGTCTATATATATTTTTTTTATATTAACGAAGTTTTATTGCTTTATGTTGGACATTTTATGAGTAATGGTGTGCAAAAGTTATTGTAAGTGAACTGTTACTGAATATATGTATATATATGCATACATGTATGTATGTATATAAAACCTTGTTATTGAACTAGTAGAGAGAACATCAGGTGTGCATTTGACATTTCCGCCAAGAATTAAGATTTTAAGTTTTAGAAAAATAAATTCTGCACCTGCATTTACAGGCATTTAAAATATTTAGTTTGTGTTTTCTTTTCTGAACTCTACATTTAAAATAAATAGTGTGAAAAATTTTACTTTTGAAAATCAGAAAAGCGATACTATAAACCGGGTGCTTGCTAAATGACTTCTATTTTATAGGGTTATTGAACAAGAAGTTTATTTAAGAAAAATAAAACAAAAAATTTAGAATAAGATGACTCAAATTTTTATTACTTACAGAAAAGTTCGGCAATTATGAATGAAAAGTTATATATGTCCGCCACGATCACACTGAAAGTGTCGATTTTTTTATCAAAGTTTTTAATCACTTCGTTAATCACATCACGGTTTTTGAGTTTTAAGGCTGAAATCGATTCGATTCTCTCTGCATAGACTCTGTCCTTAACATAGCCCCACAAAAAATAATTCCGGTGGTGACAAATCACACAATCTGGGTGGCCACTTAACTGCCCAATCACGCCTCCAAACTATATAGCCCACCATACAGTGACACGTTGAGCAGGCAAAGGCCTTTCAATAATCGCTCTAGAATTTTCTGAAGTCCAAATGCCGCAATTTTGCTTGCTGACAAACTCCGACAAGTGAAAATAGGTTTCGTCTGAAAAAATGATTTTTTTTAGAAAAACAAGCTGGTTGTTCCTAAATGAATTGAACGAACCTAGAGCGATGTGAATCATCGGTCGGCTTCAATGTCTGCGTCAATTGAACCTTGTAAGACTTCAAACCCAAATCTTTACGCAAAAATTCACCATGTGATGGATAACCCCAATTGTTCAAAACGTCGAGTAATTGACAAATTTGGATCTGCTTCAATAATATGACTCACTGCTGCAATGTATTCAGTTGAACGACCCGGTCGAACACGCGTTGGTGTCGCACTGTCGACACTGTCGAAATTCTTAATAGCGGTCTCAGAAGGACGATTATATTGTCTGAAAACATCACAAATTTTACGAAATGTAACGTTAACAGAACCACCATTTTGATAGGGGATTTTTGCATCTACTACGAATACGTCAAAAAAAAAAAAAAATAAAAAACAAACTTCTTGTTGAAAAACCCGATATAAACAAAAATTTTATATCAAATTTTCTGATAATATAATTTGATTATTATTTTAACTCGGCCTCTTTTTTTATTTATATTAAATAAATATGTTTTAATCTTTTAAACAGTCTTTTTTTTATATTTTTTTAAAAAACAAATATTTTTTTAATTTAAATTTATATATTTTTTCAAAAAAAAATAGTTAAATTTAAATTAAAAAAGACCGTTTAAAAGATTAAAACATATTTATTTAATATGATAATATAATATTAAAAATTAATTATTATTTGATAGATTTCTTTTATAAGTGTTATCTGCTGTTTAACGATTGAAATCAGCTAACATTTCTATGAACCCCTTGCCGTTTTATTTTTTTCCATGTGCGCAATGTCTTAGTGGAATCTTTCACCATGCTCATCAGTCACCGCCTCAATATTTTCTGCGAAAAAAATCTAAATGTGAAAAGTATATTTTTAATGACATGCTGGATCTGGATATGATAAAGAAAGTTCTTGTACCAGTTCTATGTAATTTGCAGCTCTTCTATTTCAAAGTGTAGGTGCCCCTGTAGGCTAGTAGGTAGTGTACTAGCTTGTCAGTATGGGGGTTGCGGGTTCGATTGCCAACGAAGAAGTTGGTTTTTTTCACTACAAAAATAAATATTGACTGTTGGTGGGGCTGCTCAGCGATGAAGGCATAGTCACTGGTCGCTGTGCTGTCTTATATGACAGTTAATTTCCGACTATCCTTCTACTTTTTCACCACCTGTATCATCTCTTCTTTATCCCTTTCCTAAAGAATGTAGCACGTTACTTGACAAAATAGGCATTGTTGCCTGAAGTGCTACTTCTCTTTAAAAAAAAAGTGGGTACCTGCATTTAATTGTGAATAAAATCAACATTTGTGCATCGATTTTTATCATTTATGGCTTATCCTAGCTTTTCGAACAAGGACAGAAATGTAAAACATTT
This sequence comes from Trichopoda pennipes, assembly GCA_030448955.1. NCBI lineage: Eukaryota > Metazoa > Arthropoda > Insecta > Diptera > Tachinidae > Trichopoda > Trichopoda pennipes. The sequence continues at coordinate 6,067,253 of JASKUP010000012.1, read as the reverse complement.
TAACGAGCTTTCGAAAACAAAACAAAAATAGTTTTTCATTAAAACATTTGTTCGAGCATTAATAATATTTTTGTTCCCCATAAATTTTTGAATAACTCTGAAATAGCTGAAAATGGCAAACAAATAAAATTATAGAATTTTCTTTTACATCTTTAAAACAACTGCGAACAAAAATTATTTGTTTTTACGCTATTTATGATCAGATTTAATTTTAATTCGATACAAATAAAACACGTTATTTTAAATTTTTCCTCAATGGTTTTGTCAGCTTTCTTGCGAATTCACACAGTGTTCGAAAATATTTTTTTTTGGAAACAACTCGGTAGCTCATGAATCACAGATGCCAAGTAGAGTTATATCTAAGTCAGCTTACAGATGATAGGCCCTGTGGATTATAGGCGGTTTTGAGTATGCCCCCAAAAAAGATGGGTACCTCAGGCATAAAATTTTTTGGAAATGTCATAAAATATTTTTTTATTACGCATATGTATGTTAAGAGTTTTTGAAATACAGCAGACTTTGAGAATATCTACAAAAAATGTACTTACATGTATATGTCTACTCTTTTAGTTTGGGAGAAAATCGGCCTAGAAAGCAAATATAATTTGTTTTTTTAAAATAAGATTTATTTATTGATTAATTATAGTTTATTTTATCAACATTGACATTTAATTTTCTTGCATCCTCAATTCAATTCAATTTCTTTTATTTTTTAAAAAATCCTTATAAAAACAGTTGCTTAAACTAACAATCTCTCTATCAGATATTAATTTTGTACATTTGTTTATACAGCGCTTTAGAATAAAATAAAAAGATAAAAACGATTAAAAGGAAATTCCCCGAAAATGGAAAAAGAGGAAGGCAACTAAATTAAATAAAAAGATGTTAAACTTTAAACTAATTACGAACTAATGAAACAATACGGAAGAACACAAAACAGAATAAATAAATAAAAATAAAATAAGTTATTGAGCAGTGTTGTAAACAGTGTCAACAATGATAAAATAGAAGGTCTGCACGCTCATAAAGAAGTTCAGCTCCACATAGGGTCAACAAGTGCACCCGAGAAAGGTAGTTTACTATTTGAATGGCCTCCAGACTTAAAGAACTAGAAAAACAATCTCTTACCAAGGCGATTTACACAGAATATGCACATTTCAGACCATAAAAGAATCTAATCGTTCAAACTTAATTGCGCGGTATATAGAGCTATGGAACTCTTTATAGTGCCCTATATATGGTCTCAACTCAACTTACGCAACTATGATACGTCACTTCCATCTCCTCGTCTCAGTCGCTTCTTTTCGTCAATGAAATGTATTATCCTCGCCGGAAGCTTTAGGAATCCAAGAATTCCGGAATGGAATACTCCATAGCGTTTTCAAAAGCTCTCCCCATCTCATTTACGTAGTCGTCAGTCACGTTTCTTACGAGCAAAAGTCCACATGTGGCAAGATTCCTGGACAGTCTTTGTAAAATTCTTCGCCTGTTTAGCTTCTCTAACTCGTAACTTGTAGACAGTTAATTTTTCAAGCAGGGATTCGCTGAAGTGATCATATCAATTGCTTTGTGGTCGGAATAGTGTACTAAGAGCCCTAAGTCGGTCCGCAGTTGTGGTAGTTATGTCCACAGCCAATGTAGAATGAAACGTGGGCATTAATACAACTTGGTCCGTCAGTCTGTCGTATTTCCAATTCCGGGCTTGATGGCATTTCTTGCATTCTTTTTAATGTTATAAGATATGTACTAACCGAAGATATGCGTGATCTGATTTACATCTGTACCTGGCAGTTAGCCCTTACCAGATGGTTGTCAAACCGCTGTGAATAGTGTAGCGCCATTCTCGCCCTAGGAGGCCTTCGAGTCCGTGCCCTGTCCGGTTACTCCTAGTTGCAACTTCAAAAGTTCGAAGTAGGTCGCAGCCTTTACTCCTTGCTAAAGAGTTGGACTCCTGGTCCAGAACGCATGAAGCTTAATATAATTAAGAACACGACGGCATTAATACTCACTGGACCTGAACCATTTTCATTGTGTTCATTTTGAATGATTCGACCCAAAAACTCTCACGAGGACCTCGAAACCACAACCACCACGATACTCCCATATAGGGGTCAACCTCAATAACCAGCCAGAGAACAGCTAAATATCTAAAGAGACAAATAGCGAACACTGCGAGCTCACTGATTCCCTTGGAAATATGTGGATTGTCCAGATGGCTCCTACTAGCCTTTAAGGGACCTGCAAGACACCAGTCTAGATGGAATAGTAGGCTCCAAAATGACTATCATGTGCCCCCGCGGGGAAACCGAAGATATCTACGAACCGAAGATATGTACGAACCGAAGATATGCAGTTGTGAAATAAGAAACTATAACAACTTTAAGCATATGTAAGAAGCAGCCAAGGTTATCACTTTAATTTTTTTTAATATACATACGAAAAGGTAAAATTTGAAATTTTTTATTATTTTTTATTTCTTTATTGTTGGTTCACTTATCTCCAGAGGCATAACAGTTACAGAAGAATGGATCAAAGCATTTGCATCAAATTTTGTGCAAATAAGTGGTCAAAAACACTTGAAATGTTGAAACTGGCGTGCGGTGATTGTGCTCTGAGCCAGAAAATTTATTGGCCGAAAAGAGTACGGTAATCATGACTTAGCTACTTAAGTCACCATATTTTTTTTTTTAAGAGAAGTAGCACTTCAGGCAACAATGCCTATTTAGTCAAGTACCGTGCTACATTCTTTTTAGGAAAGGGATAGAGAATAGATGAAACAGGTGGTGAAAGTAGAAGAATAGTCGCATAAAGGCAGCACAGCAACCAGTGACTATGCCTTCATCGCTGTGCAGCCCCATCGACAGCCAATTTTTATTTTTGTAGTGAAAAAAGCAAGGTCACAGCCCTAAACTAATTATACAATGATACGAGTAAAGGTAATTAACAAAGCTGGTAAAGCTGATTTTATCAATAAGATCTTGAGGCGTTTATGAAAATAAAATTTTAATAAAGAACAGCATATGGATATTAAGGAGGATATTGTATGAAACTGCATATAGCTGAGATGAAAATTCGGATGATCATATCTTCGTTAAGTTTTTTTTACTAGTAGAGTCACATCTTGCAAAAAGTAGACAACAGTAAATTAACCCAGAAACAAGATAAGATTTTGCAAGAAGTTGTCTTATATTAAAAGATGGTATATAGTTATGTGACGACCAACGACACCTCAGCTTAGTGTAAGCCCGACCCACAAGTGTGTTAACATCTTCTTTCTTATTCCGAGGTTTTTGGCAGCATTTACAATAGTGATTTTTTTGCATTTATTAAGAAATCAACATTAGTAATATGATTAATAGTTTTATTGCCAATTAAATACACTTTGACTAACAAGGGTTTAAACGAAATCCATTAGCAGTTGCCCAGCAATAAATTTTATTCAATTCCTTATTGCACTGCAAAAGCTGATTAGGTAAATCATTAGCATAAATAGAAAAAAAGGAATCGTCCAAGGATTGTGGCACTCCCCTAAATAATTGTAATACCGAAAATTGAAGATTGTCTGGAATATTGAAACCAAATTCTTGAAAGCATTCGGTAAATACTATTTAACAAAAACTAAAATTTTCAGAAGGAAGATAACTTGATTAACACTTACATTGGAATGAAGACATTATAGACATTTAAATATGATTATGATGTAAAACCTATTTTACATGAAACAAGAGAAAAATTAACATTTACTTAATGTTTATTAATTTTACTTAACATGATTACTTTACAAGTTATGTTGTTGTTTGTTTTTAAAGAAAAGTGATCATATAAAAAATACGTTTCTAAAATGATGGATATTTTGTTTAACAAAAATGATTTTTTCAACTTATATAAACAAGAACTTAAGCCTGACAAAAAATGATTCATTTGAAGAAAAAAAATTCTTAAAAATTTGGATTGGATTGGGTACCAAAATATTTTTATATAACGATCACGAAACAATCTCCGGGTTTGGGGTCATGTGAATCGAGTCGATTTTAATGCCCGTAAGACTCAATATTGCATGCTAACGCATAGATCTGTGTTCAGAAGTGATGCCGCATCTGTTACTATGGGTAATATAAATATTAAGGAGTCGAAAGTTCTTGATGTTCTTGGCATGAAAATTCAGTGTGATTTTCGATGGACTAAAGACATTTTTTAGGTTTCCAAAGAAGCTTTCAACTGCCTTGGTTTTTTAAATGGGTGTAAGAGATACTTCACTGCATCCGATCTTAGTACTATTTATACCACCTATATCCGTTCAAAAATGGAATACAACTTTCATGTATGGACAGTGACCCCCCAATTTTATTTTGGAGTTGCTCGACCGCATATAAATGAGGGTCAAGTGGCCCAATGTGACAGTAGGATAATCAAATCTCTTGATTCTCTAGAGCATTGACGCATTGTGGGTTGTACTTCACTGTTTTATCGTTACTACAATGGTAAGTAATCTAGAGAAATTGGGGAACTTGTTTCCGTTACTCGCACGTTTTTGCATTTAACTCGATTTTCGTTGAGAGCGCATCCATTTGTGGCTGTTTGGCCAGTAAATCGCAATACCCATGGTTTTTTTTTAGCAGAATGGTTGGTATGTAGGATGAACTTTCTCGAGAGGTCTTTGCTGGTATTTTCAATGTTGTAAAATTTACAACATATGAGCTAGTGTTTGTGCTCTCTCTTTCCCCCTTCCCATAATCTATTTTTCTAGTTTTGGTTCAATACATTACATGAGTAGGGGTCATCTCTTGAGTTTAGATAAATATTTGTTCTTTCTCAGCTTAAAGTTCAACACACAAACGTATATTTTGTGTTGATGGGAAACTGTTAAATGTTGTTAATAATAAAAAAATGTATTTAAAAAACAAATTAAGTGCCGCAAAAAATGTAGTTAATAATTCTGCAAAACAATTTATGCCGGTTAAATGACGATTTCATATTCTAAGATGCATGTTGTTAGCAAATACTACATGCATCTTCTAAAATGTTCTTAATGCCCTGCAGCCACTTTTTTCCTTCATTCTCTGTTGCAAATAAACTTACAAAAAAGCTGCAAATAAAAGAAGAAAATGAATAAATGAAAAAAAAAATTTAAAAGAAATTTCTATGCGAATTTGCAAATGATTTGGCTAATGATATTGCAATTTATTTTATTTGCAACAAATAAAACGACAACCGGCAAAATAGCAACACAAATATAAACACCATAGTCGTCATTTAACATAAAAATTGCATGAGAACTATAGACTCTTTTTATAAAATTATTTGTATCGGACCAGGAATAAAATGACCATTGAAAGACCAAAAGAAATCTATGGAGACAGATTTTTAAGGTATTTCTTTCCTGATTTGCAAAAATAAAAAGGAAAACATAATGTATTTCTGAACACACATGCATAGTTTGATTTTTTTCTTACGGTTTTTATTTAGATAGAAAGAGAGAGAGAGACGAAAAACAACAACAACAACAATAAAATAAATAAAAAAGAAGGACCTAGTTTTGGTTCTTGGCATAGTAACAATTTTTCTATTAAACAAAAACAATTGTGATCATTTAACATGTTTCTTACGCTCGCAAAATAATAAAAGTATATTTCACCACTTTATTTCTAAAATTTATTCAAAATTCTTTAATTGTATTTTCATGCATTGCATTTGAAAAATGAGTTTTAAAGCTGATGGTAGAAAAATATTGTTACGAAGATGATTTGTTAAGTTTTAAAAGAAAATAATTATCAGTTAAAAAGTACACCCACGGTGCATTATACAAACTGCTTAGTTTTCTAAGACATTTTATACACACAACACAATAACAACATGCTTATAAGAAATTCTACGAAATAAGATAAACAGCAGAAAAAAAAGCAACTAAGACAGAAAAAAAACAAAATACACGGCCAAGCAGGTGCCTAAACTGAATGATAATAATAATAATAACAGCAACAATATGGTGTGATGTTAAAGTAGAATATTCTCGTATATGCGAGAACCTCTTAAAACAACTATATAAACTTCACTTGCTGGGCAATTCAATTAATTCAAGTCAAAGATGATTTTTGAGTAAAGACAACGACAGATTTTTGTAAGAACTACATTCGACATTATTTCAGATATCTATCAGAAATTAATACAATTCTTGATTTAATTCGGAGTTTTTTTTTAGAATTCCGTCAGATTTTTATCAGAATCGTCGGAAGGAAACTCAGAAATGCACTTTACATAAAGTAGATGTAAGCTTTAAAAAGATTGTGTATACAGGAAACGAGTTACTTGATCTTATTGGAATATATTCCGATGTAAAGGGTCCGCCAAATAACTTTTTTTTTTGTTTGTTTGAAATGCTATAAACAAAACTACTGAATATTTCCTCAAATTTATTTTTTTTATTTGAAAGCACAATCCTTCCGGTTAATAATGGAAAATAATTTCATTCAAATGGCTGCCTCGGCTGGCTATGCAGTAGCCTACATGATCGGTCCAATTTTTAAGCACATTGTGCACCAATGTCTTCACGAATATTGTCCTTTAAAGCGTCAATTGCCTCTGGCTTTTTGGCGTAACACTTATCTTTAACGGGACCCCGACAAATAATAGTCCAACGGTGTCAAATCGCAGCTCCGAGGTGACCAAACGACATCAGCTCCGCGGCTGATAATGCGATCTTCAAAAATAAGGCGCAAAACATCGAGTGTAGCTTTGGCTGTATGGCACGTAGCGTCGTCCTGTTGAAACCAAATTTTGCCAATATCCTCCTTTTCAATTTTTGTGAACACAAATTCGTTCAACATGAGCGATAACGATTGCCATTGCTCATTTTCGAAGAAAGAAAAAAATGGCCCACTTATGCCTCTGGACCAAAATCCTTACCAAACAGTGACTCGTTTTGAGTGCGTCGGCTTTTAAATGTATGCGTGCGGGTTTTCTGTACCCCAAATGCGACAATTTTGCTTGTTTACATACCCGCCAAGCTTAAAATGAGCTTCATCTGAAAAGATGATTATTTTTTGCAAAATCGGCATCTTCAATAAGTCGATCGCAGGCCTAGTTAGCGAAGCGAAACCGCAGTGGATGGTCACTTGGCTTCAACTCCTGAACCAATTGAACTTTGTATGGCGTCATACCAAGGTTTTTATGCAAAATTCGTCTCAGTGATGTCTCTGAAATGTTCAATTGTTGAGAACGACGGTGAATTGATGTTGATGGCGCTTTACGCACACTTTCTGCCACAGCAGCAATATTCTCTATTCTCGGGTATACGCACTGTTTTTGGCGTTTCACTCTTTGGTTTATCGATGATGATGCCAGTTTTTGGTGGACTCTTTATTAAAAATAAAACAACAAACATATACTTCTGTCGAATTAACTCAACTGCTGGTAAATTAAAGCTGTATACCAGTTTTGCTGGACTTAGGTGACACAAAGAGCAAGAGATTAAGACAACTAGATTTTTCTTTTAGATAACTCAATTAACATAACACACAAATTTACTTTTCATAGATGTTTTTTTTTTTGTGTAAAGAGAAGTAGCACTTCAGGCAACAATGCCTATTTAGTCAAGTACCGTGCTACATTCTTTAGGAAAGGGATAGAGAATAGATGAAACAGGTGGTGAAAGTAGAAGGATAGTCGGAAATTAACTGCCGTATATAAGACAGCACAGCGACCAGTGACTATGCCTTCATCGCTGAGCAGCCCCACCGACAGTCAATTTTTATTATTGTAGTGAAAAAAAAACCAAGGTCTTCGTTGGCAATATCATAGATATTGCCATAAATAGGAATAATTACAACGTTTTTCCTGTTGGAGACATAAGGTGTCGCGATTTTAAAGCTTTGTCAAATTTATTTCAAAAAGTTGTCACATCTTTTGCAATTTTTGGTTCAAACGAAATCTCGAAAATGTATCTTTCAGTTTTAAAAATTATTTCCGCCACATTTCGAGAGGAGCTATAGAGGCTAGAAAGAGTACTGATTTTCTACCCGAAAATTGTGGAAAAGGCTTCGTTAAGGCATATTTAACAATTTTATTTAGTGTATAAATTTAATCGCATTTTATTATTTGTTTGTATATAAGTTGTAGACTGATTTGCCTTTGGCTTATAAACTGTCTGTGCAATGGTTACACATTTTATTTGCTTGTACTTGTACTCACTCGTCCATGCATGCATCATGCATGCCTACAGATATATTTTAGTTGCAACTTGCAAGTTTAAATACTTAATTCTGGTGCTAATGCTGTTTTGCTTTCATTTTGACCAATTGAGAGAGAACGAAATGATAGAAAATTTATGCGCTGCACCAAATACCGCCAACGTAAGTAATAAATCTCATTTTATGTACCATCAGCCATTCATGCAACTTACTATCTATTATGCGCAAAAGTAGAAAACAAAACAAAATAAAACAAAACAAACAACGGCAACTATGTAAACAAGGATAAGAGCAGAGCAAAAGTGTAGCAATAACAATAAGAACAATAACAATAAAATGCATCTGGTAACATTGACCATTTATAGTTTATACGAAAGCCCTTTTATAGTTAACGCTAATGTGGCCAAAATGAACTTGACACTTGAATGCCCAATTAACAGATGCAGTCTATGCCGGTCAAAAGAAAACGAATTTAAGCAACAATAACCTCGTATCTGAATGTTTACGGAATGAGAAACCAAATAAAACACTAGAAGAGTTAGAAGGTTTCAAACAAAAGAATTTGCTTTAGTTCGTACTTTTAGAGAAAGAAATAAATAAAGAATTGTTTTTGGCCATATTCACTTTTGGGAGGTAAAATAATGTAAATTTTCTATTATTTAAAATAAACAATTAGGTGAACTATTAAAATAATTTAGTTTATTTTAGATATATTTCGTTCGAACTTCTGTACAAACTGAATACATACAAGTATTGTAATATTATTTATAGACTTTCTAAAAAGCCTTTCATAACCATTATAAAATGAAAAATTAATAATATTAAAAAAAAGAAAGGTACTTTTTGTTTTATATTTGTGGGTTTTTGTTTTTGTGTTCGTTTTGTAACAAATTCCGGTGATCGCATAAGAACTATTTTCCCAAAGAAATTTATTTTATTGTTTACATGCTATGTTAAATTAAAAAGCTTATAGTCTAAAGTTATCAAGAGTATAAGGGCAAAACGATATTATAATATTTAGATATTTAAATGAAGAGAGCTTGCGTAAAGATAATAATTCGTTATTTATTAAAATATTCATGCTACTTTTTGTATCTTTCTAGGCACTGTCGAAATAAGTGGTCTCTTATAAATTTTATTCACAATCTTGTAACTTGGAAGTTAAATCATTTAGAATTTCAAAAAGTATTATCAAATTTTTTCTATAAAAGAATATGAAACTATGATATCATTCATCACTGGTTTGAATGCTATAAACGAAACAACACAGCTTCGGCTGTGTGGCACGTAGCACCGTCCTGTTGAAACCAAATGTTGCCAATATCCTCCTCTTCAATTTTTGTGAACAAAAATTCGTTCAACATGGCTCGATAACGATCGCCATTAACTGTAACGGCCACTCCTTGCTCATTTTCGAGGAAAAATGGCCCAATTAAGCCTCTGGACCAAAATTCCTACCACACAGTGCGTCGGCTTCTCAATGTATGCGTGCGGGTTTTCTGTGCCCAATTTTGCTTGTTTACATACCCGTCAAGATCAATGAGCTTCATCTGAAAAGATGATTTTTCGTTCAGCGGAAGGAAAAAACTAATTATCTATCAAATCAAACATGAGCTAATTGTTACCATTCACGAAAGAAGCACTAGTTGAAAAAAACGTCAATTTGCGGAACTGTTATTAAGATTAATATTTGTTTATTTCTACTTTTTTTCTTCTATAGATAAAATTTTAAATTTAGCCAATCAATGCTTAAAATTTGATAAGAAATCAGTTAAAATCATTTTGTTTTCAGTATAGAACAAACGGTTTAATCTATTAAGACTTCTCGATTAGGGCCGATCCATGTTTAAAATTCATTTTAATTTGTTTCCCTTTTTCTCCTCCGTAAACGATTATTGAAAATCGTCTCTTACATCTTCTAAATAAGAAATAATATCCAGACGAGTTTAGAAAAAATAATTTAACCTGTTGTATGCTCTAGATAATTTGGACACTTAAATCTGGATGACCATAGTATATATAATTCTTATTTTAGGAGTTAATAATTATTTACTTATTATAGGAGCCAGTATGCACACTGTATATTATTCTATAGTTTTGGAATTTTTAGTTCGAGTAAAAAAATAGTAACAAACGAAAGATATAATTTCTGCTAAATGTGGTTAGCTGAAATATTGGTTAACTATTATTTTCCATTTTTTTGTCATTTAAATTACTTTAATTAGTAGTTTATTATTAAGCATATTTAAGGTTTATTTTTTTTAATTTTTTTTGATAATTTTTATAGTTTTTCAACGATCTTTTTTTATTTATCTTTAATAAATATCTGTTTTTCTTTTTAACGATCTTTTTTTTATATATTTTTTTTCTTTTCGATATTTCGCTTTCCTTTGGAAAGCTTCTTCAGGAAAAATTTTTATTTTTGATAATTTCTATGAAATTTTTATCTTGTACCGTGTACTTTAAATTATAACGATTTATTTTTCTTTTTTTCTCTCAATAATAATAATAATTTTTTGTTTTCAAAATTAAAAAAAATTTTTAATGAAGAAGCTTTCCAAAGGAAAGCGAAATATCGAAAAGAAAAAAATATATAAAAAAAGATCGTTAAAAAGAAAAAAAGAAATTTATTAAATATAATTTTTTTATTTTTTTTATTATATTTATTATTTTATTATTTTTTTTATAAAAAATTTTTAAGCTTTATTTTTTTATTATTTTTTTTTATTTTTTAAATAATAAAATTTAAAAATTTTTTATAAAAAAAGACCAAGTGCTTAATAATAGAGGTCAAATAAATATAATTATTATGTTAAATCTTTTTAAAAATTAATAATTTTATTTTTTAAAAATTAATATCTCTCTTAAACTGTAAAAAATAATATACATACACATGCGTGATAAGTTTTATGTCAGTACCTAGCTGTGTAAGCCATAATTTGACGGTGGATCAAACCACTGTGGATGATATGGCATGATAAGATTTACATCTGCACCTGACCGTGGTGGGCCTTAATCAGATGGTGGATCATTACTACTGTGGATGGTATGTAGCGCCATCCTCACCCTAGAAGGCCTCTGGATACTTATGTCCTCCGGTCACTCCTAGTTGCAATTTTAAAGCCCGAAATAGGCCACAGCCTTCACTCCTTGCTGAAGAGTCGGAGACTATCCAAATCCTGGTCCAGAACGCATCAAGCTTAATATAATTAAGAACACGACGACATTCATACTCACTGGACCTGGACCATTCATTGTGTTCATTGTGAATGATCCGACCCACAAACTCAAACGAGGGCCCCGAAACTCAAAGCCACCACGATACTCCCGAAGGGTCTACCTCAATAATCAGACAGAGAACAGCTAAATGCCTAAAGAGACAAATAGCGGAACTCTGGGGCTCACAGATTCCCGTGGAAATATAATGGATTGTCCAGTTGGCTTGGAGCTGGCCAAGGTCCTAACTCCATGCTGAAGAGTTGGATACTATCCAACTCCCGGTCCAGATCACATGCCAGCTTAATAAAATTTCAAAACAGAACCGCAAGCATGCCCACTGAACCAGGACTATTCATTGTATTCATAGTGAATGAGGACCGCGAAATCACAACCATCGCAATGCTCCCGAAGAGCCAACCTCAATAGTCAGTCAGAGAATAGCTGAAAGACTAAAAATCAAAAAGCTGAACTCTGGAGCTTACTGATTCCCGTCGAAATAACGTGGAGTTGTCCAGTTGGCTTCTGCTTGTCTTTTAGGGGACTGGTCTCCCTTTTACCCCCGGTGACACATGTAATGGCGGTGAGATTCCTTCGAAACATATTAATGTGCCCCCCAGGGACGGGAATTCACATACAGATACATACTTTGAGGTAGTACAGTGTCTGTACCATTGGGGTATGTAGTTTAAATATAAGATGTTTAGCAAAGCTAAGAGGACTAAATTTAGGCACATAAAATAAAAATCTGAAATTTCCCTAGGAAGACACAGAGTGCTTCTTATAACGAATCTCATTTTCCATACAAGAGAATCACAGTAAACTATTAAATCAAGTAATCAGGTGTTAATGGATCGGAAATTTAAACTTGCACAACTTAATGGAAGGGGAATAAATAATAAGGGTGATGGTCGACAATAAGTTTAATTACTGAGCAATTATAAGCAATATTTTGGTGGAATTGTATTGAGGAAATAGAATGTAAAAATTTTGCAAAATTTGAAACGAAAAGTGATGTGCGAGTAGCTTTATAGTATTAGAAAATTTGCATTGTCTTCAGGCAGTAGATTTTCGAATAAACTACAAGGCAGTCCATATGGCAATGCGCTGCATAAACCAATCCATTGGAATTGATTGAAATGTGGCTGAGGCCGTAGAAGGTTTAACTGGCACAATAAAGAAATTCCATTGGTTGTAAAATGGATTGTTGACTGAAAATCCAGTGGCTATTTCGGCTAATCAAATGAATTAAGACTAAGGGATATTAGGCAAGAGCCTAATAAAATTAACTGCAATGCGATTTATTGTTCTTCAAATCTTAGCTATGTAAATCACCGGTTTCACTCTTTTATAACATCCACGGGAATATCAGCGACAGTGGATATAAAAATTAAACTATGTATGAGAATTTGCCAAAAACTTACAAACTTAAAATTTGAAATTTGTTGGCTGAAAGTTAATTGTTGCACATATCAATGTGGAAACAACAGTCCTTTAGAGACTGAATCGTCGAAGTAAGAAAAACGTTTGCAAAAGCACTTAAACGTCGTGTAAAAGTTCAGATATTTAAATTGTTAGAAATAAAAACTACGAAATTCGTATGAATTATATTTTTATATTCATATATTTCTTTAATTTAATTCAGTTGTTTATTATTTTTGTTTTTAAGTCTACATTTAATAAAAATTGTTGTTTGTATTAGTTTATTGTTTAAGTAAATGTAAAAATGTTTACAATTTTAATAAGAGTTTTAATTTATTTTTTTTAATTTATTCCAAAGATTATAATAGTTACTTTTACGTTTTCAGGTTTAATTATTTAACAAAAAAGAAACAATTTATTGTTATATTTCTTATATTTTGATAAAGTACTTAATGACAAAAGGTACAATTTTGTTTGCGTTTATTTTTTTCTCATTATTTTTAATGTAATGTAAAAACAAAAATTTAAATTAATAAAGAAGCAGGATTTAAATAGCTATATAAATAATTTAAAATGGAATAATAAAAAAATCGCACTCGGCAATGAAATATTTCATTTTTGGACTTTTTACAGTTGACTTTGTAGTTCATTCTTTAAGTAAATTTAAAACAAGCCCTTGTGAAAACGGCTTCATTACTGGGACCACTTCAGTTTTTATAGTTGCGTTAATAGCGACTTAGTAAAACGTATTGTGCATTAGTTTCTGGCCTCATGATTATCACGTAATAATCGGCATGCCTTTCATTTCATTTTATATTAATATAATAAACATTCTTTAACACTTTTATGGAAATTTCAAACACATGGCGAAATTATTAAATAATATAAATATTAATTACAAAAATTGGTTTTAAAATTAAAATGCTATACAGCAATCACGTTATTTTGCTTTACTAAGAAAATTAGTGCTATAGCGCTGACGTCCGCGAGTATTAATAAATAAATGAAAATCTTACCAGGCAAAGCTAAAAAGGTCCTTAACGAAATTATTTAAATATAGAGTAAATGTGTTCTGATAACCTTCTTCTTTAAAAATGTGCTTGATAATGTTGATAGAGGTAAGTTCCAAAAAATAAAGTTTCACTGTCTTCTTAGATGACATTTTCTGATGAGGAAAACATTTTGCCATAGATAACCCCGGGTAAATGACTACAATTTTGTTTTAAAGAAAATTCCAAAAGTTTTTCCTCAATGGCTTTAGGATAGATTAACATAAAAACATGAGGATCCATTTGACTTTCTTATCAATGAGAGTGAATTTTTGAGAGTGTATTAAATAAGAAGGAAATTATCGAGTGAAATGTTGAACTTCATCAACAATATTTTTGTTTTCCATATTTATGAAATATTTTACTTATTTAAAAGGTGAAATCATGTATTATGAAAGGTTTCTTACTTCATCTTACATCTGGTAAATGATATATGAGTATAAAGGATAATTTAAAATATGGAGAATTTAAAAGAAGAACAATGAAAAATAAACAATTAAAAATTGAGAGTTTTATTTTAATTTGTGTTAATAAAAAACTGCTTAGCAGAGCTGTAACTAATTAATTTGCCTATCATTCTTTTCACACAAAAAACCAAAATCAATTAAATGAAATTTAAGTCAAATCAAATGGAGTTCATAAAAATTAATTGCAATTTATTTTGAATTCAAATGAATTTGTCAAATGAATGTTAAAGAGAATTGCATTTCATTTTCAATTCATTTGAATTGAATTGATTTTGTAAGTAAATCTTCAATAAGCATCACTGTCATTTTGTTATTCAATTGTTTTTTATGTATAAGACTGAAAACATACTCTCGTTTTGTATATCCATCTAGTATTGTACAAAGACAAAAATTCTTAAATTTGAAATTCTTATTATATACTGGAATTGTCAAATAGCGGTAGAATAGGAATTGAATTATTAGCTATCGGCGAAAATCCTATCTGTTGCGACTTGCAACATATTAAATTGCTTCATTTTAATTTTATTTTTATTTTTAAGTTCTTTGACCACTTCCAAGGTCATTGTGTAGTAAGCAGATTTATTATTATTATTTTTTATATTAATGAAAATTCTTACGTTTCAATTCATTGTTTTTATTAGTATCAGATTAAACACTTATAATTCATTCACCTTTACTGCACAACAAAACTTAATTATTATTTATGTTAAGTAAACACTTTTTAAAATTAGGTCAATTATTTTGTTGTTATTATAGTTTAAGCATTTTTACTGTTAATCATATACAAAAAAGGAAAGTAAAAATATAGAAATTTAGTCGTTATTAGTAGACATTCAAGTGTGTTTTACGTTGACGGCTTCCCCCTTTCTTCAAGTTCAAGTGCTTGCAAGAAAACAATTAATAACTTAGTGGCCGGACAAATTGAAGTGTTTCGCCTGAACACCGCTAACGAATTAACATTTGGTGACCCCGATGTGACGAACACACAGTAAATGTGCAATGGCGACATGTCGCTTCAAAACAAAATCCAGCGGATCTCATTTCTAGAGGTTTAAACGCCGAAAAATTATTGCAGTGTAATATATGGTTCTTTGGCCCAATGTTTTTACACGGGAATGAAATGTTATGGCCTAAGGAATTCGATAAACTTCAACCTCCTCCAGGTTCTGAAGAATTCAAGACTAATCCTGTAATAGTATTATCTACTACTCCACCCGGATTTGAATGATATACAATATTAACACCATAACTCTTTCAGGACACTTCAAAGAATAGTAGTATATGTACAACGCTTCATAGGGAACTCCAAAATACAGAAATGGAAACGACCAGTAAACAAGGCACCTACACCGATAGAACTGACTTTGGCAACACAGCTTATATCTAGGACTGTTCAGGCTTCCGAGTTTAACCTTGAGATCAGCACAATGAAAAAGAAACATGAACTCAGTAAATCAAGCCCAATCTGTGGATTATCTCTCTTTCTCGACGATAACGGCATTTTACTAGTCGGAGGAAGACTGAGCGCTTCTAGTCTCCCATATGAAGCTAAACACCCAATACTTCTACCTTACAATGATCCAAAACTGCTGTCTGGAGATGGCTAATAATGTTTGTGCTCCGCAATGATGATTGTCATTGTGTAGCATTTTCATTATTAGTCTTGAATTTGGATCATTGTAAGGTAGAAGTATTGGGTGTTTAGCTTCATATGGGAGACTAGAAGCGCTCAGTCTTCAGTTGACGGTGGTTTTAGAAGTTTTGACGGGTGGGATGTCTGCGATATCCACTGGCATGGGACGGTTAGGCTTCGATGGTCCTTTTACTTTTACTGGTACTTCGTCCTCATAAAGTAGTGGGGCTAATTTATGGATGGGTCTTTTTCTTATTCCTGATGCAGTTTTTATGTCTGCTACACGAATAAGAAAATGACCAGTGCATAAATTAGCCCCACTACTTTATGAGGGAAAATTTTGTTTATTTCTTAAAAGAAACTTAAATTTTTATTTTTATGTTTAACAATAAATTATTGTTTTAATAATCTTATATTTGTATATTGTGGGAAATTTATTTTTATTTAATTTTTCAATTGGATTTCAAACATTTTACCAAATTTGAATTTTAGCATTACATTTTTTTTTGTTGTCAATTGACAAAATTATTTTATTCATTCGTTTTTACTCAGCTCACTTTTATTTCATTCGGTTGAATCGAAATTCATTGTTATAATTAATTTTAAGGAATTCATATGCTATTTGGGTATGATTTTATGTCGACTCTTGTCAAATTTGGTTTGTGAACAAACCGGTTTCGGCTATTTGCCATCTTCAGTGTTCTCTTTACGCTCATATCAGAATTCAAAATCAGTTCAATTCAAACGAATTGGAAATTCATTTTAAATGGAAACAAAATGCAATTTATTTTAGTGATTGAGTTTTGAATTGAAAACTTATTGCAATGCATTTAATAAATTCACTTAAATTGGAATTGATTCAAATTTCTTTCAATACCTCTTTGTTGTTGAAATTAAAAAAAAAAACAATGATTCATTTACAGCTCTGCTTTTTAGAAATTATAATATTATCCAAACAATTTTAGTAATAAAATATAAATAATATTCAAACAAAAATAAAAGAATTCATTTAATAGAAAATAACTAAGATGCTATTAACACTTAAATAAGACTAGTTTGTGTGAAACCAATGTTATTGCACATTTTTGTTTGAATAAATAAATAACGAAAATTGCTAAAAAAAAAAAACTAATTATTATTAATTTTAAATAGAAGTACTTAAATCAAAAATTATTGGGTTTTCACGTTTTAATTTATATGAATTCAATAAAGATTTTTAAGCATTATTTGCGTTTACAACTGGCTTTTAAATATATATATTTATTTTATATAGTTTATATTAAATACCAATTTTAACATTTTGTTTTTTTCGTTTATAATTTTATGTACTTTTTAGTTAATTTTCGCTAAAGCCAATTAATGTTTGTTGTTTTTATATTTAATAATTATTTTAAATGCGTTTTTTTCATAATTCAGATATGATAACTAATTGCTAACGTTCAATGAATGGTTTTCTTAAGATTTTTTTATTTTTTGGTAATTTCCTTCTTTTTTTGCCTTAGAATTTTGAAATTTTCTGTTTTAAATAATTTTTTGGTTGTTATTCTCTTATAATTAAATATTTAACAACAATGCTGTAAACATTCGGTTTAATTTTCTTAAGGTTTTTAAGTCAATTTGTTTGTTTTGTTTTTAATTTAAATGAATTTACACACAACTTTTTTATTCGTTTTAGGTTTTTGTTTTTGTTAAATTTGTTAGTTAAGGAATAATTGTTTAATTTTTATTAATTTCTAATAATTTTATTTGGGTTGCTTTCTGTTAATAAATATTTCATATTATTTTTATATTTTATTAAAATGTTGTATATTTCTTTAATCGGATTTGTTAAATGCTTTTGTTTCAATTAGATATTTTTGTTTTGGTTAAAAGTGTTTCAAAATTTTAGAGAAATGCATTTTAAAGTCCTCTTCGTTTTTTAAAAGTCTCTTTAAGTTTGGTGGGGTTGCATTTATATCGTCTCAATTTTATATTAAATTTATCTTGCAAACATACTGCAAGCCTTGGCAGCTCTTTAATTTCAAATGCTTCTTGCATTTAAACGTACTTGAAACGTTGATGCTGCTTTTAACGAAATAATTTTAAGGAACGCTAGTGAAATTGTGTAAATAAAATTTATAATTTAGATTAGGCAAAGAAAAAAATTAAATTAAAGTAGACCCTTAACTGCAGATTGTAAGCTAAAAATTTGACATTGGTTTACTGCTGCTATTTTTTATGCACTTAAAACATTTTATCTAAAATAGGAGGTATATTTATATTTCTCTTTTCTTTTTCCTTAAAGGTCGAATAAAATAAATACAAATAAATCAAAATAGGAGGTGGAAAGTTAAATAAATTTTTAAACAACACAAACTTTTTCCAAAGTTAAATATCATGGTGAAATCTTTACTATATTTTTTCTTTTAACCTAAATGCTAAGAGTGCTTAATAAGAAAGTCATATCAAAATGTATTCTATGAGTTTTATTATCCTGTTGTCATAACTTAGGGTGAAAACCGTCGTTACTGATGTTTGGTTGTTTCGATTGGAGAGCGCCTTCCGACGAGCGCGACGACATTATTATCAAGCCATGTTCTAGATAATATTATTTAATGATAACGATGTCATCGCATCGAGAGCATTTACCACTCTTAGCAACGACGGTTTTCACCGGAAGGTATGACATTTACTAGGGGAAAAAATCCAAACAACTTAATACCAGCCGTATAATTTTTTAATATTTGGCTTAAAATTTCTATAGTAAAACCATTATTTATCTATCTGGTCTTGGATCATTTCGAAACGACCTAGATCCCATGTACGACGCCCTAAAATGGTTAGGAGTCCTCATAAGGTTAATTATTAATCATTATTGTTGCTGCCAAATGATAGTCAACAATGTGCCATCATATTAAGAACTCGTTAAGATATAAAACATGAGTTCACTTATTTCTGAATTTCTTGAACGAAGTTGCTTCGAAATCTTCACTACTATGTGCTCTATTCCTTTAACCATTTTAAATAATTTTTTTATGTATTACGGTAGGGGAAAGTATATCAATATGGCCTTTTCACTATCGCTAATATAGTTTGTCAGTGGATTTTATTCCAAATTTTGTATTGAAAACTCAAGAGTCTTATATCTCAAGCCGAATTGATTAAATAAGAATTTTAGTGAACCAACACAGCAAAAAGACAACAAAACTCAAAACACTTCGAAGGATTCCAAACGAAACCCATATTTAGAAAGATTGAAAATAAAATGTGTTTTTGTTTTCGAAATGTTTGCTATGTTTTTGTATAGAAATGTTTTTTTGATTTTTTTTGGCTGCTTGCTGTGTTGGTTCAATGAAAACTCTCATTTAATCAATTAGGTTTTAGATTTAAGACTTGAATTTTCTATACAAAATTTTGACGTAAATCCACTGACGAGATTATTCACTGAATACACCACTAAAATAATAAACAGAACATTTCAAATTACTACCCATAAGACACTAAAAACACAGACTAACTCATTGTGACATCATATGCATCCTCGAACAATACAACAATCCATAATAACATTACATACACAATGGAAAAAGAACAAGACAGACATTAGCTTGACATCACAATCATGAGGAACTGACTGTTTAACATTTGACATTTATAGAAAACTAACTACGACAGACACTACCATTTAAGACCTAATGTGCACCTACTACTGCTATCGACAAACTTCTTAGGCAATACAACACTATATACAGGAATAAAAAGACAAAGCGACAACTGATACCATGCGATGACACACTTTTACTTACAAAGAATCAGAAATATATAGATTTACTAACATTTTTCACAAAAAAGGTTTATTCAGAGCTTTAAAAATCAGCAACGCTTTGAGACATAATCTCAGGACATTGATAGAAACAACTGAATAACTGCAAACACAGTTATATAGAATAGACTAGGAGAACAATGAACAATACAATAATAAAAACAGAAATAAAAAGACAAAGCGACAACCGATACAACATAAAGAAGGTTTATTTACAGCATTAAATACCAGAGACATAATCTCAGGACATCGACAAAAACAACTAACTTGTAACTGCAAACATACTTATATAGGACAAACTGGACGAACACTAAACAGAAAATTCCAACATGGACAACGCACTAAGTGAATAGATGACATTACTATATCCTAAAAAAAGGACGAAAATTAAACATGGAAATCTACAAAACAAGAACTTTTAACAGTGACATTATAAACGAACAGTTAAACACGACCTCAGACATAATTTTCACTCCTCTATAACTACTCATACACTTTAACAAATGAAAAACACCCTCAGATAGACACACCTGCCTGGATAATAATAAAAGACGGAACTATTAGATTAGCCTCGCATGAGGGGCAATCTACCTGAATGAGTAGATATGAGCGAACTACGTGATAAGATTTACATCTGCGCCAGGCTATAGAGCCTTAATCAGATGGGGGTCGAACCACTATGCATAAATAGGAACGTCATGCTCATCCTAGGAAGCCGAAGACTAATTCTAGCAACAGGTTTTTCCTAGTTGCAACTTTAATGATTCCAGAGTAGGGCTGCAAATCATCACTCCTTGCGGAAGAGCTGGCGACTATCCAACTCCTGTCCAGAACACATGTCTGGCATGCTCACTGGACTGGATCATTCTCCTAGGGTGTCATTAATGGCAAAATGATCCTGGCTACCATATTAAACAACAAACCTGATATGGGGCCGCGAAAACACAACCACCACGATACTCCCATAAAGGGGTCAACCTCAATAATCAGCCAGAGAACAGTTAAATGTCTAAAGAGACAAATAACGGAACTCTGGGTCTTACTGATTCCCGTAGAAATAAAGTGGAGTTCCCAGTTGACCCCTGCTGCCTTCAGGGGACTGGACTCCCTTTTTCTCCCAGTTGCACAGGTCTAGATAGTTGAAGTTCTATAAAGACCATATAATTGTGCCCCCGGGGGGTCTAAAGAGCGAACTACCTAAAACCGGACCATGACTCACCAGTACAGTCTATAACACGATAACAAGGCCTAATAATGATGCCATCACATCGAAAGCGCTCGGCGATCATGCCAAACAAACAGCAAGCAAAGACGGTGGACACCGACAGTATTTTATTTACTGGCACAACAAATTCAAACAATTTAATATTTTTAAAGAATTTTATAGAATTAGTTGAAAGTTTTAAATAACTTAATTGTAAGTCGCTAATGATGCTAGAAAAAAGTAGAAAGTAAAACTAATTTTTGATTTTTGCATATCAAGGCATTTTACGATTTTGTGCTATATAAAGTGTCAATTACAATGCGCTGATCCATTTTTTGTAGAGACGCGAGCAAAGGTAAATTTCGTGATATGGACTTTTTGCTTTCAATAACTGATTTGCTTTTACGTTTCATTTAATATTTGATAAATCATAGAATAGCTGCATTTCAAATTTTAATAAAGTTCTAAAGCTAAAGATTTGAATATAAGACTGTTTCAAAAAATTAAGGACAGACAGACATATTCTTTTTAAAAATGTTTCTTCACCCTTGGAATTATTAAATGTAACATTCTGTAACTCGACTGAAAATATTATTGTTTAATAATAATTACTTAATAAATTAATAACAGTTAGAAATCAACAGAAGATATAATATAGAATAAAAGATATCTTGTAGATAAGTACTAAAAATAGATAAAAGAAATAAGATATTAAAAAAAAAATTAAAATTTTATTTGTTTGTAAATTAAGAGGGGATCATGCATTTCTCTAACAGAAATAATGGCAGCAAGAAATAAAAAATTTTCTTGTTTTATTATTTATGAATAAAAAAATCATTTGATTGTTTTAAGCTCAATAATTAAAAATTGTTTCTTTTAAATTTATATATTGTGGTTTGTGCAATTAAAAACATTTTTGTGCTAAAAATATTGTATATAAAAATTCTTTATATAAATGGTTTGCTAAAATATTTCTTGTAATTTGTGCAAAAAATTTCAATTTTCCAAATTTTTCAACCTTTCGCCCTTAATAAAGATAAAATTTTCTAAATTTTCTTTTCTTGTTTGTATAATAATTTTTAAGTATAGAACCGTGTTTCTTTTTCTTTTTTTTTCTTGTAATATTATTTTATCTATATTTTGTTTTTACTTGGCTAACGTAAATTAAAGCCAGAGTATAAAATCACTCTAATTAATAAATAAATAAATAAATAAAGCAAAAGAATACTACAATTTTATGTTTGTTAGTTGTAGTTTGTGGTCTTCTTACGCCTCTTGGGTTTTACTATTAATCGTTGTTTGTTGTTTAGTAAATTCAAGACCTTGTAGTATACTGTTGTTAAGTGTGGCCAGTGGTGTAGTCGTGATGCCATCACGCAATGCCAATTGATAGGCCACCTCGAAAGCTTGGCCCAAAGTCAATATTATATCGGAAGCCAAGTCCTGCAAGCAATTAAAATAAAAATTCATTGCACTTCATTAGATAAGCAAAAATATGAGATATTTAAAAAAAATAAATTAACAAAAAAAAAAAACAAAGTTTTACCGTACTGTCCACAAAGAAAACATGACAATAGTGTACATCATTCTCTTTGGTAATATAAGCAAAATGTCGTAGATCTTCTGCATCTTGACATGCACAATTTATATTTTGTATTTCATGCTCACAAATGGTGTTCTATAAGTCACAAATAAACAAAACAAAAAAAAATATATTTTAAGAAAACTCACAAAACTATTTAATTGGTATCATGTGGGAATTTATTCATGACTCGTGCAACATTTTACCTTGCTATTTACATCTATAAATTCCACACCCTTGTGCGAGATGGCCAATGACACCAGTATACGTTTTTGTTTACTAAATGATTGATTACGGGCAGCATTTGTTTGTGACTGGGAAGAAATTAACATATTGGCAGCAGTAGTGTCAACACTGTGCTGTTGATCTTGTTTTAGTTTTTGTATGGATTTGCGTGTCGATTCCGTGCCACGTAATTCCTTCACAACCGTTGAGCCTAAATACTGTAATTAAAAAAAAAAATAATTCATTTAATAATAATTATTTTATATCAGTTTAATTGTTAAAAAAATTGACTAGTTTCTATGGCCAATTAAGCTCGTTATGAACTCTTAACCACAGTTTAAATTAAATGGCAAGGGTACCGCTCATTCTCCTACCCTATTTCTTATCTTTCTGAATGACATTCTATGTCAAACTTTCTATATATTCTTTTGCAGATGGCAGCACCATTTGTCATTCGTATTCTTTGAGTAATAGACTGAAACAGTGGGAGGTGGATTTCCAGGCGCAAAATATGAATGATACCCTCAATGACGATTTCGCAACAATCTCCAAATGAGGTCGTGTGAATAAAGTTGATTTTAATGTCCGTAAAATTCAATGTTGCATGGTTGCACATAGATGTGTGTTTGAATTTGATTCTGCATCTGCTATTATAGGTGATATAAGTATTAAGGAATCGAAAGCTTTTGATGTTATTGTGATCTTCGATGGCCTAAGCACATTTTTCAGGATTCTTAAGAAACTTTCAA
The DNA here is from genome assembly GCA_030448955.1 of Trichopoda pennipes. Taxonomy (NCBI): domain Eukaryota; kingdom Metazoa; phylum Arthropoda; class Insecta; order Diptera; family Tachinidae; genus Trichopoda; species Trichopoda pennipes. The sequence goes on along the minus strand of JASKUP010000012.1, from coordinate 6,043,718 downwards.
GTGCCGCGGTTTTCTAAAACGGTGTGAAATATACTTCATTCCATCTGATTTTCGTTCTATATTCTTCAAAAAATGGAATAAAACTCTCATGTATGGGCCGGCGTCCCAAAGTCTCTTTTGGAGTTGCTCGAACGCGTACAAGAGAGGACAAAGAGGCTCATTGCGGACAGTGGGGTATCCAACTCTATTTATTCTCTAGAGCATTAATGCAGTGTGTGTTATATTTCACTGTTTTACCGTTACTATAATGGTAAATGCTCTAGTGAACTTGTTCCTGTTACTCGCACATTTTTGCGTTTAGCACATTTTCCATTGTGGTTAATTGGCCGGTGAATCGCATTACGTTTAGCAGTTCGTTTGTGGAATATACTTCCGCCAGAAGTCTTTTCTGTCACTTTCAATGTAGAAAAGTTCAAATCGAGTGTACACAAATGCAACAAATGCTCTTCTCCCCATAAGCTGATTTCCTAGTTCTGGCAAATGCAATGCAATGTAGGGGTTATCCACTGAGTGCTGGCCCGAAAGAAAGAAAAAAATAACGCTGCTTATTATAGCAAACATTTTTTTTTGAGCAACTGAGAAATAGGCAAAAGAATAAATTTATAAACAATAGTGACTTTATTTTTGCTTACATGGAAAAACCAAAACTAACATTTGAATTATTAGCACGAATTAATTTAAAATATTTTTATAATGTGGTTAAGGCAGAGAGAGCTAAATTTATTATTCTTTTTCGCGACTAACAAGAATAATACGTGGTAAAAGAGTTTAAGAGGTTAGGTAACTGGCAAATGTTGAGTAGCGTAAAGGTTTCTACATGTTTAATAAACTGATATTTGTTTGATGAGTTATTTAAAAAGTGAGTTATTTAAGAAGTGAAGTAACAAGTGGCGTTGACAATTTTGAGAATATGGTGAAAATTAAGGCGAGTATATGAAGATGACTTGTTTAAGTTTTAAAAGAATTTAATTATCTGTAAAAAAAGTAGATGAAATTGCCTATTGGGTGATTTACAAACTGCGCAGTTTTCTCAGAAGTCGTATACACATAGGACAACAACAACACGCTTTTAAGAAATTCCACGAAATAAGCTAAACAATAGAAAAGAAAACCAAAAAACAAAGCTAAGCAGGCGTCTACAGTGACTGATTATAACAACAACAAAAAACCATGATATTAATTAGCAAAATTTAATAGAGAGATAATTAACTGTATTAATAAAACTGTCTTTCTTGTATTGTTTATTAATTATTTTATTATTTCCAATGATCGGTCGCGTAAGCGGGTTCTTTTATTATACTGATCATACAATTATTTATTTCTTATAAGCTAACTTATTCACTTATAAAAATAAAGAATTTGGTTTAGTGTGGACAGGCAAATTCCAACTAAATGTGGAGTGTCCAATTGCATGGAGAAGGCATGGCAATAACTATACTGTCGAACACACTACACCTCCCTTCTTCTCAAGAATGATCAACATCTTTTGGTTGATCATTCTTTTACAATCTTAACGAAAAACAAAAACGAAGAAAATAATTTTATACAAATGAATAGGTCAATGGGGCTCCCTCACCCCTTCGGGGGGAAACACATTTTAAATACAACTGCCTAATAGTTAATTCGCCACTATCTGTAGTTATTTTGGTCAATTCTCAGGTCAAGCACTATATTCAAACGGGGGTCCCTTAAGACCTCATTTCCCATGTCCACAAAATTATGTATGTAGGCACCCATATTACCAAATATTCTATCATTTATTGTAATGTATAACAAAACACTTAGATTGAGCAACGTTGTAGTCATATAGTTATAGGCAATTATTTTTAATATGTAGAATTTGATAATTTGTGATAATTAAAGGAATTTGCTCTAAACTTATGTTCTTTCTTTCTTTTTTGTGTTTTTTTTTTTTTTTTGTTTTAAATCATTTTTGTCAAAAACGAAAATGTCTTTTATTTTTATATTTATGTATTTATCCATGGTGCTAACAAAACTATTTTCAAAGTTATATTATTAAAATTAACAAAATATTGGTCATTAGACCAGTTTTTGTTTTCATTTTTCCTTTTAAGGATATCGCATGAGGGTTTCAGCGGTTTTCGAATGTTTTATTTAGTTTTTTTTTCTTTTGTTTTGCATTTGTTTTATTTTACATGCGCTTGTTTAAGGATCAAAATAAAAATGAAAATCTTCAAACAATTAACAAAACTTTTTGGAGTGTACTATATGTTCCTTTAGGAACATAACATATAAAACAAAATACTACAACATACATAAACGTGGGTAAAGAAGAAAATATGTCCTTAGTGTTCACTGAGGACAGCTTTTTACACAGAAAGAAACAAAATTGGTCAAGCAGGGATTAGACAACGTTGTTTATGAAATTACTTGTCAAGGTGATGAAAGGCAAATGTGTAATAAGGAACAACAAAACGAATGCTTGCGACATGAATTTTACATCATATAACAGATACTAATAAAGGAAAAGAAATAACAACATTATTTCAACATTTAAGAGTGACAGGGCATTACTTAGATTTTGAAGGAGTAAAAATATTAGGCGGAAAAGATATACACTTGAGAGCTTAAGAATACAACAAACAGCGCATAAAAATACAATAGCATATAAATTTAGCTGTGATATTTTCCGTTAGTGATTATTGTTTAAATTATAAATTTAAGTGCGTTGTGTTGTCCACAATTTTACAAATGTTTTTAGTGATGTAATTTAATTTGAATATTAATATCTGATTTGTGAAAATAATAAAACATTCTTGCAAATTTATTGCAGAATCATCAATAAAAAATTCTCCTGATGACGTTGGTTTGAATTTTGATAGAAAGTTGCTGGAATACTTTTGGCATAATAAGAAACAATCTTGGTAGAAAGTGAAAAACTCAGGAAAAGACGTGTAACGGTGAAAGTCGTATCTCGTTTTCACCTACACAACATCACCACCTTATTATACTTTTTTTTAATTTTGTTTATGAATTACTATTATTATTATTACTTATTGTTATTATTTTTATTGTTATTATTTTTATTATTATTGAATTCGTTCATTACTTTAAGATTTATAAGTTATTATTTAAATTAACGGTCGGGAACGTAAGAGCGCCACCTGTGAGTCAGAGACAACAGGATCAACAACACAGTCAGCTGTGAAGTAGATAAAAACTCACCGCTGATAGTTGTCATGCGGCCATTATGGATAATCTGTGTGTGTGTGTGAATGTGTGTAGCCACGCACATGTATATAAGGCAGAACATTTTATGAAAGGGGATCAATTGGCAAGAAGATCGCCTGCAAACAAGAAGTCTTTTGGACAGGAATTTAATATTCCGCAAAAACTTCTTGCCCGCAGACAGCCCGACTGCCGGTAAGAGATTTGTTGGACAGGAATTAATTATTCCGCAATAATCTCTTATCGACAGTACGGCTCAAGTGGTGGAAGTTTATCTTCTTCCGGGGATTGTCTTGATCGTGCGACTGATACTGTTGCGGAGTTTAATATTCCCGCAGTATTATTCCACCCGGCCAAGAACTCCCCGCGATCGCCGCCGCGAAGCAAAGTGCTTCGTTTACCGCTGCAGCCATCCGTACTGCTGTCGTCTCTACCGCAGCCATCCGTGCCGCTGCCGCCTCTACCTCAGCCATCTGCCCAGCAGCCATTGGTGCCGCTGCCGCCTCTCTCGCAGCCATCCGTGCCGCTGCCGTCTCTACCGCAGCCATTGGTGCCGCTGCCGCCTCAACCGCAGCCATCTGCACCGCAGTCATCCGTGCCGCTGCCGCCTTCTGCCCAGCAGCCATTGGTGCCGCTGCCGTCTCTATTGCAGCCATCCGTGCCGCTACCGCCTCAACCGCAGCCAGTGGTGCCGCCTCTCTCGCAGCCATCCGTTTCGCTGCCGCCTTTACCGCAGCCAGCTGTACCTCTGCCGCCAGGACCACTACTATGACCTGCAGCCAGTGTCGCCGCCTGTACCGCTGCCGCCTGTACCGCTGCTGCCAGTACCAATACTAGGTCCTGCCGCTGCCATCTGTACCTCTGCCGCCAGGACCACAATAAATAAATTTGGTGTTAAGTTTTATAAAGTTATAAAACATTGCGTGTCGTTCATTCTACGGTAATAAACTATTAAAATTTGCAACGACCCTGGCCGCCGCTGTCGCTATCCCAGCAACCAGCGGAAACGTGTCGTTACAGACGTAGAAGAGAATTAAGAAAACTCCACTTGGATGGACTTACACTCAATGGGAACTCCATTAGTTTGAAAAGATAATTATAAATATTTAGACTTGTTGGGGGCCCTTTACATGACAATGCTACATTCTTCCAGTGCGGTTAGGTTTAAATTCTAGCTGCCTCTATGTAGCCCTTCAACCAATAAGGAATTCCTTAGATAATTTTACTATCTACTTTGATTTAAAATAGGACATTGATGCACAGCTTCTTTCTATTTCTTTCTTTAATAACATAGTTAATAATGCGTCTAGTTTTTAAATTAATCATTGGCTTATTTTAATTTAGAATCATTAATATTTTTTAAGGCATGAGTTTTCAATCCTGCCGATTGTGAAATAATACGAATATCCCATAACTTAATTCACTTTTAGATCGTGAAAGTGCTTTATTGGAGTTTTAAGAAAATTTTGGTTTTTAGTTTATTTATTTATCTTGAGAGAGAACTTGCTATTTGTAAATTTATCCCTTTTTTTAACGATTATATTGTGATATTTTTGTTAGTTATATCAAAGTTGGAAGAATTTTCAAGGGATAAATGCTTCTCGTTAACTCAATTTTTTTTTTGTGTTCTGACTATTTACTATGAACATTTCTAAATCATTTGTGAGTCGATGTTAATGTATTAAAGAACGAAATTCAAGAAATACACATAACAAATCGTTATATAATATAACAGCTATCAAGTGTTAAGTGTTAAAAAAAAATTGAATAACTTACGTAAACTTCATATTTAATTTGTTTTTTGAGCAAATCACTTGCAGAGTGTCTCCACTTTGTGCGCAAATTATCAGGTAAACCTAAAAGTAATTCCGATGGAGCACGTATATCCAACGCTGTTTGAGCCGATGCGGTTTGTTGTGTTGCCTTTTGAGTGGGAGGTTGGGGGGCAGGTCTTTTAAAAAGAAGCACAAATCAGAAAAATAAAATAAATATGTAGGATATGAGAATAGCAACGAACCTATTTTTACGATAACCCGTAACCGATTGTCTTTGAGCACCATCTTTGTTGTTAGCATTTGAAGAAATTTTGTTAGTTTCATTGTTTTCGGCCAGTGGAGTCTTGACAGATTTCGTTTCTCGCATGTTTTTGATATAGGCAATCGATTGAAGTATCCGACGACGATGCCCCAGCTTATTGATTTCTAAGACAGTTTGCAATTCAACATCCCAAACACCACAAACGCTGTCCAGCGTATTATAGAGATGTTTGCTATGAAAAAAAATTAATTCGTGATAAATAAGTTTTTTTTTTTTATAAAAATTAAATTTTTACCTAAATGATTCATTATATTGCGGCAATTGTATACTTTGCAGCCATTGTTGTAGAGTTGAGACACCTTTTAAATCTGTTAATGATTTGTTTTCTTGTTGGCTCTTTTGAGGAACTTGTGGTAGAAATTCTGCCTTGGGTAATGTGCTTATAAACATGAGTAATTTTGCACCATCCTGTTGAGAAATGTTAACTAAATCGATATCATTGGCCTCGAAAACACCATTCTAAATAGGAAAAATAAAAATAATTAATTTTGTTTTACGTTAGCGGACGATTGTGTTTATGAGTTACCAAAAATTTATAATTATCATAACCGTGCTCGTAAAGTTTCTTTTCCAGCTGCACTAAACTGGCTCTTCTTAAGTGATTCATTAACTCTTGTCTCTCAGCTGGTATTTCAGTATCATCGAAATCCAAGTCATTGGTAGGCGAAATATCTGAATTCAGTATGCTGCTGCCGAAGGATTCTAAAATTTCAGAAATTTTCTTTCGAGCTTCTTCGGCATTAAAGGGACTTAGAATGCTGCTTTCGTGTGATGTGGTCGAGTTTGCAGCTAAAGAATTTGTGTCTTCGTTGGAACTTTCATTTGTAGGCTGAGATGAGTTTAGTTGGGATTGTTCTTCATTGGATGAACTATTGATGGAACTTTGATGACTTAGGATTTCATTGTTTGGCTTTTCTTGGGATTCTGGTTTTATGCTTTGCTCTCTAATGGCGTTACTTTCTATAATAGTTTTAGGTTCTAAAATATCCTCATACAAATCTTCAGTATCTGTTTTCATTTCATGATCTTGATATTCTATTTCACTGCTGCAGTTCGTTGTGACTTCTTGTGGCTCTGTCGTCAGTACTTGTGGTGTTGGTGCCTTCAGTAGCCTTCTTTCGGGTACAACTGGTTTGGCTGGTATCGGCGGCCTAGTTTTAAATGTATGTTGTTGTTCTATAGCTAAAGCTGTGGCCGTTATAGCACGTTTCTTATGTATGGTTGCATAAACAGGCACCTGAACTTGTGAAGGTAGTTGTTGCTGTGGTCTAGGTGGTGGTAGCTGTACTTGAGGTGGGTTCATTTTGAAAGTTTTGTTAACGGTTGCGTATGCTGGTTCCGTTTTTTCTTTATTAATCTTATGGGCAGCCGATCCCTTAAGAAGTCCCGCAAATGGCTGATCTCCAATAAATTCTTCGACATTTTCGGTGGAGCCACTGTGATCAGATAGGGAGACACTAGAACTTAATGAACCCAAGGAACCCTTTAAATAGTTGGAACCAATAGTAGAATAGATATTAGATGAAACATTTTTAGTATTAAGTTTAGTAGGTGAGCGCTGTATGTAGGCATAATCGTAATTTGATGTTAAATTTGTATTGTTGCCATTATTGACATTAATTTGTCTAAGGGGTGAAGTGCCCATATCTACCAATAATTGTTGCTGTTTTTGTATTTGCAATAGTGCTGAACGGCGCTTGTATTCCTGACTTAAGGGTCGTATGCGTTCATGTATGAGTTTTTCCGCTTGACTAGAGGAGGGTGGTGGATGGTCAGGGGTAGGTGGCTGTTTATAATTTGTGGGACTTTGTGGTATTTTAGGTTTATTTTCATCATCATTTTCGCTACCGTTTTCTCCCAAACTGATGGAGCTATTGAAATTTGTAAAAAATTTTAAATGTCAAATAATTTTTCTTCGTTCACAAAACCACTTACCAACTGTTGCGATTCCTTTTTAATTTACGATTTGGATTGTAGGATTTTAGTGTTGCATTATCTTTACTTATACTATCCTCATTAACGTTACTTATATTTCTTGGTGCTGGTTTTGGTCTCTTCATTGAATTAGTTACTTCCTGATTTGTATTTGGCACTAAATTTTCAATATCATTACTATGGTGACGTTTCTCTAACATATCAGCTATATTTATATATATATTTTTATTACAACAAAAACAAAAATTCTTTAATTGGTAGACAAACTTACTGCTAGAGCTTAATGGTTTTTCTCCTGTAGTTCTTGCAGTTTCTCGGGCACTAGCAAATAGTCTATTGCCCCGCTGTCGTTCTGTAAGGTGTGTTTCATCAAAGCTTATTCCACCAACGCTGTTGTGACTCTGATGTGAATAGGGGCTATCATTTGATGGACTTCTTGTCTGTCGTCTGCCACAGTTGTTTTGTTGTTGATGGTTTGGTGAAGTATAACTAAATGGTTGGCCGCTATTTGTGGGCGATACTGACAGATTTCGTCTAGGTGGCTTTTTTGGTGGTCCTCCGGGTCCAAAGCTACTCATGAGCGTTGAATTGCCCACAAAGCTGGAAACACCACCTAAAGCGAACGATTCAAATTTTATATGAAATGTGGCTATATGACTTTACAAAATTCAGCAATTCCTTTAAGGGGATCATGACTAATTTCCATTGAAAGGCACCTTAATATCCAGTACCATCATTATACTTAAGACTACTTACATGCAAAATTTAGAAGAGTAGCAGAAGTAAACTCAGAATATATCTTTCTATGCCGTTCTATGTTAGCCGTTAAAAATTACAAAAACCACACAGAAAGTAAGTTGACACATCAGACCATAGTATTAAGACCTAAAGGTATTTTTTTACCTTTAGAAAAATCCCTTTTGTAAAATTTAATATGTTCTAAAATGTAAGCTATCGATTTTGCTTCACATCCATAATTTTCCTCCTAAAAAATATTGATTTACTTTAGGCATTTTAGCAAATTTTCTGTAGAGTTGTAAAAAAGTACTTTACAGTTGTTTTGCTCTTCTGCATAACATTAACGCATAATAACATAAAAAAGTTTTCTGCGAATTTGATTGGCGAAAATAGTAATAAAAACACCGATCAAAAAATCAAATAATTTTTTTAAATTATATTCAGAGTTCGCCTAACACCTAAAGTCGAAAGTACTACATAGTACTCCCGGGGGCACATTTATATGGTCTTTATAGAACTTCGACTATCTAGACCAGTGCAACTGGGGGAAAAAGACAGTCCAGTCCCCTGAAGACAGCAGGGGTCAACTGGGAACTCCACTTTATTTCCACGGAAATCAGTAAGCCCCAGAGTTCCGTTATTTGTCTCTTTAGACATTTAACTGTTCTCTGGCTGATAATTGAGGTTGACCCCTGGTTTCGCGGTACCATATCAGGTTTGTTGTTTAATATGGTGGCCAGGATCATTTCGCCGTTAATGATACCCGAGGTGAATGATCCAGTCCAGTGAGCTTGCTAGACATGTGTTCTGGACAGGAGTTGGATAGTCTCCAACTCTTCAGCAAGGAGTGATGATTTGCAGCCCTGCTCTGGAATCATTAAAGTTGCAACTAGGAATACCTGTTGCTAGAATTAGTCTCCGGCTTCCTAGGACGAGCATGACGTTCCTATTTATGCATAGTGGTTCGACCACCATCTGATTAAGGCTCCATAGCCAGGCGCAGATGTAAATCTTATCACGTAGTACTACATAGTACCTTTATCCATTTAGCGTTACCTAAATAAAACAAAACCTGTTAAAATAACTGCTAATCCCACAAATCCATAACGAAATTTAAAATAAATTTTAATTAAAAATAAATGAAATTTTTTTTACTTTTATTATTGCATCATGACTTCAAAATTGATGATAAAGATGTTCTATGTCGTCACAACTTCTTTGTGTCTTTGGTACATTTTGGCAACATTTTAGTGTTTTTTAGACAGCTTTTTCTGGCGTTAGGCTAAGATCTTAATTTTCACTTTAGACGACGATTTACAATCCATTCTGGCATTTGTAAGATTGAGCAACTCACATCAAACTACATGAATTTACAGTAGAACGAATTGAAGAAAAGATATACTCTAAAAAATAAGCTTTTGCTTTTTCAATAAAATCTTAATATTTTTGAATAACTCTTGCGTAGATTTTGAGTGAACTTTACGAAAACCGTGTGTGCCGCTTTTTAAGTCTGAGTTTTTCGCACATTCGCCATAAGCTGAAGACATATGCAATTAATGTAAACCGTTGTAAATTCTATAATCAAAATGGTGCTAAATGATTTAGTTGCGTGGTTTCAAATTAAAAAATTGAAAGCGTCAAAACGAAATACTTTTTGGTATTAGTCCGTTTTTACTAAACTTGGTTTAAACGTCACATAAATTTTAGGAGCCTATAGATGTGTGCTCCAGCTTATCATTTTGATGATTTATATTTGCTGATGATATCCAGAATAGAAAGTTAACAAAAACACTTGCAGCGAATAATGAAATGGTCGAAAGAAAACTTTCGATGCATGTGGTTTTCGCAGAGTTATGGTAAACCCACCTTGACAATGAAATGAAAATGTCAAACAAAAAAAAATGTACTTGTATTATATTATAAGATATTAGGATTGTACTTAGATAACAACTTGAGCTATGATTTTCAAGGAAATTATGTTATCTCTAAGAGTAGTTTGTTCTGAGGAAATTATACACACAAGACAACAACAACTTTCTAGTTACAAACTACGTAGAAATCTAATACACGCAAGACAACAACAACTGGGTATGCTATTTAATTATATAAACAAGACAACAACAACTATCTTAAAATGAATTCCAGGAAGAAACTTTAACAGCATAAAAACAAATACAAAAAACACACAGACCAACAGGCGCCTATACATTGAATGAATAACGGTAGAAATAGGGGTAGAAAATTCTTAATTTTTCTAGACCTCTAGCGGACACATATAAAAGACAGCATCTGAGTGGATAGTTAGTTAGTTAAAACATAAACTTCGTGAAGTAACTGACTTGCATCCTTAGTAAATTGTTCTGTAGTGGCAACGTACAAATCTTACTTTGTGTGTGGTTAAAGTAAATAAACTTGTAAATAGTTAAATTAAAAACTTTAAAATCTGGTATTATTTATAAAAGGTATAAATGTACCAATATTATATACTTCCTGTACGGCTTAGAGATTTATTAAGGTATATGACAGGCCACTCTAAACACAAAAGTGTTTTAATAGAATTGCTCGTTACATATTTGGATTTAAATTTAAATGCGTATACATATGACTTTGTACACTTTTAAACTTTTACGACTTTGCTACTTTGAGAGTTTTGTTAAATTGAGACTAATGCTTCAATTCTCAAATATGGAAACCCTGTGTGTCTCATAAATAGACTAGGCCACTGTTTAAGAACTAACATACTTCCGTAATCATGCCTAGGTCATTTGTAGTTAGACTATGGAATTCGTTTGTTCACTGTGACCAACGACATTTTTCTAACTCAGTTTAAACTTTCAGGAAAATCTTATTTGAAAATCTTTTTTTTGTTTTTTTGTTTTGTTTTTTTAATCAGTTGTTTTGTCTTTTAACTGATGAATGTACTACCTAATTCGTCATTCTTTTTTTTTTCAAAGATCTTTCGAAGATCTTTTGTATTATATTTAGTTTGTTTCCAATTCAGATCTTTAACAATCTGAGAAATTAGGTTAATCTATGTGTTATTAGTTTCATATATCTTACCAGTTGAGCATCTAGATCTTGGAGAAAGTGAAGCTGGTTCAAAACTACTCATCGATGATGAGGGACTTACCCCCATATCACTACAATTAAATAATAATAATTAATAACAGAATATTGTTTTTAAATTTTCGGTATAATAATTTACTTTTGGGAATTATTCGAATGACTACGAACAGGTGAACTTAGGGTATCATGATAAAAACGATTATTGCCGCCACCACTACCACCACCACCATCACCTCCTGTACTAACAGAGTGTTCATCCAATTGTAAACCGCTATCTAAAGATTTGCCACCACCATTGAAGGTGGTACCGGAACTAAACCTTTGCTTGTTATAGGAAGATTGTTGCATAGATAGTGAATGATTGAGCAAATGATTATTAGAATTAAAATGATAATGATTATTATGCTGTTGCTTTTGATAGTGGCCACCAGCATTATGATTGCGTTGACCCAGTTGAGCTTGTTGCTGGTGGCGGTAAATAACCTCTTCACCATCATCGGTATCCATTTGATTGCGAAAATCTAACATAAGAAATTCTGTTTGTTATCAAAACAAAGGAAAAGCAAAATTACTTACTGTTTATAACATCGATGATGTGTTTTGTTACATGTGCTGGAAATTCCTTTAGTATATCTAAGACAGTACGTTCTTCTACATCTGTAGCATTAAGATCAATTCCTGCTTTCAAGAGGGTTCTTACTACGGATTCTTTGCCACATAAAGCTGCCTCATGTAGTGCTGAACCAGAAGGTGTTAATAAGTTGACATTTACACCAGACCCCAATAGTAGCTCAACAACTTGTTTGTGGCCATTACGACTGGCCAAGTGTAGGCAGGTATGTGTAAAAACACAACGTGTAGGTGTAGCTGGTGACGATAGAACAGATGATGAGGATGGTGAAGGTGTTGATATTGAACCCGGATGTGGTATTGGTGAAGATCGGTTGGATCTATTGTTAACATGATTTTCAGTTGCTTGCTTTGTATAGGGAACTAATAATTCAGGATGAGCCTTAATTAGTATTTGTACTGCCTGCAGGCGACCATATTGGCAGGCCAAATCTAATGGTGTTTCTCCTCTGGTATTTCTCATGTTAGGATCTGCATCGTAGGACAGTAGTATGGACAAGACTTCTGTATACCCATGTTGTGCAGCACAGTGTAGCGGCGTCTCTTTCTCTATTGTCTGTAGATTAGGATTTGCTGGTCTATACGGATGTTTTAATAACAATTTGACAATTTCTTCTTCTCCCGCCCATGAAGCTAAATGCAATGCTGATGATCCTCTCATATCTGGCAGATTTGGTGAGGCTTCATGTGACAGCAATAATTTCACAATTTCCGTATGACCATTAATGCAAGCGTGATGTAATGCTGAATAGCCACCACTATCCTGTACATTAACACCTGTACCTCTTCTTAAACTTGCTAGTGGGCCGGCTCGTTTGGCTTTCTGATTAAGTACTTTTTCGATGTATGAAATATTGCCACTGCGAGCAGCTTCTAAAAATTCCTGATCTTTACCCATTTTACAGTCGAGTTGTTAACTTTTCTCTTTTTTTTTTTGTTGGTTAAAACAGCGTTATGAATTTTAAAGAAGTTATAGACTGGGAATGTTATGTGTGATTTTGATCAATGAGGTTAAAAATTATCTTTAGAAAAATATAGAAAAGCAAGTTTAAAGATAAATTAAAAACTCTAATTTAAAATGTAGTGCATAGATTATAAAGAAAAATTTTAAATTTAAATTTGCATTCTCAGCAAATGGGGTATAAAACCAACAAATTCTATACAAAAATTTTATTATATAAACTGTGCAATAAACAAGACGCGGAAGGAATATATAGTTAACCTTATTATTTTTAATTTTTAATTTTAGTTAAAAAAATCTTTTTAAATGATCCCCTGAAGATGATCAACGAAGTTGATCGAAATATTGGGAGAAGTCAATAAAAAAGAAAAAAACTGACCTTAAGCCGAAAAGGAATAGGATAATAAAAATTATAACAAAAAACAGGTCAACAGAAAACATAAAGTATATAAATAAATATTAAATTTAATACCTAATAAATGAATCCGCCTCAAAGTCTTTCTGAAAAGGATACAACATAAATTTCAATTTAATTTTTTTTATCAGCAAATTCTATAAACGCAGTTAGTTTTTAAAAATAAATGATTTTGTTAAGAAGAAATCGGAACTAAAAATCTGCATCGCTTATTACTTATCACTCACACCTGCGATAGTCATACTTTCAGAGTTTCTGCACGTCTTAAATTTAATTTTTATAATTTGTTAGATTTGTTTATATTACAAATATCGCGTTTAATATAAAAAGCCTTATTATTTTAAGGCCGATTAATATAATGAAAGTTATTCAAACTATCTTTAAATTTCACATAACAGTGGAGCATACATGAAATATTATGCAAATAACACACAACTGGACTGCCTTAAGTGTAGTTGTATGTATTTGCAGCCAAAAGTTTAATTATTGTTCTCCTAATTTCGCAGCTGGAGGTCAAATATTAAAAAAAAAATTCAAATAAGGAAAATAGCACGTTAAGTATAATGGTAACTTTAAATTTATTCGATGAAAGGATGTTTCGTTATAAATATTATAAATAGTTATTGTTAACCACAGATTACAATAATTTTAATTGCTTTCATCAATGTTGTTGTTAACTTTTCTATTTGCTATTGTGTTTATTATGAAATTATACTACAAGTTTAGTAGTTATTATAATAATTAAATATTTCCCTAGGGAAAATTTTATTAGCTAAAATAATTAAGCAATAAAGCGAACTACTGGTTAAAAACTGCGTAGAAGTTTATACACACACAACTACAATTTGATATGCTGTTTACTAACTGCCTGGCATGCAAGAAAAAAAATACAACAACAAACATACATGTCTGCGTAGTTTTCTAAGAAACCCTTTTCTACAAAAGACAACAACAAATATATCGAAATAAATCTTATCAGTATAAAAACAGGCGTCTATACACCGAATAAACTACATACAACAACAAGATGTGATACAAAGGGAGTAGGAGATTCTTAAATCTTCTAGACTTTAAATGGAAAAATATAAATAGGGAAGCTTCTGAGCAGATAGTCAATCAGATTAAAATTAAACCTCTTCAAGTAAAGACGTGCATTCTAAGTAAATTGTTCTGAATTGCCAACTTTGTGTAGTTAAAGTAAATAAAATTGTTATCGATTAAAAAACTCTAAAAACTGGTGTTATTTATTTTGCAATAAAGAACTCACAAGAAAACGTTTATAGCAGGTATAAACATAACAATATATTTGGTTTACTCGTGTCCTTAATTAGGAATGTTGCCTTCTTTGCGCTGCTCCATCAGCATTTTAAATGCTTAGCCATTGTGGCTCTTTTTTGGTAGGGTCGATATGGCATACGGTAAATTTTTGCTTAGTTATGTTACAAAGACTCGCATCACAAAACAACAGTTTGTAAAAGCTTGCTCACAAAGAGCAGCACGAAAGTGAAATATTTTTAAGTTTTTCTTTTCTATGAGAGAATGCTGTATCGCCGGATTAATTCTGTAGATTCTCTGTTCCTAGCCATTTTATATTAAAAAAATACTTTTAAGTTTTATGTTATATTTTCGTCGAATATAAATATTTTCTTTGATTCAAAACCTATTTGCGTTGCATTATTTCTTTGCCTTTTTTTTTTTAAATTTATCTTCATTGTCAACTAGATGCCCCTGTAGGCTAGTAGGCAGTGTACTAGCTTGTCAGTATGGGGGTAGTGGGTTCGATTCCCAACGAAGACCTTGTTTTTTTTCACTAAAAAAATAAATATGGACTGTCGGTGGGGCTGCTCAGCGATGAAGGCATAGTCACTGGTCGCTGTGCTGTTATAAGGCAGTTTATCTCTTCTCTATCCCTTTCCCAAAGAATGTAGCACGGTACTTGACTAATAGGCATTGTTGCGTGAAAAAAACTAATCGTTGTTAAAATATCATGTTGTAAAATGGCTGAATTCATTAATTTTTGAATGCAGAAGTGCACCCTAGTGAACGAATGGAAAGTTAATGAACGACTAGCCCGCTCATAATAAAGCTGCTTTGCTTTTGTTAAGCATTCAGAAAATTCAGATAGAATTATTGAGTTTATTTTAGGGTTTGCCAACAGTTATGTTTTGGTAAACTTAAAGCCTTGCGAGGGTTTTAAATCTACTTTTTTTAGTATCATAGTACTATAAATAGGACAAGGCTCTACTAAGGAAAGCTCCATATTATATACATATTTAAGAAAGGATATAAACTATAGGATTAGAAAAAAAGAAGTAGTTCTTAGAATGTTTTTTGTTTTTTTTTGGGAGTTGGCTAGGAGTTATCCTCCCAACTTCTTATTTTATAAATCAGAATAACAATAAGAATTTGGCACATCTTTAGTTTTTCTTACACCTGAGAGGTGCCATTTTAAAGAATCGCTGCACCATCTTTCTAAGCCCTTTAGGCTACAATTATAAAATATAAATTTTACTACATTTCCGCGAATGTAAAAAAACTTAGCCATTAGCCATTTTCCTAAATTCTCCACAATTCAATGTGAATTCTTTTCACATTTAACATATTTGAAGGCCAACATTTATGTAAGAGTATTTAAAATTACCTACTCTTTTTATTTAATAGTTATCTAATTGAAGATCTAAGCTTCGGATAAGTCGTGTTATGAACTGTCGTCACATTTTAATAATTCTGCGATGATATAATCCGACTCTGCTTATTTGAATTATTATAACAACTTTCCTTTATACAATAATTCATAATTCATTAAACCAATAATGTTTAGAGACTTTAGAGTTGTTGTCGCTATCCATGATTTATTAAAAAGAAACTAAGTAAGCCTCAGCTTAGTTGAAATTTGACAGTGATCTCTGACACATGACACATTTTATATTGTATTCATCAGACTTTGTTGCTAGACTTTCACTCGCTTAGTAAAACAGCCTTTGCTATGATTAGTTAGGCTTAAGTTCAAAAGAAGAGTAAAAATGCGCTAAAGTAGGTATATAATAATAATGAGGCAGTATGAAAAGAGGTAGACAGTGTAGATATATCATTGTAATGCGGGAGTGATAATAAAAAAAAAGTCACCTAGCGTTAGTAAACTATGATTTTCCAATAAAAATGGAAAACCACCCTTTATTCCAGCTTTAGTGGGAACTAGCAAAGAACTTAAACAATATTTTAAAATGAACCAAAATTAAAATGCTAATCTTAGTTCATTTATTTCTCAAAAACTATTTTTTTGAAAATTATAACATAAATAAGTCTTAAATACTTCTAAAGGTTACACATGAACATGAATTAATGACTTTCTCTTCAATTAACGTATTTGAGATTTAACTTTTAAGCCTCCAGCACAAGAAATTAACCTATTACAGGGATTTCCCATCAACTTGCTATTTTTCTTTTACACAATGTAGTCATGTGTAATTATCTGTAATAATTGCGACTACAATCATAAAATAAACTTCACCCGACCATTATCAAAGACATTAAAAAGACGTTTTATTTTTACAACGAAAATATGCACGAAATCACAGAACAAGAGTTGAATTAATAAAAAAATAAAAAAATACATTTAAACAGAAAAACTGAAAATGAAATTCCACAAATTATTTTCAAAAGCATAATATGTAGAGTACAGCATGTGGGCAAAAAAGTGGTAAAAATTAAAACAATATTTTTTAGAACACGTATAAATGACACAACAACAAAATATTTACTAAATAGCCAAGTTGCCACATTTCATGTCCGCATTAGGTTAATATAGAAGCTTAGCCTTTCCTTCGCAGTGGCCACTCTTTGTTTACTCTGATGACTTGAAAAGTGATCACTATTGGCGGTGATGTCTATAAAGAAGAGATTGGATTAGACTATACTTGAGAATCCCGTATGACTGCAGCATACTACAGTCGCAAATTACGGCTAAAAAGAAGGTTGAAAAATAGAATGATATCGGGTAGGGATATTCTCATTTGTACAGGAAGTGCGGCGGTGAAATGCCCCATCACATAGAGTATCTACTAGTCGCAGTCTACTTCCAGTATTCTGGTGACCGGATTTATATTATCTTTAAATATCTTCTATATCCACCCGCCCTCCGTCTCCGTGGGCACGTAGTCAAGGCTTTCCCATCTTGACATGTCCTATCAGAGGTACAAGGAGGTACGAGTTGCCTAGGCTAGCAGGAGCTGGAAACTGGAAGAAAACTGAACACTTAATGTCCGACTAGTGGTTAACCAAACTGATACTACAGGAACCACCACCCGGGCGCATGCAGGACTCTCGAGGTCCGACCAGTGAACTTAATAGACATGTACCGATACCATGGAAATTATTTAGCGGCAGGGATTTGCACTGTTCTGGTTGTTGGTTTAGAGGCAACGTAGTGGCTGTGATTTAAAAATAGATGTTAACAAACGTCCAACGTCATAGCTAGCTCATGCAACTGAACCAGGAACTGTATAGTTTCCAACTCTTTAGCAAGAGGGGGCAAGTCCCTGCTACCTCAAAAATTGCGACTAAGGCGTGTTTGCATCTTAGTGCGCAGGTGGATGCTTTTTCCAGCCAGTGGTAAGGATACCATCAGATTAAAGCCTCGCGGCCAGGTGCTGACGTGGCCAGCAGGGCTACGGCCCTGTACAGGTTATTGGTGAGGACCTTCGGCAACTAACGTGATGTTGTATTGCAAAGAGACTCTCACTAAGCTAGGCGAAAAGGAGTATAGATAGTCTTCGGCTATCAAAGACTGCTCGCTGTGCTCTTGAAATTGAAATTGTAGGCGCCGTAGACAGCATTGTTTTCACCCAGTATTGAACTGAAATTTTCACCAATTTATAACTCCAATAATCGAGTATTCTACTATTAAAATTTTATATTTTTCTATTATCTATGCTAGTAAAATTTTTCCTAGTTATAAAAGCATTTCGCTTTATTTATCAAAATTATCAGAAAAGGATATATGAAATCATTCGTTCATGGTTTATTGAGCAGTCCATTTACATCAATCAATTGTGGGGTTTTATTTAAAAACAAGTTTATCGTTGTAATTAAATCTAACGGTATGGTTTTATATATCGGTTTCCTAAGAAATAGTTTTGGATGTCTTCGCTTTCCCAATATGAATCTGTGTGATTCCAATATTTTATAATTCTAACGCATGCGATTTATTAGTTCTTTGTAATATGCTTTTGTGCAAATATTAAATGAGCTGTCTGTGCCACTCGCATAAAAGACTCGTCTTATAATAACAATTCTTGTTTAATGAGCCGGTCTTTTTGGCTTTTTTTCCAGAAGTAGAAATTATTTGTATCCGATTTGTCGATTGTTTGATCTAATTTGTATAAGTTACTCTTTTACAATTTTATATTTTTCCTAACTTGATCAATAAATCGACTGTATATTCTAAAATTATTCGAATTGCGTAGATATTCTACTGAATAGTATTTTAAAGAGTTTCATTTGCCAGCAGAGATTAAACTGCCATGAAGTTATTAGATCTAGAATACTTGTATTGTTTGTATTTACTTTGATTTTTAGTATAAGTTTGTCAATCATGCAAATTTATTTCAAAAACGTTATTTAATTGTCATGCACTGTATTTATTTGACGATCGTTATCATTTAACAATTACGGATAGCTTCTTTGGTACTGTGACGACCAAAAGTCGGCAGGCTCGTTTTTGGATCACATAGAAATTAAATCACAAGCAATTAGGCTCTATATATATATTTTAAAATTTTTTAATTTTTTTTACTGAATTTCATAAATTTTTACATTTTTTACATTTCTGAATATTTATTGTTTAATGAATTTCATAATTTTTTTAAAAGAGAACATTATTATTGTACACTTTTCATTTTTATATAATTCATAATTATATTTTATAATTACATTTATTATTTGTTAATAAAATATTTGAAATTACAATAGCCGTTAAGAAGCGCCACCTATTAACATGAAGATACATCCATAAGGAAAACATACCATTAAACACAACCCTGAACAGTCGCAAGCAGCTATCGCTTAGTGGTATGTGTGCCTGGCAGAAACATATAAAAGCGAGATAATTACGTTTTTAAGTGGAGTTGGCCACGGGCAAGCAACTGGGCAAGACTTCTTTAAGTGAGTTAGAATTTTATTCAACTTAACTAAAAATAGTCTTGCAAATAGGTTTCGCTCACTTAATCAAAGCCAGAATCTTATTCGACTTTGAATTAAGCGAGACTCGCTAAGGTCTCCGGCTCAGTAAGTGCTGTCGCTGCTTCACCTGGCCAGAATTTTATTCGCCCAGGTGACGGAGCCCAGAGCCAGGCCGCGCTTTGTTCAGCAAGGCCAGAATTTTATTCGCCCTAGCTGAACAAGCCGGACAAGATCGTCAATAGGCTAACACCAATTTCGACGTGGAAAGGTTGTCTCAGAATCTTATTCGTGACAACCGCGACAAGTCAAAAATTGGTGGACAGGCCAACTGTTCTGCTCAGACTGGACCAGAATATTATTCGCTCCAGTGTGAGAAGCAGTAGGCTAGTCGACGGAGGGTGGAGACGAAAGTTCTTGAGGGCCACGAAGCGGTTGATCATCGTTGGCGTGCTCAGTAGTGGTGTAGTTTAATTGTAACTTAGTTTAAGAGTGAATTATAATAAAAGAATTTTTTTTTTTATAAAACAAAAGTGTCTCTTGTGATTAGTGAGAACATTTTTTTTGTAACAAACCCTGGACGCCGCGAGCTTTACCCCAGCATAACACGAGAACGTGTCGTTACAGTACATATAGTTTAAATTGTATAGGTGGTACCTTAGAAGCAATTGCTGACATACTTAGTGAGATTGGAAGAGACCCAAATAAGTCTAAATATTTCAGCTTTAAGCTTAACATCTTATATTTCCTTCAGCATTGTTTTTTTAATTTTGAAACATTTCTATCAGGTTTTTATCGTTGAGATTGTGTGAAAGAAGAAGGAAACGAAAAAACTCTTTAGTGTCCTGCGTTATAACTTTCAATTAATGCAGTGATGACTTAGTTGACCAAATACTTCACTGCTGTAAAGTTAATTAAAGTAAACTTTTGTTATCTGAGGTGTGTATATTGTTAGTGATCTGTTTTATATTTTGTGTGATGTGTTAAATAATCTTAATTATTTTATTGCTAGACAAATGATTATGCAGCACAATTTTTCTACATTCCGCTAAAGACACGTGACGTACTGTAAATCATCATATTTTAATAGCAAATCTTTGGTATTTGAAAAACTCACAAATAAAACCATCAACTAAAATGCAAAAGCAATTTTATAACAATAATAAAAATAAACTTTTCTATTCCAACCGCAACAGTTAAACAAGCAGAGATAATAAAGGTGTGCGCAGACACAATAACATTAATGCATGAATACACTCTTAAACAAATACCAGAAAATTTTTCCATATATCAACGAAAAGCTCGAATGTGTGTGTGTGTGTGTGTGTGTGTGTGTAAGGATACTTTATTTACTACAAAGGTAGGTTATGTTTAAACATGTATAATAAAATTCGAAAGAGAATGAGAGAAAAGAAACTGCTAAAATGTAAAGCTTTTTTTACGCGCACCACGTTTTTGTGATTTTTGTTTGTTTGCCAAGAAGAAAAAAAAAATTAAAATAAAAGGATTTACTACAACAAAGTTTCTTTCGGAGAAGCACACAAATACTTAAGCAACATACAGAAATATAACAAAAGCAAGAAAGAAAAACGACTGGAACAAAATAAGATAACGCAGACAGCCAGAAAGCAGACAGATAAATAAAACAGAACTGGGATATTAAAATGTCAATGTATCTGATTCCGTATAATATAAATATTAAGAGGCAACTCCCATATAAAGACATACTTACATACAAACGTGCGTAAAAATTGTTTTGGTTACACAAATATTTACTTTTATTATTCGGATTCATTTTATTTCAGTATGAAAAGCTCTAATGAAATTTCCTTTTGTACAATTTAATATTAAATTACTTAAATGCAAATATATTGTACTCGTACTCATACCATTCTATTTGAATAATGATGATCAAATTAATAGGTAGATGATCAGGGTTTTTCTACACAATATATTTCAAATGATTTTAAAACTTTTGAAAATAAATAAATTTAATGAAAATTAGTTGGCCTGAACTCTTACAAATATAGTTGCTCAGCTGATAAAAATTTTACTGTAGAATAATTCCACAATTAACGATAAAATAACTACATATACTGAAATTCGTGACCGCATAATATGAATAAAGGATGATTTAGGCAAACAGTTAGGGACTGCGATAAAAAAATCTATTTTATTCCCTGCCATCTGCTAAGCACCTCATCTATATCTGATCTCACGAGAAATTTAAAGGTTCCAGACCTTTAAAATATGCTCCGGATTTTCTGCGCCGCAATAGAAAAACTACGTCAGCTAGGTCTTACAATGCCTAGTTTGTTGCGGGGCCAATGGCCAGCGAAAAAGATGGTAAATATTCAAAAATGGATTTTCAGTCAGACGAAAATGACATAGTGTTTTTCGGCCCTAACAACTAAAAGCTGGTAAGATCTATTCCTATACAATCCCAGCAATTTGTTTAAGGTTCCAGCACTTCCTTGCCATATGATTCCAAAATATGCGACTGGAAGATAAAAACTCTAAAAATTTACTTTTAAACTTTTTTCCATCCACTTCTAGCCGTTTGCAGGAGTTGCAAATTTCTGCTTGAAATCATATATTCTGTTCGCTTAATTATCACAATACAATATCAATAGACTAAACATACTTTTTTAAAACTTTTATTTCAGCTTTTATATTCCTTTCTTGAATTTAATATTTGTTTAGCTTGAAGGTCTGTTAGTTTTGCACTTTACTTTACTTTTAAATTTTTCCTCGAACTCCGTTTGGAATATTTTGAATTATAATTACCTAAAACGCAAACAATGCCCAGTACACGAATAAATAGCCGCTCCTCTTTTCACAACCACTAACCTAACTTTTTTTTACTTAAATTTATCTAACTATTCCAGAAGTTGAAGTTCGAAATAATTTCATGCTTTAAGTCTATATTTTGCCCTTAAATTTTAAGCTATTAAATTTGTAAATTTTTACGAAGGTATTGTTATGAAGATGCTTTGTTTAAATTAAAAAAGAAATAATTATCAGTCAAAACGTAAAGGAAATGACCTATTGTGTCTTTTTACAAATTATGTAGTTTCTAAGAAATCTTTTACATATAAGAAAACAACACATGCTAATGAAAAATTCCACGAAATAACTTAAACAGACAGAAAACAAAAACAACTAACACAGAACACAGGCGCCTACACCGATTAACAGTAACAACTACAATATGTGATGGTGTTGAAATAGAATTTTCTTGTATATTCGAGAAGCGCTCAAAACAAACTATATAGTGCCGTTTTACACGCTTCAAATTTTGTTGCTCAACTTTTGTTTTTTCCATTAGAAAGAAAGAGAAGCCATCTCTTTTCCATTATAAAGCCTTGCCTTTCTTTCTAATGGGAAAAACAAAAGTTGAGCAAGAAAAGTTGAAGCGTGTAAAACGGCACATAAGCAGCAACTGTTAAGGAATAAAGATAGTTCAAGTACACACATCGGCGAGTGAATACATTAAAGATAATTAAAAATCTTTTAGATGTTGAAATGGTAATCGTGTGTATCGTGTGTTTTTGTGTGTAAAAGTGAATAAATCGTGTAACTTACTTTAAAAGTCTAAAGTGTTTTGTTTTATTATTTGCAACAAAAAAAAAAATCCAATACAACAAAACGTTTATTAAAGAAATAAGGGTAACAGCATATGTAAAAAAAAACTTCAGGGCAACCCTTTCTAATAAAAATGTATCACTGTCAGGCATTGTATATATTTACGGATTTTAATTTTTCTATTTTAATTTCCCCGTAAGAAAGACATTCAAGAAAGAAACTAAATACATATGAAATATAGTAAAGATATTGAAATTTAATTTTGTGCTTATGAGTACCTATGGAAGTAAATTTGTTGTACACCTACGTAAACCAAATACCTCCATTTCAATATGATACATCAATTGCAGCAACATTGGAAATTTTACACTTTTGCTCATAAAGTATATAATTCGTGCAATAGCCATAAAACTCTTCGGAGATAAATGCATTTAAAAAAAATTAATAAATCTATAGGATCATTTTCTTTAAAATTCTTGATTGAATTGCTGATTTAATCAAAAACATTTAAAAGTAAAGCAATTTGTTTTGAAAATTTAAACTCGCAGAAAATTATTTTAGTAAAAATATTGCGTAAACCTTTGTCTACATGTTTAATAATTTTGCAGGGGTAATTAAAAAAAATGATTGCAATATTTTGGAATTTATGCTATTAAAATCTCGGTCAAGGTTTTTAAGAATTCAAAATTTTTAAATTCGAAAAGAATTTTACTAGTTTTCTACTGACAATGTAAAAAATTTTCAAAAACTTCTTAGCTTCAGGTAAATGCTGTGGTAAATGAAATATTTTTACACAAGTCTCTTAGAAATTAACATTTTGCTACTGCAATATAATATTATTTTTGAAAACAGATTACATTTAAATTTCTAATTATACAACACAGATTTTCAAATAGCTCATATGTTTGTGATAATAAAAATTATAAACGAGTCACCGACCTATTAAGGTCTCAGTGAAATTGCTAGGCTGTAAGAAGAGGGAGCGAGTGTATATTTACAGAGGACATATGTATACATATATTTTAAGCTATTAAGCTATTTTAATAACAAATTTGATTTAACTTAATAAATAATTACAATAGTCATCAACAAAGGTGATGCATTATTTAATTCTGACAAAATGTTTCTTAAGTTCGCACTCCAGCTTGAATTACTTTGTCACATTTTCATATCTTGTAGAGATTTCAGTTCTTTTTCAATTATTTTCGATACTTGAGAAATTTTAACCGATCGTGATGCATTTTTTGTTTTTAGTAATTTATCATTTTGTCTGATGAATTTGGACTATTTAGTAAGTTTTATATATAAATTTATTTATTTTTATTAAAATTGAAATTTTAAAATTGAATCTTGCGAGAAAAATGGAAATTTTCTTAAATAGGTGCCCCTGTAGGCTAGTAGGTGGTGTACTAGCTTGTAAATATGGGGGTTGTGCGTTCGATTCCCAACGAAGACCTTGGTTTTTTTTCATTACAAAAATAAAAATTGACTGTCGGTGGGGCTGCTCAGCGATGAAGGCATAGTCACTGGTCGCTGTGCTGTCTTATATACGGCCGTTAATTTCCGTAACTATTCTTCTACTTTCACCACCTGTTTCATCTATTCTCTATCCCTTTCCTAAAGCAGGTAGCACGGTACTTGACTAAATAGGCATTGTTGCCTGAAGTACTACTTTTCTTTGAAAAAAATTTTTTTTCTTAAACTTGCAGTTTATGGTGAAATATTGCTTCTTTGTAATTCTTAAAGTTTTGTTTTCGGTCAAAATAATAGTTTTATTGAAAGTTGTAGTGTCTGATTTCGTGAGCGATTTTTAAAATATTTATTGTTGACTCCATAAATTAAAAATTAATTTTAAATATATTTTATTTTAATAATACGAAGAGAAACACGAACAAGACGAACTATATTAACACAGCTGACAATAAAATGCAACTAGTCTTAAGAGAACACTGAAGATGGCAAATAGTCGAGACTAGGGTTTGCAATACCGGGATACCGAATACCGGGATCCCGGGATACCGGACATTTTCAATACCGGGCAATACCGGTATTACACGAAACTTAAATACCGGTTTCCGGTATTACAATAAAATTAAGTTTTAACAAAGTTACACATTTCTAAATGATTCAATAATATAAAACTTATAATAACTTCAATAAAACTTCAAATGATGCCAACAGATGGGGTTAAGATACCTTATATTTTAGTTGGCAGCACTACAGATAGCTGTCAGCTGTTATTGCATACAAGTTGTTTGTGATTCCCCAAAGTTATTGTGAAATTGTGTTATTTGTTTTTTGGATATTTAAAACTTAAAATAAATCGTAGTCAAAAAAACAGATTTTAATTTTAATAAGTAAGTATTAAAATTAAATATTGTTATGTTTTTATTTTATGGATAATTTTATCATCGCTGGTTTTCTTTAGACTATGGAAAATTATGACTTTGAATAGAAATCGGCTGATGAAAATTCAGTGTGGTTTTATTTCCTTCGTGAAAAAAAGGACAAATTGGAAAGTGTAAGAAATGCAATAAAATAATTAAAGCTCAGGGAGGTAGTACAAGTGGTCTACATACCCATCTGAAGACATTGCATCAAATTAATTTTAAAAAAAGGGATGTTCCTAGCTCCAATACTTTGAGTATTAGAAGTGGGCCAGAACCATCAACCTCTAAACTAAAAAAGAGTTCAAGTGCAAAAATATCATCATTTTCTGTTTCTGGTATGGAAAATTCTTTGGCTGCAGTTTTACCTCGAATGACGGCATGTGATGGTTTATCCTTTAACAGTTTTCGCTCTTCGATTGATATCAGGAAATGTTTAGCTGCCAGAGGATACGAAAATATACCAAAATCGATGAAAAAATTAGTTATGGAGTATAGTGGAAAAATTCGTGACCATATAGTTAAAGAATTAGCGTCACAAATGCTTTCGGATCAGAGATTTAGTCTGACATTTGATGAATGGACATCGATAAGGAATCGACGTTACTTAAATGTAAATGTTCATTCAAGTAACTTAGGATTAATTCGTGTGCATGGATCCTTGCCTGCAAAAAAGTGCGTCGAGCTGATTGAAGAAAAACTTAAAATGTTTGGACTTTCTTTAAATAAACACTTTGTTATGGTCAAAGTTGGAAAATTGATTTCTCCAAGTCAACAACTTTGCTTAGTTCACGGGATACAATTGGCTGTAATTAAGGTTCTTTATACGATTCGCCAAAATTTAGAAAATGAAGATGAGGTCACAGATGAATCTGATTCCGAGAAGTCTGATCCTGAGAAAGACTATAACATGGACACAAGAAATGAAATTGAGAATAATATTGATGACATTGACAATGGTTTAACTTTAATTCAAGATAACAATAAAGGTAATTCTTTGCTTAGTCATGAAGAGATAGGTCCATTGATTCAAAAAGTTAGAAAAATTGTAAAGTTATTTAGACGTTCGCCAACTAAAAATGACAGAGCTTTACAGAAACATGTTAAAGAACAGTTTAGAAAAGAAATGAATTTAGTTCTAGATTCTAGAACGCGCTGGAATAGCTTAGTTGTTATGCTAGAACGCTTTGTCCTATTAAAGACTTGCGTTCAAAAGGCTCTAATTGATTTCAATTTAAATGCCGGCGAAATCTCGTTTTCGGAAAATGAATTTATTTTGACATCAACAGTTATTTCAGTACTTCTTCCAATTGAATTAACTGTGGAGGCTCTTTGTCGTCAAGATGCCACCTCTTATAACTGCAGATGCCGCGTTACAATTCATGTTTAATCAATTGACAGAACAGAATACTTCCTTGAGTAATGAATTCAAGGAAGAACTCATTATTCGTGTACAACAAAGACGTACTGATTTATCAAGTCTCTTGCAATACCTGCATAATTCAAGCGAATTTGAAGTTAATCAAAGCAGCGAAATTTTTTCCCGAATTAATAAGACAACAATCATTAGGAAAATTTTATACTTATTGCAACGCTTGTATTACACCTCTATTCAAGATGAAATAAATGAAGATATGTCTTCCGATTCAGAGCCAGAAATATTAATGACAATGAAGGAAAAACTGGATATGGCTATTTCTAAGAAAGTCAACATTAAAATAAAGAAAACTACAAGTGGTGTTGGTGTATCAACAAAGGAAAATTCGGAAACATTAAATAAAATTATTAAACAGGAAATAGCCTATTTCGAAGCTGAAAATATAAGGGGAAAATATCTCCGACTTGCATATGAATACCTTATGTGTATACCACCAACCAGCGTCGAGTCTGAGCGAGCCTTTTCAGCAGCAGGGCTGCTATGTACCAAAATTCGTTCTAGACTAAACGATACAACTCTGGACAAATTAACATTTTTGCGGGCATATTTTCTTTCAAAAAAATAAACAAATTATTATTTATTAACTTATATATATTATATTTATGTTTAATTTTTAATCAATCCAAAAATTTATGTTATTTTTTTATAATTGAATTGTTTTTGTGAATTAAATAATTTTTATTTGTTTTTTAATTGAATTTATTTTTATATTAACAGCCTTTTTTGTCCTCGATTAATTTCTTTAACTATGCCGGTATTAATACCGGGATCCCGGTATCAATAAAATCAAATACCGAAATACCGGTTTTAGAAATTCGGTCCGGTATTGCAAACCCTAGTCGAGACCGGTTTGTTCACAAACTAAATTTGACGAGGGTCGACGTAAAATCATACCCAAATATTTTCGATACTTATACATAGGCGAGCCAATTTAACGATGTTTTCGTTAGTTTTGTTACGGTCCCAGAAAAGCAACAACAACTTTAAACCGGTATAATTTGTGTCATCCTTAAATGATTGTATTCACAAGCGAAAGCCGATATTTTCGAATTTTACTTAATAATTGAAATGTCATGAAAATATTGCATTGTCATCAAAATTTTTCCAATTGCCTTTAATAATCGCAAGCTGGTAAAAATCTGTAGATTGGCGATAAATCTATATTTCACTAGAAATGGAATTTGTAAATTCCACAGATGATTGTTCTTAAATCCTGCTTAGTACTACTTTACAAGCAAAACAGTGGAGTCCAACATAGGGAATAGTAAAAGTTTATGGAACAAAAATCTACCTGCTCTCTGCAATTTATGGCCGATTCAATATATTCATTTAGGACTTAGAATTGTTTTATAGATTAAATCTTAGAAGGATCTAAATGTAATTAAATATTATTTGCTAATGAACAGTTATCTCTTTTAATTTACTCAACACTGTTTAAGCTTCATATTATTTTCTTTTTTAAAGTTCATTATGTTTTCATTGCCTATTTTCGACTGGCGTCAAGTAATGTATATGGACAGTTTTAAATGAAGTAAGTCGGGTTGATGTTAATGCTGATATTCATGTTGGCACCAACTCATAATTATGTACGTAGACTTTGGGTTGGGTTCTATAGAACATAAAAAAAGAGCTAGCAAGCAAATTGCAACAGAACAAATAACATTTTGGCAAATAATCATAACAAAACCACCATATTTGCTTATGTATACTCGGTGTAATGTATTTATATGTAATGCATGTATGTGTGTATAAATGTGTGTGTATATATGTAAGTGTGTAAGTAAGTATGGATGTAAGTATACATACGTATGTACAATTTTTTATAAAAATGTAAATACATACAAATTTCTATATACGAGAACTCAAAACTTTTTAAGAGTCCACCGTAAACATCATCAGCTGCACAATAATGTGAATGAAATATAATTGAGAGAAAAAATAAAATAAAATAAAATAAAATAAAAGCAACAAAATAGCAAATTAAGCATATAAAATATTAAAAGTCATTTATATGCGACCAAACTCATACAAAAGGAAACGAATCATTCATACAATCACAAATGGAAAAACACATACAAATAAAAATTTAGGGCAAAGGATATTGACCGAGGAAATGGTTATAATATTTTTTTTTTGTTTTTGTTTAAAAACATTTAAAAGATAATTCATAAAAAATGTATCAAGTTAAAAAAAAGGAGGATCGCGATACACAAGCAAACAAATATTTTGGGGTTAAGAAATTCTGGTGAATAGTAAGTGGTTTGTCAGTGGCAACCGAAATGAGTTAATTTGGTTAAGGAGACTTTGAGCAGAAAACGAATTATTATTTTATTGTTATAACCTTGTTCGTTTGTGTGAATAAAATTTTTATAGAAAAATTCTTTTTTGTTTTTGTTTTTGAGTTTGTAAACTGTATGATTTTATTGTTACATTTAATTTATTAGTATTTATTATTATTAAAACTTTAATTTATATTTATATTTGTTCATACTTTGAATGGAGTCGCCTTACAGAGATCTGAAGACGTCAACTGATCTTGAAGTATCTATAGTTTGTTTTTTCAGAATGTTTTTGTTTTTCAGTTTTTCATTGAAAGAGGGTTTTACCTAACTCAGGGCAAGTTTATTTTGGCGATCTCACCTCAGTGACATTTAAGATTCTTGTTCGTTTGTGTGAATAGCTCTTGTACATAAAAACAGGCCAAGTTCATATTGGCGATCTCCCCTCAGTGACATAAAAGATTCTGAGTGCTTAACTAGGGATAAATGAGATTTGACTGGTGGCCAGTCATAGGCACGATACAAACCATTAACTATATCTTTTTATTTTTTCGCAACAAAACTATAGAGTTTCTTAGCCGACTTGTAATTTACAATTTCTACTGCAAGTTCTCAAAAACTATGAAAAGTTCTAGTACGCAATTTTGATGCATATAATTAAAAGCCATAGAGTTTCTAATGTCAAAGACTATAACTTTAAAACATATATATATACAATCTAAAATAGTTTTATATGACACTTAAGCGATTCTAACTTTAATTTAGTTTTGCTTGTCAACTCTGATGGAAAAATAATTTTATTTTCTTTAATTTTGAATTTATAAAATTATATTTTGCAAAAAGATGTATATTAATAGCCTAGAACTCTATGGGGGCTATATCGATAGAAACAACAAAATATTTTTCGAGTATTTAGTTAATCATTTAAACTATATTTGTTATTAGCATTTAAATAATTGTAAATAAAAAGAGTTTAACACAATTCACAAATGCTAATCACAAATAATTTTATCTCACCACAATTCTTGTTGTTAGAAAACTTTAATACGACAAACTTTTAATGGCACATAATATAGTAAGAGAAACACTAGTTCTTTTTTGTAGTAGGCACATTCACACAAAATTCGTTGTTGAAAATTTTCGTTTTTGAAAAATTGTATTGAAATCACATTTGGGATTAACTTTTTATGGTCTCATGGCCATTGGATAAATAATTGTATTATTATTTTTTTATAACTGTTATTATAACATTTTTGCATTTATTATTTAGCCAATTTTGAGTAAAATTTTGTATTAAGTTTAAATAATTATTATTTTTATAATTATGATGCATAATTTATGTTATCAGTATGTTGGGAGTGTCTAGCTTTGTGAGGAAGAAAGTAAAAGCCAAGCAAATAAATAGTGCAAGAAGTTTAACCCACCATAATATAACACACAAAATAATTTCACTTCCGCTTTTTAAGTTGTTAATTACTTCTAATATATAATAACATTCTGCTTTCTTCTTTGAATCATTAATGATTTGACAACCCTGCTTAAAGTTAATTATTTTTTTTTTTAAGCTTTTTAACTAACGCAAAAAAATTGACTGTTCACTTCCTTATAAAGTGTGTTTTTTAGAGAGGTATGGAAAATTAAAATAGAATCAAACAAAGAAGAATTTTTTAAGTTGACATGAAATGAGTTTATTCGAAAGTAAATTTTCTGGCATGAAATTTTAAATATGACTTTTCTCATCTTACCACCATAGCTGGCTAGGACGTAGCCTAACTGGTTAAGTTGTTTCAACATTTGTGGCCGTATATGTCAATAACTTGTCGAATGTTGCTCTCCAAATGGCCCATCTTTTTGAGTTTATCGGCGTAAACTAGCGACTTCACACATCACCACAGAAAATAGTCTTCAGGCTTTAAATTGCACGATCTTGAAGATTAATTCAAGGGTTTTAGAAGTGAAACTGTGTGGTTACTATGAAGAAACAACTATGTGTGCTTCAATAAATCAATCACGGCACGAGCTGTGTTACATTTTGAGCCACCTTATAGTAATGACAGCTCACATGCACATCATGTTTGCTCAGCTAAATGAACTAAAAATTCAGTAATCATGACGTTGACGGCAAAATTGAGCTCCATTGCTAAAAAAAAGGCGGCTTTGAAAATCGGCATCAACAGCAATCTGGTCTTGGGCTCTATTTGCAAAACTTGGAAGTGTTGTTCAAACGTCAGTCCATTCAGGTTGAAATGTCAGACACAACTAAACATAAATCACTTAAAAGCTGAAAAATTACCATCAGCTATATAAAGTGTTGATAATTTAAGGTACACTACACCTCCATAAAAATTACTTGATACCAAAATGAAAAGTGTATTGTAGTAAACCATATAAGAGTATTGTTAAATAAATTAAATTTATATTCAAATTATTATTTTTATTTTTATTCGACCTTTTTTTTATTTTAATTAAATATGTTTTAATCTTTTAATCGGCCTTTTTAATTAAATTTTAACGATATATTTTTGAATATTTCGCTTTCCTATGGAAAGCTTCTTCAGGAAAATTAATTTTTAATAACAAAGATTATTAACAAATTGAAAAAAATTTTTGAAAACATTTCACAAAAAAAAAGTTTCTTAAATACCAAATCAAAATATTTTTTGCTTTTGCGGCTTTAGTGTGCAAGGGTAGGAGCTAAAGACCTACATTGCTATAACTCAGAAACACAGATAAATATATTTTATTTATTTTATAAGGAGAAGTATCAGTTCAGGTAACAATGCCTATTTAGTCAAGTATTGTGCTACATTCTTTAGGAAAGCGATAGAAGATGAGAGGCAACAGGTGGTGAAAGTAGAAGGATAGTCGAAAATTAACTGGCGTATAAGACAGCACAATAACCAGTGAATATGCCTTCATCGCTGAGCAGCCCCACCGACAGTCAATTTTTATTTTTGTAGTGAAAAAAACCAAGGTTTTCGTGGGGAATCGAACCCACAAACCTCAACCTGACAAGCTAGTACACTACCTACTAGCCTACAGGGGCACCTACTAGGTTTACTTCAGATAGATATCTTAGATAGCTTAGTTATACTCAAACTTTTAGAAGTTACATATCCAGGGAGATATTTTGATAGGCGCTTTACTGTGAAACATTTCAAAGACGGAAAGTTTATGCAGATGAAATTCAAAGTAGCACAAACAAAATGGGTTAATGGCAAAAAATATATTCTAAACTTACAAATATAAAATACAGTTATTAAACCTTGTTGTTACTAAGAGATATTTATTAAGAAATTTTGAACTTAGAAAAATTTCAAGAATGCTAAAAAAAGTTCTAGCATTGGTCGAACCTTTAGAAGGACTTAAAAGATTTGGAAGGGACGCTTAGAGAATCCTAAGTATCTGTATACATATCGTAGCATCCTTCTGTATTTTTATAACAAAACTACTACTCACGAGTCCGTTTTCTTCTTGCTTTATTATCTCGTGTGCTCAGTTCTAGCACGGCTATAGGCATTAGTTGAGAGTGCACGTTTAGTTGCACCATGCAGCCGCGAATTGCAGCATATGTTTAGCTCCAATTCTCTCATCCACAAGAGAATTTTCAATGATAGTTTCGCAAATGAATATAGAAAATAATGTCTTTAATATGTCCTATGACCGAATACAGCTAAATCAAAGCCAGCTCTTTTAAAAGTGGTTTCAGATATTGGTCCAGGAAATAGAGCTGTAAAATCAGTCATGAAAAATTAAATCTTAGAAATTTTTTTAATAATAAAGTAAAAAAAAAATAAAATAAAATGAGATCAAGATTTCCAAGAGTAGACAACACTACTCTTTTTTAAACACGTTTAAAGTTTTTCGTAGCGGTTGACTCTTTTGATTTGTCACAATTCTTATAACTTTCGTTACCACTTCTATTCACTTTTATATTAATAAAGCATGAAACAAATACGTTTAGAACATTTTTCGTGAATTTCCCAGAGGAATGCTTACCGCCTAAAGGGAGAAACATTATTGAAACTAGAGGGATAAACAAAATATTTAAGTAATAATGAAACTTATAGAAATTTGCCGTAGTGTTAATATTTATCAGTTTCAAATACATACATATATTTGTTAAATTCATTAGGCATTTAATAGCATACAAATTAGAGTTTCATTTCAAAAATGCAAAAAAAATAAATGTGTCACTTTTTATGGAACAGGTCCAGATGATAAGATGATAGAAGAAGAAACACTGCTGTTTTTTTGGAATATTTTTATAACATTTTTCATCCCTTTTAAATGGAAAATATTTTATTAATTTTATTTTAGTTTCTGCACATACAAATTCAAAACTTTTGCTTTAAAACTTTTTCTTAACCGTTATAATGAATAATTTATAATTTTGTATATTCAAATGCAAATTTTTTGTTTATTACTCATAATATATTTATTAGTTTTTTTTTTTTTTAATAATTATTTGCCATATTTTGCAACAACAAAAAATAAAAATCTAACATTTTTTCTATTTTACACTTGTTCTTTTTATATTTTGTGTATGCACTTAAAAGGCGTGTACCCGTTTAACATTTTACTCGCTCATATAGATAGAAAATTTTTTCACTACTAAACAAAATTTTCTTATAGAATTTCTTTTTTTCTCTACTTCTTCTTATGCACTTTAATACCTTTTAATTAATATTATATGCATATTTTTTATTATTTTAATATATTTTACACTTTTATTATTTTTCTTAAATTTTCATCAATAAACAACTATTTCTTTTTTTTTGTTTTTATAGGTTTTGGGCTTCTAATTAGCTGCTGAGTCGTTGCAATTCTATTTGAAATTCTATTCGAATGCCCAGCACACACAACACCCAGTCAGCCAAACAAGCAAAACAGCCTTAACGCACAGTAGCATTAGCTCCAACTATGGATTCGTCGTATTTGTAAACTTTAAATGTCTGTCTAATATGAAAATTATTAAACTAAACTCATTTTTCGTAGTATGCGAAACTAATTTAGCCATTGCTTTCACACACTGTGAGAATACTTTGGGTTTTTTATTTTCCAATTTGTCAATAGAGAGAGAGAGAGAGAAAGTTTAAAAACGATGGGGGAAGATTATTTTGAGAAATGCACACACAGTGAGAAAGAGCGTAACAGTGTAAGTATTTAGGAAGTGGTTGTAATGCGTAGGTGGTTCTGAAATTGATTTTTTTGCAATTGAAAAGGTAAAAATCCCCAGAATAAGAAATATAAAAAAAAGCTATTTGAAAGCTCTATAGAACGAAGCTTCGTGTACAGCTGATGTCAGATTAAACCATTGATCTATAACACTATGCTTAAATATGCTATTTATCATTATGTTAGAAGCTAGAGTAAGGGATTCTAACAAATTATCGCTTCTAACATGTTATCTATCTATATATATGTTGGATACTTAGAGAATTTGACTTAAACATTCGATTGAATAAAAAAAAAATTTTTTTTTTTAACAAGGAGCATAAATCAATGTCTCCATGATCCCCCGGAAAACTTTACAGAAACGCCTAGTCGACTGATATTGATAATTAATTAGCCAAAATATGGTTTTAATAAACCGATGATTTGAATTAAAACTCTATCACATCTCTACTAACTGTAAGTCAGACTCTGGTTTTATAGCGTACAAAGCGCATTTTCGAATTTTTGTCCGTTACATTTATAAAAAAACGTACATTTATTTTGGGATTTTTGAATTTTACACAAAGTGTCAGTCGTCGCCATGACTTTTGTAGAAAACTTGTTTCTACAGATTTTTCCCATTTATGTTTTTAGTTAAATTCTATCGCCGTCTGTCTATTTCAGTACTTACGATGAAGTATTTATCTTGGAAGCATAGCGTCCTTTATTGCTTTTGGTCCTACATGAGCCTTAAGTAAGACTTAACTGCTAATACGATGTGGCTCGGTAGCCAGCATTTATATTTACTTTACGTCCTGTAGGCCGACAATGTTGTAGTAGGAGTGAAGATCATGTCCACCTTTCAAACAAGAAGCAGTACATGATCAAGCTAACCATATTTTAAAATTTGGGTGATTCTAACATAGATACATAGAAGATCATATTATAAATACTTTCAGAAAATTTTAACATGTAACGGTTAAAAAATCATTAATTAAAACTTTTCAATTGACCACCGCACAAATGCTAGATTTTTCTTCATGAAACTAAAACAAAACATCTGGAAAATATCAAATTATAGAAAAAATTTTTTTAACTGTATAATTACACTTAATTAAAAATATTTAATTATTTTCTTTACAGCAGCAAATTGAAATTCTCATCAACCAACACACAATTTTTTTTTTTGAAATTTACTCAAAGTAAACAAAAAGAAAAATAAGTAATTGTACCCGCGCTCATTATAAACAAAAACTTTCTATTTACACAGGAAATTTTACTCTCTGTAATGTATTTAAGATGCTCTCGCGGTTGTTTTCTGGCGCAGGTCTATTAAATATTGTTTGTGTTATTTGTGTTACAAAAGTTTATTAAACTCTCCCCAATAAACAGAAACGATTGTCAAAACAATAGATGACAGCAGAAAGCAAAAAAAAAAGAAAAACAACTACAACCACCATAACACACAGTTGTAAGGAAGTATAGGGCGATTTTATAAGTGATTTGTTTTCAATTTAAGGAAAACAAATTAAAGAAAACCAAAGGAAAATTTTCAAATACATCCAATTTTGTATTTACATCCATAATTTAAATACTAAGAAAATTTGTTTATTGGAGGTAGAATTGTGTTCAAAAATATTTTTAAATGACTCAATCAAAAAATCACCCTATTTAACAAGCAATAGAGAAATAATTAAAAAAGACACTTTAATATTTTAATTGTTAAACAAACAGCAGAGTACGTAAATTATATGATACAAATGAGTAATATATTGTTACTAATTTGATATCACCCTGTTCATTCGAAACAGCTGTAAATAAAAATTTGTCTGTGTAAAGAAAGGGGTCACTTGGCTTTGTTTCATAAGTAAAAATTTTTTGAGAAATTCTTAAGTAACTGAACATAGACGTCAAAATTGAATAAAGCTTTTTGAAGAGAAGTGGAAAGGTAATATTAAGAGCTTTTTTTTATTTTTTTTAACGGCAAAGAATTTTAAATATCTACGTTCGTTGAAATTGTAATTGATAAATTTTGATTAAATATTTAACTTTTATATTGTTACGGATGCGTCTTGCTTAAGTTTAAAAAAAAAAATTAAATAATAAAGTAAACAACTGGGTATGATGTTTACTAACTGCGTGGCTTGCTACGAAAACTTATACAGCCAAGACAACAACAAATTTCTAGTTACAAACTGTGTAGAAATCTGCTACACGCAAGACAACAACAATTGGGTATGCTGCTTATCAGCTGCGTAGTTTTCTAAGAAAACTTATACACACAAGACAACAACAACTATGTTAAAATAAATTCCAGGAAGAAACTATAACAGCATAAAAACAAAAATACACATAGACCTACAGGCGCCTATACATTAACTGAATAACATAACAATAAGAAAATGTGATATGAGATTCTTCTTCATGTGTAATGAGATTCTTAATTTTTCTAGACCTCTAGTGGACAAATATAAAAGGCAGCGACTGAGTGGATAGTTAGTTAGTAAAAGTAAAGACGTGTATCTTAAATAAATTGTTATGTATTGTCAGCTTTGTGAGCACTTCAATTAAATAAACTTGTCATTAAAAACTTAAAAATCTGGTGTTATTTATTTTGCAATAAAGAACTCACAACAAAACGTTTATGAAAGGTGTAAACGTAACAATATGTTTTATATAGAAATTGCATCGAATCATATTTAAATATTAAAAAGTTCTTATTGTTCTAGTTGTCTGTTTATTAAAATGTCAATTGAATGCCGTATTTCTACTCAGCCTTTTCGGAAAAAATTTGTTTAGCTGTACCACTTGGTACAGATCTTACAGAACCTCTTAGACAAAGTGGTCGAAAGAAACGCTATATTAATGATTCTGGTGATTCGACAAATTAGATGAACGCTCCACCAGCCCAGAGAGAAGTTGTGCCTGCAGGTAAGTTAATTATGATATGTTATGTATACAAGATATTGTCTAATAATTACACAAGATATCAGTAGTTCGAAAAAAAAGTATGAAACAGCTAAAGCCATCAGGTCTAAGGAAGAAAAAAAAAATTTGAATTTCCAGCTGAAGCAGAAGAAGCTGTAGAAATGGAATAATTGAAGAAGAACAAAAATTGATGATGCGTCCTCAGTAAACAATCCAAATAAGCACTAGAATAGCTTAAGAGCCCAATTAAGCTGGCAAGGTTTTATAATAAAATCTAAATAAACGTAATTTAATTTGTTTAGCAATATATATATATATATATATATATATATATATATATTGTAATGTTTAGACTTAAATAAATCATAAAACATTGTTTGCAGAGAAGTATTTCAGCATAAATGTATGCGAGTATATATGAAACATTTAAGAAAAGTTGGAATCCTCCGAAAATAATAACCCTTGTACAGGTGCTCCTGAAGGCTAGTAGGTAGTGTACTAACTTATCAGTATGGGGGTTGTGGGTTCGATTCCCAACGAAGACCTTGCTTTTTTTCACTACAAAAATAAAAATTGGCTGTCGGTGGGGCTGCACAGCGATGAAGGCATAGTCACTGGTCGCTGTGCTGCCTTTATGCGACTATCCTTATACTTTCACCATCTATTTCATCTCTTCTCTATCCCTTTTCTTAAGAATGTAACACGGTATTTGACTAAATAGGCATTGTTGCCTGAAGTGCTACTTCTCTTAAAAAAAATTAATAAATTTTTTTGTTTTAATTTTTAAACGAATTTATAGTCGCTCGGTGCTAAATTGGCTGAATAGGGCGGATGAGAGATTTTTGGATTTTTTCATGGAAACTGCACATGTGTGTACCCTTACATTTTCCTGGTGAAAAATAACTTGTTTTATTAACAAAATACGCTATAAATTGAAAACCCTGAGTCATGAGAGATGCCTATGGCTTCCAAAATCTTTCTTTTTCAATCTCCGATCCGCTTAAACTATATGTTAAATTTTTTTTATTGTTATAGACTTAGAGATTTCAATTAGAATTGCAGAATGTTCAGCATCTTCGTGCTTGTACGGCCACTTCGAAATTTAGCAAATTACTTCTGAAAATGGATTGTACAGAGTCACCATAATATTTACCAAGCTTAGCCTTCGTTTGAGTCATGTTTTTTTTTCTGCAAATAGAAACAATTATTGAACACACGAAACTCACTTTTCTGCTTTTAACGAGTGCCAAACATGAACTAAATAACGCAGGAGTCAACTGACAGTTAGCTAAGGAAATTCAAAAAATCCTGGATTTATTGACCCACTCTCGCGTCAGTTATTTATTTTATAAGTTTTTAATTCATTTTTAACCTTAAAAATAATTTTAAATATATATAAAAAATAAATTTATAAATATACTACTATATATATGCTACTATATGTATGTGGCAGCACTGCTTATAAAAATTACTCCTTATGCAAAAGCGCTGCAGTGGACAACACAAAAACGAACAATTTTGACACTTGTTCTGTAGTTAATGTAATAGTAATATTAAAACTATTAAATATTTTATATAAATAATTGCGGCACCTTTTACTATTACTGCACAATCAGATAACGAGAGGTTAAGTGTCGTTAGATTGGTGACCCCGACGTGATTTGAACAAGCAACCTTCTGATCTGAAGTCAGAAGCGCTACCGATGCGCCTGTCATATGATGTTTTTAAGGGACTTGACTTCGTTTTTCCATATATAAACGACATCTGTATAGAATCGTCATCCCCGAATCCATTTGAAACTCGTGTTTGAGCGCCTGCAACGACATCCCCTAGTTATTAATATGACTAAATGTGAGTTCGGGAAGTCAGAAATATTTTTCCTCGGTCGTAAGGGTATAGAACCTTTACCAGAGCGTGTGGAAGTAATCCAGAACTATAAAAGGCCAAATCAGGTGAATGATTTAAAGCGATTTTTAGCTGTAATTAAATTTTATAGGCGGTTTATACTTCGGGCTATCGAAGTGCAGGCACTGATATTGGGCAATGATGATGTGATAAGGTTTACATCTGCACTTGGCCGTGGGCCCTAATCAGATGGTGGCCATTATCACTGTGAATGAAAAGCAACGTCATTCACGTCCTAGGAAGCCGAAGACTAATTCTCGCAACAAATCTTTTCTAGTTGTAATTTCAGCGGTTCCAGAGCAGGGCTTCAAACCATTATTCCTTGCTGAAGAGCTGGACACTATCCAACTCCTGTCAAGAACACATGACTAGCATGCTCACTGGATCTAGGAACATCCACCAGGTAGGTGTGATTAAAGGTGAAACGATCCTGGCCACCATAAAACAATACCTGTATGGGGCTTCAAAACCATAGCCACCATGATACTCCCGAAGGGCCAACCTCAATAATCAGCCAGAGAAATAGCTAAATGCCTAAAGAGACAAATAGCGGAAACTCTGCGGGCTACTGATTCCCGTGGAAATAACTAGGAGTTTCCAGTTGACCCCTGCTGTCTTCAGGGGACTGGGCTCCCAGTCCAGCAGCCCAAGTCTAGATAGTCAAGTATTCTATAAAGACCGATAAATGTGCCCCCGGTGGGGACTGGGCAATAATACCGGGAAACATTAAAAATGATCGAACGCAATTGACCTGGATCGAGGAAATGATTTCAACTTTTGAGAAATGCAAATGTCAGCTCGCCAAAGGAAATTCTGCTCGCCCATCTGGCCTGTGATGCTGAAGTTTCCCTCTGGGCTGATGCTTCGGATATCGCCAAATTGTACATGGAAATGTTCAGCCACTCGGACTTTTTTCCAAGATGTTTGTTAAAACTCAACTACGTTACAGTACGTATGATCGCGAGCTTACCGCAATTTACTGAGCAGTAACACACTTCAAATACATGATGGAAGGCCGAAATTGTCACATATATACGGATCATAAGCCTATAATCTACGCCTTTCGACAAGATCTCGAAGAAGCAAACAATCGTCAAGCCAGACAGTTAGACGTCATCGGGCAAATCACTACCGACATTAGGCACGTAACAGGCAAAGAGAACATAACCGCAGACTTATTGTCAAGAATTTTATCTGTAGTAGCTAGTCCGCTCATTGACTATGAACAGCTGGCACGTGCGCAACACAATGAAAAGGAGCTGGAGGACATTCTTATAGGTCAAGTTCCTTACAACATAAAACTTAAAGGATTTGCCATTCCAGGAAGTCATAGTCAGGTGTACTGTGATTATTCAACTTCGCGAATTCAACCCTACATAACGTCACACTTAAGATAGATATATATACTACTACTAATAAAATCACATGCAATCGTTACTGCCAATAATAATTTTTAGCAATTTGTTATGACAATTACGATTGCAATTTTATGTGGCCACAAGTTAGAAATTGTGAAATAAAAAATTTTTGTAATAAAATATTTTCTTAGATTTGTCAAAGGCAATTAACTTGCAGGATTTTGCAAATTCTCATTTTTCAATGTATAATTCCCACACTAATTGCAATTGAATAATTGTTATCAATTACTATTTAAGCCGTTTAAGAAATTACTTTTGCTATTTTTCTCGTATTTAGCAATAAAAATACTTATTAAACTGACTTAAAATACTTGCAAAACTACGGTCGGTAGTTGTGGTGCGCGGTGGCATTTAAATGAATTTGACAAATTAACAAAGATAGAAAAAACAAAAAATGTTTTTTTTTTGTGTTTTTTTTTCAAAAATTCTATATTTAAAATTAGATACAGATATGTGCGATTTATTGTAAATTTCATATGCTTTTAATATGACTGATTTCCACAAATAATGGAACCAATAACTACAGCAGTATTAAAAAAGAATTTTATGAACTGCACTAAGAAAAATGAATTAATTTTTTTTTTTTGCTTTTGCCATAAGTGAAATAATAAGAAACTGTGAAAGAATGAAACAAATATCCGAGGGTGATGATAGTATACAAGCGCTTCAGAGGTTGTTAGGTAAAAACAGGTAAATATATTAAGGCTTCTCTATATCTTTCTTTCCATTTAATGTTAGTTTTGTTTCTTTGTAATTATCCTGCACGATTGCATATTTTCTGACATGGGACCTGTCTAGGTAGTAGTTAGCAACTGCAGATTTCTTCAAATTTATAATTAATATCGCATTCTTTAATTGAGTTTGAAATCCGATAAACATATATAAGACAGACTGAACTGAGTGTACTGACAGCAGCTTTTATCTCTCTAGAAATTATGAGGAAACTATAAAAAGATATTGTTATACCTGGCTAATTAATTGGATTGTGCCACTTAACAGATTCCCGTAGTACTTTCGCAACAAACCCATACTCCATACTGAATTTTTTTGAGTACTTTCGATCACAAGGAAACTCTGTCTGACTACGTGAGTCCCTATACGAATTTTGATAAAGTGTTTAAAACTTTAAATATATAAATGCTACGTTGTAGAAATATTTTGTAGGATATGTACAGCTAGTTTAAGGATGACGATTTTTTTTATTTTTTTTTTTTTTATTTTTAAAGAGAAGTAGCACTTCAGGCAACAATGCCTATTTAGTCAAGTACCGTGCTACATTCTTTAGGATAGGGATAGAGAAGAGACAGGTGATGAAAGCAGAAGGATACTTACGGAAATTAACTGTCTTATAAGGCAGCACAGTAACCATGCCTTCATCACTGAGCAGCCCTACCGACAGTCAATTTT
Organism: Trichopoda pennipes; assembly: GCA_030448955.1. Classification (NCBI taxonomy): domain Eukaryota; kingdom Metazoa; phylum Arthropoda; class Insecta; order Diptera; family Tachinidae; genus Trichopoda; species Trichopoda pennipes. The sequence continues at coordinate 6,002,005 of JASKUP010000012.1, read as the reverse complement.
TATTTGTAGTGAAAAGAACCAAGGTCTTTGTTGGGAATCGAACGCACAACCCCCATTCTTGTAAACTAGTACACTACCTACTAGCCTACAGGGGCACCTAAGTTTAAGGATGATGTTTGATAAGTATTGAGTACCGGAGTGCAGTGTTTATGTCATATAATAAAAATATTGGAAAAAAGTAGGGATCTTATTCTACTAACTTTCTTTCTTCAAGTTAGCAAAAGTTACAAAAAGCTGCTGAGACTAAGGCGACCTTCCGTTACTGCTTTAGTTTGGGTGTCTTCACAGAAAGAAATTACTAAGGGGATGAATAGTTAACTACCTGCGCTGCCTTTACTTTATAGAGGAAGAAGTATAGAATATAGAAGCATTTCAGGACAGTTAACTAAATTTTAATAAAATAAATATTAAAAAGCTAATAGCTTTCTTTACTAGCAGCACGACAGTAAAGCAGAGATTTGCTAATGAACACTTTATTAGTACAAAATTAGCAAATAAATTACGGTGGCAGTAACAATTTTGTTGGTTTCATGTTTAAGGCCTTATCTCCAATTTTTATGAAATTGATTTTTTTATGATGCGAATACATTCCATACATATAAAAATCCAATAGTATCAAAAATAACGATGTTATAAGCATTGTAATGACACGTTTACGCTGGTTGTTGGGATAGGGACAGCGGATGCCAGGGTCGTTGCAATTTTTAATTTTTTTTATAACCTACCTTCTTGGTCCGTGGAAGGAATGACAAACAATGCTTTATAAACGTTATAAATCTTATCACCAAGTTTATTTAGTCAATTCTTACAAGGTAGATGGTTGATAGTGGACGGTCGCGAATCGTAGCCGAAGAACGGGGAGTCAACTCGCTGAGGCGATGGGCAGCGGTAGGAGCATCAGCAGTGGTACAGGCGGCAGCGGCACAGGCGAAAACGGCTGCGGCAGTAGTGGCAGCGACAAAAGCGGTAGCTGCGCAGGCGGAAACGGTAAAGACGGCTGCGGCAGAGGTAAAGACGGCTGTGGCACAGGCGGCAGCGATACAGGTAACAGCGGTAATGATGGCTGCGGTATGGGCGGCAGCGGTACAGGTGGCAGCGGTAATACCTGGTAGCGGTACAGGCGGCTGTACTTAGTAGTGGCACAAGCGGCAGCGGTAGAGATGACTACGGTACCGAAGGCAGCAGTACAGACGGCTCAATAAGCGGTACACCTAGTAGTGATCGCTGGGAATTCTTGGCCGTGTTGAAAAATACTGAGGGAATATAAAATTCCGCAACATTATCAGTCGCACGGTCTAGCCAACAATTACAGCAACGCTGTCAATAAGAGATTATTGCAGAATATATAGTAGCGGCACAAGCGGCAGCGGTAGAGATGACTACGGTACCGAAGACAACAGTACAGACGGCTCAATAAGCGGTATACCTAGTAGTAATCGCTGGGAATTCTTGGCCGTTTTGAAAAATACTGAGGGAATATAAAATTCCGCAACATTATCAGTCGCACGGTCAAGCCAACAATTACAGCGACGCTGTCGATAAGAGATTATTGCGGAATATTAAAGAATGAATTCACTTCACACAGTATAACGTGTAATAATAATAATAATAATATTAAAAATAATAACTATAGTAATAATATTAATAATTCATTTTAAAATTAAAAAAATCTTAATAAAGTGGTGATATTGTGTAGGTGAAAATGAGGGCACGACTTTTACCATTACAGCGTTTATAGTTTTAATGTTATATATGAACATGTAAATTTCTCTATCTCTTTCCTTTTTATCTTCTTTAGAGCTCTAATTACGTCTATGAGGACTTGCCTACATAAGACCAGTATTTATAATATTTAAAAATTGTCATGCTTTATATTAAATAAAGCCATTTTGAAAGTTATTTTATTAAAATGGCATTAATAAAAAAACTTGTCTTACTAGTGGGGAATGTAGCCTTCAAAGAACTTCGAGTTTATGATAATCAGGAAGGAAGAATAAAATGTTCAAATACACAACATCAAAACATAGGTCACTGCTTTATATTCGGCTCGAAAGACGGCATTGTCTTTTTGAAGATATCTTCCTAGGAGTAAAATGAGCTGGTGTTGATTGGAAATGAACAAACCCTGTAAGATGAAACAGTATCCTTTAGACTTTATTTCTCAAAATCCAATGAAATGTAAAAAAATAATTATTTTTTAGGAAGAATTCTTACCAAACAAAGAACAAGCGGGAACACAACGGAAATAAGTATCTATCGTCAAATTTTAGACCTTCGTTCATGTTTACTTTACACAGCAATTAAAAAAATACTGAGAAAAGCCGACTTGGTAACTGCTATAAAGATAAATGTAAACGTATATCAAATCATAAGGAAATTAATTTTCCCTTTGCAACCAAATAACATCATAAAAAACGTTTATTTTTATATACATTTAGTTTCTTCAAGTGTATAAAGCAGAACTAGAATAGTTAATTCACAGAACAAACAAATCAATATAAAGGAATTTCCTAACTTTTATGTTCATATGTAAAACACTTTAAATTCAAATTACATGTCCGTCCATCTCATAGCATGTAGGATTGTCGATTACTAAAAAAAAACAGAAAAAAAGCAAATTAGATTGAAAAACATCAAAACAAAATTGAAAAATTTTCACAACAAATGACATGAATCTAAATTGTTAAGGCCACAAATATAGTCACTCACTCAGTCAGTTAGACAGTCGTTATATACACATGACAAAAACCATTAAATATATGGGTTATACATTTGAAATATAATCGGTTTCGGCTGCTGTGACTCACACCCTGGTGAGAAAAATATACAATAACAACCTTTCAAACCACAACAAAAAAAAAAAATACCAGAAAAATCACCAAAAATTTTATTAAAATCAAAAATATTTATAAACGATTTAGGAACGCTCCTTTTTTTTTTGGTTGTTGCTAATTTAACTTGTGTTTAACATGCCATTAGGGTGGTGCTATTGCTGCAATCTACATAGTAACCAAAAACATTAAATAATATTTTCTAAGCGAAATCCAAATTGTGGAAAAAGAAAATCAAAATCAAATTTTTTTATGGAAATTAAACCTGACCCCCTTAATTTGGTCAATAATGTTTGTGTAAAAATGTGATTTTATAAAGATTTATTAAACCTTTAGGTGGGTTGAATAGATGCTATCAGATCAAAATATATGTGACAATAGCGCAATAGTAGAAATGATATGAATGAGTGATAAAGGAAACTAGAAATGGTGTAAGTTATTTATTGAGATATGAAACAAGGCCATATGGTTTGGTTTACTAATGAAAAACACTTCGTCAAACAGTATCCGACAGTTTCTATTTTCCATTTCGCGTTACCAAAATACTTAATTTTAGCGCTGAATCTTTTAGTGTAATAACTTCTTAAAATTATATTTATATTTTTCAATAAAGTATTTTATAAGGCACATAATTATTACACCGCTTCTTACAGTTTTAATATATTTTTAACACAGCAACACTCTTTTTTTCTTTTATTTGAATACATTGAACTTCAGTTTTTTTGTATAAGAAACATTTTGCACATGTGTAATTTACTCGAAAATTACAATGGAAGCCATCTATCACACACTGTGTGACATGCATGGTGGAGATTTAAACGAAAAATCATAAAATTTTCGTTATAAACAAGTTGCAAAAAATTAAAAAAAAAAAAAACAACAAAAAAACTTGTATCTTTTATTATAAAAAATTATAGTGCAAAGGAAAAAGGAAAACAGTTTAGACCTGTATAAGAGTTTATAAGGTGTTTTAGGTTGGTCAAATTGATTAACTAAAAATTAAGTTAAACTTCATCAAATAGTGTTATCTAGCTGACCCGGTCTGCATTGCTGGCCTTAAGCAAACATTAGTGTTATATTACCACATGATTTAAATTGAGCTTTTAACGAAAATTACGCCCTTTAAATAAAAATTATTGCAATACCTCTCGGAATAATTTACATACTCGTATGGTGTAGATATGGGCTCAATCAAAAAACGAAACGCATGTGTTTAAGGCAAATTGGAAATTATATATTTATTTTTTAATATTGCCATTTTCCGTCCTTGAGGATGATGAGGATGATGCATTCGCATCGAAAGCGCTCGCCATCGAATACAAACCAGCCAGTTAGGACGGAAAATGGCTATATTATGTTATTTACTGGCGGAGGACAAACAAACAACATTTATTTATTACTTCATCTTAAGGCCAGCGGATAGACAATGTTTTTATTTTTTTATTTGGTATAAACACGTATAAACTTTTTGGCGTGCCATCTCGGGAGCAAGCCACTTACAACTGGCCGTGTGAAAAATATGAATTTTCCAAAATTAAGCCAGCAACAGTTAATGATTGGCCTTGGGCTTTATTGGCGGTTATAGCAAAGGCAAAAGGCAAAGGAAATTGAAGCCGCTTGAATTCGAATGGTAAATCGTTGGAAACCATCGGAATTCGTGGGATAAGTACGTCTTCGCCTTTGAATCTGCCACCGATGATTGTTGCTTCGATTAAATTTGATGGCCAGATAGTGTGATTCGTTTTACATCCGCACCTGGCTATGTAGCCTTAATCAGATGGTGGACAAACCACAATTGTATAATTTGGAACGTCATACATGCGTCCTAGGAAGCCGAAGACATAATTCTAAGCAACAGAACCACCTAGTTACAACTTTAATGATTCCAGGGCAGGGCTGCCAACCATCACACCTTGCTAAAGAGTTGAAGACTTTCAACTCCTGTCCAGAACACATGTCTAGCATGCTCACTGGACTGGATCATTCACTTTGCGTGTCATTATCAGTGAGATGATCCTGGCCACCATAATAACCATTATACTGTTATGGGGCCGCGAAACCACAACCACCACGTTACTCCCATATAGGGGCCAACCTCAATGATCAGTCAGAGAACTATTAAATGTCTAAAGAGACAACTAATGAACTCTGCGGTTCACTGATCCCCGTGGAAATAAGTGGAGCTTTCAGTTGACTCCCTGCCCGTCTTCAAGGGACTAGGCTCCCTTTTTGCCCCAGTTGCACCGATCTAGATAGCTGTTACGTACTATAAAGAACATAAATGTGCCCCCGGGGGTGACTATTTGATAGTCAATCTGGTTCCGTTGCATAACTTTGGTGCGTTTATGTTGCGAAGAAGAACTACCGGTGATTTAACCTTTAATATTAGTACATGCGGCGGCATTCCGGGTGGTTAAAATAAATTAAAAAATTCAGTAGGATAATTGACGGCTTGTTCTTCTTCCATAAGACCATAAATGTGCCCCCGGGGGTGACTATTTGATGGTTAATCTGGTTCCGTTGCATAACTTTGGTGCGTTTATGTTGCAAAGAAGAATTACCGGTGATTTAATCTTTAATATTAGTACATGCGGCGGCATTCCGGGTGGCTCCAATAAATTCAAAAATTCCGTAGGATAATTGACGGCTTGTTCTTCATCCATTACTGTGTCGACCGATGTACATGTAATTAATTTGATGGGCAGTTTCAATTGAATTTGCTCATTGAGTTTGTTGATATCATCATTTTTTGGTGCCAAAATTGCACGTTCGTACAGCCAGTCCGTTTTTTGTAGGAGGTTGTTAGACTTGGGAATACCTTGTCGACAAAAACTCAAATAAGGTCAACAACGATATCATCCAATATTTTAATCGTACGTAAAATATCGATTAAAATAACTTGAAATTTGTTAAAAATAGTTTGTTTGGACACATTTGTTCAAAACCTTCAAAATTTAAAAAAATTATTGTAATTCTTTGCGCACTGCACAGTATCCATTTGGGTCCTTTATTAATTTCCTTATTTTTTAATGATCTACGAAATGCCATTAAATACTGAAACGTTCCAATTTATGCAGAAGACGTGAAGATATTTCGAACATACGATGATCATATTCTTCTGCAAAATGACTTAGATGCATTTAGTTCCTGGTGTAATATTATCCTTATGGAGTTGTACCTTAAAAGTGTAAATAAATGTATCTTTCGAAAATGTCTTGCAAACGTGCAATATATCGGGTGGTTAAATTTTAAGGGCCAACATTGAATGTTAACCACACCTAAGAGACAAGTTATTTTCTGCATTTCATTTGACAATTCTCAATTTCAGACTAACTCAATTTGAACCATGGCAAGATACACAATCGAGCAAGGCGTTAAAGTTATTCAGGCTTATTATGAAAAAGGACGTTGAATTAAAAATGCATATCGTGCACTTCATGATGTTTTTGGTCATTTTAATCGTCCAAATATGCTTACAACTGGAAAAATCGTTCATAATTTTGAGCAAACCGGGTCTGTAGGAAATGCGAAAACACCAGTGGATGCTCATACTGCCGTAAATATTGCAGCTGTTCGCGAAAGTGTAGCTGAAGAACTGTCAACCTGAACTCATTGTCGTGCCCAACAATTCCACCTCTCACGCTGGTCGTTGATGGACGTTATGCAGAAAGACTTGCATTTACACGCTTACAAGGTACCAAGGCCAAAGGTAGGTTTTTTGAAACAATTAGCTCATTAAGTAGCAAACGTAAGAAATATATTCATTGGTTCAAATTTACTTTAGATAAAGAGGTATTTAAGTCCAAAATAAATATAAATACTACTCGTATAAATAAACTTTTATTGTAAATTGATTAATACTTTATTAATGTAAAAAAAAATTTTAAAAGGATAAAATACATACAGATAACTCTTGTATTTGGAAAAATTACTATTAATTAAACAATTTTAGTAAATATTTTTTCTAAATAGTCTTGATTTTCATCTTGTGGAAGCGTCAAGTTTAATAGAAGTAGTATTCGATTTTTGCCGGATATTGGACATATAGGGATCTGATGTGCATAACAATTATCAAGTCTTCATTAGTACAAAATCTAGAAATTTTTCTTGTGTTATGCTCGCGAAAGAATCTATAGTCTTTGTTTCATTTTTCTTGCGCTTCTTCAAATAGATCTCCTATTGGTAGTATATTGTGTTGAATTCTTTGTTCCCCATGGTACAAAATTGTATGAAATGTGGATGGCATATATTTCCAAGAATATTTTTCGTTGTACTCTCCTAATTTTTTTGCATTTATCGTTCTGCTGCATGCTAGAACTTGTATAATACTGAATTTCCTTATTAGTTCCAAATCTACTCCTGTGATAGGTGCTGCAGTTTCTGGATCTGAAAAAAATCTTCTTGCAGTGTTTCCATCATTTGTGTTCCCTTCTCCTTGCTTTAGCTGATCGATAATTAAGCCTTTTTCTACATATTTTTCTTGAATTTGTTTTTGTTTTGGTTTCATTTTTCGTCATTTTCCTTATTTTTTCTCACTGTTTCGCCTAACGGACCAAAATCCAAATCATATCAATTTACGTTATATTAAGTAGACAAAATAGTTTTGTGACCAACTGTGCATGACTTTGAAATTGACTAAAAATTTTTGTTTTCTTCCTAAAAATACGCATATTCATCTAGACAACGTCTCTCGTAAAGGTGATTTAAAATATAAATAAAACTTTTTCTTTCATAAATATCTTTTTTCTTTTTTAAGATCTTTTTTATATATTTTTTTCTTTACGATATTTCGCTTTCCTTTGGAAAGCTTCTTCAGGAAAAAATTTTTTATATTTTTGAAAACAAAAGAAAAAATATATAAAAAAGATCTTAAAAAATAAAAAAAAATATTTATTAAAGATAAATAAAAAAGATCGGTTAAAAAAAACAATAAAATTTTTTCAAAATAGCAAAACAGAAACAATTTTTTTTTAATTCCATTTTTCAAAAAATTTTCGACCTTGTGTCAGAAAAATTGTTCTCGTGCTCACGGTCGGATCGTGCCGGGTATACAATGGGGTATAGGAGTATAGGGGCTATGACGCCGTGCTAATGCTTTTACATCCCCTAACGAACTTTAGAAGTTATGCTCTATTAAGTGACAGAATTTAACAAAGAATTTGGACCTCTAAAAAAATAATTTCTTAAAGTCAAAAATCAATTAAAAACAATTCATTCTTACACCAATAGCTAACAAATTTCGTTGTTATACAAAGTTTCTCTCGTTGAAAAATCTTGTATAACAAAAAAGTTATAGATGTTTAAAAATCAATAATTTACTAAGAAATTTCTTTTTTTTAGCAAAATACTGAAAATGCTCATTTCGAACCATCCTGTTCAGTGTGATATAGTTAAAATAAAGTTTACATTTTTTGGCTCCCGAGGTACACTAGTATCTGCTTTTGAACCCACTTTAAAATTTTACAGTTGGGGACCATGAAAAAAAGGACTTTTGGCCGCCTTCTCCAAAAATGGACCACTGTGCGGTCATTTGGCCGATAAAATAAATAAAAAGAAATGACAATAACTTCCTAAATAATTTGTGTTTTATTCAAATTCAATACCGTCCCTTAAAATTAACCCACCCTTTATTTTAAACGGCTACGAAATTGAGAAGCTGAATGTAGTTCCAGATTTTGGTATTTTACCTGATGCTAAATTGCATCTGGGAAAATACCACATATTTCGTTATATGGATTTATAAAACGCTGGGCGAAGGAGTTTAGCGACCCACATGTCACAAAACATCTTTATAGTTCTCTTGTCACCCCTATTCTGCAGTATGACCCAATAATTTTGGATTCTATTTATAAAGTCCATATTAATCGGTGCAAAAGCAGTTCTTGTTATTTTGTCTTCGAGGCTTATTTCTATTATCCTATACTAGTAGACACTCTAAAAAGCCTAAAAATAATATTTAATGTTATCTTTGTTTTAAGTTTAGTAAAAGAAAATGTCTGTTCAGATTTTTTGATTAGCAATATTGCATCCATCGTCCTACGCGTTATTTTAATCCACTGGCAATTAAAGCATTCAGATCAAGAATTTTTATTGAGTGTAATAAATTTTATAAGCATTTTGATATTTCTTTAAATGTTAATTTTGTTAAATGTTATCAACTTTTATATTTAAATAACTATATTTAATTTTTATATAATAATATTATTTACTGTTTTAATGTCTGTAGGAATCTTGATCCATAGCCTAAATATAGATAAAATAAAAAATAAATAAACCTCACCGAATATAATAAAAAAAAACTACCTTGAATTATTTACTGTAGATGTGGGCGTGCAATGTAGGGAATATCATATTCCACAAATACTTCACAAACTTTGTAAGACTTTTGATATTTATACTACGAGTAGGTTGTTTTATCTGGTAGGTACTATTTACTTCACTGAACTACTCTACCTTATGTCCGTTTGGAATGTGTGCTGGGTGATTGATGAATGTTAAACATTTTGTCACTGCTGGGTGCCATTAGTTTAGCTTTTTTTTTGCTTGGTCTCACACAGTGTGATTTTGTAAAACGTTTTTCCTTTTATTTATTTCTCTTTTCAGATTCTTTTGGTAGTATGCATTTTTTTTGTTTTGTAATTTATTTTGTTCCTTTTTGGGGTATTTTATCAGAGGCTCGCTTACAATATATGCGAGTAAACATACGTAAATATTTTTTGAATTTCAGTGTTGATTTGTTATTTGCATATAATTTTGGTTTATATTTTTCATTTGTTATAAATATCTAAATATATATTTCTTTCATTTTATTTAAAAGTATTAAATAAACAGTTATTGTAGATTTTTTCCATTAAGTGCTTTTTAATGGCAAAAAAGTAATAATAATAAAAATAAGCAAACATAACAACAAAAATGGAGAATATGTAAATTGAATTAATTTAAAGTTTTCCATTTTTCTGGTAGGTTTAATTGTCAATTCAAAGTTTTTAGGGTTTTTGACTGAATTCGTTTTAGGCCAGAACTTGTAAACGGACTATTGAATAAATTAAAAATATTAGTAAAGAAAAGTAATTTAAAATTTAATTTTAAAACCTGAGATATTTTAACTACTAATTTTTATTTATTTTTTTTTTTAAAGAGAAGTAGCACTTCAGGCAACAATGCCTATTTAGTCAAGTACCATGCTACATTCTTTAGGAAAGGGATAGAGAAGAGATGAAACAGGCGGTGAAAGTAGAAGGATAGTCGGAAATTCACCGCTGTATAAGACACCACAGCGACCAGTGACTATGCCTTCATCGCTGAGCAGCCCCACCGACAGTCAATTTTTATTTTTGTAGTGAAAAAAAACACGGGCTTCGTTGGGAATCGAACCCACAAGCCTCATACTGACAAGCTAGTACACTACCTGCTGCTGGGGCACCTATTATTTATTTAAAAAAAGAAGGTTGTTGTTTTGTGTATACATATTTGGTGAATATACTTACTGTTACGGATGTGTCTTGCTTAAGTTAAAAAAAAAAATAATTAAGCGAACTACTGGTTACAAGCTGCGTAGAAATTTTATAAACACAAACAACAGCAATTTGATATGCTGTTTACTAACTGCGTGGCATGCAAGATAAAAACAAATTTCTGTTTACTAGCTGCGTAGAATTTTATTCGCGCAAGGTAACAACAAACATTAATGCTGTTTACCATCTGTGTAGTTTTCTAAGACACCTTTTCTACAAAAGACAACCATAAATACCAAGAAGAAACTTTATTAGTATAAAAACAAAAACAAAAATACACAGCCATACAGGCGCATATATTTTTAATAAACAACATACAACAACAAAATGTGATACAAAGGGAGTAGAGGATTCTTAAATTTTCTAGACTTTTAATGGACAAATATAAAAAGGCATCGTTTGAGTGGATAGTCAGTCAGTGTGAATTTAAATCTCATGAAGTTAAGAGGTGCATCTTAAGTAAATTGTTTTGTAGTGTCAACTTTGTGTTGTTAAAGTAAATAAAATTGTTATTAATTTAAAAACTCTAAAAACTGGTGTTATTTATTTTGTAATAAAGAACTCACAACAAAACGTTTATAAAGGTATAAACGTAAAAATATTATTAAAAAGTCTTTTTCGTATATTTTGTTTTTAATTGAAAGGCTTTGCTTATATAAGTAAGGAGCAGGGTCACAATTTCTTACAAATCGAAATTTTGTAGTTAAAGCTTCCAAAAACAAACATTATGAAAAATTTAACTTTTAATTAAGAGTGACCCTATGGGTTGCTTCTTTAACCCTAAATATCTTATTTCTTGATTACGAAGTTTAAATAGAATACCTGCGATTATATCCGCTAAATAAAAAATTTTAAATCAGGTTTTCTTTTTTGAATTGTTATTTTATTTGAAAAAATTGTAAGGAATAGCTTCAATGTTTAAGTTATTTTATCAATCAATCTTTTAATAGCGCAACAACAATATTGCTGCAGATGAAAATATATAAATGTACAGTAGATGACATTTTAGCCAAATTTCGGACAAATGTTTCCATATATCAATATGCCGCCTAGATTAAGACCATGTGAAATCCATATAGGACTGGCTATAACTCTATTTTGGTTAACCATAAGAAATGTTTGAGAGAAAAAAGTTTTTGCAAATTTTACTTGTTTTCAGAATTAAATCTAATTAAATTTTTTTTGCTTTGTAATTCGTAAGTTTGTATGTCAGAGAGGAAAGACGAATGGAAACGAATCGTAGATAAAATTGTAGAAATAAAACATAACTATGTGGACACGAATGCGATTTCGAAATGAAAATATAAGAAAATTTTTGCCTCGATGGATACGATGGACGATAAATAAGCAACCTTAGCAGAAATACAAAGCGAAATACAGAGTATCCTCCATTTTGGTAAACATTAGTTTTGACAGTTAATATTTCGCAGTCGTGAAGTAGCATGTATCAAATTTATTACAGAAAAATATTCGATAAACCAACGAGTTTTAATCATTAAAACCTTTTATCAAAATCTGTCATCAATTACTGTAATGATGAGAACGTTAAGTGGAATTTTTGGGAGAAACAACGTGCCAGTAAAATTCACTATTTATCGTGTAGAGAATGATTTCGTTGAAAGAGGGTATAAAGGCCCAAGCATCGATCACAACGTACTGCAGGATCGGCTAAAAACATAACAGCTGCTCAGGAAAGTGTTCAAAACTATCTATTAGAAACAATTCGACGCCGTGTTCAGGAGCTGCTCTTCAAAGAATAACTTTGGTCACAATTTTGCACAAGGATTTGCATTTCTTTCCATATAAGATTCAGTTGACACAAGAGCTTCTTCGACAAGACCATTTACGCCGCGCCGTCGTATATATGTCAATAGGATGTCACAGCTCGCCCATGACAACCCCGATTTTCATGAAAAAATCATAATGTGACGATGCATATTTTGATTTCAATGGATATGATGTGATAAGATTTACGGCTGCACCTGGCCGTGGACCATAATCAGATGCTGGATCATTACCACTGTGGATAGTATGTAGCGCCATCCTCGCCCTAGAAGGCCTTCGGATACGTATATCCTCCGGTCACTCCTAGTTGCAACTTCGAAAGCCCGGAGTAGGCCGCAGTCTTCACTCCTTGCTGAAGAGTTGGAGACTATGCAACTCCTGGTCCAGAACGCATGAAGCTTAATATAATTAATAACACGACGGCATTCATACTCACTGGACCTGGACCATTCATTGTGTTCATTGTGAGTGATCCGACCCTCAAACTGAAACGAGGGTCTCGAAACACACAGCCACCACGATACTACCGAAGGACCTACCTCAATAATCAGTCAGAGAACAGCTAGGTGCCTAAAGAGGCAAATAGCGGAGCTCTGGGGCTTTACTAATTCCCGTGGAAATAAAGTGGATTTTGCAGTGGGCTCCTACTAGCCTTGAAGCGGACTGGGCTTCCTTTTACCCCGCAAGACACAAGTCTAGGTGGTTGTGAGATCCATAAAGACGTATAATGTGCCCTCGGAGGGAGATTTCAATGGATATTACGTGATAAGATTTACATCTGCACCTGACAGTGAGCCTTAATCAGATGGTGGTCATACCAATGGGAATGAAAAGCAGGTCATTCACGCCCTAGGAAGCCAAAGACTAATTCTAGCAACAGGTCTTTCCTAGTTGCAACTTTGATGATTCCAGAGCAGGGCTGCAAATCACCACTCCTTGCTGAAGAGCTGGAGACTATCCAAGTCCTGTCCAGAACACATGTCTAGCATGCTCACTGGATCTAAGATCATTCCACCAGGTAGGTGTTATTAAAAGTGAAATGATCCTGGCCACCATATAAAACTGATCTGTCTGTTAAGGGGCCGCGAAACCACCACGACACTTCCGAAGGGCCAACCTCAATAATCAGTCATAGGAACATTTAAATGTCTAAAGAGACAAATCTGTAGGCTACTGATTCCCGTGGAAGTAACGTGGAGTTTCCAGTTGACCCCTGCTGCCTTCAGGGGAATGGGCTCCCTTATACCCCCAGTTGCACAGGTCTAGATAGTCGAGCGTTCTATAAAGACCATAAATGTGCCCCCGGGATTTCAGTGAATATACGAATTAACAGAATAGTCGGCTTTGGGGAATGGGAAACCCTCAAGTTATTTAACAATCACCTTTGCATCCATTAAAACTGACAGGCTGGTGGGAAATTTGGTCAGGAGGCATCATTGGACCTTACTTCTTTGAAAATGAAAACGGCGTAACGGTAACATGTGGTATCAACAAGACGGTGCCACATAGCATATAGCCAGGACTTACAATAAAATTACTGCGAGACCTCTTTCCACAACAAGTTATTTCAAGAAATCATGATGTTGATTGGCCTCCACGATCGTCTGATTTGACTGCTTCAGACTGCTTTTTGTGGGGGTATCTGAAAAGCAAGGCTTGTGCAAACAAACCAGAAACGCTAAGCAACTCAAACAAAATATTCGTAATGAAGTTAATGAAATACTGCGTGAAATGTGTGAGAATATAATGAAAAATGTGCTCAAAAGAGCTTGCATTTGTAAGGCTAACAGAGGCGGACATTTATCTGATATTTTGTTCGATACATAATTGCCGACATTTAGTTAGAAATTATAAACAAACAAAGTAGCATATCTCCCCGGCAGACACCCGTTATTTTTTAATTCATAAAACAAAAACAGCTTCGAATCTTAAACAAAATGAATGTTCTGCATAAGGAACGTAAATCAAAAATCCAACATAAGTGAACTGAAACCCCTTGAGTTAATTGAAAGTGTTACTTACAACATTTATCAATTATTATGTGAGTATGTGCATGAGTTACGAAATGCTCTAAGTCATTAATTAGATTTGGCTTAATTGAATTACAAAATATGATCAAGTTGGAATTTTGTTCAAATATAAATGTTTGTAGATTAAACGAATATGACCATAATTTATAATAGTTCGTCAGATATTGTTGGGTGTTTAGATGGAAGCGTTTTGTTTCTATTACAGTCAAGTCATTTATCGCAATTTGTGGTTGAATAAACTATTTTCAGTGTTCATTGATTCCGGTAATCAATTGATTTCTGCATATAGATTTGAATTATTTTAAGAAAACCAAGTTGTTAAAAGTCTTCATTATGTGGATTATGTAAGAAATGTTAAATAAAAAACGTCTTTAATTTTGGGGAGCAAAAATTATATTTAAAACTGTAACGAGATTTAATTTTGGATGCGAAGCCTGATTTAATGCGCAACAAATCGTAGGTTTGCGATAAGAAGATTTAATTAAGAAAACAAAAAACTGAGAAACGGGAAAAGAATTTAAAGCAGAAAATTATACAAATTTATAGAGAAAATAATTAAAACTAGCTTAAAACAAATTGTAGGTACAAAATATTACTAATGCAAAAGATAAAGGAATGTTAGGAATTTGACGTGTAGTGATCAGAAAAGCATTAATCTCTGAACAGTTTTTTTCTCTGGCTATTATTTTTCTGTTCAGTTTCTTTTGATTATTAATAAACATCTTTCTCTTACAGAAAATAATATAATCATTCACAGAAAATTTATTTAAAATAACTAAATTATAATGGATGTAATCATGGTGGTCTTTTTAATGATTGTCAAATCTTTAAAATATTGTTCTTTGCAGATTATATTATATTATATTAGCTCGCAAGTCTTTATATCGTTTTATCTCTAACTATAAAATTAGAAATATTATCCTTTAAGCATAAAGTTGCTTTAAAGTTAAATACTAAAGATTGTTCCTTTTAATAAACGTTTTGTTATATTGAGTTCTTTTATTGCAAAATAATAACACAGCACTTTAGAGTTTTAAATTAGACAATTTATTTATTTTCATTCCACACAAAATAAGCACGATGGTCACTTCATCACTATGACGCCTAAAATGATGCTTTGTTGTCTATTCTCAACGATGCCTCAACTTCAATTAATTCATTTGCCCAACGATTGGTGTTTATATGCTTGTTCAAGCGGTTCTCGCACATACAAGAATATTCTACTTTAATCACCCCTATTCTGCATTTCGATTAAGTCACCGCATTCAGTTCCATTGCGATTGAAAATTAATATTCTGAAGAAAATCGGAGTCGAAAGAAAAAGAGGAAGACAACAATGTTTACAAAATGAATAGCATCACTATGGAATGTGGAAATGAAATAACAAAATAAGCAAGTTTGTTATTATTTTCATAAACAAATGTAAAATTTAATCCAAAAAGATGTATGTATACATAATTAAAAGCAAGCATTTTTTGTTGGAGGACCTGGTGCATTGAGAACTCCTGTAACTTCCTCCCAGAACACTGCCACTTCTTCCTTTGATCGCTGGTGGTATCCACATGCAATGTCTGCTTTAGATGTAATTAAATTTGCCAATTTTTCATACTGCTGCGGTGTTGTTGTTTTTGACCTGTAACACATAAGAAACACATCATATTCGGGTACAAAATTAACGATTTAAAACAAAAAGAAAATTTTTATTTAACTAAATAAATTAACTAAAAATAATTTTAAGTGTTTTTTTTATCGTTTCTGAATATTTTATCTCATTTTCTACTTACATTTTTTTTGCAATTTTAAACCTTTTAATTAAAAAACACAGGTAAAGACAACCCCTCCGTTAACAAAAAAGCAACTGAGAAAAACGGAGCTCCGATCGTAATGCAGAATACATACAATCGAAGGAAACTGAGCGGAATCGAAACGCAGAATACCAAAGCTGCCACACGGAGAAAATTTCGAATCGAAACGCAGAATAGCCCCAAATATCATCCTCTACTGTTGTTGTTATTATCATTCAGTGTAGGCGCATGATAATAATTGTGTTAATTGTTTTTGTTTTCTGTTGTTTAAGTTATTTCCTAGAATTTAAAACAAGCGTGTTATTGTTGTCTTGTCTGTAAAATACTTCTTAGAAAACTATGCAGTTGGTAAAAGATAGATATGATAGGTCATTTTGTTTAAATTTAATTGTGTTTTTTGAAAACCTAAACAAAACATCTTAGTAACAATATTGCAAAAATAATGCTGAAGTAGTTTAAAGTATTTATTGACAGCTCAAAGTATTTATTATGGCAGATTTTTCTGTCATAGATTATATTACAGTGCCAAAAAGAGCCAATTTACACTTTGAAAATTTTAATTTTTCATACATGAAATTTTTATTTGAGGGCATGAGACATTGATATTGTCAGGCATATTAGACTGCCCTGGCTGGGACATGTTGTGCGTATGAGTAAAGAAGCTTCAGTAGGGAGAATTTTTGGATATGATACCAAAGACAGATCAGGTAAAGAAGCTTCAGTAGGGAGAATTTTTCGATATGATACCGAAGGCAGATCAGGTCCAAAAACATCTCTCAGACCTAAATGTTAGAAATTGGAGAAGAAGCGCAGAAGACCGAAGTGTATGGAATGCTATTCTCTCTTTGGCCTAAGACTCACCAGGGTTGTATATGGTCAGAAGAAGAAGAAGATGAGATGCAAGCCGGGTAAGCAACAATTTCATCGTTAAGTCGCACGACAAAAGTCGCTGAAACTTGAATGACATACAAAAATTCTATGGTATAAATCTGAACTTAACTTCAACGTGGGAAAAATAATTTATCTATCGTAGTTGCTGCTATAATTTTCAATTCATCTCGCTTAAATTCGGTTAAAAAAACCCCAATTTTTTGGTAAATTCTCCCACACCATATCAGGCTGCTTGCCGTTTCACCATAGTGTAGTTGTTTTGATAGTGATATATTTTCGAGCTACTGCTTTCCATTTTATCTCTGACGAGATGATTCTGTTCTGGCGATATTGGAGGTATTTTTTGAATATTTATTTATATAAAAAGACATGATCTCTGTGCTAATTTTTACTCACCATTTCTGCAAACACTTTCTTAAATGAGATATTATTTTCTACATGCTACGTCTTCCAGATACATCGATATATAACCTAAACGATAACATTGAGAAATAACGGGGAACTAAAAATTATCTTTTCTATTTTCACTAACTTATAAAAGCACAAGTCAATTCTTTCTTTCGTTCTTTTAAAAAAATTTTTAACTCAATTTATTAATTAAAACAGCAACCACGAGAACCATAAAATATGGAAAGATTAAGTAAATTTCATTGATTTGTGTGCATAGTTTTAGTTTCAAAATCAAGAATGTTTTAGCCATTGGAAGGTAAAGGTTATATGTTTAAAATTATAAGAGTGAGTGTGGTATAGAATCTGATTATAATTGCTATCATTTTTATTTTTATTTTTTTTGGTAACAATTTTGCTTCCAGTTTGAATTTTGCAAGAACACAGTCTTTATTAAATTGAAATATATTTTTTTTGTCTAACCTTTATCTAACCTGTTAATAGCCTTGTAGCATGCCATTCTTATTACTTATTCATAATTTTAAATGCCGCATTATAATTAATAAGTTTCTGTTTGTGTTCTGTAGGCGATGTAGTCTTTGTGAGAAAAAAAAAAATTACTTACAAAAAATGCATATTGAAATTGAACTATTTAATTTTGTAGTAATTTGCTAAACAAATATGCAGACATATTTCACAAAGTGCATAAAACCGCCAGTTATACAGGCGACAGTAAAAGAAAAAACAAATCTTTTCATGACTTTCTTGTTCTGAAACTGAAGCGATTTAAAATAGTTTTAGTGCTACTATTTCTTTAAACGAAACTCTAAAAGAACGGTTTCTTAAAGTGAAAGAGTAAAGTTATAAAAAAATGTCTCAAAAGGTAAGAAAACATACCTCGGATGTATGTGGATTTATTGTAGTAAACAACATTTTTTGTGGAGAGAAGTTTGATGCCACGTGCTTTAAGTGTTCCACAATTGAAAAATTTATGTTGACAACATTTAAATCTAGCAATTTTATAATATAACGATACCACTTTAAATATGGAACAGTCTTTTACTGTAAAGGTAGCAAACTTTTTAAAAACGTTTTGAGAATATTGCGACAATACGATGTTATGGGTTATAAAGCATATTGAACCGATGTGCCTCGATTCTCTAGTTGTTTAAAAAGTAAAATAATTGTCATTTACTTTGCATAGAAGCTGACACGCCCTCTATTTCGCTTCAAGTAATTTATTATATATTTTTTTACATTTATTCCTTTTTAATAAGCGTTTTATCATATTGAGTTCATTTATTGCAAAATAATAAATTTAAATTAAATTAAGCAATTTATTTATTTTTAATACACACAAAATAAACACGAAGATAACTTCCTTGAAAGCGGTTATCGCATATACAAGAATATTCTGCTTTCACATCGCTCCATATTGTTGCTATTATTATCATTCGGTGTAGGCTCCTGCTTGGCTGTGTCTTTTGTTTTTGTTCTGTGTTAACTGTTTTTGTTTTCTCGTAGAATTTCTATAAGCGTGTTATTGTCTTTCCTGTATAAGATTTTTTAGAAAACAAGGCAGTTTGTAAAGGGTTTTTTTTAAGCCCGATAGAACTTGAAATTTTAAAAAATAACACAAAAAATTAAATTGTAATCAAAATTTCTTTTTTATTCGAAGGATCAATACGTAACATTAACATTTGAAAATGATTTCGGGCATATGGACACCGCGGCTGTTCTTGACGAAGCGCATTTTGGACGTCCAATTTTGGGCCACTTTTTCGAACACTGCTGGGCGTATGTCACGAATAACACGAACAATGCTGTCCTCCAAGGCATCAGGAAATAGTCGAGTGGTGTCAAATCGCACGACCTTGGAGGCCAATTGACAGGTCCATTTCTCGAAATCAACTTATCGCCAAATTTTGATTTCAATAAGTCGATGGTTGCGTTCGCTGTATGTCACGTAGCGCCATCCTGTTGAAACCACATCTCGTCCGGATCAATGTCATCCATATTTTCAAACAAAAAATCATTGATCATGGTGCGGTAACGATCTCCATTGACCGTAACGCGAGCTCCGGCCTCATTTTTGAAGAAATAAGATCCGATGATGCCACCAGCGTGAAAACCGCACCAAACGGTGCATTTTTCTGGATGTAATGGAGTCTGTAGGGTCTGTTGTGGATTGGTCTCACTCCATATGCGGCAATTTTGCTTATTAACAAACCCGTTAAGCCAAAAATGCGCCTCATCGCTGAACACAATTTTGCGATAAAACAACGGGTCAGTTGCCAACTGCTCTAGAGCCCAATCGGCGAAAGAACGACGCATATAATGGTCTCGTGGCTTCAATTCCTGCACCAGCCGGATCTTATACGGGTGTAGGCCGAGATCTTTGCGCAAAATTTTCCACGTAGTGGACGGACAGACCCCAATTCCTGCGACCGACGACGAATTGATAAATTTGGATCTTCTTTCACACTTTCGTTTACAGCGGCGATATTCTCTTCAGTACGCACATACCTTCGACGTGTTGGTGTTATTGCATCCTCTAGAGAGTATGTGGTACGAAATCTATCGACAGTTCGACGAATGGCTTGTTCAGATGCACGATTATGTATGCCATAAAAATGACGAAGTCGTCTATAAGTTGCGCGAATCGACGACTGATTTTCAAAGTAAATTTGGATAATTTCGTAGCGTTGTTCAAGCGAGATGATTTGTCAGAGTATACTGAAACAAATAAAAAAAATGTTTCATCAAAATTTAATTTTTTGTGTTACTTTTTACAATTTAAAGTTCTATCTAGCTTAAAAAAACACCTTTTACAACACACAAATTTTGAATCTGCTATCGACTTTTAAATAAAGCTTTTTGAGAAAAGTTTTAATGTTTTAGCCAATACAGTTTCTAAAGAAGACTCTGATTACTGTTTGTATAGATAGTTTGTATAGCTAGTGCCAAGACCTACTTTTTCAACGTGGCCAAATATTATTCTATTTGTAATGTATCAGCCTAAGTTCAAATGGATACTGACTTTATTATTTCATGTTTCTTTTCTTATCACTATACATTTTATTAAACTTATGCTATGAGCTTCTTTTATTTACTCTTTTCATGTTTCCTTACAAGAGAGATGCCACACATATTGAATGTTAAGATCAACACTAAAGGGTGATTCAATATATCTAACACGCTCCCCCATGCTAATAAGACAATGTTTAAATATTAATTAATAATTGAATATACTTATGTTGAAATGAAAATTAACCTACGCACATTAGTACATTTTTATGCGGTTACTTTACATACACCCGAATGCGAAAATTCAAATATATATATATGTGTGTGTAAACAATTCATGTACATAAATAAAAATTTAACTCATTTTAACAAGAAAGATTAATCAATTTCAGATACCTTAATAACTCTTCCTTCACGACGTGGTCTTAGCTCTCTCCCAGTTCCAATTGATGCTGACTCATCTGTATGCATTTTGATGTCTGTACGTTCCTGCTCTTGTATGTTGATTTCATCATTTTTAGTTACTTCACGATTGCGAATTTGATCTATATGACGCTTGATTTCTCTATTGTTGTAAGTTAAAATACAAGAATAAGAACGAGGCCCAAGTTGCTTTTCTATTGTAGCTTGTGACCAGCTTGGTTTGTTGGAATTTCTATAATCTCTAATTAAAACTTGTTGACCTTTACAAAATTCTTCATTGCGATTTCCTTTGTAATTGAGAACATTTTTAGTTTGGTTTTCCAATATCTTAGTTTTTGTTAGGGGCGGTTTGAGGTTACTAAACCGGGTTTTTAACGTACGACCAAAAAATATTTTAGAGGGTGTCTCACCCGTAGTGCAGTGCTTCGTATTTCTATAATCAGCTAAGAATCTATTTAATGCTATTTCAATAGAACAATTTTTGTTACTTTTTATGTTAGATATAACTGACTTCTTGAAAGTTTTGACAATATTCTCTGCCTGCCCATTTGTGGCAGGATGACCTGGAGCAGTAAGGATATGTTGAACATTATTCATCTTTAAAAACTTTTGAAATTCATCAGAGGTAAACTGTCTGCCATTATCACTTACCAACGTATTTACTAAACCATAACGGCTGAATAATTCCCTAATTTTTGAAATTGTAAATGCCGCAGTTATTTCTTTAGTTTTGAAGACTTCAACAAATTTTGAAAATGAGTCAATGACTATAAGAAAGTAGAAATTACTAATTGGTCCAGCAAAATCTACATGTATACGACTCCACACACCGTCTTCCGGGGCCCATGGCATTAATGTACTTTTTGGAGGTGAAGAAAGTAGCTGCTGACATGACTTACACGACTTTACCATTCTCTCAATGTCTTTATCTAGTCCTGGCCACCATACATACGACCTTGCCAATGACTTTGTTTTGACGATACCCAAATGAGATTCATGTAACTGCTGAAGTATAATATTGCGAAGTTTTGAAGGAATAACGACACGGTAGCCCCACAATATACAATCATATTCCACTGATAGTTCAATATCTTTCAATCGATACGAATTAAAATCCTCTTGTTTCAATTTACTAACTGTTCCTTGAAGTATAGCTTCACATAGTTTAGATAATATCGGGTCACGTCTCGTTTCTCGAGCAATTTTCCTAAAATCTATACTAATACCTTCCTCAGATTCAATGAAGTTTATATAATTTGCTTCTTGCCTTTCTTTTGAATAACTACATTGAGGCATTCTTGAAAGGCCATCAGCATGATTAGAAGTCCCTTTTATATACTCTACTGAATAGTTAAAACCAGCCAAAACTAGGGCCCATCTTTGCATACGGGCAGATGCCATAATAGGCAATCCTTTACTTTCACCGAAAATTACTGTTAACGGTTTGTGGTCGGTTCTCAAAATAAATTTGTTTCCTAGTAAATACTGTTTTAATTTTGTTACACTATAAATTATAGCTAATGCTTCTTTCTCTAGAGTGCTGTAGTTACGTTCACTTTTAGACAGTGCTCTGGACACAAAAGCAATAGGTTTAAAATTGTTATCCTGTTTATGTGATAGAACACCAGAAACAGCGTTGCCAGAGGCATCTGTTGTAAGAATTATGGGTAAATTTGGATTGAAATGTACCAATACTTGATCAGATATTACATCTGACTTAATCGTGTTGTATGCTTTTTGACACTCTTTTGACCAATAAAATTTATTTCCTTTTTTTAGCAATTCATATAATGGCAACATTTTTTCTGAAAAATTAGTAATAAACCTTGAGTAATAATTCACCATTCCAATAAACGCTCTTACTTCTGAAACGTTGCTCGGACTGGGAGCATTCGCTACGCTTGATATGCGAGTTTTGTCTTTGCTCAGACCTGTTTTGTCTATTGAGAATCCCAAATACGAAATTTTGGGTTGAAAGAATTTACATTTATCCTTGTTTAATCTTAAACCAGCTGACTTGAGCTTTACTAAAACATTCCTTAATGTAGATATATGCTCCTGGAAATTTTTACCTGTAACTGTTATGTCATCCTGATATACCACAACATTTGAAATACCTCTGAGTAAGTTCTCCATAGTCTTCTGAAATATGGCGGCGGCCGTTTTGATCCCAAAAGGTAAGCGTTTTACCTTAAAGGTTCCAATGTGTGTGCTCCATGAACATAAATGCTGTGACTTTTCATCTAGTATGAGCTGATTATATGCATTCGATAAATCTAATTTGGTAAACAGTTCACCCCCCTGGAGTGAAACGAAAATTTCTTCTATGCGAGGAAGTGGATACTTAAAATCAACAAGGTATTTATTTAATGTGACCTTGTAGTCACCACATATTCTTAAATCCCCGTTTGGTTTCAGAATTGGAACAAGTGGAGTTCCCCACTCAGAGTTATCTATTTGTTCAATTATCCCTTCTTCAATCATTTTCCGTAATTTATCTTCTACCTTTTTCCTCCACGCGAAGGCTACTGGACGCGGCTTAAAGAAAACAGGCTTTGTGTTGCTAACAACATCTAAAGAAATGTTACCTATATTATATGCTCCAAGGCTTTTTTCGAATACCTCTGAAAATTCTAATCTAATTTGATCCGCAATAACTGAGAAATTTCCTGTTTTTACTGCACAAACTTGCATTAGTTCAAAATTAAATGCTCTCAAAAACGTTCGGCCAAGCAATGGTTGATTATTTGTATTTGTAACAACTACCTTTAAATATTTGGAAATTCCCTCGTATGTTATTCTTGCATCGTACTCACCAATAAGAGCAATTTGTTGTCCACTATAGTTGACATATGGAATTTTGCATTCTTTAAGGGGTATTTTAATTTTGTTTTCTTTATAGAATTGTTCTGAGATCAAGTTACAAGGAGCACCAGTATCACACACTGCTTTTAGTTTGATACCATCAATTGTCACTGGCAAAGAGTAAATTCCACTAAAAGAATTATCCTTAATACTGAAAATAGAATGTTCAAAAATATTATTGACTGTGACGTCACTATCTGAATCAGATACATAATTAACAAATCTTTTATTTTGTTGTTTGCAAACCGAAGCCAAATGTCCCACTTTTCTGCATTGATAACATATACTATCTCTAAACTTGCAGTTCGCTGCTTCATGGTTTCTCCATCCACAATGTACACATGTACCTTTACTTTTATTTCTGCTGCCGTCAAAATGATTTTTGCTGCTGCTGTTACTGCCTCGCCTTCTGCTCATTGTGACTGTATTTTGCCCGTTATTTTTTTTTCTTTGCCTTTCATTTTGGTATACATACTTTACTTCGCATTCTTCACGTGTCATTTTATTGCCTAATTTTGTTTCCATTATCATTGCCTTTTTTAAAGCTTGTTCTAATGTTAGGCTTTCATCCTCTTCGCATAACCTCTCAAAAATTGGAGATGGAAGGCCAATTATAAAGTGATCAAGAATCATAATGTTTAAATGCTCACCAAATTTGCAATTTAAAGCTAATTTTTTTATTCGAGCATACCACTCACTTACCGACTCCCCCTCTTCCTTAATGGATGTGTGAAAATTTTTTCTTTCACTAAAAATTATTGTAGGTGGAGTAAAGTGAGATTCAAGTATTTTGCACAGTTCCTTGTATGTCTTTTGTGCTGGCGAATCTGGATCACATAAACTATGCAAAATGGAATACGTCTCTGCTCCCAACGACTTTAAAAGGATTGCTCGTTTTGTATTATCGTCTTCACATTTTAATTCGGTAAAGTGAATTTCTAATTGTTCACGCCAAATTTTCCAACCAACATTGGAATTATATTCTGGAATTCCAGAACTCTGAAACACCGTTACCGCAGAGCTCGTCGCCATTTTTGTAATGTATCAGCCTAAGTTCAAATGGATACTGACTTTATTATTTCATGTTTCTTTTCTTATCACTATACATTTTATTAAACTTATGCTATGAGCTTCTTTTATTTACTCTTTTCATGTTTCCTTACAAGAGAGATGCCACACATATTGAATGTTAAGATCAACACTAAAGGGTGATTCAATATATCTAACACTATTATATTCTATTTGCATTGATAGTGGGGGCGATCGGTCGGGCTGTATAAGTAGCATGTATTAAGGACCACTTTCCAGCCCACTCCAAGAATTAAAAACCTATATGTAGTCTGTAGTAGCATAACATAGTTGACTGAAATAAACTGAAAATCTTTAGGAATGTTGGTGCAAAGGTAAAACTTGCTATAGTTTTCCTTCAGACAAATCAACATTAATTTTTAGTTTTCCATACCCAAAGTATAAAAACACAAGTCGATTAATAGTGTTATAATGTTTGTCCGTCTATGCTTTTAACACAGGATTCTATATATTAAATAATAACAGCTTGAAAGGGAAATTTTATGGCTGGAACAGCAACCCATAATAAAGTATAATTTTAAAGACTGTTCCAATAGACTGTTCCAATAGCCTTGATGTACGTGGCTGTTATGGATAAACATTAGATTTTTAGATAAAGTATATAGCACTATGTCCGCTATATCGGCAATTATAAAAATATTTAAATTAAAAATTTGTTAAATTTTACATGTCCCTGTGGAAAATCTGGTTTTCTTATATTTTATATTGAAATAGACAAAGTTTTTTAAGTCTTCAAGAAACAACTGCTAAAAAGAAGAATAGAAAATACGAGGTATGAAGTCCCTTGCATGTGTTAGTCCACAACACATTTTATTGTAATAGAGTATACAAAAAATTAAAATTGTATTTAACACATGGTGATTCCATTACTTTACAATCTGCATTATCTATGTTTATGTCCATTTAAATGCTTGTATTTTTGCTTTCCTACTGTTAAAATATGAAAAACGGTACGTCTATGAAAATGTCTGTCTTTATCTTTCTTTTTAATTTCTTGTGTAATTTTTTATTAAGCATTTTGTTCTCTTTAACCTAAAATGTATTTCATTCATTTGATGTAATTATAATTTTCATAAATCTCCATCACATTTAATTGTGTTTGATAAGCGTGGAATTTTCTCTTTGAACAGATTTTCAACTCTTTTTCTTTTCAAGTTCCCAAAAGTGCACACAACCATTCGTACATCGGAATACAGTTTTTCATCTTATGGGATTCAAGTTTTAAATGTTTTGTCTTTGTTTTTGTTCTTGTTCTTAAGGAGAATTCATTTGCCGTCACATTTTGTTTTATGAGTTCTAAGGGATTTTTTTTTTTGTATTTTATGGTCACGAGAATCACTGATTGATGCAATTTAGTGGTTGCATTTGATTGTTTAAGATAAAAGTTGGTTAAGTGGCTCTAAAGATATAATTTTATTCGTACTTGTACATGTTGCTGCATTAATTGATGTACGAATCAGTAAATCTGATGTAGCATGAAGAGCAAATGTTATTAAAATGCTTCCTTGTAATTATTGCCATTATTAAGCGATCGATTGTTATCATTTTGTTAAGGTCAGTTTGGGTGATAAAAACCAAAAAATGTTTTGTTTTTATATATTAAAACACACACTTTTTCATTTTAATTTATAGAAATCACTTGGGTGGTAAAGTTTGAAATTAAATGTAAAAAATTCAAACATAAATTTTTAGTTTTGCATAAAATTGTCGTTTAGTTTTTTATGAAAAAAAATTTTAATCATTTATTTAAATACTTTGAAGCAGGAGGAATGATAAGCTTCCCTTCAAGAAGATTTGTTGGTAACTGAGTTAATTATTGTGAGATTAAGATAAAACATTTTTTTTTAAATTATGAATAAATACAAATAAAAACTTATTATCTTTCTTATCTGCTTGAACAGATAAATTATATATATGAAAGATAATTCTTTCATATGGATAAAAATTACAATATGTAGGACAAACTAAAAGGAAAATATTATTAACGCTGGCTTAATATGTAAAGGCTCTAAGTTACTCTTTTTTAGAAATTGAGATTTTAATGCCTTTATACAGTGGTTGACATTCGTTTGAGCGCATAAAAGTTTTTTTTTTCTTTATAATGTTTTTCCTTGGGATTTTTTCAAAGTAAGTTTTGGGGGCAACTCTATCTATTACAACACTAAGTAAGCACTCTGAATCAAGAAGAGTTATTTGAGTTATTGTTTTTTTATTCATAAAATAGACGAGCTCTTTAAAACAAGTGGAGTTTAGATGTGACAATCGTTTGAGCGCAACTGCTTAAAAGAGTATTTCGGACGTGATACTTAAAAAAAGACATATTCTAAAGATAAGATTAGATAAAAAGTGAGAAAAAAATATATATTTAAATAAACATTTTTTAAACAAGTATATTTGTACAGAAATGAGCTCGGCTAAGCATTTAAATGCCACTGAGATAAATCTCATCGATTCAATGAAAAAGGATGGACAGTCTAACAGAAAAATCAAGAAGTTATTAAACCGTGTAAGAAATTATTTAAAAAAAAGGAGAAAATTATTGCGTAAAGCCGCCAACTAAAGGCAATTCAAAACTGACCTTGAAGGACAAAGGACGAATTCGGCACGAAACTACTAAAAATCGACTTTCCAGCAGCAAAATAAAGGAAGTGTTGCAGTTATCTGTAACGACTCGAACCATTTCTCGGTATTTAAAGTCTACCCCATCAATAAGATGGACAAAACTTAAGTTCAAACCACGTTTAACAAAAGCTCACAAACAAAAGAGATAGAATTCGCCAAAATGCATATGGCTTGGACAAAGGAATGGCAAAAAGTAATATTTTCTGACAAGAAAAAGTTCAATTTGGATGGTCCAGATTTATATAGCTGCTACTGGCACGATTTAAGTAAATCAGAAGTGGTTAGATCAAAGCGTAATTTCGTTGGTGAAAGTCTTATAGTATGGGGTGCATTCTCAAACGAATCTTAACTTCCAATTTGTTTTGCATCAACCAAAATGAATTCAGAAAAGTACATTGAATTATTGGATGACGCTTTAATTACACATTTAGATGAAAAAAAGATGAAAACATAATTTTTTAGCAGGATAACGCCTCCATCCATGCTTCAAAGTAAACAAAGGCATGGTTTTCGGATAAAAATATAAAATTATTACCATGGCCAGCTTGTAGTCCCGACTGCAATCCTATTGAAAACTTATGGGGCATTCTCGCAGCAAAAGTGTATGAGCGAGGAAGGCAGTTTAATACAGTAAATGAACTAAAATATACAATTAAGGAAAGGTCAGAAATTCGAATTAAAACAATCCAAAATTTGGTAGACTCTATGCCAAATCGAATATTTTCTGTCATTCAGAATAACAGAGAAGACACTAAATATTAATTGATTAGCAGAAACACCCTAAAGTTATTTTTGTATATAATTTTTTACTTTTTAATGAGCTGCGCACAAACGAATTTCCGACATTATTTTAACTTTTCTTTAATTTTTTCGAAAAATTTATGGAAAATATTTTTGTTTTGTATTTAATTTTTAATAACTTAAATAAAAGAAATTTTTTGTTGACATAAATATATTGAAACAGAGTGTTTTCATAATTAAGTCTTAAAAAAAGGTATGCGCTCAAACGAATGTCGGCCAATAAACATTTCAATGAAGTATAAAGATCATAAAAAAATATTGTTAAATATAGTTTAACCAAATACAGTGGAATTTCTATAATACAGACGCATATAGTTTTAGGATCGGGCGGATTAACGAGTTGTCCGCACTACAATATGTGAAAATATTGAAATAATCTAAGTGAATTAAATTCATTCTAAGTGAATTAAATGTACATAAAAAAATGCATTGTACTGTGATGTATTAAAAAATAATAAATTATTAATTTTATTTGGGTACGGTTTTCCGTCGACCCTCGTCAAATTTGGTTTGTGAACGAACCGGTTTCGGCTGTTTGCCATCTTCAGTGTTCTTTTCGTCGACGGAAAACCGTACCCAAATAAAATTAAAATTAACCCCGTCGGAAAAGCCAAGCACATATCGAATAAATTATTACATTTCATTATTATTAAAAATTTTAAAAATCTAAGTGAATTATGTACATACATATTTTTGTATATAATTTATTAAAAAACGAAGTTCGTTTGTGCTGACTAACTTTGTCCAGGTGCTTGATTTGGGCTTTTTGCTCTAGTCTCTTTAACAACAGAATATCTTGCATCACCAAGTTATTCTCTTTTGCCCCCTGAACGCAAACTGAATATTATTTCTTTGCAGCAGCATTAGAGATCTTTATTGTTGCATCCATTACTGCAAAGTTACCTTCAGAGTCCGCAATTAGTGCTAACGATTCATTTCTTTTAGCGTGTTGTACAGTGCACTCGCGGTAACGTGAACTAATTAAAACCAAAGGAGTTTATGTTAGCGAAATTGTTCACGTTAGCGATTGTAAAATTTCATGAAAATATTTATGTGTTTTTCGAGCTTCAACGTGAAATTCTTTTATTTTATTTGCATTAAAAACTATAAAAAATAAAATTATTAATTAAAATTTATTACGAAACGAGATCATGAGAAAATATCCATTGAAATAAAATTACACAGCAAATAAAATTACTCATTACATTTATGCATTAAGGAAATCGGTTATCCTTTTCTGCTGCTTTTTTTTCTAATAGCTGAAATATTGCTTTTTCCTTTAAGCGTCTGAGTACACTAATATCACTTTGTTCTACCATTGCATCTCCTGCCCATTGCAATGCCTTGTAAAAAATTTCAATTGCCTCACTTGCAGAAATTTTCATAACAGGGTCATTAGCAATGCAATAATCATCACTTTCCTCGTTTTGGCTAATTTCATGGATTTCAGTCGCATCATCAACGTAAGGATCATTATGCCACTCTTGAATCATAGGTAAGGTAAACTCAAACTAAAAGTTAGTAAAACAATGCTTTAGTTGTGATTTCAAATTTTATCTGGGGACTCAAATTATTACTTGGGGACTCAAGTCCTGAAGGAGATCGGCTGACATTTGCATTAAAGAATTTATTTCTGCATCGCATTTCTCTTTCAGAATTCTTAATGGAATGTTATCTTCAGGGTCATCCTGGTTTCTAACTAAGCTTAAAATATTTTCCCAGCAATTGGCAAGAGTTTCTGTGCTAATCCGATTCCATGCGGAAAATAAAAGGATGACAGCATCTCTCAAAGTTAGATTTCTTATCGATTCAAACAAATCAGAGTTTTTAGCTGCTATCGAAGCTAGCAAACTATTCCTGTAGTATAATTTGGTTATTTTAATAGCATTTTGATCCATTGGTTGGATGAGGGGAATGACATTTGGTGGCATGAACATGGCAATTATGTTTCCATCTTCAGTTTTTAATTCTGTTTCTCTTGGATGAGAGGGAGCGTTATCGATAAATAAAAGTGCCTTCATTGGCAAGTTTTTCTTCTTTAGAAACATTTTCACCTAACAAAAGCAAGAACTTTTAGTTATCTTTTTTAGTCAAAGAAGAATTTGTGTACCTGTGACCCAAAGCATTGATGGAACCAATGCTTAAAAATGGCTAACGTCATCCAGGCCGATGTGGAATTCTTATAATCAGTTGGACAAATGTAATTTTTTAAAAACTGCGTGGATTTTTGGCCTTACCAATTATCAAAAGTTTTAGTTTAAAACGTAATACGCTGCTTCTTCTTTTTTGTTCCGGCAGCACATTTCTCTTGCATTGCAACGTACGTTTTATCTGGTAAAAGTTTCCAGAATAAGCCAGACTCATCAGTATTATAGAGTTGATCATTGCATAACTCCATTTCCTCATTAGGTCCATTTCCATTTAGCTTAAATGGACCCACCAATTCAGGCTGCAATGAAAGTTTTTCTCCGGTTACCTTAAGAAGTCTAACTCCGTACCCCTTCTAAATCGCTGAAGCCATCCGTCACTAGAATTGAAATGGCCATCGGTTTCTTTAAGTTGGGAATGTAATTCCTTAGCTTTTTTTTTCACCATTAGCCCATTTATAGGCAAATTCCTTTCACGCATTCAGATGAACCAACGGTAAAGAGTTTTTTCCATAATCGCAAGTTCTGATGACTTTAAAGTTTTTCTTTTTCCCGGTCCTTGGTATGTATGGTTAACACATTCTAAAATTGCTTCTTTTCTCTTTCTTATACTGCATATTGTTGACTTAGCCACATTATACTTTTTTGGTAAGCTCGTCACACTTGTTCCCTTTTTGCAAACTATCTAAAATGTCTGCATTTTCTTTTAACTCCAAACATTTGGATTTTTTAATACTTATGCCGACTGATTGACCACTTTGCATAAGAGAAAGACTTAAAATAAGGTTTCGTTGCCAGACAAAAATAAATAATCTAGAGAATACACACATTTTTTTATGTGAGGGGATTCACTAAACTTCAAAAATCAAATTTAACGTATTTCAATGTTGTCTACAAGCTTAGAAAATATATTCAGTGAAAAAAAATGGTTCATGTTATGGAGCTTTCTGAGTTTGTTCACGTTACAGAGTAGTCAATGTAAACAAAAGCTTGTTCACGTTATACGGTGTTCACGTAACCGCGAGTGCACTGTATTATTTCCTCATCGGAAAAATCCAATGAAAATTCATTTGCATCAATTGCCTAATCATTGATATCTTCTTCAGTTATGTCGTTACTGAAATTCATAGCTCCAATCATACTTTGGATGGATTTCATGTAATAATAGGTACCATTATACTGTAATTCTTGACGCATAACCTGAAGCGGTATCATATCTTCATCATCCCAGCACAATGCAGTCTGAATATTTTTTCACTAATACTTTCCCATTATAAGTCCAAAATATAAACAACATTTTTAAGGTTAAAAAATTTTTAAAACGTCGCATTTCGATTTTTGATGAAATATGTTGCAGTAATTGTATTCCGTAAGTAACTTTTACGTTTTGTATTAAATTGTGATCCATAGGGTGTAAGATTGCCATATAATTTGGTGGTAAAAAAAAGTACTTTGAAATTTGGGTCAAAATTACTTAATTATCTAATATCACTAAAGCTTTAAGTAGTCTTAGAAACCCTTTTACTTCTGGTTTTAAATGTTTTTTTTCACTTTTCCCATTTTATCCTTCATACTGCTAAATAATTTATTTAATGTGTTATATGTTTTGTGTGCAATTATATATCTATCCAATACCAATCAAACACTAACTTATTTCTCTTTCTAATTATTAATATATCTAAATATGGAAGTTTAGATTCTAACTCTCTTTCAATCGTAAATTTAATATCCGGATGAAAACTATTCCATTCTAACAAAATAGCATCCACTGCATCTTACGAAGTTATACAAAATAAATCATCTACATATTTTGTGATAATCTTCGGTTTAATATGCATTTTACTAATACATGAATTTAGTAATTCCTCCATCACAATATCAGCTACATTTGGAGATGCTGGAGAGCCCATAGGGAGGTCCTCATTCTACAGATATATTCTATTATCAAATTGAAAATACCTCTTATCTTCAACACAAAACTTAAGAATACATAAAAATAATTCCTCCGCAATATTCGTATTTTGTTCTATTATTTGCCATTTTTCCTCTATAATACTTAAAGCTAAACCTACAGGAATGCTTGAAAGAAGTGAAACTACATCAAATGAAAACAATCTATCATTATCTTGTATATTTACTCCTTTGGCTTTATCTTGAAATACCAATGAATTTCTAATATTATATTATCAATATTCTAATAATGATTATACTGTTATTACCTTAAGAATATTTGTTATATATTTGCACAGTCCGTAGGCCGGGGAATTAATGCAAGAGCAAATAGGCCTTAAAGGAAAATTCTGCTTATGGATCTTAGATACTCCATACAACTTTGGAGAATTTGATACATTAGTCTTATGCCTATTTCTCTCCACTACTGAAATGATATCTTTAAAAAAAATGGTTTATTATATTATTCTTATTATTTTAATTGCCGCAAATCGTTGATTAAGAACATGGAATGTGCCTAATAGTTTTTCTCTCATCAAGACCGTAAAATATCACACTTTTCCTTTGAAGCTAGTGCTTTAAAGTTGCGTTTATTATTTAAAAACATGACAATTGAATGGACACGCTTGCGAAAGAATGAACCGAAAGTGAAGTGATGATAGCGCAAACTATAAATCAAAGTATGAATAACGAAACATGTGAGTAAAAAACGGCAAACACTCGAATTTAAATATTTATTCTTGCATAAAAAAAATTTGTCCGGATTGTAGAGGTAAAAATTTTTAATTGTCCAAAATATAGAAGCGTCCGATTATTTGCAGTGACTGGACTGTTGTTCGTAATTTAAAAGGTGTCCCTGTAGGCTAGTAGGTAATGTACTAGCTTGTCAGGGTTTTTGTGTTCGATTCCCAAAGAAAACCTTGGTTTTTTTCACTACAAAAATAAAAATTGACTGTCGGTGGGGCTGCTCAGTGATGAAGGCATGGCCACAGGTCGCTGTGCTACCTTATACTACAGTTATCTTCCGACTATCCTTCTACTTTCATCACCTGTTTCATCTCTTCTCTATCCTTTTCCTATAGAATGTAGCACGGTACTTCACTAAATAGGCATTGTTGTCTGAAGTGCTCTTCTCTTAAAAAACAAAAAAAAAAATTGATTTGGAAACGGCAAAAATATAAAATTTTAGCGAAAATGAAATTAAAAATAAACAAATAATTATTAATGATATGTGTGTATATTTCCCAACGGGGTTTTATTTATTTTTGTTTGGGTACAGTCTTACGTCGACCTTCGTCAAATTATTAATCTTAGTAGCGGTGTTTTTGAAATAAATTTAATAATGTATTTTTTTAATATTTCGCTTCTTTAGGAAATTATTTTTTATAAAAACAAAAATTATAACAATTCAAAAAATGTTTTGAAAACAATTGACAAAAACATATAAAATAATTTTCATTCTGACATACATACATACAAAATTAAAATTTCAAATATTTAAACATACAAGAACAAGGAAACGGAAATTAAATAACAAATTCTCTCTTATGAAATAATTATAACAAATTATGTGTCTTTTGTATTAAGTACAATTAATTCTGCGCTAAATTGTATGTGTCTGTTTTAAAATTTATTGTCCTTACATTTGGTACATTAACAATTTTTAACATTTCTAACATATAATGTCCATTGTAGTTTTTTTCTATATCTAATACTGATGTTTCATCAAACTTTGGATAATGATTATATTTCTTACAATGTGAAGATAAGGATGTCTTCTGTGTTGAAATATTCCTATATTTTTGGTCACATCTGTGACCAGCTAATCTTGTTTTAAGTTTATTATTTGTTGTCCCAATATAAACTTTATCACAGTTCACCTGGTAATTACCTCCACATGGTATCCTGTATACTACATCAGATATTTTCATTTTCCCTATATTTAAAAATAAACGAAAAATAACCAACATATTTGAAAATTAGGTGAAATTCAGAAAATATGTAAAATAATTTAAAATTTGGATAAACCCATTGAAATTGCTACAAATCTTAATATTAAAAAAAAAACTATTACAAATTTTACAATTCGCAAACAAACCAAAAAAAAAACTTTTGACCAAAATTTCACAATGTAAGAATTAGAAAAGGAAATTAAAAATCGTAAATAAAATATACCTATCTACATAATGTATATATAGCAATTTACAAGATAAATGAAATTTAAAATTTTACCCCGAATATTTTTTATAACTTAAAAAATAATAGAAAAAGTTTTGGCTTAAATATTCTCCAAAAATATTCAAATTTTGGTTTGTTTGCATTTCAGGAACAGGAATATCGTTAATATAAGAGTTTTGGTCAGTATTATATATAGTGAACATATATACATATGAAACTGTAAGAACGTTTTTGGAATTAAATATTTTAATCTGTTATTGTCTAATTAATTTTCTCAATTGTGATTACAGCTGAAAAGAAATCATCACTTCTATCTGTTATGAGAGTATAGGAGCGTAATATGCATCAGCATCGGTTAGGGCACTGACGTTATTGTCTACTTGAACATAATTCTCAAAACTCACCTCTTCAGAGTTAGGCAGAAGTTGCCATGCTGGATGAGAGTGCGTAACTTCTGGTGGCTCTGGTAGCTGAGATGAAGACGTTAACGAAAACCTGCTATTTTTGAAGCAGTTGTAAATGGTTGTAGAGCTCACATTTTCCCAGGCCTTTAATCATAATTATAGCTGTTAAAATTGTTATGGTTACTTTCTCACCCTTTTCAATGCCATCCAACATTTTTGAAACAATTTCTCTTCGGTAGAGGGTTTTAAAATTTTGGATAATCCAAGGCATTATCTAAAGGCTGCAACTTTGATGTTGTTTTAGGCGGAAAATAAATCAATTTCACGTGGCCTAATAGTGATGGATTATTGTGCACCGTGCATTTGTCCAAAAACAATTTAAATTATAGAGAGTCGGCGATCCATTGAAATAGTTTCATATTATTGAGGGGACCAATGTTTCAATGTGTTGAGTGTTTTTCAAGGGACTTGGAAAACAGTTCAAACTATCGCGAGATTCAAATTAACGAATTTCAAATTATCAAAAGCCGACTGTACTTAATATTGTGTGGTTCCAATATGTATGTGGTTTTACTGTCAGAGAAACTATCATATTGCGTTCAGTTGTTGCTATATGAGTTTGTTATAAGGGTAATCTGGAAAATCATAATGAACAGATTGTTTCATATACATAACTATTTAGCTCCTCAATTCTGGCAGAAAGAAATAATGCAAATCAATTGATTAAATGAAGCATTGTGTGGTGGTTGATCAGTAAATTTCAAAACACCTGTCAGAGCTAAACTTCTTCATAGAGCTTGAATTTAAATTGAGGCGATAACAAATAATATTAGACAAAAAAGTTTCACTTGTTATATGTTTTTCGGCTTATTAATCAAATATCATATACAGTCAAACTGTGGTTGGAAAAGTTTTGTTTTGAAAATAGTTCGGCAGCTCATGAACTACTTAAGATATCCTAATGAAATTTCACAGAGACCAGCAAAGATATTTCTAATAATGTTACACACAATCGCCCCCAAAGTTGGGTAGCTGTCTTTTTATGGCAGTTAATTTCCTACTATCCTCTACTTTCACCACCTGTTTCATCTCTTCTCTATCCCTTTCCTAAAGAATGTAGCACGGTACTTGACTAAATAGGCATTGTTGCCTGAAGTGCTATTTCTCCTTCAAAAAAAAACCTGCGGCATACATTTTTTTTTTTATTATTTTTGACGTGGTGTACTTATTTGTCAAATAAAAATATTGGTAAGTTTGGATCTGATGTGCTTCCAAATTTAGGGGCACATCCAGAAGCCTCCTTTTATCTTAGGGGCTGGATCGTCTGGAACTTTATTCAGAAATACCTCTACTTGAGGTCTGAAAATTTGATTAGGATATCTTGAGTTATTCTGGAGCTACCGAATTATTTACAAAATAAAACGTTTTTAACACACAGTGTGTGGGTAAAGTGAACCATTATTGGTACTTAATATTTTTTCACAGCAATTAGATTTATGATGGTGACACATTTCATAATCTTTTGAAACTACTTCACTCCTAATTGATACAGTTCTATATTCTATATTTCATTTCGGTGATTGAGACAATAATATACAAAAAGATGATGGAATTTTTTAACAATTTATTTGGTTTAATAATCTTAATAATCTTTAGATAAACGGTGTCAACTTTTCTTGCAAGAATACGTTTAATTGTTAATTATTTTTTTTTCTACTCAAAAAAAAACTTGATGGTGACTTACGTTATCTCTTCTATTATATCACCGCTAATTGAATTTATTTGAACAACAAATGGTTTCATTCCCTTAAACATTGGCCATCAATATTGATTGATTGATGCATGTTTTCTATTACGAAGGGAATCTTGGCAGTGTTGCATTGAAAAGCTAAACAGCAAACAATTTAGTTATACCGTTATTGAAAGAAAAATATATTTAATTGAAATAAATTATTCAATTTATTTGTATATTCCCTTAATTCAAATTAGATTTAATCCTTAAGGCAATCTTTTTCTATTTAGCTTGTTTGAACATAAAAACGTGGTCATATGTCATTACAAGTTCATGTGTAATTGTCAGGAAATGTTCATGCTTCTCATATCAAATACTTGGTTAGCACTTTATTTGTTTGTGGCATTTCGAGAACAAACAAATAAACAAAGCGACACAAAAAAAAAACACAGAAATAAAATAAAACTCAATAAAAATGTTTAAAACAGTAGTTAAAATCTAACATACCAGTCAGTAATGGCAAACAAAGCAACAACAAATGTACAGATAAAATAAAGTTTGCTTAGGAAATTGTCTATCTCATTATATACTTGTAAATATAAACTAGCGTTATTTTTTATTTTGGATAAGTGACACCCCTTGCTTTTGTATTGATTTGGGATGGGCTAATGCTCTTTCACTAACTTATAGGCAGCTCAACAGACAAACCAAACAACAGACATATGGACTGATACACGGACAGACAACAAAATTCGAAAAAATAAATAAACATTTCTGACCAAACCTATCTACCTGTTTCAAAATGACATTTCAATGCATTTATGATTTTATCTAAAACTTGCACCACTGGAAAAATAAAAATAGCAACAAAAAACAAAAAAAAAAAACAAATTTAAAACTTACAAACAGCTTTGACTTCTATATATACATATTAGAGTAGATTTATGTAAGTACATATATCTATATGTATATGTATATACATATTTTTTTTATTGTTGTTGTAGTCAGTATTGCTATTGTCAAGTGCTGTTACCTTAAATTGAACTGATTTAGATAAATTGTGCACGATTTCACGTGCAACTCTTCTGCTTATATTTACAAAAGTTTTCTTTAGAAACAGTCGACAAAGAAACTAAGTCATCTGATTGCATGGAGATACTTAAGAATGATTCCTAGTTAGCACTACACTTTTGTACATATTCATATACCAAATGAAATGAAATACGAAATACTGAGGACACAGGCATACTGAATAACAAAAAAATTAAAGCTGTTTTTCATTTTTCATTTAGCACTGAGTATACTTTGAAAAGAATATAAATTATAATTCACTTGAGTTTTGCTTGATTTGATAAAATCAAAGTAAAAACAAAAAATGAATGTGACTCTATTTAACGATTGATTTAACATTTTTAATCGACTTGTGAAGTTATAAAAAAGTATAAAAGCAATTTACAAATGTCTATACTACTGGTTAAAATTTATTTTAGTATATTACGGTAGTTTTACATCTATTAGGCAACTTAGTAGGCATGCAATTGAGATAATAAAACAAATGAAGAAAATAAAAAGATTAAAGAAAATTAAAGTTTATAAAAAAAAAGAAAATGTAGTGCCAATCACTACACACATTTTATCGTAGTTTTAAATTATAATTTAAACACACAAAAGTATATTATAAATATAATAACTCTTTTGTAGGGTGCAAAAACAAATCATGTATTCTTACACGTACATATTAAATAATAATATCCTGCCTTAAGTATATTTATCTAACTGTAGTTTTGTTATTGTGATTTAAAAGATGCATTAAGATGATACGCTTTATGTTTGAACTTTGTATATTGTCTTGTCTTTGCTTCTTTAATGTGCCACATGCGCTTATACTTGCTCTTTTTTCATTTTCCATTTTTTTTTGCCTGTTCGACAGTTGTTTGTCCGATTCATTAATATTTGATATATTTATCATTTGTGTTTGGCATATTAGTGATTTGATTATGTCACTACTATTATTTATAATTGACATTATACGCTAAATCAAGCAGCCACATCTGCAGTACGGTCAATAGGAACTTAGAAAAGAAAAAATAAAACACCAAAAAAAAATCGTTCAAATTGATTTATTTTACCTTTAAAGGCTTTTCATGTTCTGTAATTTTATTGAGTATGATTTATGGGAAAATTGTAAAGCTTTAGCATCTAATGACGAAAAAATGATACAAATAAAACTATAAATTTTATATGTGTTGCAATTTTGCATTTGATTGTTCCACTGTTTAAATACAACATTAGTAATACGTGCTTAGCATAGTTGGATACTTTTGACGGCACAATACTGTCTCGTACTGTATTTGAGTATTTAAAAATCATTTTAAACATCACTGCCATAGACAAAAACTATAACAAAATCAGTTATTATGCTATTAAATTAATGAATTTTGCACCTGCAGTAGAACTAAAAATATCAGTTTCATTTATGAAATATCAGAAATCTTATTAATAAGCCGGGTTTTAGTTAGTACGTGATAAGATTTAAATCTGCACCTGGCAGTGAGCCTTAATCAGATGGTGGTCATACCACTGGGAATGAAAAGAAATGTTTTTCACGCCCCAGGAAGCCAAAGACTAATTCTAGCAACAAGTCTTTCCTAGTTGCAACTTTAATGATTTCAGAGCAGGGCTCCAAACCACCACTCCTTGCTGAAGAGCTGGAGACTATTCAACTCCTGTCGAGAACACATGTCTAGCATGCTCACTGGATCTAGGATCATTCCACCAGGTAGGTGTTAATAAAAGTGAAATGATCCTGGCCACCATATAAAAACTGACCTGTATGTTATGGGGCCGCGAAACCACAACCACCACAATACTCCCGAAGGGCCAACCTCAATAATCAGTCAGAGAAACAGCGAAAAGGCTAAAGAGACAATTAGCGGAACTCTGGGGCTTACTGATTCCCGTGGAAATAACGTGGAGTTTCCGGTTGATCCCTTTTGCCTTCAGGCGACTGGGCTCCCTTATACCTCCAGTTGCACAGGTCTAGATAGTCGAGCGTTCTATAAAGACCATAAATGTGCCCCCGGGGGGGAGTACTGTTAGTTTTAAGTCTGTTAATATTAAGAATGATGTTACTTTCATTAGGGTTGTATCTATTTATTGAAGTAACTTGTTCCGCCACCTGGCATTTTATGCGGAATTAATTTAATATTAAAGGCTTTTATTATTTTCTAGGTAGTGTATCGATTTCATGTGTCTGAGGGTGTTTTTCGTTTGTTAGCGTTGTATGAGTAGTTTTAGTGGTGTGAAAGTTGTGTCTGAGCTCGTGTTTACCTGTTCGCTTATAACGTCACTATTAAAAGTTCTTGTTCTGGAGATTTCTATATTTTCAAGAATGTCAGGTCTTTGTCCTTTTTGTAGAATGTAGTACTATTCATCTATTTAACTTGGCGCGTGTCCGTGAGTGTCAAGGCGTAATGCAAAGTTGGAGTCTTCTCTTTTTTCGTTTGTAGGAGAGCATGTCTTCTGTTAATCTTAATTTTAGTGTTTGTCCAGTTTGTCCCATATAAGTATGTTTATAGGTACAAGAAAGTCCGATTAAATTAAATTTATCAGTTGTTTCTGTCGATGTCAAGATAGATTATGTCTCAGCGTGTTGCTGATTTTTAATGCTGTGAGTAAGCCTTCTTTGTGAAAAAGATAAGTTAATCTATATCTTTCTGGTCCTGTGTAACGTGTGTCGTCGTGTTGTATCAATTTTCTCTTTGTCCTCTTTATTACTGTTTTTAGTGTTGCATTGCCAAAGCAGTTTTTCGATAGTAGTGTGCTTGTAGCTATTATATTTACACCATAGTGTAAATTGAGTCGAGTTATTTGTTGTACTTATTTGAAGTAAGTGGGATTATCTTATGTCTGTGTATCAAATGTAAAAATGCTGCTAGTTTAAGTTGGATAGACTAGTTGGAGGTAATGTGGATGGTAGTGTCCGTCGTAATTGCTTTTCTATAAATGTCAAATGTTATACAGTCAGTTTGTCGAGGTATTGTGATGCAATTTCCGTCTTGTTTTTCTTCCATTTTGTATGTAATATTATTGTGGATTGTACTTAAGTCTATTAGCATTTGATCGGCCTTCGAGGATGCATATGAAGTTATCCACATATCTATCTAATATATATATATATATATATATATAGAAATGAGTGCTTTTACGGGTTTCCCATGCCGAGTCCGTCATGGCACTCTAATTTTTATACTAATGAATAACCAATTTATTAACATTTTTTACGCGTCGCAATATTTAAATGTCATTTACCTTTAAGACTGTAAATTTCGCGTTAAAGTGGTTATTTATTAAAATGTAAGTGGAGCGAGATGTTCTTAGAAAAGTTTTAAGCAATATACATAAAAAAGAA
Organism: Trichopoda pennipes; assembly: GCA_030448955.1. NCBI lineage: Eukaryota > Metazoa > Arthropoda > Insecta > Diptera > Tachinidae > Trichopoda > Trichopoda pennipes. Next base: position 5,961,113 of record JASKUP010000012.1, on the reverse strand, counting down.
AATAACTACAGGGCAGTCAAATCCTTTGTATGATATATATGTAACCAAGACATGGAACTTTAATAATCTTTTTTCAATCATTGCTCTGCATTCCGAGGAATTTTTATGTAAATCATAAATTCTTTACCAAAATTTTCTATGTTTAGATAGGTCTGGGTGAACCATTATAATTATCGACTTATTTTGTTATTAACATTTCCTATAGGTTATCTTTAAAATATCCTAAAAAAAACCATACCAACTTTAAGGGAAAATCCTAAGAAAAACAGTAGTTTTTGTATTTTTTAACACAACATAATATCAGAACCACTACTTCACAAATACTAAATTAAAGTCAATCAAAAATTAAAGTAAAAATATTTTAACCCGATTTTCTCCAAAATTAAAAGACATGTAGGACACTTATTTGTAGATATTTTCAAGGCCTACTTATGTGCAAAAACTTTTAACATTTTTGTAATAAATAAACTTTTTATGACATTTCTAAAAAATTGTATGCTCGAGGTATCCAACTTTGGGGGTCTATCGTCAGGAGCTTTATTCAGGACTCTCTAAAATTTCATAAGAATATCTTATTATTTATTTCCAAAACAAAATGTTTTCAAACCATTGTGCACCTGTAGGACTCCTTTTAGGTATTGTTTTGAGATCGCGATTGAGCGTGTCATTTATATTTTACCTACCTGTGTTATTGAATGAATAAGAATGACAAATGTTAATGTCATCTGTGAAAGAGTACATAAAGTTGATAGTTTGACAAAGAAGGTTATTTACAAAAACAAGAGAGTGGGTAGGAGAAAGAATGGAACCTTGAAAGCTGAATTAATCTTGAACTAGTTTGACGAAATCCCATCTATAATAATTCGTATAGTGCGAATTCTATGCCAACTGGATATAAATCTGAAGAAATTATCAACGATACTAAAAATAACAAGTTGTGACATAAGTCCTTTATCCAATGCAATTGGGTGGCAATTTTCAGGGTTGTTAGCCTCTTTTAACACTATGGAAATTCACCGATATGATACAACGTGCTAAAGAGCTGCTAATGGATGTGGTAGCGTCTGAGACAAGTACTGGAATCCTATCGATGCCAGAAGACTTGTTGATGTTGAGAGCTATTAACACCATGAGTCGCAGAAACATCGATGCAATGTGGTTTATGTTGCACTTTTTGTCGTTACTCCGGCGTAATTTGCCTTAATTAGATCTGGAAACCTGTAACATAATTTCTTAGTTCTAGCGTAATATGTATTAACATGAATGCCGACCTTGGTGAGTGATATGCAGATCCTGTATACTTGGTTATATACAATTTATTTAAATATGGAGCTAAATTGCCTCATATCAAAAATGAGCCCATGTATGATCTCTTAAGACATTAGTGCATTCATTTTTGGCATGATAAAGTTGGTATAGATAGTAAGAAGAGTAGATGAATAAAAGTATCTCTCTAGTAATTGAATGCTTTTATTGCGACCCGAAAAATAAAGTTGTTCTAATGAATAGCGTATTATTAATTTAGGCGTACGAGAAAGTATACAGAACTTTGTTTTTCGTGTTTTACACATCTCAACTTCTTCACTGAGTATTATATACCTTTTTTTGCTAAACCCTGCTAGCCTGCTTAAGGCAAACTGAAAATCAACTCTTCTATATCTACTATTTCTCACAATAAATGCTGCAAAGAGTTATTAAAAAAAATGTGTGAAATTCTTGGAAGAGTTATTGTTTGTGGGCGATTTAATTCTATTAAATTTTTTTTTTGTCTTTGTAAACTATAATTCTATATTCTATTCATTTTCAATTTCCCGCATAAGATATTCTCCATTAAAATATATTTTTATAGACTTTTTTTCTTAATGTCTTCAGTATGATGTTGACGTTTGATTTCGTTGTTTGTTTGCATTTTTTGACAACATTGAATATTTTCTTGTTCAAGGTGTGTGTGTATGTGTGTGTGTATATATTCATTAATGTGAACTAATTTCAGTGACATAGATACACATCCATACATGCATACATATATATTTGTTGTGTTATTTATAGATTTGCTAAATAACTCTATGTATGGAATTAAGGTTTCGTAGTCAAAACACCTTTTTTGCTGCATGAACTTTATTGTTAGAATATGTGTAAAAATTGTGGTATTTTATATAAAATATTTGAAAAAAAAACGAAAACAAAAACAAAAAACAAAATTGTACTTTATTATAAGTTTGGCTTGAATATTTTGAGGAGTGGTGTCATTTGGAGGTTTCTATAAAAGCGGTTTAGTTTCTTTTAAGTTTTCTATTATACCTCTCTGGATTGTTTTTTGTTTTTCTATACAAGCATATTACTCGTATTTCTTTTTCATTTTGCAGCTACACCGCAGACCTGCAATTAGTATTAAATATTAAAAGAGATTTTTTCCTGTTGTTGTCGTTATTTCTTCATTGCAAAAACAAAAAATGACAATTATTTATGGTAATAAAGTTCCGCTGTTTTAAATGTTAAACAAAAAGCAAACAATCATTTACATATATGGATAGGATTCCAAAATTATGTATAGAAAAATAATAAAACAGTTTTCGTATTTATTTTTTAATAATTTTAAATTTGCATAAAATATGATTTATATGCCACACTTGAATGATTTCTTAATCAAATTACGTACAATTATTTATGTATTTGCTTTATTGTTATTTTTATTTTTATTTTTTTTTTTGTTGCATAGTTGTTATTGTAGTTTTTTTTATAAATATATTGATGTTGTATATTTCCTGGTTACCAGTATCTATTCACAATTCGATTATTTCTTATTTTTCGTTTTATTTTGTGTTTACTACATTTTCATCTAATGTTTGTTAAACAATATGAATTATAAATGAGCCTCCCAAATAAAGGAACAAAATGGAAATAAATAAATCTCTGAAAAAATGAAATCACCATAAAAACTATTATTAAATGACCACAATCCAGATATATTCATATTTGTTTACAGTGGAATTTTAAAATGTGGATAAGCTAATATGTCGTTAGTGTAAAATAATTTTATTTGAAACTCCAATGTGCGATAAGTATTACTGGTTTTCTGTCGGAATGTAATAATTCCGATAGGGTATATCAAGATTTTTTTTTGTGAAACTGGTCATTGTCTTAATTTAATTGAATTTATTTCCTTGTAATATTTTTCTAGAGACCATCATCCTTATTAAGCATAATAACTTTGGAGAATTTCGGTAATATTTACCATTGTAGAGCAACGTGGTATTCTGAAATCTTAGCTGTATATTTCTTCTATAGATCTTCTTAAAATCTTAAATTTTTCACTGTATACGATTACAAGTTATTTTAATTTTTAAAAGATACGATTTTATCAATGTTGAACTTTAGGTTGTTTTGTAGCCCCGAATTTACTTTAGACTGAAAATAAGCAGAAAACATGTCGGACTAAAGTAAATGTTGGGCTGCAAAATTTAAAGTTATTGGAAGTAAAAATGCAATGCAGCTACTCGATAAAGGATGCTTTACAGACGTTTCCCTCTTCTATTTGAAAGGCATTTTTATAGCTGACATGTGTTTTGGTCTTGGTTTCCTTTCCCATTTTGTAGTAAGAAGATTCATGTAAATTGCTGTATTTCTTTTAATTAATGTTGCCATACTAAATTGTCAATTTAATGGTTATCATAATCATCCATAATTATGACTAGTATATATATATACAGTGAAACAGTGCTCTTCGATGCTAGCGCATCCGTTAGTAAATATCCATAGTGTTGGAAGGTTGCTAATGTAACGCCAATCTCCAAAATGGGTGGGGCTAACAACCCTGAAAATTACCGCCCAATTGCAATTTGTTCTGCACTTTTTAAAGAAATGGAAAGTATGATTAATTCTCATCTTGAAGTCCAACAGCTTACTTAGCGACCGATAGTATGGTTTCCGTAGGGAGCGCTCTACGGAAGACTTGCTGGCTTTCCTATCGAAACAATGGTGTAATTACATACATACATCATTTCGGAGAGGCTCCCCCCGGGAACACATTTTAAGTCATTATGGATCACACTACCACCTAGACTTGTGTCTTGCGGGGTAAAAGAGAGCGCAGTCCTCTTAGGCTAGTAGGAGCAAACTTGAAAATCCACTATATTTCCACGGGAATCAGTAAAGCCCCAGAGTTCCACTATTTGTCTCTTTAGGCATTTAGCTGTTCTCTGACTGATTATTGAGGTAGGCCCTTTGAGAGTATCGTGGTGGCTGTGCGTTTCGAGGCCCTCATTTAAGTTTGTGGGTCGGATCATTCACAATGAACACAATTAATGGTTCAGGTGCAGTGAGTATGAATGCCGTCGTGTTCTTAATTATATTAAGCTTCATGCGTTCTGGACCAGGAGTTGGATAGTCCTAGGAGTGACCGGAGAATATACGTATCCGAAGGCATTCTAGGGCGAGGATGATGCTACATTTCAGCCACAGTGGTCTTATTAAGGCCCAAGGCGTTTGATTGTGACATGATGAACTTCTGTCAAAACTTGTTGCTTTTGGTGTTGGTGATAACTTTTCCAGATTTATATCGAGTTCTCTCAGGAATCGCATTTTACGAGTTGTTGTAGATGGGATTTCATGATGGAAGTCGGGAGTTGTTATAGATGGGCTTTCAAGATTAATTAACAGGTACCTCCTACCCTATTTATTATTTTTCAAATTGACCTTCTTTGTCAAATTTTTAACCCTATATCCTCTTTCGCAAATGACAGCACCATTTGTCGTTCGTATTCATTTAGTAATAGACCGAACTCACCTCCATGTGAATTCCAAAAGGCGGAACATGAATCACGATCTCGCGGTGATCTGCGAATGGGGTCGTGCGAATAGAGTCAATTTTAGTGCCCGTAAGATGCAATGTTGCATGCTTACGCATAGATCGGTGTTTGGAAATGGTGCTGCACCTGTTACTATGGCTGATACATGTATTACGGAATCGAAATCTCTTTATCTTCGAGGCATGAAAATTCAGTGTGATGTTCGATGGACTAAACACATTTTTCAAGTTTCGAAAGAAGCTCAGTAGGGTATCCAACTCTGTTGATTCTCTGGAGTATCGACGAAATGTGGGTTGTATTTTACTGTTATTGCATTACAGCAACGGTAAGTGTTCTAACGAAATTAGAGAATTTGTACCCGAAAGTCGCACAGTTTTGCGTTTAACTCGATTATCGCTGAGAGCGAATTCAGTTGTCTTCCATTGGCCAGTGAATCGCACTACGCACTACAGGCAAAATTCATTTTTTAGCAGAACAGTTTGTATGTGGAATAAACTCTCTCCAGAGGTCTTCCCTGTTACTTTCAATGTAGGAAAATTCAAATCGAATATCTATAAACACTACTCCCTCCTTTCTCCTTCCCATAAACTAATTTTTTAGTTCTGGTACAATGCTTTGCATGAGTAGGGGTCCGTAATTATCCCTCTATTTTCACCACCTGTCGCATCTCTTCTCTATCCCTTTCCTAAAGAATGTAGCACGGTACTGGACTTAATAGGCATTGTTGGCTGAAGTGCTACTTCTCTTAAAAAAAATTGCTTTGCATGGATAGGAGTCATTCCGTACTGCTTCTAACGATATATATATATATATATATATATATATATATATTACGGTTTTCCTAATAGTAGGCATGCTGTAAGATGTCAGACAGTAGACACAAAGAAAGCAAAGAAAGAATCAAAGGAATATTTAACGCTATTTGATACATACGTTTTCAAAAACAATCAACTGTGAATGTTAGTGATATATTAAATGAGTCTTACGAACCTTAACAATCTACACTTCAAGTAATAAAATTCAATTATTCAAAAACACATTATGTTTTAATTATTTAATATGCAAATATCTTACGAGTACGTCTAGACTTAAACATCTAAGACATAAAATATTTTTAAGTAATTTTAAATTACTATTTATTTATTTGTGTTCTTGTTGTGTGCATAACAAGAAAAATTCTTATTTTTAGAGTACATACATGAAAGTGCTATTATAAATTAAGTTAAGACTGCAAATTTATTAATTAAACATATTCAGACAAAATTAACTTTATTACTGGGATTGAAAATTAAATAAAAACTTTTTAAAGCTTTTGCATTACTATTAAATTATTTTGCTTAAGGAAGAACAGTTCAGAGACGTGATGCATACATGAAAAACTACCATTCCGATACAAGAGAATGGTAAAGTAATTAAAATCTTGTTTCCCCTAACTGATCTGGCAAATCTGATTTTATTAATAAGATTATTGTGCCATTTCTGAAAAAATGACTTTATGAATAAATACAGGTACACGGATATTAAGGAGTTTGTGGGTGAAACTCCATATAGCTTCGAACAATATTGGGTAACAAACAAAATATATCTTCTTAATCTTTAAACATAGCTAATGATATTGTTGTATAAGCTTTCTGCAAAATGTTCACAACCATAGATAAACCTAGAAATATGATAAGATTTTGCAAGAAGTTGTCTGATATTAAAAGGTTAATAATGATGTGGAAACCAAAGACACCTTAGATTTCTGTAAGTTTGACCCACAGGTAAGTTTACATGGTTTGTGCAAGTACAACTGTTACTGATTATTATTCCGAGGTTTTTGGCAGCACTTACAATAGTACTGCCAATAGTAAAAACATCAACATCGATAGCATACACTTTGACTTATGAAAGTTTAAACAAAATCCATATCGATAATTAGCAACGAAGCCGAATGGACTGCTTAAATACAGCTGAACGTCATCTGCTTACATAAGGATTTTGCAGTGCAAAAGGTATTTTTTTAAATCATTAGCATAAATAGAAAAAACGAATAGTCTAGAGATTGATCCTCGAGGCACTCAGTTAGATAAATATAACTCCGAAGATAGAATATTGTTTAACAACACAAACTTCCAACGACTACAGAAGTGTAAAGATAGCAGTCACGTGCAAGTTAAAGGAAGTTAAAAGAGTGTCGAAGTTTCACGCAAAGAATGCTATGATTAGCCGTGTCAACGGCTTTAGAGTGATCAAAAAGTACTAAGAAATTAATTTTTCGTTCATCATACACAGCCATGATTTTGGCGAAAGCCTGACTACCTATCAAAACAAAGTGTTATTTTCAATATAACATACCATTATGATTATGAAATACTTTTTCAAAAGCCTTAGATAAAAATTACAATGGAAATTGGAGTGAATTCCGAGTTTTTTTTTTAAGAATTGGCACAATTTTAGCACACTTACACTTCGACAGAAAGGTGCTAGGCATTATAACAGTGTTAAATTAATGTGTTATATAAAGCAGGATTACAGGCAGCAATAGCTTTATAAATTTTGTGTGTAAGTAATCAAGCTAAAATAGAATTCATAATGGCTTATACAAATGAATTGAAATATGTTTTATACGTTATCGTTAGGATTAATACTTGAAAAGTTATTAAAAAAATGTGATTTATAGTTTGTAGAGGCATTTTTGTAAAGGTTCTATTAAGCTCAGCAGCATCGACTTAATAACTGCTTGAGATCTCTTTTCTATAAACCCTAAACTCGCGAACGTATCTCCAAGTTTGACTGCAGGCTATGACAGCTGGAATAGAATAAAGCGTCTGGAATAATACTAAATTTTTGGGGTTTCTAGTGTTCAAATTAACGTTGCTTTAGCGTTTAAGCCTAAAACTCTAAACCGCTTATTTAGTTCTTAATAAAAAAATTGTAAGATTTTTTAATAACATTAATCTTTCTCGTGTGAGATAAAATAAAAAATATCTTAAATTCCAGAAGATTTAAAACAGTTGTGCTCTAATGATTTAACGTTGCAATTAAGACGAACTTACAATTGTTAAAAATATTTTTAATATAAATTTTATTATTTTTAAATTATTTATTTTTAATAAATATGCGCCGCTTCAACGCATATTTGGACTTGACTTTAACAACATCCATTAATAAAAATTCTATGATACATATGAACTAAATGACAAGTGGTAAAAATTCATTGTCAGAGTACTCTTTAAAAGCAGAACATTGTTTCGCTGAAATAATACAGAGTTTGAAGTCGTCAAGTTGATTAACCCACTTGAAAGTTATGCCAACATTTAAAACATAATAATTTTTATCGTTATTTTTATACATTTTGTTTGTTTTCCATACTTAGATTGCCCCACCGTTCATCCTATTAGACCATAATGTGTCTATAATACGGCCTTTGGCTACAAAATCAAATACACTTGTTTGTAAATAATCGCAATTTAAGCATTTAATAACAAATTCAAATTTTGCAAATCGCTAACGAGATTTATGATTTATTTTAAAAAACTATTTACGTTTAAATGTTGTATTTTAGTTATTTGTGGCAACAACATTAATATGTATTCATACGCCTAAAGAGCCCTTTTAAGTTACATGATTTATCGCCCAAATTTGGCATAAATAAATATACAATAAGAGAATTAGAATTTATTTAAGCAATTCAATGCAAATGTATTTAATGGTGAAAAAAAAACAACATTTTGTGATAAGATATAATCATACTCACATAAGAAAAATTACAATCATACGCAAATAGCGTTTTATATATTTCATTTAAGCGCTATTAAATATTGACTTTGGCTAAGAAAAATTTATTTTGTTTCCTTCATTTTTATACTTAAATGCTAATTTTTAATATTTATTAACATTCTGAGCGTTATATTCTTTAATACTAAACTATCTGTAAGTAAAATAATTTGAAATTTATGTTTTTATTAGTTAGAAATCGAGGAGTTATCAGGACCTTTTTATATTTTTTATTTCAGTTACGGACTTTCTAAAAATATTTACTTTAATTTTTACTCCTCAATTATATCTATAGTTTCAACAGTATTAATTGCAAACCAAATGTTATAAGAATGCCGATTTAGCAGTGCCGCTGAATATCGATAAACGGTGTGAGAGCAGGAAAATTTTAGTTTTTATTTTAGTTTGTCAGAACCAGCTGAAATTTTATTTCTGAATATTTTATTTAATTCCTGAGAAATACTTTACATATACGAGTGTGTGTTGTGGTGAATGCATGTTGTCTCCACTGTTCCTCCACGGAGACTTGTCCGTATTACGTTAATGCACTGCAATACAACGGAGACCAATCAGCAGCTAAAAAACCGACGATCAGAAATAAATAATTGAATTCCACCCTTCCACATATGGAATGAAACCAATCTTCAATACACCTTATAATTTCTTACTCTAAAAAATCATTTTTAGTTAAGTGGGATGTGTGTAGTCAATTTTGCCAAGTCTGCCTGCAGTAAATAATTATTAAAACAGATAACAATAGTAACGATTTTTGTTAATCTACCATGATCGTTGAGTTAGCATTATTTATTTTAGGAATTATACTAAAAAAATTAATATTTTCTTTAAATTAGTTTTTTAACTATAGCTGAAGTCATAAATATAAAGCCCGGCAGCAACATTAATTTTTAGGAAAAACTTATGGATATGAAATGAGCACCGTTGGACTAAAAACACAATAACTCTAGCAACTCTAAAAAGAAAACAGATTATTATAATTTTCCAAGTTAATGAGCTTTTTTTTTTAGAAAAGCTTAACCAAAGATTTCAAAACTAATAATCGTTTCAATTTTCCCAATTATTTAATTAATATAATTTGTGTTTATTTTTCTTTTTCATATATAACATCTACATTCTATTTTATGAGGTTCAGCGACATCTCTTTAGGGTATGAAACTTCTGTAAAATCATATTATCTACAGTTGTAAAGGTTATTATCGCATTAGTCAATGTTTTCTAGATGCATGAAAAATGCATCGATAGAAAAAATTAACAGCCGTAAAATTAATCAGGAAAACAGTAGCTTAAGAAATGACCTCAAACGTTTTTATTTACATCTTGGATTCTGGTCACAACATAAAAGTGGTTAATTTATAAGGTAATAAAATTTAAAAGGCTACAAAACTTTATGTTTAAATTTACATTCAATATTTGTGTTTTAGACAGCAAAGTGTCAGTCACAGGAAAATTTTAATTAGTTTCAGTTATTTCCAGCTGACTGGTGAACAGGTAACCGTTGGAAATGTAGTTTGCGATGGTGGCTGGAAGCAAAATTAGGGAAGGTAAAATTATTAAGAATTACTCTCATCTACCTTTAAATAGTAGAAGAATCTATGACGCATCACTAATTATTATTTATCATCAAGCATTATAAAAATAGTAGCTAATTCACAGAATGATTTTACTTTTCTCTATCATCTCATATATCTTTATAAAACAAATCGATTGTTATTCCTATTATGGCTGAAGGTCTTTAAAATATATGACATATTATTAAAAAGTTCTTTATTGATTCTTTTTTAATATTTTAGTTATGTTTTGCTCATTAAAATCTCTGTATTTATTATATTTATTGCTTTGTCCTACTTTTCAGAATCGATTTACCAAACAAATTGCTGAAGAGATTAAAAATTTCACAAGAAGGATACTATTGGAATTTTGACGTCACCTAACAGGCTAGTATTAAGCAAATAATTTATTTGTTTTCCCTTTTAGTTTTTAAAACATTAATGAAATTATTAAAATTATTTGTTATTAAAATATAAAAGAGAAAAACATTTTGCCTCCTAAATCGGCAAGCATAAATAATTAAAATTGATAAAGATCCTGAATATACTTTAGAAGTCAGAATAGAAAGAAATTATGCCACCAACTTAGGAAAAACTCGTAGAAGTTTTATAGTTATCACTTGATTAAGATAACAGTTAAGATAACAGCTCTGTATTTTGCAAAATTTATTTGAGGCACTTGAAAAGCATCAAATATCGAATGCGAGGATTTTTTTCTTTTTCTTACAAATGAAAAAATTATTTTTTGTTTTCACAAGGATGAGGTGGTATTATTATTTTTTGATTCAATTAAAATATAAATTAAAAAATTATAGATTTTGTCGTAGTACCAAACATATAAGAAGCGTTTCGACATTGTTGAGTAAAAAGGATTCTTTAGTGTTCTTAACAGTTGATAAAATTAAAACTATTTTTAAGAGAGACTGGTAACAAATTTTATTCTTTCGGTCCTCATAATGAATTCGTTGGTTAGTAAGTTCAAGTCAACATATTGCAACACTTAGGTGAAATGCTGTGCTCAAACTGAATAGAATTAGAATCAACATTCCTTAAGCATTTAAACATAGCAATATTTGTTTATATAGTTCTCATACCGGAGGAACAGACTTTGCACATTTCTCATACAAATCCAATGTACTAAACCGCAATCTAAGATTAAAAACAATTTATGAAGATTAGTTTTTTTTTCATTCTTTAGGAAAGGGATAGAGAAGAGATGAAACGGGTGGTGAAAGTAGAAGGATAGTCGGAAATTGACTGCCGTATAAGACAGCACAGCGACCAGTGACTACGGCTTTATCGCTGAGCAGCCCCACCGATATTCAATTTTTATTTTTGTAGTGAAAACAAAACCAAGGTCTTCGTTGGGAATCGAACCCACAACCCTCTTACTAACAAGCTAGTACACTACCTACTAGCCTACAATTTTGGGATGTTTAAAGAGTTCGAAGTGCTGCGCTTGTTCCGGATTAATACATCAGTAGTAAGTATACAAGATGTTAATGAATTAAAAACTTACAAAGTAATACTTTAGTATTTTTTTGTAATGTGTTTTTAAATCTCTGCATAATACCAATTCCACGTGATAATTTAGTCTTTATATGATGAGCCCCTAGAAAATTATAATTAAAATAAACTTCTAGGCACTTAACACTTTCCGATTTATTTATTATTTTTCCATCAATATGAATATGCAATATGCTATCGCTGCTTGAAATATTTTGTTTAAATTTGACGAATTTGGTTTTTCTAGCATTTACAACCAGTTTATTAAATCTTAAGAACTGGGATAAAAGGGTTGCATCTTAATTAATTTGTATTCTAAATACTTTTTCATCTTTATGATTAGAGAAAAGACTTATATCCTAAATAGTTTTTCAAAAAAATCTAAATTTGTTTTGAATCATCTAAAATTTTGAACAGTAATGGTCCAAGTACGCTTCCCTGTGGCACTGCACAGAAAACAGTTAATAAACCACCGTTTGATTCATTAATTTGCACAAATTGCATTCTTTTTTTAAGTAATTTTCCAATAGCTATATAGTTTTGTATTAAAATCCAATGTAACTTAACTTATTAATCAAGATACAATGATCAACCATATCTTTACCATTGCAAATATTATCGAGAACATTCACCACTATTTTCTACGTTCAGGTAAAACTGGCAAAAAAAGAAAAACTTCATTAGGAGCCGGTGTTTACCAGGCTCCTACAACTTAAGTGTATTATCTTCATACAAGTAATTTGTATCAAAGGTAAGCTTAAGACTTTTAGATTAACAATTTTTTACTTTTTTCGCGTTGCATTTTTTACATGTAAATTACATCCTTTAAAACTGTCTTTAAAATAAAATACAGAATTTGAATTGCTATAACATGCAAACATATCGAGATATTCTTATGAAATTTTAAAGTATTATAAACAAGAGAACATTTAATGAAACGGAAAAATAAAATTTTAATTATTTTAACTTTAACACATAAATTCCCTAAATGGGGAAAAATATTCCAAACAATTTTTTTATTTTATAAAACTGGTTATTTTGACTTGAGAGAACAATATACACCATGGTGGAGGACGAAGGATACGGAAAGTGCCTGGTAAATAACATCGAGGAACGAATTGAAACGAGCAGGGAACAGGAGGATGGAAGAGAAAACTGGTTTACATTAAAATATCTGGGAAAGTCAACGTACAGACTAGCAGAATTCGTTGGAAAACACAACATCAATACGGCATTCAGAACAAGAAACAACCTAGGCAGAATACTACAGAAAAAAAAACACCCGGGACAAATATACTAGACAAACAAGAAGTGTACAAATTAACTTGTACGTGCTAATATAATTATATCGGGCGAACACGACGAGAAATTAAGACCAGATTTAGGGAACACATTAGAGACTATAACAAAAGACTACGAGAACCAAAATCAACTCTAGGATCAAATTTTGCGAACCATATATTCAACAACAAATGTACACCAGGCCATATAAAAACAACGGTTAAACTGCTTCATAAACAGCACAAAGGAAGGAGACTAAATGTATTAGAAAACATGGAAATATACAAACAAAAAACATTTGACGGACGAATAATAAATCAACAAATAAACACTGTTTCAGACACATATTTTTGAAAAATTGAAACATTTTTACAAGAAAACAAACATTACACCAACACAAACACGTTACGCAGGTCCACAACCCCAAAGCAATAAAGAACCTTATAAACGTATAATTACAGATTATTATGCCATAGGAAAAAATCCAATAGGTTCACACATAAACACAAACCAATAACAAGCATGGTCGTAAAAGGATTTAGGTAGGAAGAGAGACGAATGAAAAGGGAGAGACAAATTAGGTAAAAACAAACAAACGGAAAAGGAGAGAGAGATACAGACAAAAAGGAGAGAAAGTGACGAATACAATAACACGAAGAGAAACACGAACAAGACGAACTATATAAACACAGCTGACAATAGAACGCAACTAGTATAAAGAGAACACTGAAGATGGCAAATAGCCGAAGCCGGTTTGTTCACAATCCAAATTTGACGAGGGTCGACGGAAAACCGTATCCAAATAAAAATAAATTAAACCCCGTCGGAAAATATACGCACATATCATAATAATAAAAAAAGTTAAGCTCGGTCAAAAATGAAAAAAAAAATTGTAGTCTGATTTTCTCCCGAACTAGAAGAGGTAAGCTAGATAGCACATTTTTGTAGATATTCTCAAGGTCTACTTAAGTACCCCCCGGGGGCATATATATGGTCTTTATAGAACTTCGACTATCTAGACACAGTGCAACTGGGATAAAAAGGAAGCCCAGTCCCCTGAAGTTAGCAGGGGTACAACTAGAACCTCCACTCTATTTCCACGGGGATCAGTAAGCCCGCAGAGTTCATTATTTGTCTCTTTAGACATTTAATAGTTCTCTGGCTGATTATTGAGGTTGGTCCCTATATGGGAGTATCGTGGTGGTTGTGTTTTCGCGGCCCCATAACAGTATAATGGTTATTATGGTGGCCAGGATCATTTTGTCGTAGATGACACGCTAGGTGAATGATCCAGTCCAGTGAGCATGCTACACATGTGTTCTGGACAGGAGTTGGAAAGTCTCCAAATCTTAAGCAAGGAGTGATGATTTGCAGCCCTGCTCTGGAATCATCGAAGTTGCAACTAGAAAGTTCTGTTGCATAGAATTATGGCTTCGGCTTCCTAGGACGAGCATGACGTTCCAAATTATGCAGTGGCTTGGTCCACCATCTGATTATGGCTTCATAGCCAGGCGCGGATGTAAATCGAATCACACAGGTCTACTTAAGTTCAAAAACTCGTAACATATGAGTAATAACTAAACTTTTTATGACATTTCCAAAAAAATGTTATGCCTGAGGTACCCAAATATTGGGGCATATCTCGAAGCCCCCCTTTAGCCTACAGGGCCTATCGCCTGTAAGTTGATTTAGATATACCTCTGCCTGGCCTCATGTAGTTCATGAGCTGTGCTCCGGCGAGAACAATTTTTAAAATCATTATTATCTTGCAATTATTTGGATACTTGATCCAATATTATTTTCTTAATGATGGATAACAAGGAAATGGGTCTAAAATCTTGTATTCAGCTTTTGTAGTTTGGAAGACATAGTTTCTTTTTAACTTTTACAATGCATAATCGTGTTTTATGTAATTTAATCAATTCCAGTTACTTATGAATGGTTTTACGTATTTTTTTTTCGTTAAATTTGCATCCACAATTAAAGTGCAGCAGTGAATTAACATACACATTTAAACATTCACATATATATATATATTTACAGATAGTGGTAATGATGAGCTAAAAATGTAAAATATCTTTAAGATAACAATATGAAAAAATTACAAGAAAAACAATTAAAAATCTTTTACAGGTTACGAAACGAAAGAACAATAAACAACATGAAAGAAAAAAAAACAAAAAGCCACAGCCAACATCAATTGCAAACAAAAGTATAAAAACAAAAACAAAAAAATCCTGAAGCCATCTTCATCATCATTTCTAAAACATCAGGTGCATGTGCAGTCCTGGTGCAAAATGTTGCCGTAAAGGTAAGAACAGCAGTATAGAAGTTCAAGATATATCAGCCGTGATGTTAAGTAACAAAAAAAAAAAAAAAGAAACAAAAGCAACAAAGAAAACCACACATAAAAGCAACAAAATCTTTTTGAGTACTTAAGGTACTTAAAATGAAATAAACTATTAAACAAAATCAGACAAACAAGAAAAGAACGATAGCAATAAAAATGTAAGAAAAAACGCCAATAAACAACATTTGTGACAGCACATAAATCAAAATGATGGGCAACTACTGTCTTTAAAGTATAAAAGGAGATAAAAGACAAATGTTACAAAAACTGCAAATAAACTCATTGGCTGGTGTTGAGCGGCCAAGATTTTGTACAAATTTTTTCAAAAGAGAGGCAACAAGGCAACTTTTAGTACTTTTAAAATAAAAAAGAATTACAATGTGATGTTGAATATAAACTTTTTGTTTCATATTGTGAATAACCGAATAGATGAGTTATGTGTGTATAACGAATACAAAAGGATTTTTATTTTCTATTAAACATTTGCTTTCAGAAAATGTATGCCAGAGTTTTTACCATTTTTTAGTAACCTGAGACAAGACGATAAAATTGTAATTTTGTAATCTTTTATGTGGTATAACATTTCAGTTCGATCAATACGTAATGTTAGCTAATAGCCGGAAGGGTAAACTTTTTCTTTATTTTTATCTATCGCGACGTCGAAAAGAGAAGTGCAGAGAAGAAATAAGGAGAGAGAGCAGCAGAAAAACTAGGACACCAAAGGAAAGAGTACAAGATAGATATTGAAATAACTAGTTGTGTTTCCATTAGAACAAGTAGAACTACTTCATTTGAAAATGAGCAGCTGTAAATTAAGAACTTCCATTATAGACAATCCGAAAAAGTGAAGTTTTTCACCGTAGTGAGATAAAAATTAATACAACGGGGCAAGTAAATTTTTCGTTTGGGCAGTGGTGGATTTTGTAAAAAAAGTGGAAATAATTCTATAATTTCAAGACGCCTGATCACACAGCTATAGTAATACACACAAAGTCGACATTGTCAATACAATTGAAAGTACAGAATTATTTTCATTTTGTTTTTAATATCCCACTGGAGCTCATTAAGACAACTTCTGCAGTATTATTTTGTAACAAGAATTTTATACAAGCCTAGGTCAGCTATTTTGAAAAAATTGGCTTGTTAAACGTTTCGATCAAGCTAAATAAAAAATGTAAGGATATTGTCATTTGGAGTAAATTCATCGATGGCTCTGAGGTTTCCGAAAAAACCACAACACAATCATTAATGCTATCTTGTGCGAATATCTAATTACGACAGGCGCTCTAGGCAAGAAATACAATTTTTTTTATCAAATTTACTTATTTCATTTATTTGTTTTATGGGAAAAAGACTTCAATAGAAGTTTAAGTAAAAAGTTTTGTGCAAAAAAAGCAAATAACATTATTTTAGCACAAACTGTCAAAGCATTTTAAAAATAATAGTGTGGTTTTATGTTTTATTAATGCGGTTAGAGATTTCTACAAAAAATCTATTTAGATTCTTGTAAATTGAAACAAATTAAAAAACTAAAATATATTTTTATAAAAATATTGTTAAAATGTTAATTATATTTACTTAAAGTTTAACACCAAGAATGTCTGAATAATTTATCATAATAATTCAATACTAATTTAAAAACAATATTTTGATGTTAACATGATAATTTTTGAGAAGTAGTTTGTTTTGCAAATGTTTCCAACAAAGTCCTTATAAAAGATTGTGTAATTGTTAATTCATAATTTTGTTTTATCGTATACGGTGGAAGTTGAGTAGCTTCCAACCAAATAAATAAAATACAGAATCTTTTATTTTAATAATTGACCATAAAAGTTTAAAAATTATCGAAGAAAAAGGTTAGAAAAAAGAAAATTAATTGTGTGTCCAATACTAGTTAGTAGTAATCGATTCTTATTCATGCAGTATGCTGGAAACCTAAATTTTATAAAGTAGTGTGAAGGACAACCCATTTGTTATTCCAGAGATTGACATAAATAGTAAACTTTTCTTCGTTATATGTTTAAAGGAAGATTTATTCATAAGCATTAGTTTCGAGAACACCTGCCCTAATTTCATATATGATAAATTCATCAAAACTTCATGTAGATAAGAAAAGTAATTAATGATATTATACATCTCTTAACATAGTATACAAAGTAGAAATCTTTTATCTGATTTCGTTGGGGTTACTACTGCTAAAAGAAAGCAACATTGTAAAATATAATCAAATCAAAATATTCCTCTATTCATATAGATAGCCTGTCTACATCATAAAAAAGTACCATATTTTAAAAATTTTAAAATCATCGTCATACCCTTGTACCTTGTGGTACTTAAAACTAAGCTTCCTTAACTCTTACTTAATATTAAGGTGTTTAAGGTGTATCTTTTATGTATTTTTGTTACATATTTTAAAAGTCT
This sequence comes from Trichopoda pennipes, assembly GCA_030448955.1. Taxonomy (NCBI): domain Eukaryota; kingdom Metazoa; phylum Arthropoda; class Insecta; order Diptera; family Tachinidae; genus Trichopoda; species Trichopoda pennipes. Next base: position 5,943,423 of record JASKUP010000012.1, on the reverse strand, counting down.
TTCAAAAATATAACCATCATCTAATCAAAACTTAGTATAATTAAGTAAATTTTTATAGGTAAGTTATTTTTAGCTAAAAGCTTTTTACCATTGCCAACATACTTTAAATACTTTCTCAGAGAATAAATGGCGTAGCTCAATATTTGATCGAATTTTAATGCCTTTAAAATTAAAAATATTTTAAATATTTTTGGTAGATATTCGAATAGAGAATATCTGACAACAAGTTTACTCTAGACAACGAAAGCATTTTCTTGTCATGGCTTTTACTGGATTTCGTCTTAATGATAGTCACCGTGTATATGTGGTGTACTTTTTTCACTTTTTGTTTTGGCATTTTTTAGTATTTTTTTTTAATAGCACCACATAATTGTACTGTATGTGTAGTGACCCCCTCAATAGAAAAAAGGTTGGAGCATTGCAATTTTTGCTTTTGAGGCGGCGTGTGTGTATATAAAATTTTCTAATTAAATTTCTTCAAGCAATTGTGGAAAAAATACAAAGTAAATAAATAATTATTTCGTTATAAAATTAAATTGTGAACAAACGTGCAGTTAGGATTAAAGTGAAAGAAAGTAGTGATAAAATATATATTGCGACAAAAGCATTATAATGTCTTTAATTTACGATGAAAAGAAGTCCAATCGTAGTAGGCCACTTTTACATAGTTGCAATTCGATTTATATTATTCGGGTTATAAATTATTTTTTCTTTTAATGGCCATGAAACCTTTAAATTACTCTGACGTGCTTCCCAATACTTGCAGGACTTATAATCTATAAAAAAACATACATCTTTCGAAATTAAATAAAATGATCTGCTTATTCAGGATTGTTTTTCAAATAATATTGAGTAGTACAGTAGAGAAAGTTAAACCCTTAAAAGTGCTGGTGGATCTCCTAGGTAATTAGTTTAAATTTTAACCCCTGACATTACGTTTATCTTTCTTAATACAAAAGTAAGTTTTTCGCATTTTTGCTCACAATTAAGTTTCAAAAGCTACATTATCTTAATATATATATATGTATGTATATTATATGTTATTAGAAATAAAGAAATAATCAATATATATTATACTCGAGAGCTCGTAATTTTGGGACTTTGTATATAGAACGAAATATATTTAATCTTTTGTTTATTTTTTAAGAAAAAATTAATATGAATTTTTAATAAATAAACAAATAAAAAAAAGTACAGTAGAGCCTAAAAAATTTATAAATATGCAATTCATAAAACCTATTCTATTCTAGTTATACCTAATACAAGTGCAAACAAAAAATAAATGCTACGAAGAAAATTTAAGGATATTAAGTAACTTCACTACCAGTACAGGCAATTTTAAAATCTTAGTTCTTTTAAATAGTGTACATAAACACCGTGGTGATTTTAAGTGTTATTGTTATAGCAAAAAATAAAAATAAATAAAAGAAAAGTTGATTATAAAAAATCAAAGTTGATTATAAAAAATAAAAGTGTCTTTGTCCAAAATAAAATTTAAAGTATATTTTAAATAACGAAAACTAATTATGAAGCGATAAAATGATTTCATTAAAAATTTATAGAAAATGAATTTTATTTTTTATAAAATTTTTGTTAAAAAGGTTTGAGTAAAGACATCTACAGCGAATTTTATACAGTACTACGAATTCATCATGTTAAAATATCTTAAGACGACCAAATTTTTAATAAATTCGATTAAAAAAATTTTTTGCTTTTTTTAAATTGCCAGTTGATGATCATGTAGTTAAGTAAATAAATAAGAATTAGATATAATAATAAAAAAGATTTAAAATAAAATACATAATAAAGATAGTATTGTTTGCAAAAATAAAAAATGTTAAAAATTAATAAATATATTATTAAATATAAATTAAATATGAACTAATCTTTAACGGTCTTTTAAATAATTTAACGATTTTATTTTTTTTCTTTCGATATTTCGCTTTCCTGTGGAAAGCTTCTTCAGGAAATTACTTTTTATATTTAAAAAGAAAGAATAAAAAACTAAAATCGTTAAATTATTTAAAAGACCGTTAAAGATTAGTTCATATTTAATTAAATTAAAAAAGGTCGAATAAAAATGAAAGTATTAAATATAAATATAATATATTATTATCCAAAATCTACTTGCAATATTTTAGACTTTCATTTAATTGTAGTTTTAATTTATAAAGCTCCGGATTGCCTTGATGTAATATAATCATAGAGGTCGAAGATTTTGAGTCAGGCCGCTTTATCAAAATCCAGACAATAATGAATTTTTTGCAGTGAATTTTGAAAGAATGTTTAAAAGTGATCCAGAACAATTTAAGAAAACTGTGAGAATGGAAGAATGGTTAAGGATGTGTTTGATTTGCTTTTTAATTTAGTGAAGAAAGGTTTCACTAAGAACTCCAACAAAACTTCAATACCTGCAAGGTGTATTATTCTTTTTAGTGAACAATTTTTTGTATTTTTAAAGTTATTTGGCTTATGGAGATAATAATCAATTATTTTCATCAGTGTTTAAGTTGGGGCGCACGACTGTGAGAAAAATTGCTTTCGAACACGCTTGGTTTTGTGTATTTGTCAGAACCTCAAAAATACAAGTGGTAACGCATTGCGAATGACGTCAACGTTATGTGGAATTTTCAAAATTGCGTAGGAGCAATTGATGGTAAACACATCATATTAACATGTCCACCAAATTCCGGCTCTTAATTTTTTAACTATAAGGGCATCTACTATTTTATGGCAGCTTCAGTCGATATTAGTGCATATGGCTTCCAAAGTAATGGAGGTGTGTCGACTAATTCGGGCTTTGAGCAGCAGCTTTTTAGTGGGTAATTGGATTTACCTGAAGATAACCTTTTGCCAGAAACGGATATGAAATTTCCTTATTTCATGATTGGAGATGCAGCTTTTCCTTTGAAAAGCTGTGTAATGAGACCATATCCAGGTTTGTGTACAGAAAATTGTATAGCGCTTATTTGAAGACTTTTTGATTTTAGGTGCAAATCTGCCTATTGAACGCGAAATATTCAATAAACGTTTATCACGAGTTCGCCATGTTATTGCAAATACTTTCACGATCTTAGAAGCTCGCTGGAGAATTCATCTTTGAAAAGGCACCAATCATCCGTAGAACAAGTAGTAAAAACTGCAGTACTTTTGCATAACTTCTTGAAAATGAACGATGGTAGGTATTGTCCACCTAACTATGTGGCTCAATACGAAGGTGATTCTATATTTATGGGTTCCACTGCAAAAGCATGGCCGAATGTTGACCAATAACCCATCAAAAGTCGCATTCAAAGTCAGAGATGAGCTAATGAGATACATTTCCTTAAATCCTATTTAAATTATGTACTTTTAAAATGTATTATTTATTATTATTAATTTAGTAGGAAAGTTTTTGTAAAATTTAAATTAAAAATATAAAAAGTTTAGCTTTAACTAAAAGTATGTATAAAAAATTCACTTTATTAATTATTATGAAGTATAAAAAAATAGGAAATCTTCTTAATCTTCCTACCTTCCTAGTTGAGAAAATATATAGAGTCATCAGTGTTAGGAAAGTAAGGAAATCTTGTAATAGTTTGCTATTGGATTGGCTTTCCTTTGTTAAGAACTCCAAAATATCGACTCGATTTCGCTTCCGAGCTAAAGGGGAGCTTTCATATTAGGTCGGAGATGCTTGGGACGTGCATAGCTCGTTACTTTTCTCAGTCCAATCTGCATATAATGTGTCAAAAGTCGATTGCAGATTGCATTCTAGCACAGATATGTTACTCCGGCAGCCATACACTGCCTCCAGTCTGTCATAGAAGTCCCAAGTTGTTGCTCGCCCGATATTTTATTGCGCTTAAGCGCCATTTAAAAATTTGAGATATATGTCGTCCCGTGAAAATGGTAACATGCCATCAATGGACTTTATGTTTCGCAAAACTCGTTGCCAAAATTCTTTTTCCATTTTCAGTCTTGCATTTATTAGAAGTTTTATACAATCATGTGTACATTTTTTACTGTAATAAGAATAAACTTAAAACAAGATTAGCTGGTCACAGATGTGACCAAAAATATAGGAATATTTCAACACAGTAAACATCCTTATCTTCACATTGTAAGAAATATAATCATTATCCAAAGCTTGATGAAACATCAGTATTAGATATAAAAAAAACTACAAGAGACGTTATATGTTAGAAATGTTAAAATGTAAGGAGAATAAATTTCAAAACAGACACATACAATTTAGCGCAGAATTATAGGTACTTAATACAAAAAACACATAATTTGTTATAATTATTTCATAAGAGAGAATTTGTTATTTGTTGTTTGTTATTTATTTGTTGTTTCCGTTTCCTTGTTTTTGTATGTTTAAATATTTGAAATTTTAATTTTTGTATGTTTGTATGTATGAAGAAAATTATTTTATATGTTTTGCCAAATGTTTTCAAAAATTTTTCTTTTCAAAATGTTATAATTTTTTGTTTTTGTAAAATATAAAAAATAATTTCCTGAAGAAGCTTTCCACAGAAAAGCGAAATATCGAGAAAAAAATATATATTGTTAAATTAACTAAAAAAGACCGTTGAAAAGAATAACAGATATTTTAATTAATAGAAAAATATAAAAATTTAAAAAACCGCTTACTAGGTTGCCATTGTTTTGCATTTTGTATTTACTTTGCATCTAAATTTATTTGGATGCCTTTTGTGCTTTTTCTTGTGTATCAACTACTGCAATGTTGCAAATGAGAGCAAAATACATTGTAACCATTTTCAGGGTTACATTTACGAATACGCTTTAAAGCAACAAGTATGTAGGAAGTTAGCATTTGTTATAAATGTGTCGTTGTTCACATCACATTAAAATAGTTATAGAGGAGAAAAACTGTCAAATATTCTAGTGCAAAGATTGTTAGTTTTCGGCTTAGAGTAGTGGAGTTGCCTACTGTTCTAATAATTAAATGAATGATGTTAATAACATACTTAATATAAAAAAAATAGTAGCAATTGATGCAGCAACCCAGAAAATGATTTTTTATATATTGCTACTGCTTTTTGACATACTGTTGTAATTCCTGGTTGTTTGTTCCACATGACCGGCAGGCGCTTTCAATGTGATGACATTATTATTAAGGCGTATTGTATATAGATTGCCCTCCACCTGGCATTTCGTGCGGGGTTAATGTAATATTTTCGTCTTTTATCGTTATCCAGGTACGTGTGTCCGTTTGAGTGTGTTTTTCGCTTGTTAGAGTGTATAAGTAGTTTCAGTGGTGTGGAAATTGTATGTGAGGTCGGGTTTTTTTTCGCTTATAATCTCACTGTTAAAAGTTTTTGGTTTGTGGCGTTTGTAAGAATGTCAACTCTTTGTCCTTTTTTTAGAATATAGTACTGTCATACATTAATCTATTTCCCTTGGTGCTTGTCCGCCAATGTCAAGGTGTAATGCAAAGTTGAAGTCTTCTATTTTTTCGTTTCTATGAACGTATGTGTTCTGTAAATCTTATTTTTCGTGCTCGTCAAGTTTGTTCTATATAAGTATGTTTAGAGGTACAAGTAAGTCCGATGGAACTAACATTTTTAAAAGAGAAGCAGCACTTCAGGCAATGCCTATTTAGTCAAGTACCGTGCTACATTCTATAGAAACGGGATAGAGAAGCGAAAAAATAGGTGGTGAAAGTAGAAGGATAGTCGGAAATTAACTGCCGTATAAGACAGCACAGCGACCAGTGACTATGCCTTCACCGCTGAGCAGCCACACCGACAGTCAATTTTTATTTTAGTAGTGAAAAAAAAACCAAGGTCTTCGTTGAGAATAGAATCCACAACCCCCAGACTGGCAAGCTAGTACACTACCTCTTAGCCTAAAGGGGCACCTAAACTTGTCAGTTGTTTCTGTCGATGTCCTGAGATCATGAATTAGAGTATTGCTGGCTTAACGACATTTTAAAAAATTAAACAAATTTTTGTTCAAAGTTTTTGTTTTCCTATAATTTAAAAAAAAAATTATGCTAAAGTGGTTTGAGTTATAATTTCAAAATTTACACAAAACAATTTACACGCTTAATTTTTAAGCATATTGATTTCGTATACAACCATTGAAACGTATCGAAATAAAAATCAAAGTTGATATTGAAAAATTTAAAAAACATACTTTGCGATTTTTATAAATATTTTGTAGTTAGATTTTTAGGAATTTATGGTCTAAATTGAAATTTCGGAATTCAGTTGTTTTCAACCTGCAGTTCTGTTTCAAGGTTTATCTTTATATTTTCTAAGCAATTTTATTTTGTGCTTGATTCCTTTAAATAAATATTTCATGATATTCTCACAAAATATTTGTTACAAAAAAATTTTTTGTTTTATTTTTTATTATTTTCAGTTTTATTCGACTTTTTTTTATTTCTATTAAATTGTAATCTTTTCACACGGTCATTTAAATTATAACGATTTTATTTTTTATTTTTCTCTCAATATTTCGCTTTCCTGTGGAAAGCTTCTTCAGGAAATTATTTTTTATATTTTTTTTTATTTTTTTTTGTTAATAAAAATTTTTTATTAACAAGGGATCAAGCACGAAATAAAATTGCTTAGATTGAAAATGATTTCGATAAATTATAAATTACTTATTTGTATTATATTTTTATATTTAGATTTATTAATTCTTCGAAAGTAAAATTTTTTTTGAAAAATTTGGCATTGTATCCACAGGTTGAATGAAATAAGAAATTAACTCCTTTAGTTCAACAATATATGCAAATAAAAGTTAAGTGATTTTTTTACCTTTTGCATATGCTTGGCTAGGTGGAATATCTGGTAATTATTTAATTTAATTAAAGGAAAGCTTCTTCAGGAAATTATTTTTTATTTTTTTTGTTTTGTTTTTGAATAATATAAAAAATAATTTTCACAGGAAAGCGAAATATCAAAAAAAAAAAAAAAAATAAATCGTTATAATTTAAAGGACCGTTTAAAAGATTAAGATTAAGATTTAATAGAAAAAAAGGTAAAATAAAACTGAAAATAATAATATAAATATATCAATGCTTAATATAAATATCAATCAGCTTGTGTTCACATACGAACTGCTTGGATTGTGTCTCATTGCCCAATCCACGATTTGTCACTTGTCTTTATGTATTTTTTACCACAGTAAAAAATAATAAAAAAATAATTAGTTTTCTTTCAATATTTAAGTTTAACGGTCTCATAGTTTAAAACAAATTCTCTTCTACAGTTTTATCTGCATTTTTATGATTTGTTTTATTAAGTCCTGTTAAGTTTTTTCGCTTTGTTTGCTGCTGTATAAGAGTCGTTACAGAGCCGTTTAACTTGGAGATCAGATTGCTAAAATATCCATTGTTTCATTAGGACAACAGAATAGTTCTAGATATTTGACTTCCATTAATAGTCGCTTTATATTTATGCAATATTACGGTTGCAAATAATTGTTCAGTTGAAAACTACAGCACAAACATACATTGCACCAGATTAGCTGACATAAATGATTCACGGAATTTCTCCACACTTTAAAATCTTGTAAAGATATTGTCTTAAAGGCACCACTTTTGGCAATGCCCAATAAATATTTGAAAATGTTGGCTCTTTAATTTGTTTAGGGTAATATAATATGCAATACGCTTTGCTTTCAAATAAAACTTTACGCATTTTACGATAATTTTTATTTTCTGATACCCAAGGCTGAAGCACAAGAAATAACAGCAAACTTAATACAGATAATAATAATACAGCTTGTGTAAAATTTAAACAATGTTGCAAAAAAAATTTCAACAACTTTTAACAAAACAAACATTGTTTAAAGATGAACTTATTCCATAAAAGCAAACAAAAAATTGTTTAAACCTATCAAAATAGTTGTTATTGTGCTTAGAATAAAAGCAATGTCAACAATAGCAACAAAAACTAAAACCACGTGAAAATTTTAAACATGTGGAGTAAGAGATCAAAAGATAGAAATCTCTAAATAAAACCTCAAACCTTTAAAGTTCAGGCCAAGGCTATACTAAATAAACTTCCACAATATTGCAAAAAAAGTGTACAGTAGTTAACTACAACAAGAAGAGGTAAAATGAAGGTTGAACCTAAAAACTGGTTGATAGTAATTTGATGATGTTGTTGTTTTTCTTATTGCATGTACATACATACACACATGCAGTTGCTGGTTGCTATTGTGGTCTGTCTTTTTATGTTTTAATGACGGCGCTTGGTTTTTCTGCAACAAGCCAATAAAATGCACTTGAAATTCAAACTTTATAATAACAAACCAACACAAATGTAACAAACAGCAACAGCAATGAAAATCACAGAATTTGTATATAAAAACAAAAAACAAATAAAGAAATAAAAACAGTAACAATAGAGGCATCGTGCAAATTCTTTTTAACGACATTCAGATGCGGAAACAGAAGCTTTTTGCCCGTTATAGCTGGTGTTTTCTTACCACATAACACATACTTACTTACATATTTAAAGTTCTATCATTTTATTTCAAATAATATACATTCCTACATGTATTTAATTGTGCTCGACTTAGTGTGCAGCTGTTCTGAACAATATTTCGAAATTGTAAAATTTTTTTTTTTAACTTTAACTTCCTTTAGTTTTTATTTTGTTCTTAGCTATTGCTGTTGTTGTAAATAACATTTTTGTAACTTAACTGTGATATGATATACAAATACACAAATAAAATAAAAAGAACTCTGCCCTTGTCGCTTGTCATAAAATTCTTAACAGCATATTAATTATTTTCTTCCTTTAACTTTTGTTACAAAATAAGCTTCACATTCTATATGCCACAGATGCAGTAGCCTTTATAGTGAATGTATAGCAAGTGTTCTGTTTAGGGATCACTAAATCATAAAAACAAAACCTACAAAGTTTGTAAAATTATTCTGCAATTTCTATAAAATTACAGTAGTTTGCTGGAATTTTATTTTCTTTACAAGTTTTGAGGCATTTTCCATATATTTTATATGTTTGTCGCAAAGCTCAGGCTTTGCCTGATAAGATGTACATCTGCACCTGGCCGTTAGCCTTAATCAAATGGTGGTCAAACCACTGGGAATGAAAAGCAACGTTATTCACGCCCTAGGAGGCCGAGGATTAATACTAGCAACAGGTCTTTCCTAGTTGCAATTTCAGCGGTTCCAAAGCAGGGTTGCCAACCACTACTCCTTGCTGAAGAGCTGGAGACTATCCAACTCCTGTCCAGAACACATGACTAGCATGCTCACTGGATCCGTCTCGTTTACCCGTTGGTGTTATTAAAGGCGAAATAATCCTGGCCCCCATAATTAAATTAATGTGGGGGCCGCAAAACCAGAACCACCACGATACTCACGAAGAGCCAGCCTCAATAATCAGTCAGAGAAACAGCTAAAACGGCTAAAGAGACAATTAGCGGAACTCTGGGGCTTACTGATTTCCGTGGAAATAACGTGGAGCTTCTAGTTGATACCCTGCTTGCCTTCAGGGGACAGTGCTCCCTTATACCCCCAGCAACGCAGGTCCAAATGGTTAAGTAATCCACAAAGACCGATAAATGTGCTCCCGGTGGGGGAGCCTTTTACTAATACCATACTCACAAGGGTGGCAAAAATCGAGATTTGCTTTCCGATTCGCGGTTCGCCAACAAATGTTTATTAAAACAGCATGGTTCGCCATACAAAAATATGAGAGCGAACCTTGTAGTTTCATTTTGAATCTTGTTATGAACTACGAAAATATACTATCTTCTCTAATGAAATAGAATATCTGGTAGCTTAAGATGGTTAATTTAATAAATTGAAAAGGTTAACATAAAATATTTTTAACTCAGCTTAAGTTTATGAACATTTTAACTTTAAAATTTAATAAGAAAACAAAATTGTTAAAAGTCTTATTGTGTTGATTTTGAAAAGAAAACTTTAATTTTAGATTTTAGTGAAATGTAACACAGTATTTTCTAGATCGCTATATTCATTATTAGCATTTTACCTGATGTTATAAATAAAGTACCAGAAATAATGATAATATTTGCTAGTATTAATTAATTAACACATAACCCAAAGCTCCTTTGTTGTTGTTATTCTCTTTATTCGTTATGACTTGGTTCTTCCTTTCTGCTCACCATCAGCTTAGCAACGAATGCAATATTTGTTTTTGTTTTATCATACAATTTTTCTTTCCATCACAGTAGATACTGTTGCAGCTACGAATTGATTGTTGTAAGAAAGAATGTATGTCACATGCGTGACCTAATTAGCAGCAAACTAAAGGGAATATATTTTAGAAGTACTGAGTTTATTAAGACTAATTAATTGTGGTAACAATAAATAGTGAAATTTGAAATTTCTGCCCGGAAATAAATTTAAGATATTTGTATTTGTAAAAGCAATTAATTGATTGATCGTTTGATTGCTCTACTTATTTAGTTAGTTGTGAGTTAAACTGTGATTTTGATAGACGATAAACGAAACAAAGAGAGTTGGCAAATTTTGCATCAATGTTTCTTGTAAATATAGAGTGTTTTTTATATAGGAAAATAATTTTGAAGTGGATTAAAATAACAATAATGAATTTTCTAAGTTGGCAAGAAATTAACCTTATTCGAAAGATAATCTGGTGGAATAGTAATTTGAAGACAATATGACTTCTGGCATATAATCTCCATGACTGGCCCGGACGTAGTCTATTATGAAAGTTGAATTCCCGATGACTTTTCCCACATTTATGACCGGTCATCCGTAATAAATCTAAATCATGGTTATCTTTAATATATCAATTGTTGCACGAGCTGTGTGACATATTGCTGTGTCTTATTGAAACCACAGCTCCTGCACATTATGTCTGTTCAGTTGATGAACGAAAAAGTCAGTAGTCATGGCTCTATAGCGGTTGGCATTGAATGTTACATTCTGATCAGCATCGTGTTTAAAGAAGTGATTCCACCAGTCCATAAACCACACCAGCCTGTATTTTATAGATGTAACGGTGTATTGAGGATTATCATCAGTCTACTTATGGCAGTTTTTTTTATAAACATATCCACTCAACAATGTGAGCTTTATCGCTAAACAAAATTCGCTTATGAAATCGGGTGTTTTGGACAGAATTACGATTTTTAAAACAAATTTACACAATTTAAAAACTTTGTGTAGGCGTCTGTCTACTCGTGTCTAAATGCCAAACCAAACTATACATAGATCACTTGACAGCTACAAAATTGGCCAGCTTAAAGCTCTATACATCTTTAAAACATCCCTAAGTTTTTGCGAATAACATGTTTCTTATAATAATTTTTTTGTAACTAATATCATCTCTGTGTTTTTACTGGGCGTAATATTTAATTTATTTGTTTATAGAACTAGAAGCAACATTATTTTTATTCAAGTTAAGGTTCGTAGTTTTAATTTTTAGAAATTTTTATTTAAATACAAACATAATGTAGTGTATTTACTAAATCGCTCATCCTTGTTCACTTTTTTTTTTATCTTATACCATATACATGATACATTTATATGATACTATCTAGATATTCACAAAGGACAACTGCTGCCCTCTCTGCCTTTTGCAGGCACAGACTCTGCGCTCCTTGAGAATCATTTAAGTTTCACTGTATATAATATTACGAAATAATAGTACAAAAAGAACACTGAAGATGGCAAACGGCCGAAACCGGTTTGTTCACAAACCAAATTTGACGAGAGTCGACGGAAAACCGTACCCAAATAAAAGTATATAATATTCTCTCTCCAACTTTTATTTATAGAACATAGATATAATATTATCCTTAGGATAGATACAATTACTTCTTGTCCGACTTACTTAGCCAAAAATGACAGGTACACAGGCTACATGTGGTGAGATATTGCTTGATTTTTCTACTTAAATATCGTATCACATTGTGACAAATAAAAAAAGTAAAGCAGTTAGAATAACCTAAGAATCTAAAAACATCTGCTAAGTTTCAATTATTAATATTTAATAAGTGGCAAAAACCACCAGTCATTTAATAAAAATAGACATACTGACTTCTGCAAATGACCTACAACTGATTACAATGCAGGCTATTGTATAAATAAATAAAGTGTAGCATGATGGAGTTAACCTGTTTTAGCGGCAGCTATGCAAGGCATACATATCGAGACTAGGAGAATAAGGCGCATCTCTAAAAGTGTGAATTCTGCAGCTTGCTGCGCAGTTTGTGTCTGTTTTTCTTAAAGTTTTTGTGTTGCGATGAATCAAATCACATCCCGCCAACATGTGAAAGTTGGCTTTATTTTCTAAAATACCGTTTTAGAAAGAGCTTCAATGGACGAATTTAATCAACTGTGAGTTAGCATTGATTTTAATTTCTAACTACTGTTGAGAAGCTGAAATTGGTGAGTTTTTTTAAGACGAAGATATGATAAAATTTAATTCAAACCTCAGAAAAAAATTGCCGTGTAGCAGCGGCAGTTGAGTTGATGAGTATTAGCAGATAAGGTATTTTGGGAAAGATGTACGGATTGTACAAAGGGAGGAACGTATAAAACAACAGTCTTTGCCAGTCGCGGTTTGATTACCTGAAAACTATGGAAAATAGGATATTATGTGATAAGATTTACATCTGCACCACCAGAAGGTGGTCAAACCACTGTGAGTGAAAAGCAGCACCACTCACGCCCTAGGAGGCCGAAGGCTAGTTCTAGCAACACGTCCTTCCTAGTTACAATTTCAGCGGTTCCAGGGCAGGGCTGCAAAACACTACTACTTGCTGAAGAGCTGGAGACTATCCAACTCGTGTCCAGAACACATGACTAGCATGCTCACTGGATTTGGATCATTAACCAGTGGGTGTTATTAAAGGCGAAATGATTCTGACCACCATAAAACAATACCTGTATGGGGCCGTAAAACCACAACCACCATGATACTCCCGAAGGGCCAACCTCAATAATCAGGCAGAGAATCAGCTAAATGCCTAAAGAGACAAATAGCGGAAACTCTGCGGGGTACTGATTTCCATGGAAATATCGTGGAGCCTCCAGTTGACCCCTGCTGCCTTCAGGGGACTGGGCTCCCTTATACCCCCAGCAGCACAGGTCTAGATAGTCAAGTATTCTATAAAGACCGATAAATGTGGGGAGGGATATGGACGATTATGCAAATCGACAAAACCATGGAGTACTTTTTTATATATTTGTACTGTTGAAAGATGCATTGTGGATATTGTACAGATGGCCGCGTAAGTATTTATAAGCGAATTTTTAGCAAACAAAAGCCAGCTAGAGCTAATTTAATGTCTGTGCTGCAGCCTGCTAAAATGCTGGTATGATTAAAAACACACACCATTAAAATGAGTTAATCATGTTTGGAGAGACAATATTGTGATGGTAATTGTAACAATAAAATTTTTTTTTTATTTTTGTATTTTGCTAGACTGATAATGTTTATTCTGCGCTTTGGTTTATTCTCAATTTTAATTAAATCATTCTTATGTTAATTGTATCCCCTGCACCACTGTTTTATATCATAGTACTCGTAGTATAATATTATGCTGGTGGTTTCATATTTTTTCTGTTTTCTTCATACATATATCAGTTAAACAAAAAACATATTATTCCTGTAGCTGTTATTGCTCTTGTTGCAATGGCTGCTGCCGCATGTGTTCTTGTTCTTGTTTTTTGTTTATTATTGTTGCAAATGTTGGTGGAGAGATGTTATACTTATAACTATTTTTACTACACGTCTGTAAGAAGTAAAATGTTTTGTTTGACCGTAGGCTATTTTATTTTGTGTGTGTGTGTGTGTTTGCTTATTTTTTTGCTAGAAAACAGTTTTTTCGATGAAAACTAGACAAAAAACAAAGTTGTCATGTATTTTTCTTTTTGCCACCCATGGTGGAGTTCACCGGTTTTTTGTTACCGTTTAAAATCGTACTATTTGACTTTTTCTGCCAAAATATTGTTTTTTTTTTTTTTTTGTTTTTCACTTCCCCAGCCATAAACTGTTTTTGTTTTCGTTTAAATGAAACACGATAATTGTAAAAACTGATTGTTAAATGAAAAAAGAAAAAAAGAAAATGTTTACTGTACAGATTTCAAAGAAAAATTTTTTATATATTTATTTAACTCTTTTTATATCGTCTTCTAAGTTTTCTTTAAAATGATTTGCCAATCGCAGTTACATCAAATAAAAAAAATGAAAATCCAAATGAATAAAAAAAAAGTTTAATTCATTGTTAAAACAATTGTTCGATATTTGTTTAGTATTGTTATGGCTGATGATGATGACGATGATCATTCTTGGCTCTGCTTGCTTTTGCTTCGGCTGCGGCTACTGGCAATGCTGCATGACAGTTACTATTTCACAATGCCTCTATTACTCCTAAATAGTGCATAAAATCAATTGATAGTTCTTTATTTTCTATTTCGTTTCTTTCCATTTCAATTTACCACAAAGTCTGTTTTATTGCTGTTTTTCCTTTTTATTTATTTTAAGAATTCAATTGTAGAGCAGTTGCTTCTAGTTTACCATATTATAAACAATTGATTTGTTATTTAAGCGTCACGGTTTCGATGTTTAATTTAAAAGACAATTGTTGATTGTTTTGTTTGTTTTTTTTGTGTTATTTTATTTTGTGTTTTTTCCTTCTGTTGCTAATGTCGTCGATGTTGTTATTTTTTCTGGAATTTCGGCTACTGTTATTTACATTTTTTTAGTACTAAATGTGATAATAAAACTTATATCTAGTTATTAACGCTTTCTATTGACTTGAGCAACAAACAGTTTTAATTTTTTCTTTCTTACATATTTGTTTTTCCATTTTCTATAACTCATACATCATAACAAACAGTGGGACATTTAAGAGAAGAAAAAAATATACTTAAATAATTCTGTAGTCTCTAAAGGGCTATTAGTGTGGCTATAGTAGAAATATTGACGATTCTAAGTTAAGGAATCCAAACCGTTACCAATTTTATATATTTTCATAGTTAAGATTTAGACTTCTGGGGAGTGTCTTGCCATCCTTTGAAAAAACTTGCTCAACATAAACTGCTCCAAAAATAAATAAAAAAATTTACTTAATTCCCGGCCTCTAGACTTTTAAAGTAGACCAATTTTTGTTGTTGAAAATAATTTTTAAAACTCTAACTTATATCTGTGCATAATAATGTTATATTAATATTTATTATTTAACTTAAATCTAATAAATTTTCTTCAGACTGTAAAATTTTAATTGTAAAAGAACATTCTAATCGCAGAATCTAAAATATTATAATCAATTTGTTGTAGTTTATAAACAAGGAAGTCAAAAATATTAATAATAAGAAATATAAATTTATTGGACTTTAAGTTGTCAATATTTCATTTTGTTGGCTGTCAAGTGATTTATGTTTAGTTTGGTTTGCCATTTCAACAAGAATAGTCTGACAGCATTTTCAAATTGTGTAAATTGGGCCCAAAACAAGAATGCCGTTAAACCCAATATTCATAAGCAAATTTTGTTTAACGATGAAGCTTGCTTTCGTTTAAATAATCGATGATGATCATCCTCAAATTTATGTTGAGATGTCGTTACATCTAGAAAAGCTGACTGTTTGGTGTGCTTATGGGCTGATTGAATTATTGGTCCATACTTCTTTAGAAACGATGTTGGTCAGGCATTAATGCTGCCTATGGTAACTACTGTGGAGTTATGATTATTGATTTGTTCATTCATCAATTGAATAATGATGATGTACATCATGCATGTCAGACACTTTGTGCTCCAAGTGATTTTTTGAAGGAAGCATTTGGTAACCGTTTAAAAATTGGTCTCTAAATTGATGTGATTTAATGTCGCTATAATATTCTGTGCAGAGAATTATAAAGCCGCTGGTCTACGCCGCACAGAGGAGTATTTGACCCAAAAAGCTGGCCAAAAAGGCAAAAATAAATTTGACGAAATCCTAAGAGGTAGATCGATAAAGAATAAAATTCTACATCATATCGCGCATTTTAAAGATTGTAAGTTAAGATTTATAGTTCTGGGGCACTGTTTAAGTCAAGAAAGTAAGAAAATTGCATGCGTTTTTATTGAATTTTTTTTTTCGTTTTCAAGATATTTATATGATATTTTTTGTGGCTAAGCGAATATAGCTATTGCGTAGATTTTTTTACCTGAAAGATTTCATCAGCAGCAATTTTTAATATTTAAAATTAAAAAAATTATCTCAAATATTTATTTTAAAAATATTAATTTGAAAAAACAATATATTTATATAAATTCTTAGCAAAAAAAAAGAAAAGTTTTTTAAAAGTGAAGGTAGCTGTTGTACAAATAATGTTTTACACCAGAATAATGTTTTACACCAGAAATATGAGATCTCTTATTTAAGAAAAAATTAAAAAAAATTGCTCAAGTTTGCGCCATTATTTTTGCTGATTTCATGAAAATTTTATCTTTTTTCTCTTTTTGCTCGAAAGACACGTTTTTTATACTTTATTGTCGTCATAAACTTTTGTGTTTTTCGAATTATTAATGTGAAATATTATTTATATCATTTTTAACAATTACCAAGGTGATGGATTAACTGCCTTAAGAAATGAATTTCTTAAAATTCAGTTTTAGTTAAAAAATTAAAATTTACTAAGTCTCTTATTATTAGAAATAATTATAAGTCATAAGTGGCGAGCAAGGAGCAATGAAGATAAAGCACTTGTTAAAGAAAGAAAGACAATCATCCAGAAGAGGCTTAAGAAGGAGATATTCCAAGACCAGGATATGACAACACTAATAATGGCAACGCATCAAGAAGATTTTTTTCGGATCCAGCAACTGTTTCGAAAATTACTGGAATAAATGAAGCACTAATCAAACGCCTGAATATAATATTGGAAACAATAACTAGCGGGCACCACATTAATATTAAAAAAGTTGATGAGTATGCACATAACACAGCCGAAATGTATGTGCAGCTCTACAATTGACATCCCAGTTCTACAATTGTGCATCCAACGATGCACAAAATTTTAATTCATGGCGGTACTGTAATAAAGCAAGCATTCTTGCCCATTGGACAATTGTCAGAAGAAGCTGCCGAGGCCAGAAATAAGCACTTCAGATTATATCGTGCTAATTATTCGAGAAAATTCAGCAGAACCCGTACAAGTCGAGATATTCTAAATAGGTTATTTTTCAGCAGTTACCCTTTCTTAAACTGCAATACACAAAAAACACGAAAGATAAAAAAGCCTTTTTCATTTGATACTATTAAACTACTTCTTCCTGATACGGATGACATTATCATAATTTTGAACTTTTTAATTAGTTTAATTTTATCATGTGCTGAGTATTTGATAATATAAAATAAATATAATAATTATATTTTATAAATATCTTTTTTTCTTTTTAACGATCTTTTTTATATATTTTTTTCTTTTCGATATTTCGCTTTCCTTTGGAAAGCTTCTTCAGGAAAAATTTTTTTATTTTTAATAAATATCTTTTTTCTTTTTTTAGATCTTTTTTTATATATTTTTTCTTTTCAATATTTCGCTTTCCTTTGGAAAGCTTCTTCAGGAAAAAATTTTTTAAATTTTTGAAAACAAAAAAATTCCTGAAGAAGCTTTCCAAAGAAAAAATATATAAAAAAAGATCTAAAAAAAGAAAAAAGATATTTATTAAAGATAAAAAAGATCGTTTAAAAAACTATAAAATTTTTTTATTTTTGAAAAAAAAAAATTTCAATATGTTAATAATATTTTGTTTTCAAAAATAAAAAATTTTTTCCTGAAGAAGCATTCCAAAGGAAAGCGAAATATCGAAAAGAAAAAATATGTAAAAAAGATCGAATTATAGTTATTTGACCTTTTTAATATGTAATTATTAGTTTTTTTATTATTAAGCACTAGGTCACTAATAATTAAATATAAAATAAATATTAAAAGTGAATATGTTTTGGTTTATTTGGTTGTTAATCCCTTATAGAAAGTCAAGTTACGAGACCAATTTTTTTTAATATTTAATATTGGATAAATTATAATTTTGACAAGGGGGACATTGTAACATCCATAAAAAGCTATGTTTTATTTCCCTGTATCTACACAACTACAATAGTTCGACTATCTAAGTTTGTGTTGTTTTCCGAATAAAGTACAGTTGCAAAACAAATTTTGGCGGAACGCGAGGGGGAGATCGCATACGTAATAATAAATAATTTTTCTAAAAATACACAACAATCGTGTAGCGAGGCATACCGTGTCAGGATAATAAATTAATGTATGTATTGTACATACATTATACATATAATATAATATAATACAATATAATGTATATATATATATATATAATATAATGTATATATATTCAAAATGAAAACAAATTAAGTAAAGTTATAAAAGGTGGGTGGGTGGTTGGAGGTGTCAAAAATAACACAAATCCAATAATAATCTGTTGTGTATTATTACATTCAAATAACTTTCTATTTTTTTTCAATTTATTCAAATTAACTTAAACATTAAAAAGTAAATATGCATTTAAAACAAAACGTAACTAGTTGATCTTTTTTTAATTCTTTCTTGAAGTTTTGGTGGTTGTTTCTCGAATGCCAAAATGAAAAAGAAAAAGGAAGCGTACTTATACGCGTTAAAAAAGGGTTGCCATCTTTTCGTTATTGACATTACAATCTCCCACGCTTAATATCGCACATGGTCTTCAAAACGGGCCGGAGGTCTCCTGATTCGGTTGGATCTTCTTATGTAATCAGGTGTTCCCAAAAGCTGAGGTTGTAAATATGTTTCCGAATTTGGTGCGTTGATGGGGTCGGCAACTCTACGTTCGATTGGTACTTCTTCTATTCTAGGTTTTTCCTTAACTGGTGGTACAGCAAAAGTTACAGACTTTCCCGGCTTGGCCACGTCTGATTTGTATAACTGGTCTATGTGACGTTTCAGCTCGTACCCATTGTCAAGTTTTACCTGATAGTGAAGACGACCAAACTTTGCTTTTACCTTTCCAAATCTCCATGTTGGTTTATTTTGATCGTACCATCGCAGCTGCACTCTATCTCCCACGCTTATTTGGCGAACTAATGGTCTGAGCAAAATTGATTTTGATTTCTTCAATGGGCTCATAGCGTCTAATTTAATTCTAAGCTCACGACCAAGATAGCGTTTTGATGGACTTTTCCCATCTGCTAATGGGGTTGCCCTATATCGAAAAAGGATTTCTTGAATTTTGATGTTTACCGGTAAGGGATCGTCTTCCATAGCTTTCAATTTTGTTTTTAGTGTCTGAACATACCTTTCTGCTAAACCATTTGTTGCTGGATGCCCTGGGGCTATAAACTTTTGAACAATACCATTATCAGCACAATAATTTTTAAAAACGAAACTTTGGAAAATGGTAGCATTGTCTGAGACAATTATTTGTGGTAAGCCATGCGTAGTAAAAATATCTTGTAACAATTGTTTTTTCAGAAGTTGGAGCATCTTTACTAATCCGAATTTCAGGCCATTTTGATTTTGCATCCACTAGCACTAGGAAATGATGATTTTGGAACGGCCCGGCATAATCAATGTGTACCCTTTGAAAATTTTCAGTTGGCTCCTCCCACTGATGTGTATCTACTCTAGGTGGACTTTTTTTTACCTTCGCACAACTGGTACACGATCTTACTAGATATTCGATGTCGGAGTCTATACCTTTCCAGAAACAATACCTTCTTGCTAACTGTTTCATTTTTACGATGCCGACGTGCGTGTGATGCAATTCCTTCAAGACTTCTGCACGTAACTTTGATGGAGTAGCCAGCTTAAAAATTTTTGCTGTTTAGCAGGTCTTGCTTTAATTTTGACAGCTCCGAATCACGTTCTGTTTCATTCGAAATGTTCGTAGCAGTAATTGCTAATGTGGAAATTTGATTAATTGTTTGATCTTGAATGATCCGAACCTCCTTATCTAAAAAATGTGTAAAATTCGTCGCGCCTTTGATTGTTGCTCTGGATAAGCAGTCAGCATTGATGTTATCTTCAGCTTTACGGTGTTGTATTTTATAATTAAAACCTTGTAAAAATGATGCATATCGAAGAAGCCTGGCTGATGTCATCGCTGGTGTTTTCGCGTTTTGGTGAACGATTCTGGAAAGAGGGCGATTATCGGTTACTAAAGTAAATTCCCTACCATGTAGCTAACGCTTCTTTGTCTAGTTGACTGTAATTTTGTTCTGCCTTCGTCAACGATCGCGAAATAAATGCCACCGGGCGTTCTTCTCCATTTATTTCATGAGACAAAACTGCCGCTATGCCGGTTGGACTAGCGTCACAGGCTAAAACTATAGGCAATTTTTCATTATAGGGCACTAATACTCGGTCAGTTATTATTTCTTGTTTTAATCTTTTGAAGGATTCTTCACATTTGGCTGTCCATATAAATTGTTTTCCCTTTACTAGGAGCTGACGCAGCGGAAATGTAATTGTTGAAACATGTGGTATAAATTTAGAATAGTATGTAATCATTCCAAGAAATCTTCTTATGTCATCTACGTTTTTTGGTTTTGGCAGGTCTATAATCGCCTGTACCTTATCAGGGCATTTTGAAATCTTATTATGACTTACCACATATCCCAGGTATTTTATTTGGTTTTTAAAATATTCATACTTCTTCTTGTTAATATGTAATTGAAATTTAGTAAGCCTTTCCAAGCATTTGATAAGTCTTTCTTCGCACTGCTTCAGTGTTTCCCCGTGGATTATAATGTCGTCAAAATACGAAATTGTACCTTCTAACCCTTGTAGGATTTGGTCCAAAATACGATTAAACTCACTTGGAGCGGTTTTTATGCCAAATGATAAACGATTCATCTTATAAGTGCCTCTGTGTGTTGAAATGGTTTGGATTTGTTTGCTATCTTCGTCTACCGACACATGCAAATATGCTTTGAACAAGTCTAACTTACAGAAGTATTTTGAATTTTTTAAACTGTTGAAAATTTCATCTATTCTTTTTATGGGATAGTGAGCTGCCTCTAACTGTGGGTTAACTGCAACTTTATAGTCGACGCATAGCCGCACATTACCATCGGGTTTTGGAATCACAACCAATGGTGAACCCCAATTGCTTGTGTTAACTTTGGTAATAATGCCGTCTCTTTCTAAGTTGTTTAGCTCACGCTCTACCTTTTCGCGTAGTGCAAAAGGTACTTGTCTTTCTTTCAAGAATACAGGTTTAGCTCCTTTATGTAGTTTTAGCGTACAAATCAAATCAGGAATGCAACCCACTTTTTCTTGAAAAATTTCCGGAAATTGTTGTTCAATTTGTGTTATTGAATTGATATTATAATTTTAATCTTCTTTACATTCGCATTGGTCAATGTCTGAAAGGTTGATTTGTAAGTGCCGAATCCACACACGACCCAATAAGGCTGAATGTTTTGATGAAACTATGTACATGTCTTCTTTCGAGACTTGATTTTTATATTTTACGTTGACATTAACAACACCCAAAGGTACAAAAACATCACCGGTGTATGCTCGAAAAGCAATATCAGTTTTGTTGATTGTAGCTTTAACGTTTAATTTTTTAAAATCTGTTACAGGTAGTAGAGTATAACCAGCACCTGAATCCACTTCGAATGTTTGTGTTTTGCCTTCTATACTCACTTTAATAAAAAATTTTTGTGCATCTGGAGATGAAATCACGTTTTTATTGTATATGTCAATTATCCTATTTACACCATAATAATCCTCTTCACTTGTGTAAGTTTCAATCGAATTTGACGTGTTGTTGTTCGTTTTGTTTGATTTGTTTTATTTAAGCTTGCTCCGGATACATACATGTTTGACATGGCCTGTTTTGCCGCATGATTTGCAGTTTAGATTGTTCTTGTTTGTTGTGCATTCCTTTGTCAAATGATTGTTACGGCCACATCTAAGACATAAACCATCAATGCCTAGTTCCCGGTAGTTTACCCTCGTTGCTGATTTCGCCGTTCGATTTCTAGAGCTGTTCCGATTGCGATTTCCGCCTTTATAATTTCGCGTGTATTGGTGTTGAGTTTTATGTATATCACCTGTTGAACCTGATGAGTTATTACCAATTACCTTGTTATCAATTTTTGCCGCCTCTAAATTTGGTTGCTTTTTCCACGACTTCTTTGAATGTTGCCTTTGGTGTTTGTAGTAACTGCTCGCGTATGTATCCATCCCGCACCCCTCTGATGAATTGCGTCCTAAGAAAAATTTCTGCCACGGACTTTTTGCATTCACATACAAACTCACATTTTGCTCCTCTTTTTTGCAATATAGCCACGAATTCTGAAATTGATTGGTTCTCGTTCTGAACTTCACACATAAAACGATGTTGTTCTACTAGAACATTCTTTTTAGGACAGAAATGTGTTTCCAACAGTGCCACAATCTCATCATAATTCAATTGATTAATACTTTTAGGTGCCGCTAATGTAGTCAAGAGCGTATACGTCGAAGGGCCGATGTATTGGAGCAACAATTTTGCACACATATCTTTGTCCCCAAAGATCTTCTTTATTTGTAGATGGATTTCCAGGCGTTCTCTGTAGGTTTTGAAGTGCTCGATTTTTGGGTCAAAAGCGTCAAAATTTGATATTATGTTTATACTGGTGTTTGCTGCCTGTTGTGTTTGCTGTGCTTGCTGGCGTTGCATTTCTGTAGTCATAGCTGTGATGGCTTGTAACAATTTTTCTACTTGACCCTCCATTTTGTTAGGTTATGCACGTTGCACTTGTAGATTGAATTTTTTTCTTCTTACCTTTTACCCTCGTCGCCAATTCTGTTGTGTATTATTACATTCAAATAACTTTCTATTTTTTTTCAATTTATTCAAATTAACTTAAACATTAAAAAGTAAATATGCATTTAAAACAAAACGTAACTAGTTGATCTTTTTTTAATTCTTTCTTGAAGTTTTGGTGGTTGTTTCTCGAATGCCAAAATGAAAAAGAAAGAGGAAGCGTACTTATACGCGTTAAAAAAGGGTTGCCATCTTTTCGTTATTGACATTACATAATCTGCTACTAATTTTTTTCTATCAAACTAAAGCTAAAACCATCAAAAAAGTTAAACTTTTAAAACAAAAAACACACTTAATAATTTTACCCAGCTTTTTGGGCCAGATACTCCTCTGTGCTCCGATAAGTCTTATAGATCAACATTCGCCGCGTTATTGCCGATATACCGCCGCAAATGGATAAATTATTAAAAATTGAACCTCCAGAATAGATTACGTTCGAGGCAGCCGTAATGGTCATATGCCAGAAGTCGTAATTAAATAACAGATGATTATCTTTCTCAAAAAATAAATTTCATGTCAACGTAAAAAATTTCGTAGTCGTTTTATTCAATTTCAAAATACTATACCTCTATATAAACGCCTTTTATAAATAATTAAAATTAACGATTTTTTTTTATAATATATGAATACATACTACTACATGCATTAACCGGAATCAAAAAACTGAGGCCTGGCTAAAATATTCCAAATAGATTCTATTTTCTTAATTCGCACCATAAATTTAAAATTAAAATCTTCAAAATTTATATAGAAAAATCGAAAAATATATGGCGATGGTGTACTTATACTGTCAGTCAACATCACCATTTCTTGAAATAGCTTGATGTTATAAGCGGTATCGCAATAATTTCATTGTAATCCTGGTTGTATGTGATGGTGCACTCTTTTGTTGATACCATATGTTAATCAAGCCCAAACCATGCAATTGTGGCGTTAAAAGGTTTTCAATCGTATCACGATATCGCTCGCTATACACAGTTACCGTTATGTCGTTTTCATTTTCAAAGATGTAAGGTCCAATGTTTTCTCCTGAGCAAATTAGACACCAGATTGTCACTTTTAATGGATGAAAAAGTGACTGTTGAATAATTTGAGCGTGTTCATTCTCCAGAACCGACTATTCTGTTTATTCATATTCATGCAAATGAAAGTGTTTCTCGTCACTCATTATATTTTTTTCATGAAAATCGGAGTTGTCATGGCCGCAAATGGTCTTGTGGAAGAAGCTTCTGTGTAAACTGAATCTTTTATGGAATCAAATACAAATCTTTGTGCAAAATTGTGGCCAGAGTTGTTCTTTGAAGACCAAGTTTGTGAGCACGGCGTTGATGTTGGTGGATTGTTTTGAACACTTTCTTGAGCAGCAGTAATTTGTTAAGCCGATCTTGTAGTACATTGTAGTTCATTCTTGGGCCTATCATCTACAGGCCCTCTTCCTTCGAAATCATGCACTACATGTTGTTTCTCCCAAAAATTTCACGTAACTTTCTCATCGTCACAGTAATCGATGATTGATTTTAGTAAAATGTTTTAACGATTAAATATGTTTATCCATTGCAAATAAATATCATAAAAATATTAAGCAATTATATTTTCAAAAATTGCAACTGCATAATTGTTATAATTTGTATCAAAAGATAACAATCTAATTGATTTTTAATCATTGTTATGACCACCTGATTTCTATTGTGTCTCACTAAAGAGATATAATTTGGAAGCTTAAAAGTTAGCAAACATAATTGCCAAATAAATTCTATTATATGAAAAACAAATTTATAATTGTTCGGAAAGCAAATCACTCTATTTATTTTAATGCCTTAATGTCTTTATATCAACATGTCTTCAGTTAGTTATAATTTATTTTTAATTATTATGTACATGTACTCGTACAATAATATAACTGTATGTCTGTAAAAAATTATGTTCTAAAATAAAAAATCTCTTACAAACATTGTTCGCAATATAAACCAGTATTATTATACATATATTAGCAAGAAAAATATTAAAAATTTAATTAATTACTAAATCAAAACATAAGCAACAATATATAAGTGCAAACTAGAATTGAAATATGTTTCTGTGTTGGTTACTTTTCATTTTTATTGCTGTAAGTAATTTTCTTTTTTTTATCGCATTTCTGGCTGTTTAATTTTTACAATTCACTATGATTTTATTTTCAACTATAAAAAATAGATCATTTTAATTTAACCCCAAAAATTATAACAAAAAGGCGTTTTTAACAAACGAGATAATGTTTTGAATGTCACATATGATGGATTTTTTTTATTGTAATTTTGCAACTGTCATGTTATTATGTTGTTACTTTTAAAAATGTTTGTCAACTTGACATTACCTCGCTAAAGTTGAAAAAATAATAACAATCAACGAAATAAATATGACCACGACCACACGTCGTTTTACATGCTTGTCTCCTAAATAAATGACATTTGTTATTGTTTAATGTTGATATTGCAATATTATATTATGTTATTTAGTTAGTGGTTTGTATGTCACCTATAATTATAATTAATTACGCTACTGCAGGTACAATGTAGCAGTTGTTTTGTAAGAAAAGTAAGTTATTCTTGTTCTGATGAAGCGCTAGATAGCTCCATAAATAACTAATTAAAACTTATTTAAATTATCATAGTCTAGAACTAAAGGCTAAGGTTAATAGAAAACATAGTATTTTCTTGATATTATTTTTTAAAGCGATTTATAGTGATTTGGTTTAAATATATCAGAACATTTAATAGGAGTTTTTTTTCGAAAAGTACTAAAAACCATCATTAGAAAACTTACATCATTATTTTAAATATTTATTTACACACTTTCAAAATTTTGTATTCTGTTACTATCTTAATTATTTTTGCTGCAAGTCTTTAGCTATCAACGGTTTTGTAAATAATTAGGTACTTTAAAATATTTTTCATAAAATCTTAAGAAAGATCGGTTCATTCTTAATATTTCACTTAATTGTAAGGTAAAAGTTCTTTTCATTCATTCATTTATTTACATTTATTACATTTCATTTTAAGTATAATTTACAATGTAAAGAGTTCAAGGTTTTCCCCTTCCTTGCTTAATAGTTATAAATAGTAACAACTTCCAATTACACACAAGATTAAAGAATTTTTGGAGGCAAAACTTACAAAAACTTATTTGATTTTTTTAATAAAATTATTTAAAGTACAAACTTACTAACTACTATGATGATGCAAGCTCATTATTATGAGTATACTCAGAACTTAAACATCTGGAAATGAAGTTCAGAGTCTGTCTTTCCATTCTGACGTTTACTAATTCTTCCCCCGCAAGGGCATGGAGACGCTTTGTTGATAAAAACCGTGGCAAATTTTAAATCATTTTCAATAACTTATTTTGAGAGACTTGTCATTTTTGTACGTGACATTTTGCACTTGTGGACCATACAGGAGCTGCATATCAATACTAAGCATAGAATTTCTATTTATAAACGGATATAATATTGTAATTAGTTTTTTAACTTTATTTGCTGTGTGTGAAATGTGTTTTGAGAATTTAATTTTAGGAACGAGGACTACTCCTAAGTATTTAACTTCCCTTTTCCTTTCAATTGAATTGTCACCAAAGTTAATATTGCTCTGTGGTAAAAAGCATGGTTTACGTTTTCTTGAAAAATATATAGCTTGAGTTTTATCATAATTTAACATGATTTGCCATTTGTTAAAATATTTTTGTAACTCATCTAATGCTCTATTAAGGTTTGACATAACGTTAACTGCCAGCATATCCGAGCTGAGTATCGCAATGTCATCAGCAAAAATAGACATTGTGCAGTAGTAAAATAGGCGACAAGCAAGAACCTTGGGAGCACCCTGCTGTGATTGAAAACAATTCAGAGCAAGTAAAACCAAGAAAGAAAGTTGTGGATTATTTTAATTAGATGTACAGGGAAGTTAAAGGTCAAAAATTTGAAAATTAGTCCTTTATGCTACACTGAATGAAAGGCAGCTTTGATGTCAAGCAATACCATTCCAGTTGATTGTTGGGTTTGAAGTTTTCCTTTACAATGTTTCTAATTCGAATTAGTGGATGAGCTATGTTTTGATCTCTACGGAAGGCGAACTGTTGTGGAGGAATTAAACGGTTGTTTTCACTGAAGTCTGTTATTTTACATTTTATAACTTTTCAATGATTTTACTTATCGAAGATAATAGACTGATAGGACGATATGATAGCGGATTTGCTGGATTTTTACCAGGCTTTTTAATTGGGATGGTTTTAGAGTCTTTGAATTCCAAAGGAAAATACGAAAGTTTGAGACAAGAATTTATAAGTTTTTTTTTAACTCTCAATAATAATTTATTGCATTTTCACGAAAAGAACTAACAATAAGTTACATTAGTCCCGACCATGTCAGGCCTAACCTTTTGGGTAAAAAAGAAAATTGTCATAAAAAAAACAAAGCAAATATTTCTAAGATGTATCATCTGTCGCATTGAGGATTAAAGCTGCGGTATCCCTCTTTTTTAATCGGCTATGTCCACTATAATCCAAGATATTGCGAGCAAGGGGGTTAAGATGGTCTTCAAGCTTCATCAAGTATTTGCCTGCATATTTGATGATTTCTGTAGTCACCAGCGGTATGTTTAAATCACAATGTATGTTTGAATTTCTGATGTACCATGGAGCAGAAGTTATCAACCGTAAAATGTTATTCTGCATACGTTGAATTCTATCCACGTTTGAAGCTGAGGCAGTGCCCCAAAGTTGGATTCCGTAAGACCATATCGGTTTTAAAATAGTCTTGTAAATTAGAAGCTTAAAATCTAGGCTAAGTTTTGAGTTCCTGCCAATGAGCCAATGTAGTTGTGTTAGCTTAAGTTTCATTTGCGTTAGCTTTGATTTAGTATGATGTTTCCATGTAAGGCGACGGTCAAGATGTATACCAAGATATCTCACATAACTATGGTGAGGAACAATGTGATTATTGATTCGAACGGGTGAACAATTATCTCTTCGCAGCGTGAAGGTCGCATGAATGCACTTTTGAACGTTCACTTTAATTCTCCATAATTTTAACCACAACTCTAACTAAGTTATATATTGCTGAAGATTTATGGAGGCTTGATAGGAGTTTTCATGCGAACTTAGACACGCTGTATCATCAGCAAACGTAGAAGTATGGGCAGTTTCACTTACAGGCATATCGCAGGTATATATCAAGTATAAAACTGGTCCAAGAATGCTAACTTGTGGTACGCCTGAGGAAATTGGTTTGGATACACTAACGAAGTCTCCTTCAACAACAGAAAATTTTTACCCAATTATGTAGTTTTTTAATAGGTTGCTTATATTACAAGGCAAGTGAGCGGTCAGTTTCAGAAATAGACCTTCATGCTAAACTTTATCAAAAGCCTGAGAAACAATACTGAACAATACTTCTGCTCTTCAAAAGTCCTTCTTATCACCTGAACCAATCTATGGGTTTGTTCAATTGTGCTATGTCTACTTCTAAAACTAAATTGATGGATACACCTACTATCCCTTAGCATTGGAGACAATTTATCCATAAGCAACTTTTCGAAGATCTTTGAAATAGTTGGTAATAGACTTATGGGCCTATATGACTCGGTTTTGGTTAGGTCTTTACCCGGTTTTGCAATCATTTTAACTTTAGAAATCTTCCAGTGGTCAGGATAGTATTCAAGCCGTAAAATGGCATTAAAAAATAATAGCATGATTCTGACTGCAATACTGGCGAGCTCTTTAAACATTTTGTTACTTATGCCGTCCATACCAGGAGCTTTTTTCGGATTTACTTCAGAGATAATATTTTGTACCTCACGCAACCTAAACTTTAAGGGTCGAGGGGGCAATCCAACTACGCTCGGCAAATTAACGTCATCAGTTGGGTGAATACATCTTTCAAGTAATCGGCAAATAAGTCGCCTTTTTCAGCGTCCCTTCTTGCCGAATCTCCCCTGATATTACGTAGAGGTGGCTTGTACTCAACGGGCCTTTTAAGGTTTTTTGTAGCACGGCATAAAGAATAATTGCAGTTGGGTGTAGCATCGCGGCCCTCCAAATATTTCTCAAAAGATGCAGTTTTTTCAAATGCTAGCAAGTCTCTAAGCCGCTTAGTGCAGTCTCTAAGTCTCTGCCTCTGCAGGGGCGATCTATGTTGATGCCAATCTCTTCTAGCTCTTCGTTTTTCCGCTACGAGACGTTCAATGTCTGCAGAATAGATGTGACCTAAAGTAGTCTGCGGATGTTTAGTTGTTGCAAGCTGAACTGCTTGTTTAATATTTTCACTTAAAGTTGCAAGGCTATACTCCACGTCCTCCTGTGTTTCTAGCAAAATATTCTCCGAACAATGGCTGCTGAGATATTTTTTAAATTATAATTATTGTTAGAATTTTTGAATTAATTAAAAAAATTATTTACCGCACAAAATTCCACTAAGATAACTGTTGATAATGTCTTCTATTGAAATTTTGTAACACCGACTGTAGTTTTTTTTTATATAAATGTTACTTGGATATAAAAACATTTTTATTGTAATTTGTGGCAATTAATATCGAACTTTATTATTACCGCATCAGCTTAAACAAATATATATATAATTTTTTTTTGCATTAATGGTTGTAATAAAAGATTTTTATCGCAAAGTAAACAAAAAGAAAATATTGAATATTGAAATTTAATGTATGTGTCTGAAGTCTTTTGATTTACACAATAATTTATGGCAGAGAAACACACACACACGCGCATACATAAATTTGAAGAGAATGCATTTTAACTAATTTCTTTAGAGTCAAGTATATTTTATTAATATTAAAAATATTTTATTAAATCATTATAGTGTTAAATGTATAATTATGTAAAGTTAACATATTGTTTTATTATTATTATTATTATTTATTGGCGTCATATTATTAATTTATATGAAAACTGCACGTCATATGATGTTTAAAATATTTATCACTAAACACAACAGACGCATTCGTTTGTAATCATATGTCGAAAGTAGTGAATTTTCGTAAGTTCGTTAACAGTTTATGCTTAATAAAACTGTACAAATAAAAACAAAAACGCGTACCAGGCATTTTCTTTTTATATATATTGTTTATTTTGTTGTTGTTGTTGTTGTTGTTGATTTATGAAGATTGCGTAGACATTTGCATTGGCGAGAATATAAAATTTACGATCATTTTAACAGGTGACGACAAGTGGCGCTGTTTTCGATCAGCAATAGTGCTTAAGTTAAGCTGCACATCAGTGTGGTGAAATGAACAGAAATGAAATGAAGAGAAAAAGCTATCAACTGTGTAAAATTTTTACATACATCGATGATGATAAGAAATTGTCAATTATAGGCAAGTAATTGAAAAATTGATTTGCTAAAAATGCCTAGAAGGTAAATTATGCAAAAAAGTTGTAAATTTATGCAATATATTGCAACAGATTATGCGACTATTCAACACAGCTAAAATATGAGTGCGTAAGGAAAGCAAAGCAAAGCAAGTCAAGTGACTTAATTTATTGGTTTTAATTTTTATTTGCAAAAAAAAAATAAAAAATAAATAAATAATTTGCATTTACATCACATGACATAAAAAAACTCTTTGCCTGTCTCTTTCATTTACAGCAATAATTTCTATATCACCAAATTATTTACATATATACATATATTTATATATTTACTTAAATCTTTAGTTTGTGTTATAATTCTAGCAATTCATCATAAAACATGATAAATGTTAAAAATTACCTTAAACTCCATTAAATATCATCAATTATGTTGTTTTTCTTTTTTCTCTTCTTTCTACACATTTATAAATTGAAACATATGTACATTTCATAATAACGTTTTCATATTTTTAGTATATTTTGTATTTGTACTTAACATTTATAATTGCCTAGATAGTTAAAGATAGATCATTTATACTTCACACACAACATCCACTTCGTTATGTGGCTGCTGATATACGTTGTCAACAATATGACACGATCTATACACACGCATGCTTGGCACGCCAAGATTTTCTTTTTGATTGATTGATGAGAGTTAGTATGACAAGGAAGTGAAATAGCAAACTGACTGACTTACTCTTTATGTTACATGGCTTTAAATGATTTCTTTTTCAACATGTTGATCATTTGAAATATTTTTCAAAACTATTTTATTATTTATTCATGGAAAATTATTATTATGATGAGCAAATATGATTATAGAATTGTTAAGAGTTTTGCTAAAGGAAATATAATATAATAATGTTTATATCCAAAATTGGTTAAATTGTTGCAAAACAGCCATTTATATATGTCTTTGATTCTGTTGAAATTTCCTTAACGTAAAGTAAAGTATGTTAAATTATCTTAAACAATGGGAGTTCTCTACATGTTCTGTTTTATAGTTGACCTGATTCTATTATAAATTAAGTATAGAGAATTATTAATTTTAAATAAAAATAGTTTTTGTTTTTTTAAATTACAAATCGAAATAGAAATTCCTTCCAATTTTTTTCAGTTTTTGTTTAAGTCATTTGTAATAACGAAACGTAAAATGATGGCAAAAGTTTTATCCTGGTGCTGAAATTTTTACAATTTTCATTTTTCTTTATTTCATTAATCTGTATGATGCAAATGCCTGCCCTTACTATTTAGGTTTCATTCGAGTCGTATTACTTGTAGTTACAGCAGAAAACTTAAATATTTAATAGTTTTAAATAAGTTAATTAAACGTGTTAATGTGTGTTAAAGTTAATGTATGCAAATTCCCATTGATTTTAATCCTCATTTTGGTTAAGGTTGATCTTTTAGTTTTTAATTTTTCTTTTCAAATAATTAAAAAAAACTAATAATGAATTTACAGCCTTTAAGTGACCTCACAATCATTCCAACATTTTGTATTAACAATTATATTTTTATCTCTACTTCGTCCTGCTTAGTAGAAATTACTTTTACAGAGATTAAAACCGGTGACTTACGTGAGCTACTCTTTACTTAATAATAAACAATCTGAAATTTACACTGTTTTATAATAGTTTTCGTTTTTGCGAATAATATATAAAGGGTGCTTTTTATAGAGGCATATAATTTAGATATGGAATAACACAAAAATGAATTCTTTAAATTGATATGAAATTTACTTTATTTCAGAGATAATCTTCTAGCATTATAATTAAAATATGACTTCTGTAATATGATTGCTATGACTGGCTCATAGTCTAATCTGAATATTCAATTATCCATGACCTTTTAAAACATTTGTAGCTGTATATTGGCAATAACGCGGCATATGTTGTCCTCCAAGTTTCGGGCTTATCGGCGTAAACCAGCGACTTGACATATTTCCATAGAAAAATGTCTTAAAGTGTTATACCTCTATAAAAGCACCTGATGTTTGACATTAACTTAAATGCCTCTCCACGCAGTCCTGATGAATCTTTTCCTCATCTTGACATGTCCCTTCGTGGTTAAAAGGCGGCACCAGCTGCCTGGTTTAGCAAGAGCCTGAAACTGGAAGCGACATAGGACTCTCGAAGTCCGACCAGTTTATTATTACACGCACACTGGTACTACAAGAACCAGTTGATCGCACGACTACGTCCTTGTTCAGATTATTGGTAAGGCTTAATCGGGCTTTAAAGAAAGTTCCGAAGAGATGTTAACAAAAAAGTTTTGGATGCTAAATTTTTTGTTAACATGCCACAGGACAAGGAGTTAAATAGTCCTCAACTCTTCAGCAAGGAGTGGGGGCACGGACCTATTACCGTGTACTATAAGGTATATATGCACCTGGTGTGTATGCATTTTAGGGCGTGTTCTAATACCCAGTGGTAAGACTACCATCAGATTAACGCCTCGTGGCCAGGTGCTGATGTTAATCCTATCACGTTCTGTAATTGTTTTCTTCTTAAAGAGTTTTTCATTTTTCATTTAGAAAACAAAGTATTTTCTTTCATGCAATAGCTGATATAAATAGTTTCCATTCATCTGCACCCTGTGTAATTGAATAGCTTTCACAAACAGAACACAAATTAATTAACACTATTTAAAAATTTAATTACAATTTCATGACTTACCGCAAAAGTGTAATAGTGTAAGTGATGAGCATCATTGTTTATTACAAGGATTCTCAAGGTCATTGAATATTCATTTTGCATATTTATACAAATGTTTCTTTATGCAAAAATACAGTCAGTTAGAATTACAGGTTTCGCTTAAATCAACAAATCATTGGACGCTTTTTCTAATAGAGTTGATCACAAAGCTTTTTAAGCAAAATATTGTGTTAAAAAATGCTTCATAAATATAAATATAAGATCATGTCATTGAGTTCTTATTTACAGCATTTACATATTCTCTAACATACGATATGTGATGCTGCCAGTTTTAGGCGGTGTTCGCGAGTTTGTTTTAACCCCGCGACTTAGCTTATCGTTTCAAGGAAGGCATAAAGATGTCAATGTGATTGCAAGAGTTGTAAGAGAAACCGCTTAAATAAGTTAATTTACTTATTTATTTGCAAGCTATGCTGTCTTTAGGGAAATGACATGCATATAGATACACAATTTACAGTTTCTAGCTTCTTATGCTCAAAATGACACCACAAATAGCGCGGCGTCAGTGCTTTGCAATTGGAAAATCCGCTAAGTGGTCAAATTGCCTTTTTTTATTTAGGATCAATAAGATAATATTTACTTAGCCTTAATTAAATTAAAGATAAAATTTAAATTTACCAATATAGATTGTTATGTTCGTGTTTCTTCAGGAAACATTTCATGTATTTTAAAATGAAACAATGAATTTTATTCAAATTCAGTCAAAAGCAAAGAATAATATTAAAGCTTAAACTAGAAGAATTCCAAAATTTATATAATTCAGAAGACATTTGCAGGAAATACGTAAAAGATGTCTATGTGTTCCAAGCGTGATTTTGTTTAAAGTTATTCTGAAATGGTGGTTGATAAAATCCAGGTATAATAAATATTTTTTTCAACAAGTAATTTCTTTACACCATTTTTATAGCTTCTTTCCTGTGAACAATTTTATTTAGTTGCTTGGATTTGTTCTGTCGGTAAACGAAATACTGTTGTCCTTGTCCTAGCCGCGTTTCTAGGTAGTACTGGAGAGTTAAGAAAGAAACAATATCTGTTAGCATGGTCGTGATGGACAATTACCAGATATCATTTTCATCTATAATTTCCGAACTTTTCTTTTCGTAATACAATAAAAATTTAGATCATCTTCATCTAAATTTTAGGTTTTATTTTAGAAAACAAATTTCTTTTTGGAAAATCCTTTATTTAAAATATTTTAATACACAAAATCTTCTAGTTTTTATATCACAAAATAATAAGATTTCGATTATAAATACTGTTAGGTTATGTCGTTCTTTTATTAGGATGATATCTACTCATTCAGGTAGATTGTTCTGCAGTTTTATGTCAAACTAATTTTATATTTACTGTGTGTCCGTCTGAGAGCTTAAGTAGTAGTTTTAGTAGTTAAAAATTCTGTCTGATATTTTTTTCTTATTTTGCAGATTTTTATGTTTTTAATAATGTCTAGTCTTTGTCCGTTTTTGCTAGGATCTATTTCGCTTTGGTGTGTATCCGTCACACCGTCAAAAGTATAGTGCAAAGTTGGAGTCTTCTTTTTTTTTGTTTGTACGATCGTATGTGTTCTGTAAATCTGTTAATACTAACAGATATAATACTAACTCTCCAGCCACTAATGGCAGTTTTTACGGTGCGGAATGACAACGGAACAATTTTATTATTTCAAACCATTTTTAAGTTAATCTACCTTAATAGATTTTCATAAAAAGTTTGGGCTAAAATCTACTAATGAGCCGCATGAGCATTAGTAAATTGGGCATTTGGATATGCTTTCTGGCGCAGTTATGCATCCATTTGAATAAGAGATATTTTATGAGATTATTATAAAATATATTTTTGTTTAAAGGAAATGTATACTCTTTAGTGCAAGTTCCACAACCGCTTAAAAAATCATAACAAATTATAAGAACAAATTTCGGGTAGATTTCAGAGAAAGAAATATTTGATAATATTATCTGAAATGAAGAACAGTTCTATTGAAGAGGCAAAACATGGTGATTGCAACTATATGCTGGAAGTTTTTGATTCAGTAGTGTCTTCACAAAACAATTAAACATAATAAATTTAGGCATAAATTATAGGTAAAGAAGCCAGTTTGAAGCAAACAAAAATACTTGATCTAAAAACAAAAGAAAGTAGCAATTTGTTGTTTTATTTTTCTTTTTAAAATATTTTATATTAAGGTTAATTATTATATTAGTTTTCAAATAACTTGGTTATGCATGTAATCAAATAACTTTTTAACACTAGATTTACCAACAATTTTACCTACCTATTTATACCAAAACCACTCATTTTGACTGTATTTGAAAAATGTTTTATAAGTTAATGCTTTACCTTCTTGAGGGACTTATAAAAAGTATTGAAAAAAACTGATAAAAAATATAAGTTTTATTTTAGTTTTAATGAAAATTATTAAAGCTGGGTACATGTTTTACAAATAGAATTTTTTTTTCGGTGCATTTTCCACACACATATTTCTTGCAGACGTCACAATTTATTGTGGTTTTGTTGTTATTATAAAGTCTTATTTGGCACCATTTACGAGGTGGGCTGGCTTGATGGGATGTTGTTGGATTTTGAATTTCACTTGCCCTTCCTTTACTTGATGACAGATAGTCAGACGTGAGCTCTTCGGCCAGGTGAAACAAAAAATCTTTCCTAGAAATATTTTTGTCCGTTATATTTTTATACAAAATCCATAGATCCATGGATCCTGATTTCGCACTATACTTCCTTGCCATTTGATTCGTTACATTAACACCGAATTTGGTCTTATTATAAAAAGATATGGTTTCAGGAAGTTTCTTCAAATTGGTGTCAATTTTGACGCCTTTATGCTTAGTACTCAATAGAACAACTTTTTTGTTGGGCTTACTGTTATAGACTGTAAGTGTACAGTCATTTGTTTCATATAGAAACGTTGAAAAACGTTCCATTCCATCTTTTTTTTTTTACAAATTTTTGGAAGCTCCCGTTTGTTGGAACGTACTGTTCGAACCAATGCAGTATTATTGGCCAATAACTTAGAAGCCAATGGAAGGCTGGTAAAAAAATTGTCAGTTGTCACACATCTACCTTTCATTTCGGTTTTAATTTTTTCCTAAATAGCGAAAGTCATTTACGAAATATTTTTTTTCAACATCAGACGCCAGCCAGAATTTTATCCCAAATTTATTTGGTTTGTTCGGCATGTATTGTGTGGATCTGCATCTAGCCTTTGTTGGAAACAGTTGTTTATCTACTGTTATGAATGGTCCTGGCTTGAAACAGTTTTGACTATTGTCGATAAACTTATCTCAAACTGTAGACACAAGCGCAAATTTATCCGTTTGTAGTCGTTGACTTCTTTCATTTCTTTTGTCAAAGCGAATAAATCGCAATATTTCAGTGGAATCATTCCTGCTCATACTTTTGGAAAAAAAATTAGAACCCCTTTTCTATTCCATAAATATGATAACTTGAGACCTTTTGCTTCATATGCACCACGGCCATATAAAATTCCAATGATAGCTTTTAATTTTTCCTGTGTAAGTGTCCACTTCTTCCCTAAAACTCTAGAGGCTTCTAATTGAGTGCAGTTTCTTATATGCTCTAGTATAAGATGATCAATCAATAGTAAGAAGGCACTGCTTATCTCTTCTTCCATTATATTTCTTTTAGCATGTGCAGTAGGCCCAGATAAATCTTTGAATATAAAATGAATTGGTAACCTTCCACGGCACCTTCTTCTTCTAATTTTTTCCAAATAGTGCCATTTGCAGAAACTTCACTTTGTGTATTTTGTGTATTTTCCTCTTCAGAGCTCGAAGAAAGCCGCATATGTCTTCGCTTTTGAGTTTTATGAAAAAATTCATTGTCTTCTTTGTCGCTCGATTCAACTGCATTACTTTGATCAAGTTCCTCGGTATCACTGCTTTCAATATGAATAATTTCATGACAATTATCGCTTGTATCACTTTCGTTTCTCAAAAATTCACACTCACTATCATACATGTAGTCATCTCCTTCAACGTCTGAACGCTCAGAAAGTAAGTCTTGTATCTCTTGCAATTTCAATTTTTTTTGTTTTTCCATTATTCAACTAGTAGGTAATAAAAATAGTAATAGCACTAAAAAATAAATATTTATTTCAGACACGTAAAAAAGTTTACACTGTAAAGAACATAAGTCAATATTTGAATGATGATGAACCAAATTTTACTACCAAATTTATAGTATAATGCGGCGAAAGATGGTGAATACTCGAAAAAGATATGTCATACACATAGATAAATAGAAATAACATTTTAGTCGTTTCCTCCGTAGTAAGGGACTTTTTCAAAATTTGAAGAATATATTGCATTTGCACATTAATCTATAAAAACTCATATCAGTCAAAATGACTGGGTCCGGTATAAGTACCAGAAATAAAAAAAATATTTTTTTTCTGTTGGTACAAAATCGAAATAAATTATTAAATTAATTGTATTTGATCGTTTTCATAAAAGTCATATAGTAGTTGAAAAAAAAAAAAAAAACATATACAGAGTAAATATTTATGAAATAAAAGGTTATTCCAGTCATTTTGACTGGTGTGGTAAATCTAGTGTTAAATAAGTTATTTTCATTCAAAAGTTTTAATATTGTGAACTTTTATGAACGAATTTATCCGCGAATTATTAAATAATTAATTAATTAATTTTTAAGTATTGGATATTTTTTTTTATTTTCAAGTTTAATTTTTGTGGTGATCAATGATAAAATTGTTTAAGGAATGAGAACAAGCTTAAAAAAATTATTTTTTATTTTATATATTTAAAAATATGCATGCTATAAAATAAAGATTATTTATTCTATCATATAGAGAATATTTATTATCATATACATATCTAGTTGTAAAGCATTATAACGAAATGGTTAAAAATATTAATTCTGACATTCGCAACATAAATTAAAAACCAATTAAAATAATTTTAAAAATCTAAACGAAATGCATCTCCATACAGCTGAAATATGACTTGTGCTATTAGATAAACATGTGCAAAATGAACTCGACCAAAACAAACATGTTGCAGTAAATGACAAGGAACCTGCATAACAATTTTAATATTTTTACACTCTCAAAGGTTTTCGATATCACGTCTTTCTATTTTAGCAAGCTAATTTTTACTGGACTTTTTCATATTGCTTTTATAGTTGATTTCTTTATATAATTTTTATTCCATTTGATATTTGAACATATTCGTACACCATTATTTTTAGTTTTTTTTTTTTTATTTATTTAGCATTTAGTATTTATTAAGTATGTGTTGATAGTTGAGTAACAGTTGGTTTTTAGTTTTTTTGGTTTTGTTCTTTACTCCACAGGAGTCAGTTCAAGTTTATCGCAGTGGGAATATCTTTAAGCAAATAAATTTATATTCTTGATTTGTTGAATGATAATAATTCTTAAGTATTTTTGCTTTTATGAAAATTGTTTTTTAAATTGCACATAAATGTTACTGCATGTAAATTATGCAAATTTGGTCAGTTTGGGTCAATCAGAGGATCTCATATCTTATACATTATAAAATTGAAAAAGTTCTCATAGAGATGGTTAATAACTAACTCTTGGTTTTGTTTTTAAGCACAAAAGGGGAAAAGATTGTGGAATGAGTAACACAAAAGCAAGAAGAAATAAAGCTAAAACCATTTAAATTAATTGAAGACAATTGCAATATTCTATTTTGACAAAAGACAAAACTTACATTGACTTCAACATATTTTTAATTTACAGTTTGATTTTACAGTTTATAATTCAGATTTTTATAAAGGAAAGGAATCACCATATTATGTGTTGTATTTCTAATACTTTTAAATTCATATTTCACTGTTCTATAATAGTTGTCGCATCACTATAAATATTGTTGCATTAATTTTCCCTGCCGTTGTTATTACTATAATGCCATATTAACACCCGATTAAAGAAATATATTTCTGAATTAGGAATTTATTAATATGTCGATAAAGTTTGATTTTTTTTTCAAGAGTACTTTTTGTCATCGATTGCTTTTAATTTTTAACAACTTCTGGAAGTATTTTCCATGGCTTGCAGATGGGTTATTTTTTAATTGGCTCTAGAGTGAATACCTTAAACAAAAGTAAAGAGATATCGAACTTTACACTAGAAAATATTTAGGACATCCTAGTCGATGCACTAAATCAAAAAAATAGTAAATTCGATTTATTTACAGGAGTTTATTGAATACATATTGGAATGAATTACTCATTATATGCATCCATATGCTCACACCATGCATACATCTGTACGTTATTGATTATTATATTAAGTTTTTTCAACCCTAAATTAATAAATTGTATATTTAATATAATCAAATTAATTATGTTAAATATATTATATAAGCGATGTTTTTCCTTTTCTCGATAACAACATGTTTAATAAGCTAAAGCTAATTCAAGATCTCTTTTTATAAAAAAGTATATTTTACTTAAAATTTAAGCTATCAATTGAAAGTCTCCTTAAGGCTCTAGAGGTGATTTAAGATGTTGGAAAAAAATTTTTTAATGGGAAATATGTGTAGACAACAATTGCAATGTTTGAAGTTTAATCAGTGCTAAATGCAAAAATTATTTTTATAATTTGTTGCTATACCTTTTAAATAAATTATCTGAAGTTCTGTATTAAGTTATCCTTTCCTTGCTGGCTTAGAGAAAGGGAACAATACGTGAAGTTCAAAATAATTCGATAAACTGTATTATATGCAAACAGTTTAGTGGTGATTCATGAACCTGTTTCCAAAATGAGCTTATCAATTTAAATAACTGAATTTGGTGATGGTATAGAGGTAGAAGAAAAGTTGTGATTATCTTAATATATATCCTGGAGAGGATGGATATCAAAGCTATTTTGAAAATAGGCATCTCTGGAACTTCTAGAATTCTTTATCATTGTAGCATTGTTCCAAGTGGACATTTGTTTATTAATTATATCATTCAAGAATGAAAATTTCTGTGCAGGAAACAATAATTTCTACAATATAGTTAAGGAAAAGAGTACGTACCACCCTATATGTATACAACTGTAATGGTACTGATAAAAAAGTGCGAGCTGCTGATTTTTATGATCAATATTTTGCATTGGTGACAGTGGCAATAATAATATTATTTCGGGCATGAACTATGTTGTTTATTATTTTAATTGAAAAGCTATTCGACACCTCTTTTGCTTTATCCTTGATATCTGATGATATATTAAAAAATACAATATACAATGGTAGACTGTGATGAAGAAAAAAATCATCAAATTATATGTAACCTTAACCTACTCGTCAGTCTTCCAATAAATTCTTGTATGTATACTGGTCATATTTAACTCGGTAAACTTTTTTTATTGCAGTCATCACTATTAATAAATACTAGCACTATTTGCCATTTAAAGCAAGTATAATTTTTACTTTTAATACTAGATGTCTCTACTTTATACATGTCAACTTGAAAATAAAATATTTGTAAAATAGACTTATATAATAATTGGACAACATTGGCGTTGCTTAACGTAAATGGTCACCATAATATTAACGAGAAGAAGCACTTCAGGCAACAATGCCTATTTAGCCAAGAACCGTTCTACATTCTTTAGGAAAGGGATAGCGAATAGATGAAACAGGTAGTGAAAGTAGAAGGATAGTCGGAAATTAACTGCCGTATAAAGACAGCACAGCGACCAGTGACTATGCCTTCAGCGCTGAGCAGCCTCACCGACAGTCAATTTTTATTTTTGTAGTGAAGAAAAGCTAAGGGCTTCGTTGGGAATCGAACCCACAACCCCATATTTACAAGCTAGTGTACACTACCTACTAGCCTACAGGGGCACCTAATAAAATGATATTTTAAGTATTTGCCAATTACAAAGATTAGTTGGTTATGTCTGCATCTTAAATTTTGTATTTGTAATAAAAAATAGAACTGTAAAATTGGTTACTTTTTTATTCTAAGCTTTTCATGAAACATAAACCCCTTTTAGTACAAGCTTACTTTACCACTTGTTGTCATTCCTTAATTTCTGTGCTTTTCTCTGTGCAGACATTTCAGTCAACTTTTTTAGTGTTTTTATATATAGATGCTCTATCTCACCTTTTTGTTTATTGCGAGTGCGTAAAACGTTTAAACTAACTGTTTCATTTTATCAGCCCCACATTCAGTTCTTTTACAAAAAATTCATAATTCAGCATCCTTTGGGAATAGTTTGAAAAATATTGTTAGAGTTTTATAAAGTAATTTAAACCATTTTACAAATTTGTAACAACATTTTCATAATAATATTGTTATTATTCGTTACTAGATTGTTATTAGTTTGTAGAAGGCTTTTACTTGCAATAGTTTTACATTATATGATTTAGGAGGCCGTTCGCCAAGAAAATCTCTTATTTCAGGCGAATCGTATTGCTGTCCCCTACAAGTTCTGATGTCTAAATTCCATTTAGGTAAATTGAACTAACACGTTATGAAAACAACAAGTATATAAATTATTAATTATCAGTAACGACTTGAGTCAGTCAAGTAAAAAGATTGCTTGGTCGTTTGTGATAATTTTTTTATATTTCTATTGTCTTCATGTAATGTTGAATTGTTATACTTAAATACGAGGTCAATTTTGTAATGTTATTTATTTTGTTTTATAAAATGCACTATAGAGATTAAAACAGAACTGAGGAATATTTAAATTGTCATTACTTGTAAACAATAAACAATAGGTAAATAAAAAACAAACAGGCGGCAATACATTCTTTTTGAATTCAAATATTTTCCTGGAATTTTCAAACACCTTTTCATTTGTATTAATATTTGATCCTATCATTAATCTGTGCTTTTTTCAGGCCAGCATTCAGGAGATGACCCCTACTCATGCAATGCATTGTGCCAGAACTAGAAAATTAGGTTATGGGGAATAGGAAAGTGGGAGTAGTGTTTGTGGACATTCGATTTGAGTTTTCCTATTTTAAAGTGAGAGGAAATACTTTCGGTGGGAGTTTATTCTACTTAAAGACTGATATGATGAAAAAAAAGATTTCCCTGTAATGCGTGGTGTGATTTACCGGCTAATAACCTACAAATGGATAGAACCTCAAAAAAAGCTCCTGTAGGCTAGTAGGTAGTGTACTAGCTTGTAAATATGGGGGTTGTGGGTTCGATTTCCAACGAAGACCTTGGTTTTTTCACTACAAAAATAAAAATTGACTGTCGGTGGGGCTGCTCAGCGATGAAGGCATAGTCACTGGTCGCTGTGCTGTCTTATACGGCAGTTAATTTCCGACTATCCTACGTTCACCACCTGTTGCATCTATTCTCTATCCCTTTCCTAAAGAATGTAGCACGGTACTTGACTAAATAGGCATTGTTGCCTGAAGTGCTACTTCTCTTTATAAAAAAAAAAAAAAAAAAAAAAAAAAAAAAAAAAACAAGAACCTCAAAAACAGCGTGTGAGTAACAGGAACAAGTTCCCTAATTTCCTTAGAGCTCTTACCATTGTAGTAACGTTAAAATAGTGTAATACAACCCACATTGCGTCAAGGCTCTAGATACACCGTCGCGAAACTCCAAAATAGACATTGGGGCGCCGGCAAAGACATGAGATTTGTATTCCATTTTTGGACGGATGTAGGTGGATAAATAGTACGAGGTTCAAATGAAGTGAAGTATCTTTTACAAAATCTTAGAAAATCGAGGCATTTAAAAGTTGCTTTAGAAACCTGAAAAATGTGCTTAGTCCATCGAACATCACACTGTATTATAATGGCAAGTACAGAAAGAGTTTCCGATTCCTTAATACTTGTATCACCCATAATAAAAGATGCAGCATC
Source organism: Trichopoda pennipes (assembly GCA_030448955.1). NCBI lineage: Eukaryota > Metazoa > Arthropoda > Insecta > Diptera > Tachinidae > Trichopoda > Trichopoda pennipes. The sequence goes on along the minus strand of JASKUP010000012.1, from coordinate 5,900,684 downwards.
ATTTCCGAAAACACATCTATACGTAAGCATGCAATCGTCTATTCACACAACCCTATTTGGAGATTGTTGCGAGATCATTATCGAGCGTATCATTAATATTTTGTTTTTTGGAACCCACGAGAGAATGACAAATGGTGCTGTCATCTACAAAAGAGTATCTAGAGTTGAAAGTTTTGCAAAGAAGTTTATTTAGAAAAATAAGAGGTCAGATAGAGGAAAGAATAGAGTCTTGCGGTACCCCTGAATTAATCTTGAACTCTTTTGATAAAATCCCATCTATAACAATTCGTGGAGAAATTATCACCGACACCAACAGCAAGAAGTTTTGAGAAAAGCCTTGGAAATATCTAGAGCCAAAACCTTACAATCTTTTTCGAACTGATCTACAGAGTTGCACCCTTGTTCCGAAAGGAAACAATTATTTAACGAAGAACATGTACTTTTGGTTAAGGTAGAAAGACACAGAGTATAGAACTGAGCGGACATAAGATTCTATAGATATTATTGTGATTGATATGGTGCGTTAAAAGTCTTAAACAACTGCTTGGAAACACAGTGGAATCGTGTGGTTAAAATAAAGCAAAGTTGTTCAATAAAAATCGAATGCAATGATTAATTATGTAGTCATAATAGGTCTCGCATTGCGAAGATACATGGTAGCTGATTTGTGTAAATTGCTTTTAATTAAATGTAATTAATAGTTACTCTTAGTATAAAAACTACGGTGTAGAAATTAGGAAAAATAAAAATAAACAATATTTTATTGCCAGCTAAACTGTTTGTCTACACGTCATCTTTATAATTACATTTAGCTTATTTTTTAAACGAACTTTACAAGAAAATATACTGCCTAAAAACGTCCATAATTTTGAGGTTAATACAGCTTTTTAAATTTTAATTTATGTGTGACGATTATAAAAAGTTCGCTAAAAACAAATACTCAGTTAGTTTTTGTTTTTTGTTTTTTTTACCAATTTTATTTATCGCTGCCGCTATTTTTTGTGCAATTTTGATTTACAGTACAATTCCCTATTTGTTTAAGTGGACATAAATATCTGCATATTAGTTTTTGATCAAAAGAAAATAAAGGAAAAGAAATAAACAACACAAGAACACAAATATGAAAATCTTGTAAATTTGTTAGGTTATCAAGTGAAAAATAAACAAAATAAAATAATATTGTTTATAAACAAATGTCTCATGTTAATCATACTATGTATAGTCAAAGAAACAGACAGACAGAAAGACAGACAGACAGACAGAGAGACAAACATGTAAGGCACATACCAATACGCAGCTGGACCGACGGTATAAAAATGGACAGACGTACATTTTAACTATTTATAAGACATGTTGTGTATATTTTTAACAGAGATTCACACGCTTCGTTCAAGTCATCATACAATTTAATTGTAATGCCAACCATGGAGGTGTATGAGTACGTGTCTAAAGAAAATAATGAACCTCAAAGACGAGAGAAATATAAAAAAAAAACAAAACGTACATATGGTGGGCTGTAAGAGCCGAAAATATGTCTTAAATGCATATGCCTGTACGTATGTATAAATGTTTAAATGTATGCATGTATATATGTTTGTATATATTTGGATTTAGCTAGATTGGTTTATTTGTCTATTAGTTGTTTAAAGATTTTCCAAAAATGATAATCGTGTCTTAAAGTGTTATCTTTTGTAGTTTTTTTTTTATTGTTGGTTTTTTTGGTACGAGTACGTAACATGGGTGACAAAACAATTACTGAACTTTGACAAATTTTCTTGTTTACGTTAAAGAGTTGTGAGGTCAAAATGTTAAAAAATCAATTGTGCACCAAAAAAAAAACAGAAGATTTTATTTGATTCTGTTTTGTCTTGTAGTTGTTATCCACTTGTTAACAAAATTAAGACGAAATGGTGGGATTTTAAGTCATTAGTAGTAATGTTAGCATTTGGGACATGTCAAGGAAGTGTTAGGTTAGTTACATGTTCTTGTATTGCATTAATGCCTTCTATGTTAATTATGGAAAAAAATGCTCAAGGAAAGAATTGTGTTTTTGAAATGACTATAAATAAACATTATTACAAATTTATTTATGTTTGTTTGATAGAAAAAAATTTGACTGAACTTTCTGACATTTCGTAAACTGCATGTGAAGACATCCACATATGAAATTTTAATAAAGTGAAAATAAAAGGTGTTGAGGACATGAATTCTTTCTTGGATGCAGCAGTTTGCACGTCTTATGTTAAATTTAACAGCTTTGATTTTTACATTTTTTGTTTTTTTATGAAGTACAAAGTGTAAGGATCAGTAATCTAAATAAGCATTTTTTATTCTAAATCTTTCAGTTTTGCATATGTTTTAACATAAGATAAAATTCTTCTACTATCTAATTATTCTCATTATTTTAATTAATGGAAAAAATTTATATACTTGAATAATCTTTATTTCTTAATAAATATATCTGGTATACATTAATTAATTCATTATTTTCAAAATTTAAATTTAAATAACACGGAAAGTACTGCATATTCAGACACTAAACGCATCCATCGCAAATATTGTCGCTATGTAGTCAGCTACGGAATTATTTGGAAAATGCAACAAAATTTGATCGAAAGTAAAATTCTTCTTTTTTTGCATGAAAAAGTAATGTTTGCAGAAAATTAATTGAATTGTGTAACTAAGAGGTCCGCCAAATAACTTTTTTTGTTTTAAATGCTATAAACAAAACTACTGAAGATTTTCTCAAATTTATTTTTTTATTTGAAAGTACAATCCTTTCGGTTAATAATGGAAAATAATTTCATTCAAATGGCTGCTTAGGCTGGCAGCCAGACAATTTTTAAGCACATTATCAATTGTGTGCAGCTTTATTTCACAATTGGCTTCACGAATATTGTCCTTTAAAGCGTCAATTGTTGCTGGCTTGTCGGCGTAGCACTTATCTTTGACAGCACCCCACAAATAATAGTCCAATGGTGTCGAATCACAGCTCCGAGGTGGCCAAACGACATCAGCTCTGCGGCTGATAATGCGATCTTCAAAAATAGGGCGCAAAACATTGAGTGTAGCTTCGGCTGTGCAGCATGTAGCGCCGTCCTGTTGAAACCAAATGTTGCCAATATCCTCCTCTTCAATTTTTGTGAACAAAAATTCGTTCAACATGGCCCGATAACGATCGATATTGACTGTAACAATCACTCCTTGCTAATTCTCGAAGAAAGAACAAAATGACCCAATTCTGCCTCTGAACCAAAATCCACACCAAACAGTGACTCGTTTTGGGTGCGTCGGCTTTTCGATGTATGGGTGCGGGTTCTCTGTGCCCCAAATGCTGCAATTTTGCTTGCTTACATACCCGCCAAGATCAAAATGAGCTTCATCTGAAATGATAATTTTTTTTGCAAAATCGGCATCTTCTATAAGTCGATCGCAGGCCCACTTAGCGAAGCGAAAATGCATTGGATGGTCACTTGGTTTCAACTCCTGAACCAATTATACTTTGTGTGGCATCATACCACGGTCTTTATGCAAAATTCGTCTCAATCATGTCTCTGAAATGTTCAATTGTTGAGAACGCCTGTGAATTGATGTTGATGGCGCTTCATGCACACTTTCTGCCACAGCAGCAATATTATTGGGTGTACGCACAGTTTTTGGCTTTTCACGCTTTGGTTATCGATGAGGATACTAGTTTCTTTCACTTTTTTCGCAAGATAACGAACAAACGGAGCTGACGGTGTTTATTTTCTTCCAAAATCCGTACGCAATGTTCGCGAACATTCTGCAACATTACCATGATTTTCAAATTAATGTCGCAATATTTGCCAGCATTGTTCAAGCGTATACACAACCATATTCGTTCAGCGGAAGGATAAAACTAATTATCTGTCGAATCAAACATGAGCTAAGTGTTACCATTTACAAAAATAATACCAGTTGAAACAAAAACGTTTGATGGTGGACCCTTTATTTTTGAAAAAATCGTGCGAAGAGCAGATTTAGTACATGAGACGACAAATATAATGTCAGAAAGGAAATAAGCGAAGGTAATCACAACACAGTTAAAATATTGTGAAAACACATTATCACTTCGACATCATGATTTTTGTATGAATTTTTCTTGATATTTATCTAAGAACCAAACAAATCCCTTAATAGAAAATACCGCGAATTATTATAATAGCTAAGATATCAAGAAATAAATAAAATCTTGTTAGTTTGAATCTTGATAATATTATTTAATTCATTGTATGGTGGAAATTATAATAGTAAATTGTTCGCTATATCTTTTGCTCTTCTGCTGGGATTTGGGACAAGCGTGACATACGTTCTCATATATGCCGAAGTATATAATGATAAAATATGTATTATGAATGCATGGCCAGGGCGAAATTCGCTCGATCCCGATTATGCATTAAATTCTTTTTTGATAAAATTATTTTAATATAAACAAACTTGCAACGAAACCCTACCCTATATGAAAATTTATACTGATATCTACAAAAAAAAAAAAACAATAGTTGGAAAGGGTGCTAGCTGTGGATAGTTTACTACTTAAAATTGAAAAAGTCGCTTCAGTTGCTACCTAGGTCTCGGATCCGAAATCGTAAAAAAAAAAAATTTGTAGGCGACATAAGGACCAGTGTAACTAGAATCTGTAATTGATACGGTCCTAACATGTGATTCAATTGAATAATTTTCTTTTTTATAGAGATATAGAATTTTGAAATTAAATAAAAGAAATATTAATTTTTTAAATTGATGTGAAATTTTCTTTATTCGAAAGATAATCTCGTGGCATTGTGATGTAAATATGACCTGTGGCAAATGACTACCACAGCTGACTCGGACGTAATCTAATTTCATTCAATTTTCGATAAATTTTCCAATACTGGGAGCTGTTTGTAGGTAACAATGCGGCGAGATCTATCCTCTAGTAATAATCAATCGTTGCGGGTTTAACTGAGTAGAGGAGAGGCGGTACATTTCCACATAAAAATAGCTTAGCGGCATTAAATCGCACAATCTTGGTGCCCAATTCACGATTCAAAATGCATAACTATCAATGAGCTTTGTAGACTCTATTCAAATGATTCGGAAAAGTTTAATCAAAAGATGAGTACGTAAAAATGTTTTTACACGAGCGTAAAAAAGTAGACAGTCTCCTTTTTTTTTATAATAAATTCGAAAATAATAAAAAATTTTGATAATGGTATTGCTGGGTGATATTATAAAGAAAAATATAGTAAAACGTTTCCTTCGAAACAATCATAATAATTTTTTTCTTTTGTAAACACTTTGAATATTTTTATTCAAATCAATAAATATTCTTATTTTTCTAGTAAAAAATAATTGATATTCACCTCAATTATCAATAACTATTCCCTGGGAGTTTTTTTCCTATTCCCTGTTCCCCTATTTTAAACCAAATGTTCTTGGGAAAATTTTCTCTCTTCCCTATTCCCGTATTATAAATGAATTTCGAATTGGGAAATTCTTCCCTGGGAATAAAAGTAGGTATTAGGAATGTCAATTAAAAGGGGAATAAAATAACAAAACTTGGGAAAATTCGCGCCAACAAATTCAAAGGGAATTGTGCTAAAAAATGTAAGTATTAAATATTTAAAAGAAAAAAATGTGATATATAAAATTTATGTTTTCCAAAAACAAGCCTGCCTACATACTTATCTCTGTGAATATTTTTATTACTTTTTATAAAATCAACAAATCTTTTGATGATAAAATCAACATGCATGTGTATTTTATTCGCAACAATTTACAGATTATTTCCAATATTATTCCTTATATTTCGAGCAACCGACAAATATTGCGGTAAGGCTAAGGATATCACATCACTGTGTTGAACGATAGATTCATCCAAAACTTCAATGTTGCTCACATCATTATTACATTTAAAATGAATGCACATATTATGCAATGCGCAGCAAACATTTGTTATTTTTGCTGCCTTATCTGGAGCATAGTGCAACTCTCTAGCACCCAGAATGCACCTCCATCGATTTTTCAATACTCCATTGGTGCGTTCAATCACATTGCCACACTTGGAGTAAGCTTTATTGCATTTTATCTCGTTGGACCCCTCTTGGGGACATCTATGAGGGGTCAGTGGCCACGGCGTCTCCTATAAAATAATGAATTATTAAATTTATAAGTATTGCCTGATGTAATTTATAACTTACCAAGAAGCCAGTAGTTGCTGCCGACACTTAGGAATTCTTGTTCTAGATGAGATCGCAATGCGCTGGTATTCCAAATAAAAGAGTCGTGACAAGCACCGGGATGAGACGCATCAACATACTGAATCCTCAGCTCATGATCACAGACCTGTTATAATTTGTTATCACTTTAGTATCAATTATTGCGCTTTAATATAGAGTATAAACTAACCAACATCACATTCAAGCTGTAGAAACCCTTTCTGTTGTAATATAAGTGTTTGTTAGTAGAAGGGGCAATTATGCGGACATGAGTTCCATCAACTCATCCTATTACGCTGGGAATGCCATGCTTAACATAAAGATATTTTCCTTTTTTCTTCTTCTGTTCGACAGAAATTTATCCATCTTGGGCACAAGTGCTCTTCAAACACATTAATAACATCTGTTAGAACTTTGCTAAGACAACTCTGGCAAACAGATACATCACAATCCTTCCCTATATCCGTTTGATACCCAACTTCGGCGAAGAAGCGTATAGACGCACTTAATTTAACTATGGAAGTAACTGCAAACGACTTACGATTTGGCCGAATGTTGGTAGTAAATTTATTTAACAGATATTTGAAGGCCGGTTTATTGACTTTGTAATACTTCTCAAACCTTCAAAATTAAAATTTTTTATAAATATATAATAAAAACCAATTTTTTTTAAAACTAACAAAGCCTGTTTTTTCTCTTTTTTAATATTTTATATATCTTTTAAAACCTTTTTTGTTTGCTGTTTCCTTAAACTATTCGCAAATTTTTACACAAAACAACACAGCTGAAGAAAAACAGCTGACTTCGACGATTTGCAAAACATTATTGTTTTCCTAATCTTAAATTAGGTTTAAAATTGTATTCAAAATTTTACCACATACATGTGGCGGTAACTTATTGTAAGAATTTTATGATGCCATTTTTAATTGGTCTATTAAAAATAAAATAAAACTCAACAACGTGTGATGATGTCACAATATTTTTCCATAACCAGAATTGAAAGTTACTGCTAAAAAAAAATTTCAAACAGTAAAGGAGTTAAAGTGAAATTAAAATAAAGTTTAAAAATGAAATCACCATGTTAGGCTGGCTAATCTTTGCCCAATTTTCACAGTTTTCTATATAAAAGTTTAATTTAAGTTTTCAAAAGGGATTTTTTTTTATTTAACAATTTGTGTGTCGTAAAGTCTATTAATTAGTTTGATTATATCATAGGTGGATTATATCATTGCGGATAATATGTTTTTGTAGCGCGGAGTTAAATTGTTTTCCTTTTGAATCTGAAGTTAAAAATGTTGAAAATTAAATATTTGCCATATTTACATAGAGATTGAAATTTGTATAGTAAACACCTAATGATGAAAAAAAAACGCTTAATGATTTAAAACATAAATTATATTTTCCTATTTTTAGACCTCCATAACAATTGCAGTATAATTCTGGAAATTTATGATTCCTATAGCAAGACATTTAAAAATTAGTAGACACTCACAGTTAATTTTGTTTATAACGCGCTTTTTGCTTCAATCGCTTGATTGTTTCGCAATAAACTGACGCTGTTGTCATTAGGAAAAAAACATTTAAAAATTAATTGAAAAATACAGGCCGTTGATGCTCTTCATTTACGTTCAAAGCGCGGCGAAAACATTTTTTTTTTGTAATTTTTTCATATAAAAAATGCCACTCGTATTAACGCCGTCTTGTCATATAAAAATTGATGAATTTAATAGCAAAAATAATGGAAACGACCAAAAACACAAAAAACAAACAACAAAAAACAGAAAAAAAGCAAATAAAATCAATGTAAAAATTATTGAAATACACCACGACTAACAGGTACATTCAACTGCACTTAAAATTACTTAAATTACATACACACTCACACACACAGAAAAATTGATTAATTTGGTTCAATATTTACAACCGAACGTGTTGGCTAGTGCGGCATGAGCGGGTATTAAACGTGCGTTGCAACAACATAACCGCCTTCAAGTGCCACTTTTTAGTTGCTCAGGAAACAAGCATCTTCTCTGTTTATTAATGTGAGCTTATGCGAGCAAGTCTGTATTTTGTGCGGCATCAATAAACACGTCGCCAATATTTTTAAACATTTTTTTATTATTGCGACTTGGTGGTAGCTTTTAAAAGCAAATAGAAGCTCCTGTGCTTAAACTAAAAAATAATAAATAAAAATTAAGTCATGTCAATATTTGCTTACAGTGTAGAATAAAAGTATGTGAACATCAATTATTAAATAAATGTTAAATTTTAACCATTATTCTTTCTGGCTTTTGGGTTATTGTGTCGGTAGAGATTTTATATATCTTTTAAGTGAGTTCTGTTAATATTATTTGAATATTTTAAAGGTTAAATTGGAAAGTCTAAAGTGCTGCCTTTTTCACACACTGTAAATGGAGCAACATTTTTAAATATTTTAGTTTTTTAATTAAACCAACGCTCATCATATTCCTATGTAGTTGATCGCCTGCTATTGCCAGCCTGCCTCCAACTGAACAGCCTGCCATGATTTTATGGTTTTGCCTAAAACAGTAACTAAGATAGCAAACTTTACATCATTTACTTTATATATTGTGTATGTCTAGAAGTAGCTGCGGCGCGACCTTATAAACAACAACAATGACATACATACAAATACAACTTTAGTATTTGTTAGCTCTCAATATATGTGTATTAAGAAGTAACACCAGTCTAGTGTTTAGCTGTGGGCGCTTCAATGTTCATTGTGTAGGTGTTGTTCAATTGAAGATGCCTTAAGTAAAACAATCTCAATAGTTATTTAGAATGAATCTAAAACTATAACAAAATAAATGTATGAATGTGCGTGTATGTGCATAAACTTCAACTTATTTATTTATATTTTAAAAGCTGGTATACCATGAACTGGTTTAATCATAATATTGATTCACAGCTAAAAGCAGCTAAATAAAACTCTATAAGAAGCAACAATTTATGCTAATTTATTTTCTCGTTATCGTTTTATCGTTTACGTTTGTTTCATATGTGTAGACAAATTAACGTTGCAAAACAAAACAAAAACAAAAAATAGAAAAAAATTAAAGAAAATGTAAATATTGCCATTCATTTTTAATTTTGATAATTAAGAAAACAATTTAAAGAATACACATGATTTTGTTTTCGAACTAAATCAATTAAATTTTGCTTCAAACTGTGTTTTAACAAATTTCGGAGAGAACTAAACGAAAAGAGCAATCAAGAGTTCAAGTACCATATTTGACTATGTTATAACAAATAACTATGACATATCGGTGAAAAATAGCAATACAAATAAAATATCAGATCATGAAATGATAAATATTTTAATAAAGAGTAAAAATAATGATCATACAAAAATATACAATAAAGAGATGGACACTTTTAAGTACAATAAAGAAACACTTAACACAGAATTAAGTGAAAGGATAATATACAATGAAAATAATAGTATACATGAAAATGTAATCATATTTGATAACGCTTTGAAAGAAACGGTAGAATAATTCACTAATAAGAAAATTGTAGGAGAAAAGAACAATGTAAAGCGATGAATATCAAATAGCTAAATTAGAAAACACAAATCAGGCATGGCTCAAGTACAGAACAAAAAGAAACATGTATAAAGTTAAGGCCGAAAACGAAAAGAATAAATATACTAATAACAGAATTAATAATGCGGTCGATCAAAAACAAATGTGGAGAGAGATCAAAGATTTAGTACTTAAGAAAAGTGTGATATTCAATCAAGTAGAATATAATGATGATAAAGAAATTGTAAACCAATTCAATAATTATTTTGTAGATAGCATTAATTTAATAAGAGAATCAATAGAAAATGAGTAGTATGGAAACCAAATGATTATGGTGAATTCTAAATTCAAATTCTGTGCAATAACTAGTCTGGAACTGGAGAATATAATTAAGAAGATGAAAAACAAAACAGGCTGTGATAAAATATCCAACAGAATCATTCTCGAAAATTGGAACATAACTGGAGAGGCACTGTTAAAAATTATTAATAAATCAATGCAGACAGGTGAATTCCCGGAAAACTGCAAGAAAACGATGGTAACACCAATTGAAAAAGTACCAAAAATAAATAAATGCGAAGAATACCGGCCAATAAATGCATTAAAAACATGTGAGAAAATTTTGGAAAAGGTTGTGAAAAAACCACTGGAAATATATTTGAAGGAGAATTTTATTTTGTCAAAATATCAATCACGGTTTCGTAAAAAATACTCATTTGAAACGACTGTTTATTATGTAATAAGTAAATGGGAGAACTTGGGGGGAACAAAAAAGTTGAGTGCAATATTTCTGGATTTTAAACGAGCTTTTAAAACAATTGACAGACAAATAATGATGGAAAAACTTTATATGAATGGAATACAAGGGACAGAAATAAAGTGGTTTGAGTCGTATTTGAAAAATAGAACACAAATAACAAAAGTTAATAATGTGCTATCAAATGAGATAGAAAATGATTTTGGTGTACCTCAAGGATCAATATTAGGAGCTCTTTTATTTATTATTTACATTAACGATATGCCAAAGGTGAAATGGTGCTATATGCAGATGACACGTTAATTTACACGGAAGGATATGATGATAAAGAATGCAGAGAGAACATGAAACATGATATCGATAAAATTGACAAATGGTTGAAAATGAACAATTTAAAACTAAACGAAAACAAAACAAAAATAATGGAAATAAATATGAGTACTGAAGCAATATTTAAAATAAATGACAAAATGATAGAAAACGTGGAACACATAAAATATCTAGGTTTTATAATAGATAAAAAGTTAAAGCTTAAGGAACACATAGACTATACATGCAAAAAAATTGGCAAAAAAATAGGATTTTTTAAAAGGATAAGAAATAAAATATCTCAAACAACTGCGACTAATATTTATAACACGATAATAAAACCTCATTTTGAATATGGATCGACGATAATTTATACATGCTGCAATGAAAACCAGGTAGAAAGAATGCAAAAACTCCAAAACAGAGCAATGATATTATACTTAAATGCAATCGATATACAAATATAAACAAAATGCTTAGTAATCTAGAATGGATGAACATTAAACAGTGACTGGAATTTAACACCTTAATCTTTATTAGGAAAATGAAACTAGGTGATGCCCCAGAATACCTATGGGACCAAATAAAATATGTTGGAGATGTACAGCCGTATGCATTAAGGAATAGTGAAGACTTTCGAATCCAAAGAGTACCGACAACACATATGCAGAAATCCCTTTATTATAAAGGATGGAAACTATACAATGCATTGCCGTATAATATGAAAGTGGAGGGAAATTATAATGAATTTAAGAAAAAATGTGCGAATTTTGTAAGATATAATTTATTTATATAGAGCCTTTAAAAATGTAATCGAATTTATATACATATATATATATTCTTTGTAAAATTAAAAAGTATTTTAATTACTAATAAAAAAAAAAGAATTTGATTTGAGTCTGCAATTAAAATAACGAAGTTCTTATGAAAACAAATTAAAATTTTGGTTTTTTAAATTTGTGATTATAAATTAGCTTGTGATTGAACAATATTAATCTTAAGTCATCATTACTCTGGAAAAACCCAAAAGTTTGTTATTCGACGATTATCAGCAAAGAAGCGCACATCCAAAATAATAAAACAACATTTTATTTACTTTTGTTCCCTTTATCCTTAGGACACATCTTATTAACTGCACTTTAGGCTTATTCTTAACAATCTCGTAGAGAAAGTTTTGTTACCTTAAAAAGAAAAGTTTTCTATTCCTTAAAAATACTAAAAAATTTTTATTTATTTTCTCGCTGCAACTAGATTACTGCTCACTGAGATCTGATTGCCAAAATGCATGACAAGTATTTAATAATTTCCCATCAAATTGGCTTTAAGGTCCCATTTTTTTAAGAAAAAGTTTGCAGTAGAGGTTCTACCAATCAGCCAGTATATTTAAATTGCTTGCAATTTCAGTTACTTTAATGTTGCCTCTATATGACTTTGATTTCTTTATTCTAATAAGAGCACAAGTGTCTTTCCCAAGATAGATGTTATGTGCTTACATTTTTTCCTCATTAACCTTAATACTCTATTACTTTAGCCACCTCTCCAACATGTACAAGATTAAATAAATGTAGATGCTGCGTTTGACTAATAATTTTAAAATATGCTGACGAGAGTTGTAACGAGCCAGAAAGTATATTTTAAGCTGTTACTATCAAAATTTATCAACCAAACTTAGAAATTATAACTCTTTTACAAAAAGTTTTCAAAAGACCCTGGTAGACCCAGGAGTGCAAGACTTTAGTACGCTAAAATAATCTCATTCCATTGTCCGATAGTCCCTACGGTAGCACCGAAAAATTATTTCGTTGTAGAGCGAAGTAGGTTTAAAACCACAACTAACTTTGATAATTATTCTCCTATGGATCCAGAAGTTCCAACAGAATCACCCATACCGTGAATAATCTATGATGGCACCATAATCTGTGCTATGTTCTTCTTCCTAATATGTTTTGCAGGATCTCGTGTTCTCATAGAAAACATATACAAACCAAAAACATGTGTTCGTGATCTTCTGTATGCTGATCGTAACAGCCTTACCCACTCAGAAATTGCGTAACGTAAAAGTTTACGTAATCATGCTGCCACTTATATCACACTTCTATATTAGATATCAGTGCATAAGTCCGTTTATCATTGACGTTGATGTTCAATTCATCTGCCACTCAGCTATGTTGTTTTCTGTAGCGTTCTTATGTTGTTACGATTCGCAAAATGTCGCTATACTTTAAATTGCGAGTTTTTCTGTCTTACTAATATATCTATTGCTATCATCATTGCAATGACTAAAGTGGCATTATCAGGTACTATCCTATATGCAAACCATGCCTATAGTACTATCATTCTGAACGCAGAAACAATTTCCCTGTAGTTTGTTCTGAGCAAGGTAAGTTCTACGCATACAGGAGATGCATACTCCTGGCAACCTGCGCTAGTATCCTCCTTCCTAGGCAGTTGGGACCTCTCAAGTTCGGCATAATCCGACACATCAAATGCCTAAGTCCTTTCATAAGGGAGATGCGGTTTATATGACTTAAACCTAAATATTTAAGGCAATTATTTGTCCTTATCACACAGTCTCCAATTTGAAGGTCTGTGTATGCCACAACTTCATGGCTGGCAATTAAAAAAGCCTGTGTTTTATGCTCAGTCAAGTAAAGACCCATTCTACTAATTTGTAATCAATTATAAGCGCTATATAATCTGCAAAACCGAAAATGTTCACTCTCTTCGGACACCATCGTACATCACGGACCATGACACTGTTTCGAGTACCGAACTTTGTGGTACTCCCTCTGTTATTTTATGTTTCTTCACTCCCTAATTGGTTTTATATATATATGTAGGTACTCTTCCACGAGTATTGCCCTTTATAATCGCCATAAGGTACGCTGGAGTATTCAGCAGGGGAATTTACAATATTCTTCAAGTTGGCTGTTTTTTGCATACAAATAATAAAGATACACTACTCCTTGGAGCATTTTACCCCACGATTGCTTTCAACTGTCCTTTTCCCAATTTCCACTACCACTTTGACTGCATCTGCTATTGGTTTTCTCTTTATTTTTTGGAAAATCATATTGCATTTCTGAGAGGCCTGGAGAATCGATATACTTATCAAGCCTTTAAGGACTTTTTAATCTTGAGTAGGATCTTAAGTTTTTATCTTTGCCAAACTGATGGAAAACTACCACATTTTAGACATGAGTTTATTAACAACAGGAGCTAATCAGTGCAGTATTTTTTAACCGCTTTTAGGACAAGATTCGAAATTTCATCAGGTGCAGGCGCTTTTTTATCTGCAAATTTTGAGCCAGAAAGTTGTAATTTCAACATTGTAACCTGTGGAAAGATGAAACATTCTGCAATATTATGTGAATGTTTCGGTTTGATGTACCACTATCCTATTTTGGATTGTAGCCTCTAAGGACGAAGGTGTAGTTTAAAGTTTGAATTTTTTATTCTAATGTTATTTTGAAATCTCAAAAGGGTTTCTATCCATATTATTGCAGATATGACGTGATAAGGTTTACATCTAACCTGCCCGTGGGCCTTAATCAGATGGTGGACCATTACCACTGTGGATGAAATTTAGCTTCATCCTCGTTCTAGAAGACCTTCGGATACGTATATCCTCCGGTCACTCCTAGTTGCAACTTAGAAAGCTTAATATATTTAAGAACATGACGGCATTCATACTCACTGGACCTGGACAATTCATTACACAGTGAATGTGAATGATCTGATCCACAAACTCAAACGAGGGCCTTGAAACACATAGCCACCACGATACTCTCGAAGGGCCTACCTCAACAATCAGATAGAGAACAGCTAAATGCCTAAAGAGACAAATAGCGAAATTCTGGGGCTCACTGATTCCCGTGGAAATATAGTGGATTGTCCAGTTGACTCCTACTAGTCTTGAAGGGGACTGGGCTCCCTTTTACTCCGTAAGACACAAGTCTAGATGGATGTTGTAGGATCCATAATGTGCCACCGGGGAGAATTATTGTAGATATCCGAGATCGTATACGATTACTTCTATGTTTTGCTGATTAATTATATTTTTTATTTCCTTAAACATCTGGCGATATAAGTCGTTGCCGTTCTACCTCAATGTATGTGCGCATATATTTGTATACATATGTTTGACCATATTACTTACATATTTTTTTTCCATTTCCATTTATTTATTTATTCATTTTAATTCATAAGAAGGGCCTCTGCGCCACTAAGGCATTATTTAGTTCATGATTCTTAATACAGACATTTTTACGTCTATTTTATATTTTTTTATTTTTTCAGGTGTTTGTTGTCTAATTTCGTAAATGATGAGTTTAGAAAAGAATAGTTTTGTCAAAAACTTATTATTAGGTGACGGTGTATCAATGTCTTTCATTTATTTCAAATCTGCATGTGTATTGCCACCTCTCTGTCCCCATTATCCAGCCGTGAGTGCAATAGACATGCATGCTTGTTATGTTGTTATGTTACCTCGATGTTAAACTTTTCTTCTTTGTTTTCTTAGCACGTTTAGAAAAAGTATTTAAGTCTTGTCTTCCTGATTGTACTCATATACAATAATAGTAACACATTTCCAGCAATAAGCATTATTTTCATTTTGCATGCAATTTATGCTATTGGCTTATTACTACATATACTAACTGCAGGTTACATCTACATGAATAACATAAAACTTCTTTTTGAACATGTGCATATACATACACACATAACCATCAATGTGCAGTTATATCAGTAAATATTTACATTAAATTGTTAATGTATGAATATCATAAATAAAGTTTTAAAAACTTTTGTTAGATTTGCTTTTAATGCTTTCTTTTCTAAATGTTTAATTTTAGTCAGATCTTTAAAGTAACGTGAAATTTATGTAAATATGTTTGAAATGTTTGAAGAAAACTAAAATTAGATTTTTAATGAAAACTTTAATAAAAATCATTATCTATAAACGATAGTGCTGAAAGATTAACTGTTTAAACTTAAAAAAAGTTCACAAAGAGGCATTTTAAGTTAATTAATTATAATAATATTACTCTTAGTTGCAGGATGTGCATTCGTTTGAGTGTTTTAATGTCTAGCTGATATCGTTGATAAATCTTAGCTTCTATTAACTAAAATTCTCTTATTGTTGATTCATTTAAAAAGCTCACTCTTAGGGTTCCAAAGTGTAGAAACGCAACCCTATTATTTTGGCCACAATAACTATTCAACTGTCCGCTTGTCACTAGTGTATATTTCTAATATGTTGAACTTTCAAAGACGATGTGACAGTCGCTATTAGAACTAATTCTAATAATTAAGGGGTGTTCCGCAAGTAATGTGATATTCATAAAAAACATTTTTATTTAAATGTTGTAGGGCGACAAGTACAGCTAGTGTGCTATTGAAACAAGTATAAATTTTTTTTTTTTAAATAAAAGGGTGTGTCAACTGTGAAGTGACCTTATTTGGGAACCTCAATGCGCGTTTCATCTTTAAGTATTTTTATGTCCTCTATAAGTAAATGTAAAAACAAAAAAAAATTAAAATCAGATCTAAAATCTAAAGGGAGTAACTAGAGGAATGTAATTTAAAAGTATATTGGTTATCTGTTAAGCGTAGTACGCAGACATTCAATACAGGGGGGTCTAGAAAAATATAAAATATATATATGAAGGGTGTTTCATAGAAATCAAAATTTTGACAATTATGGCTTTATTCCTTAAATCGTTAAAGGCGGGGAGATTAAATGCTACTAAATCTGCCACAAGGACAAACATTTAAAGACAAATTAAAATGAAGGATATGCTGAAAGTAACGAAATTTTTTTTTTTTTTGAGAGAAGTAGCACTTCAGGCAACAATGCCTATTTAGTCAAGTACCGTGCTACATTCTTTAGGAAAGGGATAGAGAATAGATGAAACAGGTGGTGAAAGTAGAAGGATAGTCGGAAATTAACTGCCGTATATAAGACAGCACAGCGACCAGTGACTATGCCTTCATCGCTGAGCAGCCCCACCGACAATCAATTTTTATTTTTGTAGTGAAAAAACCAAGGTCTTCGTTGGGAATCGAACCCACAACCCCCATATTTACAAGCTAGTCACTACCTACTAGCCTACAGGGGCACCTATATGGCCTTTTTTAATTCAAGTCAAACAAAATCATTACATCCATTTGAAGTTCAAAATTATTTCCAACTTTAAAACAAATCCAACACGGAAGAAGCTTAGTTCAGCTTGAAACCCATTGTCTCTTTTCATTTTTAAGCTAATGATCCGTACCGGGAAGGTAAAATCAATTTAAAATTGATAAAATGTGTTATGCGGTAAACACTGAGTTTTTTTTTGTACTTAAAGGTTTTAGATAAAGTTAAGCCATATTGGAATTTCTTTTTAATTCTTGGATAAGGAGGTTGATCCTGCCAATAAGATAGAGGGCTGCATTTACTTAAAGCGGCTGAATTAACGCTTTACAAAAGCACATCAAATAATATATTTTTATATGTGACTTTTAATATATTTTTTAGGGTAACGTCGCACACTGGGGATTTCGCGGAAAAAAGTTAAATTGTCGACATACTCTTCATGCAATATGCAATGATATTTTGAAATTTTAGACTAAATGGTACAATCAAATCAAAAAGAATTACTCCGATCTGACTGCTAGTTTTTTTTATAGCCGTCTCAAGCTCAGTACTTGTATGTTTTACTGAACCAACTTAATTTAAACCTAAGAATTTCAAAACGAATATTATTTTATTATGGGAGCTAATGTTTTTCTTTTTATTTTCTATTTAAAGTAGGATATTTCTGTATACTAAAATTGAAAAAATAAACTTTGCAGAGACTTAAGTTTTTTTTTGTTTGTTTATTTTTATGAACATATAAAAAAAATCTCTTTTTTCTCCAAAGATTTGGACCTGCAATTTTAGCCATACTTTCCCACAGTTGGAAATCACTACTAACACATTATCTCATATCTGTTTTTACATTTTTTATCAATTTGAAGAGCCACCAGGTGCCACCTCTCAATTTGTTGCATAACACAGTACAACATTTTTCAGCTGATTGATTCGCGACTCAATTCTGATAAGGCCCTTTTGTTTAACATAACTCAAGAACCACTACTCGGATTTTACTTAATCAAATTTAGAAAAATCAAGAATTATAAGTGCTTTCATCTGTTTATATAACGTTTCGCTACATATGTAAGCAACAGTTTCGAAGTTATAAATAAATATATGAAAAAAAAAAACTATTTTTTGCCTAAAAAGTTAATTTTTTTTTAATTCATAAAAAATCCAAAACGGTAAAAAAAGTGTCAAGTTCTATTACTTTCACGTAAAATCGTATAACCTGTGAACAAAGTGAGACATAACTTATAAAAAACGATGAACTCGTTTCGCTTTTATGCACAATTAAGTAAAGGTATGAATTTAAAAAATTTGCTCGAGATATGCACAAAAAAAACAAGTGATGACATAAATAAATTAAACAACAATAAACCTTTTTCCACACGGTATTGTAGAACACTACAGTTTGCATACGTTAAAGAGACACCCCAAGTTATACGAGAAGAAAAGAGAAGAGTCGATAAGGTGATATCTCAACTAAAAGAATTTGAGTTGACAGTAAATAATCGTAATTTTAAAGTAAAACATGAATTATATTTTACAATGATTGACGGCAAGACAGTACAATCAGTAACAGAAACACACCTACACTTCACAAAATTCTGATTCATGGAAAAGATATAATTGAAAAGTGAATTTTTCCTGTGGGCCTACTATCCGAAGAGGCGCAGGAAAGTCGTAACAAATACTATAAATATCGCCTTAGATACTCCAGAAAATGCAGTCGAATTGCCACGAACGAAGACATTATGCACCGAATGATGGTAACATTAGATCCCATGATTTCACATTTGATGCCTTCATTTAGCTAGAAAAAGCACAGTGTTATAAGCGAAGTTAAAGCTCTTTTAGAATAATAAATTAAAAAGAGATTTGAAATAAATAATAAATTTAAAATTAAAAAAAAACATTAAAATTTTTTTGTTAGTTATGGCTTTTTACATTGCAGGTAACAATCGACATTTCTCTAACTTTCTTTATTTTGATTACTTGTGTGTAATACTATATAAATAAAAATAAATTTGTGATGAAATTACTACATTTTGTGACAAATATATTTTTTCCTTACCTCCATACAAAAAATAGCGAGGAGCTCACATTCATATAATAAATAAAACGTATAATGCATTTTTGCGGGAGCTCGTATCCTGATTGAAATGTAATGCTGAACTGACAATATGATTTCAATCATAGTTAAAGAACGACGACCATAAGTAAAGGGTTCAAACCAAGAACGGGATATATTGTTATAAATACCTGAATTTTTTTTTTTTAATATTAATATGGATATCTGCAATAATAATAATTATGTAAATATAAGCCTTTGTTGAATTACAATGCATTAGGATTTGTCGGTGTTTATTATTAGGCCAATTGTAGAAACTCCTAGTGATTAAAATGAAGCAAGTTTTATGTCGTCGGTATACTGTCTGATCTTGCTATCTGTTAGTAGTTAAACTAGGTACGTAGGGTGCATCGCAAATAAAAGATAACCAATTAAGTGGCCGTATGGAAGTCCATTGCACGCAGGCCGGGCTCTATATTTTTATATTGTGCATTTTAGTATACTGATATATTTTGCAATGGCAAGTTATAAACAATTGAATTGCTTAAATTCTGAACACGATCGCAAGCTATCGATAAGATATGATATTTTTAATTTAATGGAAAACAAATTTACCACTAAATCATTTTTACACTGACTTTTTAAATTAAGAGAGGCTTGAATAGAAGCGAATATGCCAATAACTTTCGGTTTTTGGCGGTATAACAATGAATGTAAAAAACATTCAAAAAAGGTTTAAGCAACAAATACCACAAATCATGGCGTCATTTCCAAAATATATTTTCTCTGCAGCACAGTGTTATAATTAATTCGTG
This sequence comes from Trichopoda pennipes, assembly GCA_030448955.1. Classification (NCBI taxonomy): domain Eukaryota; kingdom Metazoa; phylum Arthropoda; class Insecta; order Diptera; family Tachinidae; genus Trichopoda; species Trichopoda pennipes. The sequence continues at coordinate 5,880,842 of JASKUP010000012.1, read as the reverse complement.
TTTAAGTAATTTTTTTTTTTGTCTAATGTAGTATTTTATGTTGATCTTTTAATTTTTACCTGTATATTCGTACATATGTTGCATATTTTAATTATTTTGGAAATAATAATCAACTCAAAATTTATGCAGTTTAACGAAATATAATTTTCGTATAATATAATTTTGCAGATATTTTATTATCTAATAAAGTTATTTTCTAAAATTTACTATAACTGTCAATAAAGTTTTAATTTTACAGGTCTTAAATGGTTTTTAAATAATTAAGTGCGTCGTAAAAATTCTTTTATTTATCTTTGAAGGCATCTTTGAGTTAATGGCGTTTTTTTTAACAAAAATTACAGACTTTATATGCATTTTTGCCCATTATGTGCGTTATTATTATTATTATTGTTAAATATATTTCAAAATTTACATTTGTCGTTATCTGATTATGTAAAAAAAAAACGTTAACGACGATAAACTTGTTACACTATTTGTCAAATACACACATACTTTTTGCCTCCCTCCTTCAAAGTTTTTTCTTGTTATCATTGTTTTCAAAAAGTAACTAGTCACACAATACTTCACTCATTCATTTCAAGCTCCTTACTATCAACTGTGACTTTAAGAATGCAACAATTGCAGTAAAAGGAAAAACAAAATCTAAGTACCACCTTATATGTGGGAGTTCAATATCTTAGACAAAACTACGATTTGGTAAATTACTGCAGGGTATGGAGCAACCATTTATTCAGTAAATATGTAAATGCAGTTATTTTTTTAAACAACACCCAACAACAACGAAAACACTATAACAACAGCTGCATTTTGAAAAATTCGAATAGTTCTATAGCCTTAAGAACAACATTGTTAAATTTGTTGTAAGACTAAAAGGAGATGTCCGATTCTATCTAAAAAAATAAAAAATAAATTTGAAAATGTTGAACATAATGGAAAATGTTATGTTGCTTAGCAAGTTTATAGTTAAAGAAATAAACTTTATTTGGCCAATTCATTCATGATTGGAAATGTTCGTCTTGTCATCGTCATCATAAACATTTACTAACTAGTCATTGTCACAATGCTGTCAGTTTGTAGTTAGTACAAAATTACATAGAGTATTAGCCATAAAATAAACCCATGAACCAACTAACCATTATTTATTTTTTGGGCCAAGCCGAAGTCGTAATGCCTTAATCTAGAACAATTAAAGAATATTTAAATATAGGGCAAAAACAGAAGGAATCATATTACAATTATATTTGAACTGTTTAAGAAAACACTATGATCATTTTAAATGTTCCATAAAAATCTATAGACTTAAACCAACGTTAAAAATTAGGAATATTTTCTTTTGAAGATGTTACAAAAAAAAAACAACATTTAACTTGTTACAGTGACTTGTACTTGTACTCAAGTTGTTGTTGTTGTCGGTTATTGTATCTGGTTAATAGACAAAATAGTGTTAATGTTCAGTGCAATACCAGTTGGGTTGTTATTGTTGCGACTATGTTACCAATAACACCATCTTTAAAACCAAAAATACATTAAGAACATATTTGTCTTGTTGTTGTAGTTGTTTAGCTACGGGTGTTAATGTTATTGATATTTTTTTTTCTTTTTTATTTTCTATTTAAAAGTTAAATTTCTTCTGTGAGGCAGATAATTATTAACATGGAATCTTGATTGTTTTTCTTATTTAACTGGAGGGAACTTGGTCTCGTGGTGTAGCGGTTAGTATCGTATTGTGTTATGTTATATTGTCATCATTTTGTTAAAGAGGAAATAGTTTATATTGAAAATTGGAAAGCACAAGAGGGACGTTAGTTGTCTTCGTAAAAATAAAATAAGCTACTATAGACATTAAGGATATAAAATATTCTATAAGCACTTGCTATGCTATGCTTTTTGCTTTATTTGTTATACATCTTGTTATTATTTTTTTTAATTTAAAATTTCAGTTAAGCTCTTAATTCTCTGTAGACACGAATGTCATTTAACTCTTTACCGTGAAACTATTTGTCACAATATGGTTTAATTGCCTCTGTGCTTTTAGACGCAAGATAGCAAACTGTGTGATTCGATTTACATCCGCGCCTGGCCATGAAGTCTTAATCAGATGGTGGACCAAACCGTTGCATAATTTGTAACGTCATGCTCGTCCTAGGAAGCCGAAGGTATAATTCTATGCAACAGAACTTTCTAATTGCAACTTCGATGATTCCAGAGCAGGGCTGCAAATCATTACTCCCTGCTTAAGAGTTGGAGACTTTCCAACTCCTGTCCAGAACACATGTCTAGCATGCTCACCTGGATCATTCCCCTACCGCGTCATTAATGGCGAAATGATCCTGGCCACCATATTAAACAATAGACCTGATATGGGGCAGCGAAACCACAACCACCACGATACTCCCATATAGGGGCCACCCTCAATAATCAGCCAGAGGACAGTTAAATGTCTAAAGAGACAAGTAACGGACCTCTGCGGGTCACTGATTCCAGTGGAAATAAAGTGGAGGTTCCAGTAGTACCCCTGATGACTTCAGGGGACTGGGCTCCCTTTTTCCCCCAGTTGCACAGGTCTAGATAGTCGCAGTTCTATAAAGACCATATATATGTGCCCCTGGGGGGAATAGCAAACTGTATAATATGTGTCAGCTATATTGATCTTTGTACTGATAGCTAGACAGTGGTACAATCTTTTGCGGATGGGGTATTCTGCAACAAGCCAGCAAAGAGCAATGTTCCGCGGCCACTCTTTGGTTTGTCTCTTTAGTTTGTATCTAGGGATGAAGAGCATATATATTGCTAATGAGCTTAAGTGAGAGAGAGGTGGTTCTTGCAGATACTTTTGGAGGGTTTACATGACTCGAGGAGCCGATCTGCTCGAATCGGCCAATTTTAATCGTTGAAATTGTTAAACTTTTATTCTTTTTCTCTCTTTTTTGTGTATTTTTTAACGAGCCGATCAAGGCCACACAACATAGTCTACACTTATTTTAAATTATCGAATAGATTCATTTCTTCGTAACCATAACAATACTGGAGCGAAAATGCGAAAGAATTTTACATATGCTAGCACTTAGGTAGTAATCGGTCTTTGTATTATAATCACTAATTGTATCATCTATAATAGTGCGGCCCTATTGGGGTAATGTGGATATTTCAAGTAAAATCCAGCTGAAATATAATAGATTTTTAATATAAAATAATTTACAATTATTTTCAGTTTTATTCGACCTTTTTTTAGTTCTATTAAATCATAATCTTTTAAACGGTCCTTTAAATTATAACGATTTATTTTTTTCTCGATATTTCGCTTTCCTGTGGAAAGCTTCTTCAGGAAATTATTTTTTATATAAAAATAAATATAAAAAATAATTTCCTGAAGAATAATTATAAAAAATAATTTCCTGAAGAAGCTTTCCACAGGAAAGCATAATATCGAGAAAAAAATAAATCGTTATAATTTAAAGGACCGTTTAAAAGATTAAGATTAAGATTTAATATAATTTATAATTTTGAAATATTTACAAAAACCCAACTTGCACATGCAATGGAAATAAGCAATTTTCTTATTTGTAATCATTCTTAAGTTATCTACATTAATGTGTGCTAGATTTTATGTTATTCTCATAAAACATTTATTATTATTCAAAAATGTTTTATTTTAAAATGGGTGAAAATAATTCAAAAACCAGGACTCTTGGGCTGCATATAGAACAATGCTTTGGAAATATGATACGTATTAATTATTAAAAAATAAATAAAATTTTATTAATATAATTATTATTTATTTGTTTTATTTAGTGCATAATTTTTTACATTTAATGAATTCGAATTTTTTAAAATGTAGTTACAAGATCCAACCAATGTTCTGTTTCTGTATTGCAAGCCATCAACTCAGCGTCTGAAAACTTTGTATTACTAACTCCAAGAAAGGGTGGCAATCATTAATTAATCATTTCAACACTTTTACGGCAAAAACAACCAATTAGTATCAAAATTTAAAAACAAGGTATTTTTTGAAGTGAAAGTTTTAAGTGTCTTTAATTAGTATTCGATACATTTACTCGACCTGCATAATATACTATATTATATAATATAAATAATATAATATTTAAGGGTATTCAAAATTTAAGAATGCATTGGTATGAATGGTTATTGTATGGCTAGTTATTTTTTTTTTGCTGTACCCCGATTGAATCCTCGAGTTAGAGAGTCAGCACTTTTTGCTACTATATATATAATAAAAGAACTTTAACCTCTTTATATAAAGAGTGGATTATTTTTGACATCTGGTAGGATTCTTTCTGGCATCTGTTTTAGACATTGATTACTATCATCTATGATATTTATATTGTAAATGTTGACAAATTAAAAAAAAGAAGAATTGTCTGGTTGTTGTTTAATTCTTGAGTTCCTCACTTAGAGTTCGAAGGTATTTACTGTTTATTGAATAATTGATTAATAATTAATAATGTCTTTATTCTTAATTTCTACAGCTTATATACTAACAATGAAAATAATCTAGATTTTAGGTTTGAGTGACAGACATCACTCAATTCTCACTTCATATACTCATACTTAACTACATACATTAATATAAATATTACTAGGTTATCATAAAATACTGTACAATGACATGAATGTATTTAGTGTAATTATCAACAAAACTGACCTACAACTGAACTCAACGTCATCAAGAACACTTCCACATGCAGTGTTCCTATTAATGTTCATGCATAACACAGTAACAACAACAATACAGTACAATTAAATTATGCTGATGATCAATAAATTGGTTACAATAAGTGATTCGGTAATTTAATAACTTTCATTTATTAATACAAATGTATTGGCAATTAAGGTCTCCTTATCTCTCTACTTATGTGTCAATTTTGCCAATTGGTTAATCACACTACAATATAGTGAAAGCTTCTTTTTTAAATGTAATTATTGCGAAGAATTGATCTGCCCTGCGAAAAAGAATGCAACTTTGCCTATGTGAAGTTTCAATATTTCTTATAATTATACTATAAATAAACAAATAGTAGTATTTTTTTTTTCTTTCTATACACAGTCCCTTATTCGAGCTCTCTAGTATATTTTACATTAACACAACTAATTCTTTTTAAGAAAATTATATAATATATAAACCAGAATGGTGCCATTATATATTTATAATGGCACCGTTCTTGATGTTTTATCAATAACTGCGGGATTAGAATAATTTTATTTAGCAGCACTTAAGCTTTTGTTAATTTAAACAGATTTAGTGTTTTTACAGTTTTTTTTATTGTAAACAATGAAAACCATTCCTTTCAAATCACAGTTTAATATTATTATTAAATATGTATTCTTATTATTATTATGTATTATTAATATAATAATTTCAAAATAAATTTATTTTAGTTTACCACTCTAATAAATTATATTTTCGGTATATTTATAGGCTCATTTGATACTTATTTGAAGATGGCTACATGCTCAGTTTAAGAAAGCTTAAGAAATCAATCGAAAAAACAAAAAAAAGGAGATTCTTATATGGCTCAAGTAAAGTTTTCAATATGGAAGAAAACTTAGCTACGCATACTTTTTAACAATATTTCTTTTCAGGTTCAGAGGCTATAAAAGCATAGATCCTACTTATTATAAATACTTATCATTAAATATGCAAACTTAAATGAATTAAGATTAACAACAAGACAGTAAACAAAACAAACAACAACAAAATTGTTTTTTTTTTACAAAAAAGCAATAAATACTGTCTGCAATAAGACAACTTCAAATACTAAATGTTATACTAGATGTGCAGACAAAATATGCTACCTGTTTAATAAATTATTCATTGCAAGTAAGCAGAAGAGAAAAAACTCTTAAATTTATTTAAAAGAAAAAATCTTTCTAAACCTAAATATAAACAAAAAAATTTGCCTGACACAGACTCAAGTAAATAAATGAAAAATAAAATTTCATTTTAAGAGGAAAAGCTGATGATATGCAATCATATAAAAAAACTGTGCCTGCTTTTATGCGACAGGAGACTGAAATGGTAAAGATGTAAAGGATAAATAGTTAATGGCAGACGTCTTTTTAATCATATTATTTTTGTTTTTGTGTTATACGATATTTATAGGATATAAACAAATTGTTTAAATTTGCTAATATTTTTTCTTTTTTTCTTTTCTGCATTAACCTTTAAAAGGATGCCAGGAATTGATTAAAGAAACAATCTAAATTAACAAGTTTAAAAAAGGAAAGAGTAGGTAAAACTACGTTAAATCTTTACAGTCGCTTGATTTAACTTAAATATTACAAACCTGTTCACAAGGGATATAGTATATTTAAAACCGATCACACAAAACCAAAAAAATTATAAAAATTATCTTTTAGCTAAAAATTTTACACACAAATCCTACTTATCCGAAAGCAATCATCAACTGATGGCACATAAATAAGTTTCCTTGTTAGGATATAAACCCAGCACTTGTCTAGAAGCAGTTTTTTTCAGTTTACCGTCCAATTCAGTTCATGCTTAAATTCTGATCTTCAAACAAGGAGAACAAACTTCAATTTAGCTTTTATTTTCGAAAGTGATGAAAAGTATGTTTAATTTTCATCTTGAAAGATACTGAAGTTTAACAGCTGTCTTTGTGACTGGTAGTACGGTTCCTTATGGGATGTTCTACGGGTTATATACTAGTTGTGTTCCCCATTTACCATTTTGCCGAAAGTGTGACATGGTGTCTATGCTATTTTTTTTTATTTATATTAAGCCTTCTCAAGAATCGGACTATTCGGATTATAAAAATAGCATCTCATGCATGCCAAATTTACATTCCCATCTAATATTTCACAGATGACGCTAGCATATGACATTCGCATTAATTTTTTATTTTTATTTCTGGTTTGCCGGAGGGTTGCCATCTGGGTCTTTTATTATTTTTCTTGCTTACTAATGATCTACCCAATATCAATAAATACTGAAACGTTCTATTATATGCAGACGACGTGAAGGTATTTCAAATATATAAGCGTCAAGCCAATCATATGCTCCTGCAAAGCGATTAAGATGCATCTGGTTCCGGGTATAATATTCATCTTATGGAGTTCTTCACCTTCTTCCGGAGATGTCATACGAACGTGCAATATATTTTAAATAGCTACGAACTAGAAACACAATTTAGTTTCGTATCTTGGTATATTACTGGATGCTAAATTAATTTTTCTACAGCATATTTCGTTAGCCACTGTTTTCTTTGATTTATTACATGCTCGGCAAAGCACAAAACATCTTTATAAATCTCTTGTCAGGCCTATTCTGGAATTAGGCTCAATAATTTGGGATCTAATTTATAAAGTCTATAGTAACAGCATGGAATCGGTACAAAAGCAGTTATTGTTACTTGGTCTTAGAGGAATAGAATCCCTTAATTCTACCATCTTACACTACTGGCCTTGTTTTGCTGTCAATTTTAAAAAGCCGAAGAATAATATTAAATGTCGCATTTGTTTTAAATTTAATTTGGTCCTACGGGCTATTTTAATCCATTGGTACTTAAAGTATTCAGATCAAACTATGCTAACTCTCACCCGTTTTTAAGAATTTGTAATGAGTTTAATTAATTTTATAACCATATTGATTTTTCTTTAAGTGCTAATGTTATTAAATGTTATCTACTTTTATATTTGAATAACAAAATTGAAGTTTTATGTTTTATTATTATTTATTTTTACTTATTGTTTATTTATTTTTATTATTATTGTCGTTATTATTATTGATATTATTATTATTATTATTATTATTATTACTTTAAGGTTAACTTTCTAAACTTCATCAAGTTGGAAAAGACCTATATCGCGCTGTGCGCAGGTATTAGGCTCTGTTGGGGCGTAGACTATGTTTTAGCCCGTTCGCATCTATTTGCTGGAGGAATCGGCGGACTATATTACACGTATTCAGGATCACAGATTTTTGCATAGTCTGCAGAACATCCTGTAGATAGTGTTTTTTCAGCTGCATGATAAGGCTTTTTGGTATCAATCCTGTGGCGGATAGTATTATTGGCGAGATATCCACTCTTTCCACATGATACAATGTTTTCATTTCGTTTGCTAGCTCAGTATATTTTTGAATTTTTTTGCTGTCTGTCGATTGAAGGTTGTTGTTGAGTGGAACAGCTATATCAAATAATATAATTCTTTTACCTAGTTTATCAAACAGTACGATGTCCGGTTTGTTTGCTCGCATTGTTCAGTCTGTTATCGTTGGTCTGTCTCAGTACAGCTTAGAGCTATTGTTTTCGAGTACAGATGGAGGTTCGTACTTATAATATGGCAGCCGCTGTCCGACAAGACCATACTGCATGGCCAGGGTTTGATGTATTATTTTGGCCACCTGGTTATGTCTTATTGTATAATTACTCTGTGCCAGGCTCCAATGTCATCGCTAAATTTTTTGACTAATCGAATCATCCTGTGCATAGTTTCTTTATTGTTAGTGTAGATTTTAAGATCATCTACATAGAATAGGTGGTTAATAAGAAGGGCACCAGTTTTAGCCTTTAGCTTAAAACCAAGATTGAGACTTTTCAACATTCTAATAAGTGGGTTCATGCAAAGGCAAAACCAAAGAGGGCTGAAGACGTCTCCTTGAAAAATTCCACATATGATGGGAACAACTTCACTACTATTCTGTCTCAGATGTAGTTTTACATTCTACTTTTCCGTCATCAGATTCATGTAATTTATAATCCAAGAATTGATTTTATAAGTTTCGAGAATTTCCAGTAGAAACGTATGTGGAAGTCTATTAGACGCTTTCTTGTAGTCGATACACCCCATACTAAGGTTGCGTTTGCCTTGTACTGCTTGATGAACTAGCACGTAGTCAATTGTTAGTTGTTCTTTGCAGCCCATGGAGTTCTTAGCACATCCTTTCTGTTCCTGCTTTATAATATTGTATTTGATGCAGTGGTTGTAAATACGGTTGGTAAGAATTTTCGTCATGAGTTTGTACATTGTCGATAAGCACGTAATTGGTCCGTAATTTGCCGGGTCCATAGTATTGTTTCCTTTTGGAATAAGATACGTATTCAAAGTGTGTGCGCAGATGTAAAAATTTTAACCATATATTATGGATTTTGTCTTTATTATTATTTATTTATTTTTTCATCTATTATAATTAAAATTATAATAAATCTTAAGAACTAAAGCACTATTATTATTATTATAAATTTATTTTTATTATTTATTTTTATTATTATTTACAATTTTAATGTCTGTAGGGATTTTCAATCCATAGACTAAATATAGATAAAATAAATAAATAAATAAAAGTCTTGGTTTATTGAAACGGTACAAGACATATTTCACTCCACCTGATCTACTAACTAATTATTCCAACTTCATGCGTGGTAAGATTTACGTTGGTACCTAGCGTGTATATGCTGCCATAACTCGACGGTGGTCAAACCACTGGGGCGATATGATGCGTGCGCCCACGCCCTAGTAAACCGATGATATAATTCTAGCAACAGGTCATTCCTAGTTGCAATTTTGGAGGTTTCGGAGCAGGGCCGCCAAGCCCCAACTCCTTCCTGAAGAGTTGGAGACTATTCAATTCCTGGTCTAGCATACATGACAAGCATGCTCACTTGATCCGGATCATTCACCTAATGTTCTCAGTAAAGGTGAGATGATCAAATTGATGAGGGCCGCGAAACCACAATCACCACGATGCTCCCGAAGGGCCAACCTCGATAATCAGACAGAGAACAGCTAAAGGACTAAAAAGCAAAAAAGCTGAACTCTGCGGCTTACTGATTCCCGTGGAAATAACGAAGAGTTTCCAGTTGACTCCCTGCTAGCCTTCAGGCTCCCTTTTCGCCCAGCGGCACATGTAATGACGGTGAGAATCCGTCTAGACATAAAAATGTTCCCCCGGGGGGAACAACCTTTATCAGTCCGAAAATGAAATAAAGCTGTTCTTCCTTTTTAGTCGATTCGCTGGTGAATAACACTATGCATTAGAGAAAATTCATTTTACAGCGGAACAGTTCTTCAGCTGCCTGCAGTCTCCAAAAATACTATCCTTCGCCACCACAAGATAGTTATTAATTTCTGACAAAATCCTGTGCGTGCGTAGAGGTGCTCTTCTGTATCCGAATATATCTTATATTTAATGACCCTTGTCCGCATAGTTTTCGTTGAAATTAGACTAAAGAATATGGGTATGAAGCTAAGAAATATTTTATTATTTATTATAATTTTTTATTTTTTATTAATTAAACATTAATTAGGTAACGTACGTGCGGTTGGCTAAATTCTATAGCTGCTTATCAGTGCTTTTTTTTTTTTTTTAATTAGTTTGGTGGTTTAGAAGGTGATGGATAAGAATCCATGCTTTGAAATGAGAAGCTTAAGTTAAAGTTGAACGAAAAATGTTGATTAATTTGCAAACGGTTGATAAAAGAGCATGTATATACTAGCGAGGACATAAAGAAATCTGCTGCATCTATTTGCCTGTATAACAGCTCATGCTGTGTGTTAACAAACAATTACAACTTTCAAGTCATATCTTCAGAACATTTCAGGGTACACTCTCGATTCTTTCAGTAAAGTGTTGCTTGGGGAATAGCTAACGCATATGCAGAAATATGGTTAGCAGGGATTCTTAAAGTGGTTTGTCGAAAGATTCCTCTCGTTTAGCCAGACTACGTAATATAATTAATAGTTTTAGCTCTTACATAGTAATTGTATTACAAATTATTTTATGGCGAAAATCAAGTGTGCTTTTAATCACTGCACCCTAATTAAACATCTATCATTTCAAGTAATTGCAATTAAAAAGCATGTCAACATATATGTTGTGGGTGTGCAATAGATTAACCAAAATGGAAAAGAAACATATTTGGTTTGTTAATAAAAAAAATTACCTTAGAAGTACTTAACACCATTTAAGGGTTAACAAAATGATTTCGTATAAATAAAAATAGAACTCATGCTGTGTTTAATTCATTTATTTGCACATTTTAATTTAATAAGATAATTTTTCAATAGAGAAAAAACAAAAACTAGAATCTTGTTGAACATTCATATAAGGAAAAATAATATAATGCAGCATGCTTTATGCATGCATGCATGCAGCTATATTTTGATGTATGCAATAACCATATATGATAGAGTATGTATGAATGAATTGCAGAAAAATGAAAAGAAAAGGAAAAACAAAAACGAAAAGAATTGTAGATAAAAACGAATACTTACTTGCAGATAAATGAATTATTTCGTAAATCTAAACAAAAACCAATAAGAAAAATCAACTAAAATCTATAATGTTCATCATACAATCAATTTAAAACAGATGCTTGGTCGCTAGTTGATTTAAGGCCTCTTGTTTTTAATTTACGCTGAAATATTTTTCATCTTCTTATATTTATAAATTAATTTAATTTTTGTTTGTTCATGTTGTAACAACATGTTAAAAAACTCATTAAATTTTAACATTTTATATAGTAAGGCTTAAACAAAATGATTCGGCAACTGTGATTCTCTTAAATCAATCATCAGAAAAATGATTACAAAAAGTACATCGATATCTGAATCTTTTATTTAGCTGCAATGAATTGAAAATACTTTTATGGCTTCGATGCATAAAACAAGTGTTTATTAGTAATACCTTAATAAAGAAGTAGATAAGCAAAAAAATTATAACCAAATTCTTGATTTAAGTATACAAATATGCGCGAGTACTGTTTTTTTTAAAGATCTTAAGCGGTTATTGCTTATAAACGAACTTTTTAGTGATTTTATTGTATTTGTAACATCAAGAATATTGTATAACTACTAAACACTTTTATTTTGCATTTTCAATCGTTATTTGTAAAAATGTATTTAAGTAATAAAATGCCAATATTTTTTAGCACCTCCAGAATTTAATTATGACAGCAATTCATCGATAAAATTATGCTGATATTTTAAGTAAATACTTGTAGCCTTAGGCGATTCCAAATGTTTCCCAAACGTTCCAGAATAAAAAAATATCGACATAGAAAAGTGTTTCAGTTGGATTAACGAGATGAAACGCTATACCATACGTTTAATCTAACTTACGACTCACAGTGGATCATTTTACAAGAAGGCGGCCAAAAGTCCTTTTTTTCATGGTCCCCAATTGTAAAATGTTAAAGTTCGTTCGAAAGTAGATACTAGTGTATCTCGGGAGCCAAACAATTAAAACTTTATTTTAACTATATCACACTGAACAAGGTGATTCAAAACGAGCATTTTCAGTATTTTGCTAAAATTTGAAATTTCTTGGTAAATTTTTGATTTTTAAACATCTGTAACTCTTTTGTTGCACAAGGTTTTTAAACGAAACAAACTTTGTGTAATAGTGTAATTAGCTATTACTGTAAGAAAACTGAAATGATTTTTGATTTTTAGAAATTAATTTTTTTAGAAGTCCAATTTTTTTCTAAATTCTCTTGCTAAATAGAGAATAACTTCTAAAGTTCGTTAGGGAATGTAAAAGCATTAGTACTGTGTCATAGCCCTAAATGTCCGCTATATGCCTATACCCCATTATATACCCGGCACGATCCGACCGTGAGCACCAGAACAATTTTTCTTACTCAAGGCCGAACATTTTTTGCAAAATGAAATTAAAAAATTCTTTTTCTGTTTTGCTATTTTGTAAGCATTTTATTTATTTTTCAAAACTCTCTTATGAGAGACGTTGTTTAGATGAATATGCATATTTTCAGAAAGAAAACAAAATTTTTTAGTCAATTTCAAAGTCATGCACAGTTGATCACAAAAACGTATTGAACGTAAATTGATATAATTTAGGAGTTCACAAAAGTACTTTGCTTTTTAAATTGATTTGCACTGATTGTAAAATAGTATTGAAAAATGAAAAACCCTCGTCAACAAATTATTGTAGACCAATAAAATTTACTTTCAAAAAAGAAACAAAAAATGTGTTAACTGAAGAAGTCCGAAAAATAAAAGATAAAATTAAAGACCTTCAACCTGTAATATTTACTGTTGGTGAACAGGAAATTGAAGTAAATTTTAAAATGTATCTCACAATGATTGAGGGAAAAGCTGCAGAAGTTTTAACTTATACAAAAGCATCATCAAGCTGCATTATATTCCAAAGGACATCAAGTCAATTAAGCCATCCAGTTCCAGATGATGAGACTTTTAAGGCAGCATACGAATTTGGATTGTCACCTCTTCATAATAGAATACGTTTTATGGAGCATATTCTTAAATTGGGTTATGATTTGGATTTTGGTCCGTTAGGCGATACAGTGAGAACAAATAAGGAAAATGACGAAAAACGAAACCAAAAAAAAAACAAATAAATTTAAGAAAATATTTAGAACAAAGCCTAATCATCGATCAGCCAAAGCAAGGGGAAGGGAATACAAATGATGGAAACACTGCAAGAAGATTTTTTTTAGATCCAGAAACTGCAGCTGTAGATTTGGAACTAATAAGGAGATTCAGTATTATTTTTTAAGTTTTAGCATGCAGCAGAAAGATAAATGCAAAAAAATTTACAACAAAAAATATTCTCGCCATCCATGGGGAACAAATAATTCAACACAATATGCTACCAATAGAAGATCTAAGTGAAGAGACGAAAGAAAAACGAAACAAAGACTATAGATTCTTTCGCGAGCACAACACAAGAAAAATTTCTAGATATTGTACCATTGAAGACTTGATTGTTATTTTATTATGCACATCGGATACTTATATGTCCATTATGCGGCAAAAATGGAAAACTTCTTCTATTGAACTAGACGTAGAAGCTAAACTGATTATAGAAGATAGAAATCAAGGCTATTTAGAAGAAATATTTACTAAAATTGTTTAATTAATAATAGTTTTTTCAAACACAAGAGTTATCTGCATGTATTTCATCCTTTTAAAATTTTTTGTACATTAATAAAGTATTAATCAATTTACAACAAAAATTTACATGTACGAGTAGTTTGTATGTTTATTTTGGACTTAAATTTCTCCTTATCTAAAGTAAATTTGAACCAATGAATATATTTTTTATGTTTTTGCTACTTAATCAGCTAATTTTTAACTCAAATTGTTTCAAAAAACCAACCTTTGGCTTTCGTACTAAAAATTTCACATGGGCCAAAGCTTGGGCCTACCTGACTAAATTTATGTTTTTAATAAGTATAAGTTCTAAACGTGACTCAAAATATAAGACTTTATGTAAAACAAACTCTTTGAACAAGTTGTAATACTTTACTTTCGTACCAAAAATCAGCTAAAACTTAGAATGTATTGTTAAACCTATCACAACTATTTTTCTAACTGGTCGATTTTAAATTATTGTACCTGAAACGAAAGCCTATGTTCTCACCTAGTAGACAAAAGAAACCGCGTATCAAAATTACGATCCGTTCAATAGTTATATATTTTTCACCGCCTTCTTGTAAAATGTTCCCACAGTGCGGCTGTGATATAGATGTACGTTACTTATCTTTTAATAAACTCTGCAATTATTCTCTATTATTTTAATCGCGACTGAAGTGATGATCCTATGAGCTGCAAGTAACCATTTCAAGAATAACCTATCATATCTAATAACTCATTTATTTAAGGCCGTTTACATGTGAAGGCTTATCAAGCAGTTCCCTAGTACAAATTAATATTCTGGTACGGAAAAATTTACACTGGATTCCCTTTTCGTCACGTCATCAGCTGCCTCAACTCAACTCACCTCTTCTAAGCCATACGTTTTTTATTTGCTACTCATTTACCGATGGAGATTTGTTCAGCTTTAAAAACCGGTATGAAGTAAATTGTCATTTGCTGAAAACCTTTCTTCTCTGCCCCAATTTTAGATAGGTGGTCTAATCTAAGCTTAGAAGGAATAAGTAAAGGACAATAAGTATTTCCCAAAAAATGTAGACTAAAGTTTAGCTCAATTTTAAAAAAATATGACTGTCTTATTGATTCTACAGTTTAATTCTTTCCTCATGTTAAAAACAAAAGATTTTCCTTTTTCATAAAATACGCCTTCTACTTCTATTCTATTCATTTAAGATGGCATGTGCATGCGGATTACGATTCCTGGTTTAGACATTGGCATGCTAAAATATGCGTGTTTGAATTTTTGATATATAATAGGCTGTAGCAATCTTCCTAGAGTTTTATTTTGGCAACTTTCTATAATTTGTAAATTGTAAGCCAGCTGTCACTACTTACAAGTTCCTATGCTTTCAAATACACTTTAGGGTGGCGGCGATAAAGATGTGTGCTGATATTTGGATTTCATTAATTATAGTTTTATGTGAAAGTAATGATTTTTGTTTACCTTCATTCTAAATTTTAACGAATGAGATATGTGGTCTGTTAAGCTCTACGTTATAAAGGTTAAGTTTTGATATAATTATACATTCAATATTATTTGATATCAAAACACAAAGTTCCCAAGCAGGAATACAAGTGGCAGCTTTTAAGGCTTCTAATTTTTCAAAAGGTTTTGTTATAATTTTCATAGCCTTTCCAAACTGTTCCTCTTTTGATCCCGGTGATCTCAACAGTAGGGTAAAAGATTTTGTCGAAATTTGCAGTTACGTTCATGTTTTGAGAAGGTTATCAAAATTAAGTTCTTATTTGATTTTATTTGAAAGTAATTACCAGTGTGCCTCGGAGCTAAAGAATTACAACTCTTTTTCAATCATATCACAGCGAACAGAGTGATCCAGAATGGACTTTCTCGGTATTTGAACTGAAATTAAAAAAATCTGAGAAAAGTTTTAATCACTGTTTTCAAAAATCTTATACGCTTGTCTTGGCGATAAACAAATTAAGTCTATGTCTTTGAGAAATAATTTAATAACTTTAAAATTTCTAAACTCTAAACTTTATTACTTAATAGACTGCAACTCTCTGCCGTCAAAGCAAATTTTATAGTCCCCTATAGTGCTATACCGGATTATATATTCGTTAGGTTACGGCAGTGTGAACCAGGACAATTTTTCTGATCCAAAGTCGGTAGTTTTTAATCAAAATTAACTATAGAACGATTTGGGGTCACAAAAAAAAAAATAGCGTCACTGATAAGATTTGATATAATCTAAATTTTAATTTAAAAAAAACGATGCTGGTATTTTAATCTCCTCCGTCTATCCATTAACTGCATCGGAGATTGCATTGCCAAGAAGAGGGCTATCAAAATTAAATCGTAAAAAAATTGGACATTTTTCAAAGTTCTTTAATTGACATCACTGGTTATCTTACAATAACACGTGTAAAACTATTTTTCTTTGTTCCCCTTAAACTAGAGATTAAAATAAAACGACGATTTCGAACGTTAGATATAAGAAACTATTCGATAAGAGTGATTTGCAGTCGATTGAAGTTTAAAAAATATTTTTTTTTTATATTTTCTATTCAAAAAGCCTATTAAAACTAAACTGGTTTACAATTGGAAGAAAATATTAATAAATACTGGTAACTTACTACAATAAAGACGTCTAAATATGGAACTTTTTGAATTAAAAACTCGATTGTCAACATTTCTAGCTATGGTAAAATAAAACCTGTAATCCCTTTTTCTGTATTTTTTTATTTCCAACAATATCCCTCCTTTTTAAAATGATCATTAAATCTATAATTTTGTAATAAAGAAAATGATCCAACACAATACAGCATTTTAATTTGATGACTTGTATTGAAAAACAAGTGAAATTAACATCATCCCAAAACGCATTATTTTACAAAAACTACAATCATTCAAGCCGAACGCAATAAACCAAACATAAAACTTAAAAAACTACTATTTACGACATACAAAGAATATGAGTTCAGACCTGTAAAAAAGTGAACATGACAAGTTATTTTGCTTTATGTCAACCGCTTTTGTGTCTGACAGATGATCATTCTTAATGAGCTACAAATGCAACTTATTATTTTTAATGTTTTAAAAAACAAAACATTTTGGCTACTGGCTGTTGACTGTGTTGTTGTAGTCTTAATTTTTATCTCTTCAATGACGAGCTAGTACAATAACTTGTGTCCAGGATTGCCAGTTTTTTTTTTGTGTTTTCTCGCTAAATGGCTATTCGAATATCGAATTAAATATTTAAGTTTGCACAACATTTTGTTTAACCAACGGAAATAGCATATTGAAATATTTTAATAAAGTTTTGAAATAGAAAAGAGATTTGAGATCACATCAGTTATTGAATCAAAACTTTCTTACTTATTTGTTTCAATATTACTATTGATTTTGCATTCCTACTGGGGTGCAGTTCGTTTTTAATATTAAATCTTTTTAAAAGAAAAAGTTGTCGTGACAAAATCATTGTTGGTGGAAAGTATCATTATAAGAATGGCCATCAAACTCGTATGGAACTTTTTACAATTGTTATCAAAATATTTAAAAGTCTTTAGAAGAAACACCGTGTTTCTTAAACACCAAATTCGCTGTTAGGGTTCCCGATTATTTCAAATCCTCTCTGAACTGCAAACAATTTAATTTAAGATGCCTTTTAAAATTTACATTTACATATTGTGGAAAGGCTTGTCATTTATTTTGGTAACTTTAACATATCCGTTATACTTGAACCCAAAATCAATGTAATGCAAATAAAAACTGAATTTCGTAAATTTAAAAAAAATTTTTTAAATTGCTGCTTTCTGTATTATGCTGGATTTGAAACATGAGAAGTGCTGTATAAAAATTTTTATGAATATTTTCCGCATCCATATAATCAGGTTGGTAAGCCAAATTGAAACTAATCGTACAAAATCACCATGCCCCATTACTTGATACATAATTCATAAAATAATAATTAGAATCATTATTAACTTGTATACTTAATAGGAAAAATATGCTTTCTCAATTCAAGATGGCGTGTGGTTGCTAATCATGATTCCTGGCTTATCTATTGCCATGTTAAAATTTTTTGTGTTTTTGGAATTTTGATATTGAACGAGCTGTAACGATTTTCCTAGAATTTTATTTATAATTTTAATTTTACTTTTAAATTGTAAGACAGCTGGCACTCGTTACAGTTTTTTATGTTTTCATATTCACTTCAGTATGACCGTGATAAGGAAGTATACTAAGATATTTGGATTCCATTAATAGTGATTTAATATGAAAGTAATGATTTGTATTTACTTTCATTCCGATCAAGCATTTTTTTAAATCCATAATAGACGTATTTCATATAAAAATAAATTTCGTAAATGTAAATTGATTATTGTTGTCTACATTAGCTGAAATGCTGAACTTGATAATTTGACTTTGAAATACGAGAAGTGCTGTACAAAGCTTTTTATGCATACTTCCCGCATTCATATAATCAACCAAATTGAAACTGCTAAACAAATTAGAACACTTTCCTTACCAATTTTAATGCCATTCTCATGTAGCACATAACTCACAAAATAACATTCATTTGCATTTACTAGGCACGTTGTTTGTCGATAGATATCTTGCCAACCGCTATTTTAAAATTTTAATCGCCAAAAAGTATTTTTGATCGGTAGATATCTTTCCAATCGTTGTTTTAAAATTTTAGTCGCCAAAAAGGATTTTTCACCTCTGGGTTTGGCGAAAAGGCATTATAATTGAAAACTTTGAATACAAAGTGTAGATGATTAGTCGAAGTTTTTTGTTCTGCTAAGAAGAAATCTGTTTTAAGGTACCATGAACAGCAGATTGAAATACATGGTATGAATTCAAAACTCAAGTTATACTTTGAATACAAACTGTTTTCGCTTTAAATAAAACACTATTTTTACGAAAAAATTGTATCTGGCATTTATTAGATCTATCCTATAGTCATGAGAAATCTCGAAAGAAAGAGCAATTTTAGGTGGCAGAAACAATGTTATATATTGTGTGTAATCATCTTCAAGTTTGGCAAGATATCGCCGCATCTGACAACACTGTTTGTATCATGTCATCAGTAGCAACACTCTTCGAAATGACACAAAATAAAAACAAAAATAAGACCAAGAAAATTTAACAGCAACAATAATTCATCAGGAAGAAAAACAATTTAAACAATGATATCGTAAATAGTATTTCATTTTATCCAAAATAAAATTAAAAAATATGCAGCATTGAGGAAATTCACAGCAATTAAAATTATTTGTAAACGTATACTTGGGTCGTTTTATTGCACTTAGATTTATTGTATTGCCTTACATAAGATTATTTAGATTTCTACTTATTTCGTTATACTGTATAATTTTTATAGTATACAGAAAAAAAGAATATACTTTATTTACCCCTATTCTGCATTTCTATTACGTCTCCGCATAAAGTTATTCCTGAATCGAAAAATGAAAACTGAAACGAAAGAAGAAGCAGAAACAGTAAAGTGGTTCAACAACTAAAATAAATAAAAAAAATAAAAATAAATAAATAAAACATTTATAGCATATTTTGTTAGTAGTTCTGTTGGGATTAGTGTCTTTGTGACGCGTTTCTTTGGAATCTTATATCCATACGAATTATATTTCTTTATAGTCATTAAATTCGCCAGCTTTTCATATTGTACAGGTGTTGTTGTTTTTGACCTGCAATAAATGAATAACTCATATTTCAGTACAAAAGGGGAAATGATTAGCGAAATCATCTATTGCATTTTATGCATAAATATTTAAATCAAAACTATTTATTTGTACTATATAATTGTTATTTGGGTATATATAAATAAATTCAAATAATCCCAAATGCAATGATTTAATTGTTTTCAATTCAGGTAAAAAAAAAATCACTATATCCAAAAACAAGAATTATTACACCTTTATTTATCGAGCTACTCAAAAAAGCATTTTGGTGATACCTTCAGATCAAACGAAACAATGAAATTTTTGTATAAATTTCGTCTTCAACAATTACATGTGAGATAAGTATTAAGATTACACTAGGTCATCGGAAGGTATGACAATAGTACACCAGGCAGCTTAGATAAATAGCAGCGCAGCTGAGGTAAAAATTAGGCTTAGAAAGAGGAGGATAATTTTTAGCTTTTGGAAAAATTTTCATAATTTCTTCAACAACGAAAAGGAGTTAAATTACCCCTAAATGATTCATTTGATTAACTTTTAACTCTCAAGGTTTTTAGAGCTGGCAACTCTTAACTGCATAAAAATATTTTTTACTGCACAAAAAGCAACAAGGACTTGAACAATCTCTTGGTAGTTTTCTGTTTTTCAAAAAACTGTGACACATTTACAAAATCCGACCATGTTTCATAAAAGTTTGCTGTAAGGTATATGTCCATCATAAGATCCCGATCTTTTGAACCTACAAGGCCATTACACTGCTTGTTTTGAGATTTAAAAATTTTTTTCATTAAGCCATTATGTTATAGGACAAGGTAAGTATATTTATTTCTTTCTGATCAGAAACAGAAACTTTTGTTGGGAACATTCTTTGAATTTTCGCTTTCACAAACATTTGTTAATTTACGATTAAAGGAGTAAGGAATTCTGAATATTGCTAGGAGTGTTAATGTCGGATTAATTTCTGCTAGATGTTTTTGCGTTGGGTTCTGTTTATTTTATTTTTATAAGAATCATAAAACAAACATCTTTTAAAGTTTAAATGAGCTAGAGTCTACAAAGCAAATAGCGAGTACAACAACGAAATAAGTTTTTAACAGACTAGCGCTAAATTTCCTTATTTTTTTTTAAATATCCACCACAAGAAATTTATTTAAATTATTTAATTTATCTTTTTTACTAGATTTAGAAATTGAATTATATATAAATATATACGAAAGGCACGACGCATTCATATTTCCTTAACTATAGTCAGTATGATATTGTAACCGATATATAATCATAAGAAAATAATTAAGTAATAAAGTAACCAACTGGGTATGCTGTTTACTAAATGCCTGGCTTGATAAGAAAACTTATTGCATGCAAGACAACAACAACTTTCTCGTTACAAACTGCGTAGAAATTTTATACAAGCAAACTAACAATTAAGTATGCTGTTTACTAACGGCGTACTTTTCTAATAAAATTTATGTACCCAAGACAACAGTAGTTACCTTAAAATAAATTTCAGAAAGAAACTTTATCAGCATTAAAACAAAAATACACAAAGACAGCGTCTGAGTGGATAGTTACTTAGTTAGTTAGTTAGCTAAAAAATAAACCTCGGGAAGTAAGGACGTGCATCTTAAGTAAATTGTTCTGTAGTGTCAACTTTGTGTGTGGTTAAAGTAAAAAAACTTGTAACTGATTTCAAAGCTCTGAAATCTGCTGTTATTTATTTCCAATAAAGAACTCGCAATATAAGAGGTATAAACGTAACAATATTGTAACTGCACCTATTAGGATGTGAAAATAGTATAGAAATATTAAAAAAAGTTTAATTTGTGGCTAAACTAATGATAAGCAGAGAACAATAAAAAAATTATGTGGCGATTTATAAAGAGAAAAGCTGTAAAAGTTTTGTTATGTTATCAAACTATTGATTAGACAAATATTCCTTAAATTTGTAGTTTTTAACAACGCTGGTTAGGTAGCTTACAACAGCTTAAGATAGATTGATGTGATGAGCGCCGATAAAGGATGCTGTTTTACATTCTGATACTGTGGATAAATTTTCTGGTTTTTTAATAAATTTCGAAATTAATCATTCATAAAAATATAATATATACATACATATTATAAGTTCTAAAAAAAGCTTTGTTATCTAAGCAATAAATAAAAAAAAAATATCTTATAAATCGACATTTATTTTCTGAGCAATTAACAATAATCGAACCTTTATTTGATTTAAACTTTTAACTAATATATGGTATGATGCAATTAAATGTTTTTTTTTTCGGACCAGCATCAAGGGAATGATACCTACTCATGCGATGAATTGTGCGAGAGCTAGGAAATAAGGTTATACTGTCCATAATGAAGCTCTTGGCTCTCTCTTGTATACGGTCGAGCAAGACTTTTGGGGCCCCAACCCAATGAAAGTTATATTCCATTTTTCGATGGATATGGATGTTAAAAATAGTACGTTTCAGATAATCGAGGCATTTGCAAGCTTCTTTAGAAACCTGATAAATGTGTTTAGTCCATCGAATATCACACTATATTTTAATGCCAAGAACAGAAAGAGTTTCCGATTCCTTAATACGTATATCACCCATAATTAGAGATACAGCATCATTTCCGAACACACATCTATGCGTAAGCATGTTACATTGAGTCTTACGGGCGTTGAAATCGATTCTATTTACACAACCCCGTTTCGATATTGTTGCGAGATCGTGAGCTGGTTAGATGCTTAGAAGTTTGACAAAGAAAGTCATTATGAAAAATAAGAAATAGGGTAGGAGGAAGAACGGAGCCTGCCCGTACCCGGGAATTAATCTTGAACTTGCTTGATAAAATTCTATCCATAACAACTCGTGTAGTGCGATTTCTGAGAAATAAATAAAATAAATAGAGAGAAATTATAGCCGGCACTAAAAAAAGCAACAAGTTTTGACATACGTGTACCATCTATCAAACGCATTGGAAATATCTAGTACGGCCATCTTACATTCTCCGTCTGTTGGACGCTTTGTAAGCTGTATGAAAATCAATCACACTTTCCATCATTCTAGAAAGTGCAGAACGGATAGCAATTCCGAATTGCGATTATTTTCAGGGTTGTTAGCCTGTGATCGGCGTTACATTAGCAACCTTTCAACACTTTGAAAATTCACCGGC
Organism: Trichopoda pennipes; assembly: GCA_030448955.1. Lineage (NCBI taxonomy): Eukaryota > Metazoa > Arthropoda > Insecta > Diptera > Tachinidae > Trichopoda > Trichopoda pennipes. Next base: position 5,858,120 of record JASKUP010000012.1, on the reverse strand, counting down.
AGTAAACCCCTAAGACCCAGATGTTGAGATCTGCTAAAACTTTTTTAACTGCTCGAGCTCGAAAGAATATTTTGCTAATTGCGTGACAGATTTTTTTTCGTTCTTAAAATGCTTGAACAAATCAGACACATATGGGCAGATTAAATTTGTACTTTTATTTCAAACTAGCTGACCCATTGAGAACGAATTTGTGAGAGCACAAGAAGAAACGCAAACAAATAAGCTCGATGCCCACCGCAGTAATCGAGTCCATGTTACTCAATATTTTCATTAATTTAAAATTAAATTATAAAGGTTATATTTTTTTAAAAAATTAAAAAGGTTTCATTAGTTGAGTAATTTCGTTATTACTAAGACAACATAGGTTTTTAAATGTATTAATGTGGGGACAGCTAAATAAGAGATGGTCAATGGTAATAGGGATCAAACTACAGAAAGGACATTGCTTCGGTATATTCTTATCAATTACATGAGCATTTGTGAGTCTAGTGTGACCTAGTCTTAGTCTTATTATTTTAATTTGGTTTCTTTTTGGTAGCAGGATCTCTAGTGATGGAGAAGATTATCACAAAATATGTAGATGATTTATTTTGTATAACTTCGGAAGATGCAGTGGATGATATTTTGTCAGAATTGAATAGTTTTCATCCGAATATTAAATTTAGGTTTGAAAAAGATTTAGAATCTAAACTTCCATATTTAAATATATTGATAATAAGAAAAAGAAATAAGTTTGTGTTTGATTGGTATAAGAAACCAACATCTTCTGGAAGAATTATAAATTTTTATTCCAAACATCCGAGAAAAATGATAATAAACACTGCGAAAAATGTGATAGACAGAATATTGACTATCAGTGATAGAGAATTTCATTTGAAGACTAAAGACACAATAAGAGATATACTTAATAAAAATGATTTTCCACCAGAATTAACTAACCGATTAATTAGGCAGTATGTTAATCATAGGCATAATTTAGGGAACACTATGGCAGAACCAAGAATTTATAAATCATTAACTTATGTTCCTGGAATATCAGAGAGATTAAGAAAGTCTAAAATATATGACACTGATAGATGTATAATTGCACACAAAACATAAATAAGTTATTTAGCAATATGAAGGATAAAATAGGAATAATGGAAATATCTGATGTAGTATACAGGATACCATGTGTAGGAAATGACCAGGTGAACTGTGACAAAGTTTATATTGGGACAACAAAAAATAAACTTAAAACAAGATTAGCTGGTCATAAATGTGACTAAAAATATAAGAATATTTCAACACAGAAGACATCCTTATCTTCGCATTGTAAGAAATATAATCATTATCCATTAATATTAGATGTAAAAAAAAACTATAACCGACGTTAATGTTAGAAATGTTAGAAATTGTTAATGTACCAAATGTAAGGAGAATAAATTTCAAAACAGACACAAAGAATTCAGCGCAGAATTATAGGTACTTTATTAAAAAGACACATAATTTGTTATAATTATTTCATAAGAGAGAATTTGTTATTTTATTTTCCGTTTCCTTGTTTTTACATGTTTAAATATTTTAATTTTGTATGTATGTATGTGTGAATGAAAATTATTTTATATGTTTTTATTTAATTTTTGTTTTTATTGAAAATAATTTCCTGAAGAAGCTTTACAAGGGAAAGTGAAATATTGAAAAAAATATATACTGTTAAATTTAATTAAAAAGGCCATTAAAAAGATTAATACATATTTATTTTAAATATTGTAAAAAATTTTTCTGTCTGTAAAATAACAGCATGCTCCACTATATACAGTAATATTTTTCTAGAGACCTCTCAGAAAGAGACACTATTAAACAACCTATTTATCAATTTTGATAATTCGTTATTACTTTTCTTTGAAATTAAAAGATAACAATTTTAGCATACAACGTGACCAAAAATGATCATAAGTCAAATCAATTAGAAGTTGCTGTTGATTTGTGTTGGTTTCTTCGTGTTTTCTTTAGGTTTACATCTGACCTGTTTCTGAAATTTGTTTAAGCATCTTCTATTAATATTAAGCTCTTCATAAAGGAATATTAGGTTTTTCTTTTTTATTTAAATTTATTTTTTTTTCAATGATACTTCCTTATCGAACATGAATAACTGCGGTAAATAAAGATGAATTTAAAAAACTATATTTAAATAAAAAATACTAAGACTGTGGTGCCAGAATATTCATCCTTTTTGTGTACGACGTTGGCGTATGAAAAACTTGGCGTTTTAAAAAAGGCGTACTGTCGATGTCGTTAACGCCAAAAATGCAACTCTGTTTGCAAAATACTAATGTTTTTTCGTACCGTGTGAGGCGTTAAAGTCTTTAAGATTTGCTATAAAATGTCGTTAGATTTTCTTAGCACGCCAAACAATAAAATTTTATTTTAAAGAATGCAAAACAAAATGTAAGTAATAATTATAGTAAATAGTTATTTAAATAGGATACTAATGAAAAAAAAAATTTCAGAATTAAAATTACTACTCCAAAACAGTTCGAAAGACTGGTCGAATTAATGGAAGAAAATTATCACTTGGCCACAGGATTTTAAAAAGGCTTATACAAATATAACATTAAGGATGAGTGGAATGCAATCGCAGACAAAATCAACTCCTTAGAACCCCCGAGTCGACCAGGTGAAGGTTGGAAAAAAGTATGGGGGACTTTAAATTTAAATTAAAAAAAAAATAATTCTTAACAAAGCGCATAGCTCAGCAACAGGTGGAGGAACTTTTAAGCAATTCGTCTTGTCTGCAACTGATGAAACAGCTGCAAATTTGTTACAACTACAGTCATTGATAAGTCCCGGAGAGTCAATCGGCGTGAAAAAAAATACTTTGGACGGACAAGAAAAAGAAAACCATATTCCGGTTAATATAAAAAAGGAGAAGTCAATTCATAAAGATGATGATGATGATGATGATGTTCTAAAAGAAATTGAAATGCCATCCACATCTAAAATTGCAAATAACCAAAAAAAATCATAACCCGACCTTCTTTCGGAACAGCTCAAAGTGCAAACAGACTTATGTAAAGGAGCTATGGAATCTTTAAAAGAAATAGAAAGATACAGTAGAAAAAATTTCAAATTAAAAGAAGAAAAGTTAAAGCTGTATAAACACAAATTAAAAAAGAAAGAAGAGCATCGAAGATTTTATATCTTTTCAGAAAAGAGGAAATAGAAATATGAAAAGAAAAATTGATTTGGATTGATTTTCTAGGTAGTATGTATATACATATATATATATATGAATTTTGAATACGAAAAGGAGTTTTTTCAATTTAATTAATTTAGTTGAATGTTTTTATTTTAAAAATGAATAAATATTTTAGTTAAAGAAAATGTTAATTTGTAAATGATTCCATTATTTTTCTTCCTATATTTGAAGCCGTCATGTCATCAGTGGATTCTATAATATGAGTTTCAGTACATTCATGTTGTAAATTAGGTTCAGATATTGCTATTTTGTACTCAATGCAAATATTGTATAATGCAGCATAGACTGCTGTTATTTTCCCTGCGCACTTCGGGCTATAATGCAATTGTCGAGCGCCTAGTATGCATCTAAACCTGTTTTTCAAAACACCTATTGTACGTTGTACTACGTTTCTGGTTTTTGAATGCACTATATTAAAATGACTCTCTGGAGAAGCTTCCGCTGCCATTCGGAAAGGAGTAATTAAATAGGGCTGAAGTGGATAACCAGCATCGTCTACAATAAAAAGTTAAAAAAAAAAATAAATGAAACAGTTAAAACAAGATATTTTTACCTAGTAACCAAGTATTTTTTTCTCCATTATTTATAATTTCGTTTTAGCATTTGCCTTAAATCACTCGTTTTCCAAACAAATAAGTCATGTGCTGACCCAGGGTTAAAGGGAGAAATATATCTTATCCTTAGCTTATAATCACACACCTACAAGCAAGTTTACTTAAAATTTTGTCCTTTTAATTGTCTTACTTCAACTCACTACTGTGGCATTAAGGCTATAAAAACCTTTCCTCTTATAGTATTTAAACCTCTCTTCATTATTCGGAGTTAAAATTTTGACGTGGGTACCATCAATACATCCTATAACTTCAGGAAAGCTATTTCTTTCGTAAAAGTATTTTTTTTATTTTAGGTTTCTCTGGTTCGTCCATTTCCATTGAAATCCATTTAGGACAAATCTCACTATACATAGCGTCTATGCAATCTTTAAAGTATTTGCTTACTGACGTCTGACATAAATTTACATTCAAATCGTTGCCAGCACCCTTTTGGTAAGATCCTTCTGCTAATATTCTCATTGCTGTTGCGAGTTTTAAAATATTTGGAACACTTGTTGACCGTCGTGGGTTTCCAAGTTTATTATCAATTTCACTAAGTACATATTTAAAAGCTTCCTTGTTCAGTGTAAAGTACTTAATGAAACTAAAAAAATTTATGTTAACATGGTGCAAATTAAAGTACGTACATATATTCAACTAACCTGGTATTTGGAAGAGAAAAAATATTCGATTTTTTTAAAACACTAGTTTTTTGATAGTGTTTTTTTCTTCATCTTCCGATGTCGACGAAAATTGAGAAACACTTAACATTTTATAAATAACTTTATTTCTCCCAAAATCTATAAATTTATTTTAAGCGATCAAAAACAGTTTTTTCATACAAAATCAAACAGGGTGTTTCATAAACATTTAAAATTTTGAATCAGCTTGTGATTAATCGGCGTTTTTTTTAGACGGTACCAAAAACAAATAAAAATGCCCACGACTATACCAGACGTATTTTTACGCCACTGCCTTACACAATATGGCTGATTATTATAATATTAAAGCTTGAATTCATTATTAACAAATATAATTCATTGGTTATTGGATACAAAAAATTCATTAGTTTTATTTTAAGAATTTTTATCAAACATACAAACTTTAGGGAAATTTAAACTATTGCGGTTATGAAGATATAGATGGTGGGTTCAGACAAATAAGATAATTACGTTTTAAATTCTTATGTACGCATGATTTATCATTTGCAGCACTAGTATTTTGAAGTGTTGTCTTAAGTCTCAGTGCGCTCGGCATATTAAAAATTAATAGTTCATATTTTTTTTAAAGAGATTTAGCACTTATGCAATAATTTCTTCCAATTTATTATGTAACAAAATAAATTGGAAGGAAAACAAATTGGAAGGTAAAGGAAAAAGGAAGAAAGCTTCATTTTTCAAAACTGCAATCCACTGTTATGTTTATTTCTAAAACAATATTGTAGCATCTAAAGGTTTATATCTAAAGGTTTAATATTTTTCAAGTTGTTATTTGACCTTTCCTTCGCCAGCGATTTGATGCTGTAGAGTTATTCCGTCAGAGATTGATATACTACGTAATAGTATGAGAAATCGTAATACCTAGTGGAGAAAATTGATTTTGCTTAATTGATGGTAGCTGGCATATAAACACAGATCCCCAAATCTTTTAAGCTATAAGGCATTCAATTTTCTTTTTTAAATTTCCGGAGTATTTACAGAATCAAAAATTGTTTAAATATATATATTCGAAATATATATTCGAAATATATATACATATATATATATATATATATATATATATATATATATATATATATATATATATATACATATATTTGGATATACATATATTTGGATATACTTATATCCTAATTTTTAATTTATTTTGCTTGTGAATTTTTTTCTTACACAGATATTGTAAAAGCAACCCTCGTTTTTTTCAATGGTTGTCATTTTTTTCAATCCATGCAAAAGCCAAATAAACTATTAAATAAATAAATATGTACACAAGTGATTTAAGTTTTTTTTGTCATTAGTTACTGCCAAAAATAAACAAAAATTGTATTTATCATTTTAAAAACTTTTTGGTTTTCTGTGCAAACTACTTCTTTCGTATTTGTAAATGCAAACTTGAACATCTTTTTTTTTTGCCATTCAAAGTATCAAAGAAAAAAAAGCGAAAAAAATTATAAACATTACCAATTACATGTACCAAACTTAATGAATTACATACACACATATATACATACACACATACATACGTAAATATGTACTAAATTAATATTATCATTTAATTTAATTTTAGTTTTTGGCGTTAATGAAGAAGTTTAAACTCAAAAATATTTGTTAAGCTCATTAATTACAGAAGCACTGATAAAATTCAAGCGAAAAATGTTTGATTGAAAACGTCATAAATATCAAATGTTTTTGGTAATAAATCTTATAAGAATTTTATGATTTGCAAAATTTTGTTTCATAATAAAAAAGTTTAAATATGGACTTTTTAATCATTTAATTTTACCCATAAACATATATTGAAGTTTTTGTTTGGGTTTTGAGTATAAATTGTTAAAATTTGCATTCTTTTTATTTTTAGGCATATGACATATGTGACATATGTGTTATACATTTTATTGAGTAATTTTCGTAGTGTATTTAAATAATTATCTAGTTTCTTTAATTAATCTTACTAGGGAAAGAGTATAGCACCTCTAGGGTAAATTCTTTGAAAAATACTTCATGCAATATGTATAAAGCGATTACACAAACCGAATGACGTGTAGTTGAATTTGAGTAGTTCAGTTATATATTGCATTATACATACAGATTTGGTATAGATTTGGGAAACCCTTGATGGTAATGTTATTAACACTAAATAATCAAGAGGAAATTAATGTTGTCCAATAGCTTGGACTTACTGCTACTAGCTTACTTTATTATAAAATAATTATTATTTACTTTACTTACCTTGTGAACTCATTTTCATCAATCTGAGTTGCCTTCGGTATACAAAATTAATTCTGGCTTGCTAATCTGTTTAGTTTTAGTGGAAACTTTTTACAAACTATGAGTGAATCCATTAGGAAAAGTAAGTAAGTATGAGCATATTATATAAGTAGATATAAAAAATATATTTTTTCTTTTTTAAGATCTTTTTTATATATTTTTTCTTCTCAATATTTCGCTTTCCTTTGGAAAGCTTCTTCAGGAAAAAATGTTTATATTTTTGAAAACAAAAAAATTATTAACAAATTGAAAAAATGTTTCAAAATATTTTTCACAAATGTTTTGAAACATTTTTTCAATTTGTTAATAATTTTTTTGTTTTCAAAAATATAAAAATTTTTTCCTGAAGAAGCTTTCCAAAGGAAAGCGAAATATTGAGAAGAAAAAATATATAAAAAATATATAAAAATAAAGAAAAAAGATATTTATTAAAGATAAAAAAGATCGTTTAAAAAACTATAAATAAGTAGATATATATTATTATTCTATTAGACATGAGTATATGATATACTTCAAGTTGTTTATTCACGAGAACCCATAAAAGAGTAAAAATTATTATAGTTCCTTTACATCATTTTCTTTTCTGTCGCAATGGCAACTTTTAAACACACTGCACATCGTTAGAGTTGTCGTTCATAAACGCAACAAGGTACCAGCAACGCAAAATGGATTTACACAATATTTATTTATTAGTTTTACCAAGGGACCGACAGGATCGACCAGTTGCAATTTTTAAATTTAATATTAAATACAATACTTACAATCACAGATTTATTTTATACTATATTTTTCATTAAAGTTGACATTATATTGAACAGCTACAAAAACTAGAATATTTTATTATTCTTCTCATTTCATTACTGAAAAAGAGGAAAATTTCCAACTTCATGGTTATTTTATTTATTTATTTTTTTATTTTTATTTTTTCTATTCGATATTTTTATTTCTTAAATAAATATGTATTAATCTTTTTAAGGGTCTTTTTAATTAAATTTAACAATATATTTTCAATATTAATTTTTATAAAAGCAAAAATATTTAACGATTACTTAATAATAATAAATTGATTAATTAATTAATTAATAATTAATTGTTAATAATTTTGTTTTTATAAAAATTAATTTCCTGAAGAAACTTTCCAAAGGAAAGCGAAATATTGAAAATTGTTAAGTTTAATTAAAAAGACCGTTACAAAGATTAATACATATTTATTTTTTATGTTATACACCAGGTAATAGCTAAGGTGAGTTCATTAATTTTGGCTGTTTCTGGAACTGTTAAGGCATGTTTTTTTATATAACGTGTAGATGATCACGTTTATATATTTTTAGCAAGAGCGAAAATGAGTTAACCCACCAGTAGTAATAGCTACTTGGCACTTGATTGCGAAATGGCATAATTAGTATTGGTGAAATCAGTGATGGTATTGGTGAATTCAATGATTTTCACCATCATCCAAATTATCAAACGGCATATAACAAAATACCTTGCATATCTGTATTTAGTTGAATCATTTGAAATAGATATTCCTCTTCAAATACTGAGCTAACTTAATTTATATATGAATTTAAAATCGTAATATTTTCCACTAAATCGATCTTAACTATTAAATCCATGAAATATTACACCAAAATAATATTACTTTGCGGGTTTTCCAGATTTTTTACGCTATTTAGCTATAGTATTTTTTAATTGCAATATTTCGCCACTTCTTCCAAGAATTTTTAGAAATGTTTTTATATAAAGGGTGTTTTTTTATAGAGGTATAGTATTGTATAATGGAATAAAATAAATATGATTTTTTTAATAACCATGCAACTTACTTTATTCGAAAGATAATCTTTTGGCATTATGACTTCAGGCATATAATCGGCAACATTGTAACGACACGCTTTTCCTGGTAGCTGAGGTATGCTCAGCGGCGTTCAGGGTCGTGTTGTGTCGATTAAAAAACAAAATTTTGGTTACAAGTTTGTTCTTATTCCCGGTTTTCTGCTTGACTGTAGCTCGGGCTTCGTATCTTGTGCACTTGTGTGTGTGCAGGCGGCTTAGGTAACTCTCTTCTACGTCACACGGTCAGTATTCGAAGAACGTTACTGTCGGCGGCGACTACGGGCACAAACTTGGCTGAGTATAACCACGGCTCCATCTATACCCTGACTACCAGTCCAAAAATTATAAAATAGAACGAGATAATTACCTGTGATCCTGCGACCGGCAGCACACCAATTGATTCATTCTTACTGATGTTCGCCTTTTTATACTTATTTTTCCTCACATACCAATGCACAAACACACATACGTTATTTCGGCAATAGATACACCTCAGCCGACGGCTATTTTCATCACCGAGCTGCAGCCAGTCTTACAGCGTAAATGTTAGTAACTAAATGATCATATGCCTTCCTGGCTAAGTATTACAATAATAATAATGCAATACTATCTTACTTCATTTACTTAAACATAAATTCTTAGTAACTAAATATATAAGTCAATATGTGCGTATATAAGTAAATACATTGGAGAAAAATATAGAAATTTAAACATGACTGCTAATTTAAAATTTGTTGTGTGTCCAAAAACGACCTTGGACTTTTGGTCGTTACAACATATGCAAATGTTGTTCTCCAAGTGGTCAATCGTTTTGATCTTATTGACTACCGACTTCATATATCCCCATAGAAAATAGTCGAGCGGCATTATTTGCACTAATTTGGAGGCCAATTTATGGGTGCGAGGTGTAAAACAATGCGTCTCCAAATGTTTCGTTTAATAAGGCGCAGCTCGTGCAGGATATAGTTGTTCAATCGATGAACAAAAATGTCATCGTTGATTTTAAAGAAGCACAGACCAAATTTTTGTGGATATAATTGTGCCTCAACATATGCTTAAATATTATCATCACTCCAAATACGGCAGTTTTGTTTACTGACGTATCGATTCAACAAAAGTGAGCTAATCATTGCTAATCAAAATTCGCTTATAAAAATTGGAATAAATGGTCTGTTCATGTTGAAATGCCAAATCAGATTAAATTTACATCATTTAATAGTTGACAAAATATTCGCCACTTTAAAAAGTGATGTCAATATATCTACCTCTGTATGAGCATCCTTTACATTGCCCATAAATTAATTCAATATGTAATTTCATAATAACTACAAACTGACAATATTAAAAGTAGCAGATCACAACGACAAAGACAAATATTTCCTTCATGAATAAATTGGTGAAACTTTTAATTATTTCCATAATTATAAATTAGGTTTTTATTTATGTTTTATTAGCTTTGTTTAATTATTGTATCTGTATAAATACTAAAAATATAAAAATTGAAGTTTTTCATTATTGGGAAATTGAATAAGAAGAGCTGTGAGCCCCCATATATCCAATTGTTATCTACAAATATTATAAATTTTATTTTCATCTACAGTCGTTCATGAAAAAAATTCAGCAGTTAATAGATGCTTTATTAGGCCCAAAAATGTTAACATTGTAAAGAATATGACAAAAAATTAATTCTAGAGACGAAGACCGCTGTTTAGTTTAGTTTTTTATGTCTCAAAAAATATTAAAAATGGTGACCTTCAAAGTGTCCATTATTGCTGATTTGTCAACAATAATCAGTGACTTCACATGGTTGCACGAAAAATCATTGAAAGGTGTCAAATCGTAAGACCTTAAAGGCAAATTGACAGTTTGATTTTTCTGGAATGGTTAGGCTATGTGTTTTAAACACATTAAGCTCCGATAAATGTCGTCTGCATTACAATAAAACAAAACAAACAAAAAAAACACAAAACAAATTTGTTTTTGTATCGTCTGTGTAACTATACCAAACAATCATATTGGTGATATTGCTCCACTCAGAGAGTGTGTGTGACCTATAACATATTAATAGTTCGAAGGATGATTTTCTCAGATGAACATTTATGTGGGCTAAAAGGATCACGGCGTTATTTAGAAATTTTTTGAATCGGTGACTGATTTTCAAAGTACGTTTGGATAATAAATGGTAAAATTTAAGCGCAGTTCATTTGGAAAAATGCCTTTTCGTTAAATCTATTGATCTTATAAAAACCCTTCATTTAAAACCGTTTTTGTCTTTTGAAGTATAAATGCACCAACATATGTAATTTAGAACATAAAGAGAAATGAACAACATGTTTGATAAGGCTTTCATTCGTTATAATATTTCTCATTTTGAATTGAGTACAAATACTTGAAACTAAATAGGTTTTAAAATAAGAACTGAATATTGTCGCCGGAAGATAAAAAAACGCAGAGCAATATCGGTCTCCTCGGATGTGGTATCGCACTTGTCTTGTTGGCTAATAAAGTAAAATATTGAATTCTCGTATGTTGTAGAATTAAGAAATAAATCTTTCAAAGTCGAAAAAATCTAGAAATAAATTATAAACCGAGATAAAAGATTGGCACCATGTTTATGTTTATGTTTTACCTTTATGGCACAATCAATTTTTAACTCTCTTCATTGATGCGCTGCTGAATACACTCAACAATTGCTCTGTAACATAGCGTAAAATTTACATTGTACTCATTACCGAATGTAATAAAATTTTATATTTGTGGTAGATAACTGAATTTATTTTGCAACGAAATCATTAATTTTTGTTCAATATAAATCAATTATTATTTCTGTAAGACTCATGCTATTAAAACAATTTATTCATTTGTTTTCATAATTTGGTAATAAAATAAAGTAATAAAACAGTAGAGATAAGGATTGTATAGTTGAAATATGTTTATATAATTGATAATAAAATGGTGGTTAACTTTACTTGTTTACCGGAAAATTTTATACTAATAAATTAAAGTTATTTTAAGCTACAAAAAGTTATCGTACTGGTCATGGTAATTATTATTTTAAGAGAACTTTAAATATTTCTGAAGGGTTTTAATATAGAAAACTTTAATGTATTTCTTAAATATTATTTTCTTTTATTTATTTAATATTACTTGTTAAACAAAATATAAATAAATTCCAGAAATTATTTTGTAATTTTTCATATTTGGATATGTGTTTTGATATTTAATACAAAATTAAGTTCTTGTCGTATCAGTTTATCTGCTTCACTTTAACTATAATTTTTATTATTTAGGCTTAAGTTTGTATGTGTATGATTAATCGTAAAGAGAATAATAAAAAGAAAGCTATTAGTAGAATATAATCAACAGCAAAATGTAGAAAAGAAGTTAGAGCTGTTTTTATTTGTAGTAAAAAATGTTGAGCAGCTAATTTTAGTTTCATTATGAACAAGAATAATTTCAGTATAATAAAAAATTGTTTTTGCATTTTATGTCAGTAGTTTTAACTTAGTTTTTTCTTACTCCATGCTTTTTTGTAACGTAAATATTTATTTTATTTTATCATATTATTTTCTTTAAAGACAACATGCAATTATAATACCAATCACCTTAATATCCTTGAATTAAATTACACAACTAATGAATCTAGATAAAATAAATTATATGTATAATCTTCGTAAGGACAGTAAAGTGGCGCTAAAAAATTTATAAGTTACACTATTTGTATGGAAATTTGGAACTAGTAAATTATTATCCTTATTTACAAGAAAAAATAAATTCTAATTCTAAAGTAAAATAGATTTGTATTAAATAATTAAAGCAAAAAAAATGTATTTGGCGATAAATAGCGCGAACAATATACATATCGATTACTCAACCATCTAGACTTGGGCTACTGGGGGTATAAGGGAGCTCCACGTTATTTCCACGGGAATCAGTAAGCCCTAGAGTTCCGCTAATTGTCTCTTTAGCCTTTTAGCTGTTTCTATGACTGATTATTGAGGTTGGTCCTCGGGAATTGAATTGATTTAGTGGGCCAGGATCATCTCGCCTTTAATAACACCGATGAGTGAATGATCCGGATACAATGAGCATGCTAGTCATGTGTTCTGGACCAAGAGTTGGATAGTCTCCAGCTCTTCAGCAAGGAGCCGCTGAAATTGCAACTGGGAATGACCTGTTGCTAGAATTAGTCCTCGGCCTCCTAGGGGGTGAATGACGTTACGTTGCTTTTCATTCCCAGTGGTTTGACCACCATCTGATTAAGGCTGACAGCCAGGTGCAGATGTAAATCTCATCACGAAATATATATTTATACATATGTATATTTATACATATTTAAAACATATAAATAAAACAGAAAAAAAGTTTAAGTTGTTGTTGAGTTAAATATATTTTAATTCAAACAAAATATATTATTTGTGATTCCAGGTGCTTTTTCGTGTTTACAATTATAAACGTACGACAAAAGAAGTAGTTTTGTAAATACTTCTACTAATTTTGAAAATCCAAAATTACACATTCAATCTAAATAAAGTGGGCAATCACAAAAGATACGAAACTATATAATTTTTATTGTTTTAATTAATAAAAAAAAAAGAAAATTATATAATTTATATATAAAGAAAATAAAAATTTGTCACAATATATTTTTACTTATTATTGAATGGGTCATCCATCACATTCAAACGAACGAATGCGATGATCCATCTGTGTGTTGATTTTGCAAAAGGGCATATGCCTAAAAGCCTTGAATATTTAAGACCAGGTTCTATCGAAAAGACAGAAACACGAAAGAAGACTTTTCAATTTTAAAGATTATTGCAGCTTTACAGAAACTTCCGAAGAAGGGTCAGAAATAGTAAGAACCAAAGAAACTACAATTGGAGATAATCATTTGAATATAATAAAATTATCAAACAGTGATAGGTTTGTTGTAGAGTAAGTTAACACGTTCGCGGACGTGAATGCTATAGCATACATTTTCATAGTGATGTAAAATGGCGTAAATGCTGTAGCCTTCAAATTTTAAAGCCAATTTTTATTCATTTAATTTTATACAAGTTTAAGTTTTTGTAATTAATATACATTTCAAAATAATGACTGGTTAATTTCATATTATTTTATCTTTTCTCCATGTATTTACAAATTTCCTTAAGCCGACACATTGCGCAAACTAGAAGTGTAATCGTCGTGGATGCTATAACATTCATTGTATATATCGGTTAAAACACGATGTTCTGATTACTCTTATAATACATGTCTAATCAGATTTCGGATATTACAACTAGTTTCAAAAATAATTGCCTGTATATTTTTGCAGGTCCTTGAAAATTTTAGCGTCCGCGAACGTGTTAAAGAAACTGAAAGGTTTTTGAACAATAAATGTTCATATATTTAAAAAGTAAATAAAGGTGACGATACTTAAAATAAAACTGACTGCAACGTACGGATGAGCAATATTAACAATATAACAAAATACATACAAGTAAGCAAACACTGTACTACCAAGTTGCAGGAAGCTAATGGTAATATCGTAGAAGAACTCTTTACATTTAAAGTTATCAATATTACAGAACGAAATAAGCCTAAGACAAATATTACTATTGCACCTAGATTATAATAGGGACTGCCACATATTACAAAAATGAATTTCCTTTGAGATCAATTTGTTCGTTTGTTAATTCGCCAGCTTATGAAGTATATTAAAAAAAGATCACTCAGATTCCTAAATATAATATAACGAATTTAATTAAATTAAAAAGAAAATAAAAACCTTGATGTTCAGTGAGACATGATCATGAAAAATTAATTTCTTTTGATGTAGTATCGTTATTTTCTTATATTTTTGCTGATTTGGCAATAGAAGAAAATTGGAATGCTTTAGACAATTTTACAGAGATAAGAGATAACAGATACTTTTAGTATAATGAGAGCCTTCAACTTTTTCAATTGTGACAGTTATAGTTGCGGAGAAATTGTTAGATGACATTATTAGAATATAAAATATTAAAACAAAAATAATAATAAAATATGTTAATGATTTTTTTTTAATATCTTAATATTTAATTAACAAAATATTGGAAGCATTAAATAAATTTGAAACTTTAATAGAATTCTCGATTGGAAAGGAATACGATCCAAAACATAGATACCTTAGTAATAATAAGAAGGAAGTTGCTGGAGGTAAACAAAATAAAATAACTAATTTGATAAAAATTATTTTAAATTTAAGAAATTTAAGTGACAGAATCAATTATGATTTGGATTCAGCACCCAAAAGTCAATTAAAATCAGATAACGAGATTTGAACTCCACTTTTTTTTGCCGGCTCGTGTAATTAATAATTAAATTTTTTGTACAGTTTTGTATTTTAAAATTTTAAAATTATTTCAAAAGTTTTTAAAATCAAAAAATTGTATGTATGTAAAATATTTTTTCTATTTGCAGTTGCTATCGTTTTTGCATTTTCCTGTTTTGTTGTTGGAAATAATTTTTCGATTATTGTGAATTTGCTTGTAAATTTTTCATTTCGTGATTGACTAACTGATTTTTTATACACTCATCTTTTTCTGAAGATGCCACCCTAGAGGGTGTGGCGAAATATTGAAAATAAAAATAAAATTTATTTAAATACCTTTAGCTTGCAAAAATCATTTTTAAAAAATTGTAAAAAAGTACACCCAGTACAGATTTGCTGGATCGAACGATGGCTCGACATATATATGTGGGTAATAATAACTCCAAATATGGCAGCTTTGTTTATTGAAATATCTTTTATTCCCTTAACAGAATTTGCTAATGAATATCGATGCTAACGACAGTCTGGTATTGAGTCCACTGCATTCATGTTAAAATGCCGGTTAATAAACCGTTGCCAACTTTAAGTTCTAGAACTCTATGAAACCTAACCCATCTCAGTAAAATAAAATCATTACACTAGAATATTATTTTTTAAGATTTTTATTTATTATTAATTCCAACAAAAAAACTCCAATTGATATTACGATTGCTATCAAATAAAAAAACCAAATCCAGTAAAGATCACTGATGTAGAGTGGTGTAGCTTTTTGAGGATAAGTCATATTAACATGGAGAGCTTTGCCCGAGTGAATCATATCCATAAATGATTTACTTATATAATATTCAATCAGGCCGGACTGTAATGTATTCATTATGATTTCATTTAGTCGCGGCAGGAATGATGAATTGGGTCCAAGTGGAAAACTGAACTGCAGCATCGTATTGAAACACATATTAGTGGAGTAGCGAAAAATTTTCTTATTGTAGTAAGATTGCAAACCATTGTAGTAGTAAAGTTTCGAAGAGATTGTTGGATAAGCAAAACGACGATCAAATGTATCGCGAAAACGTGAAAATGTTACAAATTCAGGAATTATATGAAATTTTGGATACAAGTAAGATAAACAGCCATGCGTTATATTATGTATATAATTAAATTCTGGAAAAGATATAGCAACTTTAAGTGAAGACTTTGCCAGGTCTTCGTATGTTTTAATTTCAGGCTCCAAGGGCGGTTGCGTTAGTAAGGATAAAAAGTAGGAACCGAAGAATGTGGAAATGGTTAAACTAGTCAGCAATAACATGAGATGAATCAGTTTCAATGAAATTTGTTCGTATATTGTAAAAATAAAACCTTGACCCAAAACCCCACGTATGACCACATCGTTCACAATAACCTTAGGCCATCTAAGCTGGCGTTGACCTGGATGTTTTGTCCCTGAAGCCAAATAAAAAACCAGACTAAAAATAACCATTAATCCCAAAGTTATGACCATTATGTGCGATTTCAAGACTAAAAGAAAGGTTTCTTTAAGCTCCAAAGATTTTTCCATTGGCAGAAGCAAACACAATTGTCCCATTTCAAAGGGATAAGAAAAGTCATGCCAATCATCAGATTCATATAACGACATTGAGCTTACTGGAATATCTAATGAGTAATTAACGACATAGTCTTTTATTTTGCGATAATCCAATAGAACATTATGCGGTATATCCAAAGGGAAGTACAGAGTAGCATTTAAAGTTTCACTTATGGTTTGAACAAAACGACCCAGATAACCATTAAGAACTTTTTGATTATATTTATTATAATATTCCATTGCACGTGGTTCTGTATGATCAGCTATTGTACGCAATTTATAACCTTTAAGATTTCGAAAACGTTCCGGAAACATAACAAAATCTTGACTATTCGGTTCATAATCGTTAAATTCAATTTTAAATGCTGGAAATATTGTATATTGTACGAATTGTTGTGTTGCAAAGAAGTCCCTGCAAATTATTGCAACATTTAAAAATTTCAATTTTTGGCTATATTGACAGAAGTCTTCTAGGCCTGTTGTATTAAAATCTTTAGTTTTTCCATCCAATATTATAATTATACGTATATATCTCATGTTATTTAATATATTTGCCAACTGTTTCAAAACATCTTTTAATAACGAGGTAATACAAACTATCGATAATATTTCATTGTTGTAATAGTTACGATAATTGAATGAACTATTTTTTGTTATCACTGTAATGGGTACTTGTTTAAATTTCAGATATTCCAGGAAATTGTTGCAGCACTCCTGCTTATTACCTTCATTTAGTATTAATACTCCTTCATACGATTTTTGTTGATACAACTGTTGAAGAAGTTTTTTGTAAAATTTTTGTTCTATTTTATAATTTTGTTGCGTATAGTTGATTATATTGTTAAACGTTAACACTGTTTCCAACGTTAATACTATAATCAAATGTAAGATCTTCATTTGAGTGATTTGCTTGCGCCTTATGGTTTCAGAATTATAACTGAAAGTGCTACTTCAGAATTTTGTATTTTATATTATTTTGTCCAATAACTATTAAGTTTCTGTGAAGTATTATTTTTGTATTATTAATCTGCAGGCGTATGCCTGTTCTTCATTATTTTGCTTTATTAAAGACATAAAAATAAATATATTTACGCTTTTGTTGATTGTATAACTTTTAAGTAATTGAAATATAATAATAGAGCAAAACTTAATTACATACTGATTGCGTTAAGATTTTGTTTAGAGTTATCATTTACAGTAAAACCTAAAATTATTACCTTGTTTTATTACAGCGGGGGACACGCACTAAAATGAATATTCAAGTTCTGTAAATAAGAATTTATTTTAATAATATAAAATAATTCAGTTGTGATAATTTGTATGAAACAATTAACTATATCAAAGAGAAAAATGCCGCAAATCAGTTTTACATAATGTATCACTTGTAGGTTCAATTTATATCTTCTGTGGGAACGACTTCAAATTGCTAGTTTATTACTTACAACATATGCACCTCTTTTTTTAATAGGACCAGCGTTCAGGGGGCAACACAACACACTTACCAGAGCTAGGAGATTAGATTGCGTGCAGATGGACAGAGACAGAGAGAGAGAGAGAGAGAGAGAGAGAGAGAGAGAGAGTAGAGAGGGTATTCGATAAGAATTTTTTAATATTGAAGGCTACAAGAAACACTTCTGCAGAGAGTTTATTTCACACACTTATTGTTCGTTTATTTGTTATACGAATCATTGGCTAATACGTCACAGGCGGATATGTTTTCAGGAAAAATTCTCTAATTTCATCAGGACACCTTTCGTTGTAGTGAAACAAATCCCATATTACGTCGATGCATGAGTTAATAGAGCTGGATACGCTAATGCCGTTTGTAAGCCTCTGTGCTCTCTTCTTTATGCGAACGAGGAACTTTAAAATTCTCTTAGCCCATATATTAGAGTTGGACATCAGTTGGAGTGAAGTGTCTCTTACACCATTTCAGATGCGACCTGAAAAATATGTCCCTTTCACCTAAAATAGCATTGATTTTTCTTGCCAAGAACTTTGAGAGCTTCTGATTCCTAAACTCTAATATCACATAATAATTTTAATATTAAACCGAAGATTATTATAAAATATTTAGATGATTTATTTTGTATAACTTTGGAAGATGCAGTGGATGATATTTTGTCAGAATTGAACAGTTTTCATCTGGATATTAAATTTACGATTGAAAGAGAGTTAGAATCTAAATTTCCATATTTGTATAAGAAACCAACATCTTCTGGAAGAATTATAAATTTCTATTACAAACATCCGACGAAAATGATAATAAACACGGCAAAAAATATGACAGAATATTGACTATAAGTGATAGAGAATTTCATTTGCAGAATAAGGACTCAATAAGAGATATACTTAATGACAATGATTTTCCAGTAGAATTAACAAACAGATTAATTAGACAATAATGGTAATCATAGGCATAATTTAGGAAATACTATGGCAGAACCAAGAATTTATAAATTATTAACTTATGCTCCTGGAATATCAGAAAGATTAAGAAAGTCTAAAATATATGACACTGATAGATATATAATTGCACACAAAACATAGAACACATTAAAAAAATTATTTAGCAGTATGAAGGATCAAATAGGGAAAATGGAAATATCTGATGTATTATACAGGATACAATGTGGAGGAAATGACCAAGTGAACTGTGACAAAGTTTATATTGGGACAACAAAGAATAAATTTAAACCAAAATTAGCTGGTCATAGATGTGACCAAAAATATAGAAATATTTCAACACAGAAGACATCCTTATCTTCACATTGTCAGAAATATAATCATTATCCAAAGTTTGAGGAAGCATCAATGTTAGATACAGAAAAAAACTATAAGAGACGTTATATGTTAGAAATTGTTAATGTACCAAATGTAAGGAGAATAAATTTCAAAACAGACACAGACAATTTAGCGCAGAATTATTGGTACTTAATTCAAAAGACACATAATTTGTTATAATTATTTCATAAGCGAGAATTTTTTATTTTTTTCCGTTTCTTTGTTTCTGTATGTTTAAATATTTGAAATTTTATTTTTGTATGTATTTATGTATGAATGAAAATTATTTTATATGCTTTTGTCAATTGTTGTCAAAAATTTTTTTTCAAATTGTTATAATTTTTGTTTTTATAAAAAATAATTTTCTGAAGAAGTTTTCCACAGGAAAGCGAAATTTTGAAAAAATATAGTGTTAAATTTATTTAAAAAAGACCGCTACTAAGATTATTAATTATTTAATTTTAATATATCATAATTACAGATGATATATTAAAAGTAGGCATGACTGAATTTTTCAACACTATTCTTAAAAGCTATTTCGCATATACAAAATGAATGCAAATGGGAAATGTTATAATCCCTAGAAAAGCTTATTATAAATCGAGAGAAGCTATCACTGACACTAAAATCAATCTTTGGATATGACCGTTGCATGTTATATTTTATTAAACGCCTTTTAAATATTTCAAGCCTTGGCGATATTGTCACCACAGATTCTGAGGAATTGATTGCATTTTCCTGAAAAAATCGTAAATATTAGTCCTATAGTACCCCTTACAAAGTTTGTTCACAATCCAAATTTGACGCGGGTTGATGTAAAATCACAACAAAATAAATCAAACCCCTGGGGATTTTTGTATGGAGGTGAGGAAAAAAATATATTTGTCAAAAAATGTACTGATTTCATCACAAATTTAGTTTTATTTATATAGTAATACACAAAAGTAATCAAAATAAAGAAAGTTAGAGAAATGTCGATTGTTACCTGCAATGTAAAAAGCCATAACTAACAAAAAAATTTAAATGATTTTTTTTAATTTTTAATTTATTTTTTTTAAATCTATTTTGAATTTATTATTCTCAAGGAGCCTTAACTTCGTCGCTTATAACACTATGCTTTTTCTGGTTAAATGAAGGCGTTAAATGTGAACTCATGACATCTGATGTTACCATCATTCGGTGCATAATATCTTCGTTCGTGGAAATTCGACTGCATTTTCTGGAGTGTCTAAAGCGATATTTATAGTCTTTGTTACGACTTTCCTGAGCCTCTTCGGATAGTAGGCCTACAGGAAAAATTCACTTTTCAATTATAATTTTTCCATGAATCAAAATTTTCTGAAGTGTAGGTGGCATATTGTACCACTCGTACAGTGCAACAAACTCTTTTGCCGTCTCCAAACAAATATCACCAAATTTTTTTGGATCTACTACCTCGGTGATTGTTATAGCTTTGAGAATTATTAAAAACCTTTTGATTATGTTTTCATCTGGACCCGTTATTTCGGAAATCAAAACAGGATTAGTAAGGAATCTTCGTGACGTATTTTCTTAATACGTCGTGCTAGAGCCTTGCTTAATAGCATCAGCCTGTATTCCTATTTTCTCTTTAAGTTCACGCTTTACCAAACATTTTCGGACTGCTTTTATCGGACGAGTATTTGAGTCGACTCTCCCACGTTTAAATTCAATATTATAAGCCACATGCAAAAGACACTCCATCAGCTTAATACGCGCATGAAGTTGTGACATAGCAAATTGCAGTGCTTGTTCATTTACGGGCATAGCTTGAACTTCTTCGATTTTATTCATCTTGGATGTTGTGACTCCACAAATAAAACAAGAAGATGCTGTTTCTGTTACTGATTGTGCTGTCTTGGCGTCAATCATTATAAAATATAATTCATGTTTTACTTTAAAATTACGATTATTTACTGTCAACTTAAATTCTTTTAGTTGAGATATCACCTCATCGACTCTTCTCTTTTCTTCTCGTATAACTTGGGGTGTCTCTTTAACGTGTGCAAACTGTAGTGTTCTACAATACTTTGTGGAATAAGGTTTATTGTTGTTTAATTTATTTATGTCATTACTTGTTTTTTTTGTGCATATCTCCAGAAAATTTGTTAAATTCATACCTTTACTTAATTGTGCATAAAGCGAAACGCGTTCATCGATATTCATGAGTTATGTCTCATTTTGTTCACAGATTATACGACTTTACGTGAAAGTAATAGGACTTGACACTTTTTTTGCCGTGTTAGATTTTTATGAATTAAAAAATAATTAACATTTTAGACAAAAAATAATTTTTTTCTTCATACATATATTTGTAACTTCGAAACTGTTCCTTATGTAGCGAAACGTTATATAAACAGATGAAAGTACTTGTAATTCTTGATTTTTCTAAATTTGTTTAAGTAAAATCCGACTAATGGCATTTGAGTTATCTTAAACAAAAGGGCCTTATCAGAATTGAGTCGCGAATCAATCAGCTGAAAAATGTCGTACTGTGTAATGCAACAAATAAAGAGGTGGCACCTGGTGTCACTTGAAATTGATAAAAAAAATGCAAAAAACAGATATGAGACAATGTATTAGTAGTGATTTCCAACTGTGGGAAAGTATGGCTAAATTCGCAGGTCCAAATGTTTGGAGAAAAAAGGGATTATTTTTATATGTTCATAAAAATAAACAAACAAAAAAAAACATTAGCTCACATAATAAAATAATATTCGTTTTGAAATTCTTAGCTTCAAATTAAGTTGGTTCAGTAAAACATAAATGTACTGAGCTTGAGACGGCTATAAAAAAACTAGCAGTCAGATCGGAGTAATTCTTTTTGATTTGAATGTACCATTTAGTCTAAAATTTCAAAATATCATTGCATATTGCATGAAGAGTATGTTGACAATTTGAATTTTTTTCCGCGAAATCCTTTAGTGTGCCCCGTCGGACAATATACGCACATATTAAATAAAGCCACCTATGCCGATACTGTTTAATTTTTTTGTTAAATTTTTTATAACATTTTATTGGGAGCTGCACCGCTATGCATGTTGTGAAACCTGAAAACTCCCTTATCACTTAAAAAAATATGTTAAAATCTAGTATTTTTATAGTTTTTAAACGATCTTTTTAATCTTTAATAAATATGTTTTTTCTTTTTTAAGATCTTTTTTTAAATATTTTAAAAAGAGAAAAAAAATATTTAAAAAAAGATCTTAAAAAAGAAAAAACATATTTATTAAAATCTAGTATTTTATATTTGAAGCAAAATCGGTCCAGAAATCTACTAAAGAAATTATTTTTTTAATTCTTAAAATACTACATTGCTGTTTTAATAATTTTTAAAAATAAATTAAATATTGCTAGTTTTAGACGATATCATCCTTTTAATTAGATCCTTCACAGAAATATTGCTTTAGATTTTATAACCCTGTTATAAATAAAACAATTGCTAGCCGTTATATGCTGCAAAATCTCGCGGAAATGTGAAAGATATTTCCTATATAAAATTTCGCTAAGTCCAACTTTTTTAATATTAATAAACTAGACACTATAATGCGGTAAGGAATTAGCTTATAAATAATTTTTTTCGATTTCAAAAATTGCTTTTACTGTGCTCAAAAGCTGTAAATTTCACATATCTAGAAGTGAACTAAAAGTACGGCGCAGGTAAAATAAGCTAAAAAAATTTATCCAAGCGTTATTCTTGATCTACAAACTTTGACTTCTGTGTTTAAGTAAGAAATATTTACTTTAAATAACCATTGACAACACTGAGCTCAATTGTGCCTTTGATGGTATATTTCCTTTCATACGTTGTGAATAAGTAACTTTTATCTCTCAGTATCAGTTCTGACCAGTTCTGTTCAGTTTTAGTAAAATATAAAATATCGTCGCTTTACTTTTAAATGGAGATATTTACACCTGTCCATTTGAAACGCCCATATAGTTTAAGTGTCAGATTGGTGATTTTTAAAATAAGTTGGCGTCAATATTTTTTGATTTTTTGGTGATGCACTGAGGATATTTTATTGAAGGTCCAACCATGTAATTATTCCAAAAATTATTTTTGTTTATTTAGGTGGTCTCTTCATATTCATTTTGCTAGCTGATCGGCCTGGTTTCGTCAACGTATTTGGCATTTTAAATCAAAAATATTTAATTAAAAAATAAAAATTAATGGAGTCGATACGGATTTATCTGATTTTGCAATGATTTTTAAAAATAAAGTGGGTCACCAGTAATAAGTGTTAGTCGACAGGCTTCAAGTTTAATATTTGCTAGAGGTATACAAGTAACTTCATATTCGAATTTATATCTACAAAAATCGAGTATAGCGATTTGATAACCTTGTGTAATATGACTCAACTAGGAATGTCACCTGATCTGATTGTGGATGTTTAAAAAATCAAAGTGTTTAACAGTTTTCTTTCAATCGTACTCGTTTTATTCTATTAATTGAACCTATTAATCCTTTAATAAATATGTATGTATATGCGGCTTTTATGTTTAGATATTTCATTTATCGATAAAAAGGAAAAAAAATTGAATTGTGTACAGAAGAAAACGAAAACTAAAATTCCTTTTTTTTGATTACCTAAATTTCGATTTTGTTCTTTAATTTTGATATTTTCCATTCTACTTTAGCCAATTTGTTTTAGACAACAATCTTTAGTTTATTTACAAATTTCTCTGGAATTTTATAAACAGCTAAGAAATCGATTGTGAAATACCCACGCACTTTTACTTTTAATCAACGATATCGGTGACTTTTGTGTATTTTGTTTGTGAATATAGAAAGTTTCAATTTAAATTTAATTAAATAAAATCTGTTTCATTAAATGTTATATTTTCTCTTACAGGAAAAAATGGATGGATGATTGTAAATAATTTTTCAAGAATGTCATTTATTGGGGTCAGGTGTTCTGCAAAGTCACAAAAAAAGCCTAGATCCTAAATGAGAACCCTTTGGTTACTCGATAACTTTTGAATATTGTAATACCACAAAAAAAATATGAATCTATAATATAACTAATTAATACTGCAATATTCTGTGAGTTTCTTTATCAACACAACAGCTTATAAATGGATCTTACTAAAAGTTTTATTAATTAATATGACCAGGCCTCCAATCTATATTTTAATCTGCGAAAAATATTTATCACGCAAAGAGAAAAAGCAAAACAGAAAAATCTAAAACACTTGCTTTTAAGAGAAATCTTTAATATAAAAATACAAATGAAAACAACATTTTAATTTGAGGCATAAATAAACGATGTTAGTAAGTTAATTGATTCATACATTTATTTCAACCATTTGTAATCAAGAGAATCAATGGCAATTGCCATGTGTTGTCACTGTCTGGCGAGTTGTTGTTGTTGTTGATATTGTTACCATCATCATACTCGTTATCGTCAACAACATCATCAGTTGAATAAAAAGCCAAAATACACTAGTGCCGAATTAAGAACAATCGTCTACAAAGTAAAATTATATGCTGTACGCTGTTTTTTTAACTGGTGGTTTACAATGGCCAATATAAAATAAATGTCAAACTCCTCGAGCTTTGCCAACAATAAGACTAAAGTTAAATTGATTATTATAATTTGCAACAACAGAATTTTAGAGCACTACACTGAAATAAAAAGAAATACTCAAGCTAACGACAACTTTTAATTGCACTGCACTGTGTTCTGTATACTACAGATGGATTAACTACATATATGTATTTATTATTATGTAATAGAATTTCTACATGCTAAAACTTTCTTTCATAAACAATTTTTGCTTTGATAGTATTTAAAATGGTTTTATTTTAAATATTTTTTTATTTATATGAATTTTATTATATAACAAATTTTTAAGAGCATATCGGGTGTAATATTTTATAGCCTTTGTTTATTTTCTTTTTATCCTTAGCTCCACTGTGCGAAAACCGAATTATAACTCAATTCAATATGTATGTTTTTGTGATATGGTCACTAAATTTGGGTACTCGTAATTAAACTACAGGCAGCATATTAAAATAATTGAAGAAATGATGAAAATTTTAATATATGAAACCATATCGGGAACGTTGTTTAATACTTGGACTATAAATTGAAGGTTAAGCTTGTAGATCAGGCATAGGATGATATATTGAACTGGAGTACTTCGGCTATGCTAGATAACTAGCTTTCGTATCTATTTCACATAAAAGTACACAAGCTAATAATGTCGATTTTGACAGCATATTAACAGAAACCAATAAAAACAAATATGGTATTTTGGAGAGCAAACGTCTGTCATTGTAATTCAGTATTCGATAGATGCCACACTATATTTTTAATCGCTATAGTAATGTTGAATTTTGTGCCTAAAAAAGATGTTTTCCGGGGAAGTCTGATAAACTTTCATTTGAAGAAAACGGCTGCTGAAAGTTATCGACTGCTGTATGAAGCTTATGATCACCATGATTTGCGCGATTCAAAAGTAATGAGGAGAGGCGTGGCCAGCCGAAAATGTTTGAATAAGAGGTAGTGAAGGTAGTACTCGAAGATAATTGTTATAAAATGCAAGAGGAACTGGCATTAGAATTAGGAGTCCTATAGCAAACTAACGTCTAAAAGCATTGGGATTTGATGAAAAGCAAGGAAATTTTCTCCCATGTAAATTGAAGAATTTGCATGTCAGCAATAATGCTTAAACGCTAATAACAGGTCTAATTTTTGTATCGTATCGCGGCTGGTCGCGAAAAATTGATAAATTACGATAATCTCAAGGCCAAAAAACCCATACGTAAAGCCTGATCAACTAGCAAAATCAACGCTCCGATACTGAATATTTAATACGCCAAGGTAATGTTCGGTATTTGATGCGATCACAAGGGTGTTATGTATTATGAGCTGTTGAAATCGCTTTAGATGTACTGAAGACAATTGTTTAGTTTGAAGAGAGCAATAAACAAACAACGAATAGAATATTCGACTAGGCAGGCGGCTATAATATTCCGATATCAGAACACACGGCACTATGTTGCAAGAATGGTCAAAAACTGTTTGGAAAACAGCGACTGGGAAGTTTTGGCTCACCTGCCTTATAGCTGAGACCTTACTACTTCTAACGATCATTTGTTTCGATCAATGCAAAACTTCATCATTGGAATACGCTGCACTTTAAAGGGTATCAACAATTGGCTTAATTCATCCACAAAACCGGAAATCCAAATGCTACCAGAAAGATGGGAAATAGTAGTGATTAATGATGGATAAGCCTTATATTAGAAGTCAAATTAGTGTATCAAAATTTATCATTTATATTTTAAGTTGTATTACTTTATAGAAGCAGTTTGCATACGTATGAAGTAATAAAATATATTTCATATAATTATCTACTGCAGTATTATTTATAATTGTTAATCCCTCGCTGTGCGCCAATAAATTATTTGTTTAATTTAAAAAGAAAATAAATTAAAGATAAAAATTCACATGGTTTGATAAATTTAGCCAGAAGTAAATGAGATAAAAAATTCTATTTTTGGAATTTTTTTTAAATTTAACTAAATAATTTTGCTTCAAATGATATTTGATAGCCATTTTAATCAGCATTGCTTTACATCCTTTTCACTCGTTTCATCAGTTTCAGCAATTGAGTCGGCTAAAGGCGGAATACTGTTTCAACATTTCTTTCCCTATTGGATTATGTATTATTCTTGTTATTGTTTGTAGTTTTATTACTAATGTGAATTGAGCTTAGACAGGGCTAACTTATCTTCATGGATTTGCTGGCATATTATTTTATTTACTCTCCTAAATAACAATATATTTCGACAAACCCTTAAACTTAAACAACATTCTTGGTAGTGCCTTTTCATAAAAAAAGTTTTTATGTTATTTTATTTAATTATTAAAAAGTAAATATTTGAAATCTTTGCATTCAAAGAAACATAATAAAATAAACAGTTAACCTTATCATTACTACGCGCACATAATTTATGTATGTTACAGCATTTGCTATTTGGCCTAAGAACTAAAAGAAGAAAGAAAATCAATGTTGGTCAAATGAAATACTTTTTTCTTTCTGTTATTGCGCCAATATCAAGTAGAACAAAAACCAAAACGGCATTTTAACGAAGGCTCTGATTTTGGAAATTTATGTGATGTGTCGCTGCATTTGGCGGTCAGCATTAATTTGTGACAAATAATCACTGTACATTTTTATTTTAATTTTTATTATATCTTCATTTTATATTATATTTTTTTTTTGTGGCTGGCTGCACAGCACCTTGCAATCATTAAATTGGTAACTCCTAATGAAATTCAATGTAAGTTAATGTTTGCAAATAAATTTAGCTATGCAGCTGATACAATTGGTTGCTTAACGACTGTAATGCAAACTTTTATTAACTTTCCTCTTGTAATTAATTTTACTTATTTTTTGTTTACCATTTTAATGATCACCGAAAATTTGTCACATTTGCTATAAAATTTTAAAGAATGTAACGTTAGTAACACATAAGACATTATGGAAATAACATATTTTTTTTAATCTGATCAGATAATCGAAGTACTCAATAAAAATGCTGAAGAGAAAGTAAGTGAAGGTTTATGTGAAAATAAAAGAAATTAATTTGTTTAATTAATATTTCAGCAGTCAATGTTTATATAAAAACGCCAATGGCTTGTAGATGTTTCATTTAATTTAATGACAAATGGGCTATTTAAATAATGAAATTGATTTATAATTTTTTTTTTTTGGTAAATAAAAAACAATTAATTATATATTTTTATTCCGTAATGTAAAAAAATCGGTTTCCCAAAATGTAGAATTGTTCAAAAAACCAAACATGTTCGTACATACAGAGATAAGTCAATTGAATTATATAGTTGTGGACACATAATATCATTACCCTGTAGGCTAGTAGGTAGTGTACTAGCTTGTCAGTATGGGGGTTGTAGGTTCGATTCCCCCCAACGAAGACCTTGTTTTTTTCACTAAAAAAATAAAAATTGACTGTCGGTGGGGCTGCTCAGCGATGAAGGCA
Organism: Trichopoda pennipes; assembly: GCA_030448955.1. Taxonomy (NCBI): domain Eukaryota; kingdom Metazoa; phylum Arthropoda; class Insecta; order Diptera; family Tachinidae; genus Trichopoda; species Trichopoda pennipes. The sequence goes on along the minus strand of JASKUP010000012.1, from coordinate 5,829,771 downwards.
TAGTCACTGGTCGCTGTGCTGTTTTATTACGGCAATTAATTTCCGACTATCCTTCTACTTTCATCGCCTGTTCATTTCTTCTCCTCTATCCCTTTCCTAAAATATGTAGCACGGTACTTGACTAAATAGGCATTGCTGCTTGAAGTGCTACTTCTCTTTAAAAAAAATATAAACATTGTTGTTACAAGAACGAAATAGCAAACTATTATAACCATAAGATTATAAAAAATAACCATAATCTTGTTTAAAGTAGAAATAATTTATCTTTATATATATTAATTGTAAAGGTTTTTGTCAAAATGAAGTTTGTTTTCTAAAATAATGTAAATCAAAAAATTTAGATTACGATGATTCAAGTTTATATTTTATTATGAAGAGAAAATTTAAGCAATTATGAATGAAAAATGATATATGCCAAAGGTCCACCATGACCACGCTTTGGCGATCCCATTTTGTTAATCATATCACAGATTTTGAGTTTTAAGGCTGAAGTCGATTCAAATGGTTCTGCATAGATTCTGTCTTTAACATAGCTTCACAAAACATAATCCAGTGGTCTTAAATCACACGATCTGGCTAGGAAATTTGGTTTTCAATTAATTGGTGGTTTCATTGGCTGTGTGACATTGACACGTTGAGCATGCGAAGGCTTTTCAATAACCGCTCTAGTATTTCCAGAAGGCCAATTTTGTTTATTGACGCACACAGACAAGTGAACATGGGTTTCGTCTGAAAAAGGGATTTTTTCAGAAAAGCCAGCCTGTTGTTTCTGAAGGAATTGAGCGAATCTGCGGCGATGTAAGTGCACCCGTTGAACCTTGTAAGGCTTCAAAGTCAGATCCTTATGCGAAATTTGCCATCTGGTAGTTTGGGTAACCCCAATTATTTTAACGTCGATTCGGGTCTGCTTCAACACTGTGGCTCGTAGTAGCGCTGTTTTCAGTTGAATGATCCGGTCTGATTCAAATTTAACGACTAAATTCTTGATAGCGGTCTCAGAAGGACGATTATGTTGTCCGAAAAAATCACGAATTTTACGGACTGTAACTTTAACAGAACCACCAAACGAATACGTCAAAAAACGAAATGTCAAAACTTTCATAGTAACAATTGCAAAACATACTTCTTGTTGAAAAATCCGATATATTAAAAATTATTTATTAATTTAACATAAGCAATACAAATTTTAAATCTAAAAAATTGTGCTTTAGTCAATACAGCAAATGCTACATTAAATTGTTTTAAATCATTGTAACTTGAGGGTTCATCTCCTTCTTTCCCTTCTCCTTTTTTTCTTAGTCGATTATTAAAAGGATCACTTAATCACGATGTGCTGTTTTTAAGTCAAAGCTGATCAAACTTCTTTTCCTTATGGGTTTTTTAAGGTTAAGGAAACAATCAATTGAATACCGTCCTATTTTAACTGTAAAAGTTAAACTATTATTCGGCGATTGTTTTTTCGAATAGGGAATATTATGGCAGAATGATGGTTTACATAAAAAAAATGTTGCTGGTATATGTCTATTTTTCTTAATTTCTGTAACCAAAATAGTTATACAATCGTGGAGAGATTTGAATGTTTCATAGGGGGCGTCGTGAATCTGAAGAAAAATTTTTTTCATCGCTCAAAGTCGGTGTATAAAATGATTTTAATGGCGAAAATTCCATTCTTTTTATATAAAACTTTGATATTTTAAATAGCTTTCTAGTAACTGAAAATGTTTAATTCAATTTAAGAACGAGCCTTAGAGTCATGCGTAAAGAATTGTACTTTAATTTAATTTCTAGTTATCGATTGAGTCATATTTTGTTCTATATTAAAAATGATGGTTCAGAATGCATGCCTTCTCTGTAACTATAAATTTAATAGTGTCAATAGTTATTTTGAGATTTTTTAGGTACCTTTTATATTGTGACGACCAAAAGTCGGCAGGCTCGTTTTTGGATCACATAGCAATTCAATCACAAGCAATTAGACTCTATATATATGTTTTTTAAATTTTGTAATTTTTTTTTTTAATTTCACAAATTTTTACACTTTTTACATTTCTGAAAATTTATTGTTTAATGAATTATATAATTTTTTTAAAAGAGAACATTATTATTATACACTTTTCATTTTATATAATTCATAATTATATTTTATAATTACATTTATTATTTGTTAATGAAATATTTGAAATTATAATAGCCGTTAAGAAGCGCCACTTATTAACACGAGGATACATCCGTGTGAAGAACATACCATTAAACACAACCCTAAACAGTAGCAATCAGCTGTAGTTGAGTGGTATGGGTGTGTATGTGTGCCTGGCAGGAACATATAAAAGCGAGATAATTACGTTTTTAAGTGGAGTTGGCCACGGGCAAGCAACCGGGCAAGACTTCTTTTAAGTGAGTTAGAATTTTATTCAACTTAATTAAAATAGTCTTGCAAATAGGTTTCGCTCGCTCAATCAAAGCCAGAATCTTATTCGACTTTGAATTAAGCGAGACTCGCTAAGGTCTCCGGCTCAGTATGTGCTGTCGCTACTTCACCTGGCCAGAATTTTATTCGCCCAGGTGACGGAGCCCAGAACCAGGCCGCGCTTTATTCAGCAAGGCCAGAATTTTATTCGCCCTAGCTGAACAAGGCGGACGAGGCCGTCAATAGGCCACGGAGAGGTTGATCGTCATCGGCAGGCCCAGTAAGTGCTGTCGCTACTTCACCTGGCCAGAATTTTATTCGCCCAGGTGCCGGAGCCCAGAGCTAGGCCGCCTTTTGGTCAGCAGGGCCAGAATTTTATTCGCCCTAGCTGAACAAGACGGACAAGATCGTCAATAGGCTAACACCAATTTCGACGTGGAAAGGTTGTCTCAGAATCTTATTCGTGACAACCGCGACAAGTCAAAAATTGGCTGACAGGCCAACTGTTCTGCTCAGACTGGAACAGAATTTTATTCGCTCCAGTGTGAGAAGCAGTAGGCTAGACGACGGAGAGTGGAGACGAAAGCTCTTGAGGGCCACGAAGCGGTTGATCATCGTTGGCGTGCTCAGTAGTGGTGCAGTTTAATTATAACTTAGTTTAAGAGTGAAATATAAATAAAGGAATTTTTTTTATAAAAACAAAAGTGTCTCTTGTGATTAATGAAAAACATTTTTTTTTTGTAACGAACCCTGGACGCCGCGAGCTTTACCCCAGCATAACGCGAGAACGTGTCGTTACAATATTTATCTTTGCCAGTGTTTTGATTATTATGATTATTTTTATTATTTGAAATAACTATTAAGAATATCAGTAAAACTTATAATTTATTATATTTTTATTGCGAACTTAAATCAAGGCTCGATTTGATGTTTGTATTAATTGAGTTTTTGCATGATCTTTCCACATGATCATAAAGAGAAAAGCACACAAAATCTAGAACAGAAAATCTGTTACAGAAATATCATATCAAGCCAAATCAGTTTTGAATATATCATCTCGAGAATATCGTTGGGTACAAGAATTCTAATTATTTTTTTTTTCAAAACTTCTCTTCATCTAAAATTTATTAATTACTTATTTCCGGCTTAAAGCTGGATTTGTTTGTTGCAAATTTTTTAATGCAGGTTGTAACAGAAGCTAAATTTTTGCAATTTTAAAATTGAGAAGGCTAACAGTAATAGTGTCGTTTAGCAGCATTTGCAAATAAGAAAAATTTTGTATCTCTTATGATAACTATCTGATTGTTTTATTGTCTAGTTCGCTATTCTAGATAACATCAATTGATTTAAGTGCGGGTATTAGAGTTTTATATAAAAAAAAACTTTTAATTTCTATGCTATGAAAAGAATGTGTACGAAACCATCAATTTAGATAAGGAAGAGGATTAGTAATAACAAAAATTTACGGTGCCTCTTCGGGGAAACAATATTGTTCTGCTTACTATTTGTTTCGCTGAGCATTTCATATAAATTTTAAAAATCCTTTAGTTTTTGCAAAATCTTAGGAAACTCAATCCTCAGAGCTCAAAATTGTTTAATACGACGACTGTTTTTGAAAAAACGTAGGTAATTGAATCATCAAAGCTGCAGCTTATTTAACACGACAACCATTTTTAGCAAGATTTCGGGGGATTGAATTCTCGGCGCTAAAGGTTGTTTCAGATGATGAAAGTTATTGTAAAAATTTTTGGGAATTGAATCCTAGAAGCTTCAGCATACTTAACAGGATGACAGGTATTGTCAAAATCTCAGGGAATTGAATTATCGCGGCTCTAGAATATTTAACACAACGGCATTTTTTTGCCAAAATCGAAGAAAATTGAATCCTTGGAACACCAAATTGTTTCCTTATGACCGATTTTTAATTTATTATTATATTATTCCGTAACGGAGCAAAAGTCGTTGGAGAAATGGAAAATAATGCGTAGTGATGAGTTCAACTTATAATAATTAACAGATAACCCAACTATCGGAAACTATCGAAGATTAGAATGTAATTTCTTTTTCAGAGTATTATTTAACTGTGTTACATTTTTTCGAAAGGTAATGAAGAGTGAGTGATGAAAATTTAAATAATTCCCAATCCTGTATTGCATGTTATATTTATTTTAAGAGATGGTGAATCATTTTTTTTTAACTTTTATGCTGTGGTTTTATAGAGGTAAATGATTACACGATACGCACAAATTTCACATGTAGTAGCTGGTCTTAGAATCAAGTTATACTCAACGTATTTTAAACTTAAAAATAAATTGAGAGAACCTACATGTGGTCACAGTAGCTGTCTAATGTATAACAAATTTACAAATACCTGAACGCAGTAATTTGAAAAAATTCAGTAACGTATTTAAAACGTGTAAATACGTCAATAAAAAAAATTTTTAATAATTGTCATTTAAAAATGCGAATTGTGACTTATGAATATGACATTTCATTTATATTCCCATCTCCGTAAGGTTGTATAGATTCTTTCTTGTATAAAAAATTTCGCTATAAACATTTATTCTTCCCTTTTTCAAGTCACGGCACATCTTTTTGTGTATTATTTCTAGCAAATGTAATCTAAAACTACGCAAAAGTGACAAGGATTTACAAATATAATTTATTTTATATCAAGGTGGTCATGAATTGCCATAAACTTTTACAACAATATTTGTTGTTTGTTTTTGTTTTTCATTCAAACATTCAAAAGTGTTTAACAGTTAGTAGGTCTGCAGACAAAACTAGGAAAACTTGCAATCTAAAATACTACACAAACGAAAACCGAAAAAAAAACTGAATTTTTGTAAGAGTTTAAAATTTTTGTTTTAAAAAATTGTAACTTTCAGCCATAAAATAGCGAAAACATTGAAATTAATAGACTTTAATTACATTTAATTACAGTTCTTTAGCAAAGATGTTAGAAAAAAATATATGGCACCATAAATATGTGTATTACTAAGTCATAACAATTTTGAAAGTTGCATGAATATGTATGTGTGTATGTGTGTGTGTGTGTGTGAATTCGTTTTTGAGATGCCTGGAGTGGAATACAAATAAGTCAGAGTGTTCATGTTCATATATAGTGAGTTGGGTATTTGGATGGTGTTTAATGGGTCTGAAAAACTATTTTATATTTGCTTTTACAACACGTTTATTTTGGTACGAGCAGCCAGTTGTAATCCTTGCCAATGATTTATGTACAAGACATAAATTGGCAAATTGCAATTTTTTCCTACTTTAAATTAATAATTACAATTGTAACAAAACAAAATTTTTCAAGTTGGCTCTTAAATGAACTTAGTTGAATTGTTTTAATTATTTCACGTAAATCTTTAGGAACACCATGCAACAACAACAAATTCATGGCATATGTTATATAAGCTAAAGTTTATATTTGGTGTTAAAATGAGGAAATATTATATTCATAAGATATTTGCTGATCTTTATTTAGTTTCTGTTGTTATTTATTCATTTACCAATATTTATTCAATGTCATTATAAGCCTCGAAGCACCACCCACTTGTTCTCTTCCAGCAAAGTCTTCGAAACTGGCATCTTTCACAAGCGCAGTTATAAAGAACAAAATGCTGTTACTTAATGCGAACTCCCGACTTTCTGTTTAGAAACCAGCCTCTTAAATGAATTAAGCCACATAGCCGTTCTTTCTAATTATGTTACTTTTCTCTTGAGTCCAAGCTTAGTTCAGGTTTAGATAACCCTTTCCCTATACCATTGACTGATTTTAGATGCAGGCGTCTCTCTTAAGTTGATATTGAAAAGGTTTAAAATTGCGAAATTCTTTGAAAAACACAACATCAATACCGCATTCGGAACAGGGAACAACCTAGGCGGAATACTACGGGATGGGACAACCGAGGCGAATGTGCTGGGCGGACGGGGATTGTACAAATTAACTTGTACATGCCATTATAGCTACATCGGGCAAACAGGACGAAAAATTAAGACCAGATTTAGGGAACACATTAGAGACTATAACAGAAAACTACGAGAACCAAAATCAACACCAGAATCAAACTTTGCGAACCATATATTTAACAACAAATGTACACCAGGACATATAAAGACAACGGTTAAACTGCTTCATACCCAGCACAAAGGAAGGAGACTAAATGTATTAGAAAACATGGAAATATACAAACAAAAAACATTTGACGGACGAATAATAATAAATGAACAAATAAACACTGCTTCGGACACAATATTTGAACCGTTGAAACATTTTTACAGGAAAACAAACACTACACCAACACAAAAACGTTACGCAGGTGCACAAGACCAAAGCAATAAAGAACATCATAAACGTACAATTACAGATTATTATGTCACATAGAAAAGAAAAAAAAACCCAATAGGTTCACACATAAACAAAAACGGACAGCAAGCATGACCGTAAAAGGATTTAAATAGAAGAAAAAAAAAATGACGAATGAAAAAGGGATCGACAAATTAGGTAAAAAGAGACAAACGAAAAAGGAGAGATGCAGGCAAAAAAGACAGAAAGGGACGAACGCAATAACACGAAGGGAGACACGAACTATATAAACACAACTGACAATAGAACGCAACTAGTACGAAAAGAACACTGAAGATGGCAAATAGCCGAAACCGGTTTGTTCACAAACCAAATTTGACGAGGGTCGACGGAAAACCGTACCCAAATAGAATTGTTTAAAATTACAGCAACTGCAATAAAATTAATAGAATACTCACACCTCATAGAAACGCATTACACTACATCCTGCGGTCATGATTACCGATGACATGTTGTGTTCTTTGATAATATATAATAGTATAATTTTACAGATTTAAAATATAAGAAATTATTATTATTAGTTAAGTTATTTAAAAAAAATTTAATTAGATCTAACTTTTTGGAAATTTTCAAATGTGACTGACTGTTATTGAATCTTTAATTACGAGTATAATTAAGCTACAATAAGTTTACGTATCTTAAATCTAACAATTTTATTTTATAAGTTGACTCAATGCTATACAAAAATTAATTTTCATACTTCATTTAAAATTTATGTTAAATTTTTGTAATCTGAAGAATATTCGGTTTGAATTTTTTATATTTATAAAATTCTATCTTTTATACAAATTGTAATTTTGCAATATTTTCTGTATTTTTGTTGGTAATTAAATTTTTTTTAGAAATATAAAATTTAGTACCAATTGATGTATTTTTTGAGTCTTTTGGAAAAATATATTTAGTTTATTAGTTTCGTGTGGATTTTGTGGAAATGTTTTTTTTTTTAAATCGTATTTCAGTTGAATATCTTAGATAGTAATGTTACATGTTGATAACAATTTCTTAACTGGAAGTAATCTCTGATTCTTCGAACTCTGCCCAGATACGTTAAAGTTCTTAAATCTGTAAAGTGTCATAAAAGTAAACACTTGTAATTTCATTTTTTTTTTGTTTGAAAAGAGAAGTAGCACTTCAGGCAGCAATGCCTATTTAGTCAAGTACCGTGCTACATCCTTTAAGGTGTTGAAATAGAAGGATAGTCGGAAATTAACTGCCGTATAAAGACAGCAACAGCGACCAGTGACTATGCCTTCATCGCTGAGCAGCAACAGTCAATTTTTATTTTTTAGTGAAAAAAAACCAAGGTCTTCGTTGGGAATCGAACCCACAACCCCCATATTGACAAGCTATTACACTACCTACTAGCCTACAGGGGCACCTTAACTGGAAGAAATAATTATGATACAAGGGTGGGTAAATAAGTTCAAGTATTTTGTGTTATGGTGAATGTTTATATTACATGGATCTACCACAACGCACCGGAGACCAAATAACAGCAATTTATGAATTGCAATATGAATAAATGTATGAGTATATATATTATTATTGTGTTGAATTTTTTCTTTTTTGTTGCATAGTGAAATCAAGAATGGCATTTATCTAATTTAATTGATTTATATTCTTTGTTTTGAGTTCATTAAAGTGAGCATCTTGCACATTAACATTATATCTCCATATTATATGTTTTTAATGTTGTTTGATATGAGTATCGCATATAAATTAGTATTTTTGTAAATGTAATTTTTAAACTATAATAAATAATAGTTAAACGCTTTGTTCTAAATACTACTGTTTTGCTACTGAATTATAGAAACGAACAGCAGACAATGGCAGAAATAAAAATTTGTAATTAATGAAAAAATTTGATGTACTTTTAAAGATTAGTAACAAAAGAATTAATTTTTGCGACATTTTCCAATTCACTAATTTTAATAAACTTTCATTGTATTTTAATTATTTTGTACACAAATATACAAATCCTTCTTTTCTTATACTGCGACTCTAAATACATTTCATCTAATGGTCTCCTAATTAATAAGGTGAAACATAAAATATCCAAATCTCTAACTCGTACAAACATCTAGGCTATATACGTATTTTCGTTCCGTCAGAAACTATAAACTCTCAACATCTTTTTATCTAACCCAGCAACGACATATGCGGGTGGTTCCTTACTATACGAGTGCCTAGTTATACCAGCGGACTAAGCAGACAGTTGTTCTTATTTCTTAAATCCACGGACTAATTGCCTATTTTTAACACTTCAGGCATAAGTGTGGTGGGTGGGATTGAACTCATGACTTTGGTTATTACAGCAAGCATAGACCTTTACTAATGCAAGCGTAATGTTTACTCATCATATTTTAGCTGTTTGTATTTTTAGTCTATTCCTTCGCCACTTTAGTTATGGTTGAAGTGCCTTTTTGCCAGTCACACAACATTAACTTTTTGTTATTATCGAAATATAAGGGATTTGCAGATAACGAAAATATTATTTCCACAGATTTTACATGAACGGCCAACGTATTAAAGTGTTTCATGTAGCTGATTTATAACGTTTTGTAAACTAGAAAATAAGATTATCTTATCCTGATCATAACTGTATTGCTTTAAATATTTTTAAAAAGTATTTTGCTAAAGAGGTTGAAATATAAGTTTTCTCTTAAAGAAAAGCAATCCTTTGACCCAAAATGCAATTGCTGGTTTTGCTTTCTTGAAAATGTTTCCAAACAACATATTAACTTCACTAGCAAATAAATCAAAATATATACAAATTTTTCTATTAAATTAAAAAAAAAGTGTTTAGCTGATAAGAAACATTTACAGCATGTTTGCAAAAGATACAAAAAATATTTGACCAGAAAACATTGAAATGCTTCTTTGGTTGCAACGTAAAAATAAAAGTAGCAAAAGAATTTTTATGTTAAACGTTACTAAATCGATAACAATCTAAGTGCTGCTAACTGTTGCGTACACTTCTGATAAAAGTAAAATTCAACCTGTTCCCATACACACACACACACATACAACAAAAATTTAACACTGCAGGAACACGTTAAAATAGTTACATGCAGATAAAGGTAAACGAAAAATTAAAAAAAAACGAAGGCAGAGGTCGATTTTCAAATACCTACTTGCAATAGATTTCAATACTATATTTTATTACTTTTTTAGCAAAAAATGACTACAACCAAAAACTAGAATTAGTAAGTTTTAATAGTGTTATAACTCCTCCAATACCATATTATGTCACTTTTACAAAATTTTTTTTGTGTAACTTTAGATGGGGCCTAGAACTTTAGGTGGCTTCAGGTGGCTACTAAAAATGTTAGAGCATAATTTCCTTCCAGTACAAAAAATTAAAGCTATTTTTTTAAGATAATATTTGGTAAATCGTTCCGTCTGGAGCGAAAGATTAAATAAACTGGGTCGGTTCTTCCATTCCTTGATTCCATTTTTAAGAACCGTAAACTACAACCAATTTGATTTGTTACAAAAGTATTTAAAATATTTTTCTTATTCCTAAAGAATAATTACAGATTTTACATTATATATTTGAGTAATATAAATGGCAAAAATTTTTTTAAAAGTTCTTTACTACATTTTATTCGAAATTTATATATTCCTACTCTCTTTTTAGTAAAAACAAAATTGTCACATATTTTGATTCTTAATAAACAATTCATATATTTACACTTCTTTGAATTCAATTCGTTTGAAACAATAAATAGACAATTTTACTAAAATTTCAAACCAATCCATTTTTGTGAAGTGTTTAACAGAACAGGGCCGGTTCGGAACAACTTAAGGCTTACCATACTTACCTATCTACTTGTATTTAATATTTATTGAAAACGCTGTATAAATAATGACGCCTGTGTCATTGTTAATTTTGCGTTAAATGTCCGGCCACATTTTGTTTTTTTTCAAATGACAAATATTTCAAGCAGAAAGTTATATGAGTTGGTAAAAAGATGAATTTTTTTTTCTAAATCTTAGTACTAGATCACAAGCTGATTATCTAATTACACCAGCGGAATTAATAAAATATTTAACCATTTTCTCAAATTTAAGCGAAACTGCATAATGATAGATGCGTCACGAACACCTCGACAAATAAGTTGATGACGTTTAGTTTAAAACACATTGTTTGCATTACATTAAATGTCCACCGTTAGGAATTTATTTGATTTCTTATGAAGGGAAATGGAAACAATTTTGACATTGAGGAAAATTAAAATTTCAATGCAACATAACTTTCAGCTTTTTTCATAATTATGAGAAGCCAACAACAAATAATTTTCAATACTAAAAGAAATAAATCAAATTGTTAAATAAGTTTACCACATTTAAATGAATTTTATATGAATTTCCAAATTTTTCGTTTTTTTTTTTGGGACCATCACTCAGGAGATGAACCCTACATATGCAATGCATTCTTCCAGAACTAGGAAATTGGGTTATGGGGAAAAGGAAAAAGGGAGTAGCTTATGAACATTTCTTATCAGGAAAGATTTCTGGGAGTTGTTTATTTTACATACGATAACGAGTTTTCCCTCTAATGTAGTGCGAAATACTTTCCAATTAATTACGCTTTCAGCGAAAATCGAGTTAAAAGAGAACAAGTTCCCTAATTTTACTAGATCACTTACCATTGTAGTAACAATAAAACAGTGAAATACCTTCCATATTGCATCGATGCTCTAGAGAATTAATAGAGTTGAATACCCAATGAATCTCTTGGCCTTCTTCTGTGCGAGGTCAAGCAACTCCAAATTAGCCTTTGGGACCCCGGAACATACATGAGAGTTTTATTGCATTTTAGGACGGATTTAGGTGGTATAAATAGGATGAAGATCGGATGGAGTGAAATATCTTTTACACCGGTTTAGAAAACCGAGGCACTTGAAAGCTTCTTTAGAAATCTGAAAAATGTGCTTAGCCCATCGAACATCACACAAAATTTTCATGCCAAGAACATCCAGAGCTTCTGATTCACACGATCCGATTCTGATATTGTTGCGAGATCGTGATTGAGCGTATTATTCATGTTCCGCTTTTGGAAACTCACCTACAACTGTTTTGGTCTATTACTAAATAAATACGAATAACAACTAGTGCTGTCATCTGCGAAAGAATGTACCACTTTTAATATAGGGTTGAAAAATAAGAAATAGGGTTGGAGAAACAACAGTGCCTTGCGGTACCCCTGAATTAATCTTGAACTCGTCTGATGAAATTTCATGTATAACAACTCGTATAGTGCGGTTCCTGAAAAAACTCATTACAAATCTGGAAAAATTATCACCGACACCAAACGCAACAAGTTTTGACGGAAATGCATTATGCCAAACTTTATTAAACATCTTGGAAATATCTACAGCCATCAATTACAGCAAGCATCCAAACGAAACATATGTATATTACAAGCTACTTTCGGCGTGCTTCGCTATTCCAATTAAAATAATATCATCATACCCAATCTTCCAATTAGTGACCTTTTGCTTTATAATCATAAAAATAAGAATTTATTTATTTTTACACTTTCTCTGGACCCTCTTTTAACATTCCCAGTCTCATCTTTTTTTTTTCGTTCGGACCAGCACTTAGGGAATGACCAATACTCATGCGAGGCATTGTACCAGAAATTAGGTTATGGGGAGGAGAAAAGAGGAAGTAGTGTGAGTAGACATTTGATTTGAATTTTTCTACATTAAAAGGGACAGGAAAGACCTATGGAGGGAGTTTATTCTATATACGAACTGTTCTGCTAAAAACCGAATTATTCGTAGTACGATTCACTGGCCAATCGACTACAATCAACGAATGGTGAGTCTTCGAAAAAACGGCCTAATCTTGCCTCCAAACCAAATAGCGTATCTTATAGAGACTTGTTTAGCATTCAAAGGCTTCTTAGTAATCGCTCTAGGATTTCCAGAAGCCCAAATGCGGCAATTTTACATGTTGACGCATCCAGACAAGAGAAAATGGGCTTCGTCTGAAAAAATGATTTTTTCAGAAAAAGCAACCGGTTGTTCGCGAATGAATTGAGAATCTACGACGATGTGAATGGTCGGTCGGCTTCAATTTCTACACCAGTTGAAGCTTGTAAGGCTTTAAAATCAAATTGTTACACAAAATTCGCCATTTAGTACTTTCAGATATCTCCAATCCTTGAGAACGTCGAGAAATTGACAATTTTGGATCTGTTTCAATGCTGTGGCTCATAGCTGCGAGATGCTTTCAGTTGAACGACCCGATCGAACACGCGTTGGTGTTTGCATATTTTGTATCGAGCCTGTCGACTCACATTTAATGACCAAATTCTTAATAGCGGTTTCAGAAGGACGATTATGTTGTTCGAAAATATCATGAATTTCTAGTGGAATTTAATTATTTTCATGGGTTTTTCGTCAATTCATTATAACAATTGCCAGTGCATCTACTACGAGTGCGTCAAAAACTATATATCAAAGCTATCATGTTGTTGGTGTTGCCGCATTTGAAAAACAAACTTCTTGTTGAAAAACCCGATATTCTAAATCAACCCTTAAGTGGTCAAGTCAAGTAATGGTTGTCACAGTTTCTCTCAGTTGTTTCTGTTAGAATAAAATACCACAAATATTTCAAATTAATACAAAGGCGTTGAAAATTTTTTAAAATAATAGGATATAGAAAGGCACAAAGTTACTATAGCATTTAAGTGGCAATTTGTAATCTGATTTATTTGCGTCCCATGATTAGGCTTCACGCCAGAAAGAATATTTCCTTCCTTAACTGCTAGAGAAAAACTCCTAAGGAAAAACTATTTTTTTAATTGCGTAACTATCGATATTAGTTACATTTCTTAGCATAAACTGTTTATACCTTTGTACTAACTATAGACCATACTTAGCATAAACATAGACATCTACTAAACTTTAACAACAGATACTGAATTGCCAGTCAAAAAAATGCGTTCAATGAAATTTTAAACCCTGGGCATGTAACACTTGACTACTTAACTTTAAGCAAATACTAAAGCTGTTAAATAGTGGAGCAATAGAAGATGTAAAAATTATCTAAACTAACCGAAGCATACTTAGCTTATAGGCTGGCTGTTAAAATCATCCCACAATAGAAAACACAAAAAAAAAGATACCATGAAATGGAACAGTTAGAGAAAAGGCAGAAAAAAGTAGCCACTTATACTGAATGCAGAAGCAAATAACACGAAACACACACTTTTATCTTAAATCATCTTGTAATCATTACTTATAAGTGCTGTTACCCGCAAAATGAAAATACTACGTACAGAAAGAAAAATATGTTAAAAAAAAGTTGAAATAAATTTAATAAAAAGTACAAAAATGCTAACAGCACTCCACAAATGGTAGCTGAATTGAAAATTTTTTTTCCATGTTAACTAGAAAATTAGTCTAACTAAATAAAAAAACAAACACTTCAAAATTTCCTCAAAATTTCTTTAATTTATATTTTTAAATTGAAAATTTAAATTTCCGTTGTTTATATTCGTGCCTTCAACGTAAGGTTAGCAAAGTTGTGGGATGAGTTTCTGACTTGCTGATTCACTGGTTTTCCCTGGAAAACTAATAGAGGAAAACAAATTCTAATCTACTCAGAGGGTGAGTCCCTAGTTACTTGTACTTGAATTTTTTTTACTGACAACTTGGATTGCAACTTCACAAGGACTGCAATCTACTTGTATTTAGGGCCTAATCATTTCCAAGAAATCTTCTGAAATACTTTAAAGTTATCTGACTATAAAACATTTCAAGTAGAGTACTACTAGTTTCTTGTCATCATTGCTGCATCCTAAGGTGTTTTTTTACAACTACTTCGAGTGCTTAAGTAATAACTGGTCCCAATCCACTAAAACTAGTCCCCGTCCATCGAAACTATTACCGTCCCTACTAAATCACTAATATTTGGGTACTACAGGCATTTTCCCCAGCACATATTTGCTCCACAATCGCATCGGCCTTGTTAACTATCTTATTCTTATATAGTTAAGGTATTAGGCCCGGCAAGGATAAAATCATATCTAAACACGAAGCAAAGATCATACGAAGCTCATAGATTGATATTTTTAGAAATCGCTTTACTCTTTCACATACTTGAAGCCTGCGCATAGCTAATATCAGTCTACGCTATACAACTTTTCAATTCGAGAGAGAATCCCACTTAGAACCTTTAAGGTCTCAACTTGTAACAAATAATATCTATTATACTGGTGCACAGTTTAATTCACAAGCAACATATAGTCCAGCATACGTTTGTGATACAATCAGCATATGTGCACCCGGCTCACATACCCAATTACATCAATCATTATCTCCATTGTCCCGACAAGATAATACTTCTTCTGGGGGCACATTGATATATCTTAATGGAATCTTATACTCAAGATATGTGTTATCTGGGGGGAAAAAGGAAGTCCAGTTCCCTAAAGACTAGCAGGAGCCAACTGGACAACTTCCACGTTATTTCCACAGGAATTAGTAAGTTTCAGAGTTCAGCTTTTGCTATTAACTGACTGATTATTGAGATTGGCCCTTTGGGTAATATAGTGGTGGTTACAGTTTCGCAGGCCCTCATGAAATGATTAAGGAGCTAGGATCATTTCCTTTTGAATCACATGGTGAATGGTCCGGTTCCAGTGAGCATGCTTTGTCATGAGTTCTGGACTAATAGTTGGTAGTCTCCAACTCTTCAGAAAGGAGTGGGGTTGCTGGACCTGTTCCGCAATTTCGAAATTGCCACTAGGAATAACTTGTTAGCTAGTATTATGGCTCGGCTTCCTGGGGCGTGGGTGGATGCTAAATAGTGGTTTGATACACCATCAGGTTATGGCTACGTGGCTCGGCGCTGATCTAAATCTTATTACGAAAATACTAAACTACCCTTTACAATTTGCTATAAAAGTCACAGCATTTAACCTAATCGGCGAAGATCGGTGGCTTCGCATTTGCCCACAAGCAACATTCCCACCGTCTTGCCCGTTATTGCTTTAACGTATTCCTTATATTGATTCATCGTAACAAGACCGAAACCCAACATACATTTTTTTAACATTTATTTATTAAAGTAATCTCGAAATTTATCGAAAATAAATAAAAATAAAAGTTTGATTTTTATTGAGGTGAATGCTTAAAACCAAAGCTTGAAGTCATTATTTCATTATGCTAGATTTCATTAAGAGTTGGCTCATCCTAAAACCTAAAGTTGGTTGCTAGAGGCACTGTTTTATTGATATTGGAATAAAGTGTCAGAAACTTTTTTATTAAATTAGCAAAAACTCTCTGATGCGCTGGAAATGATATGAGAGAACTAGAACCTGCATAAGATATGTAATACTAAGCCCTTTGTTGAATAGCTTTAAAAAACAACAACAACACACCATTAGTATGAGTTTTAGTTAAATAAAAAAAAAATGTTTTGTTAAATATGTTGTTATTAGAATTCACATTGTTATACTCAAAATTGCACATCTTTAGAACGTGCAACAAGCTACACAGCAACAACAATATTTGATATTACTTGTAAGAAATTCTATTTACATGGAAGGATTCGTCATGAATTTCTTCACCAGAACTTTCATTTATTAATTTTAATATTTTTTAACCCGCAACATATAATTCTTGACTAAAACTTGATTTTTTGTAAGTTTAATTTTTATATCCCCAAAATGCATAATTAGATACAAATAAGTGATAAATGATATCTTCTCAATCCACCTACGCAAATTTGCTTTGAACCAAAGTAGATTAGACAAGAGTTATTTGCCTGATATATTTTTCTTATTGCTGGCACTATATTGTTAAGCAAACTAACTTAGTGTTTTCATAGTAAATGATGTTGGTGTTGTTTTTCTTTCTTAACTGAGAGCATGTGCTAACTCCTCGTTTCTTTGCTGTTTGGTTTTGGGGCTTTCTAACAGGATGCAAATTATTAAAACATTTCAAATAGCCAACGATATCTCTGTTGTAAAGTTCAAGATAAAGACAAGCAATATTTTTCTAGCTCTCAAATCTGATACTAAAAGAAATTCAATGCTGCTTTAGATAGCTTAAGGGTGTTATATGTAACAAGATTTAATTCTATATTCAGCATACTACACCCATACCGAAATACCAACATTTTGATCTCTCACACAGATGTGTTTTATTTATTATTTTGATGTTGTTTATGTTGTTGTTGTTGTTTATGCTGTTGCTATTGCGAAAACACATCATTGAGGGAAATCTTCATATTTGTTTAATACCCTGACTTAAGATTCGTAAAGGCATATGGTAAAAATTTATGTTCAGACATTTGTTAAGTATTGGTTTCATTTGTTTATTCACAAACAAATTAAGTATGTGATTGGCTTCACTACATATACGTATATGTGCATGTGTATGTGTATGTGTAAACTATATTGGTATTTACTTAAATCGCAGTAAGACTGCTTGGTTTTATGTTCTGTGTTGGAAATTCTTTTAAGAGACAAATGGAACGACAGCAACAGTAGCATTTTCCAAATGTCACGCCATGTCCGCCATGGATACATTTTTGTTTCTTCGGTAGCTGCCAAGCTGTATCAATTTTAATTTTATAAATAACGGCAATTTGTTTTATAGGAGTTGCAACACGTGTTCCTTCCTTTAGTTCTTTTGTAGTTTTCTTTATTTTTTATTGCAAATGCTGCTTTTTATGATTTTAAATTTTCCACTTAATAAAAATGTTTACGATGGACTTTTTGTTGGCTTGATTTATGTTAAGGAATTTGTGAAATATAAGCTTAACTTATTTTTATTTTTCTTTCATTAAAAAATCTTTATTGGTTAAGTGTTATTTTTATAGTTTTTTGCTCTAATTGGATAGAGAGATATGAGTTTATTTTTCATTTAGTTACAAACTCATAAGCTCCGTAAGCTTCGCCAAACTAACCGTTAGTACATTGAAAAAAATCGAATAATAAAATTTTTATTATATTTGTGTAATTTACATCTTATTTTTGGACACAATATTGAAATATTATTGGTAAATCATTTAAAAAGAATTTATGGAAGACCATAACGTGAACCAGTAATCCATACCATCCTAGTGTTCCATTATTGGATCGCATATTTTTTAATATTCGCATTTTCTTAGCATGAATGTAATCCTAGTTTTTTTTTTATACAGTATACGAGGTCTGTAGATTAAGTAATGAGACTGGCAACGTTTGGTTCAATCTGGTAATACTGGAGGCGCTGGGCTTTGAGGGATAGCAAATCATCAGACATCACTCAAGTCATTTTGTGAAAAAGTTTTTTCTCTTTTTTTCTAAAAATGTGTAACATCAGTGCACAGTGCAACGGAAACTCTTGCTAAACTTCAGCAGGACTACGGAGATAGTGTTTTCTCAAGAGTCCAAATTTTGTCGGAGGTTTATGGCATTTTCATTAGGAAGAGATGAACCATGAAGCGGAAGAGCTTCATATTCATGGACTCATGAAAATGTCGAGAGAATCCTCGGTCTTGTACGTTTGTCAGTCCCAACGTTTATCAAATTTTGACTAATAAATTGGGGATGAGAAAAATCTGCGCAAAACTGGCTCCAAAAAACCTATCGCAAGACCAAAACGACATCAGGAAGAAAAGGTACCTTGATTTTTTGCATTCGATTGAAAATAGCCCTAATTTTCTGAAACGTGCCACTACTGGTGACAAGTTTTGGTTACCTGAATACGACCAAGAAACCAAGCGTCAGAGTATGGAGTGGCACACTTCAACTTAACCAAGACCCAAAAATCAAGGATGGCAAAGTCAAAGATCAAATGCATACTAATTTGTTTGTTCGATATTTACCAAATCGTTTACAAAGAGTATGTAGTTTAAGGCGAAAAAGTCAGTCAACACCTTTATCGGGATTTTCTGGAAAGACTTCAAAAAAGCGTCATTCGTGTGAGACTAAACATCAAGGACAACTGGGTGTTGCATTACAATAATGCTCCTTGTCACTCAGCAATTCCAATAAACGAGTGTTTGTGTAGTAAAAGTATTCCTGAGCAGCCAGCCTCCATATTGGCCTGTGTTTTTTTCTTCTTCCCGAATTTAAAAGATCATCTAAGGGAACTTATTTTGGGATAATCTAAAATATTCAAATGGCTGTAACCGATCACCTGAAGGTTATTCCAGTATTGGACTTCCAGAACTGCTATGAGGAGTCGAAGAATCGTCTCTAGCGCTGTGTGGCTTCATTTAGCTGGAAGTTGTTTTGAGGGTGACAGTATAAAATTGTATTTTTTTTTTAATAAAAGAATTTAAATAATCAATAATTAACAAATTATAACAGTAATATGGTCAGTTGTAAGAATAAGAAAAATTTCATGATTTTTGTCAAGATTATCTGCAAATGAAATTATTTCACAACTGAAAGGAGACTATAATAAATGAATTTGAATATATTGCAAAAGGCATGCTAACTAACGTAGCGAAAAAAATGGAGAAGCGCAGAAAGCTTCAATGCCGCCCAATTTTTCAAATAACAAATGACATAAATTGTTTGATCACTCACGATGTACTGTAAAATTTAACACAGACGACGGTAAAATAGATTGGCTGAATCAAATTGTAGGGTGTTATCTAATTACAATTTGTTTGGAAAGGTGATACTAGCAGCTACTCGAGCTGTTTCCCATCAATGTAGTTATAAACAATGCTTTCAAACTATATCAGTTATCTCTACTTACCCAGAATAAGCCTTAACATTTTTTATCTTATACAATCTACATGACAACCAGATATAGTTTAAAGAAAGTTTAGCTGTCAATCCATCTCACGCTAGCAGTCGTAAATATAATTCTGGTAGCACAAGATTAGACGGAAAAAAGCCTCATATCATAAAAATTTAAAAACAACGGCGCTGTGAAAAGTGCAGTTGGTTCTTTGAACAAAAAGTGTTGTCCCAGTTTCCATACAAAAGTAAGATAAAATTGTTTGCTTGTGGTACTTTTTAATGCGTGTTAATGTTAATAATTGGCATTTTCTATAATTGTGAATCTACGCTTCTAAATTATAGTCGTTTTATTTTAAATACAACCACTATTAGCGCATTAAAAAATTAACTATTATAAAATAATAACCCCCAAAAAAACTTTTTAAATTGAATGGTTCCTTAACGATTTAAGTAAGCAAACAATGAACTAGCTTTACCAATAATAAATTTAGTGAGTGATAAAATGTTTCAATTTTCTTTATTTAAGCAAACCTGATAAGTGGGCACAGTGCTAAATGATCATACTTTTACATTATTGGTACTGTTCTAGGAATTCAATACTAGAATTACTTCTTCTATTAACATTCACATACATACACATTTCAACATCAGCACAATATGTGCACATGCCCCTACGGAAGGCGAGGACGAACAGACTAAAGATGCATTTTACGAGTACGTAGAGGAAGTATATGATCGGTGGCCCAGCCATGACCATGACATTAAAATTGTTCTAGGTGATTTTAAAGTCAAAATAGGTTGGAAAAGTATCTTTAGTCCAACAGTCAGAAAATTCAGCCTCCATGAGGAAACTACTGAGGCTAATTTCTTTCGCAGCGGCTCATATCATGGTAGTGAGCAGCACTAGACTTCAACATCCCGCTATCCATATATCAGATCACTAAAAACCAGATCGATTACGTTATAATTGATGGAAGGCACACATCCGGTTTTTTGGGATGTACATTCAATTCGCGGCGCAAACATCGATTTAGATCACTACCTTGTGGCAGCCAAATTATGCACAAGATTGAATGAAGCGAGAAAGGTACGTACCGCAAACCGTGAGAAGTTCAATGTCACATCGCTGTGAACGCAACGAATAGCCGCTGCTTATTCCACTAGTTTAACCCAATTGCTCCATGACCGCACTCCTTGTCCCAATGATGTTCGTGCTCAGCAGTATCTCACTTGGACATCAAAAGCCAGTACCAAAGAATCCATGTCGCAACGCTACTGAACAGAAAATGCATCATATCTGATAACACTCCACACAGTAGCAACGCGAAATGCACGAGAAAAATACAGATAGAAAAAGAGAGACGAAAAATGCCTATTTCGACACAAGAAGAGGGAGTTCGAAAGGCGAAAGTGTATTGGACGCGTAAAGAGGCCCGGAAGTTTATCAGAAATTAAAACATCAGACAGAGGGTTTCTGTACTGGCATTTCCTCCTGTAAAGATCAACAAGAAAATCTAGTGACGGAACAAGAAAGTGTACTGAGAATATGGAAGGAACATTTCCACAATTTTTTTGTATCTGAGGCAAACGACAGTGAAGGTCCCATTGATGCAATGATAACGGAGTTGAATGTATACCGCACAGCCAGATTGAGGTAAAAATAGCTTAATAAAGGCTGAAAAACCAACAAAGCAGCTGGAGCTGATGGCTTGCCGGCAGAGCTATTTAAAGCCGGAAGTAATGAGTTGATAAGGTGTAAGCATCAACTTATTTGCATAATCTGGTTGAATGAACACATTCTTGATGATTGGAAACTCAGCGTGCTATGTCCAGTTAACAAAAAAGGAGACAAATCAGTATGCGCCAATTATAGGGGCATAATTCTGCTTATAAGATCTTGGCCGCAATATTGTGTGGGCGACTAAAACCAAGGGTCAATGAAGTAATTGTCCCCTACCAATACGGTTTTAGACCAGGAAAATCCAGCTCAGAGCAGATATTCAGACTGCGCTAAAGAAAATGCACGAAAAGCAAATCGACACATATCATCTATTCGTCGATTACAAAGCCGCTCTTGATAGTCCGATTGGAACAAAGGAAATTGATAAGACTTTGCTAGATGACGCTAACTGATACAAGACCATCAGTGACAATAGGTAATAGTCTTTCCGAATCGTTTACCGCCTCACAAGGATTCAGACAGGGCGACCTATTTAACATTGCTTTGGAAAAAGTCATACGGGATGCGGCAGTTAAGAGAAATGGCACTATTTTCACCAAATGCCACATGCTCCTTGTATATGCTGATGACGCCAACATCATTGGTAGGACATTGCGATATGTAACTGCTGTCTTTGTGGGAATTGAGAGACAATCCATAGAAATTGGCTTGGTAGTTAACGGCAGCAAAATCAAGGTGATGGTTGCAACCATCAGGAAATCTAATAGATTAGGTGAAACTGTGAACGTTTGGTGTTGTGGAGGAATTTGTATATAAATAAAAACAACAACATCAGCCTGGAAATACGAAGAAAAATAAAATGACAAACAAGTGCTACTTTGGGCTAAACAAGCAATTCTAAAGTATTAGATTAGGTCCAACAACATCTCTCAGATCTAAATGTTAGAAATTGGAGAAGAAGCGCGGAAGACCGAAACGCATGAATGTCATTCATTCATTAGGTAAGCAACAACATACAGACAGGCTTGATTGATTCCAGAAGAACGCTATACCTGCGAGAGTTTTAGCTCATCGAACTTTGTGTGGGAATGTCCAATTTGTACTTTTTAATTCATTTGCAATTAAAATGGTTATTAAAACAAATTAATTAATAATAAAAATTTTAGGAATAGTATATACTTTTTCTTATCGTTCTTTTAAAATAATTTTCGCTAATATAAATATATAGTTTTCCACAGAAATCGAATATAAGAAAAAGTTAAACCAGATAGAAAACCCTTAGACAACTTTTCGTAGTAGCAATTATAATACATATTGATTTTTACATTAAGACAAGTTCAATAAACCATTATAAATTTAAAATTGTTGTTTATTGCAAAACTGTATCCAGCGATGATGCACAGTATTAGATTAATGGGTCTGTTACTAAAAAAATCTATTACAGATGCCGTTGAATGTAACGGTTGTTGCCTTATTTCTTTAAAAATAAAGTCGGAGCTCGGGTTTACGTCAATGAGGATTGTTAATAAAACATATTGCTTGATTTGTACATAAATATCAATGCTAATTATTTGAGTAAGATGCAGTTTGAAAAAAAAGTTCGCAAGGTTTCCGTGACGATTCAAATGGCCATAGAAACTAGCTTTACCACCAATCAATTTATCAAAACTGATAAGTAGGCACAGTGCTAAATTGGGGCTTGCATTATGCTAGGGGCGATTGTTAACGAAATATATTGATTGATTTGTACGAAAATATGAATGCTGTTTATCTGGGCGAAATATTGTTTGAAAAGGATCCTGCAATGAGTCATAGTAACTGTTCAAACTATTATTCAAACTATTATTTGATCAAAATTGGATGATAAGTTATTTAAAGAAAACAAAATTCTCAATTGGTGTGGAGCCACGTGAAGTCGACAAAACAGCAACAGTAGACGGCTTGCAGCTAACATTAATTTTATGCCAGTAATGCAAAAGAAAAATAGTCTGGTCGAGAACAAGAGTGACGGCTAAGCATTCGAAATAAAAGGTGTTTTTTTAAGCTAGATAGAACTTTAAATTGTAAAAAGTAACACAAAAAATGAAATTTTGATGAAACATTTTTTTTATTTGTTTCAGTATACTCTGACAAATCATCATGAATAGACTCTCGCTTGAACAACGCTACGAAATTATCCAAATATACTTTGAAAATCAGTCGTCGATTCGCGCAACTTATAGACGACTTTGTCATTTTTATGGCGTACATAATCGTGCATCTGAACAAGCCATTCGTCAAACTGTCGATAGATTTCGTACCACATACTCTCTAGAGGATGCAATAACAACAACACGTCGAAGGAATGTGCGTACTGAAGAGAATATCGCCGCTGTAAACGAAAGTGTGGAAGAAGATCCAAATTTATCAATTCGTCGTCGGTCGCAGGAATTGGGGCTCTGTCCGTCCACTACGTGAAAAATTTTGCGCAAAGATCTCGGCCTACACCCGTATAAGATCCAGCTGGTGCAGGAATTGAAGCCACGAGACCATTATATGCGTCGTTCTTTCGCCGATTGGGCTCTAGAGCAGTTGGCAACTGACCCGTTTTTTTATCGCAAAATTGTGTTCAGCGATGAGGCGCATTTTTGGCTTAACGGGTTTGTTAACAAGCAAAATTGCCGCATATGGAGTGAGACCAATCCACAACTGACCCTACAGACTCAATTACATCCAGAAAAATGCACCGTTTGGTGCGGTTTTCACGCTGGTGGCATCATCGGACCTTATTTCTTCAAAAATGAGGCCGGAGCACGCGTTATGGTCAATGGAGATCGTTACCGCACGATGATCAATGATTTTTTGTTATAAATATGGATAACATTGATCCGGACGAGATGTAGTTTCAACAGGATGGCGCTACGTGCCATACAGCGAACGCAACCATCGACTTATTGAAATCAAAATTTGGCGATAAGTTGATTTCGAGAAAAGGACCTGTCAATTGGCCTCCAAGGTCGTGCGATTTGACACCACTCGACTATTTCCTGTGGGGCTACGTGAAGTCACTGGTTTATGCTGATAAACCAGCAACAATTGACGCCTTGGAGGACAGCATTGTTCGTGTTATTCGTGACATACGCCTAGCAGTGCTCGAAAAAGTGGCCCAAAATTGGACGTCCAGAAATAATTTTCAAATGTTAATGTCACGTATTGATCCTTCGATTAAAAAAGAAATTTTGATTACAATTTAATTTTTTGTGTTATTTTTTACAATTTCAAGTTCTATCGGGCTTAAAAAAACACCCTTTACAAGCAAATTTAAATTTAAACAAATTTTAAGTTGTATAATTTGTTTTTTAACTTTTAAACTTAGAAGGGGCTAAAAAAATTAAATTATTATAGAAAAATGACTTTGTGTCAGTTTATCTTTTCTCTATGAGAAAATCCCCCACCAGAACAAATAATATATCTTTTGTATGCTATTCATAATCATTTAAAAGGGTGGTGCTGTTTTAGTGTTTGTTTATAAATATATATAAATATATATAATATAAATAAGAAGTAAAATAACACACATTTGCGTAAATATAAAATATATGTATGGATATAAAAAAAAAAAACTAATCATTAAAATATTAACAGCTTAAATATATTTACATACTACAATAATATGAAACAATAACTGTCAAATTTATAGTCATATTTAATATAAATTATGCACATTTTTTATATTTAAAGTAGCCCTTTCATACATCTATTTCAGACATAAAATGTAAAGTAAAAAACAAAACATCTAGAAAAGACTGCAAGTTATATTTAAAAATAAAGCGTTTTCATTGAAAATGTACTTAGAGACCGACGTTAAAGTTACCTACAACAAATTAAGGCGAAAATATTAAATAAAAAAAATATAAAAATATTGCAGAAATATGCGTAGCGTTATGTCCAATACCTTTATGCCCGCAGAGATAATAAAATGTCGTATAGTTTATAAAGGTGTTGTAAAATCTACGAAGTTTATGGAAATACTTAAAAATAAGCAAAAGTAGGCAAAAGTAATGCAGTAATCAAAGTTGATCTATGAACTGTGTGGATGGAACTCCTTCGTGTTTTAATACTTTAACTCTGTTTTACGTAGAATTAGCTGTTACGGCTGTTAGGTTTGTTTTAGGTTTGTGCGACTGTTTGTTTGTTGTTGCTTCATTGGCACGTTATAATAGTTATATAAACTGGAAATGGAGACAAAATATCTATATTAGCTATTAATTCTTTCAACAATTTAGAATCGTTTTTGGAAAGCAATGATGAATACAATTACAATCAGCTAATTTATAAAAGTGACTAAAAAGGCCTGCATAAACATTTATCTTTTGGCCGTATTACACTGGAGGGTTATTTTTTTGGAGTAAGTCGAAGTTGGTTTGTCCATGGCTCAGATTTGTAAGATGAATAGGTGCGAAAATTTCGATTTTAATAAGCTGAAATTTTTAACACATGGCATAGTGCACTACCGTGTTAAACCCATGAAATCCTATAAAAATTCAAAAAATTTTCAATCATAATTTGCATTTACCGTGACGCCAGCTCCGACTTCGTTTTTAGACAAATATAGACTTAATATAATAATAATTGTATTTTTCTAGCTATATTGGAGTCTGTAGTTTGTATTGTGGTTTCCATTAGCCAAAAAAGAGCCTCTAATCCAAAGACAGTCTAGAGTCCATGGTGTGCCTGAAGTAATGTCTTACTGACAAAGTGAAACTCGTTAATTTGAAAGCGTTATCCAAATATTAATCTATTCACTATGATTTGCCAAAATACACTGATCATAAGTGTTAAAAACGTGAGTGCTTGCCGTCAAATTTTTATAAAGTTCTATTGGTCTTAAAAATGTAAACTTTCATTTCTATTCACTTGCATTAACAAAATCATAATTGTAATTTTTTGTACATAACACTTCGGGGTGAAATTCACAAGTTTATGCAGAAGAAATTGCAATAAAATATTTACAATGACTATTTCTTTTAACGTTTATATAAGTGTTTCTTGGCAGTAACTTTAACATTTTAAATTGCGTTTTTTATTTTTATTTTAATTTTATAAATTTTGTAAAATGAGTTAAGCAATTAATTATCTGCAATATTAAAAGAAAAACGCCTGAAGCGATTCCTTAGATATTTATATATTTTAGTGACGACTGTAGGGTACAATAAAAAAAATTTGTGAGCAAAAAAAGATCTAGATCTTCAAACAAAGATATAGATAAAGGTATCCCCTTGTATGGGCAAAATGCAGTAGCAAGGAAAGTCAGTGCACTTAATATCATTAAGAGGGCAAAAAGTTTCAAAAATAAAAACTAACAATCACAACAACACAGTAACAAACAATAGCAACAATAACCACAATATTTCGCACACACACTTGTAAATATGTATTGTATATGAAATCGCACAAGTATAATGCTACAGATTTTTATGAGGACATTTAAAGTTAAGCAAAGTTCCATTGTTATTGTTGCACGTACCGTTTTTGTGGCAAATATAATGTGTGTATGAACATTTTTAAATAACAAAAAAAGGAAATATGCAAATCTTAAACTATTTTTTTTGGTTTTTTTTTTTTGTTTTTTGATGATGTAAATACATTCAAGTGGCTTAAATATTAAAGAAGAAAAGTTTCTTGGTTTAAGTGCTGAGTTTTTTCACAATTTTGTTTGAAGTTTTTTATAACTTTTTTTTTTTAAAGGTGATTTTAGTAGTAGTTGCTTGTTGCTGTAACTGCTTCTATTTTTGTGTGCACATAAATGCAAGTGCCTAAGATGCACTTAAATGTCCAATATTTCATGTTTTTATGAAACAATTTTTTTTTTGTTGTCTTTTCTTTGTTTTTTATTGTTATTGTGCGATTTTCTTTTTTATTTGCTTGTAATATTTTCCAACTTTTTTGTTATTATTGCTGTGCTACTACTGTAAGCCTGATTAAACACAGCTGTTTGCAACTTGTTTGTAATATTGGTTGCCGCTTTTTTGATGGCTCTTGCTCCTTAAATATAAAGAGGGTCGCTTGGCAAACTCGTAATAGTTTTAGACAAATTAAAAAAAAAAAGTATGTTTTATATTAAAAGATGCCGCTGCCATTAAAGATATTGTATATTTACTCTTACTCTTTCATTTAATAGTATGTAAATCTTGCACTTTTAATGAGAAGAAAGCGCTTAGAAAATAAAAAAAAATGATTAACCTTAAAGCTTTTTGGACAATGTGCCTTTAAGGCTTACATTTATGCTTCAAACGTAATGATTATTCATCGTTTCAAGTGCTTTATTAGATTCTAGTATAAGCTAACGATGCATGTTCGCAAGAAGTTGCGACCTCCTTTAGTAGTAAAAAAATATACTGTACCTACTGTAATAAATTAACATTTTGCCCTAAAAGAATAATTTTATTTCATTCAATCCAATTGGAAATTTTTTAATAAGTTGTTATTAAAATCTGTGGCTCATCTAAATAATTATCAAAGTGTATACCAACATAAACTTTTCATTCCAGCAATCGAGTCCTGTGATTTTAACTTATAAAATTCATGTAAAGACTTAATAAAACAAGTTTTCTTGTGGAAAGCAAAGATAAAAGTAATCTTAGTCGTGCCTAATGGTTTATGCGGAGAGTCACCCAAGGAGCAACAGTTTATACCGACGAAATGGATATTTTACAATGTAAATTAACAGAAAGTTAATTTTGTTTGTTCAATTCATTCAGTGCATAGTGCATTTAAAGATTTAAAAAAGAAGCAGTTTTCATTTATATATAAAGTTTTCAAATATAAAACAGAGGTGGTGGTAAAGTGTTGAGAAATAATTGCAGTTGCTAAAAATCGAATATACGAAACATAAACATGTTCACAGAAAATTTTGTGTTCAAAATAAAGTCAAATAAAGAAGAAGAAATTGTATTACAAAATCTGGGCCCCAGTTGCTCCATTTCCAAAAACTCTACTATTTTTTTCAGAATTTTGTTGGTTTTATCTATGGTAGTTATGCTCCCATTTAAATGAACCGTAACTACATATCAGCAGATTTACTTTAGAGCCATTAGAGGGTTGCATAGGATTCCGTACCTCATCACAGGGAAAGGTGAGAAAACTGACACCTCTCTTCCCCCTGCTGCAACGATGAGCCTATTTACCAAGTGTCCAGTGACTCAAAATTTCGACTTAAAGCCTCCCTAGTCTATTTTACATATAAGGAGGATGTAACATATGTGATTCGTTTAAGTGCCTATTTTACGTCTCCTGCTTTCAGCCTTTCCAAGAGAATTTCTGAAGATGCTGTTTTTTATAGTCTCTAATGTAATTGAGACTGCCACCGTGTTCGCGATAACCAAAGGAGTTAACGTTATTGTTAACTCATCCATACCCTTTTTGGACCTTATTTGAAGGGATTACCAGAACAACAAAGTTTTTCTTTCATTTGTAGACATGTTGTCAGCATATTGCCCTAAAAGAATGAAATAAGGGCCATCTGACAGTAATATAGGTGAAATATTTTTCTCTCGCATTACTGTCATAAAGTAGACGCTATGTCTTCCAAGTGGAAAATATCTTATCTTTACGGCATGATATATTTATGCCAATCTTATGCAATAATACAGCAAGTCCAAAAAAGCTGCATATGTATACCTTAGTTTTATTGTTCTTCTTACTCCAAGCACTTTGAAAAATTACAATTTAGTCTCGGTTACTTTTACCCATAATCCACGCGTAATCATATATTGCCGAATTCTTTTATCCTCATTGCATAGATAATGCCATTACGTAGGCACGATAAGCAGCATTGATATTATAAAAGAGAAGTTCATACCGCATCAGTAATCTGAATGCATGACTGTTTCTGCATTTTATGTAGCTGATTTGCGATTTTCTTTTCAATCGATGTCCACCACAACGAAGGTCTTTATGTAACAATTGTGAAATCTGCATATAGGATACTGTAGCTATTGTACTCTAGCAAAACAAAATTATTTATTTTGCTTGTAGACTACGCCCATGCTATGCCAATATCAGCTAATGATTATATTGCGTCATGTAATATGCGGGAAAGAGAAGCGATTAGCCAATGTTGAAAACTCTAGTATAATATACTGAGCTCTAATATAATATATTAAGCTTCTTTTTCAGTTTATATTTATCCGCGCAACATAAAGCTGTTCCTTAAAATCACTTGATGTCATTCTATTTGCTTAAAATGTAATAACTGTTTTTTAAGGAATAGATTTGTGCGTTAAATATCGGATTTTTGACAGTATTCGCTCAAGTATTACTGTAGTATATATAAGATTATGAGTGCCTATTTTGCTACTGGCTTAGCTTCCATTTTGGCTTCATTGTTTAAAAACACTGTCGGGCGAAAAAGATGGTGTGAGTTAAAATATCGCCTTATAAAAGTGAAAACTTAGCAATAGTTACCACAGTTAACTGAGTCGGCCATAAAGCCATCAGTCTGATAAACAGAAGATAGTAAGTAACACTAAATAATCGAAAATAAAATAGAAGGCAAAATGTGTTTATGTAAGTTAATATTGAAAAATAAATTTTACAGCAATAGTAAGAGATTGTGTGACAATATGGTATTCTAACTAGTTCCTTATTTTAAGATAAAAAAAAGATAAATATTTATCTTGTTATTAGCCAAATTCGTATCGATTAACTCAAAATAATCAAAAAAAAAATTGTTAAGCAAATAACCAGTATCCCTCGTAACACTTGTACGAGTAATTTGCTGTTTATTTATTTTATTATTTTTTTTTCCTTTAATTTAAACAAAAATTATTATTACTTAGTAGCTAGTATTCACAAATAGTTGACTATCGCAGCACCAGCAGAAAGTCAAGTATTTAGCAAGCTACCATTGTAGATGCGACATCTTCCACATTCTGATATTATGTTTCTTGTCGCTTGTAGATTTCTTAGTCCTCTCATCTTCAAAGTTTTCGATATCATATCGTTGCCGT
The DNA here is from genome assembly GCA_030448955.1 of Trichopoda pennipes. Classification (NCBI taxonomy): domain Eukaryota; kingdom Metazoa; phylum Arthropoda; class Insecta; order Diptera; family Tachinidae; genus Trichopoda; species Trichopoda pennipes. The sequence continues at coordinate 5,799,612 of JASKUP010000012.1, read as the reverse complement.
CATCTTCGCTGGCAATCATAATCAACAGTTTTGTTGTTTAGTTGCATTTATTAGTGTATTGTTTTCTTAATATTCCATTTGTATAAATATTTCTTTCCTAATATTGCATTTTGTTTCGTTTCGTTTAGCTTAGTTTTTTTCCTTTTTATTTTAATATTATTTTTTTGCGCTTGACTATTGTTGCTTTGTTTGCAATTTTCTAATTTTTTTTTTTTGGTTGTTGCTCACAGGAAAGTTGCCATTATGTCTACTCTTATGTTTTTTTCGCTATTCAATAAAGAAACAAACATTGAAGTCAAGTAGCATGCGCCATGTCGTTTTTTCTAAGCGAATGTGTAATTTTGTTTTTTCTTTCGATGGAACATATAAGTCCAAAGTTTTTTTTTTTATCTTTTGAACACACGTGCTAAAACTATCGATACATGCCATATTTTGTTAATACAGTTTCATTAATATTCCCTACTTTATGCTCTTAAGGTTCAGTTTTTATTTTAGAGAAAAATTTAGTAAAAGTCTCTAAGGCAATCGTATACTAGTATTTTCTCTCCTTAATGATATTCTTTACTACATTTTCTTAGCTCTGTACCTTTTCGATACTGCTTCTTTCCGTTGAGTAAGAGTTTCGTAAACACAATTTCTTGCTTAGAATTAGGTTCAACTGTTTACTTAGAACTTCTCAAATAGGCTTACGCTACAACAATTAGAACTTGGAAAAAATTCTTTCAAGTGTTTATAGATCCAATTCCAAACAAGAAGATTTTAAAAATTAAAACCCAGGCAATTCAGAATGGCGTTCCTTAAGATTTTTTACATCTGTCTACTTCAACTATGGCAAAGCTGTCTTGAAAATAAAATAATATAACATGCCATATATAGGGCTTTGTATATCTTATTTGGATAAGGAATTGGAGAAAATAAAAATTAGAGAAAGTGAGGAAGCGAATTAATAAAAGATACAAATACTTCGGTATACATACATCACATGATTGGTTCAAGTATTTAAAAGAACACAAACAAAAATCAATCAAAATTCTTAACTTATTTTATCGTTTATGAATCTATATGCAAACAAAATATCGTAAACAACTTACCAATCTTTTTTATTATACACCTTAGTGGCTTTTAGTGCTCACTAAAAGCTTCCCTTAAGAATAACTGAAACTAAGTATTCTTAAGACCAGCATTCCAATACAAAACTAATACTAAAGCAAACTGAAAATAACATAGAGTTTCTTTAAGCTGATTAGCATAATTTACATTTAGATAGAGCATTTTCTTAGAATTACAAAATGTTTAACTAAAATAATAAAGTTTCTTTCAAGAGGATTTTAAAGATCCTTTTACAGAAAGAGAAACAATTTACAAAATTTTATTGTATAATTTATTTTTAAGAACAATTTTTTATTTTCGATACTGAGTCATAAAATGAAAAAGCTTAAATGATCTTTAGAAATCTTATTCAAGGAGCTTGAGATGGTTTTAATTACTGGACCAAACATTTTGAATTATTAATATTGCCACTTCCCGTCGTAACTGGCCGGCTTGTATTCGATGGCGAGCGCTTTTAATGACAGAACTACCTGAACGCCAACACTACTCACCAGTACAAACTAAATCGTGGCTTGAAAATGATGCATACGCATCGAAAGCGCTCGCCATCAAATACAAACCGGCCAGTTACGACGGGAAATGGCAATATTATTTCATCTACTGGCGGAGGACAACCAAACAACATATTTTGAATTATGTTTAAAAAAGAAGAAATTTAAGCAAAATCGAGTGACTTGGCTTCGATGTTTAAGTTCATTTCTTGGTTGGCCAAAAAACCAGTTTTTATTTATCGAAAACGTAGTTCAAAGTTCCATGATGAATTGAGTTGAGTTTAGCAATTACCGACATGACTATAGGATTTTGCTTTGCAACCAATAATTAATTAAGTGATTTAATGTATAAAATAATATTTCGGCTATTAGCACACTGAAAACTAATATAGTATAATATTTAATTATAATAAAGTTGGGAGAATTTGCTTTTCAATTAGAAAGTCGTTAGTTTGAAATAAATTTGTTACTCCAATCGTTATAAAAATTTGAGACTAGAAATCAAGACTATCTAGCGCATCAAGCCTCCATGCTGCGGAGTAAATTCGTATAGCGAAAATAACAACTATAGCCAGCTACAGCTAAAATTTCTTTTTGTCATCAAACATCACATTTTGGGCAATTATTAACATCACTTGGTAATTCCAAGTCATATGCTCTCTAGGAAAATTAATTCTAAATTTGGGTATGTATTATTCAGCGTCGGTTTTTAATTTCAGTTATTCTGAGTATTCTATACTATTCAGTTATTCTCAGTATACAATACTCAGAATAACTTTTTTGGATACCAGCTAGACACCTGATTGGTTTCCTGCTTTGAAGTTCTTTTTCGACTTTCTAATTTTAATACTAATTTACCCGCGCAATGCCTCGAGAGAAATATTCGTGTGAAGTATGGCCATTTCCACTAAATAAAATATCTTTGTTGCAAATTCTAAGGCTGATAGCGAATTTTAGTTGGTGTACTAAAAAGTAATAAACATTATAAAAAATAATTATTTATGATTTGTATTTTAAATTTATAATATCTAAAATTGTTTATACAATTTTATCTAAAAACTTAGTTATGTCAAATAACCACTGAATATTTTGTGGAATTTTAAAAAATGTTTAAATTTGAATATAAGGAATTTATGTGAATGTAAATGTTAAATGTTGGATTTTTTACGTTAAGTTTATTTGTATCGTAACCTTTAATACTCAGGGACAAGCACCAAGTCCTATACGACTCTTGTAACATCTGGCCCAAAGGTGCAGACATAAAAAAGTTTTTGCTTAGCCCTGGAAAGACTTTAATTTCCCTCTTAGCTTGATCACATTGAAAATTAAAAAATATTTGAAGTGCAAAGATCTGCCAGTAACCAACATATTATCAGTAACCAACATATTAAAAAAAAACTTTAATAACATTCTAGTAAAAAATATGGATTAATAGGGTCCACACTACCATAAACCATTTCTGACAAGTCAAGCGATTCTTATCAAATATTTTAATCCTTTTTCACAAGATTCAAATTTTAGGGTGTATTCAGTGGCCGGATTAATTGGATTTTCCATCAAGTTAGATAGCAAAATAATGAAAAATTGCAAAAACATATTCAACCAGCTACGAAAGTGGTACGAAAGAAAAAAAAATCATATTTCATGTACCGGAATATAATTTCACTTGTTTTGTTATTATTTTGTATTCGTACGAGTGCATCAAAATGCTTATACATATGTTTGTATGTATGTATCTATATTTGAGTTGAAAATGTTTTTCCATGAATTGACCAAACATTTTTTGTTTTTGTTTTCATTTTTGTATGTTTGTGGATGTTTTTTCTACTTTTTTTTTTTTTTAGTTTGTTTGATCATTTTGTTTGCCATTTAATGTGTGTTGGCGTATTTGCAAAAACATGTGTTGATCCACATTCTTGTTACAAAAATGAACGAAAAAAATAAAATAACATAAAACTAAAGCTAAAATTAGGTTTGGCTGTAAAGTGAAATCTGCATAAATTATGGTTTGTTGTTAATAAACCCAGGCGTTCACATGTTTAAAAAACCAAAACGGTAGTTCAATGCTGTTAGATTGAGCCATATGACAGGCCTCTAAAATATAAAAAGTAAATAAAAAATATATAATAAATAAGCTATTTTGATCAAGATAAAAATATTAATAATATTAATAATAATAATAATTAGTTTATAGAACGCCTTAGCCACATCAGGTTTTATCGGCGGAAATACTAAGGATAGCGCTTGGTGTGTCTACTTTAAAGCATTAAATTTTCATTTTCTTAAATTAAATGAAACTTGCGAAAAGAACAAAATATAATTTTCTTTTTTGAACCCTCTTCAACAGATTGATTTTGTTTTTTTGTTTTTGTAACGTTTGGTCATTAAATTTATGTTTTTAGAATATATGTGTAAGATACTATTGTCTTTTAAATTTGTTATGTATTTTAAAAAAAATTGTTCTTCATCTAAAACTTTTTTAATGTTGAAAATTTGTTTGTATGTATGTTAAACAAAAAAAAATTTTCAATTTGTTGTTTTTTATTGTTTTTGTTTGTTTTGTTTTTTAAAAACTTTTTTGATTATTTTGAATTTGTTAATCAAAAAATTTTTTCAATTTGTTTGTTCTTTGTTTTTGTTTTTCCTGATGATGCCAACCAACGGTGTGGCGAAATATCGAAAAAATAATAAAATATTAAGTTTTTTAAAAATTTTTTATTAAATAAGACCTAGTGTTTAAAATTAATTACTAAAAAAAATATAAAATTGGTATTGTTGGCTGGAGAGAAATTTGGGTTTATTCACAGCATTTTTCATTTGTGTCAATAATTACCTTAGCCAATTTATAGCAGTTATAAATATTCAGAGTCATCCCTGTAAAGAAAAAAAAAACACGTTCTTAGAGTAAAAGGAAAATGAGTCTACTTAAGAAAGTAGAAAATAAAATATTATAGCCAAAATGTGCTTCACAACATGTGTTAGAGTTAATCAAATGTTTTGCACTACGAACTGATTAAATAGTTTATGGTTAACTTGTATATGATGACCTTAACATTTTTATTTCAGAAATGTCTCACTTAAGTCACCGAAACTAAGCTTAGACTACGATTTCTCTCTTCTTTGTCTGTATATATCTTAACAGAAGCGCTAAAAGTTTTCATTAAAAGTTGTCAATGGAATAGAGTAAAACTGCCATGATTATTAGGAAATATGTTTAGTTCTTATGTTTTTGTCTTTAGGTAATAATTTATATTATGTTATCCATTGATTACTGTGCCGTAGCTTATTGCACATCCTCTACAATAGTGCAGTTTTATATCATTTAATTGCTATAAACTATTATGTTATTTCCAGCTTTAGTTTTTGTTTTTACTTTTACTAAAACTTCATTTTTTTTCGTATCATATCTGTTTACTGAACACATTATAGACCTTATTAGAACCTCACAATAGGGGATTAAAGCTTTTTGTCATATATGGTGTATCTGGATACGGATATAAATTCGAAGTCTATAGTGGACAAGAGAATATATGTGAAGCTAACGAGCCTGTGTTAGGGGCTAGTCCATTTTTTTTTTGCCTACTAATCAGACCTACCAGCTATTTTTTGACGACTACTACTACACATCGATCCCGCTCATTGCATACTTATCTAGTCGCGGAATATTGGCTTTAGGGGCTAAAAAGGAACCCCCGTATTCCCAACTGCAAGCTTCCAGAATAATATATATTTAAAAAAGAGGTGCGGCGCACGTTCATAGAACAAGTCAGTAACTGCAATGGAGTAAACATAGCTGAGGTCGGTTCGAGATATAATAAAATCATTATTTTAGCTTAAAATATCAAACAAGTGAAGCTATAAGGTGGAAAAAGTCGGCAAATTAATATATTTCAGTTGCAAGTCCACCCGTCGCACCAGAGTATAATCGCCATATGGGTGGTGTTGATCTGCTAGACGCAGTTATAGGCCACTATAAAATCACACTTTGTAGCAAATGTTGGTATCTACGAATTTTTTTTATGACATCTTAGATATGAATAAGTATGTGCAACATTTGGCTTAATTATCGCAGAATAAATGCTGCAAAAGGAGGCTAGTACAGGAGGTAGTGTACTAGCCTCCTTTTGCAGCGTTTATTCTGCGATAATTAAGCCAAATGTTGCACATACTTAATCATATCTAAGAAATGATAAGAAAAATTATTACAGGTGCCCCTGTAGGCTAGTAGGTAGTGTACTAGCTTGTCAGTGTGGGTGTTATGGGTTTGATTCCCAACGAAGACCTTGGTTCCTTTTCAATACAAAAATAAAAATTGACTGTCGGTGGGGCTGCTCAGGGATGAAGGCATGGTCACTCGTCGCTGTGCTGTCTTTAATTTCCGACTATCTCTTTTCTTTCACCACCTGTTTCATCTCTTCTCTATCCCTTTCCTAAAGAATGTAGCATGGTACTTGAGTAAATAGGCATTGTTGCCTGAAGTGCTACTTCTCTTTCAAACAAAAAAAAAAAATAATTAATAAAAACATCAGTTCAGGTTAGCTATAGCAGACATGTTATGCAAGAATAAAACAACCAGTCGTGAAAAGCGCAAAAGTGATATTGAAAGCCTAATACAATATTTAATGAGGAGGATCCGGCTCAGCATGTTCCAAACATGTACGGTTGGATAATATGGACAACGGCCAGTTTGGGAGGATAAGCGAATGAGGTGCAAATTCCCAGAGTACAGGGGGTACATGTGGTATTAGTTTGTGTTATAACAAAAAAACAACAGCTTTAATACCTTGTTTTTTGGCAATATTATGCAAAGTTGTTTATGTACAACAAGTACATTTGTGACAAAAAGGAATACTTGAATTTAAAAAAGTTTTGTTTTATGTAGTAATAATATTAATAATAATATTTTGTTTTTAAAGCGTTTTTTATATATGTGACGACATTGCGCCGAAAAGGGTTAAATAAATTCCTATCTCTTTAGATAATAGCTAAAATATATAAGTACTAATTAAGAATAATTTAGCTACCTGCATTTAGCATGTAAAATTTCTTTTTGTTAAAATATTGATTGTTTGGAATCATTTTTAAGTTAATCTATGTTAATTTTCGAACATAATTATTTTATTATGTTTTCATAAATATATATTATTCAAAAATTTTTTATTGTATTGCTGTGGGAACAGCATATCCATATTGCGATTTCACTACTGCTCATACAGTTCATCAGTACTTCAAGGTAAATTAATTAAATAGGAATTATACTCTACCAACACAGCAAAACTCAACACAAATTTATACAAAATAACCCCTTAAGAGACAATTGTTTCGCTTTTTCAAGAAAAAAAAAATTTTTTTTTAAATTTTACAAATATATTTTTATCTTGTGTTACCTGAAATTTAATGCACCGCTGTATTTAACAAATTATTATGAGAAATTCGACCACGATTTAGTAATGTCATTTTGATGTTTTATATAAATTCTAGTAAAAAGTTTGGGGAATTAAAATTGTTTTATTTCACCCATTAATTTTAAATTATTTTATGTTTTTTTTTTTTAAATACAATTTAAAATTGATGACAAAAAATTAAGTCTAATTAGAAAAAAATAAAAAGTGCAATTCACTTAATACTCCTCGTTTCATGTAATTTTAAATATAAATAACACGAAAAGTAAAATATTTCACATATTACAGATACAAAAAAAAATAAAACACTTCCTTCTTAGAAAAATCTCAACTCACTTGATAGTTAACCAAAGTGCTACAACATTTATAATCTCTTGCTGCCAAGAGTGTTAAAATAGGTATACTGAAATACCATGAATAACATCTTCATCAAATGAGTTTGCTGCTGTTACATTCAGTAGAAAAAAAACTTAAGTAGAAACATGACTTTAGTTGTCGTCATACGTAACAAGTTTCGAGATAATTTCTCCAACAGACCTTTGTGATCATTTTAAGTCATTTGAATGCCTTCGATATTAATATCAATTTAAACAATTGATAGAAGATGTTCGCAGTATTGACGTTTTAGATAACGGCTTTGAAATTCACTTAATTGCAAACTCGGCACCTGTAAGCTATTCAAAACGGCTGTTAACAAATGTCATTGTAGCCGCTTCACTCAAATGTCTTACCTTGTTGGCTGCTAGTGGATGCTGCACCATTACGACTATTACTTTTTTCCACTCAACACTTTGATTAAGTAGGTAGAGAATACATTGGAAATTGCTGCATTTTGATTTTCTTAAACTTAAATACTATCGTATGTGTATTTGGCTGAAATTGTTCTAACTCCTTTAGGAATTCGTTTGTTGTATTCATTTCCATAAAGTTCAACGTTGTCTTCGAAGCGATTGTGGGCTTTTAGAGAAATTATTTTTATTGTTAATAAAAATATTATTATTATAATGTTAATGTGGTTTGTCATTAAATATAACATCTTACTATTTTTTTTTTTTTTGGATTTGAAAAGATTTGCAAGCTGTGGCAGCTTGTACAGCTAGCTGAAAGTGTCTTTGGTGATGGTCTTCTTGATGATGGCGCTCTTGCGGTTTTGTTTTGTATTGTCGTTTTTCTCTAGCTTCGACAATATTCTTGGAAATAATTGTAATCTTACCCAAGGCGTGGATATTTATCTCTATTTTTATAGCATTTTATTATTTATAATAGTTCTTTATTTTCTTCCTAAATTGGTTTTATGTACATTTGTTTCAATCAGAGGCATATGTATGCTATGGTTTGGTAGGGGAGCCAAAGTAAATTTATATCACAAAGCATTTTTGCGAACGAGTGTCTTTTTTCGTATTTAAGACATTTTAAAGAACAGAGAACTAAACAAAAATAGCTAATTTTTTGGGGTATTTATTTATCAATTCAATCGAATTTTCAAAATGGTTATAGAATTTAAATATTGTTACAGAATACTGAAATTCATGGTAAATATAAGATAGCAGTTGAAACATTTTTAATTTTCTATCAAATAAGATACGATGCACAGCGCCATATTTTTTAAGAACAAGAAGAAGAAATTTTAATAATAGCAAGCTTTCAGAAATAAATATTTTACAACCTAAACACCCAAGAAACTATTAGTAGAAAAATCAGTATTACTATAAATATACGTGAAAAATTACAAGTATTTTTATTTGGAGCCATTGAGCAAGAATTTATTCGCAGTCCCAAAAATCGGTATGGATACTTAAATTATATTAAAATGGTATAGAGAGAATTCTGAAGGTTTGATTCTAGTTAATTTAATTTCAACCGAAAAGATAAAAGCCTTGAGAAGTAAAGTTAAGAAAACTAAAACTTAAAAAAGTGCGTTTGAATAACATACGCTAACAAATTCGATTCAAACTTGAGTTGCTAAATATTATATGTGATGGAATACTTAAGTAAGAAATTATGCTTTATGCTGATGAAAAGAAATTATTGTTGAATGAACCAATTGCCTACGATTACTATTAGTTTGGCACAATCGACAGAAAAATATCACAAAAATTTGCTAGAAAGACTCTGCTACAATTGAATAATAGTTTTCTAGTCCATTGAGGATTCTGATAAGATAATAATAAAAATGCTAGAGTTTTAATAGAATTTATTAAAAAATTATTCGCCTTGTTTATTTGCTACAATATTCGAAGGACCTAAATATAATTATTTTTTTCTCGTAAGGTTTTTATAATGGAAAGAAATTTTCACAATAAAGAATCACTGATTAATACCATTTAGGGTTGGTGAATCACACTATTTCAACCCAATAAAGTTAAGGTTATTTTAAATAAGATATCTAGCCGTAGAAGTCGAATATATATTATTATTAGAGATGCGTGTTGCTTAAGTTTTAAAAGAAAATAATTAATTTATAAAGTAAACAACTGGGTATGCTGTTTACTAACTGCGTAGTTTTGTAAGATAATATGTACACAAGACAACAACAACTAACTTAAAATAAATTTTAGGAAGAAACTTCAACAGCATAAGAAGTAAAACACAAGTTACACACAGACCAACAGGCGCCTACACGTTTAATGAATAATATAACAACAGCAAAATATGATACAAAGGGAGTAGAAAATTCTTAATTTTTCTAGACCTATAGCGGACAAATATAAAAGACAGCATCTGAGTGGATAGTTAAAACATAAACCTCGTGAAGTAAAGGAGTATAAAGAGAACACTGAAGATGGCAAATAGCCGAAACCGATTTGGTCACAAACCAAATTTGACGCAGGTTGACTTTAAATCATACCCAATTTGCATCTTTAGTCAACTGTTCTGTAGTGCCAACGTACAGATATTACTTTGTGTATAGTTAAAGTAAATAAACTTGTAATTCATTTGAAAACTCGAAAATCTGGTAATATTTATTTTGCAATAAAGAACATAGTAACAACAAAACGTTTATAAAAGATGTAAACGTAACAATATAATAAAAAATATATTAAATTTTAAAGAAACATTTTATTTCTTGTTGTCATTTAATCCAGTAGAACAAATGTATTTTTTAATAAATTTATAATTGTATAATATATACAAATAGTTTCAGGTACTATAGAGTATTATGAAAGGCTCAGTTTTCTGAGACAAGTCATCATGGAGAAATTAGCGTTTAAACAATTGTACCAAATTATTATTTTGAAAGTCACCAATCTCGTATAACAAGCCTATAAAAGACTTTTTGGTTTTTAAAAGATATGACTAGTTTTTAGCTTAGCGAATTAATTCAGTTGAAGAAATATCCTAGAAACCATTCAATTGATCACAATTCATGCCAAGGAAGGTAATATTGCTTATGCTCTTCGTGATCGCTTCACAAAGGACAGTTGCAACATGTCTGTAATAATTTTGAAATATTGATGCCATGGAAAATTGAAACCATATTTTCCTTTAACGAGAAATCTAAAAATAATAGTGTATATGTATTCAACTAAAAATAATCGGCTACTACAATAGCTTGTTTGTTGATTTCAGAAATAATTTTATGATTACGAGTTTATGCTATAAATAAAAGTCTTTATTAATTTAGTATGAGAGGTTTAAGAAATCAATTTATGGGAGTTAGAAATCACCTGGAGCATATACATATATCAGTTTTACAATAGTTTTGTTATATCTAGGCTGCATACATCAGGAAAGAAAAACACTTCATTGTGTTGTATTTTAGTTAGCCTATTTGTTAAGTTAAACTTCATTAAAATATTTGCAATAATTTTCTTTTCTCTGTATCACTCCTTTAACACAATATTTCATATGCCACTGTCTCTATTTGTTTATTTAAACACAGAAATCATGGTCGCTTGTTGTTTGTTTTACACTTGTGCTAAACTTTATTTTAATGGGATCCCAAGGGAAGGTACATTTTAGCTAAATTGAGTTTAAAATTATTAGAGGCTCATTGTGGTTAAATTTAAGCAGCAGCCTTTAAATGTTTTTGATTTTTGCTTTGGCATACGAAAGTCTTAGTTTATAACTTACATATGTATGTAGTGCGTGTTGCTGGAATCATGTTGGCCTTACAGTGTTTATTTTTTAACACCTATGATATGAAAAGTTTGATTGCGCTTACATGTTTGTATACATAAATATATTTTTTAATTGGCCAAAAGTGTCAGTATTTAGCTAATTGTACTAATTGTTAGTAATAAAATACTTAACATATCCATTAGAATGTCCATTAGAGTAATATTTTTTAGACACCCAATAAAATACACATTTTTATACATTATGGTGCAATGCGAGTTAAAGGAATTCTTTAAATATTTTTCTTTTTGTCTAAAATTTAATAGTATTTTGAGATTTAATTTAAATGTTGAATAAAGTTATAATGTTTCGCCATTAATTTATTTTAATTTCTTTACGGAATCTTCCTTATAAGGCATTTTGCATTTTAGTTAGTTATTAAAATAAATCTTGTCCATATTTGTGATAATGAGGATAATCCCAATTATTATTGATTAATATTATAGTGAAATATAATTTATTAATTTTAGTCATGCTATTTTGCTATTGTTTGCATTTTATTGCACGAGTATGTTTTTATGTTGTCAATTAAATTAAAATTAATTTTCATATCCATTTTACTGGCTTTATTGGCAATATAAATATAAGTCGAAGAGTGCGGCAGAATTTTTCGAATAACTTAATTAAGCTCTTATCAAATTATATTTATACGATAACGAAAACTATCAGCTTATATGCCCATAAATCAGCTTATTGCTATATCATGCTAATTTAACTTGGATAAGCTTTTTTTGTAAATTGGATATATGCAAAGTCCATCCACATTTAAAAGTTTATTCTTGAAGAAAGTATACTGAAACTTTATGAAGCATTGGAGACATTGTACCAAGAACTTTTATAATGTAGAAAAGTACTTAAGCACTTATGTTTTGCTAGACATACTTCTAAAAAAAACAGGTTTGATAAAAACTCTAAATTAGCTTCCCAACATGCAACACAAAGTCGTCGAAGTCTGTGAGAAACCTCTCCAACTTGTAAAACTAAAATGTGGTATCCGTTACAACAAAACAGTACCAAGGATATTCATAAGTGGATTCTTTTTTTTAAAGAGAAATAGCATTTCAGGCAACAATGCCTATTTAGTCAAGTACCGTGCTACATTCTTTACGAAAGGGAGAGAGGAGAGATGTAACAAGTGATGAAAGTAGAAGGATATTCGGAAATTAACTGCCGTATTAAGGACAGCACAGCGACCATTGACTATGCCTTCATCGCCGAGCAGCCCCACCGACAGTCAACTTATATTTTTGTAGTGAAAAAAAACCAAGGTCTTCGTTGGGAGTCGAACCCACAACCCCCATACTGACAAGCTAGTACACTACCTACTAGCCTACAGGGGCACTTAATTGCTATAACTTGCAGAGTAGACAAGAAATAATACTAAAAAAAGTTATTTCTTACCAGAATATTCAGTTTGTAAGCATTAAATCAGCAGTTGCACATAGATTTATTCTTTGAAATATTAAAATGCAAATTTTTGGTAGAACTTGTAACAAGAGCTAACAGAGCACTCGCATATGGTTGAAATAATTCTTTAAATTTTTAATGCTCTTCTGACTTTGAATATTAGCATGCTGATTAAGAGATTTTATTAGACACATGATACCAAAGCTCGAAAAAGATTACATAAAGTTAGAATTATAAAAACATATTAGAATATTATCAAATATTTCGAAAGTATAAAAAAAACTTCAAATAAAACCCGGATTAAAAAAAAATAAACTTTCGATTTTCTTTAATTTATTATTAATTTCCTTAAAAGTATTGTAAATTGTTGGAAAGATATTTAACTACTCGAAGGCTTATACGGACAGAAGGGAATTTTTTAAGTTGATCTTAGCTAATTCAAGCTGGACTATAGCAAAACAGTTTTATTTTTGTTATTATATATATCGTATTCATTCCCCCCCTGGGACATGCAACCATCTAGACTTGTGTCTTTCGGGGTTAAAAGGAAATCCAGTCCCCTTCAAGGCTAGCAGGAGCCAAATTGACAATCCACTTTATTTCCACGGGAATCAATACAGCCCCAGAGTTCCGCTATTTCTCTCTTTAGGCATTTAGCTGTTCTCTGACTGATTATTGAGGTAGGCCCTTCGGAAGTATCGTGATGGCTGTGTGTTTCGAGGCCCCCGTTTGAGTTTGTGTGTCGGATCATTCACAATGAACACTATGAATGGTCCACTTCCAGTGAGTGTAAATGCCGTCGTGTTCTCAATTATATTAAGCTTCATGCGTTCTGGACTAGGAGTTGGATAGTCTTCAACTTTTCAGCAAGGAGTGAAGGCTGCGGCCTGCTTCGGGCTTTTGAAGTTGCAACCAGGAGTGACTGGAGGATATACGTATCTAGGGCGAGGATGACCCTACATTTCATCCGCAGTAGTAATGATGCAGCATCTGATTATGGCCCACGGCCAGGTGGAGATGTAAATCTTTTTACGTCATATCGTATTCATATTCATATTATATATACAGCCATAGTCAAATATGTGTAATAACTTTTGACGCCAGTATACACCAAACAAATATGTTATTTTTCTGAGAAATATTCCGTTTTTTTCTTTGAATTTGTGTTCTTTTCTTCTACACAGTCCATTTCATCCACCAACAAAAAAATTGTTTTATATTGAAAACAACAACAACACGAATCGAAGCATTCTTACCAAAACAGAAAAAATTGTCGTAATGTGTAATAACATTTGACTATGGCTGTATGTCTGATATATTATTCCACCATCCTTGTGCCTGCATCATCGTTTGCTCTTTCTCCATGTATTATATGAATATTTGGCTCGCCATAAATTTCAAATGCAAAAGTAATAGAAAATATGAAAACTAAAGATAAATGAGAAAAATTTTACGCATATTATATTTAGTCTGTGTAGAGCCTGATGTTTTTTATATGCTTGAAATAAGCGAATATTCCCTAAAAAATTAACTGGTTAATGAAACTTTGGGTAACCTGAAAACTTTTCGTTTATAATATGCCCCTAAAACGATTCATAGAATTTAATTAGGGAGAACTCTCACGTCTTTAAACCTAAAAAAAATTCAAAAGCAACCAAATAGGATTTTACGATTATTAATTGTGTCCGCTCTCACTCACAAAGCCTTAAAGGCAAAACATACAATAGATCGTATAAAAAAATTGGAAAAAGGAGATACGTAGAGCTTTTGGTACGATATTAGAGAAATAAATACTAGCGATCGTTTGCATCTAGTATATTAAATAATTTTTCTCTTTAACACTGGCTGAACTTAAATATCAGAATAAAAGGCAGTATAAATATTCGTAGGGCAATATATAGCATTTATATTTCGAGTATATAGCTACCACACCTATTTTTAGCAAATCGTGTTCTGTACGCTTTAATCATAAATTTACGTAAGCTCACGAAAAATAACCGAGTTATGTTAATTGATGCGATCTTCAAGGCCTACTGTTGGCTCCATTACATTAAATGAAATTATAACAAAATTTTTATTTCAATGTTGATGATTGAGGTCGGTATGGTAAGTAGGATCATCCCGTTGAAACTATTTATTAAGGTACAGTACTGATCTCCACCAATTGTAATGGAAGCTGCGGCTTCAACGCCCTCATTGATGCCAAACATTACTTTTCTGAATGTATATATTAACATGTAGCACATTCAAACTGTATAATTTGGAAGTATTGTTCAGACGTCAATTGCTTAAGTATAAATTTGAAAAAGTAGTGCAGTATAGTAGATAGTTTAACAACAAAAAACTTTCGAAAATTCTAAAGAGCTTAAAGACAATACCCGCCATAATTATTAGATTTAAGATTTGAAAACTTATCAATTGTTAAATTGATTATGCAGTAGATAATTAGAAAAAAATATTGGCGGTACTACAAAGATATTGTATGTCAAATTAATTGTCAGTCAAAACTACGCTGGTAACTCAAAGTGGTCAATGTTACAAATACCCTTCAAATTTTTTTTATCTCATATTTGAAGCAATTACTTTAAATTTTTTGTCTTTATTGAAACCCTTTTTGAAATTTTAAAATTAAATTTCACACAAATTTTTATTTAAATTTCATTTTATACAAATATCACTTATGACACCCATTAAAACTACATAATAGTCTGGGCGGAAATATTCTTTGACCTCATCCCGCAGTCAATTTATAAATTATTTATATACGAGTACACACTTATTAAGCAGTGAATAAGGGTTTCGGACTATTTGTGACTTTATGTGCGTTTCTCTATAATTTTAGTGTTTTGTTATAACACGTATTAGCAAATGAAACATTTTCTAACGGTTCCTTACTTCTTTTCCAGCAGAGTAAAAAGGTAATCTCTAATTATTCTTTCAAAGATGCTGATGATACTAATGACTATTTTGTGGTGAGACTGCCTGTTAAATATCGAAAAATAGTTTTTACCTTATTAGCCACTTGAACGATACTGACGATGACGCAGGGGCTGATGATGATGGAGATGACTGTGACGACAATGATGATAATAATGAAAAATGTTAATTGAAGCAAAATGCAGCAAAGATCAAAATCAACATGCCGCCATTAAAAAAAAACTTAGGCTTTTTGGTTTTTTTCTCTCTCATCTGACAACGAAGCTGACATTGTGTTAATTATTTTATCGATGTTCAAAGCCAAGATATAATATAAAGACACAATAAAATGATCTTAAAAAAGTTTATACCTAGAAGAGCTGCACCATGTAATGGTTACAAAACCAATAACAGCAATAACAACAACAACAATAACAACAAAAGAAACGAAAACATATGAATGCAACATCAACGATAAACAAAAAACAAAAAACAAAACGGAGGCTACCACTTAAGGAAACAACGCATAAAAGCTCATGTTAACAGCTGCACATGTCAGTTTAGTAGCAGCAATACCATACTAACACTAACAACAAAACAAACAACTAAAACGGCAACAACAACAAAACGCTGCTTAAATTGTTTTCGATGACTGTGTGTTTATTGTTGCATGTTATGAAGCGGCAGTTGTCAGTCAAAATCAAAGTGATGAGATAAAAAACCAAAAAAATTTAAAATGAACAATATTGAAAAAAAAAAATTAAATAAACATTGTATTATAATGGAGATTAAATATTATCACAATCTATATTAAGAGTAGAAGAAATTCACGAATAAGTAATTCACTTCCATTTAAATATTTTTATATTCATTTCTTTTTTCCACTATTAACTTGAAAATTCATATTATTAAGCCCATGAAGTGTTATTTTTCCTAAAATCATTGCAGTTCAATAACTTACCTTAAGTGATTTATGTGGGGATTATGCCGCTTTCTTTTTAAAAGAATTTAGTTTTTATATTCGAGACGACTAAATTGTAACAAATGAACTTTACTTTACTCACCTAACATTTTTAAATAGGATAGGAGCTTTCGTTCATTAAAAACCTATAAATAACTACGTTTAATTATTATGAAGGATGTTTTTACAGAGGTATAAAATTTTAAATAAAATAAAAGAAAGATGCATATTTTAAATTTATTCGAAAAATTCGAATTTATTGAAAAATGTCTGCGAAGGGTTGTTCGAATGTGGTCTAATGTTCGATGACTTTTTCCAACATTTGCAGTTGTATATTGGAAATAACGCTGCGAATTCTGTCTTTCAAGTGGTCAATCGTTTCGGACTAATCGACGTAGACTAATATAATAAAGAAAAAAATCCCACGATCTTGGAGGCCAAGTTAAGTGAGCGAAACGTGAAACTATGTGGTTACCAAACGTTTCCTTGAATAAATCAGTTCTAGCAAGAGCTTTGTGATATGTTGCATCTTGCTGCATGATACGTATTCAATTGATGAACGAAAAAGTTAGTAATCATGGCTCTATAGCAATCACCATTGACTTTAACGTTTCGACCAGAAAATTTTTCAAAGAAGTGCAGACCAAAGATTCCACCAGTGCATAAAATATAAAACAGTCAGTTTTTCTGAATCTAACGGTGTCTCAACATTTATTGAAGTATTTGCATTTATTGTAAACAAAATGCGCTTATGAAAATCGGAATCAACTGCATTCTTGTTTTGGGCCCAACTTGTATAACGTGCAAGTATTGCTCAGGCAGCAGTTGAAATGTCAAAGCAAACTAAACATAAATTACTTGAAAGCTGGCAAAATGGACACCATTAAAAAATGGGGTAGTCAGTTTAAACACCCGATACAAATAAAAAATATAATATATATAATAAATATAAATATAATATAATATAATATAATATAATATAATATAATATAATATAATATAATATAATATAATATAATAAATATAAAAAATTAAAATATTGTTCATAAAATCTATAGTTTCTATTAAAAAAACTTATTATTAAAAGTTTTTCAAAACCCGGTTTTTGAAGAGATGGCATATTCGGAACTTTTTAAAACCGGCTCCGGTTTTTAAAATTAAAAGTTTAGAAATAGAAATAATTTTTAAATCGTCTTATGTTTGGTTCTATAAAAAGTTTCAAATTTTCTTAATAGTTCTTTATATCAGAGTAGCGAAGTATTCACTCACTGTTCATACATGTATGAATATGTACATTTCATTTTTTAGACGCTTTTTCTCATACATGTGTGAGAGACTACAAATTATTTTGTGTTTTCTCATTTGTGAATGCGAGGATTTATTTTTTTTCTTTCTATCCATAAGTGAAAAAATGAGAAACACACAAGTGTTCATTTTTGAATATTTACAATTTTTATAATTTTTCATAAATGAAAAGGTCTTAAAAATATGCGCGTTAAGCATTCGCGTATATAAACGCACATATTTGATAATGCGCAATTGTCGGCGTATGCAGAAAAAAAAATGTTTTTTTTTATTTCTTTTAGAATATATTGCAGTATTGTATTTTGAGTTAATATGTACCCATGTGTTTTTACTACATTTTACGGTAAACTGCCATCGTAGGTAGAAAATTTTTTCACGTTCATTTATGAGAAATTTTATAAAATTTCAACGTTCATAAATGAACATGTACATTTATGAATAATAACATTAATGAGAAGTAGCTAATTTATCATTTATCACATATGAATAAGACTAGTAATTCTTGTTGTTCGCATTCATGTATGAAAATAACCAGAACATTTTTTGTTGTTCGTTTATGCGCGTGAAAAATAAATATAAAATTTTAGTTTTCTCATTTATGAAAAATATCATGTGTGTTGATTTTTGAACGTTCATAAATGAAAAATTCTGAACCCTGCTTTATATACAAAGTGATTCACTCGATCAAGTGCACTATTTTTTTAATTCCAAATACTACCCAATAAAGATATTGCTACTTTTGAAGGTGCGTCCAAATACATCGAAGTAATGATTGAAAATGGCATCATCAATGCTGCGTGCTTTCATGGCAATATGATAATGCTTATGTGAAAAAAATGTTTATTGGCTCATTTCATCGAAAACAATAGGTCTTATACCGACCAAAAGTTCAAATAATTTAGCACCATAAACTATGTCTTAATTAATAGAACGTACTAATAAAAACACATACGAAAGGAAAGGAGAAGAAAATTTAGCATTGAGGATAACAAGATAGAGAGGCCAATGATTTCTTGTTGCAACATCTGACTCTGAAATGAAAGAATTAACACCCAAAATATCCATCGATTAAGAAAATCTTTTGATTACACTGAACAACAGTGTCTTTGTTTCGGGGTTGAAATTAGCTGATTTTAATGTATTTCCACGTGTTAAAACCGAAAATTACCATAAAAATTATATATTAGGTCTTGTTTTCAAATTATAGTATCATTATATTATATATATATGTATATGTATATATTGAGTTTTCAACAAATGAAATATTTTATCACCAACAGTTGGACACATGTTTGTTTACAAAATTTCCCTCTCTTCAGCTGTTCATAAGTAGTAAACATAACCTATGTGAGTTTGTCAGTTGTACGCGCCTGGTTGCTATTAAAATTATTGTGTGAAGTTGATTCTAAAATTAATTTAACTGCTGATCTGAAATGCCTTGAAAGTGTGTGAATTCCGTCGAATTCCGTTGCTATATATGTGGTGAAATAACATTTTTGGCTCAGAAACGTAAAATAACACTTATCGTTACTATGACTGCCTATGAACATTATTTTGGTGTGAAACTTGGGGACCAAGATAAATCATGGACTCCTCATATATGTTGCAATTCTTGTTACGCCATATTGCGAGAGTGGCTGAAAAATAAAAACCGGGCAATGGCTTTTGCAGTACCTGTGGTTGGGCTTGAGCATACCAATAATACAGACGACTGTTATTTCTGCTTAACCATTAAGCATGGTTTATCTATGAAGAAAAGAGGAACGGTCGAATAACCTAATCTCCCATCTGCTCTGTACCATATTCAGACACTTTGCCAGTCCCTTCTCCACCTCAAAACTATGAAATTTTAGAGGAAGGTGATAAAGACTGTGTAGAAGGATCACCCCATCCTTCTACATCTTATAACCCTGATTTTGAGGTCAGCGATAGGTCTAGTGATCCGCACAGAATTAGTCAAGCAGAGTTGAGTGACCTTATAAGAGATATTGGCTTGTCTAAGGAGCTTTTAGGGTCAAGACTACAACAGTGGAATCTTTTAAAACATAATGTGAAAATAACTAAGTATAGACAGCGTCAAAAAGATTTGCTTCTTTTTTTGAGAAGAAAAAAAATCTCGTAGTTTGTTCTGATGTTAATGGTTTGATGAACTGCTTGAATTTGGATCACACTCCATCTGAATGGAGACTTTTTCAAAACTAAGCTTAAAAGCTGTACTTTTGCATAATGGAAATCAGCTACCTTCTATTCCTATAGGTCATGCAGTTAACATGAAGGAAACATATAAATATTAAAACACTTTAGGTGCCACTGTAGGCTAGTAGGTAGTGTACTAGCTTGTAAATATGGGGGTTGTGGGTTCGACTCCCAACGAAGACCTTGGTTTTTTTCACTACAAAAATAAAAATTGACTGTCGGTGGGGCTGCTCAGCGATGAAGGCATAGTCACTGCTCACTGTGCATACGGCAGCTAATATCCAACTATTCTTCTACTTTCACCACCTGTTTAATCTATTCTCTATCCCTTTCCTAAAGAATGTAGCACGGTACTTGACTAAATAGGCATCGTTGCCTGAAGTGCTAAAAAAAATCAATCAAATATGAACAACACAAGTGGCAAATCTGTGGTGATCTGAAAGTCATTGCTATACTCCTAGGAATGCTATTAGGGTTCACCAAGTACGGTTGTTTTTTGTATCTGTGGGACAGTCGGGATAGAAAATCTCACTATAAAAAAGTGAACTCGCCTACACGAGACCTAAACCCTAATGAGGTAATAAAAATTTTTCATTGTCATTTTCGTTTTTATTACCCCAAAATTAGTAGAAATTGTGTAGGAAACATTCAAAAAATATTTTTTTTTGTTGTGCAGTGTTATAGAAGAAAATAGCAAATAATTCTTGTTTAAAGCTATGGTAAAAATGATTAAAATTGTTATAGGGTGCAGCTCTTGATAGCGCATATAATAAGAAAATTGTCCGGATATTAAAATATTTTATGTTCTTTCAACAATTATTAAGGGGCTTAAGCCTCGCTAAAAAATAATAGTTAAGATTATGAATTAGATGCTGAAATTTTTAGTTATTGATGCAGTATTTAACCTTGCTAAAATTAAAAAAAAAAAATTTTGTTAATTTTTATAATAATGATATTCAATGGGTCACAGAAAATCAAATTTGTTTAAGAGATTTTTTTCTTCTTAAATCTTTTCTGAATTAACTCCATGGCTGATTCACAATTTATCTCTTTAAGAGTTGTTTTCGTTTTTTTATAATATATCTTAATGTTTTTTGCTTTAAATATTTTTTGAAGAAAATTAGCATATTTTTCTTTATTTTAGGCAATAGATTGATTGCTTGACATATAAAAAAGTCATAAATTTGGATTTTACAGCATATTTTGTTTCAAGTTTTTACGCAAGGCGAGAATATACTGTATATAGTTGCGAGTACATTAACTTGGTTTAAGCTTCAAGCAAGTTTCATCTGAAATTTCAAGAA
Source organism: Trichopoda pennipes (assembly GCA_030448955.1). Lineage (NCBI taxonomy): Eukaryota > Metazoa > Arthropoda > Insecta > Diptera > Tachinidae > Trichopoda > Trichopoda pennipes. The sequence continues at coordinate 5,778,401 of JASKUP010000012.1, read as the reverse complement.
CCTCTTTAATCCGATTCAAAGGAATAGTTTATATATACATCAGAACTATATGCCTACCTGAATGATTCATTTAAGTTAGAATTGACTGCTTATTACGCTACAAAAGATATTAATATTTTTATATAACTTTACGAATAGTTAAGTTTTTGTTTACTTGCCAGGCTCATTAAATTGCAAAAGAAAGCATACTAAAAACTAAAAATCATTTTGTTTATTCGCCTCTGTTAATATCCCTATTAAAGTATACACTTTACCAATTTTCATAAATAAATTTACTATTTTATGTCTTGTTTTGTGCTTTATGTTATTTCTGTCAGGTCGCTTTAGTTCTGCTACACATTTCGCCCTACTTTCTGAATATTTTGTTATGGCCTCTGCTGGCAAGCATTAAGTTATTTTAGAACTTCCAAAACTACCTGTTCATTGCTGGATAAATATAATACCATTACAGAAACTGAACTATTACCGAAAGTCTATTTGTTTTAGAACCGACAATCGACTGTTCACTTAATCTTTCTCCATGCATGCTGTGTCTGTTATTTTTGAGATTCCGTGAAATTGAGGATGTAAAATTACAATACAATAATAATAATACTAGAGGAATATTTTTTTGTATTAAAAATCATTAAAGTAATAAAAATCGGTGTCTTAGCCGGTACAAAAAAAATCTGTGAAGAAATCTCGTAAATCTTGGAACATTTAAAGTTAACTTCAATTGATTGGATCTCATCCATAGAATATTTCTTGCCCGGTTCAATTTTCAAAATTCATGTCAGCGTTTCTTATAGAGTATGGGTGGATATATTTCCTGATAATAATCCCGACAATCTTTGTTGTGAATTTGGTGGTATATTTTGTTAACGTGGCATAGGATTTGGAGAAAGAAGGATCATTCGAGTAGAGCATGAGCGTATCTATGATTCGATCGAAGATTAAGAGTTGTTATAAATAACTTAGTTTCGTCATGGCCATACATATGTGGAGTAAATAGGGATTTTATGATATCGAGTCTTACTGCATTAATTTAACTTGTTCCGGTGACAATTAAATGAGAGATACTTTACCATACATCCGTTGCTGAAGATCCTGTTGCTAAAGATGACCATGCACGATATATTTTAGTTTTATTTTTAAGCCGCGGTTTAGCTAATAAAAAATTTTTGCTTCCATACTTTAAACAATTTTAATATTCAAGAATAGAATACTGAAGTTGTCCTATTGAATCTAAGCTTTTCCATTAAAACTTAAAAACCTTCATATTAAACCTGAAACTTGTAAATGTATGCAAAATAAATTTGTAAGTCGAATTATAGAACAAGATCAGGACTTTCCTAATATATTTCTAATTTTTTGGTTTTGTTATTGTTTTTTTTTTTTAGTTATGGTCATACCATTTGTTCTATATTCCATCAGCAACATAATGGCCTGATTATTTACTCATTGATTAAAGATGACGGAAATATTAAAAGAAGAATAAATAAATGTTTTCTTAAAATTTATCAACGACAAAAAATCTTTTACAGTCATTGTCCATGGCAACACTTTATAACGACGGTTTCTCTTAATCTATATTTAATCTTTATCAATATTTGTTTGGTGGCTTATTTTGTAATTGTACATAAAGTTTAACCGGCTGCTGTATCAATGCAGGGAAAAATATCGAAAAATATCGATTGGGGACTTTGTTTTAAGCGCCAGGCGATTGTACACCGAGTAAAATTTATATTAAAGAAGCTTTACATAAGAAGAAAACTAATACACTTGTAGTGTTTAAACTTTTTACCGAAACGAAAAATAGTGATAAGTAAACATACAGTGAAAATTAAGAAGTACTTAATTGTTAGTTAAATTGGAGAATCGTTTTAGATATTAATTGTCTTAAGATTGTGTATTAACAGAAAGTTGATTTTTCTCTTTGTGTATTTTCTGTTAACTGTTATCTGAACGTGGTCAGGTTTTAAAATGTTTGTGTATTTCATCTTCACATTTTCATTATAAAAATGCGTTACTATTTGCTTAGAGTAGTGGTTTCTATTTTTTTTAAACATTGTTTTCTAGTTTAATCATTCATGTAACAAGTGGTGTTCGATGTTTGTTATTTTATGTTTTTCTACCGCTTCTTATGATTGTATTTTATTTATTTCTTCTTTTTGTTTTGTGTTTTAACACAGGTGCTCGTTTTCCGTCTGGCTTCTTTTGAGCGTAAAAAGTTAAACGTTTCGCTTGTTTTCTTTTTATTTAATTTTTTCATTAATTTCTTTAAGTGAAACATTTTGTGCAACTCATCAACAGGATTTTAAACTAAACTTTGTTTGATTACCCGGTAGTGAGATTTTTAAATATAGCATCCCCCTTTGTTCATAAAATTGTATCCCTTAAATTAAAACAACTGCAAATCTTGTTTAAGTATGATCTATTACCATTTCTAAATATAATCAAATTAGAAAATTTTTTTAATTCTGTATAATTTACGCGATAAAAAAGTATAGGACTTTAGGAAAGTTTAGTTGCTTTAAGAAATTCTTATCTGGATCTTGTCGGTCATATTGTTGTGTAAAGTTTTTTGCAAGAAGCAAATAGATGGCAGATATTTTTAATATAATGTTAGCCGTTATTCTATGCAGAAGTTGTCGATTTAATAAAGTATATAATGAACTTTACGACACATTTCGAAGGTCTTACCAATAAATGTGCAATTTGTTATACATAATTTAAGCGGAGCAGGTCAATCATTGTTGATTCAGGAACCCAATGAAAACATCACCATTGCTATTCAACATTGAAGTAGACTTTATTCTGCTACAAGCTATGAACAATTGTGGATTTCTCAAATGAGATATCTAAAATATTCCATACTCACAATACTATCCCTTCATTTTCCTTTGCAAAAATGTATGATATTTTGCAAAATTACCTTTTCAGAATTTACTCGAATTTTCCTAGGATTTTTGTTGCAGTTGGTATCAAAGGGCATTAACCTTTACAAAGCTTTCTGCAACTTGTTCTTCTGAAGTAAAATTGGATACTTTAACATTTCCTTTCTTTTTAAGTTTTATAGTTCATATTACTGTAATGATGATCGAGTCTATAATTTTACCATTTGTTTATCAATAGAGAAAAATCCCAAATTGCATTTGATATAGCATGAGATGCATACATTTTTCCCCGTCCAGGTTACTTTGCTCATATTGACATTAGTTCAAGGATTTCAAGTTTCTAATTATATTTTTTTTTGTAATAAACAATAATAGAATTTTTTATATTTTCGAAATAATTTTTAATGTATAATGAATGTATAATAGAAAATATAAAAAATAATTTCCTGAAGAAGCTTTCCACAGGAAAGCGAAATATGGAAAAAAATATATATTGGTAATTAAAAAAGACCGTTGAAAAGAATAAAAGATATTTATGTATAATAGAATATTATTTTGTAAATTATTTTTTCAAAATTTGATTTTTTTAAATTTATTCAATTTTTATACAAAGACCTTTAAAAGCGGCACATAAGCCCACGAACAAGTCAAAAAGGCCTATAACCGTACACCGCTACTTTTTATTCAAATGTAAGCTATATATCTTGAGTGGATGCGAAAGAAAATTCTTAGAATTTCTCGGTATTTTCTTTAACCAGAAAAAGGTTAGAAGGTAATGTAGTAATACGGTATTGTTAGAACTGTCGTTCATTTGAACACTAAGGATAGTCGGTAAATTGATTGCGATATGAAGAAGACGCTCACTAGCTCCATTAAAAAAAAGCACAATTATGGATACATTTCTATAATTTATGTTTTTAAGATCTTTAATTTATTTTTGTCATATTCCATGCAGCTAACCCCTGTTTAAATATTGAAATGTTTAACGCTATATCAAAACTTTAAATACACTTTATCAATTAAAAGTAATATCTTCTGTTGTCATCTGTTGATCACTAAATTTTTGCATGCACAGAATTACGGTTTTCAGGAACAAGTTCCCTGAAATCATCAGAGTGCATTCCGTTGTAGTAATAGTTAAAAGCATCCTACAATGATACCCTAATACCACAGATGAGCCTCTTCACGAGAAACTCTAAAATAGTCTTTAAAGCCTACACGTGAGAATTGTGTTCCATTTTCAATCGGATAAATAGCAAAAAGATCAGATCATAATAAATAAATGTTTCGTTTACGAATTAAAAAATATGCTTCTTGCATCGAACATTGCATTGAATTTTAATTTTAAGAACATTAAGAGCTTCTGAATATCTAATATGCACAGTTATAGTATATTCGGCCATACGGAAAACACATATCATTAGGTTTTCCAAATTCCTCTTCGCTGACCCCCTACCAGGGTCTGCCAGAATGTCGTAGTTGAAATAATCATTAACGTGCACTAACATAGTCTCAATTTGCAAACGGCTTGGCCTGTTGCGAAATAAACATGTGTGTGTTACTATTATCTGTGAAAGAAGAGATAGTAGTATAAGTTTAAAATAGAAAGTCATTAAGAAGAATATAAAAGGGTATTTGAAAAGGCAGAACCTTATATATTTAATTAGGTTCAGCTATCATATCTCCTATCACTTGGAATTTATCTTCTCATTGTTCTTTTAACATCCCTTAACTACAATTTATATTGATATTTAACTATAAATTTGCTTCTCTAAATAGGTTGTGGCATATATGTCGACCTTATTTGCCAAATTTTATATGCACAACTTTGAATTTTTTCTATTTCTTGCACAGAAGTAAGTAAGTTCGTTTACAACACATTCATTGAAGGAGCGCTTTGAAATAATATGTTTGCAGTTTAATCTAAGGGACGCGAACAGATAGTCGGAACAATCACCTTACCTTTAAGTTTAAAATTGTAATCAGTATAATAGTAATTTATGTTTAAATTACTATAATTTGATTTTTATGAGAAGAAGTTACAAGAAATAATAATTACAAATTAACTGCATTGCCTTCTTTGGGAAGCGATATTAGACATAGTAGACATGTCTTGGGTTCCTACTTCGACAAATGCTTAAAAAACACCGCTGAAAGACATACAGGAATTTTTTCGTTCGTCCAATAACTTTGTTTACCTCATTCACTATTTTGTAGGCTTGTTTATTAGTGATAGCCTTCTGAGGAGCAAACATTATTTTTCATTTAGGTCCAGTTTAGGCGTTTCGATTCCATCACATTACTCCTTAAAGAGCCTTACTGCTACCGCAAGGGTGTGAGCTGCCAGCTTCTATGGTGCCAATAATTAGTAACTGGTCAGATTTTTAATGTTTCGGCATTAATGGTGTTAGAGTTGTAGCTATGCTGCTACTATTAAATGTTGTTTAAGAGAACAAAACTTTCATCATTACATGTGGAAAGTTTCAACTTAGAACATTAAGTTTTAGTATTTACCCAAGCATTGCTTAGCGACAACTTTTGAAATTCCGAAATACTTTGCAATAAATTCAACATCTTTTGTCGTGATCGTGATAGTGAAACTGCTGATGGTAGAGTCCTTATTGCAGTTTCGAGTACTTAAACAGTTAAACTAATTATAACATGCTTTTATGAGCCGCCATCTTCTCCAATGCGGACATATAATCTGCATGATGAAGCAATTATATCTGTTGCTCGGTCAGCATTTACTGATGATTCAATATTTATTTTTAGATATTATAATTTGCCATCAATATCGTGGAAGTATTTAATGGAAGAGACATTTTTTGTTTACACTACGCTTGGATCTGAATACACAAGTGATGAAAGTGATGAATTTTTTAATATTTTATGCGATTTGTGCTTATATCAACTAAATGTCAACACAAAAAGTTCCTCAAAGTTATTAGACCTAATTTTCGTTAATGGTGTTACCGATTGTTTTACAAGGCGTTTCTTACCCATAATAACACCCGAAGATACTTGCCATCCTACTATCGAATTACTAGTTTCAACTCCATATTTGCGGTGCCTTTATATATAAAGATCTTCTCTTTTAAGAATACCAATTACAGTTTCCTAAATGAGCACGTAAACGATACTAACTGTAAGCCTTCTACCATAAGATTTATTCTTTTATGGATTTGTGTATTCCGAAAACCATAACTATGAAAAATTTTGGACCTTCTTGGAATAATAAATAATGAGGTAAACAATTGTGAGGTACTTAGAGTCCAACAACTTACTTACCGATCGACAGTATGGTTTCCGTAAGGGGCGCTCTACGGGCGACTTGCTGGCCTTTCTGTCTGAGCAGTGGTGTAATTTCATTCATCACTTCAGAGAAAGTAAAGTGGTGGCTCTAGATATTTCCAAAGCATTCGATAGAGTGTGGCATAACGCACTTCTATTAAAACTTGCCGCTTTTGGTGTCGGTGATAATTTCTCTAGATTTATATCTAGTTTTCTCAGAAATCGCTCTATACGAGTTGTTATAGATGGGATTTCAGCAGACGAGTTCATGATTAATTCAGGGGTACCGCAAGGCTCCGTTCTTTTTCCTACTCTATTTCTTATTTTTCTAAACGACCTTCTTTGTCGAACTTTCAACCCTATATATTCTTTTGCCGATGACAGCGCCATTTGTCACTAATATTCATTTCGTAAGAGACCAGGCCATTTGGAGGTTAGTTCCAAAAGGCAGAACATGAATGATACCCTTAATCACGATCTCGCGACAATCTTGGAATGGGGTTGTGTGAATAGAGTAGATTTTAATGCTCGTTAGACACAATGTTGCATGCTAACGCATAGATCTGAGTTCGGTAGTGGTACTGCATTTGTTACTATGGGTGATATAGATATTACGGAGTTGGAAGCTCTTGATGTTCTTAGCATGAAAATTCAGTGCGATGTTCGATGGACTAAACACATTTTTCATGTTTCTAAAAAAGCTTTCAAGTGCCTTGGTTTTCTAAAAGATACTTCACTCCATCCGATCTCCGTACTATCTATACCATTTATATCCGTCCGAAAATGGGATACAACTCTCATGTATGGGCCGGCGCTCCAAAGTCTATTTTGGAGTTACTCGACCGCGTACAGGAGAGGGCCATTGGGAACGGTAGGGTGTCCAACTCTATTGATTCTCTAGAGCATCGACGCAATGTGGGGTGTATTTCACTGTTCTATCGTTACTACAATGGAAAGTGCTCTAATGAAATTAGAGAACTTGTTCCCGATACTCAGACGTTTTCGCGTTTAACACGATTTTCGTTGAGAGCACATTCATTTGTGGTTGATTGGCCAGTGAATCGCACTACGCATTACAGGGAAGATTCGTTTTTTAGCAGAACAGTCCGTATGTGGAATAAAATCCCTCCGAAGATCTTTCCTGTCAATTTCATTAGTTCACAGACACTATTCCCTCTTTCCTCCTTCCCGTAACCTAATTTCCTAGTTCTGGCACAATGCTTTGCATATGTAGGGGTCATCCTCTGAGTGCTGGTCCGAAAAAAAAGAAAAGAAAAGAAAGAAAAAGAATTATCTTACGTTAAAATTAGGAAGAACACTATTTATAAGAAAGAAGGTATTCTATTAGTCGCGTTACATACGCTTTGCTTAATAAACTAGTTTATAATAGTTGAAAGTTAATTTAAAACGTAATCCTAAAGCATTTCAGAAATTTGTTAATAAAAAAAAAAAAAAATCGGATTTCCTTCTGCTTTAAAGTTACATCAAACCGAATCCTGTGATGAAATGGTTATAAACAATTTATTCGACGATTTTTTCTCAACAACTCACTCAATTGCTGATTACGATGAATCTTTTAAGTATTCATTTAATATCGCTAAAACATAAACAATTAATATACCATTTATTCATATTTCAACAATCTCCAAAGAATTAAAAAGTCTTAAATTCTCCTATAACTGTGGGCCTGATAAAACCCCTAGCAATGTTTTGATAAATTGTGATGATAGTATTTCCATACCTTTGGAAATTTTGTTTAATACGTCAATAAATATTGGTAATCTGGAAAGGTTCCTTTATTATTTCTTTTTTAAAATCAGGAAACAAGTCTGATGTTTCAAATTACCGTGGTATTGCAAAATTAAGTACCATACCCAAAAATGTAAAAAATTATTTGAAAAAATTATCACCGAACATTAATGCTATCATACATCAAATTTGATAACCCATTATCAGCATGAATTTCGAAAGAGATGCTCTAGTATGACAAATCGTGGGTTTTTACAAAAACAACAAACTGACGTGATATGCACTGGTTTTAGCAAGGCATTTGATAAAGTCAACCATATCTTCCAAAAAAAAAAAAATCGTATTAAATGGTTTTACCAATTTAAATGTCAAATCTATACCAAATTATCTAAAAAAATAGAAAATAAATTGTCCGTTTTAATAACTCCTGTTATTTATTAATGACTTGCCTGATATCATTCATTCTTCCAATACAGTCAAGTAACAACACCTCCAATGTGACCTTAACTCGCTTCACAACTGGTGTAAAATAAATCTTATGGAGCTAAATTTAAAGAGATGTAAATATATGTACTTTGCTAGAAGGACACCATGCTATTTTATCGATGACAATCATCTGGAATAAGTTGACAAAATATTAGATCTTGGATTGTTATTTAACTCTGAATGCAATTTTCTTGCACATATAAATTTGACAGCAAGTGATGCTAGATATGTACTCGGATTTATAATACATTGAGCTAAAGAGTTTAATGATCTAAACATTACCAAAAGCCTTTATATGTCGCTTGTCAGGCCTATGGATCCATAATTTGGGACTTTATGTATAAAAAATATTCAGATATTCTAGAATCTGCTCAAATACAGTTCCTGTTTTTTTGCCTCCGTGGTTTGAATTTTAACCCATCAGACTTACATGGCTATTCAAACAGACTTTCTCTTACAAAGCTACCAACTCTTAGGAGTCGCTAAACAGTACTTAATATTGCGTTCATTTTTGACGTAATTAGTGGCGATGTTTCTACTCATTTACTTATAGCCGGAATTACTATAAATGTAGCACAACGCCCCACAAGACATTTTATGCCTTTAGCGGTAGAATTCTATCGGGCTAACTATGCTAGCGCGTACCCTTTTAGGAGAATTTTTGCAGATTTTAATAAATAGCTCAATTAGAAATTATATATTTGTTTACCTATACAAAGTATTTGTGTTTGTATTTGTGTACATTTTTTTTTGTAATTTTTTTTATTATTGTATGTATGTTTAATTTAAGCTAATTTTTATGTTGTACTTAAATTACAATATCTGCAAGGACTTTTATTTCCGTAGATAATTAAATAAATAAATAAATAAGCAAGATGTTTAGTCCTTGGATTGTGTTGTAGCCACATAGTAACAAAGCTAACTCCCAATACTTTCACATGGTTTTCTGATTGTGTGTCCTTTGATAACAGAGTTATCAGCAGAACGAGATGACTCAAGAAATCTGAATCAATATTTAATCCCGACAGTATTTTATAGCTAATTAAAAGATGTCTTATGTCAGATGAATGATGACTAAAATTGAGTACAGTATCCGGTTTAGCATTGCTGCATGGAGTAATGCAAGTATCTGTTTTTTTAAACAACAATTTATTTGCTCCCATTTTTTATATAAACGTTTATTAATGAATTATAAACTTCCACATTAAAAATTAACGTGTATAAAATCCAAATGAACTTAAAAAAATTACGACTAATTTTAAAATGTAAAAGACAACTATAAAACACACTTAATAAAATTACTCTTTATAGCTAATTGATAAATGATTTTTCATTCCAACTGGGCATTTTACTACACTCATGCCAACGTTAGTTAACTCATTTATTCATTGAAGAAAATCAGTTTGTTGTTTGTTCCACTTTGGTTTATTAAGAGTCAATGAGGCGCTTACAAGCACGCGTCTTAATTGCTTTTAATGTTTGAACTTTGAGGTTAAATATGGAACGTACTTAAAACATTGAACGTCTAAACGCATAACGTTTTTTTTTTTTTTATCCAACATACAGTGGTACGATTATATCAGTTGTAGGCTATTAAAACATTTCAAAAGTTGAATTTCATGATGTGTAGTTTATATGGAGTACAAAAAAATGCAACAGTTCAGACGAGAAGTAGTTTCGATTACTCTTAATTCCTTAATTATTAGTTATAAGCGATAGCCGATAGATTTTCGAAAAAGCTTATGGAAAAAATTTCGCTGCTCGTAAGTATAGAAGAGATATAGTTAAATTGTTTTACATTTTGCTACTCATTCTTAACAACAGTAACATTTATTGTTTTACATAAGAATTGTACCAGTGACTTTGCATGCGGCGCAATTAGTCAGTGTCTAGTCAGAATGAACAACATTAATACTATTCAATCAAGCGCACAACAGTTAAGTAATTCTGTGACTAGAACCAGTTGCATACCTATCACTTACCAAATTTTAGTCACGTAACGAGTGTGAATATTTGCACACCATGGTGCGAAATATTTTGCACATAATACTAAGCTCATTCTTGCTATTTCTCTATGCTCCGAGATCTAGGAAATAGTCTTGTTTAACTGCTTAACTACCTGGTTAAGAGAGTACTAGCACTGAGAAGGCTACAACAAAACCGATGCAACTGTATCGTGTATAAGTGGATAAGATAATGACATGAGATTCAACATTCCACTCCATTTAGCATTAAATAAAGGGTGTTTCAAACCTACTTAAAACTAAACCTTTTTAATTTCCTACTTACCTGCATTCTTGATAATAATATTATGTTCATAAGAGTCGTACAAACGACTACCGTGCAATACGTTTTCTTGCTCTGCCTTGGCCGCATGTGCTGTGGAATGTCTAGTAAAGTGGGAATTAGCTTCTCCACAGCCGCAACTGCAGCAGAAAAAATAACAGCTTAAAATTCTTCAATAATAATAAGAAGAAGAAGAAGAACATACTATTATTTAAGAACAGATTTCTGAAGCAGCACATTATTTTATCTTTATCGCCTGGCCGAAGTCTTAATTAAGTCTCCTGGAAGACGAATAATAAAGACACCGTGAAATAGAGAAATTTATCTAAAGTATAGTAAAAAAAAAAGATTGTGGTCATTGTCATAAGTACTTAAATTTTACATTATACAGTCTCCTAATGCAATGAAAACATTTTGATCGAAACCACTGTGCAAAATTTTATAAACGTACTCACTATTGGCAGTGTCCATGTAAGTATGCTTTTGTAAGTATTTATTTATGAAAGTTTTTATTTCTTAGTTTTTGTTAGTTATTTATTGTACGATACACCTCGATATACAGCGTCTTTTTTATTTTATTTTGTTTATCGCTTTGGATAAAAGAAATAAGTAGAAAAAACAAAACAACAATTATATTTTTCTTACAATTTTTTATGCATTTTTTTAATATTTATTTTTTATTGTTTACTAGATTGAATGCGAAGATGTCGATGTTGTAAGATCACCAAGTTAAGTACCGTTGGTTATTTTCAGTTTGTTTTATTGTGAATTTTGTTGTATACTTTTCTTTATGTATCAGAAGGGGTGAAAACAGTATTGAAATGAAGTGCTGATTGTATAATTAATGTTTTTCTCAAGACAGTTTGTTTTTCACTAGATTTTAACACTTAAAAGATTTTCCAGCTGAATGATTAGGAGAAAGAATACTGCAACTTGCTTGCTATTCAAACATATGGCTATGTAAATTAATAAGCCTTAAATATTTTTTTGCTTTTGTATGTAATAAATATAACTAAGATGTCATATTGATTTAAATAAAATTAGGACTTAGAAAATTATTGGACCCCTCTTTATGGCCTAAATAATATTAAATGTGATTGTTAATAAATAATTAATTAAATATCATAGTATACTATACTATATAAAATTTATAAAGGGATATTAGAGGGACCTTTTTACTTAAAAAAATATTGGCTAAAAAATGCACTAGAAATGAACAAATAAAAAATAAATTACTTGAAATAATAAATTTTCCGCAAGAATATCTTCTTCTGTAAATATATAACTGGTCTCTGAGCAGTACAGCAAAATTTTTTTTATAAAATTAAATATTTTTAAATGGATTATGTTTTTTTTACAACCTTCTACTAAAAGTGAATTTTTAGAATATTAAAAGAGTTATTTAGAAAAGACCTTGATAAGTTACAGTTTAAAGAAATACACAACAAGTCTAATTAATGCTGTTTTAAAGTAATGTTTTGGTAAATTTGCATTTAGTCGCTTTTAAAAATAACGAAACTTTTAGAACCCTTTTTATTTTTTTTTCACTCTCTTTAATTTCTCTCTTTAATTTCAAACTAACAATGTCTGAAATAATAAGTTCATATACGTAAAGCTTACGGCGTTACTGGCACATCATAACAAGGCAATTCATTCTTCATATTTTATGGAAATTTCATAGTGTGGAAACATCTTTTAAGTTTTCTTATAATTTTTATTTGGGTACGGTTTTCCGTCGACCCTCGTCAAATTTGGTTTGTGAATAAAGCGGTATCGGCTGTTTGCCATCTTCAGTGATCTTTTCTTATAACAGTTATACTTGTACCTATTCTGCATAGATTGTATTACTACTATGGTAAAATATCTAATGCTACATACGTTAAAACATTATAGCAACTCCCCCTTTATATTTTATTCTTTTTTTATATTATATTTTTCGTATTTGTTCTTGTAGCGCACATTAATAATAATTAATTTAATATTATGTGCACAGTCATAATATTAAAAAAAGGCGGCTAAGTACTTTACAACACGCTTTTATTTGTCATGTTTTTCATTGCGGATATAGTTTTACACAGATAGTATAAATTTGATATATGGAAAAAATTATAATTTTTTTGTCAATAAAACGTCACTTTCCAAACACCCTTTAATTTTCAGCACTTGTTGTTACAGCGGTTATGGCAGTGTATTTCAAGAGTCCATCTATTATGGTGCTAGACACAGAGAGCTGCAACAGTCGGACGTCGTAGCGAAAACTTTCTGTGTGCGAACCCTAAAAGTAGTAATTAAATATACTGTAACCATTACACCTTTTATAAACGTTTTGTTGTGAGTTCTTTATTGCGAAATAAATAACACCAGTTTTTAGAGTTTTTAAATTCGACACTACAGAACAATTTACTTAAGATGCACGTCTTTACTTCACAAGGTTTATTTTTACACTGACTGACTTTCCACTCAGACGCTGCACTTTTTTTATTTGTCCATTAAAAGTCTAGAAAATTTAAGAAACTTCTACTCCGTTTGTATCACATTTTGTTGTTGTATGTTGTTTATTCAATGTATAGGCGCCTGTGTGTCTGTGTGCATTTTTGTTTTTGTTTTCATACTGATAAAGTTTCTTTTTGGAAATTATTTTAAGACCTTTATTGTTGTCTCGTATAGATAAGTTATTTTTAGAAAGCTACGCAGTAAGTAGCAGCATATTAAATTGTTGTTGTTTGCGTGTATAAAATTTCTACGCAGTTTGTTACTAGAAATTTTCTTATTGTGCATAAGTTTTCTTAGCAAACCAGGCAGTTACAACCCAGTGTTTTCTTTATTGCTTAATTATTTTCTTTTAAAACTTAAGCAAAACGCATCCGTAACAATACTGATAATATGTATAATGGAAAAAGTTAAACGTTTTAAAGTGTCACAAAACATTTCTCACGTGGAAGATGTTTCACTAGAAAGAAGACCAATTATAAAAATCGCCAAATGTAACATTGACAAGTCGACTGGCAATTATTTGATGTCAATGATCAAATAAACAAATATAATATACATACTTCACTTAATAACAGACAAATTGCAATATTGTTTCAAGCTTCAATGTTAAAACAAAATTGTGTCGAGTTTTTGTCAAATAGCATTTGATTATAGTGTCGATGTTAAACTAGAAATGCGTTTGTAGAACTAAAAAATATGTCATTGCAAATAATACTTATATTTAAGCTAAAAACCACAAGACTTTGGCGCTATTGGCACTGGCGATATTATCTCTAAAGCTGAAAGTCCATACCACGCGTTCCACGCGTACACGCTTTATACGCGTCTGTCAAAAAAGTAGAATCAGTGTAGTTGTATGTAACAAGTTACACAGCACATCGCATAGAATGCTTATGACGCATAGAACGCATGAAGTAGGTTTACTTTCTACTTCTCTACGCGTCGCAAGCGCCATGAAAAAATTTCAGCTGTTTTTGACGTCGTATTATTTCTGTTATTTTGATTTTTTAAACGTTGGTGTAAAAAAACCACTCACTTCCCTTTCCAAAAACAAGGGACGCACCCAAAAGCGTCTTCTTTTCTCTTGAAGTTTTCCATAGGACCTCATTACACAAAATATCATATGCACAAATTTAATAAATTCTGTAAATTCTTGAAAAATTTCAATTTCAGTTTTCATTGTTGCAAAAATTTTTTTTATTAGATAAAATTAGCTGATCATAACAAAAAACTTGGCGCATAAAAAGCGTTGCATGTAACTTGAAGTTTGAAAAGCGTAGAACGCGTAAAAAGCATCAAACGCATACAAAGCGTGTGCGCGTAGAACGCGTGGTATGGACTTTCAGCTTAAGTATGCAAATTTCGACGATGTTGTAGCATATTTTAAACTTTCTTTTAGCCTTTCTTCAAAACAGAGGTATACTTAGCAGTCGTTTGTAGAGTCATGAATTAAACTTGCGACCGGATAACTAAAGGGTCTTTTTTCTATAGGTAAAGAAATTAACTTTATTCGAAAGGTAATCCGGCATATGCCCGCTACAATTGTTTATCATTTTTTCCAACATTTGGGGCAGTATATCGGCAATAATACGGCGAACGTTGTCCTCGAAGTGGTGAATCGTTTCAGGCTTATCGGCGCAGACTAGCAACTTAATATATCTCCACAAAAAATAGATTAGTGGTGCTAAATCGCACGGTCTTAGATCACAGGTCCGAAACGTGAAACTATGTGGTTATCAAACGCTTTCTCCGATAAATAATTGCGGTGCGAGTCGTGTGCCGCCTTATTAAAGGACAGCTGCTGCACAACATGGTTGTTCAATTGACGATCGAAAACCTCAGCAAAAATGGCAGAATAGCGGTGCGTTTTGACTAGCATCGTTTCTAACCAATGATTACATCAGCTCATAAAGCGCTTCACTTAGTCAGTTTTTCTGGATAAAACGATGTCTCAACATGCACTTGAGAACTATAATCACTCCAATTTCGGTAGTTTTGTTACCTGTTATATCCGTTCAAATAAAGTTAAGCATGATCGCTAAACAAACTTCTACTTTAGTAAAATATACATCAGCGGCAATCTTAACTTAACGGAGAATTTCTTTTAGTTTAAGTAACCGTTCAGAGTATATTTTGTTAAACAAGAAATATTGGTATGAAATTAAGTTTTATCAGACTTTACATATCTGCTGCTGATGTCGTTGTTGTGGTCTGTATGTGGTAGTAAATAGGAATGGCGTGTAAAAACAAAATAACTTAACTTGCAACCTTTAGTTATCCGGACTAAAGGGTATTTTCTGTATAGGTATGCATATTTATTTTATTAGAAAGATAATCTGGCATTATCATTTCAATATAAATTATGGTGTATCATGCTGGCTCCTTCTAGAGGTGCATCACTTGTGTATCACTTTTTCCAACATTTTTGGCTGTATATAAAAGCAATAACGCAGTGAATCTTGTCCTCGAAGACAGATGTACAGAGTATGAAATAATAGTTTTGTAATTATTTAGGTAAGTGTAACATAAAAACACAGCTACTCAAAATTTCAAAATTTTCCATCATAAAAGCGCCATAAAAAAGCAATAACCCGACTCTACGTAAGTTAAAGTATATAAGTATATGCAAAAGTTTTGTAAAAAAACTATTTTACGTTACTATTTCTGACTAAATTTTAGGAATCATAAAAATGCTTAACTATATTTGCGCCGTAAAATGCTTGTGTTACATCATTGTATGGCTACAGTAATTTTACCAAAATGAAAGCAATTAGATTGCTTGTGCATAACATCACAGATGTGCAAGTATTTTAATTAAATATATACATATTTATTTCATATGCAATAATAAATTTCTGGAATAAGAATATAATGAATAACATGACTCAAATAAAAATTAATGTCGTCTCAGCGGTTTGCTTGTTTTTCTTCCAGATTTCATCTTTTCTTTCCTTTTTTCCTATTATCAATGCGAAATATATAAAATGCTTTTAATATTGTCATTTTCCGTCCTAACTGGCTGGTTCGTATTCGATGGCGAGCGCTTTACTCTACAAAGTACAAACTAAAACGCGGCTTGAGAATGATGCATTCGAACCAGCTAGTTAAGACGGAAAATGGCAATATTATTTCATTCACTGGCGGAGGAGAAACAAATCTGCAAGTGCTCTTGTTATACTCTTTATCGTAAACGAAAAGCTTAAATATAAATTATGCATATAAAGTGCATAAAGCGAAGTTAATGTAGTCTGGCCATATTGCTGTTGAAAGGCTTTTACGAAGGTCCCAGATGACTTTTAATATAATTTCAAGATAATTGTCTTAAAAATTTAACATTTTTTCTGAGTGTAAATAGGGCCAAAGCACATCTGGTTTTCTTACATTTTTTCAACTTGCGTGTATGTGAGTGTGTTTTTTAGTTATTAGAGTCTTATGCCTTATTCCATTGCATATACAAATTTTATAAAATTTCTGTTCTACCATAATATTGGAATTTACTATGCAATCGAAATTTCACCCTAAACTAAACTTCAGAAGAAAATACCACAATAGAAATTCAATTAAAAATTAGTAAAATGTAAAAAAAACTCCACGTAAAATGAAAATAATTATAAAACTATTAAGTTATTAACAAAATATTTTTTTTTACTTGACCGTTGATGAACTTTTCCTTTATTTAAATAAACTTTAATATTTAACAGAAAGTGATTAGTAAAAAAATTTAACACTCTTAACTTTTTATTATCAGACATATCATAGAAATTAATTTTGATGGGAAGAATGAAACCTTAAAAATATCTGCAGCATAAAGCCACTTTTAAATATCAAAATAAAAATAATTTCCCTAAAAAAATATTTTTAGCGATTTGCTTAGGTTGGCGGCCGAAGGTGATACTAGTTTTATTTCTTTTAATATTTGCTAATTTCACTATTTATTAATAAATAATACTTGCTAGTAATTAATTTCAAGATTATGGGGTTTTATTAAAAGTATAATTTTATTTTTTTTTGCACATCATAAGTTAGAAATAAAATAAAAAACACCTCTTTGCTGATGGAAAATATGAGAGGTTGCAGCCGTAAACAATGTCGACCTTTTCGTTCTTAAATCTACACTCTTCGTGCAGTTAGTTTGACACTGCAGTATGAAAAAGAGGTATTCTTTGATATTTTTTTAACATAAAACAACGGTGTGGCGAAATATCGAAAAAATAATAAAAAATAAAAGTTTTTTAAAAATTTTTTTATTAAAATTGACCTAGTGCTTTCTAATTAACTACTAAAAAATAACATAAAACTTCATTTCTTGGCACATAATATCACGACTTCTTAATCCAAATAAAGTTTACGAAAAGGTTTACTGTCAAGTGAACTGTCAGAACATAACGGCAAATCATTTGCATATCTTGACACTTGAACAATGCTACAAACATTTATATGACTGCATGATTCTTGTGAGACATGTAGAACCAATCTACAACTGACCCATGGCATCCTGAGGCCTTATTTAAAAAGAAAATGAAGTCGGAGTTTGCCTTACGGTAATTTTGGTCATTACAGCACCACGATTAATGACGTTTTGTTTGAACTTCAACCATCTACTGCTTGGAATGAAAAATTTGTCTTGGATTCATTTTAAATAATGGGCCCGCTATTATTCTCCCAATGTCGTGCGATTTGGCATCTTTTGATTGATTTTTAGTGGCCTTTATGATAAACGTTTAATAATTGATACTTTAATGATCAAGATTGTTCGTGTTATTCATAACATATGGCCAGCAGTAATTACAGATGTTACTGAAAATTAAAAGGTGTTTTAATCACGTACTTTAAATAGAGTGTTTTTTCAGCTTTTCCCAACCTATGTACTGCTCTGTCCGCTTTAAAAATTTTAATTTAAAAATTAAACAACGATATTGTTACGAAAGTGTCTTGCTTAAGTTTTAAAATAAAATAATTAAGCATTAAGCAAACTACTGGTTACAAACTGCATAGAAGTTTATACACACACAACTACAATTTGATATGCTGTTTACTAACTGCCTGGCATGCAAGAAAAAAAAATACATGTATGCTGTTTACCATCTAAACCCGCAAGACAAAATCTAATTTTACAACAACAAATATACATGTTGTTTACCATCTGCCTAGTTTTCTAAGAAACCCTTTTTTTACAAAAGACAACAAGAAATATATTGAAATAAATCCCAAGCAGAAAACTTATCAGCATAAAAACAAAAACAACTATACACTCAGCCATAAAGTTTGCCTATACATCGAATAAGCAACATACAACAACAAAATGTGATGCAAAGGGAATAAAAGATTCTTAAATCTTCTAGACTTTTAATGGACAAATATAAATAGGGAAAGGTCTGAGTGGATAATCAATCAGTGTAAAATTAAACCTCATCAAGTAAAGACGTGCATTTTAAGTAAATTGTTCTGAAGTGTCAACTTTGTGTAGTTAAGGTAAATGAAACTGATGTTATTTATTTTGCAATAAATAACTCACAACAAAACGTTTATAAAAGGTATAAACGTAACAATATGTTACCTCATAACCGACGGAATTACTAGCTTTTATTTAGCTATTGCAATAAATTATTTTAGGTTTTGGAACCGAACAGCAAGAGTTTCTTTGTTAAACGTCTACTGAATTTTCGAAACTTTCCTTTAAAATTTTAGAATTATTTATAAAAAGGTAATTTCAGTTTAAAGCACTTACTTTTGTTAGTTTTAGTTCTACTCTTTTTCACAATAATATACGTATTTAATTTTATAATAATCATTTATAATTTTATTTATTAAATAAAAATTTTTTTTGTTCAAAAAAATATTACTAATAAACTATAAAATTAAAAACTTAATCTCAAAATATAAAAATTTTAATAACAAATTTCAATATAAGTTTCATTTTTATAATTATTTTAGGTTTAGTTGTAAAAAAATACATTTGCTATTATAGTTAAACTATAAAATATTGAACAATTATAAATCGTTATTTTAATTTTTATTTTCTCTTTACACACAAAACATTTTTTCTATCTTTTTTTTAAATATTTACATACCCCTGCAAAAACAGTGTAAATACTTACGAAATTAACGATCAAAACAATACATTAATAATATTAATAGTACAAAATAAATTATTTTAAATCTTTGTAGAAGAATAGCAAAAAATGAAGAGCCCCCACCATTTACGAAATAAGTGTCTGTTGTGTGAAACACAAAAAATACTTTAAACAAAAAATAATTATTTAACAAAAAACAAAAAAATCACATAATATATTTATAAATTTTATTACTTAAAATTTACTTATTCATTAAACGCTAATTGATTTTTTTAAATTATTGGCAGTTGGATTTTCAAAATATTTCAATACAAAACATACATTTAGAATAAAATACTTGGCATTAAAACAAACATCATTTATTTAGTAATTTACTTATATTAAATATATTTTATGTATAGTTAATAACTAACTATTATTTTTTAATATCAATTAAACACTGGGCTTCCATTATAACTTAGACGACAACAGTATAAGGCCACTTTATTTTGTTATTTTATTTTTAGCTTAAGCACACATCAATAGACTATTCAATTGTACTGCTAACCAAAAATCTGAATTGCTACAAATGCTTAAATGGTCAATATGCTAAAGTTATGTCAAAATTAAAGTTAATATCTGGCATTTAAAAAAAAATACTATTTAACATGGAAATAAGTATTAAGATGTTTGAAATGGAATTGCAGTGGAATTAGCCAATAAGTGCAGCCTGGAAAGTTATTTATTTATAATGCAAAATTTTTAGTTGCTTTAAAACATAAAAAAAATTATATTAAAACGCCAAACAAAAACAATAAAGATAAAAATAAAATTAGTTTAGGTTTAAAATATTTAAGATATACAAATTTTAAAGTTGTTAATATTTTTTGCTTTGCTGGACTACTTTGCATTTCTAAACTCCTTTATGGATGGCATCGTAAATTTTCGAATTTACTGCGAGTTGGATAAAAGCAAAATATAGAAGCTCTTTGAGCAAGAGCTAAAAATGTAAAGGAAAAATTTGATGTGCGAGGCTTCAAAGCGTATCCTTGAAAGAGGAATTTGAAAATAACGGCTATATAAATTAACAAAAATTAATTTATATAGCTCCAATAAAAATTATTATTTTTTATATCTTAAAGACCACCAGTATAACATGTGCCGGCTGGCAAAGCCCTATATAAAGTTGTAGTTTTAACAGTATATATATATATATATATATATATATATATATCAAAAGAATCGGCGACAGCGATAGTAACATGAGCTTTGTGTTGCCTGAAATGATTGTTAAGATATATGTATGGTGAGTTATCTGAGCCACCTGCCACCCTCTTTGTTGATAATTTGTTGTTTGGTGGCAATTATATTTTAGTGCAATCATTAAGCACTTAACTTTATAAATAATTAAATAAAATATATGATTTTTTCATTTTAAATGATAAAGACGTTTTTCTTATTCGGTGGTATTTGTCATGCCAACATAGCAATGACAAGAATTTATCAAGCAAGTGCTGTTTTACAGGTAATGTTAAGGAAAAAATTATCTACAGTTACCTGATGAATGATCGTGCTATGACGAGGACGATTTACTTTTAGTTGCAGGCTAGATTTAAACATTTATGAACATTATTTTAGACAGGTATTTCAGCGTTTGAGAGAATATTTTTATTAAAAACCAGGTCGCAAAGAAAAAATATTAATTTTACATAAATGATAATCCCTGAACGAAAACACGGTGTTTCGAAGGACTAACGTTTGTTCGGATTTTTCTCTACTAAAAAACTAGCAAAAAAAAAAAATTAAATGCTTGTCTAATAACATGCTTTCTGCTGCAAACGTTAAAGTTAAATAAATATAATTCCTTATCATATAATTGCCTTTTATAACTTTATATAAATAGTTTTAAAAGTTTAGTGACCTTATCACTTTGTCGCATATGGTGATTTCTTAAAAAATGGCAAGTATTTACATAAACTTTTTGATAGCAGTATTTCTTACTTATGATATTTTTTTAAGGTGTTAAATTATTATTATTATTTTTTTTTTGAGATAACGCACAATATTTGTTCCTTTTACTTCATTATTATTATACTCTATACTTCATTGAATTACTTGGCTTGAGATTTTTTTTTAGTTTTAAATACCTTTTCATGATGCTGATTATAAATTGATTTGGCACAACATAATTACATGGATCGCTAATAGTTTTTATTTTATTTATTTAAATTATTAATATTAAAAAAGTATTTAATAGTTAAGTTTTGCATAAGAAGTTTAGTTGTTGAGTAATTGGAAGAGCTTTGAGTTGTTTTTTTTTAGTTTTTTGCTTGAAACAAGATTTATTTTTTTAAGCCATAATATTTTTTTTACTGATAGACAAAGAATTGATTTAGCATAAGGGATATTCTTTAAACCACAAAATAATGCAAAAGATGACATCATCTAATGGTACGCGAAGGAACCGAAAATGCTGGCAAGATCAATTGCGAGATAAGAACTACGAACCAATCGTGCGATTAAAATGTGTGCTCAATTAAGGGTTACCTGTATAAAGGTCGGGTGTAAATAGAATAATTTAAAAAGATGCTTAGGCGGGAGCAAGTATCTTTAAGGAGAGACTTAAATCATTTTGTGAAAATTTTAATGGACATAAAGAGAACTGTTAAAAAACTCTTCGCTTAATTACTAAATGGTATAGTTTTCTATGAGTGAGTAAATTGCAATTTAGTATCATGTGATATGTAAAACTTATACTGCACTAGAGATTATTGGAGACTCTCATACCCCTTGATTAATTAATTGATCGATTGATTAAGCCTTGTTTACAACAACTGATATAGATGTAACAATATTATTAATTGTATATTGACTATTCTAATCTATTCCTTGAAACGAAATTTCGAAAAAAAATGATGTAAACATCATATCAATTATATCTGTAGAAGGAAGTTAATTAGGGTATTCGATATTACCTTAAAGGATACATTACCCACAACAATAAAATAATAAAAGAATGCTTGTAATGTCTGCTCCAATACTAATGGAATATTAGAGTTGTACTTTCCGCTGTATAAAAGCAAGGTGTAGGATGGAAGAAGGATAATATTTTAATATGATTATACATCAATAAGAATTTTCAATATTTTTATATTGTGGAAAATATAAGCTATTGAAGCTCCCGGCTAGTTCGATAAAAAACCCATACATTTTATTAAATACATAAAAATATTGTACAGAGTTTTCAAGTTATAGTTAATTTCAATAAAACTCTAAATCTGAAAACATCTTTATAGCTTTGCAAAATATGAATAAGGGAAATGAATAAAATTTAAGGACGATTTAGTTGTACAGTTTTTCTGTATGACTTATCCAAGATTTCCAGCCACTTTTTTATGATTAAAATTTATTAAAAAAACGATCCAATTTTGATTTTGGAATTCAGTATTTTGAATTTTAAATAGATCACAGTTTTAAAAGAAGGGTTTAGAAGTAAAAACAAAAAAGGTTCTAATTGCGATACATAATCTAAAAGGCTGCAAATTAGTACACCATAAGCTAGTGCAGGCCATTTGATAGTTTAAATTATGATTCACATCAACTGTTGTATTTCTATATTACTGCCAAATTTATCTATATCAACAATTAGCTGTTTAATTGTAGTGCCCTTTGGTGGGCATAGAAATTATGGCAGGTTAAATTTTGTTCACCATAACATATAAATAGCATAACAAAACCAACTCGCTCAAAAATAGTTGCAACAAAAACAAAAAAAAAAAAAACACACATACACAAACAAAAAAACAACAAAGTAGTTTTAAATTACTGCTAGGAATAATAAAATAGTGTAAAAGCAAAAACACATAAACAAAAATAAAAATGAAAACAATAAAATACAAAAAATACAAAAAAAAAATAAATAATTTACTTAAATATATAAAATAAATTCGTTTAGAAACTATAGATAGTTCATTTCCTCATAGTTGATAAGTAATTCTCTCTTTAAGTAATAAAATAAATTCTTTGAGTGTGAATAGCATTTCAAATTAATCAAAAATAAAAAATTAAACATAAAAAATTAGGAACAAAATAGATAGTAAATGTAAAGTTAAATAAACTTGAAGTGAAAACTTTTTAAGACTATTTAACATTAAATATCATATAAAACGAAAACATAACACAAAACAAAAAAACATGAACACTAAAAATAAGTTCTACCTGTTAGCCAGCAAACCATTTGCTGGTGGCAGTATTGTAGTGGGCGTTATAGGAGCTGCTGGCGTTGAAACTGAAACACCTAAAGGTGGTAGGCCACTTGACGATAAAATGCCACTGACTAAACCACCTACTGTGTTGCTAGTCATGGAGGAGGGTGTATTTAATGTGCTTGCTATACTTAAAGATCTCGGATGGTTGTGCCCGGTTATAGATGATGTATTTAAATTTTGTGTATTTGAAGAACGATGATGCTTGTTCGAACTATTCTTAACCAAATTGCCATTATTTTTTTGGGCCATATGAGTCTGGTAGTGTTTAGCCAAATGAGCCTTTTGACGAAAACTTTTTCCACATAATGTACAGGCAAAAGGTTTCTCGCCGGTATGGGTGCGTATGTGAACATTAACGGAATATTTATCCTTAAAGCCTTTCGAACATATAGAGCAGTAATGCAAAGATCTTTCCTTACGTTGACCTGTGGCCGTTGTTGATGAAGACGTTGATGAGGAGTTGTTTGCTGTGGTATTGCCTATGCTGGTGTTACTGGAATTACCACTTAAAACTCCACCACTTACCATCATACCATTGCAATGTGTAGGACTATTGCTGCTATTTGTGCTGCTACTACTGCTTGAGTTGTTTCCATTACGATTTTGACCATTTGTTAGTGTCATGCTGCTTGACGACGGTCCTTTATTTGCATTTGCTGTGTTCTGGTTGTGATTGATGATGTTTGAATTATTAGTATTGCTATTGTTATTGTTGTTACTGTGATGGGTTGCTGTTGTTGTTGTTGTTGTTAATGTACGTTTATATTTTTTTGTTCCTTTAGCGGTTGACATAATGCGCTGTGTCGATGTGGTCACTTCCGGTTTAAGTGGCTGAGGTGGTGGTTGTTGGGTTGGTAATGTTGTCGACATAACTCCCACTGCTGTCGGCAGTCTTCCTACATTATTTGGTGTTGTCGTTGTGCTTATTGCTGATGCATGCAAACTCGAAAGCATTGTTTGATGAGCTGTAGTCGCCGCTTGTATGCTGGTGGTGGTTGTATTTGTAACTTGAGCTGCACCATTTGGTCCATTTGGTGAAATATCCATCATTACATCATTTGGGGAATAGTCATTTGTATTAGATCCTGCTGTACAAAATTGTTTAATTTTCTCAAAATCATCACTAAAAGCATTTTCTAATGTTAGGAACATGTCGTCAACTATAAGGCTGGCGGCTTGATTATTGCTATTATTATTATTGGTATTTGGATTATTTGTGATCGGCGTTAGGGGACCATTTGTGACAGGTGAATTTGGTACCACCATATGCGGATTGTGGCCATTATTACTTTGAGTATCATCGAAAATTTGTGCAGCACTTAAAGATGTATCGGAGAAATTTAAGCCGTCCTAATGAAATAAATATAAGAAATTCATATTGTTGTTGTGGAAACATATCTTTTTGATTTGTATGCAGGTGAAAATAAGATTAAAAAAAAACATGGGAAAATTTATGCAAGAAAAATATCCTAAGTTCGAGTATCAACTTATTGCAAAATTAAACAAAAATAAATAAGGAAATTTCTATTTAAGATACTTATACTTACTGTATCGTCTGGAAATAATATTCTCCTCATATCGTCATCTTTTACTGTGGGTGATGCTGGCATAAGTGTAATGCCATTGTGCATATGCAGACCTTTGGCATAACCTTTGCCTTGCAAAGCACTACGCAACAGAGATTCTGCAGAGTTCTGCAAAAAGGTAGAAAAATGAAAATAATTTAAACATAAGAAGGATTTAAGGCTCGCAAAAAAAGTATAATTATTAATACTGCTGGATCCTTTTACATAAATTACAGTAAACAAATTTAGATGTGAAATATATGTGTGTATAATTACCTGTTCATTGTTATTATCTGTCATATGCCAATCGTTGTTGTTGTTGTGAAACTGGTCCAACTGAGCAATACTTAAGGCTGTCGCAACACTGTCCGTAGCATTTGAGATATTTCCTCCAGATCCGCTACTTGTAACTGAAAGGGTATGAATTAAGGAAGGCAAACGTTGACTGTTGCCTATACCACTACTGCTACTTCCACTGCCAGCTCCACTACTGCTGGTATTTCTATTCATTATATTTGTTGTATCACTTGTCACATCTTTACAGCCATCTGTACTAAAGCCACTATCATCATACGGATATTCAGATTTAATATAACTCGGAAAATTACCCAATAGACTGTCTAAATCTAATGTACTATTTAGATGGGTATCTGTATCCCGTTTTAACCATGGTTCGTTACCATTTAATACTGTCAGTGTATAAATTTGGCCGTCTGTAGAGATGATATTGGATATCGTACCATCACTATTTAATTGAGTTTGTGGCACGGGTGTTGAGGTTAAGGAAGTAGATGTATTAACAGGTGCTGCTGGTGAATGGTGATTGTGGGGTGATGAGGGATTTACAGTTGTGGCATGTAAATGATTTAATGTATTGGCAGGTGATGAATGATGCATTACAGTGGTTGCAGAATTATTTGCAGAGGCAGTGGAGTTCGATTGTTGCTGCCAGCAGTAACGATCTAAATCTTCAAAAATAGTAGACGTATGTTCTTTGTCGGAAGTCCAAAACTAAAATATAAATACAAATTTTAAAACTTTAAATTTAATTTTGTATATATTTTTTATTACATTTTTTATTTTATATTTAAAAATTAAGCCCTTTATATATATACATATATGAGAAAAACTGCCATTTAACAGTAAATGTACCTGCCATGTTAAGTGGCATCTTGCTTTTTAAAAATATATAAATTTAATATAATTTTTTATGTATACAGTTCCATAAAACTAATAATCTAACGTTGTAGTTACAATAGACTAGTATTTGAAAAAAAAAATATATAAAAATAAATTTTCTTTAATTTCTGTGAAAAAAAAAACTAAAAAGAAAAGCATTTTAAACGTGTATTACAGCATGTCATGGAAATTTCATTTCTATACTTCAAATGAAAATGTATAAGAAAAATAAAACAATAACGTTACCACCACCATGCGCACAACAACGTTGTCTTTTCGGTGGTTGCTGTATTGTTTTTTATTTTATTATTTTTCAGTCTGTGATCATGTCAATAAAATCATACACGTTACCTAAAGGCACGTTATCTTTATATAGAAACGACATGAGTTATTTTTTGTATTTTCTTTTTATTTTTAGAGTTACATATGTATGTGTAAAAAGAGCTATGAGTTACTAGACCGTGTGTTGACCAAAAACAGAATCAAAAATAAAATGTATGTTAAAAATTAGAGCAAATATTGTTCAAATCTCTATTAAGAAAAATAAAAAAAAATATCAGCTCATAGAGACACGTTCAAGGAGAAAAAAAATTGACATGTTATTAAGAAAACCCGGAAAATAATGACTGAAACAAGGGCACGTGCTGTATGTAACAAGAATAAAACCTGATGTCGAAAAAGGTCAATATGATAGTTTATTAAGATATCATATGCCTTATAGTTTCATAAAGTTTTATTAATATTTTAATAAAGACATTTTTCTGCGATTTTTTCTTCAATTTGGAGTAGAGCAGAGTGTATAACTAAAAAAAAAAGAAAACTGTTCACATGTAGCTTTTAAATGGCTATTGTTAATTTTTTTAAATGAAACTCTGTGTGGCTCAATGTTGAGGGACACTTTTGCTAAGAAAACTTGCTTTACAAGACTTTGTATTAGATCAAGATGAATGCATGAAAAGCTGTGCTAAGTTAAGCTAAAAGTTGTATTACCATGAAAAACCTTAAAATAGGGATATTATTTAGGCACATAAAGAAAACTAATTTATGTAAGGATTTTTACTATAATTTAAGTTTACTAGACCTATAACTCTAAACAAAGTAATTCATAATGGCCTATGAAAATAACATTAGTATGGGGTGGGTGGGTACCTTTTACTTTTAATTTTAAAACCAATTTTTTATACTACTAACTAATACTAACAATACAATATTCTGCCTATATATATTACGGTTGAAAAAATAGGCCCATATAAGCGAAAACCATATTAATAATTCTTTTACTTTTTTAAATTTTTTGCTTGTCTCCCAAGCATCTGGCTATAATGGCATTAAAGGTAAAACCATTCTCGTCAAATTCTTTCTGTGAATTCAAATCTCGAATTTAGTGTTGTAGCGTCTGTTTCGTAAAAACTGTAATACGTAATTTTAAAATTAAGCTATTATTTTTTTATGACTGGTATTTTTTCAGCCGTGAATAGAAAAATTTAAGAGACCAAAAGTAGATAATTAAATTAGAGATTTTATGAGAGTGCTCTTAACTTAGAATATGTTGCAAGCAGCAATATATAGTATGAAAGAGTCACTAACCCTTAATAAGCTTAACTATATTATTCAAGAACTCTAATAAACCTGTGCGAAATTTTATTACATTCTTGTGTTATCTATTATTTAGCCGCTGCATGAAAGTCAATGTGCGAATGATTACAAATGATTTATTAGTGCAACTTTTTGGTTAAGATTTTGAGATTGATTAAGATATTACTCCTATTCTACATGAGGTTAGATATACACACAGGCCTAGAAGACAACGTTGATTTACCAATGGTTTTACCTGTCCACAGGAGTGAAACAATTTTTATTTGGTGTCAGCAATAAGGCACTTCATTAGTATAGTATACAAGTGAATATTTGCATCTATAAAACAACTGTACGTACAGGAATCTTGGTTTCCATTTTAAAATTTTACATTCTATTTCACTTAAAAGTGAAATAATAGCGGTGAGAATTCAGCAAAAAGAAATTTTGTGAGAGAAAATAATTGAATACAGATTTAAATATTCAAAAACTCTAAATTATTTTTTGTTTGCAAATGAAAATAATACAAGTTATAACGTGGTATAGTATGAAATTTTTCGTAGGTTGTATTATAAATAGGACATATAAGTTAAAATAAATCGAACTAATGGGTTTAGTAAATTAATTAAAAATTATTCAATTTGTTTTTAAGTTTATTATTTTCACTTTTTATACTTATACATGATAGCGATAATTGCTTGGATAAGCAATAGTACATTTCACTAATTTAAGCCTTCCATATGGTTTAATACTGAACACATCTAAAAGTATTCACATTAATAAGAGATATATTTATATCTTACTACCAACATCTAGTGTCTTAAAGAAGCTTTAAAACAACAAAAAAAATTATGCAGGTGCTAGTTTCCACAAATACCTTTTCTTCTCAACCGTGTTCCACCTTTTTTATTGTAACAAATCAATTGGATTTGTTTTGGCTGAATGCGTTAATTTTCCCCCATGCTGCAGATTTTCAACATCTATCCCGGTACCTTAGCTTAGTAATATAAAAGCGAAAAGAATAAAGTTCGGAACTAACAAATATGAAAACAAACCACGAGGGAATTTCTACGATGCCGTTTTTTCAGCTAAAGAAAAATTAAGCGGCAACACTGTCAGAAAATATTTAATTTTATTTTCTTTTTTTTTCACATCTCTGCAGGAAATTATTTAGAGTTTATCGTCTTTAAAGTCTTTTAAAAATTGTTATTTTAATTAAAACTTTAAGGATTTCTTTATTTTCAATTCGTTATTGCGAAATTCAATAGAAATAAATAAAAATTTATTAAAAGCAAAACAACTTTAAAGTTGTTAACAATTGATGCCAAACTATTTAAATTTATTTTTAAGCATTAAAAAAGTTTAAAGAGTTTAAAATTTTTGTATTAAATTTTAAATCAACTTAAATACTAGTTTTTCATTCAATTAAGATCTACAGGTGCTTTTTCCCCAAACTGACACATAACCGTTTTTTGTTAATACTTGCATAAATCTAATTTCTGTGTTATTTTGTTGTTGCGTTTTGTATTTGTATGCATGTGTGTGTGTGTGTTGTGTAATAGACACATAAAAATTTGTATTATTTTGTTGTTTAATCATTTTTATTTCTAACTCAGGGGCTTCTGTTTAAAGTCGATTGGCTTTCTGCTAGGTTGTTGGCAACTATTCAGTCAATCAGTCATTAAGCCAGGCATTTGATGTTGTGTTATATATTTTTGTGGTTTAACACTTGTTATAAACTCCATGTGACAAAAATATCAAAAAGACTGAAACATGAAATATAATCTAATGTTTCTTTCTTAGCTTAAGGAAATACTATTTAAACTAAATTAACAAGGTGTTATTTATAATCGTGTTTTGTATTTTTAATAAGTATTTTATAGATTTTAAACAAAAGTTTCAATTTAAAATTAATAGCATAATTGTATAAAACAAACCATTGCTAGAAACTAATAGAAATATTTTATATTCCGATTGGTAGCCTAAATTAAGGTTTCTTGCATGTTTACATTTTTATGGTTGTATTTGTGGCAGTTTTTCTTTTTATGATTTAGTTAAATAAATGTTGGCCTAAAATTGACAACGTTTATATAAAATAACGAGATTTAGAAAAATGTATTTTTAGCATTTCGGAGATTTCTTGGTCTTCATTTAACACAACAAGCTTAAGGTGATATGTTTTGTGATTTCGTTACCTATTGGAGATAGCAGTTAACCTTTATTTAGCTAAACTGATATCCAGCGATATTTTTTTTTTAAAGAGAAGTAGCACTTCAGGCAACAATGCCTATTTAGTCAAGTACCGTGCTACATTCTTTAGGAAAGGGATAGAAAATAGATGAAACAAGTGGTGAAAGAAGAAGGATAGTCGGAAATTAACTGCCTTATAATAAGACAGCACAGCGACCAGTGACTATACCTTCATCGCTGAGCAGCCCCATCGACAGTAAATATTTATTTTTGTAGTGAAAAAAAAACCAAGGTCTTCGTTGGGAATCGAACCCACAACACCAATACTAACAAGCCAGTACACTACCTATTAGTCTACAGGGACCTACAGGATATCAGATGTAAATGATTCTGATCAGTATATAATATTCGGAGGCATTTATTTACCGTCAATAGCGATTAACGTTACCATATAAAGAGAATAGAAGGGATTAAATGAAATATTATTTTGACGAATAATATATTTCACATTTTTAAGCATTAATTTCCTACCTATCTAATGTAATTTTAAGTTTTAGTTAAGCTGTTTTCGAATACTTTTACTTAAACTTATAATCAGTATAATAGGATTAAAACTATAGAATAATGTTATTTTTTTCATTCTTATTTTATTATAATGTAAATTATAATGAACATATATGTAGTTTCTTTGTGAATTATAAAATAGTAATTGAGAGCAGTAAATTTAAAGTAATAATGAGTTTAAGTTTTAAAAAGTAATAAGAAATGATGAAAATAATTATTAATCAGATTTTTCTTAGATGCTTACAAAAATAACTGTAATTGATAACTGTTACACTTCAACAGTCCTCTAGGATAAGCAGAGCGCAAAACACGTTTTCAACAAAAATTTAAAGCGTCGGATTTATGTATATTTATATAAAACTAGAGGACCCGGCGAACTTCCTTTCGCCCCAATTTTAACCTTCAGATAAACTTTAGAGTAATAATACAACATAAATATTTAAATTTTCAATGTGATTTATTTGAATGGAATCAGTGGAGAGCGATTTGATGAATAATGTGTTTCGATTTATTTTCCGGCGCAAAAACAAATAACGAAGATGGTTTCCCAATACGGTACGAATAACGAAACGAACCGAAAAAATCCGTATAATCGAGCCTAAAACATGTGATAGAAAAGAGGCCCGATAAATAAAAAAACTTGGGGAATTAAAAAATTAGGTTTTTTCAAATTTTTCCGCAATTTTCATTTGAAAAGCCATTAAGGCATAATTTCACACAAAATTTCATACATAAAATCTATTTTCCATTTTTTTTTGATAAATATTGCACTGAATTTCAATTGATTGTAATGCTTTTACGTGAATGCGTGATGTACGACTATCCGGAGTCAGTTTTACAATACACAAAACTCGTATAAATTGCAGCAAGAAAAATAGCACTGTTGAAGTCTGAAGAGTAAAATCTCCAACCCTGGCTCATATTTTTGGATGAAAGCTGCTGACATCAAAGGGGCGCTACAATCAAAACCATCTTAGCTAGCTAAGAATTTATTTTTGCTATTCGATTGAAGTTCGTTTTGTTGACGGTCGTTGCTATTCGTGCCTTTTAAACATTAAATTGAATTGTAAAAACTTGTGAAACTTAGAATAAAGAATTAAATAATGTTAATTTGTAACCTCACCTTGTGTCAAATATAAAACGGATTTTAACTCGTGTTCCACAACAGTTTAGTGCTTGTGCTTGTTTGTTTATTTGGGTGAGCCGTCTGGAGGCCATCAAAATCCCCCCACATTTTTAGGCACATTTACTATAGAAAATTACAACGCCAAAATGACACCTGTCATATTGCACTGTGCGATTGTCTAAGTCAACGTATAATTAAGGAATGATTGCACACAAAATTTTATACAAAAAATCAATTTTCGGTTTTTCCAATTTTCCAATTTCCGCATTTATCCATTATTTACACTAAGAACTTTCTATTTTTGATTTGGAAAGCCATTAGGAATAATTTCACACCAAATTTAATATAGAAACTTGAGTTTCCTTTTTTAGAATTTTCCGAAATTTTCTTTCATAAAAACCTTCTGCTCGAAAATACGAACTACTGGCAGAAACAAGGCCAGCCCTTCTCATTTTATGAATTGCTATACAGTTTTTACACCGTTTATATTGTTACGTTTATACCTTTTATAAACGTTTTGTTGTTAGTTCTTTATTGCAAAATAAATAACACCAGATGGTAAACAACATACATGTTGTCTGCGCGTATAAAATTCCTACGCAGTTAGTAAATAGAAATTTGTTTTTGTCTTGCATGCCACGTATTTAGGAAGCAGCATATCAAATTGCTGTTGTTCGCGTGTACAAAATTTCTACGCAGTTTGTAACTAGAAATTTTTTTTTGTACCATAAGTTTTCTTAGCAAGCCACGCAGTTCGTAAAGAACATACCCAGTAGTTCGCGTTATTGCTTAATTATTTTATTTTAAAATTTAATTTAGTTGGCAAATTTGTCTTGGGCAAAATCCTGATAAGAAATCTTTGTGTTTTAGTAATTAAAACAATTAGGTAAATTTGATATATATGTAAGCGTGCCTTACCAATAACTTTTTGATGAGCATGTGTATCCTTGACTTGTTTATGTGGAAGTACGTAGAAAAAAGTGATAATAAAAATTTTTTAAGTTTTACTTGAAAGTACGATTTAAAATTTTAAAATATACAATAAACGTTATTCAAAAGATCAAGACGCTTTAATAAAAATATATTATTTTAAAATCATTATGTCCAAATTATAAACTGCATATTGGCAAGAAGCATCACATAACAGACTTTATAAAGAAATCAATTTCTTCTAAAGGGAGACAGACGTTATGAGTTTAGTATTTCAGTAAAGCGGGATGATATAAATGTAATATATTCAACAGAGAAAATCAAATAGATCTTCCGTTAATAGAGGATGGATTTCGAGGAAGTTAATAATTATGCAAATAAAAAAGGCTTTTAAAAGCCAATTTAAGTGAACAAGATATTCAAGAAGTGAAAAACACGGTTTGACATTTTGAAAACTTATTCAGTTCTCTAGAACGTATTGCAAACAAATGCTCAAAGGCAGGATAGTTGTGATAAGACAAATTTCTAAATGCTGGAAAAATTTATGGCATGCGCTCACACAGGTTTAATAGAGTAATCAGTTTTTTATTTCCCTGGTATTTAAAAACATTTATAAAACTTAAAAATCTACACAATTGCATATAATCTTTATTTTATTAATTTTATTCTATTTACTATTTGGAATTTAAAATTTGTTTTTGTTTTTTTTTAAGAGTGTCTAAGTTGAATTAAAAATTATATATATTAAAATGATTAAATTTGTAATGTATTTTGAAAACCGCAACAAAACTGAGACCGAGCAGCTTCAATCATATCAAAATCGAAGCCGTATTCCATGTTTCATGGTTTTTGTAAAACTGTAATATTATTAAAGAGGAGTAAGGATTTTCAACTTTAAATTAATTAAACAATGAAATTGTTTATTCGAGTAAACATTTTATTCAATTAACAAATTTTTGTAATTTATCGGCTCAGCCAAATTATAGGAAAAGAAAATTGTCCTCTTTCAAGAGTGTATTGTATAATGCTATTAAAGGCATATATTCTTTAGAATGCTTGCATTAGAAAGCCAAAAAGGAGATGGAAATACATATTGTTTATGACATATGATTCACAGGCTTGGGATGATTCCACTTACTCCAGATAAGTACAGGAGGGAACTCGACACAATCTACGCCATAGCTATGAATAACGGCTACAAAACCACTACCATCGATAAACTACTTAGACAATACAACACTAAGAACAGAAATAGAGAAGACAAGGAGGCAGCCGATATAAAACGACGGCACACCTTTACTTACACAGGACCAGAAATATACAGACTAACTAACCTTTTTCACAAAGAAGGAATACTCACAGCATTAAAAAGTGGAAACACCCTCAGACACTATCTCAGAACAACGACAGAAACAACTGACAAATTTAATTCCAGCGGGGTATACAGACTTACCTGTACCTGCAAACAAACCTATATAGGGCAAACTGGACGAACACTAAAAACAAGGTTTACAGAACACATACGCTCATACAAACGGAAAAGAGAAGATTCAAACTTTGCATTACACCTTGACACTCACGGACACACACCAAGGGAAATAGATGAATGTATGACATTATTACATTCTAGCAAAAAAGGTCGAAGACTAGACATTCTTAAAAATATGGAAATCTACAAAACAAAAACATTCAACAACGACATTATAAACGACCAGGTAAACACGACCTCAGACACAATTTTCATACCATTGAAACTACTCATGCAAACGAAAAACACCCTCAGACAACTGCCTGAACGCCAACACTGACTCACCAGTACAAACTAAACCGTGGCTTGAAAATGATGCATTCGCATCGAAAGCGCTCGCCATCGAATACAAACCAGCCAGTTAGGACGGGAAATGGCAATATTAAAAAAAATTCCTTATATAAATTTTGTTAATTTTATTTTACAAGCACTTCTGATCTCTTCAACTGTCCAGAAGAAAAAAAGAACTTTTCAGAAATTAACATATATGTGATATGCAAAGAACACAAAAGGTACAAGTACACTTAATAATAATCAAAATAACAAAAACAAAAAATATATTTCGTAAAGTAATTATGCACACCAGTTAAGCAAAACGTACTAAAAGATGCTTTCAAGTGCCGGTTGATAAATGTTATTAGTTTAGTCTTATCAACACATATATATATTCGAACTTTTTAACACTATTAAAATAAACTTTACCTAAACTCTCTAAACTATATACTGTTAATTGGTACAGTATACAACTCCAGGATATGAATTAAAAAAAACTCTTAAATATGGAATAATAAATAAAATTTACTAGGTGACTACATCATTTCGGCTATATTTTGCTCTACTTATTTTAATATGTATTTTCCCATGAAATTAATTTTATATTTTATGCAGGCAAATTATAGTAATTTGTTTTTATTATTGCCTTTATTGTACCTGCATATAATTAAATCGATTCACTCTCAGAAATAATATAACCAAACAATTACCTCAACGTATGCTTAAAAATTAAATGATCGATTTTTTTTTTTTTTTTGGTTTTGAAATTTCTATTTTCGTTATTTCAAAATAAAAAGAAAATAAAAAACAAAAACATAAAATCACAGCATAATTTATTATTTTCCAAAATTTTAGTCATTATGTTGAGGTTTTATAAAAATAAAATCGTTTCATTAATTTATTGTTCCATGTGAAGCTATCGTTTCGTTTAATAGCATTAATTGCATGAATAACAAAAAATTACACGCTTTTACTGTCAAGTGTCAAATGTTTATTTAAAGCATACAAGCAAAAACAAAAAACTCCAAAGAATAAATCAACTGAAAACATCATACTGTGACAATATATATGATATATTACCAACAATAAATAAAAAATTAGGTTTCTTCACAAAAAAAGAAAAAAACAGAAATGAGTGAAGTTATGAATAACCATGTTTTCTACTGTAAGTAAAAAAAATGAGCTGGATAGAAGACTGACACTTAAAAGAAGAAATAATGGAAAAATCAGTTAATTTCTAAATACCAAAACAAAAATTTAAAGCAGGTTTTGTAAATGAACCGTAATTAGTATTGCAAATATAAAACCAAACTTGAAAAATTATTCGGATATAAGTCTTAAGAGGGTCTTAAGAGGGGGATTATTCATAAAAATCAAATCTCAGAGTTAGAAACTAAATAACATAGTAATCTAATCTTTATCTCAAAAGACAATTTAATTTTTTAATTGTGTTTTAAAATCTTGTTCGAAACCAGATTTTAAATTAAAATTCCTTTTTTTTAGTTAATTAGTTATCCTGAATTTAATATAAATATTTATAATTTCGAAATAAGTCGAATTATTTCAGAATTATTGAATTATAATTATACACATTTTTGTATTTCAAAATTTACTAAGAAAAAATAAAGGATTAAAAGGAAAAGGAAATTGTATCGTATTAAAGAAATGCAGGAAAATTATGTCACTAGAATATAATTCAGCATTTTTTGAATCTGCACATCCGTTATTAGCATTCTTTGCATCTACCTTCTTTAGGTTATGTACGTTACAACAATTGCACAGTGGACCATTTTACGAGAAGGCGGTCAAAAATATATAACTTTTTAACGGATCGTAGTTTTGATACGCGTTGTGTTTGTCTACTAGGTGAGATCATGGGCTCTTGTTTAAGGTATAAAAATTTATAATTGACCGGTTAGAAAAATAATTGTGATAAGTTTAGAAATGCCTCCTAATTTTAGCTAATTTTTGGTACGAAAGTAAAGTATTAAAACTTGTTCAAAGAGTTTGTTTTACATAAAGTCTTATATTTTGATTCACGTTTAGAACTTGTACTTACTAAAAATTTAAATTTAGTCAGATAGGGCCTTTGGGGCCAAAACTTGGTTTTTTGAAACAATTTATTTCAAATTTACTTTAGATAAGGATACATACTACGCGTACATGCGAACTTTTGTTGTAAATTGATTAATACTTTAATAATGCACAAAGAGTTTTAAAAGGATGAAATGCATACAGATAACACTTGTGTTTGGCAATATTTCTATTAATTAAACAATTTTAGTAAATATTTCTTCTAACTAGCCTTGATTTTCATCTTCTAGAAGCAGTTTAGCTTCTACGTCTAGTTCAGTAGTACTCTCCAAAATTTTTTTCATTTACCTCTCTGTTGCATGTTAGAACTTGTAAAATAATACAGAATCTCCTTATTAGTTCCAAATCTACTCCTATGATAGATGCTGCAGTTTCTGGATCTGAAAAAAAATCAACTTGCAGTGTTTACATCATTTGCGTTCCCTTCCACTTGCTTTGGCTGATCGATGATTAGGCCTTTTTCTACATATTTTTCTTCAATTTGTTTTTTTTTTAATAACTTTTTCTCCATTTTCTTACTGTTTCGCCTAACGGACCAAAATCCAAATCATATCAATTTACGTTATATTAAGTAGGCAAAATATTTTTGTGACCAACTGCGCATGACTTTAAAATTGACTAAAAATTTTGATTTCAACGTCTCTCCGAAACAACGTCTCCCGTAAAGGTGATTTAAAAACTAAATAAAATTCTTAGAAAATAGCTATTCTTACTAATAGCTAACAAATTACGATATTATACCAAGTTTGTCTCGTTTAAAAATCTTGTATAATGAGAAAGTTATAGATGTTTAAAAATCAAAAATTTGCTAAGAAATTTCTCATTTTAGCAAAATACTCAAAATGCTTATTTTTAATCACCCTGTTCAGTGTGATATAGTTAAAATAAAGTTTAAATTTTTTGGCTCCCGAGGTACACTAGTATCTACTTTCGAATGAAAAAAGGAATTTTGGTCGCCTTCTCGTAAAATGGTCCACTGTGAATCGTATATTAATAAAACTAATACGGGGAACATTTATAATCAATTCGAATTCTTTTAAACAGGGAAAACTCAAAATTGTTTTTTGGTTGTTTTCTTTATTAACTGTCACATAAATTTGTTTTCGATTTCTGTCAACTCTCAGATTACCGACGAATTTAAATTAATTTGTATTTTTTCACATTTGCTGTGATTGTTGTGAAGAAAGCGTGAATGACCAGTGTATTTGGTTATGACAAAAGTTATATAAAAGAAATACAAAGTCATTGACATGGTTGTGTTATGGATTTGTGCACAGCTACAGATGTGTATAAGATTTAAGAAACATATTACTCCAGTTACAAAAAATGTTGGTAGGTGCGCAGTAAAGGTGATGGGAAACGTAAGCTATTAACAGGTTAAACTGTGAGGCAGCATCGATTTAGAATCATGTTAGACATATTCCAAAGTAGTAAGCTCTACGTTACCTAACATTCGGAACTGATTATTTATTATGCATAGGAAGCAGGGCTAAAAGAGTATATAAATAAGCGATGAGTGTTCTTCAAAAGTGCGGATCTTGAACATTATTTCAAAGGTAAGTAGCCCTGGGCATTTGAATCTTTTGGACCGAAAGGAAGACGATCGGCAGCTATATGGAAACTGACTTGAATGGCGAAAAATTAACCATTAGGATTTATCTATGCATATATAAGTTTCTCCTGTAATTCGCATTTGAATGCTCACTGACTGACATTAAAAGGAAAAACACAAGCAGAAAGAGAAAACCAAGTAAAACGCAAATGTTGTTAATTACATAGGGGGTTGAAAGCTACCTAAATAGTGGAAAGCTAAACCTTTTTGAAGAACGTTGGAGGTGCTGATGGTGTAAAGACATCGCCCTGTTTTTTTGGCTGCAATATCTATTCGTCTATCAGTACCCCTTTGTATTTGGGACCGCTGAAATTTTCATAGTTGCATAACTACAGCGGTAGTTCAAAACTACGTTAGTTTATTATTCAAATAGTGTTTTTCTTTAGCTACGCTTGGAAAAAACAAAATTTTAAATTAAAGTAATATGATTTTAATGTACATGATCTTTATTTTTGAACCGCAGTAGCAAAATACATTAAGTTACTTTAATAAAGAATTCGCATAGGTCTAAGATATAAAATTAATACGTAAAAGTAAAGGGTATCCACTATACGAAAAATCATATGGTCTAAGTAGACAAACTTTTATAATTTCGACCGTCTTTGCACAAATATATCCGGTATAAAAAGAAGTGTAAAATTACAGGTTCTGTCTACAGGGGCCATTGTTTTAATGAACATGGGATTATCTTTTAAACCGATGTCGACAGATTGAACATTTAATTAAACAAAAGTTTCCGATATTAATGTCTTTTCGCATATCTTTTGGTTTGGCATTTAATAACTGTAAGTTAGATTTGCAGATTTAATCTCTTACTGTAAAATATTTGAGGATGCTTAAAGAACACGTTTAACATTAAAGCTTATTCGCTAATATTTTTGGATATTTTTTAAGAGTTTTAATGAAGCTCCTTCCATTACATTGTAAATGATATTTTTATTACAATGTCTATACTGATTTACATGAATATATTTAATGAATATATCTAATGATTATTATTTTGCGATACCAATGACGTATATTGTAAAATATTTTAATACTTTTATATAAAATTTGCCTTAAAATCTTACCTCATAGCCATGTAATGCGGGATCTGTTGTACTTGCTGAACTACCATCACTTAAGCCGCTAGCATCATTGTGACTATCACCACTTGTTCTTACACTACCGCCACCATTATTGTTACCACCACCATCATGAGTCATACTTCTATCTGTGGTGGAGCTGTGTTGATGCTGTGAGCCATGCTGTGTGTGAGTGTTATTGTTGTGATGATGATGTTGCTGCTGTTGTTGTACAGATAGGCTGGGTTGTTGTTGTTGCTGCTGTGTATGATGCTGAGTATGATGATGGTGATGTTGTTGCTGCTGATGATTGTGATGACTATGCTGTAAATTAACATTGACGCCCAAGCCAATGCCCATATTAGGTGCCGTAACAAAATCAAAAAAATCTGTTTTCGTTATATCATCCGGACGAAAAGTTTCAGTAATATCCATGCCAGTGGATGACATTTCATCGGTGCCAATCATTTAGCTATGCCGAATAATTAACTAAGTATAAAATTTTGTTACGAAAGTTGTGCAGATAAATTGTAAAAATTGCTGAAATGAAAAAAAAAGAAATTAAATTAATTTTGATTTAGCAAAAATCTTTTCGAGATTCTTGAAGAATTGTTAAAATTTTTAAATATTTTTTTTGAATTTTTAAAGCCTTTATACAATTGACATTCTATTTACTACATTTAAATATTGTTTTTTTTTTATTTGTCTTTAAGTGTTGCAAGCACTTATTTTGTTGTGGGTTATTTATTTGCCGACCAACTACACTTAAGTATTTATTTTAAAGAAACAATTATTTTTCTTTTTTGTTAAATTTCAAAATGAAACTATAAATCTTATTGACAGAAAAGGGTGACAAAGTGTAAACACGATTTTGTAACCAAGTCGCAAAAAAGTGCAACAGAGAGGGAAAAAATTGTTGAAAACATTGCACTGTAAATACCACAATGATTTGCATAGAATGCGATACAAGATTTAAAACAAGACACAAGACAATTTTAAAATTTTGTCCTAAATTGTTTTATTTTTTGGTAGCTGTTTTTTTTTTGTGTGCTTTATGGTTGGTTTATTTGGAGGTAAAAGTTTCTTAAACTACTCAATTTGAGTGACGTATGTTGACCAAGTCCAGTGGCACACGAATGCAGAAGTGTAGAAGAATAAAAAAGAAACAAAAGTAATAAATAAACTTAAACACTAGCAAAAAATAAAAAATAAAAAACTAAAATTGAATTCAAAAGGAAACTAAAACAGAAGGCAGAAATCAATTTATCTTAATATAAAAACCGAAAAAAGACCGATTTCTTTATACAAGAAAAAACAAGCTTCTATGCAAAAAAAAAGCTAAACATGCATAAGTTTTTTTATATATCGCCAAAGAGTAAAGAAAAACTTTTTTTTAACACATGTCAAATTGTTGTCCTGTGACTACACTATAACACATACGTTTGCTACATATATTTGGTTTAATCATTCATTAAGAGCAAAAAAAAAAATTAAAATAAAATCCAATCTGCTGCTGAAAAAATAATATAAATATTTAATACGCGAGGTCAGTCGTATCGTAGAGAATACGACAAACTGTTTCTGATCTTTATAGGAAATAAAAAAAATATTCCATAAAATTAAGAAAGTGATTAATTATGATTATTAAAATATACTTATAAGTGATTTCTAATTGAGGACAAACAAGAAAACTTTAAGAAATTTAAAATATATATGAGATGGGCATAACTAATTGTAAGTTTAATGCAAAACAAAAACAAGCATTTTAGTTAGCCAGGCGATGCACAGCGACAAATCCAAAGCATTGATCTATTTATTTAGGTTAAATATGAAATCCCCACTATACTACTTTGCATTTATCATGTGGACATGAAACTCTCCATACAAGTCAGTTTTTGATATCATCTTACTATTGACATCATCTTGGAGTAAGTAATAGTGTCATAGTTGTGGAATTTTGTAAAATTTATGTCATTATTATGTATATAAAATTTTTTGGTCATTTATTTAAATGACAGACGTGTTAAAAATAGGTATAAGGTATTAAGGACAGGCTGA
Organism: Trichopoda pennipes; assembly: GCA_030448955.1. NCBI lineage: Eukaryota > Metazoa > Arthropoda > Insecta > Diptera > Tachinidae > Trichopoda > Trichopoda pennipes. The sequence continues at coordinate 5,737,141 of JASKUP010000012.1, read as the reverse complement.
GACATTTATTATCTTCTAAAAAAATTAAATTTACAAAGAAATGCCCCAATTTTACATTCAGATGATATATTGACATGGAACTAGAAGCCCTAAAAGTTCTAACATATATATGCGTTGCTTCATAAGCAGCATGTTGACGATCCAACTGTCACTGTAAGAGCAGCAGTTGTAATTTTTGTTTGTAGAGCTATGAAAAAACTCTTTTTTAACAAATCAAAGCGATGCATAATTATGTGGCGCTTAAGGGTTTTATCAGTGACAAATATTTGATTGTTTATTAAGAAAAACCTCAAGCCGAAGCTCTCATATTAGTGTGTGTGATAACAAGTGATCTTCTAAAACATTTAACTTAACGTGAAGTTAAATCATTTAACTATATCCCTTCGTAAAATCGATTAAATAAATAATTTAAAAATATTTTATCTCGAAATGCATATAATTCAGTAGATAAAGTGATGGGTGCTTGTTCATGAAAAGTCCATTTAAAAGATGTTTTTAAGCCATTTTTCTTAATTTTACAACCTAAAGATTAATTTGCATTCAGTAATGAAGGATTTTAGCACGTTTGTTAAGAAAAGAAAAACAATGTTACATATGAAGTAAAATCAGCGCACAACAGATACACCACTCGGTGTATTTGACCAACTGATGCAAGTGATTTATCACAGATTTTTGTTTAAAAGTATGAGTAAAAATAATTCACTCGTGAAATGGAGCAGATAGTTGGAAAATAAGATCCCTTGATATCATTGGTTTATTCTAAAAAAACTAACTACAATTGTCGTTTTAGTGCGAAATATTGTTTAAATTATTGTGTACTGCGTTCGTAACATATAACCGCTGTGTCCATTTGCCTGAAATCATATCAAATGTTAATGTCATATATTGCTCTTTTAAACAAACAATTTCCCTTTTATTAAAATATTTTTTTTATGTTAAAAAAAAGTCTAGCGGCCTTAAAGAATATCCCTTGAAACTATAGCAAAATTAAAATAAACTGGCTTATGGGCGGAGCTTGTAATTTAAGTCTGGATTGAATATACTTACACTAAGATACAATTTAAAGGCGTCAAAATGAACTACGACTGTCTCTAGAGAAATTCCCCCCGGGGGCACATTATAGTCTTTTTGGAACCTACTATTCCATTTAGATTGGTGTCTTGCGGGGTAAAAGGGAGCCCAGGCCCCTCAAAGGCTAGTAGGAGTCACCTGGACAATCCACATATTTCCACGGGAAATCAGTTGCCCCAGAGTACACTATTTGTTATCTTTAGACAATAATGTGCTCTGACTGGTTATTGAGGTTGGCCCCTATATGGGAGTATCGTGGTGGTTGTGGTTTCGGACCCTCGTGAGAGTTTATGGGTCGAATCATTCAAATTAACACAATGAATGGTTCAGGTCTAGTGAGTATGAATGCTGGCGTGTTCTTGATAAATAAGAGCTTCATGCGTTCTGGACCAGGAGTTGGAAAGTCTCCAACTCTTTAGAAAGGAGTGAAGGCTGCGGCCTACTTCGGGCTTTCGAAATTGCTACTAGAAGTGACTGGAGGATATACGTATTCGATGGCCTTCTAGGGCGTGGTTGGTGTCCAATCAACTAAGTGGTTTGACCACCATCTGATTATGACTATATAGTCGGTGCAGATGTAAATCAAATCACGCTTTGTCTCTAGAAAAATTCCAAAACTCAAAAAAATTATTTATGTTTAAGTTAGCGGCGTAACTTATGCGCAAATTCATATAATGAAGCTAAAAACCAACCCTGGTAGTACCCAACGTTTTACATAATTGTAGTTACATTCTAATAAAATGAGAGAAATTAATTTTATTTAAATAAAAAAATGTATGCTTACTATAACTATTAAGTAGACCCGTCTGACACTGGTGTTAGTCAATTAATTTCATTAATTTTTTTCATTTTAATTAGGAAATTTGTATTTTGTTTGTTCTTTTTCCTTTTAACAAACAATAAGTACTTGTGCCTGCTAGGCAAACAAAAAAATGTTTATCGTATAGAAATTATTAAGTACCAAAAATTTGCTTGTTGTTTGAAATATTATATTGAAGATTCAAATAATAATTTGGGAAAGATATTGGAATAAATAATTTAATAATAATATCTTGTAGTTATTTACATTAAATAAAAACGTTACAAAATGGTTAAAATATATTTTATTAGCTTTTTAAAGGTTTTAATTTTTGCCCTATAAGTTGAGATTCTAAATTGTTCTAATTTAATTTTCAATAAATCTTTTATGGAGCACAAACAAAACAATATAATTTTTGTCATTTGTATAAGCAATTCTAGGACCGCTCGTTTATATTTTTAATTTACCAGTAGTTTTTTACACGGTTTGATTAGTTGCTGGTGCTAATGCCACTTAATGTGCAGTGTGCCACAGATGAGGTAGTTTTTACTTCTTTAGTTTGTTCGTTTTAGCAGTTGTTATTTGACAATTGCAGTCTGGATTTTTTATAACGAATAATCGGTAAAAAATACCAATACACGTCATGAACTCTTGATGTTTTTTATGCCGACAGACATTTTTTTTTTGAAACTTTTTCTTTGTGACGATTTTTATTACGAATTTAGTATAATTTGGTACTATAGTTTGAGATCTACTTTTCTTTATGTTCAACTCAATGGAGACATTAAAAAAGATCTATATTGCATTTTATTTTCCATCTAATGCGCTAGAGTATGGAATAAAAGAAATAATTAATAATAATAAAGGAAAATAAAAATTACAAAAACTGTTTAATAATTATTTAACGTTATTTTATTATTGCAATAATAATTTTTATCTAAATTATTACAGGTTATAAAAATGTTTTATGTGTTAAGATAAAAACAATCTTTACTGTGTGCTTAAGATGTTATCAATGTATTCTTCGATGACTCTGCTCAATATAGCAAATCTAATATACGTAATAAAGCTTCTTGTATAGATTACATTACATTCCTGGCGTAAGATGTTGTAGGAGTATTTCTGACAATTTAAAATTTAGAATATTTTCAACGTAATAATTTTTTGTGTAGGAAAGAGAACAGCATTCTTGAATTCTGAATTAAATTTTTATTTACATGACTTTTAATATTAAATGTTCTAGAAGAACAAAATGGTATAATAAAATATACCACATTGCACTTGAACTCCAGCGGGGTTATTACAGGTGAATGCTCTACTCGCGCATTCATTCCTGATTTGAGGAATTAATCCAGTTAAAAAAGTTTAATTCAATTTTCACTATAATAACGTGCATGGTAAGTAAGGATATTAGCTGGTGTGAAGTATCTCTTGCACTGTTGCGGAAATCCAAGTCCTTAAAATGTTTCTTTTGCGATCTGTTTTTTGCAACCAACATCGCCTTTCCTTTCAAGAAACTGGTACTGGATTTACACTGTCTTTTCGAAAGCAAGGCTGCTAACTTATGTGCAAAAACAATTTAAATTAAGTACAATTCACATTAATTTGGAATGATCACTACAAATTGTGAATGCATGGTAGTTTTCGGGATTGTTGCATTCTAACACCATGGACAATATTTTTTTTTATTTGACAAATATGATACATAATATTTGAAAAATATTATGTATCATATTTAATATAAACTTAAAAAATATCTGCATGGCATATATCGTTATTAAATTATTTTCTGCTTTTAACACAAACAGACAAAAAACAACAGCATAAAATCTTTATCAAATTCTTCCATTGCTTTTATTCGATACCACCTGCCATGCCTTGTGATTTCAATCATATTATGCGGACAAAAAATTTCATAACTAAAATCTTTTAATATTATTTTTTTTTCACAAAATAATTAAAAAGTCACAAAATCACATTTTAATACTAATTTCTTACAAACAATAATCTGATAGAGGAAAAAAAGTCATTTGTTTTATCAACACAACAATTGCCACAACGAAATGCAAATGGAAGAAAACATTTGTTTTGCTACATGTACAACACGAGCGGAAAAAGTAGCAAATTTGAAATTTATTTTATATTTATTTTAAACAAATCACAAGATGATGATGTTTTGCTTGACTATTCTTCTTTGCTTTTCTCTTTGGCAAACAACTGCAACAGCTAATGATTATCATGATTTTGGTATAACAAAAGGCTTTAGAAATAAAAAAATGAGGTAGTACAACACCAGGTAGACATCAAAAACATTTAGTTAGATATTCTGGTCAAAATAAACATGTATTCGAAAAAAAAAGGTATAAAAAAAAAGAAAAAAGAAAGAACTAGGTAACAGTATTTATTTTTAGGGAGATGACAAGGAATATAGTGCAGTTGATGATAACGATGATGTAGCAGCACCCACCAGCAAGGCCAGTCAATAAGACATTTATTTTGTGTTGGTTAAAGAAAAGCAATAAGACTTTCTAGGAGAGTCTTTAACAAAAAGGCATTTACATACACTGTATTTAAAAGTGATTTTTAAAAATGTTATTTCATTTTTATAATGGAAACAGCAGCAGCTTATGCTGGGTAAATCAAATAAATGCTTTTAATAAATATTATTTTTTTAAGCAATTTTATTATTCGTGCTTGATTCCTTTTAATAAATATTTCATGATATTCTCACGAAATATTTATTATAAAAATTTTTATTAAAAAATAAACATTTTATGATATTCTCATAAAACATTTATTTCAATAAAAATAAAAAATATTTGAAATGTATTACTGCGGGGGAGAGCATATCCATATTTTTTTTTGTAATAAGGGAATTTTTTTAGTTATTATCTAAATAGTTATTTTAAGGAATATGCGGCTTTTGCTAATCCTCAAAAGACTTAAATAAAAAGTAAAATATTGATTTAATCAACAATTGCTTTCACGTTTAAAGTAAAATTAAATTAGATTATTTTTTAGTTAATTTTTTATTGGAAGTAAAAGCAACATCTTGTATCTCAACGCAAATTGATAAAATCCCTTTTTTAATTTTACTTTTATATAATTTACCATAGAAAATCTAAAATTCATTTTCGAACCTGAGGCCATTTGTTTTTCTCATTTATTTATGTAAATATAATTAATCATGCATTTCCATTTCTAAGCAATATGACACGTTTTTATTTTTGGGCCGACAGGTAATTTAGTTAAACCATTAGACAGACCATCACCCCAGTTTGTTGCCATAAAAATAATTGCAAATGATTTTTGTATTAAAAAGAAACAAGCAAAAGGAAAAACTACAATCCAAGTGATTTCATACTGTTACAACTGACCGATGATTAAATTGTTGGCAAAATATAACGAAAGAAAAACAAAGCTAAACATGAGAGATGACATGAAAATCTTTAGAAAAATACAAAAAAAAAGAAAAGAAAAAATAAACTTTATTAGCAATTTCATCCGTTTGGCGCGTTTTATTTCGTTGAGTTTGTTTTTTTTTTTTTTTTTTTGTAAACAATTTTGTTTGATTAATATCAATTTTAAGTTGTCGACGCCAGGTGAGGACCTGTGGTTAGAAATTAATGTCGCTGGTTTTAATGAATGAATGTTTGAAAGTGAAAATTGACAAATCAGTACCACAAAAAGCTCACGATGCAATTTAATTACATAAAAAAAAATATTTAGATATTCTTTTTAAGTTAAAGCCTAACAAATTAGAAAATAATTGATAAGTTATAATTATTGTCAATCAGCGTTTATGATATCTGGAAAAGCGCGGAGCAAGGGATGGCATATACCATACGAAGAAATGAACAAATAAACAAATATTTTTTATTTTTGCAGAGCAAAGCTCCTTTGCACCATAAGCTTAACTGTATTTTGAGTAGAAAGGACTTAGTTAGTCATTAAGTAAATCTCTTAGTTTCGTTATGCCTCTTTTATTTGTTGAATGTTATGAAGTTACCAACTTAACAACAATTTAAAAAAAACAGCGCCATTTGAGTTTTTGCAGATGTCGTTTCAAGTGATAGTTGCCATCCTTCTGCATAGTAAAGTGGTGTCTAGATAAAGGAAAGATAAACGTACATATTTAAGTGGAGGGAATCGAGTTTTTACAGATTTTTTAGGATATCGCAAAATGTCCTGCGTCTTCTATTCTAATTCTTGTTTTTTAATAATGTCCATAATTGATTCATTCATGATTTCATTGATACATTTTCAGAAAATTTTACGATTTATCATTAATCTGCGCCCCGGGAGGCACATTATTCATGTAAATATAAATTTTTCGTTAAATCAAAATATTGTTTATGTTTAATATTAATAATAAGAATTTAAACCTTTTAATGCTTTCGATATGAAAATATTGTTTGATATGTATTTAAAAGCTACGTGAGGAGTAGGAGTAAGTTTACGGCATTGTTGCTGCGCTAATTCTCATTGGACATTTTTTAATTCCAGAATAATATATTGTCAAAATAGGGAAAAACTATCGAGGAATAATAATTTATACATTATATTACGCCGAATATTACGGAGATATTTATTGGTGGAAATTCTGCACTCATGATATCAAAATTCTATTTAACAGAGCGCTATTATGGGATACTGTCGTTGTCTAAAATCTATAAAATATTCAAACAATTCAAAATATAATCCTACAAATGATTAATGCGGCTATCTGTTACATAAAAAATACGAACCTTCATAAAGACCTAAATGTTCCATTGGTTAAAGCAGAAATCAAGAAAAGTACAAGAATGCATTTTAAGAAGATATAAGATACTTTCTGTCATCATATTAAACAATCGTGGTTGCATTTGACTAAGAAGAAGAAACATGTTATCAAAAATCAGGCAGCTGAATTTCAACTTTCAGAACTACTACGAAGTGGCAGGACTTAATACTAGCAAAATACATATGTTTCTCTAAGATTTGAATACTTACTGTTAGTTTAATATTTTTGAAGATACAATTAAAACAATTTGAACTAAAAATCGAAGGAAAGAATTTTAAATACAGCATGATAACAGTTATTTATTTTTCTGAGCTTTGAATTAATGCTGGAGAAAAATAGATAGATTGATGAACGAACCTTTATGACGACCTTATACGTATCTTTAGCCATACACATTTTCTTCTTCCGAATTTAATGAGCGTATATAAAAAACTTTACGCTGAAATGTAAATATAACTCTGGAGAGCAAGAGTTTAGTAAGATTATGTTCCTTTATCTGCCACTATTGTAATTGTATGAGTCAGGCTTGTAAACGATTTGTGAATCTAGCAAAAAATTTATTTTATTTGAAAAAGTAAAAATTAAAAAATTAATAAAGAACTGGATTTAGTAATTGGAAAGATCTCATTTTATGTGATTTGTTTTAAGGGTGGCTTTTTTCTTAATAAATAAATTTTTTTCATAAATAATTATGAATCTTAATATTCACAAAAACAACTTAAATAAAAAAGATATTCAGGTTATTTAAATACTATATAGTTATATATTTAGTTTGTAAATAAAATTAAAAATCTAGCGATGAGGCCTATCACAGTTTGAACAGAGCTGACTCATAATCTATAAGGGTTTTTTAAAACTTATTTTTAAAATTTCAGCACGGAAGGGTCAAGAAATTAATTAGTACGATATCGATTTCGAGATTATCTTTTTTCCTACGAATATACTCAGCAGTATGTCCAGCTCAGAAAGTTAAAATATTAAACTATTATTTAGCCACAAATTTTGCTGATTTCTTTTCATAACCAAAATGAATTAATTAATTTTAATATCCTTAAGAAAACTATACACTTAAAAAATGTTTTTAAATTCTCTGTTGTCTGATATTAAACAAGGCGACATAACTTGTGTTTCTAATGAGCTAAGCTGGGATAATAAAAATGGAGTTATTATTTGTTCATGATGAGTTGATACGCCAATTTCTATAATAGAATTGAAGGCCCAAAAAAGTTAAATTACTCTCAGCAAAACAAAAATAATTTTAGTGGTAGTTTTAAACACTGAGAGATAAGTTTGAGGAATTATTTCATGATAGAATAACAATTACGAACAATGAAATCATTAAAAAAATGAAATGAAGTCCTTCAAAGTCTATGATTGTATTTGATATATAAATATATATATATATATATATATATATATATATATATATATATATATATATATATATATATATATATATATATATATATATATATATATATATATATATATAATATACTGCTTGCTTAGTTTATTGTCCTATTGGAGCCTTAGTTCATTGATGCCTTGTTTCGTAACACAATTAATTTTTCTTTAATAAAAACATACGTCTTTTTTGAAAGAAAGACAATATGGTTCTACAAAGATTGATCACTTTCATAATTTTAAAAACCTTGAATCTTTATTTTTTTTTTGGTAAAGTAAAACTAGAGCTAGTATTAGTTAAAACTTTGTAGGATCGGCTAACTACTTTATTTAATAGCAAAAGAAAAGAAATATATTCTGTATATGCTTAAACAAAAGCAACTAACATACTAATCATCAAACTTTTGTATGATTTAAATTTAATTATTACGTTTCGACTTCAGTGGAAAAGTGTTATATTTTAAGAAAAACATTAATAAAGTTCTTTTAATCTTCTCAATAGAATAAAACACTTGGCAAATTTTAAAATCATGTTTTTTAAGGCAGGTGTTTTTCTTTTTATGCTTCATTTCTTTTCTTCAAATACATTTAACAAGTAACAAAAGTGACTTTACTTCATGTAAAAAATGTGGTCAATACATGAAGTATTATTTATAATGTTTTAAATAACAGTTTAACTATTTGACTGGATTTAGTGTCTGTAACTTTAATTGAAAAAAAAGATATAGCAATCAATTCAAACTCATACAGAAAGACATCATAATGATGAGTTAAACAAATTTTATTTACTTACTGAATCGTACGTAATGTCAAATATAATTACGTTTCTTTGAGATTAAAAATGAAAAACAGAAGTTGTTTTTCTTTTCCCTGTCTCAACTCATATTTCTGGATAAGAAAATTTAATAAATGTATTCAAACAAACATGCATGGAAAGAGTTGTGTTAATGTATAATAATATAGAAATATTTTGATTATACGAGTATGAACAAAACGGCTAATGTAGATAGAAAAGTAAATATAAAAAAAAAATATCAAAACAAGTTTGCTGCTTAAATCTTTCGTTCATTTGTAAAACTTTTCTTCGTTCATTGTTAAATAAATTTATTTATGTAAATTCTTTTTTGTTGATTTCTTTTTGGGTAAAATTATTTTCAATTAAGTTTGTTTTTTTTTTTTGTTATGGCTATTGTAGTTACCGTTATATTTAGGTATTAGCCTGGAAAATATTGTATATTGATTTTTTTCACTGCGATTATTTATGTTCAATAATCATTATGGCTGATAAAAATCTGTATATATTTTTTCTTGGCTTTATTTCTTTATTTAAAATCTTTCAAGCAAGTAAAGTGTTTGAATATAGGTAAGACGTTATCGAACCATGTAAGTTTGGCCTATTTCTTGAAAGAATTTTATAATATTTTTTATAATACTAAATTAAACTTTACTATTCAAAAAGACACTAAGACACTTGGTATTTGCTATAATGCTCGTCAATATATTTACTTGTATTTTTTTTTAGTTAGCAAATATATATGTTAAAACTGCTTGATTGTTAATGCCGCTTTAGACTTCGCTAATTAATTTTTATTTAGGGGCTCAAAACAAATTATAACAGACACTTTTTTTTAAATGGCTAAATACTTATGTTTTATTTATTTATTATTCATAATAAATTATTTAGAGGTTAACTAAAGTAATAAATTTTGAAAATACGTTTTTTAATTCTATTATATGTTCAAACTGCGAAAAATAACACAAAAATTTAAATTTCAAATATTTTTTTTTAGTCCGAAAGATTATTTAAAAATTATTTTAGGAATATGGCCTGTGCGAATTAATTTAGGAAGGTGTTCTATTTTGGGCAACCGTAAATGTCCATGGCAAATTGAAATCGTATTTCGCCTGAATCATTGTCGTCGATATTAGAACGCGAAAAGTAATTAATCTTGGTGGGGTAATGGTCTTCATCGATTGTAACATGAGTTTTGACTTTATTTGCTAAGAAATAACGATGCCACCAGCCTGTAAGAAGGAGCAAACGGCTTTTACCTGAATTTAATGAGGATTGGGTTGCCTGTTGCTGATTAACCTCACTCAATTTGGTTGTGTCTGTTTTGTTTATTTATAAACCCTCTATATATAATATTAAAGACGTCACGATATGTCTATAGATTTTGGCTTTAAAAATGAAAAATTATTAAATCCCTAAATAAAGGTAATTAAGCAAATCTTTTGAATTCTATTTGCTTCAGTTGCTTCACAAGATTTAATAATATGCTAAAATCGGAAACAAAAATAATTATGCGATAGATTCATGGCATAACTTATAGCCTTTTCGCCCCTACACTTTGGCAATAAATATCAACTGAAGCAATACAAATTGATTCATTGACTTTGTTCAGTAACGCACCTACATTTTTACACACAATTAAACAGTAAATTTCCTAAATGCAATGTAAGCAGTAGCAGTCAATAACCGACCAAATTAAATAAAGAATTAAATTTCACCATCAACGTTTGGTTAGGTTATTGCCTTCTGCTGCATTATAGTTTATTAATATTTTTGTTAAATGCATGACTACTAAGTCAGCATAAATAGAACATTTTTTTTGTTTATTAAAGTACGTTGGACTTTGCTTTGGCTATTTATTAATTGTTAAGTCATCACAACAAACTAACAGAGGCCGTTAAGGTACAACGTGCGTGTGTTTGTCATAGGAAATAATTGAATTTAGTATTGTAATCATTTTTTAAGTATAAATAAGTTAAATTTAATAAAACATTATGCTAGAACAATTTTGCGTCTACTTCAGTTAACACCTGACACACGGTTCAAGTACCCTGTGTTCTCCTTGACAACTGCCTTTTGTTTGTACTTAAGGCAACATTACACAATCAAAGATTCCAATTTATTCATTGGTGACCCCAAACGTTCTTAGAAATATTAAGCTTCCCCCCACCAGTGGTAAGGGGCTTTTTACACTCTAAGAACGTGCGACACGCATCCTATATTAAAAAATTTGGTGACCATCGCTGAAACAAGGCATCCAACATAAATCCTGTAACTAGGCACAGGCAAATAATAAATATTTATCCAGAACTATTATCCATTCAATTTTAATATGGATAAGCTAAAAACACTCATAACCCAGCAAAGGGAAAGAGCCGCAAACATTGAAAGAGCGGCAGCGAATATAAAGAAAACTCCACATGAGCGAAGATCTGTGGAATATTACACAAGGAAAGCGGAAGACCTAATTGCTCTGTGGAAAACCTTTGACACAGCGGAGAATATCATACGCAACGACCCCATGTTGAGCGAAGATGACCCGTATATTGTCGAGGATATCCACAAATCCATAGGAATCGTACACAGTACAGCTATGGAAGAAATAGAGCAGCTGATACAAAGCCTGAGCAAGCAAACAAAGCCATTGCCAGCAGAACGAGCAGCAGGGTTACCAGCAGGCAACCCATCAACACCCATTTTATCATTGCCAGCAGGACAAGGAGCAGGTTTACCCACAGGCAACCAATACGCATCCACGTCCAACATTACAAACAAAATATCAGGATTGATAAGACGTCAAGGAGCACTCAAATCGTCATTAAAGCGTCTACTTCAAAGCAACGCCACGAAGGAAACACCAGTCCAATCTATATCTGCTATAGACAGATTATGGCAGAAGATCGAGACCATCCATTTGGACATTTGGGAAATGTGTGCCAACCCGGCAGCTGAAGGTTATGACTGTGAAGACTATGAAGTCTTAGAAGAAAACGTAGCAACACAAATAGCGTCTCTTTCTAGCGAAAGAGTAACTTCGGAACCGTACAACAACCAAGAGGTAGTGCCAACCTACAGCTACCAAAAATATCCATACCAAAGTTCAATGGAGACTGCTTAACATGGCAACCATTTTCAGACATATTCTCGAAAATGATTCATGATCAAGATATCCCGGCAATTCAAAAGATGTGGTATCTTAAGGCCAACTTGAGCGGAGAGGCAGAACGTTTAATACGCCATCTGGATCTAACTGAAGGAAACTATACAACGGCATGGAACACTTTAAAGGAAAGGTACGACAACAAACGAGTCCTGGTATCCACAATTATTCAAAAATTGTTTGGCTGGGGTAACTTAACGGCCGAATCCAAATCTCTGAAAGAGTTCCACGACGTCCTCAATGAAAGTCTGTCCGCGCTAAGGAACATTGGGATCAACATCGACAATTGGGATCCGGTCCTTTTACATGTGTTGGTCAAAAAATTGGATCGACAAACACACATCATGTATGAACAATCGCTGGAAAACCCCACAGAGCTGCAGACGCTAAATCACTTCCTAAAGGTTTTACAAAACCGCTTCCAATCACTTGAAGCTGTTGGGGGAAAGGACAAGCCAAAGCCAAAGCAAATAGCTACAACAACAACGTACAAATCAAGCAAATGTGCCCTATGCACGGAAAATCATCCAATATACTATTGCAAACAATTCTTAGCAATGAGCATTGCGGATCGCCTGAAGTGGGTACAAAATAAAAGGTTTTGCGTTAACTGCATCAAGCCCGATCACCGTACCAAGGAATGCACATCCAGGGGGTGCACTAAATGTTCATCCAAACACAATTCGCTGCTGCATCTTGGAAAACAACAAAACTCCGGCAATCAGCCTTCAAAATCTGGAAGTGAATCATTACCATCAACATCAGTGGCATCAGCGAACGCTCGCCCGGCAAACATTCTACTCGCAACAGCAGTAATCGAAATAACAGCCAACAATGGGCGATCTGGCAAATTCAGAGCACTTTTAGACTCAGGTTCCCAAATCAATATAGTCACTGAAAGACTCATTAAAAGCCTATCTATTCGACCAGAACGAGCAATACTAGGCATTCAAGGCATTGCTGGAAGATCCAGACAAGCCACACAGCGGGTAAACGTAAAATTTGAGTCAATCACAAGACAATTTTCGTCCAGGCTAGAGGCTTATGTTCTCCCAAACATAATACCACCTCAACCAAGTGCATCATTTGACATCTCATCCTGGTCTATTCCCGAAAACATAATGCTGGCAGACCCATCGTTCCACAATTCGGCAAAAATTGATGTCCTGCTCGGGGCAGAGTTTTACTTTGATCTTCTGCTATCAGGAACATTGCAGTTAGCAGACAACTTACCCGTCCTGAGGAACACAAAACTTGGGTGGATCGCCAGTGGAAGGTTATCCAACGACAGCACAACGGAAGCAACATGTGCAGTTTTTAGCGAAGAAGATATAACAACAAACGAACTACTTGAAAGATTTTGGAAAATCGAGGATGTTCCTGCAGAAAGCAATCTTACAGTCGCGGAACAGGCATGTGAAACTCACTTCAATCAAACAACCACCAGAGATCTCAATGGAAGATTTGTTGTTCGTCTACCCTTGTTTGAAGACGCCGAAACACTTGGTGAATCAGAAACCTCAGCATACTCCAGGTTCCTTGCCTTGGAACGGCGATTCAAACGAGATAACAATATTGAAAAACAATACAAGGACTTCATGCAGTCATATGAAGATCTTGGCCACATGACTCAAATTGACCCAAAGAAACTGCCAGGCCCTAGGTACTACATTCCTCATCATTGCGTTTTACGTCCAGAAAGCAGCACAACTAAACTTCGAGTCGTCTTTGATGCTTCAGCAAAAACGTCAACAAATCGGTCACTAAACGACATCTTACTGACAGGTCCAACAGTGCAAGGCGACATAGTTGGAATGCTTCTACGTTTCCGATTACCCAGATTTGTCTTCACCACCGACATCGAAAAAATGTATCGTCAGATTCTCGTGGACGAAAGAGACAGGAACCTTCAACTCATTTTATGGAGAGATAATCCTGGACAGCCTATACGACATTTTCAACTAAACACCGTTACATATGGAACATCATCAGCTCCATATCTGGCAACAAAGTGCCTACAAAGGCTAGCGACCATCCGGATGGACAAATATCCGCTTGGTGCAATGATCCTGAGCCGAGACTTTTACGTCGATGACGGGATGAGCGGCTCAGATAGTCTGGTAACAGCTAAGGAGATGCAATTTCAACTCACCTCCTTGCTCAAGGAAGCCGGCTTTAAGTTGCGGAAGTGGTGTGCAAACCATCACCAACTCCTTCAAGGCATACCTCAAGAAGATCAAGAAGTCAACCTTGATTTTGAAGACGCGTCCGTCAAAGCATTGGGATTAACATGGAGCCCAACTTCGGATCAATTTTGTCTTAAGGCAAATCTTCAGCCGGTCTCAGTCATAACCAAACGATCTGTAACATCAGATGTGGCACGAATATACGATCCGTTGGGCATTGCAGGCCCAGTCGTAGTGTCAGCCAAAATATTTATTCAGCAACTATGGGAAGATCAAATATCATGGGACGATGAACTCCCCGCAGCTCTCACAAAAAAATGGCATGAGTTCCGGAAGGCACTGAACACATTAAACAACACTCGCATCCCTCGCCATATTTTCGACGGTCAAAAGGCTTCACACATCCAAATGCACGTGTTTGTAGACGCATCAGAAAAGGCGTATGGAGCAGCAGTCTACATACGATCCAAACTTCAAAATGGAAGGATAATCGTCCGGCTGTTGTGCGCTAGGTCTAGAATTGCGCCTCTACAAAGGGTATCGCTACCAAGGCTAGAACTTTGTGCAGCACTCCTAGGGGCAGAATTGGCGAACAAGGTAAAAGGGGAGCTACAGCACGAGGACAAACAGCTCTTCTTCTGGTCCGACTCAGAAATCGTCTTGCATTGGATAAATTCGGCCTCGTCATCGCTCAAAACCTTTGTGGCTAACCGAATCAGCAAAATACAAGACCTTACCATCAATAGTCAATGGCGACACGTCAGCTCCAAGGACAATCCCGCAGACTTAATCTCTAGAGGTTTAAACCCAGAACAATTATCCGAGTGCAACATGTGGTTCTACGGACCCCTTTTCTTACACGGAAATGAAGATCTATGGCCTAAAGAATTCGCGAAAGAACTGCATCCCACTGACTTAGAATTCAAACGAAAACCGGTCCTTGTCACGGCAGCCGCCCAAATGGGATTAGAGGAAATCATATATAAAATCAATCACCGCAACTCTTTTGAGTGTCTTCAACGAGTGGTGGCTTATATGCTGCGATTCATCAAAAACACTAGGGCATCATCAGCAGACAGATCAGCAACCAAGCTATTAAGCCCAACTGAGTTAACATCAGCCTTGCATCTGATAGTCAAAACCATACAAGCAGCTGACTTTAAAGACGACATCAACAAGTTGAAGACAACCAAGGAACTCAGTAAATCCAGCCCAATAAGCAGCTTATCCCCCTTCCTTGACGAATCAGATATTCTTCGAGTTGGCGGGAGACTAGAGGCGTCAAAACTATCATACGAGGAGAAACATCAAATAATATTGCCTTATAATGACCCAATCGTCAAACTAATACTCGTGATGCTGCACAATGAAAACCATCACTGCGGCCCACAAACATTGCTAAACACAACACGGGAAAGAGGATTCTGGATTGTAAAGGGCAAAACAATGGCAAGACATACAGTACACAATTGTATTCGTTGTACAAGGGCCAAACCAAAGATGTATCAACAAATAATGGGAGATTTACCGGAAGACAGAATTACGCCATGTCGACCCTTCTTAAAAACTGGGGTAGATTATTGCGGTCCATTCTGGGTACACTACAAGCTAAGGGGAAAGCGTCCGCATAAGGTGTATATCGCAGTCTTCTGCTGTTTTGCCACAAAGGCAATCCATATGGAAGTGGTAACAGACCTAACCACAGATGCTTTTATTGGAGCATTAAAAAGATTTATCTCGCGCCGCGGGCGATGTCAAACAATATATTCAGACAACGGCACAAACTTTGTTGGGGCTAGAAATCAACTGAAGGAACTGGAGACATCAATATTCGGAAAGGAGTCACAGGAGACAATTGGAAGAGCATGCAGCAAGCAAATGATCGAATTTAAATTCATCCCCCCCAGAGCCCCCCATTTCGGAGGCCTTTGGGAAGCGGCGGTAAAATCAGCTAAACATCTTCTTCTGCGTTCAGTGTCCACCGCCTCCCTTACTCACGAAGAACTGGAAACGGTAGTCATCGAAGTTGAAGCAATTTTAAATTCAAGACCGCTAACCCCCATATCATCAAACCCTAACGATCTAACCGCACTGACACCAGGCCATTTTCTGATCGGGGAACCCTTAACCACACAAATTGACGCGAGAACAAACCACCCATCAACATCATTGTCTAAAAGGTGGAAACTTGTGTCAGAATTAAGACACAGTTTTTGGAATAGGTGGTCCAACGAATACCTATCGCAACTACAACAGAGACACAAATGGAGGGCGGCCTCAGCGAATATAAAACCCGACCAACTTGTCATTATCAAAGAGGACAACGTACCGGTCATGCAATGGCCACTTGGCCGTATCACAAAAACCTACAAGGGACAAGATGGCAACGTGCGTGTAGTCGATGTCAAAACTTCATCAGGCACAATCAAGCGGCCAATTCATCGCTTAGCGCCATTAATCAATGATGAACCTGAAGAGAAGGAGGAACACAAGGGCATAAAACGACCAAACGAACAGGAGCCAAACACAACAAAGCGATCGAGGGCAAATAACTTTAATTTGTTGTGCACAACACTACTAGCTCTCCTGATACTACCGGTTGTATTATGCAAGCCCATGGGACTCCAGCCGTTTGATACAAGTCCCGGACTATATTTCGAAGGAATTGGTACAGCGCGTATAGCCACAGCAGAATGGAAACTCATGGTCTACTACAACCTCACTCCTTTTAGATCAGAAATTGACAACTTCGCTAACGGCATAAAGGTATTCTCCGATATATGCAGAATATCTCCCCAAGAAACGATGTGTAACAACCTTGTATCGCAACTGAAGCAAACTCAAAACGATTTAATCCAAGATAGGGAGATCATTATGCCAAGGAGATTTCGCAGAGGTGCTCTAAATATTGTCGGTAATGTTGCAAGATCACTGTTCGGAACGCTAGATGCGGACTATGCAGCCGAAATGGACAAAACGATACAGAAGGCAGAAATGGACAGAACCCACCTCTCGTCGCTACTACACAACCAAACCTCAATTATCGACTCGACCTTAAACATAATAAAGGAAGACGAGTTCTCATTAAAAACTAGAATGAATGAAATCCAAGACACCATATCATCGATACATAACCAAGTAGTGAAAGCCGAAACTCAACTAAGGTTAGCTCACACAGTAGCTCTTCTTGCCAACGAATTAACGCTAGCAGCAACCAGATTACGCCAAGTCGAAACGGAAATCGTTAATATTCTTACAGACTCTCATCATGGTAGGATCAGTCCATCCTTACTAACGCCAGATCAACTGCAAAGAGAAATAAACGTGATCAAGGCGCACCTACCGGTATCACGAACTCTTCCTTTCGATAACATCGACCTCATTCAGTTCTACAAGATCATGCGAGCAAAGGCAGCAGTCACCAAGGACAAGGTTATGTTCGAAATAAGGCTCCCTCTAGTTGACCAGCAAACATTTGAGTTGTTGAAAATATTTGGCATACCCGCAAACAAAAATGGCACTCTTGTTGCGATACATCTCCAAACAGAATACCTGGCGATCAATCTTCATCGAGATGAATACATTCCACTATCCTTCGATGACATTCGCAACTGTATTCAACCAAGCAGTGACAGTTTCATCTGCGACAACAACCACGCAATATTCTCAAAGGGATCTATGGCGGCTTCGTGCGAAGTGGATCTGTTCAAACACAAATCAACCAACAGGTGTAAACTTAACACTTACACGGAGGCTACCATCTGGCAACAACTGCATCACAAGAATCAATGGATCTATGCTACTATAAAGGAAACTGATGTCAGCACTGTCTGCGGAACAAAGGTCGCACAACACACGCTCCGAGGCTCAGGCATCATCAACCTGGAACCAAGTTGCACCCTTAAGACTTCTGAAGTCACTATTCGAGGTCATTATAACACATCAAGTCTCATTCAAGCATCTTACCCTCGCTTCCCGACATTCAATCTGACGACGCGAGAGAGAGATCCCACCTCAATCCTCAACTCGACTAACCAAGTTTTAATAAATCACACCGAGCAGTTAACCGAGCTTCAGAACAAACTACATGATGCTGACATCTCAACCTTAAACACCGCCTACCGCTTCGATAAACATCACCACCTGGCGATAAGTTACACAGCCTTCATCATGTCATCAATTCTGTTGGTCTTCTACCTTGTATGGAGAGTTCTGAAGAAAAAAGGCGAGTTAAGTCAACAACCCACTCCACAACCACGGCAAACCGTTGCGAACAAGTATACTGCCCAGTCACCGGAAATCTAATTTTTCTAGACGAGTTGAACTTACAACGTTCAACGTGGGGGAGAATGTTCAGTAACGCACCTACATTTTTACACACAATTAAACAGTAAATTTCCTAAATGCAATGTAAGCAGTAGCAGTCAATAACCGACCAAATTAAATAAAGAATTAAATTTCACCATCAACGTTTGGTTAGGTTATTGCCTTCTGCTGCATTATAGTTTATTAATATTTTTGTTAAATGCATGACTACTAAGTCAGCATAAATAGAACATTTTTTTTGTTTATTAAAGTACGTTGGACTTTGCTTTGGCTATTTATTAATTGTTAAGTCATCACAACAAACTAACAGAGGCCGTTAAGGTACAACGTGCGTGTGTTTGTCATAGGAAATAATTGAATTTAGTATTGTAATCATTTTTTAAGTATAAATAAGTTAAATTTAATAAAACATTATGCTAGAACAATTTTGCGTCTACTTCAGTTAACACCTGACACACGGTTCAAGTACCCTGTGTTCTCCTTGACAACTGCCTTTTGTTTGTACTTAAGGCAACATTACACAATCAAAGATTCCAATTTATTCAGACTTATAACCCAAAACACTATGAATGCAAAAAGGTTTGCAGATTTTTTTTGTCCTATTTGAAATATATTTCCTAGAGTTTTTATAAATGCATCACTGTACTGCAGCAGATAAATTTTTTCTATACTGATTCTTATATGAAGATCCTATATTTTATAGATGTTTCAGTTAAACATTTTATTGCATTTGAATTTTCTGAAGGATAAGAGTGCCGCAGTTACACATTAACACTTCTTTAACTTAATAACTTAATTGCAATTAAAAAGGAAATTGTTAAATTGTTAAGAAAAAAATATATATATTATTTAATTATGGGCAGTTGAATATATGTTATTGTACCGATTTATTATAGTTTAAAAAATTGTTTGAGAAAAATACGTATCATATTAAAGAGCCAGGTTTACAATAGAAGAAAAAATTATACAATCTCAGTGTTGGCAAAGAAAAACGGGTTTTTAAAATCCCAAATAATAATTAAAAAAAAGCTTTTTTGCAGAAATTAAGTATTTTCTGCTGTGGAATAAGAAAGTTTTATTGGAATAAATAAACAAATAAGTAACTATCCGTTACAAAAATTTGAATTGCATGAGATTAGCAGACATAAATGATTTCTTGTCTTCCACTACAACAAGTGCAATTGGTTGCAACAAAAAACATGATGAATATATAGGTAGATGCTAGAACAGAATGAAAAGTATTTATTGTGTAGCTGGTGTGGTTTAAGATAATCCAAATTAGCAGAAATTAATGCCAAATAGTTTAATCCTCCCTGAATGCGCCTCCATATTACAACACCAAAATAATTTAGTTTCCGCTTTTCTTGGTGTAATTAAGATTACTGCAGTAGAAGAGAGGTGCTTGTAATTAGTAAACAGCACAATTATGGTCAACCCCTGAAGAAAACTAAGTGATAGAAGATAATTGCTGCATTAGATATGAGTTATTTGTGATGATTGGAAGGTAAAATTAGCAAGTGGAACAAATCGTAAAATCAAGCTGTGGATTTTATTGGTCTAGATAAAAAATGGTGATTTTGCGCTATTGCATGAGCTCAACTTTCAAATTATTAGTTGTAACGACGAAAAACTGTACTTGTCTTGTAGTCTTAATTTGTAGAGCACTAATGTTCTGCGATATTATACGTTAAAAATTACTTAAAAAAATACAGTTAAATTTTTATGAAAACTAAAAAATACAGTCTTTATAACATTGGTATAGCGAACAGCCCATACACTTTTGATGCAAATGACAGCTGTGTTTTGATACTTCATTAAATTAAAAATTCTTTCTATTCCTTAAAATATATAAATAAAATTAAGTTGTCAAAAATATATAAAAACTTCAAACTTAACTAAAATTAAAAACTATTACAAACGTTTTATTGTGAAAAGTATTAAGCAAATTAGAGTGGGATTTCCATTTAAAAGATCTGCAACTATTTTCATGTGCGTTAAAAAATCTTCGAACAATTTAAATATGAAAACTCTAGACAAGTGAGTTTTAAAAAAACTACAAATTTTTTTAAAACAAACAATCTCTGCTAAAAATCTGAAATTACAATACTTTAATAAATTGTACACTTAAATAAATATATTTAAACTTTGTGAAAGAAATAAATTAATAAAATTCTTTGGCTTTAAAATCATCATCATCCTCATCATTAGAAACACAAGACTTTGATGTGCATTTAAGAGTTGTGAAAAGTTGGAAAAAAAGCTTAACTCTTAAGTTAAATGAACAGACATCAACACCTGATAGCTAAAACATTTTAAAAATTGGACATAAAAAAATAATAATAATAAAGCCGACTAGAAGCAAAATTTCACATGTAGCAGAAGCTACAGAAAGAAAAAAAGTTAAGCTGACAACTACAAAATATCGACAGCTACACTCTGAAGAGATACGAGACGCCAACAAGCAGTGTATTAAAATCACTTTTCAAAAAGCCAACAATACTTACACAAACAAACACACACTCTTACTCTACACCTCAATAAATGTCGAAACCAAAAATATATTCTAAAAACAAAAATTATTTGCTAAAGAAAAAACTACTCGTTAAATGTAAGTTTAACGTTGAGAATCTTTTGACTTGGTCAAAACGCATTTACACGCTAAGTTTACTATGGGACAGGAAATCGTCTACGAAAACAAGGAAATTCATTGAGATAAAAATATATTTTGCCACTATTAAAAAAGAATTGAAATATAAATAGAAATAGTTTATATCGCTAAGTTTTTCGTCTGTTTTTAAGTGTTTTCTTCATGCGCAGGCCGCATGTTCTTCACATATAATGAAAATAACGTTACCAAAATAGCCTCGGTTTATTATTGAAATCGTTTTACAAAATATATTTTAGATACATTAGTTTTGCTTTCAATATTTAAGCCAAATTATGACACATTAATTTAAATTTGAAACTTTAAGTACAGTGTCTACAGAGCTGTATGCAGGATTTAAGCAGTAGGCTCCTAACAAATCCATTTTTTATCACAAATCACTTTTTTCTGATTTTAATAGAAACAGAACAGTGTGGGAACCTACTAAATTTAAGGGATAACGATAGATGTTCATTCATTTGTATTTCTATAAATCATTATCAGATGACTAAGGTCTCGGCTACTAAGACAATAAATAAGATTATTCAGGGAGATATCATTGAATGTCATGTCTTACATTTATTTTATAGTAACGCGGGCCGTGACATCTGATCAGTCAAGCTGCCGGCAATGGACTTTCCCTATCTTAGCGCTTGTTCGGTTGACATTTACTTTTGATTTTTATTTAACTTCTTTCGGAAAGTGCACTTTCCTGAGAAATAACAAAATAAAAATTTAATAATATAATATTTTCAGAAAAAAGGCAAGAAATTAATTTTTTCGTTTCATTTAACTTACTAACCATTTAACTAATCTTAAGTATAATGAATTATTTTGTTATTAAGTTACAAGAATTTAATTGTTATATTTATTAATAATATTTCAAATATACGGCAAAAGCCGTATATAATCCAATTAATAGTTATTCCTTTACATTGAAATTGCCCAAGATTGATTAAGCCCGGATTTATATTGCTAGAAGAAAGAAGTTTGATACTAGTCTTAGAATTTTCAGTTTTCGTTTAAAGTTAAAGCTTTCAGTGTATTTTAAGTATTTTCGTACAGACGAATTAGCCAAATTTCCCGAGCAAATATATTTGATATAAATGGATTTCAAATAATTTCTTTCCTTGCACATGCTTATTAGAAATTAATATTTCTCCTCTACTTACTATTGCGTGTATTAAATTAAATGTAGAGTGAAAAATATCTTTAAAATAATTTTGTATTAAGTTTTAATTCTGTTTTTTTTTTCAAATCCTTTATCAAATCAAAAAATTTAGATTGAACCCACTGCAACTAGAAATAAAATGATACAGACTGTATGACGTATCGAGTCCTTTACGACCTTCAAATTCCAGCTTGGTATAAGTCTTTTACGGCTTTTTTATTCAATTATAATTGCTTGCTAGTCCATAACTGCTTCTGAGCTTAGCTCGCCAGAAGCTAATAAATTTGTTTTTATAGTACCTTCCTACTGTATCACATTTTTTATCCCATAGTGCAGTTGTTAATGCTCTCAAATGAATAAAGTTTAAAAAAGTAAATAAATGAAGAAAAATACTTTGAAATCTCAGCTATCAATACGATTGCATGGAAATGCGTTATTGCAGCGGCTTCTTAAACACCAAAAAAAAAAAATGAATTGAATAGTTGAAATTTTACATGATTTTGAAGCGCTTGTTGCGTTACTGAATAAGTTTCAACATGCACGGCAATCTTAGCACACTCACACATTTTTAGTTTTATGTAGTGACAATTAAATGAAAACAAGTAAAAAAAGAAAATATTAACGATACTTTAACAAAATCAAACCATTATTAATAAGAACCGGTATGAGCAGTTAAACAAAATTTAGAAATCATACTTTTAAATATTCTTTTAGTTTCTAGGCTGCTTTTCATTTGAATGATCCATCTATCGATCTAAATATTTGTTCCTCTGTATTTAAGTCTTTTAAAAGTTTTGCATCCTTTGATTGTTATAGAAAATGCGTACTATTTTATTTTTACTATTGCACTAGTAGCTGCTATGCAATCTTGTAGTTATAAATATTTAAATAAAGTTTGATTTTTAGCCTGTTGTCGATATCATTTTTCAATTTATTCACAATTTTTTTATGTGATTTCTTCATCTAAACGTTAAACACTTTAATGCTTCTAATGGACGTTGCATAGCTAGTGTTTTATGTAAAAAATATTTATAAATTTATTTGTTTAATAAATGTACATAATTTGATTTACAATTTGTTTTTCTATTGTGCGTAGAGGTAAAATAACAATGATTTTTAAATAATTTTGCTTTAGATTTTGGGCTAATCTGATCAGATTTAATAGAAAATTCAAATCATATTTCCATTAGGTATTGACTGCGATTAAATAATAAGTTAATGGTGCGTTACTAATTGATTTTTTTATATTACAAAAAGCTTAGAAAAAAAAACTGCTTTAGCTCTAAATGTTTTTTAAGCCGATAATTGAAATTAAATTTTAAGAAAAAGCTTTTTAGGATTTATAATTTTTTAAAAAAAGGTATAAGTTTTTTAAAACTATAAGTGCATTTACCTGAGATAAATTGTAAAATTGCTTAAAAAGTAACAATAATCAATTTATAAAAATATTAGGGATACGGCTGGCTGTAGAGGTCAATTTGGCGTTTTTAGCGAATTTCCGATATAATCAATCCTTCGAGAAGTCAGCTCTTAGTTTGATTGATTTGAAGTCCTTTTTATTTCTAATTAAAATTATATATCTTAAATTTTCGAATGAATCTCGTCAGCCATTTCCATATTGCTTTGCTTACGAATCTAGGTGGTTATCGATTTGATAGCAAATATGCACCCTGTGCGGTTAACTATCCGTATTCAGAGTTTTTTTAGAACATAACTCTGATTGGAGTTAAATCCAATTAGACTAGAGCTTCATGCCATAATTAAGGTGTTGCAACATGGTATCAGTGTTTTTTAGAGATTGTTTTTAAAGACAATCCATTACTATTTATCATTTCAATCAATAGAGCATTGTAAATACTAACCATTTTGGTTATTAAAATATAGTTGCCTAATATGTTTTTGAAGACTGTCTAAAATTTACTTCACAAATTATATAAAAAAATTGTTTTCTTGCCTTAGCAATCGTGTATTATTTAATTCAAGCACTTTGTATGATTCATCATACATGTCATTTTCCACATAAGAATGTATGGATATAAAGTAGCCATGAGCACAATTAACTTATCCTTTAACCTCTTTTTATAATATAAATATTTTTTGCGCCGCAAAATTCAGTAGAATCGGAAACCACTTTAGTGATCAGGAATTCTATAATCATGATGTAGCTTAGAGGATTAGTACGTCGACCTATAAGTTGCTATTTATTTGATGACCTGGATTCCTAATACTCTAATACCCTACTATAATTTTTTTCACCAGTACTACTTTAAAGTTTTAAATTGCCAACAAAGTAAGCAATTAATAAATACAGGTTAAAAAAACTTTAGTGCGTCTGTTAACACCAGATATGCTGGGGCAGTGTTGTGAACAGCCGATAACAGTAGATCTTACGTTGGATCATGGTTACAATTTTTTGAGAGAGAAATCACTAAATGCAACAACATATTATAAAAAGCGTGCAACGAATGACCACATTCATAAGTGACTGCGGTTACATTCTTTAAGTGTAGTGAGTATTCCTTATCTTCGCCAACATATCAAAGATATGACCCTTACATGATAGCAGCAATCAAGAAAATATTTTTTTCTTGTCTAGAACTGTCTGGAATAAGATAAAGAAAGAAATAAATGCATTCTGCAGTTATTTCGATAGGTATTTATATTTTTCCCCAGTAATACTTTGAGATTATTTTTATTGTAAATTTAGGTGTTTTCATCGGAGGTTACCTTTAAAGCCTACTGAAAGCAAATATCACTTTTAAAAGAATTGAAAGCTTTACTTATTTTAATGT
The DNA here is from genome assembly GCA_030448955.1 of Trichopoda pennipes. NCBI lineage: Eukaryota > Metazoa > Arthropoda > Insecta > Diptera > Tachinidae > Trichopoda > Trichopoda pennipes. Next base: position 5,712,012 of record JASKUP010000012.1, on the reverse strand, counting down.
GAGATTTTGTTTAATTTTTTTGTTTGTTCGCTTTTTTATGATAATTCGGTTTTCGTGCTAACTAAAACTTTTACTAATTAAATCCGTCTTGTCCCCTAAGCTGGCGCTAATTTTTCTATTAATTTCTTGCTGTTATTTTTTTTTAAATTTTTCAATGAAGTATATATGTAGTTGTCTTGTCCACCTAAAACATATTAAATTAGCAATTGTTATTAAGCCAGGCTGCTTAATATGTTCTGAATTAACCTTTTTCTAGCTATGCTGATTACCTGAATGATTTATTTCGCGATTTTTAAAATTTTATGTCATTATTTTATTTTTAAGCCTTTAGTCATTATCGGTTTACTATAGTAACTTCGTCACATAAAACATTCCATCATTTTTAGAGGGGGCGAGTTAGCAATCAACATTTTTTTAACAATTTCAATTCCATTTGTTTGTTGTTTTTTCAGTTAAATTAAAGAATTGTCGGTGTTTCTGATGTTAACTCCTGCAAATACTGCACCCTGCAAGGCCTAAGAGCATAATTAATATATAATATCGATATAACACTTCATCAATTCTATATTTTTATTTGAAGAATATTTTTATTTTTTGATTCGATACAATCGGTTAACATTTTTCAATAATTTTTTTTTTTGCTTCAACTTCAGTTTTGCAAATTATTCATTTTTTTATAATAAAAGCAGTAAAGTACTTTTGAAAACGGAACTCACATTTAAAAGATAAATATTTTCTACACCTTTTCCAAGAAAATATAAATTTTGTCTAACAGTTCTCAAATGATAAAATTATTGGTGAACTTAAAAAACCTGCACACAAACATAATAACTCCTTTTTTTCTTTTTTCGGTTCGTCCTTTTCTAATAATACGATATTGCGATTTTTTTTTTTTTTGATAATTTGTCTTTTTAAGAAAACAACCATAATCAGTAGATTCAAATGAAATCCCATTTAAGTAGAAAAACTTTTCAACTTCCGCTTGTATGTTAAGCGCAAATAGACAGATTATCTTAATACATATACACCTTTATCGTCACATAACAAATTATATCCGTTATGTTTTAAAGTTGTCTTCATCTTTTTACTGCAGAGTTGTTGTAGTAAATAAAAACAATAAACAATTATAATTCGTGTCTGCTGGTCATAATAATTTATTGCCATTGTATATACGAGTATATAATCTATTTTTGAAAATTTTATATTTTCATTAACATTAATTACTTGCTTTAATCTGAATTAATTTGTTTTTTTTTATCGTAGTATAGTTATGGTTTAACAATAAATCATAACTGTTCACCGATTTGAATTTATTAGTTGAAAATAACAATATAAATTTGCTTTTAATATAAGAAACAAAACGTAGTAATGATGAAAAGGCGAGTTCAAGTCATGCTGCTTTCAATTTTTAAGATTAATAATATGTAAATGAAACAGCTTCGTTTATAGCTTATAATGTAGTGTTAAACACTGTTTACATTAGCAGTGAAATATATAAGTTATAAAGTATATATTGTTACGTTTTTTCTATTAAATAACATACGGGTTCTTTCATTGCAAGTGCAATTAAGACAATTATTTGTGTTTTTGATTGTGTGGATCTATCAAATTTTATGCCCGTAGCTCTTATTTACTAAGCTTTTAGTTTTTTCCTGCAAAACAAAACATGCACCTGAAACCAGCCTAGTCATCTAAACTACAATATGCTTGAGATTATTGTAATATCAGCTAGAACTCTTTTAATTTTCCAACTAGTCAGCTGAAAGTTTCTGGTTACTACGCAGCCTTAAGATAAGAAAAAATAATGTGTTATAAGAAAAAATAAATAAGTAAATTATAATTATTCGGAATCATATTCATTATAAGCAGCAATATTTATTTTGTGCTTGATTCCTTTTTTTTAAATAAATATTTCATGATATTCTCACAAAATATTTATTTAAATAAAAATAAAAAATAAAAAATGAAATGTATTGTAATGGGGGAGAGCATATCCATATTGCAATTTCACTTTCACTGATGAGCTTTGTGAGCGAAAGTGAAATTGCAATATGGATATGCTCTCCCCCATTACAATACATTTCATTTTTTATTTTTTATTTTTATTTAAATAAATATTTTGTGAGAATATCATGAAATATTTATTTAAAAAAAAAGGAATCAAGCACAAAATAAATATTGCTGCTTAGAAAAAATAAATATTATAAGATAAAACAAGATAAGATATTTTATGATAAGATGAGAGATTTCGTTATAAGATTTACATCTGCACCTGGCCGTAAGCCTTAATCAGATGGTGGTCAAACCATTGGGAATGAAAAGCAACGTCATTCACGCCCTAGGAAGCCGATCACTAATTCTAGCAACAGGTCCTTCCTAGTTGCAATTTCAGCGGTTCCAAAGCAGGGTTGCAAACCACTACTCCTTGCTGAAGAGCTGGAGACTATCCAACTCCTGGTCCAGAACACATGACTAGCATGCTCACCGGATCCGGAACATTCACCCGTTGGTGTTATTAAAGGCGAGAAGATCCTGGTCACTATAATCAGTTCATGCTTGGGGCCGCAAAACTAGAACCACCACGATACTCCCAAAGGGCCAACCTCAATAACCAGTCAGAGAACAGTTAAGTGGCTAAAGAGACAAATGGCGGAACTCTGGGATGTACTGATTCTCTTGGAAATAACGTGGAGCTTTCAGTTGACTCCCTGCTTGCTTTCAGGGGAGTGGGCTCCCTTACACATCCAGCAGCACAGGTCTAGATAGTCAAGTATTCTAAAAAGGCCGATAAAATTGCCCCCGGGAATAATATGAGAGATGACAAGATAAAATATTATAATATAAAACAGGTAAGATGAAATTACTAGAAAGTCCCTGAATAATGTTTTTTTTAGGTCCATGCCGCCAACAAGCCTTTACTACTCGATTGATAATTTATGGGTGCTTTATTTGCTAATTACTTAAGGAAAATCAGAGGTATATAAATGAAATATGAAGTTGAACTGTGTGATACTAATATTAGCTTTAGAATCACAAGAAAAGGATATACCGATGCACTAATTTTTATGCTGATTTTTATTTTAAGATATATTAATTTACTTAATAAGGAACTTAAACTTAAATTTCTTGTGTTCATATACATTTTGTTTTTCAACAATTTTGTTTATTATAATGCATATTTTGAGATTTTCTAGCTTCATTTCAGTTCCACTGGGAGCGTCATATGATTAATGCCAAAGATTTGTGTAAATTGCATCGCAAACAAAACAACAAAAAATTGTAATAATAATAAATTACTAAATCGAAAATCTAATCAACCAATGCAAGCATAAACATTTTATTTGTAATTTTATAAATTCAGTCTTAAATTTTTATATAACAATGTTATGAGTGGTATTAATATCCGTTAAATATTCTATTATAGCCCATACACTTGCATACAATTATACTTCAAATAGCTACAATAACACATACCGCTTTAAATGCTGCTTGCTGTTTAATTTTTTATTTTATAATATTTTGTATAAATTTTAATATTCAAACGGCCTTTAAAGGAATTTAAACATTAAAGTTGTAGTTGTTAGTCGTTGGTGTGTTTAAATATTTTTTTTTTGTTTTTGTATTTTGTATCCGTAGTCTTTATATTTGTTATGGTCGTTAACGTCTATGCAAAGGCAATGAAATTGAAAATAATTATAATAAACCAGCCAACAATAATAATAAATAATAAAAGAAATATTTAGTTTTTTTTATTTTCTGATATTTATATTGTTTCTTTTTTGCATTTGACTAAAGTTTATTACCAACATAACACTACATCGGTGAAGAAACACACCTTAAATACAAAATTATATCAACGTTAGCTTAAGTAATTATTTCCTTTACTCGTACTTAATTCAAATATATATAAAAAAAATTGCATAAATCCAGATACAGATCAATTAAAAGGAAAATGTTTTCTGTTATTTTGTGTAAGTTTTTGTGTACTTTTTGCACTCCTTTGACGGCCAACATGGTCGAAGCTGCTAGTTATTGAAAAATATATCATTGCCCACAATTCTTAATGATAATTGCTATCAAACACCTTTTTCGAACGGATGGATGTTGTGGCAATTCGATAGCAATTTTTTTTTTGAAAAAAAAAAACGAAAAATCTAACTTATAAAAAAAATTATAATATTTGGCCTCTGTGGCCATTTTTACCAAAGTGCATTCTGAATGTTATATTTTGGATAATTTTTTCAAGCATCATTCACGAACAACAAAAACAATGTTAACTTTCACTACAAGCTAATGGCCACGTAGATCTACAAAATATAATCTATAGGTATCAAATCACATGGAAGCCAATTCACAAGCCCAAAAGCAGCTTATAACCAAATTTTGATTTCAGTTAAATAAACTGTTTAGATTTATTATTTAACCATAACTATGAGTATCTCCTCTACCTCTTAAGCTAAACTAAGAAACTTTAATTTTAATTGATAGGGTTAAGATATATTAAATCAGTGTAATTCAGGAAACATGCAGTTACTTTTATTAATTTCGTTATATGCAAATTTAAAATTTTGAAATTTAAATAGTTTAGTTGTCGAACTGGAAAACTCCCTATTCTTCTTATCCAGTAAGTTTTGATTTGAAAACATGTTTTAATTTCTGAAATATTTTTGCCCACAATTATGCTAACATTTCATCGTACGAAATTACCATTCTGTTTATACAAGCTCATATTTTCTAATCATTTTCAGTTGAGTCAATAATGAGTATATGTTCTATATATATATATATATATATATATGTATGTATATGTATAATATAATAATAATGATTTACAAAAAAAGCGGTCATTCAAGTTTTTTTAGTGAAGATAGAGAATTATCTCCAAAGGAACCTTAAACATTACCAAATTTCACTCTATAATTAAGAAATAAGTAAACGATTAAATAATCAATTGCTATTAAGTAACTGAAATTGAACTACATTCTGCCTATTCTGAATTTGACTATTTACTTCTCTAGAATTTTTTACAACTAATAATGAATTTAAACCAAAACTGACAATAATTATTCATTTACTTTGATTTTTGTGTATCACCAATTATTATAATTATAGTATCGATATTTTCAGGATATTTATGATCACATCTTACTCCAATTTTATGCAAATAAAACAAGTTATTGCTTTTTTTCGACATGATCCAGAGAATTTTTCACGCATGATACTAGCAACCAATTTAAAATAATATTTTATTACTCTCACATATTCAATATTAATATTCAAATTTAAGTTATGAAATAGTCGAAAAATAACAGACCCAAATATATAATTAAAACACCAACGGATAATATCGCAGCCACTCTAATATCACAGAACTCAATCGATCAATTCATTGATGTATAATATTGTAGTTCGGTTCTGTTTTTGTCCTCTTTACTGTTGATAGATTTATTTATTCGTCTTTATATCCTTAAGCTTTTAAGTGTATATTTTCCGTTTAATTTCACCTCCCTGACCAATATTTTTACTTCCCCAAAACTTTGTTATGTCCCGTTTCCTTTCCTCACAGATGCCCATGCCATATTCCAAAATTCCTGTTTTCATTTCATGGAGTCTGTGTAAGACAAGTGCCACATGGAATTGGATTTATGTATTCTAAACTTTTTATGATAAAAATAATAAATATAATATAATTTATGTTGTCCATAATTTTGCAATTTATGTTAGGGGCTAGACTATGATAGTAATAATCTCACTACTCCATTGGTTGCGATTAGCATATATGTAGATATCCACATTTCTATAATAGGAAAATTGGGACAAAAAAATTAATAGCATGATGTGTGATTATTTAAAAACTGAATGTTTTAAGCCAGATAAAATAATATTGCGGTGCATTGTGCTAACAACTAAAAATATAATACTATTAGTGGTAATCACTAACTTATTTTTTACAACTTAAATTTGTCTAACTTTACAACAAAGAAAGTTAGGAGTGTTTAACAAATTGTATAATTCCTATTCCTCATGCTGTATCGGTTTTAAATATAAATATTCAAAACGTACCAAAGTTAAATAGACACAAATTAAGCGATAAAGTGATTTTTTTTAACAAAAAAAAAACTAAACTTTAACGGACTCGTTTAAAAATACGCTGCCGTTCTATTTAAAAACTAGTTTGTGTAATTTTTTTATTAAAATTAATATTTTCCCTTTAAGAACTAACAAATAAATTTACCATCGATTAATATTTAGATATAAGCAATTTATGAATTAATAACAACTAATAAACTAATTTGCATATATTTACAAGAATAAACATTTATAATATTAATTTATTTTACTTTAACTTGGAGTATATTTTAACACAAAAATAATAACACATATTTTTTATAATTAAAAGAAAGAAAACAAACTTCCTTCCTATTTTAAAATTACTAATTGTAAAAAATATGATATTAATTCATATATTATTGTTGGTAATTTTTTTCTAATGTATTAAAAACAATTAAACAATATACTTTCTATATTGTATAATTTGCATTATTTTATTGTAATAAATAAAAACGTATGACCAATCATAACAAAAGTAACGAAACTATGCTGACTGTTTGTAGCATATGCGACACCCATAATTTTTTTACCAAAACTTATTTTTTATTTGCGTTGTTTTTATTTAAGTCTTAAATAAATTTAAATTTAACTTATAATTAATAAAGCTTGTTCACTTAAGCATAAACAGCGATAATTCTTTAAATGCATATCTTGCGATTGATTTATGAGAAATATTTCAAAAATATGCGAAATCCCATTTGATCTGAACCTAATTCTTAAAACTCTTCAATATAAAAATAGTAAATATATATAAAATTCTAATTTGTATAATATTGATCTTCAAAAAAATGCAATCTTTCAAGTTTTTTAGTGAAAATAAATAATTCCCTCCACAGGAACTTTCAACGTTAGCAAATTTCACCTTATAATTAAGTAATAAATAAACAATTACGTAGTCAGTAGCTATTAGGAAAGGGTAATTGAATTACATTTTTCTGGCATATGAATTTTACTATTTTCTTTTCTAGAATTTTTACAACTAATGACGAATTTAAACCAAAACTGCAAAATAATTTCTTGTTTATAACTAATTATGATATTTATAGTATTAATGTTTTCAGTTTATTTATGATCAGATTTTAACCCAACTTTTTGCAAATAAAACAAGTTATTTCATCTTTTTCCTCAAGGTTTCATCAGCTGTTTTTCCACGTCATCCAGAGAATTTTTTACGCATGATACTTGCAACCGATTTAAAATAATAGTTTATTACTCTCACATATGCAATTTTAATATTCAAATTTAAATTATAAAATTGTCGACAAAGAACAGACCCAAATATATAATTAAAACACTAACGGATATTATCGCAGCCAAACTTAGAAACAAATATCACAGAACTCAATCGATCAATTTGTTGATGTGTAATATTGTAGTTCGGTTCTGTTTTTGTTCTCTTTAGTGTTGATAGATTTATTTATTCGTCTTTGTATCCTAAAGCTTTTAAGTATATATCTTCCGTTTAATTTCCCTTCCCTGAGCCATATTTTTATTCCCCAAAACCTTGTTATGTCCCGCTTCTCTCATATGTTGTTCATACTGATGCCCGTTCCATATTCCAAAATTTTATGTGATCATTTAATGATCTGAAAGAAAACCTACAATTTCAATGCTTTAAAATAAGCTATACCATGCTTGAGAAGTTAACATAATATATTTAATTATTTTAGTCAATAAGAATGCAATAGAGTATTTTAGTCATTCAATATTATTATAGTTATACGAAGACCCCATCCAACTCAACTCAACATAAATAGCTATTTTTCGTTATTGTCTTTATAAATCGCTGCATGAGTGTTCCTCCTATTCTTAATTATAAAAATTAATTGGGTGAATTTATGATGCTTACAATTTAAGTAACCTAAGATAGATAGATGTGAAGAATGCTGATGATAGGATGTAGAGATACAGAGAATGTGCAAGAATTCTCATTGTTGTGGCTAACTAAATGAGAAAATAATTTTACGTGAACAAATTTTACGTCAACTTTCAGGAGATGAGTTGTGTTCAGTCAGTGTTAAGGCCCAACTATAATATGCATAAACTGGCTTAAGCTAATGTCAAAAATTGAACGAAAAGTCCGTCAAATGTTTAAACAAATCATTGAAGACTTTTACGTGGCTATATTGTACTTACTTGAATATAGAAATTATCATGCACAGTTGCACATCTATTTTATTCGTATTTTGCAAAAAAATAATTTCTTTCTAAATAAATGAAATTTATTAGGAAAAAGGCATTTAATAATCATATTTTGTATACTATATACACTATCCTTATACAAATTTATAATTTTTTTTAATAGTTTTAAGAAAATTACGAAAGAAAAATTACACATATTTCGCTGTATGTATTATTTGGGCCAAAAGTACTAAAAAAAACAACTGTGTGCATCATTGAATTTATAAACAATAAAAAATTAAATTTTAAAACAAATTATGTTTTAAAAATAGAAAAAGAAAATAAAATGTTTAAAGGCGCTCGTTCCTTTGACTTGCCGTTATAATAAAAAACGCTATTTTTTTCTGTAGATTTTCTACTAAACTCAGATAAAATATTTTTTGGCCTCCATTGGTATTTTTTTACGAATCTATCTATAACACAATGCAAAATCAGCTGTTTCCGTATGTTATATTCGATCAGTTTCGTACTCTGCTTAAGCAATTGTCATTTGAAGAAACTTGACGAAAAGTTTTGTGAAGTACGTTACAGTTCGCCACATATGATTATAAGGTATTTACACAGTTGTTTAAGTTGGCTTAAGCCTACATATGCATATTATAGTTGGGCCTTTAGTTTACTGAATATAGCATCGAATTTTCATCCAGATCTTCTGATTCATTAATATTTATATCATCCATGCTTTTGTGTAACTTAATTTCCTTTCGGAAATTGAAAATGAAATTAGACTATAATAAAATTAGTATGAATGTCATATGCTACTACCGTCTACGTAAGAACAAGTAGGATGTATATGTAATTTATGGGGGAAACGATTTTATGTTCTAATTAACGGTCACGTTATAACATAAAAGAAAGATCATCAACAATTTTGTACCGGAAAAGAAAATCACGTGTGCTTTGAGCTTAGAGATCGGAAGGTTATTAAAAAATACAGTTTTTGTTATTTTACAGGTGGTAGGAAATTTCTAGTTAGAGAAGAAAACTATTTTAGTTTAAAGCTATTGTGATAATATCTATGTTATTAAAATACTACTTGGTTATATGTACTGGTTATTGTAACTTACTAGACTATATTGCAATATATGTTGTCATAATAATAATAATACTTTGTGTCATTGACCTGCCAATCAATTGTTTCGAAATCTTATGGAAACTTAAATAAAATGGTGTTAACAAAACATTTTTGGTAAAGAAAAATATTAAAGCTTAAATTACTGAAAATGAAATAAAACTAAAAATAGTAGGTCAACACCTTTAACTACATACAACAAAAAAAAAAATTCAGTACAACTTTGAACTTAAAACAAAAGACTTAGGCACTAAACCTAAATCAAATCATATTTACATATTTATGCATTTTCAAATAAATTTATTTTTGTTTTTTAGTTTCTATAAAGTTTGACAATTTGTGTTACTTAAAGATTAACAATTGCCAAGAGTTCTAAAGTCATCTATGTCTAAAAACTAAACGAATACATTTGTGTAAAAGAAATAATAAAATAACTGAAAACAAATTTTCTTTCCTTAAAAGTACTCTACATGAAATTTATAACTATTTTGTTTATTTGTTAAATAAAAAAAAAGAAAAAATACACATATAATAAAATGAAAATAATAAATGTTATAAAAAAGTCTTACTGACAAAGCATCAACCTTTTGTTTGTTCACTCTCACTATCATTTGTATCATTATTATGCTAATTTAATGTAAGTTTTTTTTTTCGAAACATTTTTGTTAACTTTTTCATCACTAACTAACAAATGCAAGTAGTACCACCATCACTACTATAGCGATCATTACGTTCGCTATTCGCTGTCGTCATGATTACTTAAGTCATCATTATTATACGAACAGTAAAGGTATTTGTTGTTGTCTTAGTTATAGTTATCGTCGTTATTGTAGTCGTCTTCATTATTACCATCACAGTTTTAAAGCTGTGAAATAGAAAAACGTGAGTTTCACTTTTCGTTTTATGGTAAAAAGCAATTTGCTTCTTTATGTCGCTGTATATATCAGAAACTTAACAAGAAGACAACAAACGACAATAGTAGAAAAACCAAACCCCATCTCCCCACCAAAAAAAACGGAAAAAAAACTTGAAAATACATCCTTTATTCAAAGTTGTTGCAACAGAAAGAAGCAACAAAAAATAACTTAAAAATTAGCATTTGTAATGAATGAACAGCTTAAGTTAATGTTATTGCAACGCTTTTGTTTTTGCTATGAGTATGCTTATTTGTTGGTTTTGTTCCCCGTTTTCATGTCACTTGGCTTTTTACTAGTTATGTTTTCTTATGAAGTTTTCATAATATTAACCCATTTCTTGCTTTTTCAAATTGAAATAAACGTTACATCATTTAAAGGTTTCTGTTTCCAAAAAAAAAACTTTCAAGGTTACGAAAATTCAACTAAAGAACTAACTGTGATCGCATAAAGCACAAAAAATACCGAAACTAAAATTTCATAAAAAATTCTATTTGACACAGTAAATAAAATAGCCTGCTTAAAGCACATAATTCTGTCTAATTATCGAATGTACAAGAGAATAAAACATTTCCTATTTTACACGGTATAACACAATATATAATCCGATATTTTGAACATATACAATGAAAATATGCCAATTCCAGGCAACGTATAAGAGACTAGAAGTAAAGATAATTGTCTTATTATTTAAAGTATATAATAAAACAATGTGGAAAATGAATAACAAACTTTTAAAAATTTGGAATTTAGATTACGTTTGCACGGATTAAGAAAATGTTATGACAAAGAACATAAAATTTTATTGTTTATATTTTATATAAATTAAAATTTTTGTTTTTAAAACTTCATCTTAAACAGTACATATTTCCAACAACGTCAACTTTATTAATATGTCAATGCCACTTGCAATTTACTAGAAAACAATAACTACCAAAATAATGCATTGGCGCACTAGATTACTCCACTAACTTATTAAAAAATTGTTTAATTTTAAACAATAATAAAATTCACGTTTAATAATATTATCACAACAACCAATGTTATGTAAGAATAGAGGTATTTTTAAACTATTTAAAAGCGTTCGACATAGCCGTCAATGTTATCTTAATTTGTAAGTTAAAAAACATATGGTACTTTCTTACGATATCTTTTATATCATAAAGGAGTGTGGTAATAGGTTTACAGGATACTTCTTAATCCACAAAAAACAAAATTGGATTGCATATTTCTAAACAAAATTGTACTTTTGGAAAAATATAAAAATTAGGCTGCCGCTTGCAAAAACTTATTTTTAAATCCTGATGTTAAAAGTTAAGCGCGTCATAGAACATATAAAAGATACGTAGTTTAGACTTTTACTTAATGGAAATAACGAAAATATAAGCTTTTAGATATTTAAAAGTTTCGTTAAAATTGGTCTTATAAAAGAGGAGCACTGTTATTTTCTGTTAAAGTAATAACCAAAGGGAAACAGTATTACCTGTATAACTGCTCTATTTAGAAATAAAACCTTAATAAAATTAAGATATCACAAGTTCTTCATTAGCGTATACGTTTTAGTAGTTAAGCATGCTTACAAATACCAAAAATAAATAATTTCAATGATATTTTTGCTTTGTCTTCTCCCTCTGGGTTAAGATTATTTTATTTGCTATTAAATATTGTACATTTATCTGTTACTTCTCATCACTTGCTCCATTACTTGCAACCTCCATTATATTGTATTTTAATTAAAGTTAAATTAATTTGAATAAGGTACAATTTGACATCATTATTGTAATGTAATTTGTTAAAAGTGAAATAATAAAGAAATTTATTTATAAAATAAAAAATTTGCTTGCTTAAAAATTAAGTAAGACTTTGTAAGCTTTATTGATATGATACTTTAATATTTGAAATATTAAACTGGTTAATATTACAAATTTTGTCTATATATTAATTTTATATTGTAATTATATTATATTTTTTTTAATCGACCTTTTTATATCTTAAATAAATATTTGTTATCCTTTTCAACGGTCTTTTTTAATTAATTTAACAATATATATTTTTTTCTATATTTCGCTTTCCATAGGAAAAAATATATATTGTTAAATTAATAATTTTTTTCTTTTTTAATTAATTTAACAATTTAAAAAACCGTTGAAAATAATAACAGATATTTATTAATTATATGATAATTTTAAATAAATTTTAAATTTTGTTATTGGTTCACCATTGGTCAAATTAAAAATTAAACACAAAAATAACTCCTGATTAGAGAAAATATATTTTTCATTTTGTACTCTTTAACGCCTGGGATTTACGTTGGGCTTGTAGTATATCAAGTTAAAATATGGCCAATAGTTTGCTGCTGGCTCATGATACAGCTTATAGCAGAATGCAGCTTAAAAGCTTTTAGGTTTAAATTTATATATGGTATCCTATGGTAAGTGAACTCCTTCAAAGTTATTTGATGATCCTTAAATTGTAAAATATCGCCGGTTTCTTAAATAATTGATGCCTAATTAAACATTTTGTTACGGATGTGTCTTGCTTAAGTTTTAAAAGAAAATAATTAAGCGATAAAGCGACATGTTGTTTACGAACTGTGTGGCGTGCTAAGAAAACTTATGGTCCAACAACAAAATTTGTAGTTACAAACTGCGTAGAAATTTTATAAATGCAAACAACAACAATTTGATATGCTGTTTACTAACTGCGTGGCAGGCAAGACAAAAGCAAATTGTTGTTTACTAACTGCGTAGAGACAACAACAAACATGTATGCTGTTTACCATCTGCGTAGTTTTTTAAGAAACCTTTTCCACAAAAGACAACAACAAATATTTTGAACTAAATCCCAAGCGGACACTTTATCAGCATAAAAACAAAAATACACAAAGACATACAGGCGCCTATACATTAAATAAACAACATACAACAAAAAAATGTAATACAAACGGAGTAGAAGATTCTTAAATTTGCTAGACCTTTAAAAGACAGCATCTGAGTGGATAGTCAATCAGTGTAAAATTAAACCTCATAAACTAAAGTAAATTGTCAACTTTCTGTACTTAAATTAAATAAAATTATTATTAATTTAAAAACTGGTGCTATTTATTTTGCAAAAAAGAACTCACAAAAAAATGTTTATAAAAGGTATAAACGTAACAACTGGTGTTAGAAGTGGGATACATTAGATGCTCCTGATTGTCCTGATGCTCCAAAGTTTTTTGATAGGTCAAGCGATAATGAAGACAACGATAATGATAACTCTTTTAGTTTTGATGAAATAAAACGTAAAAAATTAAATTGAGGTTAAAACTATGCAATATCAAGAAGCTTTGGAATCAGGAAATGTTGAGGTTAAAACGGGCTTAGCTTTAGCCGAATAAGTTGAGCATTATCGCAACACACATCCGTAACAATATTATGTTGTTAAGATTAACTTATAATTCAGTAAGATTTTCACCATTAAATAGAAGAGATACATAATTTCAATGATAGCAATTAGTGTTTGAAATTTCTATTTTAAATAAACAATGTGAAAACAATCTCACTAGCAACTACCAACATGTTTAACATAACATGTTATCATTTAAAGAAGGATTTTAGAAAAGCAAATATATAACTACAATTATAGGCAAATATCACTAGCTACCAAAAAAATTCGTTAAACTTGCGTTGATTTACAACAAGTTTTTTAACATTTTTTAAATTTATTTATTTCTCATTTAAAAACTAAGAAAGTAAAAATCATCATTCTTTTTCAGTTTTTATTTTTTATCTTTAACAGTTAGATATTTTTGTTCAGTAATCTTAGCTACTATTTTAACTATCTAGATTTAGCATTCCTTTACTTAATTGCATTTTTTATTCTTTTGTGAGCTGTAAAAACTGAAAGCTTTTCAGCTTAACATAATTAAGCCACAGAAAGTCTTCCTTCAGGTGGTCATAAACAATTTAATGAACTTATTTTTAAAGAAAAATATATAAAATAAGACGGCACTAACTTGTTGAGAAAAGTTAATTTCTCTCAATTTAATTATTTTTCATTCATATTTATTTGGTAATAGACCGAACAAGTTGGAGGTGAGTTTCAAAAGGCGAAAAATTAATGATACCCTTAATCACGATCTCGCAACGATCTCCAAATAGAGTAGATTTTAATGTCCGTACGACTGAATGTTGTATACTTTCGCATAGACCTGTGTTTGAAAATAGTGCTGCCTGTTACTGTGGGTGTTATGGGTATTACGGAATCGGAAGCTCTTGATGTTCTTGAATGATGAAAACTCAGTGTGATGTTTGATGGACTAAACATATTTTTCAGTTTTCTAAAGAAGCCTTCAAGTGCCTCAGTTTTCTAAAACAGTGTCAGAGATACTTCACTCAAAAAATGGAATACAACTCTCATGTGTGGGCCGGCGCCTCTAGGGTATCCAACTCTATTGATTCCCTTAAGCGTCGACGTAATGTAGGTTGTATATCATTATTTTATCTTTACTATAATGGTAAGTGCTCTAACGAAATTAGGGAATTTGTTCTCGAAACTCGTACGTTTTTGCGTTTGACTCGATTTTCATTGAGATAGCATCCCTTTGTGATCGATTGACCATTGAATTACACTAGACATTACTTGGAGCATTCGTTTTTAGCAGAACAGTTTGTATGTGGAATAAACTCTCTCCAGAGGTTCTTCCTGTCACTTTCAACGTACGGAAATTCAAATCGAATGTCTACTTCCCGTTTACTCCTCCCAATAAGCTAATTTCCTAGTTCTGGTACAATGCATTGCATAAGTAGGGGTCATTTCCTGAGTGTTGCTTCGAGCAAAATGAAAAAAAAATAAATAAACGCAACATTTCTGCATTTTTTTTTCTATATTTAACGTCCTTTTGTAGAAAAATGCTGATGAGAAACAACATTATTGTGGATCTATAAATATTTAAAAATTAAACGGAAGAAGTTTGCATTTATCCAAACCTAGATTTTATACATTAAATTTTAGCTTGGTATTGCAAACTGTGTCGGATAACTGCTCCTTTTTAGAACTTAAAAAAGATTTATTATTCGTTATATGTTATCATTATGAGATCTTAATATACACTCAGGTAGTGATGTAGAAATGCCTGTCTGTTTTAAATATACGTGACATAGTTCTCCTCTGCGACAAAACTCTACGATAACAACTTTCGGATACATTTATGCTGTTGTTCGAATAAATTTTATTATTGTTTTGTAGGCATTATGGCATTCATAAAAGTGCTTTTTTTTTAATTTTTTGTTGTCCTGTTGCTCTGCTTGTTCAATGAAAACTCGCATTCAATCAATTTGGCTTGAGATATAAGACTCTTTGCTATACAAATTTTGGGATAACATTCACTGATAAGCTATATGAGCAGTAGTGGAATGACCATATGAATATGCTTTCCCCTCTAGTAATACAATTCAAAAATATTTTTTGAATAATAAAAGAATCTAAAACAAATCACCGTAGAGTTAATTAAAATGAACCAAAAAAAAAAAAAAAGAATTGTTTATTTCCATTGCATGTGCACGTTGCGCTTTTGTAAAATTCCAAAGGAAACCCTTGTGTAGAAAGATTGGAAATAAAAAGTGTTTTTGTTTTCGACATACTTGCTGTGCTTTTGTATAGAAATGTTTTTGAGTTTTGTTGTCTTTTTGCTGTGTTAGTTCTATGCAGACTCTTATTTAATCAATTTTGCTTGATTTTTCTACAAAAAATTTGGTGTAACATATTTAAAATATTTTTGGAATAATAAATATTTTAAGAGCATATCAGAAAAGAATAATTTATATGAATCTTGCACAAATTAACGCAGATTAAAGTAAAATAATTTTGTTTATTAAGTATAGAAACAATTTAAAATTATTATTTATATTTTTAATATATTATTTGTATTATACAAGACAAATTTTGCCTTCTGCTTAGACTTGTAAACATTTCATTATTTCATACCTGCACACTATTCTAAAAAAAAATTTATAAGTTTTTAAAAAATATATTTTGATCCCCTAAAATTATATGTTTTTAAATATTCAAATTTAATAGGATTTTATTGAAATATTGTGGCACCAACCTTTGCATTCACTATTTCAACAAATCATTTAAAAAAATCAAATCAAGCATTAAACTAAGCAACTAGTTTTACGCTTGCAAATAAAAGGACCGATTAATATTTTATAGTTTTGTCTTGGCGAATTTCAATGCCTTAATATTTTTTTTTTGTGATTGGTGTTTAAAATTGTAGCCGCCATGGGTGGCAAATCCCAGGTTGTTATTTGTTTTTCATTTTCAACTACGCAAAGCATTTTAGTGATTGTTTCAGTAGAAAACACCCACTAGTGTTTGTGCTTGCTTACTGTTGCTTAAAAGAGCCTTGTTAGTTTAAGGAAAATCACTATTTCGATTCATTTTAAAATTGTCTTCTTTGTGCAAAGTATTTATTTACTTAAAGTCGTGATTTTTATTTGGATGTTGCTAATAATAACGTTTCAATGAAATTAACACAATAAGGGAAAATATAAATTATATTTTGTTGTGAGTTCAAAGCTGCCTGGTTGGTTTGTTTTATGCTAACAAAGTGCCAGTTTATGTTAAATCACAAAAATTAAAAATTTGACATAACTGTCTATGACGTGATTGCTTTAAGGGTTTTAGTTGTTTGATGTATAATTTTTGTTTAGGTTTCAAGATTTAGAAAAATACAAGCTTCTCATTTTTTTATTTTACTTTAAATAGAGATTAACATTTTAGACGTTAAACAGCAGTTGTATGTGCTTTAATGTAAAGGTCGAATTTTTTAGAGTGTCCAAATTATGCTGAATTCACAAAAAGAATATAAGAAATTAATGATTTTAAATAGGAATTTGAAAGAAAGTTTTGTTTTTTAATGTTTAGTTAATTATTGCGCAGATAATATCGCATTCCTAATCATTTAGTAATCAGAAAGAGTATTAATCGACAAAACTCTATTCATAAAATAAAAGATGGATATTACAACACAGTCCGTATTTAATCATATAAACAGAGCTGATTTTGGGGTTCGTAAAATCTTGTGTCGCACCTTTATCTATCTTTGTTATCGCTAATATAATTATATTTTTGATGCGACCGATACTTGTGACAAGTGTTGCTGATGTAGTAAGAACTAAGATAAATTATTCTTAAACATTTCTTTATTTAATAGAAAAAGATATGAAATATTAATAACTTTTGCATACAAACGACTTTGTAAATTAATTTACGTTACATTTGCAAATACCCTTTAGTATTCATGGTTATTGTTTTATAACTTTCAAATATTGCAAGCTGTAGTTATTTCAATTTTGTTAAAATTTTCTATGCATGTCTGTTTCGATTCTATAAGAATCTTATTTCCATGTGTATTGTATGGAAGCACCCTTTAATTTTTTTTATTGTGTAATTTCTTGTGAAACTAAGACTAAAGCATCACTTTTTAGCTATTTTTTTTAATCCAATTCAGAAATGCTAAGTCCAATGTTAACAAAAAAAAGCAAAGAAAAAACAGACGAATTGACGATAACTAGTCGTGTAGCTTTTATATGTGTTATATTTTTTTATATGTGTTATATTTGCCTTGAGAACATAAGGACTTGTATGCTTTGACATGGAATTTTACCGCAATGATCGTTGAAAAGTTACCTGTTCAGCAGTATATGTAAAATATATTAAGTTATTTTATCGAGAAATGTATTCTTCTCTTGAATAATTATGTAGAACCATTAAAACTGCAGTTTGATCACTTTTTACAAAAAAAGAATTAAAAATAAAACTGAACTCGTAACAGATTTGTTTATTAAGGATTTTATTTCACCGACCTGCATTCATCATTAGAGAAATTTCTTCATTTGACATGAAAGGCTTTTTTCAAAAATGTCTTGAAATCTCAAGATAAATTTCTCCAAATCTTAATTGATAACATATCTATCATTCACAAACTGCTATAATATAAACTCCTATGTAAAGGCAATTGCTGTTAATACTGACATCTAAACTTAAAAAAATAAAATAAAAAGAAATAAAAATAAAATTAGTAACACCCACAATTATTTTAAATTTTTCATAATTTGTTAGTTTCTTTTTTTAATAAAACACTAGACGCCACTATTTCATTATTGTTTTATTCAAATAATCATGCATATACCCATCATATGTGATCATAGAAAAATGATTGCACAGAGCCTGCATGTATACGTGTGCTGGAAGGAAAAATAACATTCAAGCAATTCAAGCAAACAAATATTTTCTTAAATTATCAATTTCATAGAAGTAAAATATCATGACATGTTTTTGTAGAAGACATCAGTGATGTTTGTAAAAAATCGTTAAAAAGCTTTCGTGTGGTAGCAAACTGTATAGTTTTCTTTTTTAGTTTAGAAAATTTTCAAACAAAAACTTTAAGAAAATAATGTTCATGGATGTTGTGATTGAGGGTGAACTGCACGTTGTATTAAGTTATATTTAGCAAATTAACTTTTATAAATTGGTCGTTATTTGCTTTATTAAGAGATGTAATTTGCTCATAGAAAAAATACATTTGTGTTGACAATCAAAATTTGTGTACAAAAAATGCTTTTAACTGTGAGATTTTCTGCCAAATTGAGATGACTTTATGTAGCATAATAATAAGATTGATAATAAAAGATATACTTGATTAACTATTTTGATATTACGAAATTACTAAGAACAAATAATGCCTGACACTGTGATCGTTTACTCAGCATGGCACACTAATGATATGATTACTGTTCTTCTTATCACGATTTAAATACATTCTAATTTAATAGCTAACCTGTCCAGCTACTGGAGAACAACTAAGCAACACTTTCGTTGCATTGAAATTAAAAGTTGTGCGGAAAATGAAATTAGACTACACATCTATGTACGGCTAGATTTTCAAGCTAACCTGTGTCATGTAAAAAAAAACAAAACGCGAAAAATTATCTTGCACAAACACTAATACCTGGTAATGTTTTAATATACAAGGAAAATAAGTTGGTAAGAAGATAATAACTTCTTAAAATATCAGATATGCAAAACAATATCGTTACGAAAGGTTTGTGTATGTATTTGTATATTTTGCCTTAAAACTGCTGAGCCCATAGCAACCATTATATTTGGATGCTAGGTCTTGAGTTGCAAAATTAAATCCCTTACAGGCTCATACAGAATGTCGCTACCATAAGTGACCTCATTGAAAATAATATACTTATTACTACGGAGTACTCTTAGATTAAAAAAAGAAGTTGTCAAGAGTAAATGTAAAATAAAGATTAAAAAGATTATATGTAAGTAAAGAAAAATGTATTTTTCATAACTAAAAATTAAACAGGATGAAAATTTCATAAAATATTCCTGCTTTTATACAACAACTAGAATACATGCTTTATTTACTGTTCCGTAGAGAAAAAGTATGAAAAATGATATTTTCAGAAAATTGTGATTTTGTTAATGTGTGAGCCAAAATTTTTTCGCAAAAAGTTATGTGGTCAAAACGACAATAGCATTGAAAATTAAATAATCAACATATTGTTACAAAAACAATGTCGTTTTTTAATATAATTAGAAATTTTATTTTTTTAAAATTAACTTATTTGCTTGCATGAAATTAGCATTTATTACAAATATAATTATCTAGTATTATTATCCTGTGAAATCTTATTTTAATTTTGATACTTTCATATTTTGGAGCCGGTAACATTTTATGGTCTCCTGTGTCATATCATATGGTCTAACTTGTGCATTTAAACTAGTACAATTATATTGAATAATTTAAACATTATTGCTTTAAGAAAGAGTCCCTGACGGTTGTGAGCTATCGATTTTAAAACTACACTCACTCTTTGACATTTATGTTAAATTTACTCTGGAAATCATCAAGAATAAACTGATGCTTGAACAATGCTACCAAATTTCTGTGATTTGCTTTGAAAATCAGTCACTTTGTGCAATTTATAGACGACTATAGCTTTTATGGTGCTCATTATCAGAGATTGAAATTATTTAGACACATTTTGCAGATCTGCCTGTGTAGTTTTTGGCTTAATACACTTGTAATTAAACAAACTTACCACATATGACGTTAGACCTTATGGATTTTACTACATCCTTAAAAATGCACCGTCTACTACAGTTAATATGATAGTGATTGCTTATTTCGTCAAAATAAAGCCGAAGATTCCTAACGCGCCATCAAAAATAAAAATTGAAGTTTAAAATTTTACGATTTGACAGATGTATTCACTCCTTTGTCAGCCAGCAAGATGAGATACAGCTTTATCCATCATTATCGCTAATGTGCTTCGACAATAATAGCTCTTGATTACTGTTTTTTGATTAAATTTAATTTTTTTTTACTTTTTAAACAACTTTATTTAGGCCAAGCAAAATTCTGCTCTTTAAAATCAAATTACAGAACGTTCAATTTGAGATGCAAAGAATATCACAGAATGTTTCTATATGATTTTTCTCACGGAAGTACATAATTTTAATAATTTTATAAAAAATATTGCTTCAAGGGAAAAGTAAATTTTGTCAAAGCAAATATAACTTAAATTTTATTAATATGTTTTTCTTATTAGACGATACCATACAAAGATCTATAGATAGAATTCGTAACAAAAGTTTATCCACACCCAAAACTATTTTGGCTTGTCATTATGATGTTATACTATCTGCTTAAAAGCACCAATTTTCTTTAACTGAATATTTGCATATAAGCAAAAATTTCTTTATCTATTTGTTGGTCAGTTTGGCAAAACAAGACTTTTATATACTTTTCGTGATCAAATTAGCTAAATGTTTCTAACCACAGGCTGTAAAATGCTTCATTTCTTTAATATTCATACAAAGGAATTTTTATATCTCTATTTCTCTTCTAGTGCTGCATACTTCTACATAAATAAACTCTTTTTAACATTTCATTTTTCTTGTGTTTGATTGGCAGTAGTGGTAGTGGGTGCATCAAAAAATTACAAGTTTGTTGTAAACCGGCCATTTATTTTTGTTTGTCAATTTATTGAATACCTAAATAACATGTTTTGAACAAATTTATTTACTTTATTTTATTGGCTATATAAAAGGTGTTTTATTTTATGAACATGAACTTAGTTATAGTAATTTGTACTGATAATTTTGGAGTTTAAAGAAATAAATAAAGTTTGTAAGACAATAACCGCAGTTATATTTTTTTAAAGTGAAATGTGGCCAGGTAAAGTGTAGCTCATGAATAATGGCCCGTTTACTAATGATATGCAGAATAGTCTAATATTCGAAGTTAGCGGGTAATACTTGACAACAGCAAAAATATAATTTCACCAAATTTAATTATTATAAAACTAAAAAAAAAGTGTCGGGTGTATTAAATCACGATTTTAGTAAAAATACATTGTAATAAAAAATCGCTAATGAAGCTGAAAATGATGACGACAATATATTTTACGTTGTCATGAAATCTGTACCACAGATGATAATAAATCCCTGGTACATAGTAAAATATTAATTACACTTAGTACATATTCGTAAGTTAATAAAATAACCTAGTGCTCCGTATTCTGTAGATATAAGTATATATAATTCAATTAATTTTTATGAATAAACGAATTATAAAAACATTTCACCGTAAATTAAAACCGAAATATGAATTATTAGGTTACAACTCTTGGAACATAGACATTCTGCTGAAACTATATCATAGCTGAGTCAATTTCATCTTATTTTGAAACAAAAATTTATTAAATATGATTAAAAATTGACTGAAACTCGATCGCGGTTTACTTGTAAAGGAACAGGGACTGTAGGCTCTATTGTAAATTGGTGTAATTTTAAAGTCAATTTGAGACCCTTTTGAAGCGTTAGCATATTTACGGTAATGTGTCACCGTAAATAAATGTCAAGGAGTAGGGGTGACATTTAACATTTTCGAAATTTATCGCGGTCTTAAAAATATTATCTCATAAATTTTAGCTTAAGAGTACGTGAGAAGCACAACACAGCTTAGATAAAAATATAGCGAAAAGTAATACATTACTCCTGAAGAATATTTAAATAACAGCCAGAGCAAGTATAGCAGACCGACTTGCATTTTTAAGATTTAAAGCACATTATGTTAATAGATCTATAAGGGTTTTCAAGATAACTAAATGAAAGTAAATTGTTTATTTTTTAATAATGGAGTTCATAATGGGTTAGCTGATATAATAGGGTTAATGATCCAATCCATATATTATTTTTGTTTTTGCTATTAAATTAAAACAAAAATCTGTAAAACATATTTGATTAATTATAAAATATTAAAAGTGCAATTTAATAAACATTTTTTACTAAGAATATCTGAGAAGATTCATTTATTAAATTCACACAAGTGTGGTCATATTAGCAGCAATTAATTAAGAAAAAACAAAAAACAATCTAAACCACTGGTAGCCAATAATCGTGGCAAATTTATATTGGAAACAAGTTCTGTTATGATTGAATGTAACATCTTAAAATAGAGAAGGTAGATAACAAATTAAAGCTATTAAATTGAACTCACAGAAACTGTGGTCATTAATAATATTACATAAAAAAAAGAAGATATAAATTTTTATACATTTAAAAAAAAGCCGCTAAAAATGCAAATTATCTTTTACTGATTTTATTTAAAATATTAAATTAGCTTTTTTCTAGCTTCACTAAGATCACAAAAAATTAACATAAACAGCAACAAAAATCTAAATAAAAAAATAACTGACGTATAATAGTCGCGACATAAGCATATTTACTTACTTGTTTAATGTGTTTTAATTTTGGTGATCGTTTCTAATACAGAATTTGTTTAAACGAATTTCAGTTTCTTTAACGGCAGCATAGTTAATGAGGGAGTTGTTGACTTTGTTTAATCTGAAACTAATTGAAAAAAAAAAATAATAACAATAATAATACCAATCTGTTATATTAATAAATAATTTTATTTTTAATATTCTTTATTACTGAAAAAGTAAAATTTCACGTATGACAATATTTATTGTATATTGAGAATTGTGTAAGAGAAAAGGAAATCTGCAGTTATATTTTATTACTATTTATGATTTATATGTTTCAATAAAGAAGATTACACATGCTTAGTCGAATGCTAAAGTTATAGAAGGAGGGTTTAACTTTTAGTATTGTATCTTGTAAAAACATTTTAAATTAAAAAAAGTAAATAACTCCTAGTATCTCGTCTCTGGTAATGTTATGATCACAATTCTTAAACTATTATTAATCTTTGAAACTGAAACTAGGATTTACGAACATTTATGTATTCTTTGCTCCAAAAATATGCTATTAGATTTATATCCGGAATTTCAACTCAATCTATATAAAATAATACGTAGAAAAATAAGGAATTTCTTTTAACTTTAAAAGTAGAAGAGTTTTAGCCAGTGGCAAGTCTTTAACATTAATCGCAGACTGTGAGGAAGTAAAATGAGCTTGAAAGCTGTTGTAGCCTGGAACAATTGTACATTAAAAATATCTAGAAAAATGCCACGGAATTCCATCATGAAAATATTTAAGCAAAAATTAAAGATTAACTAAAATCCAAATGAATTCTAATATAGCAGTTTATTCGTGGCAAATCATTATGAATAGACTGACGCTTAAACAATGCTTCTAAAATATTTAAATTTAATTTCAGTAAGCAGTAATCAAGTCGCTCAACTTATAGGCAACTTCGAAATTTTTTTTGTGCATTTTATAAATCTAATTTCTTCAAGAATGAATAAACAGATCAAGATGAAATCCGATGCGACCTCTTTTTACTATGATAAAGCAACAATAATTTTCGCCTTTAAGTACAAAATTTTTATTGTTATTTGTCACCGATAATATGAGAAAAAATGGCTTGAATGTAACGGTGAAGCAAAGAATGTGCTGGTTATGATACCTCTATAGCGACCTAACATCTTGTCGGAGCCTTAAAAATATTGTTTTCAAATGTCTTTGGTGTTACAGGCAACAGTAATAAACTCTCGACGTTATGTCGGACGGCAAAGAATTACATTTTATATATTTACATTTTATATATACATATATATTATATATTTTTTTCTTTAATATCCGTTTAGTTATATTAAGTTCTTCTATTGTAAAATAACAACACAACACTCTGGAGGTTGCAAATCAGGATTTATTCACTATAAATTCATACAAAACAGGATGGTAACTTTACCACTGTAACGCCTAAGAGATGCTGTGATATTTTTTTGTCTTTACTCAACGATGCTTCAACTTGAATTAATTTTATTACTCAGCACAAAGTGCTCATACCTAGGCAGACAGGTTTAAGCTGTTCTCGCTTTTAGTGTATGTGCCTTTTTGGCTGTTTGCTTTTGTTCTGCGTTAGTTGTTTTTGTTTTCTGTTGTTTAAGTTATTTCGTGAAATTTTTGATAAGCATGTTGAGGTTGTCCTGTTCGCATAAAACTTCTAAGAAAACTATACAGTTTGTTAAAGACACATAAGGTCATTTTGTTTACTTTTCTACTGATAATTATTTTATTTTAAACCTTTAACTATCTTCTTAGCAATATAAAAAGCATTAAAAGATCCTATTTTTCGTATATAGCTTATTATTGCCTATAGAAAACTCCTTTAAGAAATGATAAATGTATGAAAATAATTTGGAATAATTAGGACCACTTAAACAGTTTTATATTAAAATTTTATTATATTTTGGTATCCAGAGTTGGGCCATAAGATAATTTCATTAAATTGTTTTTTTTTGGGTGTAAATTTTTTAAATACTGAAATTGGTCGAAAACGACATTTCCATTCATATTTTGAATAATCCATCATATTTTTTACTATTAAAATAGTTAACTTTATGTAATTTACTAATTTGGATAATTTTTTTTTTAGATTCCTTTTGAAATATGTCATTTACAAAAAATACTTTAAAAAATAAATTTTACCAAGTAACAAATTCAAAGTATCATACTTTTAACTTTCATATCGCCTTTTCAGCAATAGGTGTTAATTTAAAAGAAGAAGAATATTAGAAGAAGAATAGAAGAATATTTCAAATAAGGTGGCTTTCGTTACACTTGTTAAGTTTTCAGCCATGCTATGAAATATTTAATGGTTTTGGTAATATAGGACGCTGACAGCCGGAAAAAATGATATAAAAATATGAGAGTTACAAATGGTAATTTTAATCAAAGGTATTTGTCAGAGACGTACAGAAATTTTTTTGCCAAAACTTTTTTCCCTGGTGGCCATTTTGTCAGCTGTAAAGTAATTATATATTTAGTATGATTTGGCATTTCTGTGAGGTCTGAATATCACTTCCAGATTATGCAAATGGACCCAAAACAAGATTGCAAGCAGTCCCAAGTTTCATAAGCTTACCAATGCAGCTCACTTTTGTTTAAGTGGATACGCCAATAAACAAATTTGAAGTGATGCTAATCCTCAAGTACATATTGAGAAAGCATTATATTCAGAAAATTTAATTGTCTGATGTGCTTTACAAATGTTAATGGTCTATGATGACTACTATAGTAATCATGTACTGTGTTTTTCGTTTATCAATTATATCACAAAATTTAAGGATTTATTGAAGGAAGCGTTTGGTAAGCACATAGTTACTGATTTCGGATCCGTGAATTGGCTTCCAAGATCATGCCATTTACTACCGTTAGGCTATTTTCTATTGGAATATGTGAAGTTGTTAGTCCAGCATTTGTCGCGGTAGTGCCGACATACGGTAACGAAGTTTGGAAAAAGTCATCAAAAATTGGAACACCCGAGCCAGCCTTGGCAGTCTTATGCCATTTGTCGTATTTAAATCATAATGTCTTGCGAATCCATTTAAAAAGTTTACTCTTATATTATTTCACTTTGACGTTCTATACCTCTATAAAGACAGCTTTCTCAAAAAAATTTTATATCTCAATAGTTCCCACCGGTGGCAAATTTATATATCTTGGCGGAATCTCACCGTCATTACATGTGTTACCGGGGGTAAAAGGTAGCTAAACCCCCTTAAAGGCTAGCAGGAGCCAACTGGACAACTCCATGTTATTTCCACGGGAATCAATAAGCCCCAGAGTTTAGCTTTTTGGCTTTTTACCTGTTCTCTGACTGAATTTTGAGGTTGGCCCTCTGGAGCATCGTAATGGCTGTGGTTTTGCGTCCCTCGTTTGAGTTGTGTGGGTCGGATCATTCACTATGAACACAACTAATGGTCCTGGTATAGTGAGCATGCTTGAGGTTGTGTTCTGAAATTTTATTAAGCTTGCATGTGTTCTGGACCGAGAGGTTGGGTAGTCTCCAACTCTTCAGCTTTGGCCTGCTCAGAGCTCTCGGAATTGCAACTAGGAGTAACTGGAGGATAGAGATATCCGAAGGCTTCCTAGAGCGTGTGTGATGCTAAAATCATTCACAGTGGCTTGATACACCGTCAGGTTATGGCTTATACAGCTAGATACTAACGAAAATCTTATCACGCATATTTCAATACTACAATATAAATTAGCTTTTCTTGAAGGAGCTTAAACTCTTCTCTTTTCTAGTACAATTAAAAAACAAAGTTTTTAAAAAATAAAATTTTTCTTATTTTTCTAATCCATCATTTACGCATTGCATAAATCCAACTTTAGTAGTGGTATAAAATATCTAATCTTTGATAAAAAGTTTTCTAACACAAATTCAAATCTGTCTAAATTATAATTTGAAGAATCTAAAGATTTCCTTATACAAACACATCCATTCAATTATTTTCGATTTTCAATGTGTTATTTTTTTGTCTGCTAATGCGACAAGATATTTGTAATCTTTATTTTTAAATCCATTAATAGTTATGACAGCTTTTAATAAACAGCTTAACAAAACTGACGGTTGGTGTTTTCCGTTTTCTTTTTATTTTTATCTAGTAAATTTGTTGCTTTTCTAACCAGCAGAGTTATCACTAGGAGATCATCCATACCTAAAAAAAGAAAACCTAAATGAAACTTAAATTTTTGTTTTCTTATAAAGATTAATACGCAAAGACGTTTCAATAAAATAAAATGCATGGATACGTTCAAGTCAGTTTTAAATAAAAGTCATGCACGTTTTTATATACTTCATTTTAAGCTACTTGAATTATTATTTTTTTAATCTATGTACGTACGAGTAAATATTTTATATACTCGTATTTTTATTTAAATAGTTACAGTTGCATATTGTTCATTTATAGCAACTAAATATGTAGAAATGTTGTAGTTGTTTTAATGTCTGTTATGCTCTCGTACATATACTGACCTCATTCTGTCTTAATGGCAGTTGGAAATTCAGTTTTTACTGTCTATAAGCTAATGTGTGTGTGTGTGTGTGTGTGTGTTAGTGTATGCATTTGTGCATTTTATAGTCATTTTTATTGGTTGGAATGTTGGCGGCTTTATTAATGCATGTCAGACAATTTCAAAAAACATCCAGAAGAGATGCTTTGTCGGAAAAAATGACGGTGTTCAGAAAAAAATAGAAGACATTACAGTTTAGCATCGGCCGGCCTCCCGGGAATAGTTGATACAAAAACTTAATTATAGTAAAAGTGTTATTATTATAATTGGACTACAATAAAACTTTTATAGGCAGAATAGTGTCAATTGGTTTATATTTTTGAAGTTTATTTGTTTATTGTTTGTGTGCCAAATTTTATAAATTATTTTCTGTAATAAAATCATTTTGACATTTTAGAAACAAGATTGAATGCATTATGCAGTTGTAACGAATTTTAGCTAATAATATAGCATGATGATGTTTTATGCTTTATAATAAAGAATTTTTATTCAAAATTTTTAGGCTTATAGGCAAATTAATAAAATTGTATTAATTATAAAAATTAATTAAAGATATTATTTTTAATAAAATAATAAAAAACAATAACACTTAACTGTTGATACTTTTGTATTTTCAGTTATTAATGAGTGTTATTTGCAAAGAAGATTTCTATAAAACTATAATTATTAAAAGCCATTACAGTGAAATTTTATTGCGGATTATCTTTTGTTTGTTATTTTTTACACTTTAGGCAACAATGTTTATTTAGTTATTTTGTAACCATGCTATATTCTTTAGAGAAACAGATAAGACAGTCTTTGAAAGTAGAATAGAGGAAAAGTTTGTTTTAGCTTTCTAAACAATCGAAAGTCATGGGATGCCATATATTTGTGATAATGCTAGTATATCGAAGCATATATCGACTTTATTAGTTGTTTTACTACACTGATAATTGCGTTATAGAGAAGTGCCGACCAAAAAGTCCTGAATCCATTAGATATTGGTTGCCGCAAGGGTTCAAAAAATGGCCAACAGATTTATAGTCGAAGTGTTAACTTTACTTTATCATTAAAATAAAGTTTATTTATAGAACTAGATTTAGATAAAGTATAATATTTTTACATTAAGATTGGTTTTTCTTATAAAAACACAATTAATATTAAGCTCCTTCCATAATTTGTTTTTGGTTTTCTTTTTAAAAATATGAAATATTTTTGAAAATAAAGAAATATTTAAAGCAATAGGAACGAAAACATAAATTTTTCTTGAAATTACACAAAAATATAGACCAATGATAAGCGTCTTAATTTAAAGCAAAAACTATATTTTTTAATAAGAATTTACACAATATTCTTACCAAAAAATAATTACTACTGAAATAGAACAAAACCAAACTTTAGAGAACCGCAATAGATCACAAAGACTATTGAAGTATTTAGCCTGTCATGCAAACAAAAAAAAAAACAATTTTGATTGTTCCTTAACCATGAAAAAGCTATCGAGAGATATTGGAAGTGTTTTCTTTTCTGCTATATAATTGTTCTACCATGGAAGTCTTTCGGAGAGAAGTATGGTAGATGTATTAGATGAACATGACATTTATTGAACATGACATTTACTCTGATAATTTATGGCGGGGTCATGAAAACTCTTTGTCTTGGCGACCTCAACATTTGGTGTCATTATCCACAATTTCACTCAGTTAGTCATTTTCTAACCATTGTTATAATAATAGAACCATGTTACGCCTACAATAACAAATAATAAATTTAACTTTTTGGTTTTACTTATAACACTACAAGGCACAGTTGCATTTGTATTCGAGTGTTAAAATACGTAACACATATCGCTGGCACGAACATTTTTCCTTATAAAACAGTTCATGCCAAATATAATTTATTCACTTATTTAAGCTATTTAGAGCGTACTAAATTCGTTTAAGATTATTTCATTAATTTTTGATTATCTTTGTCTAGGCGAACACTTTTGGTGACCTCAACATTTAGTGTCATTATTAAAAACACTATAGCAATCAGGATAAATTTTAACCATAGAATATTACAGTTTCGAGACCTCGCAGTATATATCGAACTTTTTTTGGTTTTATTTATGGCACACGAAATGCACCTTTTTTACTTTCACACGAATAAATAAGATTGTCTACTTTCAATAGTAGTCGAAAACAATCCTATAAAAATGGCATGTTTCTGGTCAGAAGTTTAGGAATAAATTAAAAAAATCTAAATTTTTAAACTGTTTCATTCTTCTTCTTCTTTTTATAGAGAAGTAGTACTTCAGGCAACAATGCGTATTTAGTCAAGTACCATGCTGCATTTTCTAGGAAAGGAATAGAGAAGAGATGAAATAGGTGGTGAAAGTAGAAGGATAGTCGGAATTAAAGACAGCACAGCGACCAGTAACTATGCCTTCATCGCTGAGGAGCCCCACCGACAACCAATTTCTATTTTGTAGTGAAAAAAACGAAGGTCTTCGTTGGGAATCGAACCCACAACCTCCATACTGACAAGATAGCACAGTAGCTACTAGCCTACAGGGGCACCTATGGTTTATACAAATATCTTTACATTTGTTTAAGTATTATCACGAAACTAAACCTGCTTGAAAAATAAATATTTCTTTAACATATCTTTGGTATAAATTTCATACACAACTTACTTTGCTAATTGGTCTTCATACATTGTAATAGAAAAGAATATGGGAACATAAAAATAATCATTTCTCTTCTAGGCTATTTGATCATACCGTTTCTAAAAATTCAAGATATCATATCAGTATGAGTTAAAATGCAAGAATAAACATTCAACTTATGAGTATTTTTGTTGTTTTGTATTCTAATTATGAGTCCAAGAAAATAAAATGCCAAACAAAAATGATTGATTGATTAACTGAGTTAAACATGCACCATACCATTTTCTTTTAAATTAGCAAAGTTTTAAATAAAATTTGCAAATATAGTGATTTAGCAACGAATTTTGGCAGAAAAGAATACAAAGAAAAAGAAGGTGTTGCCGGAAGATTAAGTTTATTTCTTTTGGGTCTTAAATTTACAATTTATACAAGTTTAATACTATAAACATTTTGTTAAAGTATATAAGTATTATATTTTTTTATCTAAACGAGAACTACCCCCTTAATTACATGGTTAATTATTTTCACATTAATATAACTAAAAAGCAGTTTTAAATTTAAATTTTAACAACTGCAAATTTAAATTAACTTAAACAAATAAAATTAAATAAAGGTATGACTTTTTATTGATTTTGTTAAAAAAAAATAGAACCATACAAATACAGAGTATTTAACAAAAAAATACTTTAAAAAATTTGCGTTACCTATTTTCTTGTTCTGAAAACAAATAATTTGAAATTACTTTTTTGTGTTAATTTTTAAATGTAGAATTTTTGTATAAAGTTATTAAAAATAAAATGTTGGGGTTTTAATGCGTTTTATATTTTTAATAGATATTTAACATTATTATTAATAGTAACTTTTCAATAAAACAGTAGTTCAGACAAAATTATGTTGCCTGTCTTCCTCACAAATTTGTTTATCATCAAAATGCAAAATAATTATCAAAATAAGACTATTATAAGGCTATTATTAGTATAAAAATTGTATGCTGGATGCATTTTATGGATCTCCCTTTTCCCGAAAATACAAAAAAACCTATTCTTAACTTTTTAGAATTTTGTAATTTTTATGTTAGTTCAATTTGAGCTCTTAAAAAAATACCCGATACATGAAACAAAAACAGATTTCAAATTTTTAAACAGAAGTAGTTCTTGACTAAATGCAAATTGATTATTTTAATTTTTCCCGTCTTCTTTTTCTATAATTCATTTCTTGGTGTTGTTTGTCTTTTGTTTTGTTTGATGTTAAAGTTAATTGGGGTTAATATATTCCATTAAAGCTATTTTTTGTTTCTTTTAGTGTTTAAAGCGGTTAATAAGACAAAACTACTAGCACAGGCTATTGCTTATTTTAATTTAATTTTATCTATACTCAACCAAAACTGAACAACTATGAACAGAAAGAAAATACTTTTGATTTTATGCCATTTTATTTAAGCACGGGTCGTATAAAACAAAAAACTGCAATTAAAATTAAAGCAGGAAAGGAGAATATAAAGCAATTAATTTTTACACTCACTCTCGGTTATTTAAATTAAAAAAAAAACTGAAATTATACAATTGAAAATAGTTACTTATCTTGTAATAATAATAATAACAAAACTTTATATTTTATGTACAAAAATTAATATATTTAATTAAAAGAATTTAGTTAAATTACTCTTTATAGTAATAACGAATAAACGTTCAATAAAATTTTGGCAATTTACCGGAGTTTAGTACTGTGCATAATTTTGCGAAAGTTGTTTCTCGTTAAGTTTTTAACAATTTTCTTAATTTATATTAAAAAATTTAAGCCATAAACTTTTCAAGATTAAAGACTTTAAACTTGATTAATTAATTATAGAATTATTTACATAAAATGATTTTACTTTTAGTAATTAAAAAGAAATTATATAATATATTTTTTTTTTAATTTTAGAACTCTGCATTCATATTAAAAGTGAATACAGTATTCTAATGACTTAATTTTAGTTATGTTAGTTTTATTGAAAATTTAAAGATCACTCTTGAAGTAACAATCTTCTTAAATATGTGGAATTCCAACACGATTAAGGTTACAAAATTCCTGAAATAACCGCCAAGAAAATCGAGAATTTCTCATTATTTTTCTGAAATAAAATATTACTTTTTTAAGCGCAACTCTTTAGCAAAATAATTGGAATCCTACTTCAACTCTAGAAACAAATTCACCCCGATTTTGCGGTATAGTTTTAGCAAAGCTTAAGCAATTATAGTGTTTATGACGCATAAGATCACCTTGCTTTAGTTGCAAAAAATAATAAAAAGATTCGTGAAAAAGGATTATCGCCATTGTTTAGTTCAAACATTTCTAGGAAGTAATATATTTGATTTTTTCGATGATTAGTCTACTCAAGTAACGTGTGTTATATTCAATTTATATGACAATATGACAGTATAATTTTTTTCTAATAAGGACAATATTTAGTGTAGTACAACTTTCTTTATAGTCCACAAAATAGTCATGTCACTTTTCAGGCTTGAACAACCCCAATTATTGTGTACCGCTCTTCTTTCTTCTTGTTCAATTAAAACTGGAATAACAAAATTCTGTTAAAAAAATTTGTGTTCGTAGGTGACAATCCTGTGCATAAAAACATATTTTCAGCAACGAGCAATTTTGCAGTAGTCAAGCGACGACCAATTATTTGTTTCTACTTGATTAAATGTAATTTTTGGTCCTTAACAGGCGGTTTATCTACATAATTGTTTTATTCATTACTTAACTATATAGTTTGTAACAGTTTTATTTATTTATCATTTCTTAAATATTTATCTTCCACTGTTTAGAATAACTTCAAAGATACGATCTCGTCATAAAATGTTTTTACTAATCCAAAGATATTTCTTTCCAACATACTTTAGTGGTTTGAATTGTCACTGAATTACCTTCCTCCTTTACACTACCTCCGGGTAAGCAACCCCAACTATTTTCGAATATGTTAAGAAATTCAATGTTTTGAGCTAAAATAAATCCTTTTGCATTTCTGACGTTTTGTAAAGGGTATAATCTCTTTGTAGAATCATAAGATGGGTCCAATACCCCACAATATAACACTTTTTTTAAGTCATTGACACAGTAGTGGAATCCATCAAGTTCATATAGATTAAACTCTTTCTGTTCAACAAAACCCACAATTTTCGAATGTTAATGACACATGCATAGCCTCCTGATGCCATTGCATCTACGCAAATTGCAATATTTTTCATTTGCGAGTCTCATTCAAAGGAGGTTTTCGTCAATGTTTGCAAATGTAAGCGCTTGAAATATGTACTGTTGGGATATTTACTGTGCCAGCTTTCGGTTTAATTTTTGATGCATAAAGAGTAGGGTTCGATGTAATTATGAGACATTTATCACTATTTTCAATTTCAAAATTAAGGCATTGAAGCGACAGCCTAGGTAATGCTGTACACAACCTTATTATCGCAACTTAATCCAACGAATTTTTTCAGCAGAAAAAGTAGTAACTTGAGTTTGTAGTTCGCGCAAGTTAATGGCGTGCAGATTGAAATTTTAATAATTTATTGTTTTTTATGGGCATAAAACAAAACATATTTTGACTTTTAATTAATTATAAATGCTTATCTTGTGCCACTTTTTTTGCTTGATGCTTGCTACTTTCTGCTTGCTCGCACTGTCCAATTTAATTTAAAGGTAATTTCTTTATGTTCAAATTACAAAAAAAAAAAAAAAACAAATAAAATAAAAGCATGTTAAGCTAAAAATAGCTACACTTCCAAAATATAAGGGAAATTTTGCAAGGAAATATGTATTAAAATTAATTCAAAAATTCCAGATTTGGCAATGGGTTTCAATTTACCAGTTAACA
The DNA here is from genome assembly GCA_030448955.1 of Trichopoda pennipes. NCBI lineage: Eukaryota > Metazoa > Arthropoda > Insecta > Diptera > Tachinidae > Trichopoda > Trichopoda pennipes. The sequence goes on along the minus strand of JASKUP010000012.1, from coordinate 5,677,915 downwards.
GCATAAACTACAAAAATCAACCAAAATAAGTTAAAAATAAAAAGTGCAACTATACTGAATACAGTAGTTTTAAGTATCGTTTTATTTATATGTTTTAAACTTTTTATTTGTCAAAACTTGGTTTATTTACGCTTTATGTTTCGGATATTTCATTTATTAAATGAAACATTGTGATTTTTAAGCAGCTCTTATATACTGTGTGATAATTTGTTTGTTTTACTTGTGTACGAGAGCGGTTCATTAACGCAATTTATACTAAAGTGCTTTTTGGGAACATACGTTTCGCAATGATGTGAATCTTTCTACTGTTTATATCTCTCCATAATAAAACTCAAGCAAAGACTTTTTGCGGTATAAAACTGTTTCTATAGATATCATATGTGTTTTAGTGGAAAAAGTAAAAGCTTAAAGACTCTGACCATTAAACAGGTCTTAACTTAAACACATTCAAATATTTCAAGGGTGGCGGGGTGGCATTATTGATTTCTAAAATTAAGAAGATATCGTGAAAATTTTAAAGTGAAATCATATCACAGCTTAACTATAGAAACCTAAACTTATTTTGTAACACGAAACTTTGAGCATTTATTAATAATTATAGTAAAAAAGAATTTGAAATGAAAATAGTGTTCTAAGATTATTAAGTCGAATTCTAACTGTACTCGCTTGAAGCCAGAATTACACAAAATTATATATTTAGTAATTTTGTTACTATTTTTGATTCAGCTTCATACTTTGATTTGTACTTAGAAGCACTTAGATTATTAATATTATATATTGTTGATGCTTGCAAGGCCATATGTCTGAATACAAAATGGTTGAAGGGATGGAAAGTAAGTATGCAGGCATAGTATTTATACTGAACAAAAAGATATTTAAAGCTAATAAACAAGTTTGGTGAAACATGCTCTACTTGTAGATTGATTGGAACTTTTTTAAAGCATGCGATCCTTAAATTAATAAATATGGTGTTGCGCAATCACTACTTATTACTTATTAAGAAGTTATAAAAGTAACATTTAATGAACGACTCCTACAACTTTTAAAATATTTAATATTTAAAAAAGGGTTACTGATAAAAGCCAATGTCCTAAAATATACGAACAAGTTTTGAAGAAGCTTAGACAACACATGCTAACATCTTATACCCGTAATCACCTTGACTACATTTTATTAGTTGTATCATGAATTTTGTATCTAGTTTTGGATAGATTAATCTAACCATTTTTTTCACTTTAAAAATCTCTAAAAAATTAATTTTTCTAGATTAATTTGCGGATGCTCATACAGTTCTTTTAGAATTATTATCCAAATCCAAAGGCGTGATCGAATACTGAATTATATTAAAATTCATAGTAATTAGATTTTGCGGTAAAAATTTGATAGAAGTTCGTCTAAGCAAATAAACAAAACAATAGCATTTAAATTTTATGTTTCACATTGAATACTGCTCCAAAGTGAAGTATATTCGTATTCGTATATCAAAAAACCATTAACCTATTAATGACGAAACTGAAATAAATGTTTTTATTTTGTTTTCGTTACCAGCACTCGCTAATTAATCTAGGAAAATGCCACAGAAATCTTAAATAACTTCATTGTAAAGCACTGTTATAGATCAAATATAAAATATGTAACTAAAACCACAATCTAAATTTTGATTGTTATGGAAGCTCGGAATTCATAATTTATGATTTTAAAACTAGCAAGTACCATGCTCACCTCCCTCAAGAGCTCTTCGAGCTTTATAATCTTTAGAAGTCATTATTGCAAATCGGTAAAGTAACTTTCGCTTACTGTAATTGCTAAATTTGCACGGTTTAAAATGCATGTGATTATGTGCAGAAGTCATTTTAATGCATCCGACGTATATATATAGTATATATAACTTGCAGGTATAATCTTTGGTTCCTCAGCAAATAATTTCATGTAATTGATTTTGCATATTTTATATTTTTTTACCGGAGCAAAAACCAGTAATAGGTATTTTTATAACGTATAACATCTGAAAAATAAAGGAAGCGTAAAAACCTAGCTAAAGTGGTAACATTCGATATTGAGTTACAGATAGAATTCTGATTGTCTTAAATAAATTGTTGGTTGTGTTAAATTTAACTTTTAAGTCAAGATACAATTGAACTCTTAAAGAGGCTGTTGAACTGTGCATTTAATATACGCCGCGGCCAAAATAGGGTTAAATAAAATCAATAAAAATTTGGTTACAAAGTAGATATGAACACAAGAAAGGCACTATTCTCTATTCAATCTTAAAATGTCGAGGGATTAAAGAAGATATTTCTATATTTCATAACGTGAATAAAAATACTTACGTTCATTGAAATAGATGATAAATTACTAAAATTAATCCAAAGTCGGTACTAGTAACATCGAGAGCTTTTAGACAATAATGTATTATATTTTCAACAATTTTTCAAGAATCTTTGAAAATGTGAAAAAGTAAAGAAAATAATAATATTAATGGCGTTTATATCAACAACATCAGTTATGCTTATGATAGTATACGGACTTTAAACACTGATAACAACGAAACTGATGCAATGAAAAGTATGGGTAAACAATTCACTCTGATAAGGCAAAATATAAGATTTTTAGAGAGCATAATACTTCAAATGCCTTGGGGTATTGAATGCCATATATGATCAATATTATTATATCTCCTGCAAATATGAACAGTGAAAATAGCTAACAAAAAGAGAATACAATCCGAGATATGGATTTAGCGAAAATTACTGAAAACTCCTTGGACTATACACGGAACAAATAATAAAGTACTGACTAAAAATAATCAAGGAAGGAAATTTGTATCGATCATCAATAAACAAAGGGCTGCATATATATGTATTATGAAAAATTATAAATATAAACTAATGCAAATAAATCTACAAACAAGGAAAACGTACAAGCGAGAGAAAGTAATGCCTTGGCTAAAAAATATAAAAAATTAAAAAATTTTCGCTATAGAAAATATCTCGTAAGTTCAGCAAGAGACATAATATGAAAAAATTGTAAACAGAATGCAATAGTTATTCAAAATAAATGATAAGTTCTGAAATTTTATTTAAACATAGTCAATAATATTTATAAGTAGTATAATAAAATAACTATAGATAATATATTGACTTTGTGGCTTGTTCTATTAGTGTGGGCCTTTACACATCTTTACGTAAGTAACCTCTTCGGTTTTGAAAGGAAACACATATATAAATAAATAAGCCAAGTTATACCATGAACTGGACATTTTTTATTTTTAAGTTTACGTCATAATTATTTGCTGTTGAAAATTATTTTTTATAATTATTTTTTATTGAGGACACGATAAGGATACGATAAATTTAACATTTATAAACAAATATCATTATTTTTAGCAACAAATTAAATCTTATATCTTAAAAGAAATAAACCTTTATACATTAATACTTTTTGTAGTAGCCCCTTCTCTATTTAAAGAATAAGTTCAATAAGCTCTTTATTTAGTTAAGTTTTTAATTTCAATTTATCTTTCACTGTATTTTCTAGTTTATTGTTTTATAATAATACAACACTAAACAGTTAAACTGTTTTGATAAGTAACATCAACTAACACAGAACAAGAACGAACAATACGGCCAAACAGGCGCCTACACTGAATGATAATACCAATAATATGGGGTGATGTTAAAGTAGAATATTCTTATGTGTGCGAGAACCGTATGAAACGGCTGTATAAGAATCACTTGCTGGGAAATTGGATTAATTAAAGTTGAGTTATCGTTGAGTAAAGACAACAAAGTTACCATCCTGTTTATTTTTTGTGTATTGTGTAAAATCAATCGTTTAATTTAATTTAAAACTCTAAAGTACTGTGTTATTATTTTGCAATAAAAGAATTCCAAATACAAAAGCGTTTATTAAAAGGAATAAATGTAATAATATTACACAACTTAATGTGATATTATATAAGAATCTAATATAGAACTCTAAAACTTAATAGTTCTAGTGACTAAATTCGTTACAAAAAATAAAGCTATCAATCACATGCGTAGAAGAGTAATGCATGCCTTCGATATTTTAATTTATGAGAATTTTGTCTGGTACAGTCAAAAATTTATGAAAAAATATACCTCTGTATCTTGAAATTTGTCCATGTAGAGTAGATTTAAAGTTTAGTAGCGAACATCATGCCATTTTTATAGGCCAATACTCGAAAATTTTCCCAATTTAAAACAGCATTTTCCTCTATTCAGGAAGAAAATATTAACGGACTTTTCTCTTTCTTAATGTATATGACAACCTTTTAGCTGTAGAACCTTGCAACATTTAAATTTAACGTAAAATTATATTCAGTTTAAAGTATAAGATTTTATTCTATTGTTATAGCAGGTTCGTTTAAATTTAGAATATACAAAATACACCAAAGCTTTATAACTTAAGGCAATAAAGGTCTCCCTTATTTTGTAGACAATCATCTTATTGTGAATATAATGCAAACCAGTTCTTTATATTTACTGTACACCTCTTGTAAAGTATGACCTCATTTTAAATAAACCGGCGTCTAAAGAGATGTAGGGAAAAATATACCTGAATGTAGCAGGTCACATATTGAACAGTGCTCGAAGAGAACTCTTTGCATATCGTGAATTGATATTGGCCTCTGCTTGTCTTCAAATTCAGCACTGGGGATAGTTGAATGACAGTGAAACTCGCCGCTAAGAAATGCAGTTTTAAGAACTACTTGCTCCATACTTAACATATTTTGTGCAAGCCTATTTGCAAATTTATACCTTTAATTCTACAATCCAAAACTAAATGTTACAGTTACTTACTAAAATTTATGTAAAAATAAACTAATATGTAGCAGAAAACGAATTGAGATTGCGACAGCACTGATATGCTTATAGCAGCCATAGTATTAACAATCTTATCTGCAGCAACGTCATTTAAAAACTCTAAAACACCTATTTAATTAATAGGCTATAAAATATAATAGGGTAGTCTGCCCACCAATTCTTTTTTTTACGTAAACGATTTCGTTTTTTTCTTCTTAAAACAAGCATTTACAAAAGCACTGTGCCAAAAGGGGCGGACCAATGTTTTTATGATTGAAAAAATTTCTTTAAATGCTTTACACACGTTTCTTTATCAACAATTCGGTAAGTTCCATGACCGCCTTCGTAAGTTTTTTATTATGTAAGTAAATGCTTTTATTTGTTAAACTTTGTTGCAGTTTTTGTAAGCATTTTAGCAATTTTTCTTTCCCCTAAAAAATTATCGTGTTTTATATACAGTTTTAATTGGCATTCTTCACAACCAAAAAAAAAAATAAATAAAAACAAAATAACAACAAAACAGCAACAAGAAAACCACATTGTGTTATTGTTGCTTATTATATACATACAAGTATATAAATTTATTTGGCAATGACACTTGCGGTCAAGTACAAAACAACCCAAAAAAAAAATACGTACAATAAAAATAATAACATTTAGCTAAACAAACATGGATGCAAATGTTCGAAATTGTTTGCTTTATATTTCTAAAGCAAACCTGTTGATATTTTGAACAAAATAAAAAAAAAATATTTAATTGTTTTTTTTTTTTTTTTTTTTGTATTTTTAAATTGGCTAAAATATGGTTTGATTTTTTACTCATATCTGTTACTTTAGAGCACCTTTATAAAAATCCAATAAAAGTCAGCTGTTAAAAATGAACTTGTATGTTTGAATAGCATTTGAACTTGTTAAGCGTTAAACTCATTTTACTTAATTAACTGATACTAATTTTTTTTTTATATTCTTGGATACACCATTTAATTGATTTATTTAATTTGATTGCTTAAACCTGCTGTGCTCTTTACAACATTGTTGTTCTTTTGTTAAAAAAAGTTAAATATACGAAATTAAAAAGTGTCTTTATAAAGGAATCATTAGTTTATCTTAGAATGAGCATTATCAGAATTGTAAAGTCAAAAAGCTTAAAAGTTCGGCCCTAGAATCTTGTTGGATACTGACTGCAACTTTTGATTTATTAAAAAGGAAAATCAGATTATGATAAAAAATACACATATGACTAAGATTAATGAACGCCTTGCCTTCCTTTGCGGAATATTTTTTATTTTCTCAGCGAATGTACGACAGCATAATAATAACAAATAACACTAATATTTATATTTCTTCTCATCAAACTTTTAATATAAGATTTTTTAAAAATATTATACATAACAGCTCGGCTATTGAACTTTTTTTGATATCTATCTGTGTATATATAAAAGAATTTTATATTTCAAAAACCCTAAACATTTTAAATAACTTTTAAAAATATTTTGAAGTATGATTTATTTCAGTCATATCACTTAACGATTATTATTTTAAACTAAATATTTTTAATAAAACAAAAAAAATGGATAACAGCAGATATTTTTATTATGCTACAATAGTATGACATATTTTGGCCAGTTTTAGAAAAACACTTTTAGAATTTTTTTTCTTTAAAAAAAAAACAATTATTTTTTAAAAAAGTATTTGCAAACGCATATCAAGCTTGATCAGAAGTAAACATTAAGTTTAGTTTTTCGTCAGTAGTTACTGGCTTAAAATAGTACTAAATTGGTTCCCATCAGTAGTGCTTTTGTTTAACTAAGATATAGTCTGCTTGTCAAGAGATAATAATAGTTCACCTTTTATTCAGTGTTTGAACCTACGTTTTTCCGTGACATCCATTCGTAAACAGTTACGTTTTGATTGTTTATCCTTAGCTAGTGCTGAACCTTCGCACAACTATTCAATTATTTCAGCCATTTAAGATGCCACATTTATTTTACTGACCTGTTACAGTCCTTCACTTAAGAAGATGCTGGCTTATTTAAATTATGCTTAAATAACCCTCGCAATTTGAAAATAATAACTGTTTTAAATAAAGAAATATTAAGAAAAAATTCTAAATAAATTTCATGTTTTAAAAATGTTAAAATATTTAAAAATGTTAAATTGATCACGAAATTAAATACTTTTTTTACAAATCGCCCATTGACCAGATAATGTTACTTTTATATTTTATGAAACATATATTTTACCTTAAAGCATCATCCAAGATCATGTTTCTTTTAAATAAATTATATCTCATTTCAAAAGCTATTTGATAACGCTTGGAATGATGGCTAAATCATTTTGATTATATAAAAGTTTTTAAAACCGAGTTTATTATAATATGCGATGATATAAACTATCAACTCATTTTCACTTGTTCGTGCATTCCGCCAAGCAGTTTTCTTACGCCATTTATCAAATTTGGATAATTTCTATTACTGTTAATTTATGGAAATTTCAAAGCTATTGGCAATTGCTCCAATATAAACTATATTTACGCGAAAATAACAAACGCAGCATCATGAACTTTATAAATTTAAATATTTTCTAAGTGTAAAATTCGTTGGAATCTACCGAATGAATCGCAATGTTTTTGGAAAAAAAGCTGCTTTATTTTAAAATAATTACACGATATTAGGATGTTTGCAATAGCATCATAAAAAAACAAAGTTTGTTTATTTCCTGGAAAACTGGTAAACATGGATTTTTTATCCTGCTACTGAAAATTGGCAGAATATCTCAGTTTGTTTTAACCTTGATATGTATATAGTTAAACATTATTTTAATGTATATTTTCAATAGAAAACATAGATAATTTCTGAATTAGTTGCTTTTTTGTTAGATTGTTAAACCATATTTTCCCACCTTTTAATATGAGAAACTTAATTCAATCTGTTGCTGTTACTCTCTTCAATTTAAATAAATGATTGGTGAAAAACTTCTTCTGGAGCTAAATTTTATTAATACTTAAAGTAGGTTTCAAGTAAGAAACTTTATCGCAAAGTAAAAAATTTCGAAGATAGACAGACATAAAACATAAAAAATTTTTATTATTCTGCTGGGAAATTTCTAATTTTATTTCATTTTTAAATTTTTTGCAAAATATTTTCGAATTCAGTAATAATTACCTTGAAAAATACATTGCTACAGTTGCTTTTTAATTCTTTTCTACTACTGTACCAAAAAGATCTAGAAATAAATTTAAAAGTTGTAATGATTAAAGAATAAAACATTATTTCATTATGTCTTGAGATAGCTTATCTTCTTAATTAGTATCTCTTTAAGACAAGTGCTTACAGATATATTTTTGTTATTTAACCCAAAAACTCTTTTAGCCAGTAATAATGAAAAACTTTCTTTTAATTTGCTTTTTTAGTCTTAAGTTTATCGGTAATTTTAGTGCTCAGTTTAAGAAAACGAAATGATTTTTTTCTTTAAGCATAACTTCAGTCAAAAGATGTCAGCTAATCAATTAAGAGACAACTTAATAAACAAACAATTTTAAATATTTTTTAATTTATGCATTTGTTTTTAAAATGTTGAGAAAAAATATTTTCTTTAATGTTTCAATTTTATTTTAATTAAGTTATGACTTTCTTCATCCATTTTGTTATGTTTTTGTCAACAACAATTTAATGCAAAAAGCATCTAAATATGAAAAATCTTCAAATTGTCTCAAGGCGTTTGATGCAAATTTTTGTCTCTAAGTAAAAGTTTTCTAGAGTCTTTAAGTATTTTTTTAGCTACATTTTTTAAAAGACTTCTTTCTTTTTTTTAACACTATTAATTCTGATATGCTAAACATTTTTGCTTATTTGTAATAAACCAGAAGCAATAAATTTCTATTATTTTAATCATTTAATAATTTTATGAAAACTTTAAATAATAGAATAGAGTTGATAATCAGAAATAAATTTTAGGATTTAAAATCGTTTAATGCTAGAAGTATATATATTTTTTAACATTTCATTTAAATTTATTGGGTTTCCATATAAGGTTAAGTAAATTCAGGATTATTGTGTATATCAGTTATATAGATTTGGGACAGTACACACCCTACATCAGTGTTATTCATACATATTGATCTTATGCAGCTTCTTTTTAATCTATATAACTTTGATTATACTAAAATAAACTTCGAAGCTGATGTAAACTTCAATATCAGTATTTCCTAAAATTAAGCGAAATATTTTCTGCAATACTTAAATAAATAATCGATTGGCACTTGCACGGGTTAAAAACTAGGCTTAAAATTTTTACTGTATGATTATTATTGTTATTCGACCGCTTTTTTTTAATAAATAATTATTAATCTTTGTAGCGGTGTGTATAACAATTTGAAAAAAAATTGTTATAATTTTTGTTGTTATAAAAATAATTTCCTGAAGAAGCTTTCCACATGAAAGCGAAATATTGTAAAAATATAGTGTTAAATTTATTTAAAAAAGACCGCTACAAAAATTAATAATTATTTAATTTTTACCATAAAAATATACAATTTGAAAGCTTTTTGTATTTCTCTATTTCGTAATCGTTTAGAGGAAATTATGTGTCATCATTATTTGAATATTTTTTAACTTAAAACTTATTTCTAAAATACGCCAAGACTTGACTTAAGAGATTAATGTTATCAGAAAATTTTTAGGTTAACTTAACAAAATAACACTTTGCAAATTGGCCTGTAATTCCAAAATGAAAATTTTATTTGTAATTGCTAACTAACTCTCAAACCTTTGGACAATGCCTAAATCCTGCTATAAGTGCCTGAAAGATATTAAGTGGTAGAATTTATAACTAAAAAATGGCAGATAGCCTGCGAGGACCGTAATTTTGACCTTATCTCGTGAATTACTTCTTAAATATATGGCATTCTCATTCGAAAGTTATACCCATCTGCGCCTATTCTATAGATATGTCAAAATTTAATAACATCATGTTACATGTTAATCATATTTGTTTTTGTTGTTGTTTGTATTTTCTTCCAACATAAAGTAAAATTCTTTTGTAATATCATTTGCAGAAAAAAAGTTATCTAGTTTAACAATAGTTGAGTCTTGATTCGAATTTTATATTTAATTTCATTAAAAATATTATTTTATGATATAATTATCCAAAAAATTTGAAATAAGAAAATTTAAATTCAGAAGCAAGTTCAAATGTATGTTCCTCTTAATTTTAAATTTCATTGAAATTTTTTTACTCGTTCATTCAGATTACTGTTGTTCTTTGCTTTACAGTACAACTCGAAATAATGAATTTATCGTTCATTTTATATTAAATCTAAATTGCTAGGCCGAGCGGATCAGCACAAATAGTTTCTACATATAATCCACTATCTCATAAATACACCTTTTGCAAAAGAATATTTTTTTTAGCAATGTACTGGAATAAACTTTATTTATTTAGTCGCACTTTAAGCTTTTCATGCTTTGAAAAACTACAGAATTGATAGCCTTCATTAAAAAGAGCCACTGAAATTCTATCAGAAATTATTAATTTTTTATGGAAAAATTAGATAATTTTTTAAATAATAAACAATCATTTTTTTTATCATTTTAATCTGCTTCATTTTACGCATGTCGGAAAGAGTATAAAAGCTTTTTTTAAAAATTCATGTGTGGGAGATTTTGATATATTATACACTTGACTCATTTTAATTCAATATTATTTATCATAATTTATTATCTGTTTGTTTAACAATAATAGAGTTTATGATTTGATACAATTTTGTGTGATTTTGCTTTTTATTTATTTTATACGAATTTCTGTTTTGTGTTGAATTTTTGGGTCAATTGGATAAAGTTTTTTAAACAAAATTTCTCCTTAAATAATTGTTTGTTTGGTTGGTTGAGTTTTTGTTTGTTTTAATTTAAATTCTTTTAATATCTGCAATACCGCAATCAATCATATTTTTTGCGATCTTATTGTATGTATATAATAGGTGATCCCAAAAAAAAAATTTGTCACTTAAGCATAATTCTGAAGCTTCCAAGGTATTTTAACACCTTTTTAAAGTTGTTTTACAATAGAGTTAGAACTTAGAAAAGTCAAAAGATCTACTACAAATTTTAAATATACTCCATCCCTTGACTATTGGAATTTTTTAGCAATAAAAACATTTCTTTTGGGTGCTCTAATTTTTTACTTTTTTAAGCATTTCATAAAATTATTAACAAAAACTTATTTATTTGTTGATAATATTTTTGCGGTTTTTTTAAAAGAATTTGCCAAATCATGTTGTATTTTTGTTACAGTTGTGCTTTGTAAATAAATATGATAATAAATAAAAAATATAAAGTTTATTAAAGCGAAATCTTAACAGAATGTTGCTTAAGTCTTTTAAATTTTGATTTATTTTTATTTTTTTTTCAAACATACACGCTCTAAAATCGTAATTCATACAAAGTATAATTTTCATGCAATTGAATAAAAATTTTTTTACTTAAAGCTTTAATTTTATAACGGTAAAATTTTCTTTAAAGATCTGAACATTTAGTTTTTGAAACATTGACAATTGTGACTTATTTCATTTTTTTTTGTAAATTGGTAAATATGGCAGATTATATTCATTCTGATGTTTGACTTGTACATTCTATCTGATGATAAATTACTTGGAATAAAGTATACAAATATATGAGTGCAATACAAGCGTCTTAAAAAGTATTTTACGTAAATTATATTTAATATTGACAGAAGTATTTACAGATTCACTTTATTTATATATAGAATGTAAATTTAATCAATATGAAAAAGTAAAAAAAAACAATTTTATCATTTATAATCCTTTAAAAATTATATTACATGATATTCTCTTAAATATTTATTATTCAAAAAAATACATTTAAAATGTATTACCGTGGGGAAAAGCATATCCATATGGCTATTTCACTAGTGCTTATGTAGCTTGGATTTTACCCCAAGTTTTGTGTCTCTAGCCAAATTGATTAAATGAGAGTTTTAACTGAACCAACACATAAAAAACCGCAGTAAAACACTCCAATTATATTTTTTTGAATATTCAATATTTTTTGGAGAATATCATGTAATTATTAATGGATTATTAAACGAATCTATCACAAATGAACGTAGATTAAATGAAAAAGTAATAGAAAATAGAATGTAACCAATTTACTACAAATATGTATTAAATTTTATCGGATAATTAGGAAAATAACGAAACAACATTTTGGCCACATTGGAACTTCATCCAACCAAAATAATATTAATGGGTTAGGAAAAATCCTCGTATTCTTATAAAGAAATGTTTAGTATCAGAATTACAAAACAAACTGCCAAAATAAAGTGAAAAATGCCTGCCTCAATACAGAAAACTCTGTAGAAAAATTATAGGGCAGCGATATATTCATCCAGGTATTAAACAACTTTTGTATTCTACTTGCACCACTGATATTTCATGGTTTGCCTTCATATGAATTTCGTTTTCTAAACAACCAAACATTAGTTGAAGAAAAAGTTAGGAGATCAAATAAGAACATCGAAATCTTTTTCATGTTTCGTTCCACATGGAATTCAATACAATTTTTTAAAAGTCATTAATAGATATAATTAAAGGCAACGATTTTTCAAGTTTTATTTTAACCAGATTTAGCACTAAATAAATAGAATGCTAACGTTATTTAAAAATGTTTTTATGTTGTTTAAGTAACACATATATATATAAATTAAAAAATTTTAAGAAAAATGTACATACGAAGCTAAAAGAAGTGAACGAGAATTTAAAAGGAGAATTGAAAATTCCTTATAGAATAAAAGTGATGTTTTAGGACACCTGGCTTTAAAATGTATAATACGAATAGCTAAACCTTTCTTCTTTGTGATATACGATCAAATATAAAATATATTGTGAATACAGTTTAGTTCTGCTAAAAATTACTACCAGTGAAAAAAGATTGAATAAAAAAATATATTAATTTAGCAAAATCTTGATAAAGGAAAAAATATTAGAAATCATTGCTTTAATAAAAAAGATATAAGTTACTAGTTTCACTAGTGACAAATTTTGAGACTATAATAGATCAGAAATAGTAAAATATATAATAGATTAAGAGAAATGCCTGACAACAAGTATCTTAACAAAACTTACCACTTAAGAAAAAGAAAATGCATGTTTTTTTGCTTCGGTATTTGTAAACATTAATTTTGTATTTCTCTTTTCAAGTACAGGAACGATAAAATTAATTGTTTTATTAAAACTTTTATTCTTAAGCTCATACCGTATATTTTGTATTTAGCAGGGTTAAAATTTACATTATATATATTTTAAGGTCTTAGGCCTAATTTTCCACATAAAACTTTCATAATTTTTTTTTTAATATTTTAATAAAAATTTATTTTAATTAGTGATGACCTATTAAACCACCGCCTTCACAATTTCGTTTTTATTAACTGCATATTTTTAAAAAAATTTATTTTTCAGCGTTAAAAAATTATTTTAAAATTCACTTGCTATCTTGAAAGATTTTTTATAAAACTTTTTATCGTAAAACATTGTTTTACTTTATCATAATTCTTTTCATTTAAATCTACTCATATGTATGTCTTCAAAATATTTATTTTCCCACGATTGTTAGGAATTATAAAAAATACTGGTATATTTAAGTAGATTAATGTTTATAATTTATTCGCACAAAACTTTTATTTTTATATTATTTTATTTCATTTTTTTTTTCTTTAAATGATTATTTTAGTATTTATTTTGACAGCTTTATAGCCTGGTTTTCCTCTTTAGAAAATATTTAAATGACGGGGTTTTTTGCATTAAATATAACTGAGCAATGATTACCGCACATTTTAAGATAATCCCTTAGTTTTTGTTGATGTTGTTTTTTCTTAATTTAAAGTGGTATTTGTGGCAAGCAGTTTTCTCAAGCCAGAATTAATGTTGATTTTTAACACGTATACACACGAAAATAATTCAAAATCAGGTATAAACTTCACTTACATTTTAATTTAATTTAATTTTTTTTTCGAAAAGTATAATTTTAAATGGTTGAATTTTTCTTTAATTTGAATTTAATATCTTTTCGAAATTTTTTTTATCTCTGTTATTTAAGGGACAATTTTATTTAAAAGTCAACCGCAAATAATTCGTTTAATTGGTTTGTTAAAAAAACACTTTGGCATTTTTGACACTTAAACACATGGCAGCAGCACAAGTATTTGATTTTGTTTCGATCTATAAATTATTTTAAATAATTTTTTTTGTTACTTTTTATACCCAATTTCAACAAGTGGCTTCCGTTGACTTTAAGTTTGGGTTATAAGAAATTTGTGTGTTGTGTTATTTTTACCTCCAAGAAATTAATAGCTTCCGTTTTGCTTGAATATCACGCTTAATTAGTATACAATTTTTTTCGTGTTTTTAATAGCTTATGTAAAACAGGCGCTAAAGTGCTTATTAACAACCAATAAGATTTTTTTTTTGTAATTTATATTTAAAAACACCTTTTTTATATTTAATCTGTCTATCTAACTTTGCCGGTAAAAATAATGTATCGTGTAAAAATGTCCATATTGTGTTTAGCTAAATAAGAGACTAACTTATGGAATTGTACTAAAGACAAAAAGTGCAACAATAAAGCCTATTTAGTATCATTGTTAATAATAATGTAAATAAAATAATATTTAAGAAGATAGTAGAAGAAGCATACACCACACAATTTGTTTTTTTTTTTGGATTTAGCTGTAAAATATTGCATTTTTAATATTTAAACCACATTTTGCTTATTAAGACTGTATTTGATCTTTTAAATTGCACAAATAAATAATAATAAACAAGAAAGAATTCACATTCAAAAGCAATATAAAAATTATAGAAAGATAAAAAGCGGCGGTAATTTTTAGCACGTATAAATCATAACAAATGTGGCAACAAATGTAACGAATAACGAACAAATATATTAAAAAAACAGAAATAAAAAAGGTAGTAAAGAAACCCGTTAAAAGCCGCTAACGTGCACGAAACGCACAACACTTGAAATTAAACTAAATCACAAAACATGTCCAAGAAGTTGCTGGCCAACATTAACAAATACAAAAAATTGAAGCAGCAGCAGCAGCGGACCGTAATAGCAATTGTGTAAGGCAGCCGCTAAAACTCTGTTTGATACAAAAACAATTTAAAAAAACAAAAAAAAAATTAACAGCTGGTTTTGAATAAAAGATTTAAGAGTATATTGCTTTACAAACTTAGATTCATTATTTGCCAGCTTGACCATATTCGTATGAACAAAAACAAAAAATAAAAACTCAATTAAAGCATTAGAGCAAAACAGAGTACAGCAAAAAAAAAATATATTTCTGATTTAAGAAGGAGCAAAGTACCGTTGCTTCATATAATTTTTTGCATTACTGTTAAGAGCAAATCACGATATCAAAACTCTTAAATTTATCTCTCCAAAAACGATAAGTAATCATATGACTAAACTCTTAATATTGATTTAAACTCAATTGTTCTCTTTGTGTTTAGCTTTGCACGATTTAATTGTAATAAAATATTTATAAATTACCAGTTTTTATTTTTGTTTTTATATATATAGTAAATATTTTTTAAAAATTGAAAATTATTGCGCTTGGTTTTTAAGTTTTTTGTTTTATTACATTATGTGATGGCCAGAGCAGAACAATATAGCATGTTTGTGTCTTAAGTCTTATGTTTTAATTAAATAAATTTAATATATTTGAAATTAAAAACTAATGCAGTTTATTCTGAAACTAATTAATTAACAAAAAAGTTGGGAAATAATGTTAAAATTTTTGATATCGCAATTTATATGTGATAACGGTTCTTTTTCAAAACTTATACAAAAAATATATACCAAATCAAAAAGAAGTACATAAGAGGAAGAAAATTACCTTTTTAAAACACTTTTAAACGTTCGTAAGAGCAGTAATAATTTTGACTTTTTGACATAACAAGACAATAAGGGCAAAAAATGTGCTTTGTAATAATACATAATGATCGTAATATTACAATAAATACATTTTATTTGCAGAAAAGAAGTTTATGCGGGTTTATACTCACCACATATATAAAATATTACTTGATTCATTTCAAAAATATCTTTACAATTTATCTAGCCAACACATTTTGCAATACACTCAATTCTGAAAACCACAAATTGTTAATCATTTACAGATCAAAATAGCTTTAATGGGTTTTAAATTTGCAAAGGGTATACAAATTTTAATAGTCGGTTATAATTTTTTTATCATTCATTTATTTTATTATTTTTTATCCGACCTTGTTTCTTCTTTAATAAATAAGTATTTATCCTTTTTCATAAGTCTTTTTTTATTAAATTTAGGACCTATAAACTCAATATCTCGCTTTTTTAAAACACAAAAAATTATTAACAATTTTTGTTTTCAAAAATTTTTTTTTAAATTGTTCATAATTTTTTGTTTTATAAAAATTTATTTTCTGAAGAAGTTTTCCAAGGGAAAGCGAAATATTGAGTTTATAAGTGTTAAATTTAATAAAAAAGACCCAAAAACAAAAAAAACGCCTTCCATACAGACTTTGTATTGACGCTTAATTTTCCCCTGTTATTTATATCGCACTACTGTGGCTAAGCATTCTCAGTTATAAGAATCAAAGCAACAGGCGATCCTAATAAATATACAACTTAAACGAAACTTCTTGAGAGCCTGAAAATAAATCAACGCCAAATAAAATTATTTTGGTAAAATTAGGGCACACGGATAAAATGCACCCAAAATCGATTTAAGAATTTATTAAGAGTAGAATATAATTCTTTAATATATTAACCTTTTAGTTTATTTCGAAGAAAAGTTTCAAATTTTTGAAAATAAATGTTTTCTATAATCTTTCAGGAACATATTCATTTATAATAAATATTCATTTATAAATATATTCCATATTCATTTTTAAATAAATTCCAGTACTATTTAGAGACTTTGTGGTGTTTTGCATCTCACATAAAATGGTTTAGGAATTATAACTTTCCTGAAAAAAATTCTGAGCAATAATTTAAATTTTTTCAGCAGTGATTTCTGACTTCACTAGACTTTCATATTTAAATAGCAATTTGAATTATATTCTGCGATTACATTTTAATAAGCTTAACAAAAGTATTAAAATCTTAACAAAACAAAATGAAATTTGTAGCGGTGTTAATAAAAATGGTGTTAATTTTTTGATATCGTGTTGTGATTTTTGATTACTTATACTTTTACCACAATATGAACAAACAGGCGGCAAAAATCAAATAAATAATGAAAAAAATTTGTTTACTATTAAAAATAATAATAGTCAGCCTATTTTGTGCTAAATTTTTAATAACGAAAATAATGTTAATCAATATATTAGCAATTACCTTTTAAAAGAATAAATCCAATAATTAAAAGCATTTAAAGAGAAAACTGATAGGCAATCACCAAGTGAAAAACACATTTCGGAGCAATTCAAAATAGAGCGTAAATAAACTATTTGCAAAACAGTATAAATATATTTAATGGAGTTTTATAAATAATAAAATAAATCTATGTACGTTGTAACATTTTTTTTGCATATATAAATACGTCAATTTATATATCATTCCTTTACTCTTTCTCATAACTGTTCTATACATCCATATTTATTCTCTCTTTTCTGACCATGGCGCCAACGAGATTTAAGCTAAAAAATAAATATGACCAAAAACGCGGCTTGAGATTGATGTCATCACATTGAATGTGCTCACCCTTCATATCGAACAAACAGCTAGCAATAACAACAGTATTTCATTTACTAGCAGCACAAATCCAAATAACTTAATGGCAACTATATTTATACTCTCTTTTTGCCTTTGGATCCCACTAAGTCGTACGAGGCTTAAGTTACTCAATGTGGTGTTACAAAAATATGCCCTTTTAACCTATTCAATGGAATAATTTACAAACGAGATCCAGTTGGATAATTCTATTATGACTTATTGACTGTACTTTAATGTGGTCTTATATTGTTCTTTCATTATTAAACCTTCCTTTCTACTCTATATGCAGGGGATTACCATACACATAGTTTTAACAAATTTTCTGGCAGAGTTTCAAAAAATAATTATTTCCTTTTCTGATCTAAAATATTGTTAGGGGTGTGTCTCTCTTAAGTTTAAAAAAAATTATTAAGTAATAAAGTATACGAAACAATTTTCTGTTTATTAACTGCGTAGTTTTCTAAGAAAACTTATACACGCAAGAGAACAACATTTTTCTAGTTACAAACTATGTAGAAATCTTTTACACTCAACTGCGTAATTTTCTAAGAAAACTTATACACGTAAGATAACAAAAACTATTTTAAAATAAATTCCAGGAAGAAACTTAACAACATAAAAACAAAAATACACATTGAATGAATAAGATAACAATAACAAAGTGTAAGACAAAGGGAGTAGAAAATTCTTAATTTTTCTAGACCCCTAGCGGACAATTATAAAAGGCAGCACCTGAGTGTGTAGTTAAAGTAAATAAACTTGTAATCAATTTGATAACTCTAAAATCTGGTATTTTTTATTTTAGATAAAGAAATCAGGAACTGCAAAACGATTAAAAAAGGTAAAAACATTATTTTATTTTACGGTTTCGTTACGACGAAAAGCACACTAAAGATGGCAAACATCCGAAACCGGTTTGTTCACAAACCAAATTTGACGAGGGTCCACGGAAAACCGTACCCAAATAAAATTAAAATTAACCCCGTCGGAAAAGCCAAGCACATATTTAAAAACATTAACACTATTTAAGGCTTGCACTTGCTTTTTTTATATTTTATTTGCCTCTTTCAACAACGCATTAAAACACAATTTCTTATATTTTTATTTTAATAGCTATACCATGAAAGGTTACTAAACAATAATAATAACATAGTATCAGTGGAATCATAAAAATAACTGTAAAGATTAGTTTCTCTCGCAACTGACAGCTGCAGTTTTTTATTGTTCTGACAGTTTGTAATGGAGCGCTGGTAAGTCATTTCGCTATCAGATATGCCAACTAAATTAAATCATAAATCTGCCATAAAATTGCCAGAAGCACGGACCCACGAAAGAGTTCAATCACTTGTGTGGAGCATTATCACTGCTGAGGTTTGATTTAGATAAATTTATTTGTTTCATGGAGCTTAAAACATGTCTTTTTTTCTTTAAATATTAAATGGCAAGCGAATGAATTTCTTAATTTCTAAAAACAACATTTTATGTCGACACGAACAGAGTCCATTCTTCAACCGGTAAAAAATACTCTCGAAAAATCTACTGAATAATGGTGATGAAAAACGCAAAATATAAACAGGGAAGCTGGTCTGAAACAGGGGAGAAATAAGAAATCGTTTATGGTCCATTATATTATAGATAAGAGCCAGGTAAGCAAGGTCTCGTAACTCTAATTAGTTAATCAGTGTTGGAATTTGACAGACCTACAAATTCACTAGCCTAGGGTGCCTGTATAATGACGAAGCATTAAAGACTAGAGAAAAAATGTGAACTTTAACCTCACTATTGAGAGACTAATGAGAGCTTAAAAAGCACCCAAAATTGCAGCTCACTGCGTCAAAGAATAATTTGGTACCCCTGTAGGCTAATAGGTATGGTATTAGCTCATCAGTATGGGGGTTGTGGGTTCGATACCCACCGAAGACCTTGGTTTTTTTTACAACAAAAATAAAAATTTACTGTCGGTGGGGCTGCTCAGCGATGAAGGCATAGTCACTGGTGGCTGTGCTGTCTTATATACGGCAGTTAATTTCCGTTTTTCTTCTACGCTCACCAGCTATTTAATCTATTCTCTATCCCTTTCCTAAAGAAGGTAGCACGGTACTTGACTAAATAGGCATTGTTGGCTGAAGTGCTACTTTACTTAAAAAAAAAATAATAATTTGTATACGTAAAATTTTGTTACGGATGTGTCTTGCTTAAGTTTTAAAAGAAAATAATTAAGCGATAAAGCGAACTACTGACTGGGTATGTTGTTTACGAACTGCGTGGCTTGATAAGAAAATTTGTGGTACAACAACAAGATTTCTTGTTACAAACTGCGTAGAAATTTTATACACGCAGACAACAACAATTTGATACGCTGTTTAGTAATTGCGTGGCATGCAAGACTGCTGTTTATTATCTGCGTAGTTTTCAAAAAAAAAGCCTTTTCTACACGAGACAACAATAAATATCTTAAAATAATTTCCAAGAAGAAACTTTATCAGTATAAAAACAAAAATACATACAGGCATAAAGGCGCCTATACATTGAATAAACAAACTACAAGAACAGAATGTGATACAAAGGGAGTAGAAGATGCCTAAATTTTCTAGACTTTTAATGGACAAATATAAAAGGACATCTTCTAAGTGGATAGGCAGTCAGTGTAAAAATAAACCTCGTATGCTAAAGACGTGCATCTTAAGTAAATTATTCTGTAGTGCCAACTTTTTGTAGTTAAAGTAAATAAACTTGTTATTAACTTTAAAACTCTAAAAACTGATGTTATTTATTTTGCAACAAAAAGAACTCACAACAAAACGTTTATAAAAGGTATAAACGTAACAATATCAATAAACTAAACAAGAGAAATATATGTTATTAGTTTATTACTTGTGTTATTGAGAAAAATCATAATTGTCGTTAGCAAAAATGATTTAATTTTTATAAACTTCAAATTGAATCATCTCTATCCTTAAATGTGAATGCACTTTTTTATTTATTCTTCATTTTATGTCAAGTTCAAATAAACAGTTGAACAATAATGACCTAGGTTTATAAAAATATGTTTGCGTTTCGCATTTGTCTGTGCTTGCTTGATATTTTAGCACCTGGTTTATTTGTAACATGCTGCGATATTAGATACTACCAGTACCAGCAACAACAATTGTTATTTTTTGTGTTATAAATTTTGTTTATAAGCGTGTATAGCATGTGTGGCATTATGGTTACATGTCAAATTGATCATTTAAATTTAAATTGACAGCTTACCTTTGAAATACAAACATATAGAAATTAAACGAAATAAAATATACTAAACATACAGATTTTTTATTTATTTAACTCTAATATACAACTACATAGATATGCACATTTATCTTGCGCACATACACTTATATACCCACATAAATGTTTAAATGTCTAACAGTTTAATTGCTAACATCGGTTTAAAAACTTTACAAATAATAACACAATGCATTTAATGCTCAATTTATTTTTCATGCACTTTTGAAAACAAAAACGAAAAGCATTATTGTTTTGTTGTCGCTTTTGTAACCAATTAAAAACTTAAGATTTAAATCTGATAAGCGAAATGATTTGTAAGGAACTTCATACTGACTGTTTTTAAGGCATGTGTAATTCGAGACAGTTAAAATTTAGTAATGGTGTTTTGCAATCTGTCAATAAGATAAAAGCTAACAAAGCAATAATGCAAATGTGAATATAAAATTAAACTCCACTAAGTTCAGAATTTCAATTATGGTAGTGTGCCTAATGAAATCACCTTAGCTTAACATATTTATCCTCTTTGATTTTTAGCAGAAAAAAAAAATACAAATTAATTAAAAAAATAATAATAATAGTTGTGCGTGTGCTAGGTTGTTAATATAAAAAATATTTTTTATAATTTATTTTTTCTTTATTTCTTTAGACAACCCGCTCAGCAATGTGACAGTTAAATTGAGCTTTTGTAGTAGTAGTAATCGTTTTCAATTTATTTACTAATCTCCTTCTAAAGCTATGAGTGTTACATACATGCATACAATGACCAATTTTAGTTATTTTGTTAGCTAATTTTTTATATTTAAATTATAAACAACTTTTATAGTTTTATGTTTAACGTGATATTAAATATTATTGTCATAATCAAAACTACAAATGTTGTAAAAAAAATTTGTATTTTTTCTTTTTTTCGTCTAGGAAGCAAAACTAATTTAATCTGAAATGTTCATAGATTAACGTAAATATATATGATTTTAATTACAAGTTGATGCTATAGGATTAGCGGAAACGGGCAGGTAATCATTGTGAATCACGCACTTAGAATTTTAAATTAATAAAAATGCGAGTAATTTAAAGGGGTTCCTTTAAAGCGGCATTTTGTCAAATCTGAGAAAAATAATTTTTAAATTTGCTTGAAGGGCTTGCTTTGTTAATGCCATAGTGTATCCCTTAAATATTCCCGGCATCGACACTCTGTGAATTGCAATTCTTCGGACTTGTTTTCAATGAAGTTTAATTTATGAAAACACTATCTTCAAAGTTCGCTTTGTAACAACTCGCTTTCATCGGCCAAAGTTCTCTAACTTTGAAACTAATGAAGTTTTTTAATTTTAATTTTCTAGTCAATAGATGATATATTTTAAGAAATTTAAAGTTGAAGTTGAACTTTCAATTTTTTTAAATAGCGTTTTATTTTTATTGTTGAAAATAGGTCTGATAATACAAATTAAATCATCTTTATAAAAACAACAAAGTAGATTTTTGAAAATATTTATTAACAAACCCACTTTTTTTAGTTATAAATAAATTTTAGATATATTACATTAAATATTGATATTTTTATAAATATTAAAGTTTCACTCAAATCATAAATAAATGAAAATAATAATTATTATTCATTTCGCTGCAAATTTCATACAAAAATTCCAAGTTCAATTCTGTATTACTTCTGTCCTCTAGTAGTTTTTTACTTGCGCCATTCAAGTCCGAATAATCCAATTTCCAGTGATTTCTAATGGTAGAGATGAAGGGATGTGATGGGACGTTATCAATGATATATTAAAAAGATATACATTTGTTGAACTTTGTAATCCTTATTTGTTTTTTCCTGGGCTTCCTCTGATAAACCTCCAATAGGTAAAAAATAGTACGGAACGACATCTTCTCCATGACAAAGAACTTTGTGCACAGTTGCAGACCTATTTTTGTATGGGTATACTAGTGGTTTCCTTGTAATAACTACCAAAATTTCCAGCATTTATTTTCTTCTTGCACGTAAGTATCTATTTAATTGTTTTAAATCATGAAGTGGTCTATACAAAGTTTGTTATATTAGATATAGTTTCCGGATCCAAAAAGAACTTTCTTGTGGTATTGCCATTATTTGTATCGCCTAATCCTTGTTAACGGTTGATCTATAATTAATCCAATGTTTCAACTTTTTAGCTCTTTGTTGATATCATTATTTCTTATTGATACTGACTTTCCCGGTTCATGTTTTAAATGACCATGTGTCATTGCATATAATATAGCGACATCAGTAGCCACTAAAAGCCGTGGCTTCTACAAATAGTAATAGTTAAAGCCAAGGTGATTAAAACATTAATAGGAACTTTATAGTCTGTATATCTATCTCCTCATCTAATGAAAGTAGTGCTGAAATTTATGCTCTAATAATATTTACTTCATTCTTAATGGTATAATGAGTTTCTTTTTTACATTTCAATGTTTGGTGTGCAGTTCGTAGAGCGCGTGTAAAATTGACTTCCTTATAGAATTTTTGACAAAAACAGGTACTTTTTTTAACTCCGACTATGTTTCAATGTTGTAAGAATTTAAGTTTTATCTAAGTTGAATGTGCTTACAATATATTTGTCTTTTTAAAAATTGTTCAATCAATTCCTTATAGCTGAAAGTCTTCAAGACAAAAACCAATTTTACAACAACAAACATACATATTGTTTATCATCTGCGTAGTTTTCTAAGAAAACCTTTTCTACAACAGACAACAAGAAATGTATTGAAATAAATCCCAAGCAGAAACCTTATCAGCATAACAAAACATAAAAAACAACTATACACACAGACATACATGCGACATACATCGAATAAACAACATACAACAACAAAATGTGATACAAAGGGAGTAGAAGATTCTTAAATCTTCTTGTCTTTAAATGGACAAATATAAATAGGGCAGCGTCTGAGTGGATAGTCAATCAGTGTAAAATTAAACCTCATAAAGTAAAGCCGTACACTTTAAGTAAATTGTTTTGAAGTGTCAACTTTGTGTAGTTAAAGTAATGAAATTGTTATAAATTTAAAAATTCTAAAAACTGGTGTTATTTATTTTGCAATAAAAAACTCACAACAAAACGTTTATAAAAGGTATAAATAATGTGTATTGCCATTATTTGTATTGCCTGATCCTTTTTAACGGTTGATCTATGATTAATTAAATGTTTTTTTTTACTTTTTTGTAAAATTGACTTCCTTATAGACTTTTTGTCGAATTTTTTACAAAAACAGATACGTCTTTGTAAGTCCGACTATGTTTCAATGCTGTAAGAATTTAAGTTTAGTCTTAGTTGAAGGTGTTTAAAACATATTTGTATTTTTAAAATAGTTTTCAATCAATTCCTTATAGTTGAAAGTCTTCATACTTTTATTAAGCTAAAAGTAATGTATTTGCAAAAGGGCTACAGAGTATGACATGAAAAAACTTATAAATATTTTAGAATCAAGTATTTTTAGGAAACTACAATGTATTCTCAAGTTATTTTCCTTATAAACTCAATATAGCGTTTTAAAGAGTATCTAGTTTACCTATTAAAATTCTTAATTTTCTCTTCCGCCCGGCCTTCTCTATAAACCTATTTATTTTCTATCGAAATTAATATGAGTTTATACCTATTTCTTTCTAACAAACCTAGTGTACATAAATCAACCAGCTATACAAAATGGCCTTTCTCTGTCTGGTTTTGCTTTTTTAATCTCTTTTGATCTTTAGCAGTTTTACACTAAACATAAAATATTACGAAAATAGAAGTGTTTAAAATTTATTACACAGCACACGAACTACAGATTGTACATAATGTGCACTTAACATTTATTAAAAATAACAGTTTATCCAGTCTTGGTATGTTATTCGTGGAGGCGTAAACGTTTTAGGAATCTATGTCAAAAAGAATATATATTTTGGCCACGTTACAGCAACTGTCAGTGGTTGAACCCACCGGTGAGAGAGGTTATGATCAAGGTATAGATTATGGTGAGGCTCTTGGAATAGTTACATGGTGGATATTATTTAGACCTAATCGTGAAAAGAATTGGTTCTTTTTATATGTGTTCGTGTGTTCCAGTTCTCAAGCAAGAAGTTGAAGCATACTCTTAAGTTTGCTATACTCTTAAATTTAACAATTTTTGTTGCTATGTGATCTAAGGACCGTGGTGAGAGTATGGTATATACTTAGTGGTAAGAACACCATTAGGGCTTATGGTAGGGAACTAGTGTTAATCTGTATCACACTCTGTTACAATTTACGTTATCTTTGGTATTCTGAATAGCTGATATATACACAGATAGAAATCTTTTTAAAACTTTTAAATGGTTAGGCTGATTGCGATTAAACTTTATACTTTGGTAATACGGGGTTTTTCATGGGAAGAGTCCAATATTAAAAAACAGCAGACTAAAGTCTTGAAAACCCCAGTTTTCGATTTTTTAAGTGCAGGTAACTTGGTTTTGCAGGGCTTTAACTCTATATATTTAATGGAAATAAGATATCATACACTTGAATATATAACTCAAAACCAAAGGTCAAAATTATTAAACTCAGCTCGAACGCAAATTTGCTCTAATAAATTTGGCTGTTATTTCATCTTTCTACCGCTGTGCAATGTAATCAAAAATATTTGCGGCAACTTTCTAGTTCTAAGCACACATTAAAAAATTATTAGTTATAAGATCCATAATTCTGTGGACTTTTTTTTAGTGATTTGGCATCCAAACTTAAATGAATGATTTGGTAATAAGCGATCGACTAATCAGACGGCGGTAAGTCAACATGGTGATGAGAAGATGACACAAAAATACTAAAATAAAAATCCACGAATTTCAGTACTAGCCTACAGGTAGTGTACTAGCTTGTCAGTATGGGGGTTGTGGGTTCGATTCCCAATAAAGAACTTGGTTTTTTTTCACTACAAAAATAAAAATTGAATGTCGGTGAGGTTGCTCAGCGATGAAGGCATAGTCACTGATCGCTGTGCTGCCTTATACGGCAGTTAATTTCCGACTATCCTTCTACTTTCACCACCTATTTCATCTCTTCTCTATCCCTGTTCCAAAGAATGTAGCACGGTACTTGACTAAATAGGTTTTGTGCCTGAAGTGCTACTTCTTAAAAAAAAATGATTAAATAGTAAGTCCGAATTCTATCATATTTTTTAATAAGAACGGTTTGCTTTAAAATTTTTTTAACTATAAAGTTTACAAAAATTATTTAGCTATAACTTTTGTAATTATTTGCTGCTAAAAGCTTTTGAAATGGGAACAGCGAGAATGCATGAAAACTATGTCAGCTGTTTTGCGATCAAAATAAAAAAAATATTAATCGAAGTGCAATTTGCAACGAGATATAGTTTTTTTTTAATCACTGTTGTCACTCTATAACAGAATTATCCGGTGCAGAAAAATGCAATAAAAAAAGTCTGAATATTTTGAATGTTGTGCTGTGCAATTTAATCACTCTATTTGCTAACTTCAATATGCCTTTACGAAATAACATGTGTTAGTCACATAATGATTAAATTTTATGATAATTATGGGTTGCACTGATATCTTAATATAATTTAACTTTTTAAATTATTATTTTATGATTCTATAAAAAATATCCCACGAAAGCGAGAATTTAACACTGGGAAAGGGGAGAAATTTAGAAGAAAATATTTCTAAACTCGTTTGCAATAAATATTAAATAAAATATAAAAATATAAACAATACTCTCAAGCAACACAATTTATTCTCAAATCCATTTATTAATTTCCTAAATAAAAATTTTCCCCCAAAACCAAAAATTTTGTGTGATTACTGTGCTTTTTTGTTATATCTTAATGCAAGTGTTATGATAACCTGATAATTGCTGATTACTGTTTTACATATTTGGTCCACATGCCTTAAATAGTACTATCCTATATAAAAGCTCCTTTAATAATAAAAAAAAGTAACAAACAAATCATAATATACGTAGCTAAAATGCACTTTACCTGACACAGGGCAAATACCGTAAATCTATGTACCAAAAGCCATGACTATGCAGTTTAGCATTAACGGCAAAATGAAATAAATAATGCATAAACACCCCAAAAACATTTAGAGCATTTGAAATATATATTAAGCAGAACGAAAACTAGAAGGCCTCCTCCGTCAATGTTTCCAAGAATTTTATTGTTTTTATTTTCCAGAGTTGAACTTACAATGAAAACGTATGTAACCACATACATAAGACCATAAGAATATCTTTAAGATTTGATAGATTATAAAAATGACCTAAAAACTGCTTAAAGTTTTTTGTTGGAAAATTTTATAAAAATTATACCCGCAAACATAGCACTTACACACACACACAAATGTGAAAAAAAACTCTAGTTTTTGAAAAACAAATAAGAAAAATGAAAACAAAAATAATTTGTACAAACAAAATGTTTAACACATGAAAAACAGAATATAACTTATGACGTCGTATGTATTTATTGTAGGTCATATAGGGAGTGTAGAGGCGTTAACAGGAAAGTGTTACAGAGCAACTGCTGTTTTAACAATTGATGTTTAACAGTTTTTGTAATTTTGGATTTTTAATTTTTTGTTTCCTAAAAGCAAATTGAAAAAAATTTAGGTAAATTACTAACATCAATGTAAGACAAAAGTGAAGTATAAACCTTCGTAAATTCCAAACAAAAACTTCAAAACAAATTTACTATTTTCGTCTAACAAAATGCTCGTTCATTTAAGAAGCACTTAGAGGCACACGTGAAACAAATGGTAGCACTTCATTAGTTGCATTTTTACTATAACGGTCGACTAGCAAACAACGTACACAAGTATATAAATAGTTGAGTTCAGCCGACAGACTTTTTAGATAATTCCATCTTGAAAATTGAAAATCACTAATGGCAGCTCATAACATTTGATGGATTAGAAATAACATTACCGACTAAAAATAACGGTAAAAACTTTGTGGATGGTGTTTAAAGAATTGTTTTCTTTTCTGCTTGTTGAAAGTATTAAATAAAAATGTTGACGCTTTAATTATAAAGCGGTTGATCTAATGAAAAAAAAATTAATATAATATTTGGTTAGACCTAATTTTGTTTATCAATTGCTATTAATTCATTACTCAAATCAAAAACTTAGGCAACAGACTTTAAATTATTTAATTGCCGCTACAATAGGAATAAATTTGAAGAGCAATTACAATTTTCACTACTATAAAATAACAAGAAGAGCATACGAATGCCACAAATAAATTGCAACATCATGACTAATTTCCTGAAAGTGAAGGAAATAAGTTACGGAAATTAAAAAATAACAATGGTTTTTTTGGGAATATACTATGAACTATATGTGAGTGAAAGCTAACTAAAAGACGGGCAAAATGATAAGGCTTCACATAACTGAGTGTTATTTCAGAAGCCAAACTTATGCTTCCTCCTCCTCAGGTATAAAGCTAGTAGTTAGGTCTAGTGCCTGTAAGGATTGGATACCAACTTCTTGTTAAAAAAAAAAAAAACTCACCAGCGCAAATCGAGGTTTGTAGGTGTACACGACATAGACTAAAGACTACAAGACTAAAGAAGCTGCTGACAGTAGTTGTAGATCTGTACTCACTCTTTAACTTAATAGTATGCAGCTAAGTATTTATATTCCAGTAGTGTTCTATCAAATTGTTAAAATTTTTAAAATTCTCTTTTCTCATAAAACACAATATTTTTATGTGAGATATTTATAAAAAAAAGTCCCATAAAAGGGCCTGGATAACTATATACTCTGCTAATGAAATTTTTGTCTGCCACGAGTTTTTTTGGAGTGATCAGACATTTGAATTCCTCCCAAGGATTTTCAATACTTCAAACACCAGCTTCTCTAATGAAATATTTTCCATATTGTGTTTAACAGCTCTTCTTGACATTTTGTTCTTTGACGTTTTGATCACCAATTTCACTAATAGTAAATCAATACAACTGCACAGTAATACATTTTATTTATATTAATTAATTGAAGAAATATTTTTAAATAAATTATTTTATAGTTTCTATCAATTTAGAAAACAATCGGAGATTAACATTTTTAGGTAAAGGAAGCTCCCTCTTATAGAGCTCTATAATTTTCGAGAAATTCCTAAAGTAGCGTAGTTAGTAAACAATATATATTGTTTTGAAATCAGACTTGAGGTAGACTGCAAAGGTCACATAAATAAAAATTAAGCCAAAAAAACATACATGGTTTAGATATATACATTTCCTCTGTTTATGATTCTAAAAATAAAAAGACGTAAATAAAAATAAAGCAACTTATTTAAAACCCCGCGATTCATTTATTTTGGTTTTATTTTTTTTACTTTACAAAATAAAATACTTCGAAGCACTAATTTATTTTACATATTTTGTTGTATTGCTTTCGATTTGTCATCCAAAAATAGCTTAACAATGAAAAAAAGTTGCAAGGATAAAAGACTGCAGCCGTGTTTCCTTGTTGTTGTTAATATAATCATTCTCATAGAAAGGTACGTGTTTAATTTTTCATATATTGAGGTAAGTTGTCTAATTTCATAAACGCGTTTAGATCATTACTTGGAATTTCATGAAATTTAATTTTTATATAAGAAGCTTCCATCCAACAAGATGTGAAGTATTAAGTATCTAACGGAATTTTAAGTTTTCTTAGGCAATTGAGATACCTAGAAAGAATCAACATGAAGATAGATAAGCTAACCTAAAAGGTTAATTTTCAGGATAAAAATCGAATTACCTTCGAAGATAATTCTTATTTAAAAACACTAAACATCAACAACATAGAAATATGTTCAATAAAAGTAATGAAAAAAAAAAACATTGAGAAACAAAGGGAATGTTAATTAATATTTTATTTCCCAGTAATGTTATAGTTGTCAACATTTGGTCAGTTATCATATAATTTACATTTCAACGTGACTAGATTAACCCTTCTAAATTGTGCAAATTGAGCCCAAAACAAGATTGTCGCTGATCACAATTTTTATAAGCGGATTTTGTTCAGCGATTAAGCTGACTTTTGTGTATTCTTCAATGAACAAAATAGCCAAGGTCTCCATACCTAGTATGGTAATGGTAATCATTAAATGTATGTTGATACACATCCAGAAAAACTCAAAGTTTGGTATACTCTATGGGCTGGTGGCATCATTCGATTTTAAAGTCTATACCACCATTAAAAACACCCTATACTTTCTAAGTAATGAATTATAAAAAAATATAAAGCCAGTAATATAAAAAAATTAGTTAACGGTCTTCTGAGAGTACTGTATATTATTATTTTTTTTTAGTAGAAGTAGCACTTCAGGCAACAATACCTATTTAGTCAAGTACCATGCTACATTCTTTAGGAAAGGGATAGAGAAGAGATGAAACAGGTGGTGAAAGTAGAAGGACAGTCGGAAATTAACTGCCGTATAAAGACAGTACAGCGATCAGTGACTATGCCTTCATCGCTGAGCAGCCCCACCGACAGTATATTTTTATTTTTGTAGTGAAAAAAGCCAAGGTCTTCGTTGGAAATTGAACCCACAACCCCCATACATACAGGGGCACCTAAATGGTTTATTTGTCATCAGTCAGAGCGGTGGAAGTTATAATATTTTTACCTGAATGTTTACGATTAGTAATGATATGAAAAAACATTAATAATAAATTGTAATAACTTTTATTTATTAAATACTAGCTGACCCGGCAAACGTTGTTTTGCAATAGTAATAACGAAAAAATTGGATTTACTTAATTTTAATTAATCTTTCGTGTAGAGAATACCTTAAAAGTGCTATGTTATGTTATAGTTCGACTTGTAATAGAAGTTAAATGTTCCCAGATTGAAATATGCCATAAATGTTGTTGATTTGATTTGTGGAAAAATCGTAATTTCAATGCAATTCTGCCGAATCACGTTTTTCAGGAATTTTCCGAGTTTTCCACTAAGAGTTTTCTATTTTGCAATTCGAAAAGCTACAACGGAACAATTGCACACAAAATTCCATACTAAAAATTAATTTTCGATTTTTCCAATTTCCCGGCTTTTCCGTACGGTTTTCCCAAATTTTTCTAACATTTCTAACATAAATTTCTAACATTCTCCTGGCAATTACGAACAACTGAAAAAAAATTTGAGCCTAATCGGCCCAGCCGTTCTAGAGTTATGGAACGACAATAAAATGTATACTTCTTTTTATGTATATAGATTTTTCAAAATGATTTTTCTTCCTTTTGATTAAAACTCGTTGGGTTTTAGTTCTTTAATAATCTTTATTCCTTTAAACTTAGTACTTTTTCTTATACATTGCTCATCTAGGAGCAGTTAAAGTATTGAGCTCAACTAGGAGCTAGAACGTACAAACAAAGATTGGTTTTCCTTCTCAATTGCAGTCGTTTATATACCGACTGTGAGAAAGTTATTCATTAATAGTCTAGTATTTAATCTATTAATAGTAAATATATACAAATATTATTATAGTTATTTTTGTTATTACGAAAAGTGAAATGTGATCTAGTTCCTATTGCATTTATTATGGGATTTCTTTCCCCAAAATAAATGTGTCACTTGAAACTCACCGATCGACACACACACGACAGGTATATGCCTGTTGAAGGCCATTCAGTCATTGCATGTTTGTAAAGTAAAACAACAACAAACATAAGTGCATTGCTAGTGCATTGCACTTGAGTAATTTGATTTAAACTTTTAATTTTTTGTGTTAATGACTGCGTGTGTGAATATTTGATATTACATTAGGGTGGTTCCACTACAAAATATTAAAATATTGGTGTGAAAACATGCTGATTCCCAATCTTCGAAATTTCATATATATTAACTAACAACTTCAAATTTTGCAAAAAATATTCAACGTTAAATAACGATAAACATATGTTGTAAATACGCAATCTCCTGCTATCAGGTTATAGAATTTATTGTAAACTTATTTTACAATAGTTATTGCTGGTGATTTGCATTGAAACATTTTTTATTACATAAAATGTTTATACGTTTTGAAAATACTGTATTGCTACCAATTTGAGGAGTTGAATTCAATTATCTAACTAACTTAAAAGCTTAATATGTATGGAAGTTAAAAATCTAATAAATAATTTGTTTAAAAGGTCGAAGGATCTTTTTGCTAATAAAAAGAATTTTAAATTTAGCAAGTTTTTTATCACGAATATTATTGAAAGCTACAGTTTCAAACTGTTAAAATCTAATCAATATAAAGAGATATTACTTTTCAATTCCTACTCTTAGCGGGCAAACAGCCGGGAAGGAACATTAAGAAGAGGGATTGAAAACATTAGATATTACGTTGTTGAATAATGAAGCCCGTTTTCAAAAGTGTTTATCGAGAAATCGATTTGTCGAAAAATTTAGTTTGGTATAAAATTTAGGCTACAAGTGGTTTTAAATTATATTCTCTGGATAACGAGGTTTTATGAAAGTAACTACTACTAGTCTTTGCTAACGTCACAAGATAAAAAAATTGTTTTATCCCAAATTGAACAGCTTTAATAAAATTGTAAAATAAGTTAGATTTTGGAAATGCTTTAAAAGTTTTAATAGGACAGAAAATATAAATCAATGCTTAAATTCATTATGCTTTATGTGTTAAAATATATCAAGTTATACCAATAAAGGTGTCAGTTATTGCTGGTTTTTCAGTATATAAACCAGGGACTGCATAGGATATAAAAACAGACCCGTCAAGTTTTTTTTCTTGAAACTAAGTTATCGCCAAGCTTTTCTCTGTGTAAATTGGTTCCAATTGTTGTATGATACGTATCGCCATTCCAATGATATCAGATCTTACCTGGTTAAATTTCATATATACTTTCAAACTTTTTTTTAAATGCACTGAAGTACTTAGGGTTTGTTTTGCAATGGTTTTACTCCGTAAGTCGCAATTTTATGTGTTAAAAAAGTCAGTTGGTAGAAGTTAGTGCAATATCTAAAGCAAATAATTTGGCAAGACTAAGAAATTGATATGATAATTTACCAGAATAAGCTGATTATGAGTATCAGAAGGAAGCACAGAGTGACAAATTTTTTTGATAATTAACCGTAACCACATTTTTATTCTTGATTTTTAGGTTATGTTGGTACAGATGACACATGTGATAGTATTTAAGCTCTCGCCGAAATCACAGAAAATTTAAATCATATGGCTAGAAAGAAACTTCAAAAATATTTTTATATTTTAAGGGATTTTATTGTCATTTTTGCTGTCCTTGATTCACAAATTTCCTATTGATATATTTCTTGCAACATAATTAATAAAAATCATCTGAAACATATATTGCAAAATACTTTCAAAAATTATTTTACTATTGTACTTTTACATACGTCACAGAGAACATGACACAAATATTAGAAAAAATTCGAAACATTCACAAAAGACTAAAAATTTTTAAGGCCAACATTATATTTGTGTTTTTGTTGCCACAAATAGAGTTAAGTTTTATGTCTTGCTAATGTAAAATCTTGTTCTACAGAGTCTGCATAAATCGATCTTGATGTTGCTGCAAATACAAAAGCTCTAAGCTGATTTCAAAATGTAATTAAATTGTAACAAATTATAGAGAAAAGCAATAGTTTGCTATTTTAAGTCATAACAATTCGAATCACGCACCAAATCATCTTTTATTACGAGGAGCGCAATAAAATTAATTGCATACTTTATTCGTATATTGCTTTAGTTTGTTAGTTTAGTTTAGGTAATTGGTTTTCTTTTTGTATATATACATATATGTATATATATATATATATATATATATATTTATATATATATATATATAAATAGCTGAATAAATTTAAAACTCTGTTGAGATGCTTTAGTACAGATTTTTATTCACTGTGGGAAAAAGTAAAAAAAAATTTTTCACAAAAAATTTATGAGAAAATATTTCAATACACAAATCAGTTTAAACATTTAATCTAATAATATAATAAAACAAAAATAAGGTAACTAGTAAAGAACTTAGAATACAAATATCGCAATACTGGTTAATTATGTTAATTATGCATTATCGAAAAAGTGCAAAGCAGATGGTAAAATATAAGAAAGTAAGAAATAATTAAAAAAAAATTATGAAAAACTAAAAACCAAGCTGGATTCGGTGCTAAACCGATAGTTGGCAAAAACGTAGAGCAAATAAAAATGGATAATAAAAAGATTAATAAAAAGAAAATACGAATTAAAACTGTGGGGTGTGTGTGGACTTTATACAGCCAGTTATAACTTTAGTTATGTTCGAATTTGCAAATATAAATCGCTTATAACCTGCACAGCCTTAGGTAGAAGAATGCAAGCAATGCTAATTATGCCTGTAGTGATCAAGGAAATGCTGAGTTACATTTTTTATTAGAATATCAGAAGAAAAATAAACTATTTGATTTTTATTAAAGCTGATATAGTATATATAGATTCATCAATAGTGAACAGATATTGGCCAAATAATATTTGTAGCATTACATGTTTGCTTTCTTTTTTCTTATACACTCTTATGCGCTCTTCTGCCTTTGAAGGGCTCTTGAATTCACTTTTTAATTTTACTGAGATAAAAACTCGTTAAAATTTCTTTGAGTATTGTGGCCTATGTAATCTAAAAAATTAATATTGATATATGAGCAATAACGATGTCCTTAAAAATTGTATCTGAAAATGTTTAATCTAGAGTCAGATATTTATAAGCTGGTCGCAGATGAAATATCAATGGGACCAAAAAAGGAGCTTCAGTACAAGGATTGCACAGTATGGTATTATGTTGTTTGTATATTTCCGCCAGTAAATGATATATTTTGTTTTTTCCCTCCATCCTTTCTGGCAGTTGTTCTTTTGGTATAAATGGCGAGCGCTTTCGGTGTGAAAACATCATTGTTAAGCCGTAATACAATTCGTACTGGTGAGTCACTGTTCGCGCTTAAGTAGTTCTGCTGTTAAGTTCGTATCTAACCATGTGGGCAGAATGCCAGCCATCTGAAACTTTACTTTATGCAAAGTAAATCTCTCAATACCTCCATCTTTTATTATTATATAGGTACATGTGTCCGCCTGAGGGTGTTTTTCATTTGTTCGTGTTATCCTCACGTGTTTTAGTGGTGTGAAAATTGTGTCTGAAGTCATGTTTATCTTCGTTTAAATTGCTATTGTTGAAAGTTTTTGTTTTGTAGATTTCCATATTTTCAAGAATGTCTAGTCTTCGTCCTTTTAAATAACTATAGTACTGCACAGTATGTTCATAAATGAATAACAGTGTGTATTAAATATTATGTTGTGTGTTAAATATTTTTTTTCGTAAGAATTTAAAACGTCCATAAAAAAATCCTTTTTTTTACTGTACACGAAAAAAAATTATGACTCTTAGAATGGGTATGAATGTCAAAATTCCAATGTAAAAAATGTAATAATTGGCCCATCTATTTACTTCAACAATGGTAAAATTTTCTATAGTAAAACCCTAAGATTTCTTAATGTTTATTTTTTATTTTGCTTAACTTACAAAAAGAAATGTAATTATGTTACGATTAATCTACATAGCCATTACCTCAATACCTTAAAGGATTTATAGTTACGAATAAGCAACATTAGAATTAACAAAATCGGGTTCAAATAGTTTAGCCAAATTGAGTAGAATAAAATAACTTTTTCAACACTTTGTATTAGGAATTTTTTACTTCCTTTTTAAAAATTGATATAGAGTATCTATTTTGATAACTTATTGGTACTCGATGTTTATAAGAGGCCCAGCAAATGTAGTATATTATTGCTCGGTATTATTTTTTTCGAGCATGAAGTATAGTTTTATAGAATCCCCTTATGGGAAGGATATTATTGCCATAATTTAAAAAAAAACAAGTAGAGTAGAGAATAGGGTGAACAAAAACTTTTAAAGTTTCAATTTAAGACAATTATAGTATTTTTACATTAATAGTCGTATCTACGCTACAACTATATATAACTATATATATAAAGAACGATAATAACAATATGAATGCTCAAGAAAATTCTTTATAAAAAACTATTCCTACACTCAAATCGTCATTTTTGTCCCACTAAAGATTCGCTCTCACTTAAGATATGGGGCTGAGAAGTAAATCTTGACCTCTCCTATAAAGATGTTTTACGTTTTTAAAAAATGCAATCAGCTTTCAGAATATCCAGTTTAATAATAATCATCAATTACGAGAAAGTACTCATAGTTAAATGTCACCTATATATATATATATATATATATATATATATATATATATATATATATATATATATATATATCGGCAAAGTCATATCAAACATAGGATTAGGTAGTTTGAACTAAACTATCTTCGCCTGAGTTGGTATAATGAATAATATTTTACTTCTGGAATATTCAATTAGAATAACTGCATAATTTACAATTCGTGTGTTGTTATAAGAATAAAGCATACGTCACCGTTATTAATATAAAACCTTCCATTCAAACCAGAGCTTATTGAAAAGTCATGGACCGAAGATACCAACCATTTTGGATCCACTTTAGTGAATAATTTTGGCTTTTTTATTTAATTAACTGTAAAATATTTCTAAGGTTTCGCCTGAAACACCAGTGTTTAGTTTTTACCTTCCAGAAAAAATTATACCAAGACTTGCAAGTAAGACATAGCAATGATGAAACATTTTCTACGGCACACAGTAGTTTACTAGATCATGGATTGATACTTTAATCGATAAGTTTTTTTTAAATGCCTTAATTTTTTAGATTCATCTATGTACAGTAAAATGCCGAAGAGCATGTAAAGATAGCATATAGTTGTTCTGCTATTCCTTTAAATAAATAAATTTTATTAATAGAAAGAATTTACGAAGCAGTTGTATTTTCGAGTTCAGCAAATATTTTGCTTTCAAAAAAACCAAAATTTGTAATACGTTGAGCTCTAACACTTGGCAGCGTTTTAGAGTTTTCTTTTGCAATCCTTTAAATTTAAACGAAAATGCAAATTTAAATAAAAACAGCTGTCTTAAGTCTTATTTCTATTTTATTTGTATATCTGTATGATTTTTCTGCCTCCCAACAACATCAAACAAATTAATGTTTATTAAAATCAACACGTATTTCATGTTTTGTTTTGTATACTATTTTGTTTTGCTTATTTGCAAGTTTTTTTAAAAAAAAATATATAAATTTTTGCTATTGAAATTTGTGCTATACATTTCTTTAGATGCCTCAATGATAACTACAGACTAGCACAAGGCTGGCTGTTATTTTTTTTTTTTTTGTTAAAAAACAAATTTTTGGTTTCATTTTGATATAGAATCAGAATATATATGTATGCTTAATGTCTTTGAGTTTCTTTTTATTGTGTTACTTATGGTGGATGCTGTTTAGATTTTTTTTTATTTAATGTAACTCCTACAATATTAAATCACGTACAAATTTCGTATGCACGACTTTGCACTATTTTGATATTTATCTAACACCTGCGCAAAAAAGTAACATTTTCACAAAAAGAAAAAGAAACAAATTAAGCTTGAATCTTCCAAAATGACAACACTAAATCTGAAGATAAAAATGTTAAACAAAATAGCAATAAATAGTGGATTAAATTTGTATGGGATTTTAATATAATCAGCTCACTGAATGACACTTCGCGACATTCAAATATATCTATATATATATATATATATATATATAACAACAGATCCTGCACTCCAATACATCGTCGCTAATTATATTTTCGGAACGCTTTCGACGCATAATTGATCCTTATTGCTGTAGCCAAAGTTCAAGTTTTGTTTGAAAATATGAATAACGTTTCGTATTATACAGTGTCTGCCAGCATCGAATCGTTGACATAAAATTTAACGATAGTTAGATTTTGCAAAAGTATGTATTAAGTGGCCTTCAAAATTTCTTGCTATAGGCCAAAATCACTAATTTATTTTGATATGCCAGAAACAATTTACATCTAATTCCGTATAATTCCTCATAATTCATTGATTGCGATGTTATATTTAATCATACCTTGAAAATATTTAGTTCTGTCGGACATAAGAGACATCTTTTACTAGCTAAACTGACATATTGTAAGCGTGAAGCAATGAATTTTAAATAATTAAGTAATTAAACACACAAGGTCATTTTTGTCATAAAAGACAATAAATTTTTTTTGCAAAACCTATGAACTTAGTTCTCAGCGCATATATACAATCTTTTTTAAGGCTTCTTCTAATATTTCTATTCTAATGCCGTGGTAAATAAATTCCCTGTCCCAACATATTTTACAGGATTATAAAGTATGGAAATCTTCTATTAACCACACCTAAAGATAGTCAAAAATATATGGAGAAAACTTCAGCAGTATTCATCTCTTAATGAATGAATATTTAAAATATAACCAGGTAAGACTTATCAGCGTCGCTATCTAAGCTAATTTCCTAAAAGCATTTTCTAACACTTACCTACGTGATCGAATTTCATTTAAATGTGAAATAAATCTGTAGTTAAAATTAAATAAATTTTTATTTTTTATTAAAAGACTCCAATTTTTAGGAATATTGGAGAAAAAGCTTAAATAGAAATAAAGGTATAAAATTTAAATAGCAAATGATTTGATATCAAACAAGTTTTGACAATAAAAATATATTTAAATATCAACACGATTGTAAATATCAAGGGATCATTAAAACGGTTTATTGACAGAAACAGAATTATAACTGTCATCAAATTAATTGATAAAATTTAATTTGTGCTATTGAAAAAGTTATTCTCTTTTATAAATTATACCGCAAAAAATTAAAAGCTGATAAGGAGTTCTTAAAACAAGTAAAAAAAAATAATATATATATATATATATATATATATATATCTTATTTAATGCTTAAAGGTGTTTTCATTGGTCTTGATAAGCATTTCCGCTTAACCACCCGATTTGGATAAACAAACCTTAAAGCAGCAAAATATCACACTAACATTCCAATGAAAATCATAATCATTAAGTTAAAACGTCATTATCGCTATCATTTATTAGAAAATGACTAAGACGAGTCTAACAAAACATATACGATAGGTTTAGAAAATACTTCGACTTAACATTTATATAAATAAGAATATGAGAAATTATTCAAAGGAATTACTCCACGACTTGCGTTGAATAGTGGTGCAAAATATCTACTAAAAATTGTGAGCTATAAATCGTTTAATTTATCTAATTCCTCTTCTATTGTTTAACATAAGGCTGTGTCAGATTTTTTATTTTATTGAATTATTCGATAAAACAGTTTATTTTTTTTTTTGGATTTGAATGCAATTTCACAGCAAATTCTCTTTATGTTTCTTCGATTTTCGATTCAATGATTAGTTGACAGATAGTAATGATGTTTTCTTTTATGTAACAATATTTGGAAATTGAGTTATTTAATGTTTCTTTTTTTTTATAAAAACGTTTAAATAGAAGTAAGACTGGGTTACATTTAACATTTATACATTTAACATTGTAGTTTTAATATATGAAATTCTTATTTTTGAGGTAATCAAGCACACTTCATGTAAATAAGGTTTTAAATGAAACACGATTCTCCCAATTCTTGCTAAAATTCATAAATAGAATTATTTGGTATTTTGCTCTATTTGACTAACAGCAAAATTATAATTTCCTCATCAAACATAAAAAACATACGGCTCTTAAAACGTGCTTAGAAAATTCGACTTTAATGACCTCTTGCTATAACACTAAAATCTGGCAAACCGTTCGTTACCATTTCGTTGAATTTGACAGATGACGAAATTCGTGGCGCACCTGCAGTTTATTTTTTAACACAGTGTAGTTAATTTCCAGAAGAGACTTAAAATCAGTGATGTTCAAATGGGTTTCAGAAGAAGCAAGGAAGTTTTTTAAAAATTATAGCAAAAATCTTCAATAAAACATGGACTTAAGATAGTTTTTTTATTGTATTAAAGCGGATAATTTCATCTACTTTCTCGCTAAATTAAACTAAATAAGATTCGACATTAATATCTTTGTTTAGCTAAAAACTCATTGCTCTAACATATGGCACAAAACTAACATCTGTTGGTTATATCGATTGGCTTTAATTTTTTTTAGAGCAAATTTAGCTCTGCCATACAATTGAAATGCTTTATGGGCCATATGGCCAAGTCTAGAGTTGACGCACATATTTACTCATTTCATGGATTTTAAATTGCCGCTCACAGGAATCCTGACTACAAATCAGCGAAATCTTTTTGAATTCAAGTCTTTAAAACTGTCGATTTGTAGCTTGTTGTTGTGTTGAAAAACAGGAGGGTTTTTTATTTCCGAAAATCTCTTAATTCATAATTCTAAAATTGTTTTACTGCAAAGCCGGTATCACTTTGCTCACTTTTCTTGTACTTCCGGTAAATATTAGGCTACGAGGTGCTCTATTGCCTATTATTAACTTCTTTTATTTGGTCTATAACATACAAACTAGAGCAACGAAGTATTTGGAATTTTACG
The DNA here is from genome assembly GCA_030448955.1 of Trichopoda pennipes. Lineage (NCBI taxonomy): Eukaryota > Metazoa > Arthropoda > Insecta > Diptera > Tachinidae > Trichopoda > Trichopoda pennipes. The sequence continues at coordinate 5,637,569 of JASKUP010000012.1, read as the reverse complement.
CATCGGTCTCATTTTTTCATCTCTTGATTTTTAGCGTCTAGATTTTTAAATCATCACTGGTCATATACTTTTAAGCGAATAAATGACTTTTATTAAAGTGAATATGTACTTACTGTTACTAAATCACAAAAAGATATCATTTTTCTATAAAATTGCAGTTGCGTACAGTTGAGCTTTACGTGTTTTAAATTCTCGCATGACATTTGAAATGATATTTGATACTGAATTTTGCTTGTGATAAAATTAATTACATATTTTGTTTAACACCTTAGGCGTGACGCAACACACTGCCCAGACAACATTATTTTTTCAAACTTATAAATAAATTATGCCGCAAATGACAGCTGGCTTAAACACTAACATCATATTTTAGCACATGTTAACAAAATATTTAACTTCCATAAATGTATATTTTTCTATCTCTAGGGTACAATACGAAGATTCCTCCTTGCTTTTGCTTAATTCGAATTTCAAATATCTTTTGATGGCTTAACTGAAAACTTCATGATACAATGAAACAAACAAATGTATAGACAAAACTAACGTAAAAATATAACGCTGATGATTTCCCAGCCTATTTGAAAATAAGTCGTATGGAACAATTAACATTATCATCATAATTATCAAATGCAGCAAAAGCTATATAAACACTAACGATCGCCAATGGAACAAATATTAAAAAGGAGGTTCAAAAATAAACAGAAGCAGTTAGATGGAAACATCTTCAAATTCGCAGAAATCCATTATATGCAATGTATACTACAAATTAACAATTTTTATTATTAAGTCCACCATTGCCAGTCATTCGCCATTCTTTTGTATGAATATGAATGCCGTCATTGAATGCAACTTTGAATCATCATATAAATAAAAACTACTTCTGTCTTTCTAATGGTCACAACGACAAGGAAATTGTATAAATACTTTGTTAATGTTTTTAAGCAAAGAAAACAACCAGATGAGGCAAAAATATTCAATACGAGTGCCTATCTTAAAGGCAGAAACAATTAAATGCAATCGATAGTTATGATTATGTATCCATAAATAAAACAAATACTTTTATATAATTTAAACTAAATTAAAAAATAACATGAGAGTGGAAAATATTTTTAGAAATACGCACCAAGTGGCTAAGTAACCTACACAAATTCAATTGCAAATATAAATTGAAGATGTGGCTGTAATCAATTAAAATTTTACTTTAAAGAATGACTAGTTGGACTGATACTGTGTGGCGAGCATATGATATTTTCAAATTGTGTATCCAGTATCGCTATAGTAATTAATTTGATGCTTCTATAATGCCCTACCTATGACGCTGGCGTTATTTGGCAATAAAATCCTATAAAGGATGAGAAGGGAAACAGTCACTTAAAATCAAACAATATTGTTACGAATGTGTCTTGCTTAAGTTTTAAAATAAAATAATTAAGCAATAAAGCGAACTACTGGTTACAAACTGCGTAGAAGTTTTTACACAAACAACTACAATTTTATATGCTGTTTAGTAACTGCCTGGCATGCAAGAAAAAAAAATACATGTATGCTGTTTACCATCTAAAAGCGCAAGACAAAAACTAATTTTACAACTACAAACATACATGATGTTTACCATCTGCGTAGCTTTCTAAGAAACGCTTGTCTACAAAAGACAACAACAAATGTATTGAAATAAATCCCAAGCAGGAACTTTATCAGTATAAAAACAAAAACAACTATATACACAGACATACAAGCGCCTATACATCGAATAAACAACATAAAACAACAAAATGTGATACAAAGGGAGTAGAAGATTCCTAAATCTTATAGACTTTAAATGGACAAATATAAATAGGGAAACGTCTGAGTGGATAGTCAGTCAGTGTAAAATTAAACCTCATCAAGTAAAGACGTGGACTTTTAAGTAAATTATACAGTAGTGTCAACTTTGTGTAGTTGAAATTAATAAACTTGTTATTAATTTAAAAACTCTAAAAACTGGTGTTATTTATTTTGCAATAAAGAACTCACAACAGAACGTTTATAAAAGGTATAAACGTAACAATTTAAACATTAGTATATAGAATAGTAGTATATAGTAAATAAAAATATCGCAATGATAAATAGGTTAAACCATAAGCTAAAAATTAAGTTATGCTTTGTAAGTCAAAATCGTACCCAGACATGTAACAAAATCGCATACCAGCAACATGATATATCTTTCGTAACCTAAGCCAGCATTGGAGAATTCCAGCAGCGAATGCTGTAAAAATGGCGAAACAAATCAAATTGCATTAAAATTTATAACATGAAAACCATATTTTAACAACCCACCATTATATAGATAGAAGTATTATTGAAAGAATGCTTTAATACCACATTGTAAAGATAGAAATCAACACATAAATATTCTACGATCTATAAAATAATCCAGACCTCAATTGCTGTAAAAATTGCGTATTTACCGGAAACCCAGCTTAAAGTATTCTATACGATCCATTCATTCCAGTTAGGAATCGTTATCGTTACTAATATGCCGAATTATAAAATTACGTTAAAAAGGAATGTACAGACAGTTGAAACTTTCACAGAGTATTTAGTATTGCATGACGAATGTGGACTTAACTTTTGAAACCTCAAAGGAAAGTGATAAAGGGTTTATATTTTTATAGTTGCAATTACAGGAAGTCACAAAGTCACAAAGCATTATCATATAATTACTATCAGTTAGCATAAGGAAACGATTTTAAGTTTTTTAAACATTCTATTGGAATATCCTTGTTATTGCATTGTGGCTTAAGGATACTAGGCTTTATCAAATAAATAAATAAAATTAGTGAGTTGTACACAATTTTTATAATTTTAACTATTTAACGCAATAACAAAAATATTTTTGACCAAATATTTTCGTAAATCAATTCCATGATAAAAATCGTAAAATACTCAATGCTATTTAAAATAAAACATGGTTTAATTCACAATTTATTTTAAGTGCAGTAACTTCTTGTATTTGCCAATAGCTATATAAAATTTATATATTCTTAATTTACTATTCTTAGCAAATTTTTCCTACAAATCTTAGTTGGGAAATGAAAACAGATTAAAAATGTTGTACCAATATTCTTATTATTCTGTAACAACTAAAATTTCGTTTCTATATGGGTAACAGATTTGATTATGTTTTAAATTCCACCTCTAAAAATTTTATAAAATATCGCGTATGTTGATGCGTCAGTGTGAATAGAAAAAAAGAAATAAAAACTAATCCTTTGACGGTATTGACTGGGGTATATGTGTATTCCAAACTTGCTGCTATGCCTTTAGCACCACGATATTACTCCCATAAAATATAATTCTTGTTGGGTAGCTGTGATTAAGCTGTTGAAAATGTAAAATAAATGTCTCTGCAAGTCTACATTAAAAAAAGAAGATAAATTAGTAAAATATGATCACAACCCTAAAATCTGGTTAAAATCTATTTCATCCTTCAAAAAAAATGTTTAGTTGGAAGTCGCTGTACAGTTGTTTGAAAGGAATTGGGATAGATAGAAAGCCCCTATCGGAGGAATAGCGCTTATCTGTGTGACAAAGAGAAATTTTGTTCATCCAGTTCCACGATACCGCCCCCAGCTTCCCAAAGATAAGATGCCACTGTTGTAATATCTCAAATAATTGTTTTGCTTTTAAAGAGGTTTCGATAATCTTTTTAGGAAATTCTTGTGTTACGTTAAAAATTCCAAAAATTAAATCAAATACCAAGTTGAGATTTTTAATCACTTTATTTTCAGCGTTTATTTTTACTTGCACAATTGCCGCTCTAGATTACGACAATTGTTAGTTGAACAAACATTGATGTAAGAGCAGACAAAGTAAAGATTAGTACAACACTTGATTCAATAAACAAATATGTACACATGTATATTCACACACATGTAGACACTATCACACACACATATATATATATATATATATATGTGACTTAATAGAACAAAAATCGCAAACATCCATATATATATATGGAAAATTAAACAAAAAAATAAATAAATATTGATACGCATCTATTTGTTACACATTATTGACAGACAGCATTGGCAGTAGCTTTGGCCAGTAACAAGTACAAATATTGCTACCGATTTTACGTTACCTACTTGTTTTTGCTGGCTTGGCTTTATACTTATCAATTTTTGTTTTTTATTGATTATTGTAAGGCGACTGTTACAAGATGTTGCTGGTTGCAATCATACATAAATACAAGAGTGTATGTGTGTGTGTGTGTGTGTGTATGTATTTCCCCGTTGGCTATATGTGTAAACACATTTTTCGCTTAGCTATTGGCCGTGGTTCCTAATTGTACTAGGTGAGGAATTAGCAACCGTTTTGAAACTAAAGAAATTTATTTTTCTTATTTTCTATGCGCAAAAGTAACAAACGATTTTCTTAGTTTATAACGTCTTGAGTTGTTTTTTTTTAATTCGGGGTATCGTTTAAAATATTTTTTTTAAATGTTCATATGATATTTCTAGTTTTAATTATATCGACGACAATAGTTTGTTTACACTATAATTTTTGTTGAACTAATTTGCCTGCAATATAGGAATGAAACCATCGGAAGGTGCAATGACGGAACAATACTTGCAAGACTTTTGATTAACTCTTCCAGCAGCAGTATTATTTCTGATATATGAAACTAAAACACAAAAGCGGATTGATTGGGAACAATCAACAACAACCTCTTTATTAGACAGCACAACAAACATTATCTGCTGAGTGTATGGCAACTTGTTTGGTGTTTTTGACGCACCCTATATGAGTGCTGTCAATAAATCCAAAAATATACAGGAAATAAAAAACTCGCCAGACTATACGCTAACTCTGAAAAGGTTTTTTTGTTTAATGGAATAGATTCGTAGTTATGTCGTAAAAATTCTAAACATGGATATATTGCTACAAAAATCGGAATAACAATATTAATCATATACTATTTTGCTTATACCAAATGCTCCACCAAACCACATTTTTAATAGAGCAAAAGACTATCAACAAAAATGTTTTATAAGGGAAAAAATAAGCGAACAGATAACGCACAAAAGCTTACCTCTTCGAATACCATAATAAAACTTTATATGTCATATATATACAGTTTTATTATTATTTTACTTATTAAAATTCCAATTATGCTTAAAATAATTTTGGATTTTGCAAAAATGTATGGTAATATTGATTACGTAATGGAATGGCAATATAATCATACATTTGCTGATATTATTCGTTTTAGATCCACTATTGGCTCCTCATCTTTCATCCTATGTTTGTTTCTGGCACAGATAAATTATGTGTTTCTTCTTCAATTTTTCATCGTTAATGTTTTCTTACTCTGAGATATTTGGTTATTGGTAAAAAGTTTACGATGTTTTATATACGAAGGTCATACTGATGATGTAAACATGAAATTGCCGTCTTCACAATAACACCTTTTTATTTTATATAGACCTAAAGAGTAACAAAAATGCGGTTGCTTGAGTTTTAATGCAAATAATTTTTACAGAGAATCACTTTGTTAATGTAAACGCTTATGGCGTAAGCATTGAAGTTTTAATGTATTATGATGAAATTGAACAAATCTGCGGAGTGATGTCAAATCTTGAGCTCGTTAATTAAAAATGTTGCATCAGTCCTGCAAAGGAAAATCTTTTGCATATTATTATATTAATATTTGTAACAAAATGCTGACCAGTTGGCTCTTTAAAAGTGCAGTCAAGTCAACATATGGGCAAAATATAAATAACGGCAATTCTGTAGTAACTTTTTCTACTTAAAAACGTTCGCTATTTGTTTGTTTATTTTGTTTTTAACAAAAATTAAATTTTTAGTGTAAAACAGTTAGTTAACTGTTGACTGGTTAATTGTAACTCTATATATTGCGTGACATTAAAAGTGCTTTCTTTGTGAGCTTCTTAAAATGCTTAGATCATAGAATACATGCAAATACAACATAAAAGGATTTATTCCTTTGTAGAAAACTTTCAACAACAATTTCGGATTATTATAGCATACACAAAGCAATTATTTTCTACCATGCACCCCAGCCATAATGATATACGATGTATGAGTGTTAGCGCGACTTCCAAAGGCCACTTGAATCAGATGGTATCACCGATTTTATTTCGGTGTAGCATCGGCTCTGATTCCCTGTTGTGTTGCCGCCTTCGCCATTTTCTTTTTTTGATATACTTCTTTTGGTACGAGGACAGCAAGCAGCTCAGACGAGATTGACTATATAATAAAAGTTTCCACAATTTCCTTGCTAAAAGGAATTTTAATAAACTAATATTTCATACTAATCAAGTTTTGTTGTGTTTATAATTTATTTCAAATCCTGAGGAATTTGTTGGGCCTGGTCGACTGCCTTTTCAACAATGAGGAAAATTATATTAAGAAGTGCTGGGAAAATTCATTTGGATGTGTCTTATCCTAAAGCATCGTTTTTGAGAGAAAGTTACCTAGAATACTTCTTCTTATACAAGACGGTCGGATGAAAAATCATATTTTTGAACGATCGTTACTTTGAGTGTCATGGTAATTGAAAAATATGTAAATTTATGCAGAGTTTAACCCTCCGCAAGGTAGAGTGCAGGAAAAACACATCTGTGTTGTAGCTCAGGTAGTTATTTTGGTTATGGGAATTGTGGCTTCAACTGTTGACGAATTCATAAGGAAAGAAAAAATAAAAAGTAACACATTAGTGCCTTTAATCAGTTAGACATATCTTTGGTATACCAGATTAAATACTAAAATTGAATATTTTCTACGCTTTGAGTTACAATAGAAAACCTTTTCCTTGGAAGCAATTTTTGTTATAAAATCAAATAGAATAACAATAGTAAAAATTATAAATTTATTCTATATTGTTAAGTACGCACTACCATTAAGGAGAGTGGCAGATATATCTGAAAAAGATACGGCTATAACGTTTGAATCCTTGCGTATTTTTGGTTTTATGCTGTGCTAAAATAGAAAATACATAATAAGAATTTTAAAGGTTTGTATTTGCAAGTTGAAAGTGAAAAAAAACGCATGTTGTACACATCGATTAAATTAATAATCTTTATACTTTTTCATTTTGTATTCGTTTTATTTTCTGTTTAGCTTAAGCATTGCGTGTAAGATTTCTGAAAATTAAAGATATAAAAAATGTTTTGTCAGCCTTTATGCCTTAAATACAAAATATATTAACTTACATATATATAAAAAGTCTTGCCAACGAATACAAAATAATAGTAACATTTTAATGCCTTTATTAAGAATTTATAGTCTTTTTTATTCGTTAGTTTATTTATTTGTACAATAATTTTTTGATTTATTCGTTCTTATGGATTATCGAAAAAAAAACTATGCAATAACTAAAGCAAACATCAGTTAAAGCAAAACTAAATAACGCCTTAAGTATATGGAATTGAAAAGCCATATGGAATATGTGTATATACCAGTATATAAAATACTTATTGATTTGTACTCACACTATAAAGTGTGCTAAAAATTTTATGGCTATAAAATTTTAATTAAATTGTACGTAACAATTTTAGTATGTATGCGCATATGTAACTATAAGCCATAGTGCTACTGTTTTGATATCTCTAAGTTTGTAAAAATTATTAAGTATTTTTAGGAAGTTCATTATACCATCAGCGTCAATCTCCATCAATATTGTGATAGTTCGTTTTATATTTTTGCTTTGTAGATTTTGCTCATTCAGATTAAGAAAAGCTTCACGTTTTTAATAATCTATTTCTAAAATAATTAAAACTTGCTGTAATAAAATCCTTTTTTTTTTTGTTATAAATTACGAGAATCTCTACGAGATTACAGTAACATGTGCTTTAACAAAATATTTCGTATTTTAATTTTTATTCGTTTTTTATTGCATTGGACAGTGGAAACGATTGAATAATAAATGGGAATTAGTACACAATCTCTAAGCTAATTTTCGACTTCGTCAACACGCCACGATACAATACAGAAGAAAAATTGAGTTGTGTACTCGTAATTAAATTAAAATTAAATCAAAATTTATTTTACATTTCTTTAGGTAATGCAAAATATGCACAATTTCCACTTTGCAAAGTATCTGGAGTCCAACTGCTTATTTAGTAAACGGGAATATGGGTTTCATAAGCCAATTTCAATATAAAATTTCCTTTCGGAAAGATATGTCAAACCATTCACCGTTTTCACGAAAGCACCATGGTAGGTCAGGATATTTCCAAGTCTTTTGTTTAAGTATAGTTTGGAGAACATGTATCAAAACTTATCACTTTCAAAGTCAGTTATTGCTTCTCTCTCTAAAGGCTTTCCGAGACATTGCACTGTTCGAGTGGATATGCGTGATAAGATTTGCGTTGGTGTATGCCATAAGTTGACGGCGGATCGAACAACTTGGGTGATATGATGCGTGCAACCACGCCCTAGCAGCCCGAAGACATAATTCTAGCAACTGGTCAATGCTAGTTGAAATTTCGGAAGGTTCGGGGCAGGGTCACTAACCTCTACTCCTTGCTAAAGAGTTGGAGACTATCCAAATCCTGGTCCAGTGCACATGACAAGTATGCTCACTGGATCCGGGTCATTCATCCTTTGTACTAAGTAGAGATGAGATGATCCTGGCCCCTTAATAATTTTATGGGGGCCGCCAAACCACAACCACACGATGCTCTCGAAGGGTCAACTTTAATAGTCAGTCAGAGAACCGCTAAAATCCTAAAAATCCAAAAAGCTAAACTCTGGGGCTTACTGATTCCCGTGGAAATAACGTGGAATTATCCAGTTGCTAGCCTTTAGGCGACCGGGCTCCCTTTCACCCCCACACATGTAATGTCGGTGAGATTCCGTCAAGATGCTGTGTACCTTCACACAAGCATTGATGAAAGATATTCCAATTCACTTGACCTCCTTTATCTTTTATCAGACCGAACTCTCATATACGGGCTAAAGAATTTTGCAGTTATTCGATTACTGGCAGCAGAAAATTAAAAGTTTCATCGGTAATAGTAGGAGCATCAACTCACTGGACCATCAACGCATATTTTACCATTCTATTGTTCCTACAGTGTAATATGCTGTAACGAAATCAGGGAGTTTGTTTGGCCTTATCGAGTAAATTTGTTTTTAGCAAAACAGTTATCGTACGTAATAAACAATGTGCTTTATGAGAAGGGGATATCCTGCGAATGCGATAAGATTTTTCTAAGGATCATCAAACACTGTGCATAGGTACACTGGAAAACTTGGTTATGGATAGGTTGATAGAGAAAGTAATATCTATGGCATTGCCATAGACCGGAAGTCTATAGGATGCGTATCTTGCCTAAATATAATTGAATTGGCCTATAAAGCTGTCCAAGTATTAACAATCGGTGTGATCGGAATTTGTTTTTGATTAAAGAATACTGAAAGGCTTCATTGCAGCCTCGCATGGGTTGATGGATTTTTTTCGTATGCTCTGCCTTTCTCTAGATTTTCCAATTTCATTTCTTTGTTTGGTTCGTATTCTTCATTTGGTTACGTAGGATACGAAATTTTCAAATCCTACTGACTTTTAAAGTGATCATATTTTTTCAATTTTAAATTAAAATTTGAATTTATGAGACTAAATAAATTATAAGCTTGCGAGTAATTATAATACAAAGTATATTTATTAATTTGTTCTCATATCATAAAGTGAGTCAGAATTTCATAGTTTGCAATTTTTAATCAAACTTGAGTATGTAAATGCTGAAGTTATTATGATTTTTGTATGGATAGAAAAATTAATCACTATTTTAAAATCGTTAAATTAGTGGAAACTTTGATTTTTTGGTAGTGATTTTATCGATTCGGATTGCAAATAAAGTAGTTGCGAAATAAAAAACAAAAACGTTTTTATTTGTTAAAATCTATTTCAATAGCCTCTCATAATTTTGTATACCATAAAAAGTCCAGCTAGTAAAAATATATCATTTTTTATGGCCAATGGAAGTAGTAATTGTACGAGAATTTTTGCGAAATAAATTGATATTTGCTCTAATTAAGTATTAATTGTTTTACCATTTTATTGCTCATAGTTTTTTAAAACAAGCACAGTGACATCGATCGTGTAATAAGTGAGTCCAAAAATTTTAAACTACTGTTTATTGCTTTTAATAAAAATTATGATTTGGCTCTCCCGACGATTGTTGGCCGCTCCTAGAAAGGTTCATATATTCGTACTTCTTAGTAAAGACTGACTCAATTAGTGCCTACGAAATTTTAGCAAAAAAATTGAAGTTTCATTGCTGCTTCAAAATTTTAACTGGCATTTTCTTTTCCCAGAGAGAGTTCTATTGTCTGGTATTATGTTGTTTTTATGTTATTTCTCCTCCGGCTGTAAATGAAATAATATTGCTATTTTCTGTCCTAACTGGCTGGTTTGTAGTTTTGTCATGTTTGTATAGTTTTAAGCTTGCGAAATATTGAAAATATAGTGTTAAATTTATTTAAAAAAGACCATTATTACGATTACTACTTATTTATTAAATTAAATTTAATTTAATTTTTCTTATATCCGTTTAATAGTGGTAACATGATGATTTCTTTAATTAAATAAAAAAAATTTTTGAGTTTTACTGCCAAAATCCTTATTAAAAAAAAGTTAAATCAGTCTTATTATATATAGTTCATTATACTATTATTTTTTGTTTTTCTGAATAAATTAGATTTTTCGAGTTTTATGTCTGTACACTTTTTTTGACAGAGATATGTGTCAAAATTCCTGGTTACTCTTAATAGATGTAGCTTTCTTTGACTTAACAAGTTATTCAAAAATTTTTTGTAGTTATAATTGTTGTCGTTATTTCTTTTCACTATGTTAAATGTCACAAACTGCATTCAAATTGTCAACGCTTTTAACAAAACATTTTAAAGTTTTTCCAACCTTTTTCATATGCTTAAATAAACAAATAAACTGTTGACTTTTCGTATGTAGAGAATTATTATTGACTTCTTAAATTTCTAGTAGTAGTTAAGCTGTCAAAAAATAAACATCATATCCGCAAAGAGCTGTCAATAAAAATTTTTGCTGTTAGTTTTTGTTATTATAGTTGTTGTGGTAAATTAACTTAGCTAAACATTAATGTTTTTATGGTACTAACTAAATGGTTATTTATTTTTGTTGTTCATATACAATGACACGCGTCATACAAAATGATGGTAAATATTTAGAAAACATCTGTTATATAAATAATATTTGTTAACAGGTAGGTGTTAATAATAATTTATACAAATAATCAATATGCGAAATTTCACATTGATGATCCATTACTTGTGAAAAGATATTACATCAATATTATGACAGTTAAGAAAACAGTTATAAAAATTCATTTTATGTTACACGTAGCACTGATTAAGACAAATTGTTTAATTTAACTAAAAATAAAACTAGCTTTTTTAAGAGCCTAAACAATATTTGATTTTAAAACAAATATATTTTACTGTAGTAATTAGGAATATTAATTTAGTAAAAAATATAAATAAATAAATAGAAAAAATAGCTCAGGAATATTTAGAAAAATATTAAAGTGCTTGAAAATCGTTAACGTGTTATTAAATTCAACAAGTAAATGATTTTATTAAGCAGTTCAAGGCTAGAATTAAGAAATAGTGAGTTTTAAAATTTTCCAAGGTACCATTTCAATACAAAAAAATTATTTTGTTTTAATTAATTATTTTATTTTGCGTTGATTCTCTGTTTTTTAATTATATTTTTAATACATTAATATAGCCTTGAATTGCAAGAACAAATAAAAATTAAATAATCCCAGGGATTTGAATCTAAATATAATGCCTAATTCATGCTTATAGCTATTATGAAATGACTAATCTTCTATAGTTTATTTTTAAAATAGATTAATATGTTTCTGGTTATTTCCCAGATCAATTTAATAATAAACACTCATTACTTTTACTTTTTTATATTTCAACTAAATGGGAGTTACCAGCTGCAACCTCAAAATATGCAGCTAACGGACATGAATTTAAATTTGTCCTTGCTGTAAATTATCTATCCTAAGAGTTTGTTATTTATTGTTATAAAAATATTATTGAAGAACGACATTGCCCTTGAATAATACTTATTCAATAAAATTATTATTCAATAATAAATTTTTAGGATAGATAACTGACAGCAAGGACAAATTTAAATTAAAGTAAACTTTTTTTCAGCGAAACCTAGAATTAATTAAAAAAAAAACACAAAATAATACTTTTCAGAAAAAAAACTTGAAAACTGAATATAAACAGAAATCATTGCATGATTAACGTGTGTAAATACCTTAGGAGATCGCATCTATTGTCAGAAATGTCTCAAGATTGAAGGCTAGAAAATATATTTTTATGGCAATAAGATGTAAATATTTACTTATGACGTGATAAAATTTACGTTTGCACCTGGCCGTAGGCCTTATTCAGATGGTGGATCATTACCACTGAAGATGATATGTAGCGCCATCCTCGCCCTAGAAGGCCTTCGGATACGTATATCCTCCGGTCACTCCTAGTTGCAACATTAAAAGCCCGGAGTAGGCCGCAGCCTTCACTCCTTGCTGAAGAGTCGGACTATCCAACTCCTGGTCCAGAACGCATAAAGCTTAATGTTATTAAGAACACGACGGCATTCATACTCACTAGACCATTCATTGTGTTTATTGTGAATGATCCGACCCACAATCTCAAACAAGAGCCTCGAAACACGCAGCCACCACGATACTCCCGAAGGGCCTACCTCAATAATCAGACAGAGAACAGCTAAATGCCTAAAGAGACAAATAGCGGAACTCTGGGGCTCACTGATTCCCGTGAAAATATAGTGGATTGTCCAGTTGACTCCTACTAGTATTGTAGGGGACTGGGCTCCCTTTTACCCCACATCCATAAAAACTTATAATGTGCCCCCGTGGGGAAATATTTACTTATGTATAATAGTTAGGAATGCCAAGCAGCAACGATTTACAAAAATTTTGCTATTAAGGAATACGTCCAAAGTTTGTATATAAAATCCTCTGAAAATCTCTCAGTAGGTCAATTTGGCTTAGGATATAAGACTCTTGAATTTTCTATACAAAATTTGAGATAAAATCCACTGAAGATCTATATGAGCAGTGGTGACATGGCCATATGTATATACTTTCCCTCGCAGAAATACATTTCAAATAAATACTTTTGCTTTAATAATAAATATTTTATAAGAATATTATAAAATATTTATTAAAGGAATCAAGCACAAATTAACGTAGATTAAACTCATTATAAATTTTTATTAGAAAAACAACAAAACTCAAAAATACTTTTACACAAAAAAAACATTTTCAAATAAGAGTTTTCTTTGGAAATCATTCATAAGTAATTTGAAAAATAAAGAAAATAAAAAAAATTTTGTAAAAATTTTTACAAAAATGCTAAGAGGCACATGCAATGAATGTAATTAATTTTATTATTTGGAATGATTTTTAAGCTATTTTACGTGTTGACCTGCACAAATGTAGCTTTAGTCAGCATAGTGCATAAATATCCACTGTTATTGTTAACAAAAATAATTATTTTAATGGCGGGTTATCCTTAATCATGAAACACAAGCTTATAATTAATTATATAGATTAACATTGTATACTACAGGATTAAATTAAATTGCGCTCTTTTGAAGAACATTTTGTACTTACGAAACTACGATTTTAATAAAAAGTTTCCAGATTTCATGTTGTATGAACGATCTTTTATCGCGAAATATTATACATTGCGTCGATTGTCTTATAAATAAGTTTCTTCGCTCTCTCGACTAGTAAAAATGACCTAGATAGTAACAAAATAACTCTTGCAGTTGAATGTAACTTTTGCGCCTTGAAAAGTATGCTTGTTCCAGCGAACACCACTTTCAATTTCAATTCCAAGATAATCGAGAGATTATGACTCTTTGCTATCTACATCATCCACAAGTACACATTAGGCATCACATAGGGTCTCCCCCCGTATATCCCTTCCCCATCTTGACATGTGCTTTCGGGGATAAAAGACGGCACCAGCCGCATGGTCTAGCAGGAGTCCCATTCTGGAAGACACGTAACAGTTTCGGAGTCCGTCCAGTGTCTTTATATACACACGTCCTTGTTCTGGTTATTGGCAAGGCCCCTCGCGCAGTTACGTGGTATCTATGTATGTCGGTTGCTTTTAAAAAGCTTCCGAAGATATGTTAACGCAGGTTTATTATCCAATCTGCTAGCTAGTAACAGTCTCCAACACTTCAGCAAGGCGTGGGAGCAGGGCCCTGCTACGGTGCGCTCAAATATTGCAACAAAGGCGTGTATTCGTTTCAGGGCGCAGGTTGGCGTTTTTCCTACACCCTAAGCAATTTAAGGCCATATTTTAAAGTAAATTTTTATTTTGAAATTTTGTTTTCAGCAACATTTGAGTTTAATTTTTTTTAGCGAATTCACAGTAAAATTTAATATGTGTTGTTAAAAAGGAAATACGGTCACTAACTAAAACAACTATTCGTTAAAGTGTAATAAAGGAACCCTGACGAGTTCGTTCAAAGATAATAGATTGATCGTCTTGCTAGATAACTTTAAAAATAATTGCTTAACAGAATTTTTGACTGAACTAGAACTAGCAATTCAATAGCGCGCTAATAAAATTTTGCATAAGAAAACTTTGACTTAAATTCAATCTTGCTGATTATGCACTGCTTCAGCTACATCTTAATGATACTTGCGAGTGCAATAATGGAAATAATCTATATTTCTTTTGACCGATTGCTTTCTGATGATTTCCTGCAAATTCAAACTATTAGTGGTAGTCGTTTTGTTATTTAGCACTTAACACTCAATAACCATGAAATAATAACCTCAAGTTTGTTGCAGAATGCAAAGGAGGCATCAATAAGCTCATATAAAAAATCCCATATAGATGAAGACGTAAATAAAAATATGAAAATTTTATACTAATATACATAATATATGTATGTGTTGATAGACATGTAAAAAAGGTTAAAATTTCACAACCTAAGCAAAACAGCCATATTTGTCATCTGTTGTGTTACTATTTGTAGAAGTAAAGGGGTTTTGCAATCTAGGTTTACCTTAATAAACGTAAGAGCTGAACTTTTACTCCAACTTTAGGCTTAGGTCGCCTTTAAGTCAGTGGGTTATACTTTGTGATATATGGAAAATTTTTTACTAACAATAATTTATTTTTTATAGTTTCTTTTAACCAAAAGCTCAAACTATAATAAGCAAACGTTTACGAAGGTGTTGATTTTAATGATTTAAGGAAATTTGAAAATGTGAGTGATTTCAAGATATTTAAATAAAAACAAACACATTTTACCACCCACATCTGTATCTAGTTATTAATTTAACAATAAAAATAACAATTTTATTAAGGCAGTCTTTTACACGCATTAACTTATGTTTAAATAGAGAATATTATTTATAATATGTTCAAACATTGACAATCGTCACAGTTAATTATTTTAGCTTAAAAGTTATGAATTATGCGTTGAAAGTATGCTTGTGTAATTGCGACATTTATGAATAATAATTTGTTTAAAAAGAAAAATAATTTAATTTAATATCTAAGATATTAAAATAAATTAGTTTTATTTTAATTTAATGATTTTTAATTTAATGATTATAGTTTTGTTGAATATTCTTGTTTCCCTTAGTAGTTTATTATTAAGCATTATTGAATAAAAAAATTTTTAAAAACTTTATTTTTTATAATTATTCAATATTTCGCCAAACCTTTGGTAGGCTTTTTTAGGATAAACAAAAAGAATATATAAATAATTAATCAAAATTGAAAAAAAAATTTTTTTTCTTTTTTTTATTATATATTTTTGTTTCCTTTACAAGCATTATTGTATCCATCGTTGCAGCCCTTTTAGACACTTTTTAGCCTATTTCAGACTTGTTTACTATGTGGCTGCATTTTAAACACATGAGCAATATTGTTGTATAATCGAAAGTGTATTGTCAGAGAAAATGTATTAAAAATCTCAGTATAGGTACGAACTATTGAATTATTCACTTTGTGACCAATGACAGGCAAATACTAAATTGGTTTTGGTTATTCAAAAATAGTATCACAATTTGTATGATAAGAGGGAAATTTGTTGAATGTTTTAATTCGCTCATTAAATCTATATTCTATTTTCATCATAAGTTTTTCACTCATTTTAAAAGGACTTTTATTCTGCATCACAACGTTTGAATTCAGGTATCATGTGTTGAATAAATGTAGGTTATACTGTATAATAATGTTTACAATTAAAATTCTATCTGTTGAACAATAGTATTTATTAATGTGTAAGCTTTCGGTGAATATTGAAAGTTTTATTATATTAAATATTAATGTAAGTGAATAATGTCATGCATTTATTACCATCAAAGTTTTTATTTTTCTTACAAAATATGGAAGAGCAAATGTTTAGCATTTTTGAATAACTAAATGTAGTATCGTGTAATAATCATATGTAAAGATTTTATGCATATATGTACTGATACTTTAAAAAATTTCTTGAGATGCCATAACTGCGTGATATTCCATATGTCTGTGTAATCGTTACCCTTTTACGATTAAGGATCTTCTAAAAAATTATACTTAAATCATTTTATTTTAACAATTTTCTTTGAGAAATTGTATTATATTTATATTAAAAAAAATATGCAATCTGTTTTATCAAACATAAGTTCACAGTACCCGGCCTATTTTAACTTTCAATACTCAATGTGCCATTCATCATTAATATATTTGTAAAAGCAACTGCTATTGCAACATATATAAGCCATTTACTACGCAGCTCTTTTAGCTAACCTTCGCTATCTTTGGCCTTATAGATCGAATATCTTTAAAATCGGAATCCATGAATATTGTGCCAATAGCTCGCTTATTTTTCCTCCACTCCGCCTTTTGTAAATATAAAAAAGTATTCTATAAAATCTTGTACATTACTAAGTTTCAAATACTATTATTTATTATCTTAAGTTATTTCTAACTGTGGACATAACATATTGCACCACTTATATACAGGCATTTCTATGTTTGGAATTTAAATAATATCCTTGGTGGGAATGTATAAGAACTCTAGCTTCCCCTATTTTTTTCTCTTCCTGGTTCTTTGCTATAGAAAGGGGTTTTCCACAAGAAGTTTGTTTTCTAAAACAAAATAAAACAAAAAATTACGATTAAGATTATTCAAATTTTTTAATGCATTAAAAAAAGTTAGGCGATTATGAATGAAAAGTGGTATCTGGCAAATGTCCACCACGAACACGCAGACAGATGTCGTTCCAATTTCGTTAATCATAACACGGATTTTGAAGGCTGAAATCGATTCGATTCGCTCCGTATAGACTCTATCCTTAACATAGCCGCACAAAAAATAATTCTGTTGTGTTAAATCGCAAAATCTGCCTGGCCACTTAACTGCTGATTGTCGGAAATTATGCGATCGGGAAATTTGGTTTGCAATAAATTGATTGATCGATCGAACACGCGCTGATGTTCGCTCGTTTTGTATCGAGCCTGTCGACCCAAATTTAACGGCCAGATTCTTAATACTGGTCTCAGAAGGACATATAACGAATTTTACGAAATGTTACTTTAACAGGACCACCATTTTTAAAGTGGGTTTTAATTATTTTAATGCGTTTTTCGTGCGAAATTGAATTTTTTCTAACAATATACTACGAGTACGTTAAAAAACTAAATGTAAAATTGTTGGTGTTGAGAAATTTAAAAAAAAATGTATAGTAATAGGTTACGAATATTTAAGCTGAGTTTTCGGTAATTTAGAACCAAATGTTTTGCGATAAAAAAAATATCAAATGCATTCAACTGCGCTAATAGATGCCATAATTAATATTTTATCATCAATTATACACATATATTTTATATATATTTTTTGTTTTCGTTTCTTTGAAAATGGAAACCATTGCAGGATATATTATTCCATTACTTTTATATTGATTATATTTCGATGGAAAGAAATGAATCTCTCATAAAAGTATTATTCAAATAACTGGTTGTTTTTGTACCGTGTGTGGTAATTTAATTTGATGAAAATATTTTTTTCACTTGTTTGTCCAAAGATCTCACTAAAACAATTTTAAAACTCATATGGTTTTATATTAATGGCCCTTGTCTTACAAATCGTTGTGATTTACCAATAGAAAATTAACTAGTTAACTAATGTTAAATGAGCTTAACTTTCTCACACCAAAAAATAAAACTCCTCAAATGAATTTTATTTCTCTCTCTCTTTCCCTTTAATTTTTTTATTGAATAATAAGAACTTCGGGTGACTTTTAAGCAACAAAATTACTTTTTGATACCGTTTATAAACCGCTAAAGCTTAGCAGGGGCCAACTGGGCATCTCCAAGTTATTTCAACGGTAATCAGTAAGCCCTAGAATTCAGCTTTTTAGCTGTTGTCTAACTGATTATTGAGGCCAGGATCATCTCGCTTTTGACCAATAACACAGGGTAAATGATCCGGATCCAGTGAGCAGGCTTGTCATGTGTCTGGACCAGGAGTTAGATAGTCTCCAACCAATCAGCAAGGAGTATGGGCACGGGCCTGCTATCGTCTTTTCTGATATCATTTCTTCTCTTTACACTCGAATTATTTTTCTTCGAGTTTTACGTTCCAAAATGTTTTTCTTGCGAAATTTACCGTTATTGCTTCCTTTTTTATGCTAAATTACTTAACATAACGACTAATCCATTAAAACAAAATAAACATAATTATTTAGTTTATTTATAATTAATTAATACGAATTTATAACGGTTGAGAAGAGAAATAAAAAAGAAATTTGCAAACGAATGAATTTTTTATACTGAAAAAAATTTATGTATCCCGAACAAAAATTGTAACTGGTTACAAATCACACTTTGTACAACAAATCTACAACAAAAGATATACATGTGTATGTATGTATGTATCTCATACTCTCTTGCTCGTAAATAAAAGTGAAACAAAATAAATTATCCTCCATACAACAATGCCAATAGAAATTAGATAAAACAAAAAAAATAGAAAAAATAAATAAAAATTATAATAAAAAACCATAAAGCAAATACCACGAAGCGCAAACACTAATAAATAGCAGTAAAATTTCATTTCATACCAAGTAGAAAATCTAAAAACACAATCATACAAAACGCAAAAACAAAATGAATGACGACGCAAAAGCCTACAATGCTAATGTTTGTAAGTATATACTTCATACACTTGTCTACAACATGAATGATGTGAGTTGTAAAGAAATACAAAAGACATATATTTGCTTTGATACAACAATAAAAATAATAATAATAATACTAACATTAAAGCAAAAGTTTGAAATAAAAAATCACAACTCTCTTCTTGTTTAGCACCCAATTGCACTATATTAAATATGTATGTATTTATATACAAGTACGTACGTATGTATGTATGTATTTACGTATATGACAGTGTGGTCATAAGTCTAACACACTGGTTGCTGACTGCACACAGCATGATGCTGTAAACCACCGTTAAACTCATTTTGCATCATTAGCATTGTAAAGCATACTTTTATTTATTTTATCAAAAATGGTTTCAAATAGAAAAAGATTAAAAACTGTATGTGTAAAAATGTTTGTAGGCAACATACATACATCAGCATGTCAGTTAGATATAATGCAACAATCTGGCACATTCAGCTATGTGCACGTACTCGTATTAATATTTTTTTTAACGAGGCCAGCCTTAAAGGGCCATAGAGAAATTTACTAAAATTTCTATGACTAGAATTGAGAAATAAAACACAGTGTTTTTTAAGGTTATCACGATTTCTGTATCAAATAAGCACTTTTTCAAGTAAGCCATTTTAGAATAAGGTTTCCGAATTTCACTTATACACTCGTCTGTCCATTCCTGAGTTGTTGTGTACTTGTTTGCATAAGCTTTTGATTTCAATAAATACTAGGAAAGGAATCTATCTGCAGAACTTATTCTAATAATTAAAATAAATTTTTTCGAGGACTCTATGTTGTCAATATTGATATTAAATATTTTCAATGATATATGTGCGTGAAAAGATTTACGTCAGTACCGTAACCTGACGGTGGATCAAAGCACTGTGGATGATTTTAGTGTCACCCACACCAGTCTCTCGGATATCTCTATCCTCCAGTCACTCCTGGTCGCAACTCCGATAGCTCGAAGTAGGCCAAAGCCCTCACTCCTTGTGTCCAGAACACATGTGAGCTTAATAAAATTTCAGAACATAACAGCAAGCATGCTCAATGAACCAGGGACCATTCATTGTGAATGATCCGACCCATACAAATCAAACGAGGGCCGCAAAACCACAACGATCACGATGCTCCCAAAGAACCAACCTCGATAATCAGCCAAAGAACAGCTAAAAGACTAAAATGCTAAATAGCTGAACTCTGGAGCTTACTTATTCCCGTGGAATAAAGTGGAGTTGTCAAGTTGGCTCCTGTTAGCATTTTAGGGAGCTGTGCTCCCTTTTACCCCTAATGACACATGTAATGAATATGAATTCCGTCAAGCAAAATCAAAATAGAATAGTTTAAAAGCGACTCGGGAAATATTTGTTAGGAGTGTTGCTTTTTAGCAATGTAAAAATAAGTTCGGCCTTATTAGCTGGGTAAATTAATATTATTATTTTTTACTTATCCAAAATTTGTATCGAAATCTTTCATTTAAGCAATTCATAAGTAGTAGTAATAACTATAATAATAATGCTGTAATGGAAGCTAAAATTGTAGTTTAATAAGTGACACATAATGAAGCACAAATGATTTGATTTCGGACTATATTACAGATGAGTATACCAATAGAGAAAAAAGAATACTGAAGAACATTAAATTCACGGCGGAATGACGTAAAATCATACCCAATTATACCAATAGAAGTAGCTTAACCTCTTGCTGCTGTAATCTGTTGTTGTCTATTTATATTTTTAATTAATGTGTTTCATTATTTTCATCAGGAAATAACTATTTAATATTTCAATACTTATGGTTACATCCTGTAAATTACAAGGAAGTCACTCAAATGAGACAAAAATATTTAGCCAATGAGGAAACTATTCTATTTTTAAGTTAAAATGCTAGTCTTTCATTTTTAGTCAAATCTTGATTAAGGTGCCCCTGTAGGATAGTAGGTAGTGTACTAGCTTGTAAATATGGGGGTTGTGGATTCGATTCCCAACGAAGACCTTGGTTTTTTTTCACTACAAAAAAAATTGACCGTCGGTGGGGCTGCTCAGCGATAGGCATAGTCACTGGTCGCTGTGCTGTTGTCTTATACGGCAGTTAATTTCCTACTATCCTTCTACTTTCACCACCTATTTCATCTATTCTCTATCCCTTTCCTAAAAAATTCTTGATTAAGAAGGAATATATAGAATCAGTTGGTCTGTCTAATTCTTTAAGTTGCACACATAAAGTACTCAATACTAGGTGTTATTTAAAACAGCCTATACCACAAGTATAAACAGAAATATCTAAACTTAAAGAAAAAATTCTGGATTTTTTTTTTTTTTTTTTTTTTTTTTCGGACCAGCACTCAGGGGATGACCCCTACATATGCAAAGCATTGTGCCAGAACTAGGAAATTAGGTTACGGGAAGGGGGAAAGAGGAAGTAGTGTCTGTGAACATTCAGTTTGAATTTTCCCAGATTGAAAGTGACAGGAAAGATTTCTGGAGGGATTTTATTCCACATACGGACTGTTCTGCTAAAAAACGAATTTTCCCTGTAATGCGTAGTGCGATTCACTGGCCAATCAACCACAAATGGATGTGCTCTCAACGAAAATCGTGTTAAACGTGAAAACGTGTGAGTATCGGGAACAAGTTCCCTAATTTCATTAGAGCACTTTCCATTGTAATAACGATAGAACAGTGAAATACACCCCACATTGCGTCGATGCTCTAGAGAATCAATAGAGTTGGATACCCTACCGTCCCCAATGAGCCTCTTGGCCCTCTCCTGTACGCGGTCGAGTAACTCCAAAATAGACTTTGGAGCGCCGGCCCATACATGAGAGTTGTATTCCATTTTCGGACGGATATAGGTGGTATAGATAGTACGGAGATCGGATGGAGTGAAGTATCTTTTACACCGTTTTAGAAAACCAAGGCACTTGAAAGCTTCTTTAGAAACCTGATTTCCACTTAAATTGAGATTCTACCAAAAAGAAAGCTATTATTATTTTTTTAATTAATTCAATTATGAGGCTACGAATCTTCTATTTATCGCAATAAAAATGTATCGATGTTGTAATGCTTTCAAAACCAAATAAATGTGAAAATTTCAATAGTTCTTATGGGGCGGTATGTCTTCTATTCCTGAAATATTTAAAACTTTTTTTTGAAAAGAATGTAATCAATTTTAGAACAATTGGAGAATGCTAATCTAGCTTTCGTCAAAAACACGAAGCGTCCGAAAATGCTGTTGCGCTATAATTTCATAAGAAAAGCTTTAAAACGAAAATGTTTTTGATCCGTTATATTTGCGGATATAAAGAAAATAGGTGATAGAGTGTGATACCCACTTAAAATACTGTTACTTTTATGTTAAGGTTAATAGCATGATATAAACATTTGTGATATCAGAGCAGAAATCGTGCTTAGTAGTGTTAGTAGATATGCCAGTAAGTAATGGGGTAGCTACTTATGCAGGCGATAATTATTTAAAAGCTTTAAAAATATTTCTATAGACGCCTTCAAAATAGCTCAACATTATTTCGACATTATAAAACTTTGGTTTCAAAAATGAATTCTACGGAGAAATCCAGAAAGAATGATTGTCCACCTATATTTATTTAGAGTCAAAAAGTTATATAATGGTACACCGGAATGCATTTAGATAGACAGCTTTTGTAAAAAAAAACACATATAAATTAAAAAAAGAATATTTTCACATAAAAACTAAACTATATTTAAAAAACAAAGTTTTGCTTTATGAAGCTATTCTTAAATCTATGTGGATATGGGAAATTCAAATATAGCTAACTGTCTGCAATTGTAATGTTGAAATCTTGCAACGATACCAATCAATAACCCTACGAATAAATTTTAACACTTTCTTCATTGTCTCTAACATAATAACATTCATATTACCAAAGTAAAAATAAAATTAATCAATGTATAACTATATGATACTACTTAGTATCAAATATTCTTGCTCTTAAAGAAGCTATTGAGATTTGCAGTTTGTAACTTAATAAATAATATAAAAATTGTGCTTTTTAGTTGGAAATTTTCTATTGAAACTTAAAAGGTAATTTTCATGTTGTAAATAAAGTTTTAAAATAAAACTATTAAAAATGTTATATTTCCTATAAGCATAATATTTTAAATAATATTTTTAACTTCTAAATATAAAGTTTTGTTTGGTAATATTATATTATATTTATACAGATTTTTTATTTTCGATTTACTGACGCCCTTATTATTTGAAGTAACTCGTCTGTGTTTAAGATAATGTGAAGGATTTTTCTGTAATAGTAGGTATCCAGCTATAATGAGTTACTAAAACTAGAATATATTAGATTAGATTTTATATGCAAAAACTTTGCATACTACTATAGGTATCTCTTTATAAATAAAAATCCACGCATTAACATATTAAAAGTGTTTAATAAAATAAAAAGGTTTCTTATAAAACCATATTTAACAGTCCAATTTTTGTGTAAAGTTATTACATGTTGAATTAAATAATAATAAATTTGATATTGACAAATCTCCTTCCTTATTGTGATCAAAGAATATTTTTTGGTTAC
Source organism: Trichopoda pennipes (assembly GCA_030448955.1). NCBI lineage: Eukaryota > Metazoa > Arthropoda > Insecta > Diptera > Tachinidae > Trichopoda > Trichopoda pennipes. The sequence continues at coordinate 5,613,739 of JASKUP010000012.1, read as the reverse complement.
CTTCGTAGATTTTTAGTTAATGGCAACGTAATGTCTATATATAAACATTTAATTTTACGTTTATAAAGATAGATAAATGAATGCATTAGTGTCCATATTGACCATATATAGAATCTAGCATTGTTTTCAATTTGGTTTAACAATTCTTCTTCGCTTCTATATTTCTCTTATCACAGCCCTGACATTGATATGAAGTTAATATTCTTTATTAATAGTTTTGTAATAGTAATAACATCGTCTTATAAAAGTTTACATACATTATCAGGTATAAATTAGAAGTGTTTATTGGTTTTATTTCCGCACAGTGGCTTGAAGAGGCGTTTTAAACATTTTAAACTAAATAAACTATTCAAACTAAATTAATATAATTTTAATTTTTCATTTTTTAATATATTTGTCGATTTTTACTTATTACAAAACTATTTCCTATATTTATTTGAAATGATTCTGTTTATGTAAGTGTATGTAAGTGAAACGGCAGAGACAGTCGAATTGTTTGTTTAAGTCTACTATTTTCTGTCATATTGATTGAATTATCGGTGTTAAAAATAAAGAGGTAAAAACGTACAAAAATAGAATATAACTTACAATGCTCAAATGTAGGACTTCATGAAACGAGTTTCTAATAAAGAGTTAACAGGGTAAGTTTTTTAATTTTAAAATTAGAAGTGATGGGGGCTAAAGAAGCAAGGTAGAAAAAAAAAACACATTTGTGGTTTAAACAATTTATTGAAAGAATTCTAAATATAATCTTGGAAACTCGTCAAAATGGTTTTTCTGCATTTATATATCGTTTTAGCTCTTCAAAAATTGCAACACAGATGCACGTTTTAAAATCCAGCAAGTAACAAAGTCGATTTGACGTCCTTATATCTTTTATCAAACATATTTAATTTAATTCGTAGCAGAAACAATATTGCAGTATTCTCGTGTTTTATGTTTGGTTTTGCCAATAAGATATTGATTGAAGTAAATTTTTTTCTTTTAATTTTCAGCCTTTCAGGAGAAGCTTAGAAATTTTTATAACTTCAATGAAATTTTTAATATTTTAAGTGCATAACAAACTAAGTTAATGGTTACCAAGATAAAGTGTTTTGTATTTAAGAGTAGAATAATTAAACTGAAAACTATTGTTTTAAACTTTCCTGTTGAAACATAAATTTCCCCTCAGTTTTAAAGAACTACGTAGAAATTTTTAATAGACATTTTGCCTTGATACATTGACACCGCATCAAAGCTTAAAAACTTTTAAGTTATTTGAGAGGGATGTCAAAACAGTTAGAATAAGTAAAAATATTTAACAATTTCTGAATACTAAATTGTTTTGAAAAAAGATACAAAGCTTGCAGTTTGTCGAGGATTTCGTAAAAGTTAATTTCGCTTTCTTTCGAAATACTACTCAAGTCGCCAGAAAATAGCTTAACCGACATTTTGAACCGAGGCAACTAACGTCTGTTTATGTTATATTTATGAATGTCCAGAATCCTGAGATTGATATAAATATATTTGACGTTTTTCTTTTTTTAATTGCTGGTGATTTTTGGTTTATAATTACCAGAAAACCATCTTGATATTTTACCTTACCTTGGATTTGTACTCAAGACATTTCACACTCTTACATTTTGGATAACGACCCATCCCACAATACTGTGCTACTGCGACACGACATGAACAACTCGTGGTGTAGCATGGCAAACATGTACTTTTAACCCGGTCCATCAGGCTATTACTTTACTAACTAAAAGTGTCTTACCATCTCCACCACAATGTTTGAATATGGCTGGAGGGTGACCCGTTATAATTTCTGACACAATTTTTTTATTTCATTCGCTTTTGCTATAGGCTGTCTTTAAAATAGTTGCAAAAAAATTTACTAGTCCCAAAGTAATATTCAGTTATATAAGCAAAAAAACTTTACCTCCTTTTTAGGGAAAATTATAAAAAAACTACAGTTTTTACATTTTCTCAATTCAGAGGGTTGTAACTTTTTAACGAAATCCAATATCCAAACAAAGCTTACTACTGATTTATTACAAATTTTGTCGAGAATGCAACTAATATTTTATAATAATAATTTGAATATAAATAAGTAAACTACGTTTAAAATAGTAAGTTAAGGTGGGCCAAAAATTAAAATAAAATTTTTTCTAGTCCGATTTTTTTCTCAAACTAAAAGAGGTAACCTAGACATGTACGCACATTTTTTGTAGATATTCTTAAGGTCTTCTTAAGTTAAAAAACTCGTAACATATGAGTAATAAATAAACTTTTTATGACATTTCCAAAAAAATTTTATGCCCTAGGTGCCCAACTTTGGGAACATACCCAGAAGCCTCCTATACCCTACAGTATCTACCGCCTGTAAGTTGACTGAGATATATCTCTGCTTGGACTCTGTGATTAAGATAGCTCATGTGGTTTATGAGCTACCGAATTATTAAAAAAAACTGTTCAATGGCAATGGGAATTAAATTCAAATAAATTAATTTTTTTACCTTTTACATTTACATATAGTTTTTCTAGATCATGCGGTTATTAAAAATAATTTTTTATTTAAACGTTATTTTTCCTAAAACGTATAAAAAAAGTACTCTTTATTTGCAGAAATCAATTTTATACTCAAGGAACTTATCAAACGTTATCATTGTTAATTATAAAAACATTTGTTTCATGTCTATTTAGAAGATTTTGGATATTAAATAGATTTTGTCCTTAATAAAAATAAAACTTAAAATAAAAAACTACAATAACATTTTAATAGTTGAAAACGTATTATATATAGGTGCGTAGTATATATACGCGCCTGTTTCAATTCAACTGTTATTCTTACATACAGACAGCTTAACCAACAATCTGTACTTTTTACTTAGTGTCATCACCAAGTCGTCTGACTCTTTTTCTTTCGTAGGCGATTCTCAGGGAGGTTGGAAATGTTTTGTTTTTTGTTCAACTCACGTTAATCAACTTCTTTTAATTAACATTTTTCCTTTCTACTCTAATATTTTATTGTGTAATTTGAATGTGTGCAACACTTTATATGATATCACCAATTAGTAGACATCTGTCTATTTTACGAGGGTCTAATCATTCTGCATAAGTTTATGTTACTTAGTTTAGGTGTATTCATAACTGACCTCTCGTATAGTTAATATATTTTATGTTTTTTAATGTTTTATTATGATTATTTATATTTTGATTTACGATCTTAATGATTTCTATTCTTTTTTCTTCAACGTTTCTATGAGTTACACATACAATTATATTCCCGAGACTTAATATGCACATAAAGTTTTTGTAGTTTCGTAGTTTTTCATTCGTATTTCTAGAGCTAAATGCAATGAAAAATTTATGAAAATTTGTATTTTGTTTTGTGGCTTTGATAGTCTAAAAGATAGATGTTTATACTTTTAGTTTATTAGGTGATAAATAGCTAGAAGGAAGATTTTTTTTGCCTTTTTGCCTTTTCTTATTTAAAATTTTATTACTCCATTAAATATGATTTTGCTTTACATGTTTTTCAGAGAATTATGATAGTAGTTAAAATATATAAATAATAGTTTAAAAACAAAAAAGAAGACTATAGAAAGTTAGTAAGCTTAGAAAAAAAAAAGATAATTCGTGTATAGAGAATTTATTATTGGAGTAATTGTGACATTAGCCCATTTTTTTAAGCATATTTATTTTGTGATTATTTAAATTTTTAGATATTTTTCTGCATGAATTTTTGAAATTTTAAAATCATTTTGCATTCAGTTTTATATGACGATGAGTTAAACTCTGTGTTTTTGGCAATGAATTTTTTCAACATTAATACTATTTGCAAAAATTCTTACTTTTCTTTCAATATTTTTTCTTTTTAATATATTTCTTAATTTCAGTCAGCATCACAAGTTTTTGCTTAATTTAATAGTAAAAAAGAAGAATATGCTTGATTACATATAATTGGAAGTAATGAAAGACTTAATCTCTTTAGATATTTTGAATCTAAGACTAATTAAGTTTGTACACAAAGTAATTTTATTTATTTTTTGAGAGAAGGAGATTTGTCAGATTTTTTGGTAGCGCCTCGAAAATATCTGTGGAGTTATGAATTTAAAACAGTGTGTTTTTAAGTGCGAGCAGAGAGATGTTATAGTTTGTAGCACATATGTATTAAGTCAGTGGTCCCAAATCAACATCAACAGCAAAGGATTGATTAGATAGTCCGTGTGCTAAAAGTTCATTATGTAAACCAATTGGAAATATCTAAACGTCATTACAATATAGACATGGTTTGAAATATTATACTAGTTTACTATAAACGTGTTTGAATACCTTGTTATTTAATGTTAAAATTCAAATATTTAAGATTATACTACCTAATCCTTAATATTTAATTGTCTTAAAATTTATTTAGACTTAAGAAAGTATTTTTCATAACAATTTAGAAATTACGTATGTTTTGTGCTTTCCTTAAAAAAAGTTTTAAATAAAATTCGTTCTAAATGAACCCAAATAAATTAAAACATACATTAACTTAGGCTGAACAAAAAATTAAACAGAAAATATATAACAAAAGTTTCAAAAATGTTTGTTAAATGGTATTGTAATAATAAATGAAATCATTTAAATTCTGGTGTTAGCAAAGTTGAAAGCTCATTTTTATATATATTGAATTTTTTCTGAGGTAATTAGAATCTATTATTTCACTGCGTTCATAACAGAAGAAAATAAAGAAGGTGGAATGGGCTAGCTGATCTGGTTAATACTACTCCTTTGTGTAGCGTCAAAATATTTTGTTTCCGGACCATCTAACATAAAGGAGTAGCAAAATTTTAAGAAAATAAAGGCGGTTTTAAAAAAGACATTGCGGTTAAACTTAATACGTAAAAACCGATAGCATTTGTGAAAGGAAAAAGCTTTATACGGACAACAATTTAAATTATACACTCTCTTAAACTACAAAGGAGACATAGAAGTGAGATAATTAAAATTTAAATGCTTAGAAGATCTGTTTGTTCTTCTGGTGAGCGGTAGAAAGTATGAAAAACATGTTACATATTAGGTGGATGGACATAAAACGCAATGTAATAAGGTGTATGGGTCTATTTCCCTTTTCGATTTACTTACAGAGGATTCGGAACAGCAAAAGGTAGCATTAATTGCAATGAGAATTTTTAAAGCTTTCATGTGCAATAAATTCTAAACAGCAGAAAATGCTGTAGCAATAGTACTGCTGGCGAGCGGCGTTTGTTTGTCTAAAGTTTTCTGTAAAATATTTGCTTGAAAAAAGTTAATTCTTCGCAATAAAATATTACTAATTAATAGAAATAATAATCGAAGTGAGTATCACTTCGGTGAAATTATATTCATATTGTCGGCAAAAAAATAATTCCGCGGATCTATTATTTTCTGTATAATTTTGTCTAGTTCGTTTTAAGGCGTAGCTACTTTTAACAAAAACGCATAAATCATTGTGATTCATGGCTACTGTTTTAGTATTGAAGTTGTGACCACCACCTTTAGCACATATTACACCCCATATTAACTAAGCAAAAAATGTTTTTGCTTTAACTCTTTTTCTGAAACAAAATATCGAAACTATTAAATTTTACGGTTGAAAATTTTTAGCTTGTGATCTATTAATAAACATATTTTTAAAATAGTAATTAAGGCTTAATTTAGCATGCTAATATTCATGGCATTATAAAAAAAAATACAAAATCCTATTCAATGAAATGGGTTTAAATCTATAGTAATACAATATTAGCTTTCGAGAAAAGGTATTAAACTTTATAAAAATCAGTTATAGTATTTCCGATAATCATTGATTATATTATTATTATTATTTTTATTAAGTAAAAACTAAAAGAACGTCAAATACAATATAATAAAAGGTTTTTTGCCATTGAAAGCCTTAAGCCATTCGTTAATTAAATGAAATGAACCGTACAATATTATTTTTGAAAATTAATAATAAAAAGCAACAAAACCGAAAAATTTAAGCAAAAATCAAATCAATCAATATTTACAAACATTTCTACAGCCTAATATTTAAGTGGGACTGTTTTTTTTTTTAATAATAATTAATATTTGTAAAAAAAACAGTCTCACTTAATATTAGGCTTTTTTAATAATTAAAGAAACTCGTTTTTTCGTTTTCTAATTTGCTTTGATTTAACCAAAATATAGAGTTATTTCTTAAGCATTTAATTTTAGGATACAAAAATTGCTTCAGGACAATTTTGATATATAAGAAGGCAAGACTCTAAAAATGCTTTCAATGATTTTAATGGCTAATTATTTTAAAAAACTTACGGCAATCGCACGATGTCTTTTCTGTGCCATTTTATGGTATAGCACATTTCAAGAGAGCCCTTACTCACGCGCGTTATTAAATTATGGCTTGAATTACAAATAGTACATTTATTAACTGAAAAGGCAACAGGTAATCTAAGTTAGATGTTTTAAAAAAATTATTATAATTTTTATCCAAACATAATGTATTCTGTTGATTATATTTCAAAAACCTTGTTGAAAATTTACAATTTTACAAAAATAGAAGGCAAGATATAAGCTTGATAAGCTTGTACGAATTTATTTTGCTAGACTATAGATATAGATAGATTACAACTGTACGCCAAAAGATATTCTTTGTCCATGAAATATTTATCTCACCTTTAGGCAGAACCGACCTGAGCGAAAAGAAAGCGATAAAAAAAGAATGAAAACCATTTAACAGTACATACAAGCGATAATTCAAGAGCGTTATATCCCTTTTAGTGTAGTGATGTTTGATTTTGCCTTAAATTGTTATGATCTCCTATTATATAGCATAATTTTTTCCATGTTCCTTTTATAGTTTCAACATTATTTTTACAATTTTAATAATCTATAAAACGATTACGAGAATAAATACGCGAAAAAATACAGTTTTTGCTATTAACCCTTCTATAATAAGGAATCAAGTTCGCGCCCAAATAAAAATTTTGTCATTTTAAACTGCACTTACTCACTTTTAACATATAAGGAATGAATTTTGCATTTTATTTAAAAAAAACTAAAAATGAAAAAAAGCGAAATCGAACTTTGTTCAAAACATATTCTTTTATTTGAAAAGAATAAAGATGCGTTGCTTATAATTTATTTGTTTATTTATTTTTGCAATTACCTGAAAATGTGTTTTTGGTGAAATTATTTTTATCGCTACCGTGTTGTGAGTTTTTATTTCTTGATAAAATTAAAGGTTTTTAAATAAAAACAATTAATTAAGTTTTGCTGGTTAAACTTATTTGAATGGCTACTTCGTTGATCACTCAACTCAAAGGCTTCCTGATATACATTTAACCAGTATGTTATGTTTTGCTAACTCTAATTTTATTCAGGAAGTCCCGGATCTTCGATTAGGTAAGAAAAATCCAGTAACATAATTTAACAATGGTAAAAGAAAACAACACAAAAAACACAAAAAAGCGAGTTAGAAGATTGAAATCTTTGATACAGTTTTTGGTTCCTTAGCGTGTTACAGTACTCATCCAGCAGGGTTGCAGGATTAATCTGTAATCCAAATTTTTTTGATTTGCTCATATCACTAGTGAAATAATGCTGCTAGCCTAATTATAACACATAGCCTACCCAATTAAACATACTAATCCTTTTAATTGCTTAAAAATTTTTGCCCCTTTTGATTGGGGGTCCTATTTCAAAATTTATTTAATTGAAATATTTAGTTGATAAACTAAGAAGTTGATTAAGAAAAATTAAAGTAAACTAATATAAAATGGTTATTTCCTAAAATATTTTAACCCTTTTGTTAATTAAAACACGAGATTTTATAAAATATATATAATTTGTAAAAATTGAAAAATATGTAAAATATAAATTTCATGCAAACTAGGTTTAAAAAATGTATTTATTACTCCTATTTCAATTGTTTAGCGATATTACGATTTTTAGATAACCTAAATTTAGTTCCTGAATTTTTGGTTTTTTATAGAGCAAGATAAAAAAAATTTTTTTAAAACTTTGTTTTTTATTATTATTCAATATTTTGCCAAATGTATAATATATAAATAATTAATCAGTAATTAATATTCTCATAATTAAATCTTAATTGATTTAGGTCCTAGATCTGTCGCTCAGTAAAAGCGAGGTTTGGCGTAAACTAGCAAACGATTTGCCTAAAATAATTGAGGATGGAAGGAAATCAAAAACGGATTGATTAAAGAAGCAATCTTCGATTTTTTCCCTACATTAACAACAGTAGAACTTAACGCTATATTTAGGCTAAAACCCCGCACCTAAAACTAAAACTTTTTCCTCCTGAATAAGATTAGCCATTTTAAAACTAATGAATCGAAAAATTTACCCTATAGTATCAATTTAAATATTACTTGTCCTTAATGTGTAAAAATGCAAAACTATTGTTCTACTTTTATTCAGCAAAAATATGTGCTACGTACACGTTTTTTTAACATACTTGATTACTTGTATGAATTCTGTTTTGTCTGCAGGGCACGTTTTTTTTTTCTGTAACATACAAACCAACAAATAAATTTCAATTCCAAACGGTTAACGCCTTCTGACTAGGCCTTATGCCAAATAATAAAACACCCCTCCTTTTAAAAAAATAAAAAATAAAAAAGAAAAAAATTAATAACATCAAAGTTTTATTTTGATGAAATAGAAATCATCTCATAACCGCCAAATCATTCTCAAATAATAATGTGCGATTATTAACACAACTACAATATTTTAACATGTTTTTTTTTGCTAATCAAGTTTGAAATATGCTTCAGCAGTCAATAAACAAATACTGTGTATCGGTCTTTTTGTACTTGTATTTGTTTTTTATGGTTTTTGCTACAAAGATTTTGGATCATAACATAGTGCCGTTTTATATAAATTTCGTGGCCATTGTTTAGAGACGAAGCTAATAGTTAATGTTAAATGTTGTTGTTAAATGAAGTGCACATTTTTTACATTTTAAATAAAAGTTGTGGCAAAAATCAAAATAGATTAAATAAAGGGCAACAATAGTAAAACCAAAAAATAGTAAAATTAGAGCATTGACATTTGATTGATGTTGGCACGAGGTCAGTATTTGTGTTAAAGTTTTCAAAATTTTTTTAACTTCTTATTGTTGTTTTCATTTCTATACATATAAGGAAAACAATGGGATTATATTTGAATTTTTATTTTATTGAACGATTTGTTTTTATATAAAAAAAGTATTATTGATTGGTCAAATTTTACGTTATTTATTTCTATATAAATTATTATACTCTTGCTTTGAATTACAATAAATTAATAAATGTGTGGAGATTTTAAAGTAACTGGCAATTAAGTAATAAGATTTTGAATGTTAGCCACTTTGTGATAACACAAATATTGGTTACGATATAAATTCCCTAATAGCAGTAAACTGCAAATATTGTTTATTAAGGAGAGAATATAAGAAATTAAAACACAAATCCAGCTGAAACACATTTATGTAAATATATATCCAGCAAAAACTACAGAAGCTGTAAGCAAAATCGACCGACGAGTAACTGCTATCATCAAGGCTCTTAATAGCTTAAAATACGTAACATCCGTACATTTTTCTTTGCACATTTTCAGGCCATATGTTTAGGTCGGCTGTAACATATAAGATATTGATATGATTTCAATTAGTAATTAAACATTTTTCATTAGACGTACATATAATAGTTATCAGAAATGTCTCACGCAGCATTTCCTTACTAACCTGGAGGTAGGCTTATAAAGCTCGCTTTTTTAATGACTTTGCCAGCCAATGGCATGCGTCACCATGCATGGTGATAGAGCACTGAAATGTAATGTATTGTGATGTCTGATGTGTTTGTATTATAAACCTGAATGGTGGAAACGGCGGCATTGTCAAATATGAAAGAACTTCTGTAATACAACTAATTTCTTGTAAATCAAATCTCAGTATTGTGTTATTACAAAGTAAGGTTGGCAAGTTTTTTCTGATGTATATTTTTAATGAGTTTTAAAAGACAACTGACTATTACTGACTAGTAATACAAGAGTTATGTTACAAAAACCTTAAGATGCTTTATAAAAAATGACTTACTGTACTATAGGAAAACATTATAACATCATAAAATTATTATTGAAGTCAGATGGTAAAAATCATAAATAGAAATTGGTCTAACCATTTTAGCTACAGAATTAAATCCATTATAACAAAATTTTTTAATAATTTAGCATAAAAATCTAATAATTAAATTCGTTAACGATTTTTATTACTTTATTTAATTTTATTTGCAAGTTAAACATTTGTTAAATTGCTAAATTCAGACCGAATGGCGCCTCAAACTTTTTGACTTAACTGGTTTATAATAAATTTCTAATATTAAACTTTACTTTTATTTAGTCAAGAAACTGCATTTTATCCTAATAAAGACATGGAAATGAAGCTTGAAAGAAAACATTTTAAATTCAAATTAAATTTGATAAAGTCTTCCATCTTAATTAATGTGCAGTTTAAGCCAATCCAAAAAGAAACATCTGCATAAACGAATTATAATAAATAATTAATTGGTTAAAAAAGAAGTTTGTGTTTTAAGTCTTTTGATATGGTAAAACAAAGTATAAATTATTAAAAAGCAGAAACAAGTATCGAGCTCATATCCCAACAAAAGACAACTAATTGTTATAATTTATTTAAACTTTAATTATAGTTATACTGTTATATATTGATAACAGTAAAAATGTTGCAATTAACTTACTTGATTGACCATTAACATTTAGGAAAATACAGAAATTAGCCCAAAGGGAAAATGGACACATACGTATGAGTTAAAAACAAAACAATTACGAATATATATTTCTGTTAAATTGTCAGTAGTATTGTAAATGTTTCTTTTAAATTTATTTCTTTATTTCATTTAAATACTACTTAAAATAATGTCAATCCTCATAATTGTGTAAGAAAAACATGCGAAAAAAATTGTAACAAAATGGGTGTGTTTGACGTGCAAGATTTTATGTTTCTGTTTAAACACATGCAACAACGTGTACAAAATGTATGTCTATTTTAATTAAGTATCTGCCACATATAATGACTACACATTGTACAAAGATGAAAACCGAACTTAAACCAAGTCGGAAAAAAACAATAAAACTTCAAAAGTGTTACCTAAAATGGTGGTAAAGAATGAGTTTTTTTTATTTTCTTTCCTTTGGGGCAAAAACGCGATTTTTTTTGTCTTTGTTTCCAACGTTTGATTTAAATCTGACACGTATTTCTAATACAACAGAAACACGAAAAAGCAACAATTGTGACATTTTGTCAATTTAATTTTGTGTGATCTGGAAAAAGAAACAACAAAAAGACCAAACAAATATTAATACTTCGCCAGCCAACTAGATTTTGCATAAAATATATGTATATGGAGAGGAGAAACAGGTAATAAACTCAACGACAAACGTTTGAATTTTTTTTTTTTCTAACACTTAAAATAATATAGAATTTGTTGTATTTGAAATGTATAGAGGAAAAACTTGTTGCATTGTAAATTAAAGTGTTGAAATGGGCACGGCCTTTACTTAAGTAAATATGGGTGGGTGTTTATGATTTAACACTTTCGCTGGAACATTGACGTTTTCCTTATTCGCAAGAAAACACATAAAAAACAAAATAAAAAAAACCTAAAAATGACAAAATTATATGTGTGGGAATATTTCTAACAAAAGTAGAATAAAATTATAAGATAATGTTTTCAAAATATCTGTATCAATTATTTGATATTTTGTATTTGGGCAAGCAACAATTAAAAATAATAAATTTTTAGGGATTTTTTTTATAGAATTTAGTTTATGTTAGAGTTGCAATTGTAACTGAATAATTTATAGAAGGAAGATTTTGAAGATTGAATACTGTTCGGGTCGTGAGTAGGCTTATAGTTAAATAACTTAGAAATTTCTTTCTTTTAACAAGATATTTGTTTTTCAGAAAATTGACATTTTTTGTAAAGAATATAATTTATCCTTAAAATTTAAAATTAAAATTTCTTTTTAATTTTTTCTGATCTCCGCTAGTTGCTTAGAAGAATATAAAAAATTAAGAAGTTTCTCAATTCATTAGTGTCTTTTTTTTATATTTTTTTCTTCAGGATCCCCTTTGTGTGGCGACCGATATTGAATATATTTCTATAAAATATATGTAATGTTTTATACAATTTCTATAAATCAATTTTTACAACAAAAGGGAAAACCACGAAAGTGCTCCAATACACCTTCTTTTAAGATGTAATTGGTAGACTACCGAAATAGCATATAGTGGATCTAACAATAGCTCCATATAAAAAAGAAAATAAAATATAACCTTGTTAAGAGTGTTCCTATGGGGTAGTGAACGACGTTTGATATTCAAAACATTAAAATGTCTGAATTGAAGGGGGCATCCGAGCAGACTAGTTTTAAGGCATAAGGGTTTGTCTTTAAACTATACCAGATAACTTGAATTTTACTTATTGGCCAATCCTATATCAGCAGATAAAATAGCATAAAATTAAAATTTAAAGGATGCTTCTGATAAAGCGTAAAGTTGAGCCCAACAAATTCTCTAATAGTCATAATCTAGTTTTAAACATCTGTATTATATCCGCTATAACATCAAGTATGTAAAAAAAATAAATTAAAGAGTTTTACCTCTAAAAACAACCTATGTGCCTTTTTGAAAAGTAAGAAATAAAGTTTTCATTTAGAGGATGCCATTTATACTTATATATCGATTGAATCGTAGTAGCAATATTTTTTTTAACATTTTTTTAAATTTTTATTTCAATTTTGAAACCGTTGTTGAGTATATTTTTGCAAGGCGCAATTAATGAAATATAAGTTAATTATAGTAAATTCCTTTGAGCAAAAATATTTTATGTTATTTTCATAAAATATTTATTAAAACCATGAAAATTTATTACTGCGGTCAAGCATATCCATATGGTCAGTTTTATAGTGTAGATTTTATCCAAACTTGCATAGAAAACTCATTAGTAATATATCAACATAAATTGATTAAATAAGAATTATATTAAACCAGTAAAGTAAAAAGATAACATTATTATTATTAATCTGTAGTTTTTAGTTGTTATTTTTTAATGCAAATCATTAGGGGCAAATATTTTGAACTCCTCTTAGTAAATCTGAACTTAAGTTTTGCTGAGTTTATTTTTTATTTATTTTATTTTATTTTATAGTTTTGCTAAAAACTTTTCTTTTAAATCGATGACCAATAACAATAGCTGCATCGGTTAGTTTCAGTAGTATGTAAGTTTTGTTATGATTCTGATTTTCAATTTAATTATAGATGAAGTTTCGATATTTTGGAGAGCGATTGCTGTTCTTTGCTACCGAATTTTTGATTTCGTATGAGATTTCAATGTGACATTTTACCCAATCGAATGTCGATTATATAATATAAATTCATAGGTTTGCCTGCCTGAAAGGATATTTGTTTTTTGAAAATAAAAAGATTTGCAAAAGAGAAAAAAACATGCTTAACTGAACTTGAGAATATCCGGTCTTAAAGATATTGTAAATGATTAGCTAGGTACTGATCTATTAGAATCAATAGCCGTCAGAATACTTTTTTATATATAAACTATAATCTTAGTATTTGCATTTTTCATTTGCAAAAATTACAACAAAAATAATTTTAGTAAAAATACCAACCCGAAAACAGAGTGAAATTCATGTTACTAAAATATCTCGTTGAAAATATATTGAAAGATTATGATAAATAGGGGTAATATGCTATAAAGGCCGCCGTTAGAAAGAAATAAGTTTCTGTGTGATTTACTGCAGAAAAGCATCTTGCCATAGGAAAGTCCCTACTGTCCTTAATAGGGGACAAACGATACAATGCGCATTTAAAAATAAATGGAATAATTTTCCAAAATATACTATGCCATTTAACTGGTATTTCTTATAAAAACGTTTCTTATCTTAGTAGATCTATTTTATATCAATTAAATTAAAAAATTGTTAAAGGGAACTAAATTAAGTCTTATTTGCTGAACAATACAACTAAAAGGCATATAATATAATAAAATATATAATGCATATATATATATATATATATATATATATATATATATATATTTAACAAAATATTGACCTACATATTTAGTTATCTAAAAATGAAAAGATCTGTCGTTTTAATATTTGTAGACGAAAAAGAGCACTGATGCCTCTCGAAGGGGGAAAAGTCAGATTCATGATATATAAGAGCTGACAATGAAAATATTAACATTATTGTTTCATATAATAAAACAACAACTTTTAGTCAAGTCAATTCAGTAACTACTACCGTAGCTATCATAACATGTTATTTAGTTAAGTAACAGTAAATTGTGTAACTCACTAAAAAAAATAACAGTCTTTTAGGAACGCCTTCAAATGAAAGAGCGGAGCAATACAAATAACTCATGTATCTTAAATATAAAAGTCTTTTTGGTAATTTATATAAAAAAATCTAAAAGAAAGAGTAGTGTTGTTATTTTTCATATAAATAGCTTAGAGAATATTTTTTTAGCACAAAAACATAAATTAAATAACCAACTTGGAAAAGTATAATACTATTTTTTGTTTTGTGTAGCAAACGTATTTCCAATCTGAATCATGTTTTGCATTTGCAGACTTTTGGCTAAAAATATAATAAGTGATGCGGCTTTTCTAAGACTTTGGTTATGTTGTCTCTGAAATTATACTTAAAATTACAAAGTTTTATTTTTGACATGAGGATAGATAGAGGAGTTTCATGAGAAACAACCCTATACTAGGCTACCCTCTGCTTACTTAAGAGCCTAAAGTTAGATCCAGACAATTTACTATATTTATAAAGTTTTACTTATAACTGGCACAATTCTGTGGCAGATATAACATTTTTAATTTCATGAAGTCTCTTTTAATGATTTGTTAAAAAGCTCCCATTTTTACAATTTATGCATTCACAACTTGACTGAAATATCTTGCTTACAAAATTTATGAGTCATAACTTCTGTGTGAAAAATATAGATACGTTTTATTATATAAGATAAAACTAGAAATTCTTAAGAGGATTTTTGAAATCATGTTATGAGCAATGTTAAATGATCTTCTTTTAAAATAACTGGAAAACAAAATTAGACATAAAATTTTATTAGTTTGAAAATGACTTTTTCGTTAACAAAACAACGCCTTCACAATTTAATGCAAAACTTAACTGCCAAAGAAATGAAATGGTTGAAAAAAGAGGCGCCAAACTCATGTCTTCATTTTTTAAGCCATAAAATAGAAAATATAAAAGAAACTGTTTTAAGTAACAAAAAAAAATCTATACATAAACCCACTAACAAATTTTTTCTTGGAAATAAAGAAACTAATAGGAGATAGGCTACAGCATTTGTGCATGTTGGCGTTATTGGTATTTGTTTTAGAATATGAAAAATAGTATATTTATTTGTAACAAGATGAATTTAAGGAATTTTGTTTACATTTGTTGTTTTGAACATTTAAAGGTTGGTCGTTGTTATGCGATACAGCGCCATTATTTACAGGGTCTACGCCGAACTCATTTTATAACCGTGCATAAATGCACTTTATAGATCTACATTTTTTACAACGGAGATGGTGGGTGGAAAATTTTTAAAAATTTAGATGTGACTGAAAATTAGGTATGCCAAAAAATGTGCATGCACATTTAGTTTTAAACTTTGTAGGTGGTCGCTTGTCTTAAATACTTTAAAATATTTCAAAATGTACTCTTCTTTATTTACAAGTATAATTTTGGTCTAATAGTATGAATAAAACGCGACGAAGGTGCTTGTACTAATAAAATGGAAGTCACTTAGAAATTATTTTCAGTTAAAAATTTTAAAAACATTAAAACGTTTTCAGGTCAAGAATACTGTTCTGCAAAAAATCTGTCTTTATAGCAAAATAGGACTAAAAGTCCAATGTGCTTAACAAATAAGTAATTTCGGTTTTTTTTATCAATCAATCACGTTTTTATAAGAGGCACGGTAAACCACATTATTATATTTACCTTAGCTTGAGAAAGCTTTAATCAAGCTGGTTAAATAAAATACCACAAGAAAGGGAATAAAATTTTTCGGACATAATTTCTTCATCTACTCAAAATTCTACGATTTTATCAGAAATAAATTTTTTTAAGTTTTCTTCTCTTTATTTTAAGCTAAAGGTCGGTTTAGAAAAATTAATATCCAAACTATTGACTGGCATCATCAGGAAACAGTAATAAAATTTATTTTTTGTGCTACCCACGATGTAGCGATGATGTAGAAATATCAGTTATTATTTACAGGTTAATAAATAATTGAAAATATTGATAATAAATACTATTAATTACCTTCAGCTTAGTGATAAATAATTTCTTTACAAATTAACACAAAAATATCTTAATAATTTTTTTAAATAAAACCAGAAATTCAAATATACTACTGACTAACTTTTTTTTTTTTTATTCCAATACTACATCGTTCGACAAATAATTTAATAAAATTAAAATTATTAGATTAAGAAACCTGCATTAATTAACCAGCTTTCACCAGATTCATCTGATATTAAATCAGGATTTTCAATCAAATTAATTTTGTGACACACATTACGATTTTTTTCCCAAAAGCTATAACTCCTGAAAAGGTTTTAATATTTCCAGTGCTACAGAAATATTTTTTTTTGTTTCATATAACTAATGCAATAAACGTTTTTTTAAATCTAATTTTAGTTACATACAATCAAAACCTATAGATGGATTTAATTACGTATCTATCGTGTAATACAAATAGGGAGTTTTTGCAGTTGTATTTTTTAAATTTAAATCATCACATTCTAGCGTTTTATTCATACAGATCGTATTAATCGTGTGCAAATTATGGTGAAAGGCTCCCAAAAACCTGAAAGAAGATTTTTGCTAAAAAAAATCGTGCTTGCTATAGTTAACTTATTTTTTAGAGAAGGATTTATCGGCAAAAAATGTTTTTTTATTTATTATTGTTTAAATGAATAATTACGTTGTTATCCGCTTTGACAAAAAAAAAAAAACACTGCGAAGTATGTTTATCTTTGTATTTGTGTATTTTACTGCTCCAAAAATTAAATTCGATAATTAAAGTTTGAACAATTGTAAATTCTATAAACTAAACTCATGTTTTTAGTGTAATATATCACTGGCTTAATCTCTGGAATTCAACCGCTGGAAAATTTAATATTAAAATAACTAAACTAAATTAAATAAAACTGTTTGTTTCTAAGCGCGAATTTAGAATATCGAGTCCATTTTTCTAAACCGCGATCAAAAGACTTTTATATTTCTTAATCAGATTCCATATTCTTTAATATTTAAAGAAAACAATTTGACATGAGATATGGTTTGCAAAAAATCACAAACTTTAGTAACATCGCTGCCAATTTAAGACATTTCTGGTCCCAGCTTAAAATTTCCAAA
This sequence comes from Trichopoda pennipes, assembly GCA_030448955.1. Classification (NCBI taxonomy): domain Eukaryota; kingdom Metazoa; phylum Arthropoda; class Insecta; order Diptera; family Tachinidae; genus Trichopoda; species Trichopoda pennipes. Next base: position 5,596,281 of record JASKUP010000012.1, on the reverse strand, counting down.
ATGTTTAGTGTAGAGTAAGGCTGTGTTAAGAAAATACTAAACAATACAAATATAAAAAATTTGGCTTTTAACAACAAAAAATTAAAACCTTTTTATTTTTACCAATTTTATGATTCTTTGCCAATCATTCTAAGCCTTAATTTTTATACTAACAGAAAACAGGTGCAGTCACCACAATTCACTTAGGAAAACAAGCAAACAGATAAACATAGAAAACTACACTAAGCTAAAAAAAAGTAAACCATACAAAATGATTTGTAAAAATATTCCAACAAAAAGAATACAAATAAATAAAAAATATTTATAATAGCATTAACAATAAAGATGGTAAAAAAAAAAACAAAACAAAAAATGCTGTTAAGAGTTGATTGTTTACTTTATCTTCATTTTGCGTCTGCTTCAATCATTGTTGGCTGTCGCTAAGTCTGCTGCTTATTGTTTAGTAAACGAAGAAGAAAATAATATTTCCACTTTTTACAGATTATGTTTGAGGGAAACGATTTTAAAGCAAATTTCGCTAGCAAGTGGTTTTAGTCTCCAACGAATTTCATTTAAGTTTTGTACAAATCGATATGAAAAGGATAACTTATACTTACATAAATAATAAAGCGTTCATTATTTACCTGAAAAAAAAATTAAAATGAAGAATTAATTTGTAGAATAATAACTATAAAATTCTAGTAAAAAATCTACATTGCCGTTATTCTATTTGCAAAAGTGTAATAAAAAAAATACCAAAAATGTTAAAAAAAGTATTTTTATTTTATTTTTTTATTGAATCTTTTTTAAACTATAACAAGTAATTTTGGTTTACTTTAGTGGACCGAAACTTTTAAATCCTTTATCATAATGATGTCACTAAGAGTTTTGCTCCGAGTTCTCCCTAGTTCCCAGCAGCATATCTTCTGTTTTTATTACTTTTATGGATTTTGATAAACTATAAAGTAAAAATTATGTATTTTATATTAGTTTTCTTAAAAAAAAATTAGAAATCTGTGTCGTTCGAACCTCGATCAAAATAAGCAAAAAAGTATTTTTGTAATTTTGTGTAATTTGAAGGATTTTTTAATATATTATTTTAATATATTTTTATAATGTATTTTAATATAAAATACAAACTATATTTATTGGTCTATGCTTATATTAAGCAATATACAAAAATTGTTTACCATATTACACTGTTTGATTTACCGACAGTGCTGAACGAACTACAGGGCTAATGGTGTTAAGGTTTGCCTGGAGCCTGCCTTATAAAAAGCAATACGGAGTGACGGACATATCTCAAACGACCATCGACTTCCAAAATTTACGTTATTATAAAAAGGTAAGAACTTCAGCACTAAGTTTTTTACATTCTCTTAAATATATTATCTCTGCCGACTTCAAAATATATTTTCTATAACAATGCTTCTTGTTATTGGAGAGGTTTAATTCATTGGAAAGGTGAAAATATATGCTCTTGTACTGTTTCTTTATCTGCGTCCTACATATTATCCTATGCTCTTTCCGGATTAAAAACACAGTTCTTTCAATCACTTTTTTTTAACTAACTATTCAGGAATAGAATAGTAAACTGTTTGGTGACAATGGAGTACCTTTCATCTTTCTTTCTATTTCTTTTTTCTTATTTAAAATGCCCTCTGATATTATCAGAGTAATTAGAGTAATAATTTCTAAGGTCCCAACATTGTATATCTTTTGATATAAAACAAAAAAATTATTACTTTTGTGGGAAATTATCAAAATCGTTATTAATGTTTTAAGGTACAGCAGCTAAAAATTACCTTGTATGGCGGTACCAAACCTTAAACCTTTAGGCTTTAGCTTTAAAATGCAATTTTTATAAACTATGCAAAGGGTTAATCTGCAATTTCGGAGTGATAAAATTATTACGATTTATTTCGCATGCAGGTTAACCATCTTTTTGGCTTATACGATATGTCTTTTAGTTAAAATTATGCTTTACTTACAAGTAGAGTATAATAAAAATAACATCTAGTTAAGCTAGTCCGTATCCTTTCCCGTCTTAGTTTTATGCTTTTATTGGAAAATGTATGTTATTGATAGCCTCTACTACAGAATCTCACTATTTGAGATTTTACAATAAAGAAAAGCTAATAACTAGAGTAGGTTTTCACGTTCTAATACCTTTTTTAGTCGTAATACTTCAGGGTTTAAAATGCTATTTTCTATTTATTCACCTTTTATCCTGGGTTTTCTAAAACAAAACAATCAAAAATTTTTAAATGGCAGCATAAACTGTTGCCAAATCTTTCAGTTATTTTTATTTCAAAACTCATTGTTTTTTAAAATTTTTATTAAATATTTTATATTTTTTATTGCATTGGAGAGTTACAGTTTTAATCAAATAAAAAAGAAACCATAAAAATTATTTATTTTCCAAAAATACTATGCTATTAAAAGAGTTTGAATTTTGTTTCTTTTTTCTCATATTTTTATTTGCAATCTATTTTTTAATAATATGCAAATTAATTAAAAGAAAAATAAATATTCACCTACATTAAGGCCTTTCAATCTGAGTACAATTATAAGTATGCAATTATATGTTTATATGTACACTAATTCATTTTCTAATTTACATATTAACATTGACTATTTTAAATATTCACATTCTTATTTTCTGAACGGAAGGTCAAGCACATGAAGCCTTTTTAATCTATGTTCTTCCTCGCTATCATCTAGTAAAATAAAAGCAAGCGGGTTAGAATGGTTGCTAAGTCTTTCAAGGTACCTTGAGCTGTAAACGTTAATTTCATCTTCGATCTTTGATATATATTAATCTCTATGAATTGTGTCATTTGTCACAAACCATGGAGCATCTACTATCATTCTAAGAGTTTTTGATTGATATCGTTGAACTATTCCGAAGTTGGAGTTGCTAGTAGTGCCCCACAGTTGAATTCCGTATGTCCATATCGGTTTTAAAATAGTTTTGTATATAGGTACTTAGTTTTCTAAACTTAATTTTGATTTTTGTCCCAGCAGCCAATGCATTCGCTTTATTTTAATATTCAGGTAACTCCTTTTTGCTTTTATATGTTGCTTCCACGTTAGCCTTTTGTCAAGATGCATGCCAAGATATTTCACACAATCAGGTTTTCGAATTTCTTCATTGTTCAGGAAGATCGGAGGAGAAATACCTCTTCTCAACATAAAGGTAATATAATTAGACTTTTCAGTATTAATTGAAATATTCCATCTTTTTAACCAGTTCGCCATACTATCTAGGTGATTTTGCACCTGGTTTGAGGCCTCTTATGCAGAAATATTACTCGCCATTAAGGCTGTGTCATCCGCATATGTTGCAATAGTAACATTTTCATTTGACGGCATATCGAACGTATATAATGTTTATAGAACTGGGCCCAGTAAGCTTCCCTGATGAATACCAGCTTTTATGTCACAAATATTCAAAGTTTTATCATTTATTTTTACGTAGAAATAACGATTTTGTAGGTAGGATTTAAGGACCAAAAAGAATGGTGCTGGAATAAGCATTTCTAGTTTGTACAAAAGACCTACATGCCATACTCTGTCGAAGGCTTGTTTGACATCCAAAAAGATAGCAGAACAGTACTGTTTCGTTTCTAGAGCATTTCTAATAACATTTACGACTCGGTGACATTGTTCAGGTGTGCCGTACTTGTGACAGAATCCAAATTGATGCTCAGGAATAATATTCTTGGTGTTTAAGACTGGCTGCAACCTATGTAAAAACAACTTTGCAAAAATTTTTGAGAATGTAGGCAAAATACTTATTGGTCTATAAGACTTAATATCATTTTCAGGCTTAGAAGGCTTATAAAACATCATTATTTCTACACATTTCCATTGTGTTGGAAAGTGATTAAGTCTAAGTATAGAGTTGTAAATTGTTGTTAGAAAAATAATGGCTTTTTTAGGTAAATTTTTGATGTCGTTTACAGAAATTTTGTCATAGCGCGGACTCTTTCGATTTTTTAATTTTGAAATTTCTCGGTTGACTTCATCTGGGGATATGTGCGTAATTGGTAAGTCCATTTGACACGGTATGTCCAAGAAGGCAGAAGTGATATTAGCGTCTTCAGATTCGCATAAGGTTTAAACATATTTTCTAAATGTTGAGAAAAAGAAAAAGTTTTGTTATAGTTCGATCTACACCAGGTTCCATTCTGGTCCTTTATAGGAAAGGAGTTTGAATGAAATTAAATTATTTTTGTTTTCTCCATTTAATCCATTTATTAAAATTTGTGTGAAATTTTAGCTACAAATTTTAGTTATATTAAATATGACACCCATTACCTTCAATTGAGATATCGTAATAAACATGATCATTTCAATTTCATTTTTGCTGAACTGGCTCCTGCAGTTTATATGATTAATATTCTTATATGTATCTACATACTTTAATTTTGTGTTATATGACACTATCCTTACTGCAGTTAAGATACAATTGCATTATGAGGAATTTACTTTATAAATATATCTGTCTAAAAAATTAACTGTATAAATTTCTTCTGCTAAAATATTAGCATTGATTTTGCTAAAATAATTGAAATAACTTTAATATCTTAGCAAACTTATTTAATTAATTTCATAGAAAAAAGGGAATATTTTTTTTTGTCTTAAATGTAATAAAATAATATTAATTAAAAGCTCAAGCAATAACTAATGGAAGGTGTGGTAAATAATTACATTTAAATAAAGCGGATTTCTTTTTATTTAAGAGATAAATAAGATAGTAAGTAAGTTAGTGTTGTTAGGTATTGACTGATATTATTAGAAAGGAGTGTTCTGATTTAAAGCATAGGATTTAAAAAATTTTTCTAAAGGGTGTTTTTTTAAGATGGAAAATCGAAAGTGTTATAAAATTAAAGATTAAAAAGCTTCAGTAATTGAGACTATTCAGAGCATCAACTAGTGCGTACCAAGTGCTAATATATGAATATTTTTGTCATATCCGTAAGTTTTAATCTAATGCCAGCTGCTGCTGGATAATTATAAATCATCTTACTTGGTTAAGGTATTTTTCTTCTACGTGGCTAAGATATCCTTATGCAACATTGGATTAAGCCCGTCAGTTGCTCTTTTAGTCTACTTGTTTTTATATTGTGACGAAAACAAAAGCAAAATGTTATAATAAAGCAAAAGCAATTAAAAAGCGTGGAATTTTGACCTAGATAAAAAAGATAAGTTAACTTACTTTACAGTACAAATACGTTAGTGAGTAAACACTGATGCAAAAATAGCCTCAAGGCACATATTTGCAGTTGTTGATTTCAAGTCTAATCGGATTTGGAACTTATATTATTTTAATCCGGAACTACGGTATTAAATTAAACTATGGTTTGATTTTGAGTGCCGAAGTAAAAATGCTTAATGCTGTTGTCCGCTTGCATACGGTTTTGAAACCATCTTTCTTCCTAATAATTCTTCTATTTTGATTTTGTTACCAACTTTTAACTTCTCCTATATAGTGATATGTAATATAAAAATATAATCTTCTGGTTGCCTGCCGCCAATAGTGAACATAAATCGAAAAGACTATTCATGCAGAAATCTTTTTCCCTTTAAAAATGTCATATTGATTCTATTTTGTGTAAATGTATACTTGGGATACATTTCATCCGTTTTAATTATTTTAATTCATTGCAGAGTATAATATTTTATATAAGCGGCCTATTTTGTTTAAATATAATTAGCAATTATAATTAGCAATTAAGAAAACGTTCTTGCTGTAGCACAATATATAATTCTCATAAATGTTTTTATTTAAATATTTATTTTTTGTTGTTGTTGATTGTACATGTTCAAGTATTTATTATAAATTATGGCGCGTGCTTACCGGACATGCAAATGTAATAAGTTTTGTTGTTATTTTGTTGGCAAATGTGAATACTATCTAACATACATTTATATCAAAAAAGTCTTTGTAATAATAGTACAGCAACAATAGACAGACAACTGAAATCACCACTGAGCTTTGGTCATATTATATTCAAACGCTAGTATTTCGTTACCAGTTTCGTTCAGCAGGCTTGTCAACGGTGATGATTTTTTCATTGTTGCTATTACTTTTATTTTATTTTATTTTTTTTCTTGCCTTTGAGTAGACTGTTTGTATGTAAGTAACATTGAATGCGATTTCAGTTACACAAAAAAAATCACAAAAAAATTAAAAACGCCAGAAGAGGACCACAGTAGATGAAGAATATATATAGAGTTTGGAGTTTTTTTCAAACGATTTGTGTTAATGGCATCAAATAACAGTAATTTTTCCAAATGATATTGCAAATGATAGATATTGTTCATAAAATATTTCTCTAAAGGCAGACTTAAGAATCAGACATAAAAGTTTAATCAGCTGTCTTTAAAATATATTGCATAGTCTTTTACCGATTTTATTAAAAGTCGCCATATATGTGCTTTTTTTAATTAACACAGGCTTTATTTTTTATAGCAGAAATAAATGTTTTGTTCGTCACAAAAGATCATGTACCCAAGAAATTCTTGAACTTTAATTGTTAAGCAAGTACGATAAAGATTTCAAACACAATATAATTTAAGGGCGTGTAGGCCGTTGTTAAATACTTCCAGCAGTTCACGCATTTCAAATATTTACCAAGCGACAATTACTTTCAACCTTTTCTGTGCAGATTCTAAAAAAGGAAATTGCAATCGATTAGGCAATGGATAACAGTGATAGATTCGACTGGAGTTTACTGATCCTTATCGCTGAAAGTTACAGAAGCCAGTTGCACCCAAATGAGTAGAATTCGTAATGATTTTGTTATCGGTATCAAATCTAAAGGAAGTAATAACAATTTCAAACTTAAGTTTAAATGATCTGATTTGATTGTTCCTTTGCAAAGTTTTGCCACTGGTCAAACTCTCAACAATACATTAATAACTAGGCTATTTTTACGACAGTTAGGCCTTTCATGCTATCGTATACAAAATGACTGTTTTTGCTAACTACTGCCCTGGAATTTAATTTAGTGAAGTTCTTTAGTAAACACAGATTTTTTTTTATTTCACTTTAAATTATCTCAAATTGATATTTTCAGGTTTTTTATTCTGAAATTTTCCTATTATTATTATTATTGCACATTATAGCTTTGTAGCAGGGAATTTTACATAGTGTAAGCAATGGTTTTATTCAGTTGTATGTTTGTATTCTGAGTCTGTGCTACAAAATATGTGGAATAGCCTAACCGAAAAATATAGGGTGAGAAGAAAGCAGGAATTCCTTAGAATAAAATAATTGATTAGTGGTTGAATCAAGTGACTTATGTGCATAAATGCAGCTGATTAGCGGGTTGTATTTTTATTTTTGAATTGATTGACAAATATATACTTAGGCTGCTATATTGCTTAACCTCTTAATTAGTAAAATAATATTGCCACGTCTACCTTTCATAATGGCAATTTATTGTGTATTTCATTTAATGCTCACTATTTGTAGAAATTTTATTAAAGAACACAAAAATTAATAAATGTATAGATGTTCATAGAAATTCTCGACAAAAAAAGCAATTCTCAAAACAAAATAAAAACAAAATAATAATACTAATAACAATATCAAAAGTTTTATATAAATGACAAGTAATTATTTTCTATAATATAAACTTTTCTCTACACAGATAAAGTGCATAGATGCTTTAACATATATAAGTTAATTGCTATTAAGTCTATTTAATATGGCTGGCCAATATCACCAATCCCTAAATTTGTCAGATCAATGAATGTTTAAATTGCCATTACAAAAACAAAAAAAAAATTATTTTAAAAGAGTCTTAGTAATAAGCAAAATAAATATTGTAAACCCTAAAGCTTATTAATGTCATTGTTTAGCAGGAAATCAGACATGTAACAAAACACCTCATGGCTAAATAAGAAATCAATAAAAAAAAGCAAAATAAAAAACAAAGTTAAATAACAGCCGGTAATTAGGATGGTTTTTATTTAAGATATTTGCAAGGTTGGGTTATACGCTTTCAAATACGCAATTTATTGTGATCAAAGGAAATTAAAAATAATAAAATAAGGTGTATTATAACCAGAGTATTATGTAACAAAGACGGAAATTTTTAATGAACAGAAATTGATTGCAATAAAAGTATAAAAATATGTTCATTAAGCTTTCATTAAGTGTAGAACTTTAAACGTTTTTCCTACAGGTTAATAGCAAAATGTTTAGTAAGCTAATTATAAATGAAGCAATAAATTTTAATCAGAAATTTTTGTTAAAAATCGAATTTATTTGCAATGGCTTCGATAAAATTTTGCTTAGAAACTGCAGTTGATTTTTAAGGTTGACTCTTGATAATGATAAATAAATAAAGAGTGCCACTCCTTTTATTTTATATATATATATAATATAATTAATATCTTCTGGTTACATGTAATACAAGTATGAATATCCATTCGGGGATTTTTAAACCCCGATATCGCGATTTTCGTTATTTTAAAATTTTAAAATGCATAAATATTTCAGTATTTCTGAATACTTCCGTTTTTAAAATGATAAAAATTTAGCTTCAATAATTGACAATTACACTGCCATTTTGTTTGCATGAAGCAAGTAAAAAATGTAAAAAATAAGAATGCTATTCTGTCAGTTATGTCAGCATAATGCAATTTTTTAGGTTACTTTAATTATGCGAAAGTTCACCTAGAAAATATTATAAAACTTTAGAAACTTCCTAAAATTAAATATAATTTACTTAATATTTTTTTACTGTTATCCTAAACAGAAAAGTTCGGTTTAATTTTATTTAAAGTGTTAGGGCTTTACTTAAAGAACGCATTTTTTTGTTAAAATTTTTTAATTTTTCTTTTTTTAAATTTTGAATAAAAATATAAATTTACTTTTAAAATAAAAGCAGAAAATATTTAGTCAATTATATCCCATTTTTAATATGTAAAATGCAGCGTAAATATAACTATTTGCGATGAATATATGAAAAATATTTCGATGAGAATTTCACCAATGTACAGAGTTTAAATTTTATTTTTTGTTAATTGATCATGTATTTCTGAAGTTATAACTATTTATAATTTGACACAAAAACATGGGATATTAATACATAATATTAACAAATATTACTATTTTGTAAATACCTGAACGTAGTAATAAAATTGCGTATGTTCCATATTTATTTTTTATATCAAATTTATATTTAATTAACTTAAAATTAGAACATTTATTTAAAAAGAACTAAACTCGAATAATAAGTATAATTATATTTTTTCTATCTTCCAATACATATACTTCTGTGGCCTAAAGATAAACAAAGTGATATAAACTTGCAGATTAAAAAAAATTGTGTGAAAACTCAAACTGTTTTTTGAACTATTAAGGATTATAAGAAAAAAATTGAGAATATTTTGGGCAAGTCGTACATAAAATATTTAACTTTAAACTAATGTTTTAGCTTTAAACAATTGTCAAGTCTTCAGAAAAGACTAATTAAGAACAAATATAATCGAAAATTGAATAAATCTAAATTTTTATATTAAAAATTAAGTTTTTAAATAAAAAATAAAAAACCTTTATGTATTAGATATCGCACAAGCAGTTAACTTTAAGGTTTATTAATATATATTTAGTTTCTAAAAAATAAAGCGAAAACAAAATTTTTACGTTTGTATGCAAATATTTAAACAAAAAGAAAGAATAATAAATTAAAGTGGGAAAATTTTTATATACCAATAATTTACTAAGAAAAACCGGTTCTGCTGTTAGCGTTACTTAGATGAAGTTTTAAGCCCAGGCCCCTTACGCTTTTCGATTTTTCAAGAGAGTAAAGAAAATAAAATGAATAGTCCGCAATTTCACAGGAATATAATGCTCTTACAAACAAAAATATAGCAACAAAAATATAATAATAAAATCTTAAATAAAAGATCTTAAATGAAATTCAAACCATTTAAATTTGGCATTGTTTTCATGTTGAATACAATTATCAAAATAGAAAACAACTAGAAAAAAATTAAAACAAATTTACAACTTAAATTTACACAATGATTTTAAAATTTTTATCTAGTACAAAAACAAAGTTTATGATAAAACTTTTATTTCTTTCTTGTATATTTTTTCGCTTTCTTATGCTTGTAGAAAAAAATGAACCTCCAAAACAAACCCATAAACTTATAACAATACAATAGGTTTTAGAAATTTTTCGTAAAGAAGATATTCCCACAAAAAACAAAACAACTTCCTTAACTATTAAATGGATAGAGAAAAAAATAATACAATACAATAGTCATTGTCAAAGATAAGAAAAGTGTTAAGATCTGTTAATAATTAACAAACTTGTTAGAAAGAAATATGTTTATTGGTGTATCTGGGGAAGGGAAATTAATTTAAATGTGTAAATAATAGGTTTATTAAAATATTCTTGTTTCAAATTAGATAACGAAACGTATTCGTTTAAAATTCATTTAAAAATACTAAATGCGAAACAATTTCGGTGCTGTGAGGAAATGAAAATTTAAAAAAATTAACTCAATCCACATATATTACGTTTTTAGCTTTAAAAAGCTTTTACCGCATAATGGTTAAGAGGCAATGACCATATTGACCGATTCTGCAGTTAAGTTTGTAGTTTTTAAAATATATGAGAATAGATTATATCAAAGCTGATAAAGCTGCAATTCTAGCTTCTTCATGCTAACAAAAAAATATATAGACATCTATTTTTTCGGCTTTTTTTAAGTCCCAGTTAATCCCTGAGCGATTACAACGAAATTTGAATAAAAGCATTAACATTCCTTCGAAAAGTCAGATAGATGTTGTCCAAGAGTTACTAAGAGATAAACCGCCCATAGTATTTGCTTAGGACAACTTATGTCAATTATTGAATAGTTTATGGTAAATGAACCTCATTCTAATGCTATCCAATGAAGAAGTTTTTTAAACGTTTTCAGTTACACTCTAGGAGATTTATATAATACAAATATTGCAAACTTTTCTTCTCAGTAGTAGATATCCTTTTGGCAGAGGTAGTTACATATGCATTTTTGGTAATGCTAATACAAAAGGTTCGCAGAAGTTATACCCTCCCTTTTGTAGATAAATATAACTGGGATATTATCAAGAAAGCACCAAGAAATTTGCTATACCTTATAGATCTTAAAAATATATCTGACCACTAAACGATTATTACATACTTAACTATTGGTTGTGCCACAAATAACTGAAATGTTATTCCTTATCTTTGACCACTGTCCCGCTTGTTTGTTCAATCAAAACTAGTCTCTCATCTAATATTACTTCTAAGTATCTCGCCATCCAAGACAGTCAATTTGCTGGCTAAAGAGGCCTTTTTTTTTTTTCACTCTCAAAATTATTTATTGTATCTTCTATGAAAGAACTAACAATAAGTATTAAAAACTTAAATTCTAAAAAAAGTTACATTAGTCCCAACCATGTCAGGCCTAACCTTTGGGTAAAAAAAAAAATTATCATAAAAGAAACAAAGCAAATATTCCTAAGATGTATCGTCTATAGCATTGTGGATTAAAGCTGCGGTATCCCTCTTTTTTAATCGGCTATGTCCACTATAATCCAAGATATTGCGAGCAAGGGGATTAGGATGATCTTCGAGCTTCATCAAGTATTTGCCTGCGTATTTGATGATTTCTGTAGTCACCAGCGGTATGTCTAAATCACAATGTACATATGTTTGAATTTCTGATGTACCATGGGGCGGAAGTTATCAACCGTAAAATGTTATTCTGCATACGTTGGATTCTATCTACGTTTGAAGCTGAGGCAGTGCCCCAAAGCTGGATTCCATAAGACCATATTGGTTTTAGAATACTCTTGTAAATTAGAAGTTTGCAATCTAGGCCAAGTCTCGAGTTCCTGCCAATGAGCCAGTGTAATTGTGTTAGCTTAAGTTTCATTTGTGTTAGCTTTGAGTCAATATGATGTTTCCATGTAAGGCGACGATCAAGATATATACCAAGATATCTCACATAATTATGGTGAGGAACAATGTGATTATTGATTTGAACGGGTGAACAATTATCTCTTCGCAGGGTGAAAGTCACATGAATGCACTTTTGAACGTTCACTTTAATTCTCCATAATTTTAACCACAACTCCAACTGAGTTATATGTTGCTGAAGATTTATTGAGGCTTGATAGGAGTTTTCGTGCGAACTTAGACACGCTGTATCATCAGCAAACGTAGAAGTGTGGACAGTTTCACTTACAGGCATATCGCAGGTATATATCAAATATAAAACTGGTCCAAGAATGCTACCTTGTGGTACACCTGAGGAAATTGGTTTGGATACACTTACGAAATCTCCTTCAACAACAGCAAATTTTCGTCCAATTATGTAGCTTTTCAGTAGGTTGCTCATATTACAAGGCAAGTGAGCGGTCAGTTTTAGAAATAGACCTTCATGCCAAACTTTGTCAAAAGCCTGGGAAACATCAATAAAAAAAGCTGAACAATACTTCTTCTCTTTAAAAGTCCTTCTTATCACCTGAACCAATCTATGGGTTTGCTCAATTGTGCTATGTCTACTTCTAAAACCAAATTGATGGTTTGGGATACACCCACTATCCCTTAGCATTGGAGACAATTTATCCATAAGCAACTTTTCGAAAACCTTTGAAATAGTTGGTAATAGACTTATGGGTCTATATGACTCGGTTTTGGTTAGGTCTTTACCCGGTTTTGGAATCATTTTAACTTTAGAAATCTTCCAGTGGTCAGGATAATATTCAAGCCGTAAAATGGCATTAAAAATGAATAGCATGATTCTGACTGCAATATTGGGGAGCTCCTTCAACATTTTGTTACTTATGCCGTCCATACCAGGAGCTTTTTTTGGATTTACTTCAGAAATTAACTTTTTTACCTCACGCAACTTAAACTTTAAGGGTCGAGGGGGTAATCCAACTACGCTCGGCAAACTAACATCATCAGTACATATGTGTGGGGTGAATACATCTTTCAAGTAATCGGCAAGAGGCCTTAAAAAATAAATTTTTTCTTTCCTTCGGGTCAAGAAAAACTTTACATATCCTGTTTTTCTGTGCTTTGTGGAAGTGACATACAGTAGTAGGTAACAAAGTAGCAGCTGGCGGTCACGGCAAAAGGCGAATAAAAGGCGTAATACTGTGAAAGTTAATAGTGTGTTTTTGGTTATCATTTTACATTTTTTGTGTTTTAATATAAATAAAAGGATATTTTGGGGGACCTCAGTGGATGTCTGTGAGAAAACAGCATGTTAAGACTAAGCATTATAAGGCGGGTAATGAATGTTAGTGGTCGATTAAGGGAAACAACGGTGTAGAGAGTAGTGCTCGAGTGTTTTAATGCAGATAAATTAATTGAAATGATTAGCATGATGCTTATGGAATTAAATTTCTAGTTTGCAAATTCCTATACCTTTCTCGTCATCTTACGGATGTATAGGCTATTAAAAAAGGAGGCCGTTGTTTCACTAAAATTCTACAAGAACACAGAACGCGAACTAATGAATATAGGATGACACGAATTAAATTAGTATCACGGGGTGACTAGAGAAAACAAAGACCGTACAAAATTAGCAATTATATTTGATATAGAGATAATTGCAGTTTCGTTTCCTTTACAGGGAAAAAAACAATTTGAATTCTTACTTCTTTTTGATATAATGAATATGTTTCTAGTGATATTTTGATACTTTCATAGCTTACTTGTCTTCAGCCGTGACTCTTGTAATACGCCTTCATGAATACATAGAACTACAAACTAAAAAACCAATTTTACATTTTAAATAAATCGAGCACAATATTTGCCACTCAAAGGTCCCTTTAGCCATTTTTAGTCATTAGAGGTTCTTTGGGTATTCGGTCAGCCTACTTAACGACCACATGATCATTGCATCTTGTAAAAGCCTCCGCTTATGTTGTTAAAAAAAAATAATTTAACTTAAGTCCACCAGGGGCTTATATACCATCTTGTGTATGTTAGCAGAAGAAAAAAAAACTAGGTAAAATAAAAGCAGTAAACGCAATATTCACATTTTTTCCGAGTGCCTTAAAGGCTCATAAATTTCTATTCTTCTTCAATAATATTTTTTACCAAATACTTAGCCTTCTACCCTGATAATCGGTGTAATGTAAATTATTAAATTTCTTCCAATACAATACAATACAGACCAATACATATGGCATTGTATTTTCATTTTGCAAAACATTATGGATATTTTAAAAATATATTGTTCTAGCATTTGTATTAAAATAATTTTATACACACACTAAAAATTTAATTTAGTTGTGTACCTATTGCCTTAAACGACACATAGTTTACTCTTATATAACGAAATATATACGTAGTAAAAAAAAACGAATTCAAAATCGTGTACAAAATATTTTTAATTTTACATTCAATTTATTTTTATTAAACCGAAATAACTCTTAAACAAAATCGAAGTAAATGACAGTAAAAAAATTAAATAAACTCATCATATCAAAATGTCAAAATCTTAACTGAAATCTGTCAAAACTTTAAACATTAACAAAAAATATATTTAATACTAAATAACAGCCTAATAATACACGCACACTTTTTTAAGCACACAACGAAATATAACATTTACCAAAATGTCAGGCACATGTCTAATAATTTTGCAAATGGTAAGATCAATTAAAATGAAAGAAATGTTAATTGCTTGATTACATTTTTGTGTGGGTTGGTCTTTAAAATACTGATATAATAGTGAAACAAAGAACATAATAAATATCATATGTTGAAAAACATAAATTAGAGTAAAAAAAACCAATTAAAGTTGAAATTATTCGCCAGACATTAATTGAGCAATATGAAGAAATCTTATAATAATGGCAAAATTATAATTATTTCAAAATTAGCAAATAAAGATTTTGCGAAATTCATAAAACTAGACATTTAAAAATAAACCAACTATTTTCTAAACAAAAATACTACTTAGTGGTGGTCTTCCATATTTTAAGGAAGTTAAAAACTCAAATAATCTCCAAGTATTCTTTGTTTTAATCTACTTATATTTGTTAAAGCAAATAATTTAAAGCATTACTTTTTTTGTTGCTACTGCTCCGGAATTGTAAATTAAAATGTTGCCAATTCCACTGTTCTTGAAGCTAGTTACCAATCATTGTTTGAAAATATGAGGTTACGTTCTATATAAGTATAGTAGATTTTTATTTTTTTAGCTATAATTTTAAAAATCTTTTAATTTCACAACTCTTCAGAGTTTTTCTTTTAGTTTAATTCAATTTTTTTTATAATGTTTAATCTTAGATGAATAAATTGAAGTCGTTTTTCATTTATGTCATATTTGTGTGCTTTGAAATTATTATTGATTATAAAATTTGTATTAAGCATAAGAATTAATCATCATATTATAAATGCAACTCAACTTAGCGCAGTGCGTAGCTTTGTTAAATAATGATTTTTTGAATTTACATGCTAAGAACCATGAAAAACGCTGTACTTATAACCTTCAAAGCCCAGATAATTTTAATGATTTACAAATATGTTCGGTAAGATGCTGATAAATTTTCCAGTAAGTAAATTATGTTGGAGGAATAGCAAGGAAGAACATTTTATCGGATATATGCTGCAGGGGCTTTAACGTAGACATTAACTAGGCGGCAATAAATCTGTACCTACACGGTGCCAATTCAAAAACATAATATTGCCTATAATCTTCTTCCCAGTAAGGAACGGTACCTATTTAATATATATCACGAATGCCGAGTTTGTATTCTGCTCGCAAGACGAAGGTCTTCTGATATCCTTGAATTCGGTCGAATTTCTTTACATATTTCTCTCCTGATAAACATTAGAAAACAACGGCTAGTGCTTCATGATGGCTCAGTGAAAAAAAACGATAATTTAGTGATTAATTCAGTGACAAGTCTCGCTGTTAAAGTCATGAGAGATTTTAAATTTTCACCACACTGTTACAGAATTTTGTATGCCAGCTTCCTCACGTACATAGCTTGGGTTCAAACCACCGTGTGACCTCCGAAGGAGTTCACAAATAAAAGAAAAGTCTTCGCAGCTGCAGACACAGTTTCAATCTCAGGACTCCGAATATTGTGCCGATGTATAATCCGCTGTAACGTCAAGAAAGTCTTTAAAATAAAATTGACTTTGGCAGGCTTTCGCTTTGTACGTTAATTTCCCGTATGTAAAATGCTACACTTTTTAAGCTAACGATCATGATCTACTCAAATAAATGATTACCATTTCTGTGCTTTCTAATTTTACGGCACCTGTCAACCAATGACAGCATTATGTCACGTAGAAAATATATAGAAGTTTCCGAAATAAGTTATTTACCCCCGCTGGCTAACATCAAAAATGTTCGGGTTTTACAAAAATATACACTTTTGTCTTTGTCTTTTGTCTTTTTGTTTTTAATTAGATGTAGACAAAATAAGTTTTCACATGAAATATTGAAAAAAATGTGGCGGCAATATAGTTGCAGATTGTTCAACTGAAGATAGTCTATGTGCATGTATTTTTATATTTGATCAAAAAAATTAATGTAGCATCCTTAGAAGTACAAAACTAAAATATCTCGATATTATTCATGATTAGCGTATGTTTGTTGTGATGATATAACTCTCATCATATCAATAGCTGAAATTGAGAATATACATAATGTTTTTCTTTTATCCATATATCTTGAAGTTGAAATGATAATTGTAAATAATTTTACATTTTAAATAGCGATGAGTTAACCTTAACAGAGTATAAGTATTCTTAATTTTTCTTATATTTCAGTCATGTAATCTCTTATTCTTATGGGTACTATACTCGAATTTCCTAACCACAATTCAAAAATTATGCCCCTGTTAATTCGTTTTGCCGACATTATCTTCTCTACTTTGTAACACTCTGAAACTTCTTTCAATTAGTGTAAAGCAAAAATGTTCAACATACGAGTATATATGTAGTATGAAGAAGTTTCTAATAATTTTTCCTTTTAAAAACCGTTATCACATGCATAGCATAATTTCATTTAAAACGATTACTTGCAAAAAATCAAAGTTTCATAAAAAAATAACTTGAATTAAAAAAATATTTAGTTCTGCTTAATACTTAAAGAAAGTCAGTTTGTATACGGTAATGTTAAAATTTATTATTAAGTGCTTTGATTTAAAACATTATTGTTAAATGAAAAATTTACCTTCTAAAACGTGTTCTTTATCACAGTAATAAGTTATGGTATTATTCCAGTATTTTTTCCAAAATAACATTATGTTTCATTAATGAAATATATTTGTTTGCAGAGCAGTTCATATTCAACTCATATTAATTAAAGAAATATTAAATTTAATATATAAATTGGAATCGGTAGTTTAGCTTATTTTCTTTTGTACGGGTGATGAATTCGATGACATTTAAATTTCTATCCTAAATACGATTGTCAAATGTAATTATTGTGCCACAATTTCAATATAAATTTTTGTCACTTTTATCGCTGTGAAAAGTTTCTTTATGAAAAGTAGTCAAATTAGTTTCCTTTGTTGACTAATTTATATTGATCATAGGGGCTGATGTATCCCTAATAAAAATATATTTTCTAAGGCAATTAAAATCTATATATATATATATATATATATATATATATATATATATATATATATATAAATTAAGCCCAAAATAGGTGTCCGTTGGTTGCCAGTGTTTGACAAGATGCGCCTTCCTAATGGTCTTTCGCTATTTTGTATTTTTGTTTCATGAGTTTACGCATAATAGTGCGTCCATGATTAGTTGGGGGAAAGGGCTATCTTAGCTGCGAAAAATGCAAATGTTTCGGATATCAATCTGACAATTTTGAATGACATTCCCGCGGAAATTTTTACCTACAAATCGGCTGACTTTGTTACCAATCAAGTCGATGTTGTAAACTATCCAGTCGAATTAAAAAATTCGCTTTAGTTACCAGGACTGCCGCCCCACCGCCTACAAGTGAAAGTTGGTGTACCAATTATTTTGCTTAGAAATATCTGCCAGCCACGAATTTGCAATGGGATACGTTTAGTAGTCAAAAAAGTCAAGAAAAATGTGGTTGAAACAAAATTTTAAAAGGAAAATATAAGGCGAAAACGTACTAATACCACGCATTCCTATGACTCCTCCAGATTTGCCGTTTGATTTTAAACAGCTTCAGTTCCCCATACGTGTTGCTTTTGCAATTATCCCTGTTTTTCGCACGGTGAATTATGTATATCATAATCACATGTTAATAAACCAAATGCTTTGTTGGTCTATACCGTGAACTAAAATCAATCGAAGAATGTCGTATATGTAAAAGCATTGCAATAGAATAAGACAAGCACACACATATAAGCACACAAAACTATTGAATTATGTAAAAGACAAAATTATTAAAAAACATAAAAACAAAACAAAAGAAATTGTGTTCTTTCTGATTAATTTTTTTAAATCAGTGAATTTTTTGGCGCACGCAAAAAAGAACGCTGCAGAAAAAAAACAAACCACAAATGACTTGCAAAGCAGTCACGGCCACGCTAGTTACATCTATTTTTAATAGAATAGTAGTTATTCGCAAGGATAAACTGAGCAGAAGATTTTCCGATGTTTAATTTATTTTACTCTGCTTTAAACGTATCCGCAAATAATGCATTCTACTCCTAAAGGAAGAATGATCAGTACAAATACAGTTTCCTGGTAAAATTATATTCCATATATATTCTTATATATTTATATATACTTAGAAATAATTTTCTTTTCTTTCCAGTCGAAAATTAAAACATAATTAAAAATATCACAATGGAAAAATACGTTAATACAACACAAAAATAAAAGGTGTTTTTTTAAGCTAGATAGAACTTTAAATTGTAAAAAGTAACACAAAAAATGAAATTTTGATGAAACATTTTTTTTATTTGTTTCAGTATACTCTGACAAATCATAATGAATAGACTCTCGCTTGAACTACGCTACGAAATTATCCAAATTTACTTTGAAAATCAGTCGTCGATTCGCGCAACTTATAGACGACTTCGTCATTTTTATGGCGTACATAATCGTGCATCTGAACAAGCCATTCGTCGAACTGTCGATAGATTTCGTACCACATACTCTCTAGAGGATGCAATAACACCAACACGTCGAATGTGCTTACTGAAGAGAATATCGCCGCTGTAAACGAAAGTGTGGAAGAAGATCCAAAATTATCAATTCGTCGTCGGTCGCAGAAAATATTTTGCGCAAAGGTCTCGGCCTACACCCGTATAAGATCCAGCTAGTGCAAGAATTGAAGCCACAAGACCATTATATGCGTCGTTCTTTCGCCGATTGGGCTCTAGAGCAGTTAGCAACTGACCCGTTGTTTTATCGCAAAATTGTGTTCAGCGATGAGGCGCATTTTTGGCTTAACGGGTTTGTTAATAAGCAAAATTGCCGCATATGAAGTGAGAACAATCCACAACAGACCCTACAGACTCCATTACATCCAGAAAAATGCACCGTTTGGTGCGGTTTTCACGCTGGTGGCATCATCGGACCTTATTTCTTCAAAAATGAGGCCGAAGCTCGCGTTACGGTCAATGGAGTTCGTTACCGCACCATTATCAATGATTTTTTGTTTGAAAATATGGATGACATTGATCCGGACTAGAGTGGTTTCAACAGGATGGCGCTACGTGCCATACAGTGAACGCAACCATCGACTTATTAAAATCAAAATTTGGCGATAAGTTGATTTCGAGAAATGGACCTGTCAATTGGCCTCCAAGGTCGTGCGATTTGACACCACTCGACTATTTCCTGTGGGGCTACGTGAAGTCACTGGTTTATGCTGATAAACCAGCAACAATTGACGCCTTGGAGGACAGCATTGTTCGTGTTATTCGTGACATACGCCCAGCAGTGCTCGAAAAAGTGGCCCAAAATTGGACGTCCAGAATGCGCTTCGTCAAGAACAGCCGCGGTGCCCATATGCCCGAAATAATTTTCAAATGTTAATGTCACGTATTGATCCTTCGAATAAAAAAGAAATTTTGATTACAATTTAATTTTTTGTGTTATTTTTTACAATTTCAAGTTCTATCGGGCTTAAAAAAACACCCTTTATATACGCATCTTCTTTAAATAATTGTTCTTTCGAAAACAAATAGAAAGTAAATGACCTTATCATATTGAAGTTCACTTTATGGGAGTATGCCATGCCTATTTACATACATTCATACGTAAATCATTTAAACCACTTTTTATTAGGTCACACCCATTAAGGATAATTTTTATTTACGTATGCATAAGCTTTGCATACTTCCTGATAAACTATATTCAATCGAATTTATATATTTTATATTTTTTTATATAAAATAATAAATAATGGTTAATTCGAATAACAAATGATGCATAAACTTAGGAAATTAATTAAAAGAATATAAAGATTATATATGCATGTAATTATCTTGGCATTTCTTTAATGAATAGCATTACATTATAGAGTAGCGTAAGAGCATTTTTAGAAAATGGAAAAAAACTGGTTTTGAAAACTATAAAAAGAATATTGTATTATTTTTTATAAATAGAAAAGAATTTCGTGTAAAGTGGAATTTTTTAATGTAAATAGAAATTAGTAATCTGTATACATGTATTTAGATATCCGCAGGCGAACAAAGTTTTGAAAGATATAATTTTTATATATTTTAAAAATGTGGGAATTGCATCCGATTTTATTTAAATAAGTAAGAGCATACTTTTAAAGTGAAGGGATAATAGAAGCAGTAGATAATTGATTTTGATATATAATAATTTAATATAAAAATATAATACCGTTAAATATTATCAATAGAGAAAAGTTCATATATTTTTTTATTTTATAGATTGAGCTAAAATTTAACAAACAGCGAAAAATGTCTGCAATCGGGTCTAAAAATCCAAAAAAAACTTCTATTCACAATTTTACCAAAATATTTCTAAAACGCTTATAAATATATATACGTACATATATATATATATATGTATTTTTAATAACTTGAAAGATTTTACTTATGGGTAGGTTCTTCATGGTTCATGGTCTTTAAGTAGGTTACCTTAAGTAATATTAAAAAAGTATCTACTTATCATTGAATCCTTCTTTATATGCTTTCTTGACAAGGCAACCTTAAAGATTTTCAAATTTCTATAAAAATTAACAAAAGAAAATTTCAAAATACTTTTTCCTTCTTAATCATTTTTATGCTAAACCTTCATTTCACTTTACCTTTAAAATAGCATTGGCATGATATCCATTCAAAATAATATTTTTTCTAAATCTATATAATCATTCTATGCCAGAATTTTAAAAAGCTGCAGATATTTGTTTAATATAATCAAACTGAAAAACAAATAGCTATTTTTTCGCACGTGGCTTTGTGACAATTTATAAGCACACTAATGCTTTCATATTTGAAAATTTATAATAACATTTATTTAGACATCAAATACTTTGTATTTAATTTATTCGAATATTGCGTTCTCTATCAAATCATAATTGAAATGTTGTTATGTAATACTGTTTATAAAATTAAATACCAAATAAATTAAAGAAAAACAAATATATTTATTTCAACCATATCGAGTGTTCAAAAAACTTTTAGCAAATACTTAATAATTGTATAATAATTTTTCAATTATCAAACATGACCAACATTAAAATATGTAAAATACATGCTGTATATAATAAAGCATTAATGGGAAAATACTACCATTAACTAAATTCCTAAAGGATTTATTATAACAAATTCAATTCAGACAGTTTTGTGCCTATTTGTTGTCTTTACTTTAAAAAATAAAACATGCATTCGCGTTAAGAAATTTTCCTAATGAAATTCGTGAATGCCAAAATTTAGTTGGTCACGTATATCTCACTCCACAGGTATGACCAACATGAGTTCATTAAACCATTCAGATATCTTACACCATAATTCAACTGCAATAATAAATAAAACAACAAGAGAAAACCATCAAACACTAATATTTCATACATCGAACAATGTATTATTCTTGTTTTGTATAAATAATAATATTAACAAAAACACCACGGGTTTAATTACAATATTTGTTTTATTTTGTAAAATAAAAAAAAGAAAAAAATAAAAAAAGCAAACAGTAAAATAAATAAAAACATGAAATAAATATGTATCCATGTAGTTTTAAGAAATGTGTCTGTGCAACACTTAAACAAAAAATGCTTCTTGTACACAATCAGACACACAAAAAGAGACAAGACATACCACTTTATAATTAGAGCAGAAATTCTGACGTTTCTGTTTCAATTTCCACCTGCCTTTACTTATAAGTTTGTTCTCTTCATATTAACGTTTTTTACTTATTAGTATACCCTATAGTTTAGCTCAATACTTACGAATATATTAAAATGTTTCATTGGTTTCTTACATTTCTTTTTAATTATGATGGCGATTTCCTAAAATTATTACACCTAAATTTATTAGGCAAAAGAAAATATTTCCATACATACTATTCGTTCAATAATTTATAGAGGAGAGGACATAATGACCTGGATAATCTTACATGCTTTCGAGTATAGAAAATTATCAAAATTCTGCTGGTGATTGATAGAAAATTGATTGATTTCAAATATTATTTAACACAACTGTATGTTAAATAAAAAATTTGAGCTAAGGGGTTTGCCGGTTCATTAAACGGATAACAAAATGGTCAAATGTGTATAAGTAATCCTCAGTAATCCATTGCGCTGTCTGATTTCGGATGATCTATATAATGCTCGATGTACGTGGAAATGATTGTTATGGGATAGATAATTTAAAAGAATCAAGTACGATTACAATCACTTTTGTAAAAGTGACGTGCTATTTTAAATCATTTAGCCCTAATTTCCCTAAGCATTGTAAGGTCTGTATTTTAAACTTAGATTCGTCTACATCCATACTATAGTTTTTTAACGTTTCAATAGAAACGCGTTTTTTTACGAAATCTCGTTCACTGTACTATGTATTAAGCACATAAATAGTCTATCAACCTATTTTATTTAAGCAGTCATTTTTAATAAATTATTTTTAAAGATACTTATATATTTGTCTTT
Organism: Trichopoda pennipes; assembly: GCA_030448955.1. Taxonomy (NCBI): domain Eukaryota; kingdom Metazoa; phylum Arthropoda; class Insecta; order Diptera; family Tachinidae; genus Trichopoda; species Trichopoda pennipes. The sequence continues at coordinate 5,573,196 of JASKUP010000012.1, read as the reverse complement.
TTTATTGTAAGAGAATCCAGCTGTAATATGTGTCTGAAAACACACAAATACTAAGTTGCGTTACCTGCTTCTTAAAAGCAAATTTTGTTGTTTTAACTTTTGTTGTTTGTATTTTTTCCGCCAGTGTTTTCATTTTTTCCTGTCGTTTCTGGCTGTTTGTTTGGTATAGGGGATGATATCTTCACATCGAAAACGCTTCCCGTATACCGAACAAACAGCCAAAAACGCACTTTAACTTTTATTTATATTTTAACCACAAACTATTTTCAGATTGATCTATAATTCAATTAAATTTTTTTTTATTATTTTATCATAATAACACTCATCGTTGAATTTAATTTTTCACTTGACGATTGACTGTGTAGTCTCTTAAAGTCTCTAAAAATTTCATATAGTAATATGCTGTTTTCACAATGTGAAATCTACACAACCTAGAATTTTAGTAAAACAACTCATATATAGGGTATATTGTATGTGTGTATTGCTGAGTTTGGCCATTATTACTGTCTTACTCTTTGGGCCTTTTTATAGCTATTTTTACTACTATTTAGTTTTATTTTCAATACTAACTATACTGTGTAGAAGTTGCTACGTAAAGTGACGTTTTGATTGAGTGATTGGCATGAAATAAATTACAAATTCTTCATTACAATTTAAGTTAAGAAAACCAACCGACAGACAGACAAATAAATACACACTTACATATAGAAGCTAAACAAAGCAAATGCTATAGAAAAATATAAAAACCTTTTTATTTATTATTGTTATTATTAAAGAAACCTCACGAATAAAAATCATATAAAACTAAAGTATGAATGAAATTTCTAATGAAACATAAGTAAACTGAAGGCGCTTTTATGTCTCAAATAAAGTAGAAAAGAAGTAATACAAAAAGAAATAGCCAACTTGTGAAATAAGGTGTAAAATTTCAAATTGTATTTTCGCTTTGCTAGCTCATTATATGAAGAAATGCTTGTAGTCTTGTCTCAAATTTTTTTTACATATTAGATACTTAATTTAGTTTTTGTCCAGTTCTTTTTAATATTGATTTTTATTTAATATTTTTCTTGCCAATTGTTTTTCAAAATATTTCCCCGAATGTTGCAGAGCGTGCAAATAAAGAATTTTTGTTATTTCGTTAAATAATATACCAGATATGGTAAGTAGCACTATGATTTTCCTGTTAAAGAATTCCCTTTAAAATATCTTCTAGCAATGACGTTACAAGTTCAACTTTACTTTATGTCTTGTATCTACTTTCGTATCTCGATTTACAGAAAACTGTTTTCTCTTAGCAATGATTATGATTTCAAATAATTGTTTTTATCCGATTTCGGTGTGTGACTTTAAATTTGAACCTCTATTTTAGTGAAGCTAATTGTCGCATATTTTGGTGTTGAACCATCTTCAAACACCCTACGGGTTTAAATTACCTTCCACTCAAATAAAGCGTTTGCTTTCTCACATCTAATAACCACCGCAATTTTTAGTCTTTTTTTGCGAGTCTTGAACAATTAAGATATCTCGTTTCCTATATTTTAAAATGATAGGGCTTGGATTTGGTAGTAATTATTGCCTTTCAAATATTTTACCAATTCCAGTCTTCGCCAGTAAAATATGAAAGAAATCGGTCAACTCAAAGGGCAAAGTTTTGGTCACAGACTTGATATTCATAACTTATTTAATGGCTTAATAAAGGTTATATTATAGTTGACCCAAGATACAATTAAGTGTGCATATGTTATGCAAATTTTTACCCCTAATATGTGTCTGCTCCCCAGTGTGTTAAAATGTACAAAAGTCGGTGTAAATATGTTTGCATTTTGTTAATCTTGTACGTTTTGATGTTGTTGTTTGACGCTATGATTTTTGATATGTTGCTAATTTGTAAGTTTTATTTTAATGTCTGTTTTTAAATTTTTAAATATATCACAGCATTACGTGGTGCTTCCACCTAGAGTATCTGTTTGCGCACATGTCTCTTTAAAAAAAAAATATTAGTTTCTGTTACAGTTTGTTTTTATTATGTTAAATTTTTATTAGTTTTTATACAATATTTTCTGCAATGAAATTTAACTTGTTTTATATACTTGTTTCCTCTTATATTTTTTATATTATAAAGATGATAAGCACTGACTGGAACTTTTTATCATCATTTATATGAAAAGATATTATTAATATTAATTTTGTTTAAGCATATAACAGAAATAATATAAAAAAGTACATAAAAACATAAAAATTTCTGTAAGCATAGACTTTCGTATTATAGAAGAATTATTTTTTTTCATCAGCAATTTAGTCTAAAAGGAAATAAGAAGAAATTAGTATTTTAATTTGTCTGGAATCATAGAAAAGATTAGAAAAAAAATATTCTTAAAGGCTCTAAAGATATAAAGGGTTTTTCTAACACACAATTGAATTTTAAGGTTTAGAATTTGTTTTGAAAATGCTTTACAATTTCCGAAATCATATAGTTTAACATTTGGATCGCTTTAAAGTGGGCGGAGTGTAGCTCAGGAATCTCAGGGCCAATGCGGGCAGCAACTAACACCATCGCCTTGGTGCAGCACTCAGTATTTAGGATTTAAGGGTCAGCTGAGTGTGATCTATTTAAAGGTTTTATATTCAAATAAAATAATGACGAATTTTAGGTCAATCTACCGTAGATGCAGCATAACATGTTAATCAACATATAAAACATATTTAAAATATTAAAGTAAAAACGTTACAACAAATAAACGGTAAACAGTAGTGAAAACTCTAAATAATATTTACGTTGAGTTAAGTGCTTCTGTCTTGAGTCTTTTAATTTTATTGAATTTTAAAAAGCTCATTTGAAATTCAAAATATATCTCTTTATTTATAAGAACATAAGTAAATTTTAAAAATGCATATATCTATTCAATGGCAATCAAAATGTGCATTCTATCGAAAAATTATGGCATTTCAAATTTCACTGTTATTATCAAAGACTGTCCACATTAAATAGAAAAAATATTCATGTTATTTGTTAAGACGTTAGTTTTTGAATAAAAAATAAAAATATTCAAATAAGTTTGGCCTTCCGTTATTATTGATATGTCTTAAGGTTTTTAATTGCCCTTTAATATAAACTCCCCTTTAAAATTAAAATAAATTTGTAATATATTATGTAAATTATTTATACTGCTCTTTCGGAAATGTGTTTTTTTTTATATCTATTTATTTTTTCACTGAAGGCAAGAAATAAATAAAAGCAAGAGCTATTTCCGATAAACTTTTCAATTTTCAGTATCTATACTTAAATGTGCCATCTACGATAAAAAGTTACCAAATTAGACAACCGTTATATCACCTTCCATTTTGTCTCATTTAATTTTTTTTTCGTGCATAATTAAATATGAGATCTTTATAAATTTAATAATAAATTTCTTTAAACATTTTTTAATGTATCACTAATTTATTTGTGCACCTTGTTTTGTTTTCCACAAAAAAAAAAAACAAACAACAAAGTATAGCCAGCCCATTTATTATAGCAGTAATATCATAAATTATATACAAATTATATATTTATGAATTCAAGCTATTGTAAAAAGGAAAACAAAACAACAATTTGGTTTATTAGCAGCATTATATATCAATTTGAAACTCATTGATTGACAAACGTGAGAAGCTTTTATAATATTTAAAATACCAATTGAAGAAGAATAAAAATTTAAGAAATAAATAAAAAAATCAATATGAAACGAAACGCACAATAGCGATTGGAACAACAGCTATCATCATAATCATTAACATGATCATTTTCGTTATCATATGGTTGATCATCACAGCCATCATAAAGATTGACAAGTGTACATTCAGGTGTTAAAAGCCATTAACATTTTGTATGATTTCTCTTCAGCTAAACAGCTGTATAGACATCTGAACAGTATTATATTTTGCTTGTCTTGTATGCTTATTTTTTGTGTTTTTTTTTGGAATTAATAAAATCAGCTTAATTTTATGTTAGTGTTAAAAACAATTGTATAAATTTGTTTCTTTTATTTTTAACATCTTATGACAAAACTAGTTATATTAAAATCTTAGAGACGTACATTTTTGAACGACTCGTTAAATATATACATTTTAATGCTATTGTTTTGCAAATGGAATATAACACCTAATACATATGGACAGTGGAATAGTATTTAAAGAAAGTATGTGCAGTGGGGCAAAATATTTTGCTAAAACTTCTCATATTTTTTTAAATATAATTTTATTGTGCGGAATGTGTGCGATCATTAGAGAATTTTAATATATAAGCCTCCACGAGAAACTAACTGATTTAGAAAAACTGATTTTGAAATCTTCGGATTCAAGAAGATATATTTCAGAAGCAGAAGAATTTAAAAATATAATAAAAGCGCTTATATGAACATTTCTCGTTAGTGTAGAAGGGTTTGCTTTTTCTGACTAATTTAAAATTATATAATTCGGAATATATGTAAAGATTAACTTCGCTGAATTTACAAACAACTTAGTCGCTTATGGTACTTTACTCATTAACTACAAACTTATACAGCCAGGTGTACGTAGATCGTAAAGCAAATAAAGTGCGTGTGGATAATCTCATTGGCTTAGCTTCTAATTACAGTAGTAACTCAAAAATTGTTTTCCATTCAATGTATTTCCATCCGTAACAGCCCTCTATAATTAAAAACGTAACAGATGCCGCTTTAAAGTTTTTGCTAAAGTCCAATTACCAAGCAGCATCAACAAAATATTATTAAAGGGTGTGTCTGAAGTGACATAATATTCACAAGAGTATTATTAATATGTGAACTGTCATAGATAGACATGTTACATTTGCACAGCGATAGTAAATCTATCTGCGCCATAGTAACAAGTAAAAAAGTAACAATTTTAAATTAATGATTTTCGCCATAGTGTCTTGATTTTCACATAAGTGGATTTGTTTTTGAAATTCAATAGACAGGCACCTTGAGTATTAAAAATGTAATAACTAAGTAGTAGCTAAGTTGTCCCTATAGAGATGTTGTGGTTTCGTTTTAGTGATAGACATTTTGCATTTTCGTATAATATAAGAAATATTTCCGCTGTAAAAAAAATAATGTATACAGAATGAGTTTTAAAATTAAAGGGTGTTTCATTGAAGTCGTACTTTTCGCAAGTACAACCATATCTTTTAAACTATTAATGTCTGGTGTGGCTTAAGGACTTGTTTTTATGCCAAAATATGTAGAGGCCACAAATTTACATAGACAACGAGTTGCTAGTTCGCTATACAACAGTAACACTACTTTCGCAAGGCCTTTACACCAAGAATTTATTAATAGAGTATAAATAGAGTCCTTAATATGCGTTTAGGATACCTATTTATTTGTTCTACAAATGATTTAATGCTATACAAATCATTTTTAGGAAAATTATATAATTTTAAAGTGTTTAACCCTTATTATAGATATCCATAATATTTATTTTTTGAATTATAGAAGTAAACAAAATTTGTTAAACTTAATTTTAATAGAAGTTAAAACAGTTTCTTCTCTTTTGATTTAATTTTTTTACAAATTACAAATTCCTTCATATTTGTGAATTTATTAATTATATTCTTCTAAATTTCATTCAATATTTTAGATTTTGACATAACGATTAGAGTTTATGTTTTTTAAATTAATTTAAAATAACAAAAAAAATCACAAAAGAGATTAAAAATCTAAAATGTTGAAATCTCAAAAAACAAAAAACAAATTTTGTCCATACGGGAACTCAATTTCATCAATATAATAAGTTATTCTACTTAGTAAACAGCAAACCATGTTTGTAACAATATAAGAAATTTCATATATTTCTTTCATTTAGTTTTGACACAATAAGTCTTCGTTTAAACAAAAAGAATTAGTTGCTTGGGAGAGTTTTGTATAATAATGTCTGTCCCCAACTGTTGACTGATTTTTATAAATTTAAACAAATCAAATGATGTTGGTATTTGTTATGCAAAACACATAAAGAACACATTTCGTATGTAAATACTCATAAAATTGATACGTATGTTATGCCGAATAATGGCTTCATTTGTTTGTACTCATATGTAGACGTGTATTAGGCGTGTTATTAGTGACAGCATTAGCATAATGGATTTGACACTTTCTGAATTAAATTTTATTTAATAAAAGAGGTTTTTTTTCATTTTTTTTCCTCTAATTTGATTTTGCTTTATTTTATTTGCACATGTTTAATTTATAAAATGTGGGCATAACGAATACATGAGAATTTTTATTATTTGTTTCACACTAAAAACATTTAAATAATAATAACGACAGCCACGAGCATTTCTTTTCTTTTATTCAATAATTGTTTTGTCTGTGCTGTTAAATCATGTCATACCTGGTTATAATTTACAATTATTGCTGTTGATTTATGATGTGAATAAATTTTTTGACATGATATGCTGGCATTGATACAGTTTTAAATAATAACAAATTAGTTATTTGAAAAAAAAAACTCAAGAATTATTTTCTATTTTTTTAATTTTTGTGTGTCTTAAATAATTCGCAAAATTGTAGTGGCTTTTTATGTTTTACTCTTATAATTAAAATCGTAATTAATCATACCCATGGAGTTAATATTCGATTTTACACATGAAATATTCCAACTTATTTCAGTGTTTAAGAAGAAAACTTTTTCAAAATAGGAAACGAAGTTTTGCGAATATATAACCACATTTTAGAAACTTTAAAGTCATAACTTAGGGATTGAAACAATTAGGTTATCAGCATAAGGTAGAAAATTGATGAAAAATATTTTCTCTGGTCTTGTAGCGAATTAAGTTTTGTGTATATTTATGTTTTAATTCTGTCTTCTGTTGCTAGCTTTGTAGCGCTGTCTAGATAAGTGTTTTAACAAATTAACGCAGCCAATCATTTCAGAATACTTTTAACAACCACTCGCTTCTAACTGCCATTTTTTTACTTTTTACTAAAGTTTTGTGGAAGCTTGAGTCAAGATGTTTTTAGTTTTTATGCAATAGCCCTAATCACCCCAACTACTGTTTTGAACGTACCACCTTCTTGATGTCACTGCAGCTAAATCAGTTCTAATTAATTTAATTAAGTTAAATTTGTGTTTAAAATATGTTAGTGTCGACTTTGTTATAAAATATAAATGAATCTGTTAAAAATAATTCTTCAAATGTTCTTACAATCTCTACAAATGTGATACCTTTATTTTTTTCTTATTTTCTTAGAAATTGCAACCATTTATCAGATATCCACGTGGTAACCGTTTTTTTTTCTCCAGAATTTGTGTATTCCCATTTTCTTTACCTAAAGTGTCATCTAGTGAAAGCAACTTGATTAATTTAAATTCACTATATTTCTATATTAAAAAGTAAAGACAAGGTTTTAAAAATAAATTAAATTTTATACATTTATTATGTCTGAAAATTTATTTTTTATTTCACCTAAAAGCAACTACATATTTTAAACACTGATACTGAGATACCAATTTCACCCTGTCCATAAAACTCTTTACCATCAAATATGGAGCCCAGTGTTGGCGTTAATTTTTACTTCTTCCAACTCCCAGAAATTCTATTTGTTGAGTACCCAAAACTTGTAGGCTCAGCGTCTGCTACTGTTGAAGGCTTTCCTCCATTTCCCCATTAATAGAAAAATCAAGCTTTAAAATATAATTAACTTTTTCACTAGTCCAAAGTTGTAAACAGAAAAAAATGTCCCATAAAACACACATATAAATATTAGATATGAACAGATATAAATTACTTCTTACTTACTTTGACAGTTTTACTCTTTACCAAAAATAACTATTATAATAACTTTAAATTTTCGTTATGCTTCGTAAGAATGTTTTCTAAAATAGCTGATATATTGTGATATAATAGTATAGTTAAGTATATGATATATATTGATCATTAATTATGTCGTTTCAGAAGGCAACAGTTTGGGGCCATTGACTGAATGATTTAAAGAACAAATTTTAACTATGATTTGTTGCTAGAAATGTCGAATTGATTTTTTAAATTGCACGATTACAGAGCTGACATTTTAAATCACACTCTTATCAAATTAACAACAATTTTAATATAAAGTTAATATAACGCATTCTAGCAAATACTTGGAAAGAACATTGTAAAGAAAATATCATGGAATATCGATATAAGTAAAGTCAAATGTAAGATGTAGTATACGTGTTAAATTTTTTGCCAATTTGCTCAACATGCTCTTGTGACGTGATGGCCGAAAATATGTTGAATCATTTTATAAATGAATATTAATAAACATAAATTGAAAAAAGTAATTAAATGCATTGAGTTTTATTTTTTCCCTAAAATTGCGCACTGTTATTCTAGTAGAAATTAAAAAAAATGTTGTACTTAAAATGATCTGCCATCGTTTTGAACTTTTTATGGTATTTAATTATACATTATAAACATTAAAAACACCTTTATAGACAAAAATATTTAGATAGGCTTTGGATCAAAAACTGAATTTTAAGTGCCACATATACAACATTAGGGATAAGATTAATAGCCAGATTCCATATCCCTGAATAAAATATTATCCCTTAATAAAAGTGATGACATTTTAAACTATCTGGATATAAGTATTACTTTTAATGTCTTTTCGGGCATAAAATTGTTATGCAATCTTCCAGGTTGTTAATAAGAATTAATCGTTTTCTTACAAAACATAACAACCACCATTCAAGTCTTGTCACTTGTTGCATTAGTACAGTTTACACACCTGCAAACTGAATTTAAGATCCGTTTTCGGTGCTTTAACACAGATTATTATTTTATTTCTTTTTATTACTTACATGCAATTGTATAAAGCAAAATTTTTAAAGATCTGAACCTAAAATATTAAATTCTGGTGAAAAAGAGCATAATATGATCAAACTAAATTGTTCAGTTAATAACGAACAATTATTTGTGAAAGCAACTCGAAGTATTAATGCTTATTGAAGTTTTAATAGCTTCATCCTGCTTAAACAAAGATAAAACTATTAAGAGTGACATTCAACATTCTTAGCTTTTAAAATTTATTGGATAGCAGCTGCACTATAAATTTAGAAAATAAACTTGTTTCACACGAATTACTAACCACTCTTCAAATATCAATCTTACGACATTTAATTAATTTTTGATGACGTATAAGACACAATATAACTTGTTAAACAGTAGTGTTTACAATTACAATCTTTTCAATAAACTTAGTAATCTTTATCTAACTACTCATCAATTTTGTCGATAGAAGATTGTATACCTTTAAAAATTTTGTAATAAACATTGGCAAACTTGTTGACCACATGTTGTTTTTTTAATTTTCTCTTTAACCAAATAATATTTAAAATACTTAACTACTGTTTAAAAAACCATGAATATCATTTACATGCTTGTTTCAAGCAGTTTGTCAAATAAATTAAATGTCCCATGTGTTTAAAACACATAAAAAAAGGTTAAAAAAGTCAATTCTAATAAATCTCAAATGTGTTTTAGTCAATCAACAGTGTTGTGAAAAAAATGTTTGTCACTTTCAAATCTGTGTTCATGTTTGACTTTAAAAAACGTGTTAATAAAAAGATTTTTGAGAATTATGGTAAAGGAATTTGTCATTCGACTTTTCACAATAGATATAGTTTGTTTGTTTGTTTGTTGTAAAACCGGTGTCATTAAGAATCATTTTTCGTTATAAAACCTTTTTTTGTTTTGGACAAATTCACCACAATAAATAAAGATGAAACAGAAAATGACATTAAAATTTATTCTGTTTCTGCAAAATATTTTGATTAAAATTTGACAACTGAGCGGAATATGAATATCAGTTCCAATTGGGAAGTATTGCAGCACAATTAATTTAATTCAAGAGTAATTTTTTTTTATATTTCTATGAAGTTAATTTTCTTCATAGAAATATAAAGAGTTAGAGTTAATTTTTAAAGAAAATAGAAACAGTTTTTATGACTAGTAAATTTTATTTTAAACCCAGACAACTTTCTTAACTTGCAGCAATTCAGAATCTTAGTCAGAGTTTATTTAGATATAATGAGCTGCTAGCCGTTAAGACCATACTAGAATATAATTGTTTAGAAGATCCCACCCCATATGCAATTTATTCTTATAAATTTAGATTTCGATCACCATACTTCGCTACTTCTAATAGTTTAACATCAGATTCATTGATAGATTTTCCAATATCGTACTTAAAATGGTTACTTTTATGTCTCTTAATAAACGTTCTGTTTTATTGAGTTTTTTTATTGCAAAATAACAACACAGCATTTTATAGTTAAATTAAATAATTTATTTACTTTCTTTGTTGTCTTTACTCAAAGAATGAATGAAATAATTTTACCCGCAAGTGGTGCTTATGGAATTGTTTTAAGTGGTTCTGGCGTATATAAGAATATTGTATTTTAAAATCACCCTCTATTGTCATTCAGTTTATGCGACTGCTTGGCTGTTTGTTTTGATTTGTTTCTCTAATAGTTGTTTTTGTTTTCTATTTTTTTTAGCTGATTTCGTGTCTTGTTTGTATAAGATTTCTTAGGAAACTACGCAGTTTGTAAAACATACAAAAGGTCATTTCGTTTACTTTTTTACTAACAATAATTTTCTTTTAAAACTCAAGCAAATCGTATCCTAATAATATTAATAAATAGTAAATTATAAAAAATGTCGTTTTTATAATATTTGTCGCGTTAATGATAGCCTTTGTTAGCCTGTGTTAAATATACAAGATTTAATAAAATTAATGAATCTCTGTTTCAGCATAATTTATGATTATCTATTATTTTTAATTTAATCATTAATATGGTATTTTTTTTGCAGTTGAATTCCAATTGAAAAATTATGGTTGCTTTAAACTACACCGACGTAATGCCGTAATAATATATTACACCTTGATTAGTACTGCCTTAATCATGCATTTAGGTAAATATTCAAAAAATTTTTCTATTAAAGAAAGAAATATTGAGGAAAAATATATTGGTAAGTTGTCTTTGCAAGGGTGAGATAAAAATCACTGGCATTATAATTAACTAATCAAAGAAATCACCTAATATTTGGGAGTATTACCAATCGAAACAAAATACTAAAACAAGTATATTTATATATGAATGTTCACCAACCAGGAACCATAAGGTCAAATAGTCAGTGCGCAATTTATTACACATAAAATACAATCCTGATACAATAATAATTCAGAATAAATGAAATCAAATTTGGCACGACTACAAAAACAAACAACACATAAACAAAACACGATTCTTAATTCTTAAGCAGTAGTTTTTAAAGGCCCAACTATAGGTATATGCAACTGTGCAAATACCTAATAATAATATGTGACAAACTATAATGTACTTAACAAAACTTTTCGTCAAATGACATTTGCTTAAGCAAAGTCCGAAACTGATCACATTCAGTATGGAAACAGCTGTTTCGTTATAGATACATTAGTAAACAAATTCCAATTGAGGGCAAAAAATATTTGATCTGAATTTAATAGGAAATGTACAATGTTTTATTATAACGGCAATTAAGAGGAACGATTGACTTTAAACATTTTATTTTATTTTCCATTTTTAACACACAATTTGCAATAAAATTTATTTATTTTATTTATTGTTTATAAATTCAGTGATGTACACGGTTGCATTTTTTAGTACTTTTGGCCCAAATAATACATACAGCGATATACGTGTAATTTTTCTTTCGTAATTTTCTTAAAACTATTAAATTATAAAATTATAAATTTTTATAAGGATACGATTAAGTATACAAAATATGATTATTAAACACATTTTTGCTAATAAATTTCATTTATTTAGAACGAAATTATTTTTTTGCAAAAGTACGAATAAAACAAATGTACAACTGTGCATAATAATTTCTATATTTATGTAAGTACAATATGGTCACGTAAAAGTCTTCAATGATTCGCTTTAGCATTTGACAGACTTTTCGTTCAATTTTTGACATCAGCTTAAGCGCTTATGTATATTATAGTTGGGGCTTAAAGCTTAATGGCAATTATAATTGGCAATAATAGTTGTCGCAGGAATAAATAATTTTAATTGTAGTGCACTAATTTTGCAATCTTCACTTAGTGATATTGCAAAATAATTGTATTAATTTTGTTGATGTCTAATGTAGCCTTAATAATTATAAGTGATAGTGAGATAAAACCTTTTTGCACTAAAATTTAGTTGATTTAACTTAACAAAAAATAATCCTCAATATACTGCAAACTTTTTTCTTTACTATTTTGAGTGTAACATACAAATTTTGCACTCAATTTGAAGCACAATTTGATTTATAATTTTTTTGTGTTCTAATTTAACACTGAAAAGTTATTCTGTAAAAAATTTTCTATGAATAATTTGTTCTAAAATAAATTTTAAATATCTTTTATTAAATATTAAAATGGGCATAACTTCATTTAATTCAATTTTGAGTTTCGTTAAATTGTTATAATTAAAAAAAAAAACAAAAGAGAAATAGAATATATAAACATATTTAAGTACAAAAATTATTTGCTTTAAGCAAAACAAGCATTTCAAAATTGCTATCAATAAGTTTGTTTCTTCTAGGAGCGTCTACCATTCCACTAAAGGAAATCAAACGGTTCTGGTTTTGCTCATTACAATTCCAATATTGAGTATTATATATTTTCGGTTTGTCCGTCTGTATTCGGTTTATTTTTTACTTTCTTTCATATGTATGTACTTACATATATAACGAAGTTTTTTATATAACATATTAAAAAAATTGCTTGATCACTATTTTTTTGGAAGTTTAGTGAGGGTGTGATTATATCCAGCTTTTTATAGATTGCAAGTAAAAATTTTTAATTGAAGCATTTTTGAACTTAATCTGATTTTGGTGATAGTGAAAGCTTTTACACTACCACTATATTTTCTTAAGTGTTTGTGAAGACCTGCAGTTTATCAACAAATTAGAGCAAAAAATAATTTTGCAACGCTGTTTTCAATCAAAGTTTAGTGCATTTCCATAAACAATTTTTTGAAAATATCTTATTAATAACACATTAGAAAACTCTGATCATGATTATAATTTTTATTTTTGTTTAAATTTTCTTATTAGATTGATTTAGTTGATCGCATTATAGTTCTTCTTCATATTATTAAAATTTTAATTACTGTCATACCATTCTAGTCTTAACGTCACCACTTTTTCTTTTATTTATTTTAAAAATTCAATTAATGCCTTGATTTTGAGAATTATTTAATTATAATTAAATAAAATAAATTATAAATAAATAAGACAAATGGATAAATAAAATATCAAAACGCAATTTATACCCATCTATGTAAATTTTCAATGTTTTTTTTTGTTAACACTTGAATAACATAAATATTAAAATAATGATTTATATTTTTAAAAAATTAAATATATGACTTTTTAGCTAAATCTAGAATTATAGAAATTGTTCGGGTGAGAATAACAATACGAAAGTTTTGGTAAATTGTCCCGCTCAATTTGTAAGATGTTTTCTAATTATAATTATTTTTGCCTACTGTAAAGCAACAAAATATTTGAACTATTTATGAAACTAAATAAGGCAATTTTAAACAAAATATCAGAATATTATTTTTAAATTTTTTATTTGTTTTATGCTAATAAAACGGATTAATGGATTATTGAATCCATTATGCCATTAGGAAGAGGTGGCTAGTGTCAGATAAATTTTTCTAAGGGTGCTTTAACATTTTTGTATTTTCTATTAGACTTAAAGGACATCCTTTACTTTCCTCCCAAAATCTAAAAGCTCGTGTACTAAACAAGCAGTAAAAACACGAAGTTGTGGAACCTGAATCTTTACACGATTGAAGGAATCTCAAACTACAGGATATTAAAAATTGTATTCGGATTGTCATCTATAGTTATAGCAAATGTGTCTCCGAACGATCAAAATAATATGTTAATAGAATTATGGCAGCGAGTTTCCCTTAAGTATGCATTCAGACTTAACTGGCCGGGTATAACGTTTCCTGTTTCCATTTTACTTTATTAAAATTAAAAAATAACACACGTTCCCTCAAACGCTAACTATAAATGGGAACAGCAAAATAGACTTGTTTGTTGTTATTTAATACAAATTGACATTTCTGTCTGCAGCCAGATTGTTCACATTGTCATTATTAGCATCAGTTGATGCACTCTGTTTATTTAATATCGTTATTGAACACAATAGAATTTAACATTACTCAATCCACGGCGATTGTAAAAAAGTAGAATAATGTCGCTATATACTACGCGCTATAAGGGTAAATTTAGGATAAAGTAATCGCTTAATGCTAGTCCTACTTTGTGTGGGTTTACAAACATATCCTTGCATGTTTCATGCTGGTACAATAGTATTTTTGTGACCTAATTATCGGTTACATAGAAATTATGTGTTCATAAACATTTCACTTTCTTGGCAGTTTCATATTGTTGCTCTAGCAAATCAAGCAACGTTAGTTGCTCCCGATAGTCTGATTGTTCATAAATCATTAAAGATGTGGATTAGACTATTAAACTTTTGGACAATCAACAGCACAAAGTAAAGAGGATGGTGATCCTGTTCTCATAAGAAAACTCGTCACATTGTTTGTTTGTGAGTTTATATGCACAGATTCAAATAAAGTCAAACCATTCAGAGCTGAGATAATGTTTATACGAAGTCCATGCATGAAGAACATAAGATAAAATATTTAATCGCTGTTAATCCATGAAATCAAACTAAAAAGTATTAAAATGAACCCCTTTATAAACCTAAATAATTTTTAAGAACTTTTTTCCATAAAGCACGATCAATACAAAAATCTAAAATTATTATTAGACTTCGGAAATAACAGCTCTTTACCAAGCTCGTAAGATCGCAAACAATTTTGCAACAACTCTGTAGTTAACCTTAATTTTTCTAAGCTAAACCGTCTTTGGCTTAAGGAAACGTAATAATTTAAACAGCTAACTACATTTCGTTATAGTTCGGAGGCCTAATATTGTCGAATTTTTCGCTACTAAACACTTTAATAAATGTAAGGCTATCTCACTTACATATTTGTACATACTATTGAGTTTAAATGCATAACGATTAATTGACCATTGAGATTGCATATATTTTATAAACTTTGTGGTCAAGTGGCTTTGGTTCTTGGGTTACGTCCGAGATGCATATCCAAGTGTAAAATGTGAAAAAAAAGTTTAAAAAAGCTGTGCATTGAAAATACTAGAATCTTCTTCATTATCAGCGTTCATATTATTAATAATGTCTACCGAGTGTGAGTTGCAGACCTTATACTACAATAAGGAATACCTATTAATTTTTTTGTGTATCGGTGTCACTTTCATGACGTAGTTTTTTGGAATTTATTTGTGTTTTTAAAAATTTTTTAACATTACCTATTTACAAGCCTAATTTGGTCAAGTCTCCTCTAAGGCAGGACCCGCAACTATTCGTGCCATTATTAAATGATATAATTACCTTAAGTTATAAACTCTTCTTTAGCTAAGAAATTTAAATCAAATTTGTGGAGTGTATATGTTTCTCTGTGTGTGTTTGTGTGTTTGTCTGTAAGCTAAAATTGTTTTACTGTTCTGTTGTTATTTATTTTTTTTTTATTTTTCATTTCTGTTGCATTTGTTCAATTAGTAGTAGAAGTTCTTCGCAATTTCAAGTTAATTCCTCATACTTGAATCTTTTGCTAAAGCCATTAACATGTGGTTTATAATTAAAATTTTATTCTTATTTTTAATGATGCTTTTTTAAAATTAAAACTCTATGATTTTATTGTCGTACATAGTAGTATGTATGACTAAGATATATATATATATATATATATTTTTTTTTTCTTCAGTTAACGACGTTTCAGTTTTTTTTTTTGTTCCGTTAATTTGTGGCCATTTATTTGTACTTTTGCAGCAGGTAATTGCTAATTAGCTTAATTAACACTAAAATAACGAAATACAATTCTTTTTTGTTTTTTTTTTAATATAGAAACACGCAAACAACGGGGAATTTTTTCATTAAATTTATTTCCCCAGATATCATTGTTAGCACTTGTGTACGAACGGTTCATGGTTGGCGACTAACTGATTGACATGAAGTCAAAATACAGTCAGAGGCACAGTTGTTAAATATTTCTTAGGGAATTCCTTGCTAAATACTTGTAACATTTAAAATCTTAATAAGTATTTACATTAATTGAATAAGAGTATTTTAAATGCCATAATTACTATTTTTGTTGTTATTTCAAAATGAAATAAAATGTTTTTTCTTGATTTTTAATTAGAGTTCGCAGAGGAATAGAGCATCAAGTATCTACAAGTATTACATCTAATGATCTGGTCTTACATCATCTTTCTGCATCCAATTTGTCTGAGTGGGGAATGGCCCTATTTTCAATTAATTTTGCAGCACAAGTTTTAGGTAAGAAATCGAGATGTGACAATAAAAAAAATGACGAACAATTAAAAGTATTTGCTGAAGACTTTTCTAGCCTTAGCGTAGATATGTGTCGCTTCAGTTTATAAAAGTCTCTTTTGTGTAATAATTTATCAACCATAAAATATAATAATGGGTGTTTTAACAAGAACTGAAAATTGAAAGCTAAAAAAGATGTAGTCATTGTTTTATATTTATGAAGACTGTACTCTGAAAGTACGGCATTTGACAGGGCAGTAACGTTAGTAGCCATTGACTTATCAATATTAAAATTTGACGATACCTAGATTTCGATTAATGTATTTGTCAACTGGTATCAACCATGGGATTTGCCGCCTCTCGGTTAATTTCTGGCAAAATTGTGCATGTTATTCGTGTTATACTGCTAACAGTGCTTTTAAAAACGATTGAAAATTTTGACACTATTATAATTGAAATATAAATTTTATGTTGATTCTACAATTAAAGACATCTATGGACTAAAGCACTTTGTTTAATTCATTCAATAAAATTCTTCAGTGCAACAAATTTCCACCTACAAATTTTGCACTTCTGTCCATTTGTTCCTTTGATATCACTTTTTCGGTGGTAGCGGTATTATTGATGAATTTATTTTCGGGTTTTTAATTGTTAATAAAATAAAAAATAATACGTGTACTTCAATGAAATATGGTTTATTTTTATCCATTTTTAAAAAATAAGACAATTATTAATTCGTATAAATATTTCACTTTAACTAAAAGTTGATGGTTACAGAATTCAATACTAAAATCATTATAAAGAACCGTATAAATATTCTGAAAAGTGCAAGAAGTACATAATAAATTAAAAGGTGTCTCCATTATTAAAAAAATAAAAATATAAACTAATACAGCTCACGTATATACATACATATCTTATACGGACCTATATTTTAAACCCTGATGTTCAGAACCTTGAAGATTAGTGTTTAGTATGCCACCGATAATTGTGGTTTTTCTAGTTTAATGGAATTTTTTCAAAATCTGTTTTTACACATATAACCGTTGTGAAACGATAGAAAAAAAGAAATTAGCAATATTTTAGAAAAATAGGACAATTTATAGTTTTCATATTTCTGTTACCGAGAAATTTTAATAAATTAAAAAACAAAATGGGAATTTATTTTCTTTTTTTTTAATTTTAAGTATCATTTTCAACGTTCAAATTTTACTAAAAAATTAACTCTTGGCTCTTAAGGGTTTAAATCGAAATGAGGGTGTTAGCATGTTCTCATAAGATAATATTGACAAATAATAACGCTGACATATAATAAACTAAGAACAAAGTAAACTTGTTTTAATCTTCAGTTAAGGTGATGATAAAACTGACTGTCATTTATCTTATTGTCTTAATGTTAATTTTTTTATTTAATTTAAAACTAATCGAACATGCAAATAAGTTAATATTTTATATTTTTTTTAGATGAACAAACAGCGAAATTAAAAGGAATTGCAGAAAATCAAACAAATTAAAGAAATTATTAATCTTTACTTAAGGATTTAGTGATAAATAAGCGTAATAAAAGAAACTAAAAATGAATAAATTAAAAGTACTATAATTTATATTTAAAGGTGATGGTGGTTGTAAAAGAAAAAGTTAACAATAAATAGTTAAATAGTTTTTACAGGGAAATAAAGATATTGTACAACAACGCACAATAAAAAATAACATCAGCGTAAAAATGCCAATATTAGGGGAAAAGGAGATAAATTTTCTTTATGAAAAAGTCATTGCTTAATACAAGATTGCATTTCTTAGAAAAAAAAATAATTTTATCTATAGAAGATATTTTCTATCAAACTAGATTTATCACTGCTACTATTTTTTTAAATTTGTTTTGTTTATCTCATAAAGGGCTACAAAAATGGGAAATTCTTCCTAAACTTAATAATATGCGTGCAGGAACATGCCAATCCAATTATTATGGGGAGAATTATATGCCATGTACGAGCCCTCTTTACGCTTAAGTTTTTTTTATACTTGCCACACTAGACCTATTGGAACACCTTTTAAACTTTAGAAATTCTGCGTAAATTTATAGCCTATTTTGGTTAAAAATATAAGGCCATATATATGTACTTTATGTTACTACTGCTGAAAAGATAAGGCCGTATTCAACAAAACTACGGGCCTCTATGAAAATTCCCTTTAATTTTCCATATTTATTTTTAAAACTCAGATATTTGTGCATACTCAATGTAAATTCTAAGTGTAAATTCTAAAATCTAAAGCTATATACGTATATTAAAATTATGTTGCTATAGGAACACCCTTTATCTTTTTAGATTATTTAACATTTTATGGACTAATATTTTTACTTTATATGATGCCAATTGCAGTGTGAAAATAACTTTAAAATTTTATTTGTTATTGTTGGCATTAAATTTACATACGCTGTGCAAATTTGACCAATCTAATCATAGTTGAATATTTTTTATTATTTACTAGTACTTACATAGATTCTCAAAGAATTTTTTTTTAAATTTTGATATAAATATTAGAATACCATACGAAATTTATTATAAATTTTCTGAGGAACGCAAACATAAAATTAATTATGACGTTATTATACATGTCCATTATACGAAAGGAAGAAAAAACAACAATAAGTTTAATTTTAGTTTGAAACTATATGCTCTGAGTTTTATAATTATAATTGTTTTTAATACTTAACTTTAACTTGAAAAGGGCGAAATTGATGTCAATAATATATTTAATATGTGTATTCTTAGTTTCCTGATAAACAACACCGATGGTGTTCGAAATATTGAAAAAAGGAAAGAAAATAAAAAATAAAAATAAAAAAGACGACAAAGAAAAATTCTTTACAAAATCTGATTTTGTAAAAAATAAACAAGAGTTTTTTATTTAAATCAGAATAGTGACCTGTAGCCCAAAAAAGAGAAAATAGAATATAGAAAAATTTTAATATGTTATTGCAATCGTCAACAGAATAGCAAGAAAGCCTTTTCTAATTTGTCTGTAAAATCAAAGAGCCGAATTTACTTTATTTTGTTCAACGAACTATTAGTTTGACTGCAATAACTATTCACAATATTTATTGTTTTTGATTATTAATAAAATAAAATAAAGAATTGTTAACTTCTACGTTAACTTATTTAAGTAAATAAAGTGTGAAGTCTCACACAATATTAACATTTTGTCGAGTCTAAATTTTAGATTTTAAAATACTGTATGTCCGCTAGGAAGGTATACTTACTTGCTTTGCAGCAATTTTTGTAAACATTAGTCTTGACAGTTCATATTCGATAAATTAAAGTATTTTAATCGTTAAAACACTTCATTAAAATCTATCGGTGATAGACCCAAACAAGGACCACAACGTACTGCAAGGAAACCATGAAATTATTCAACAGTCACCGTTGCATCCATTAAAAGTGACAACCTGGTGTGCAATTTCATCAAGAGGAATCATTGGACCTTACTTCTTTGAAAATGTAAACTGCGTAATGGTAACTGTGGATAGGGAGCGATATCGGAATATGATTGAAAACTTTTCAACGCCACAACTGCATGTTTTGAGCTTCATTAACATGTGGTATCAACAAGCCGGTGCCACATCGCATACAGCCAAGATTACAGTGGAGACCTCTTTTCGGAACAAGTTATTTCAAGAAATGGTAGTGTTCATTGGCCCTCACGGTTGTCTGAGCTCCGTGCTGGGGATATCTTAAAAGCAAGGATTTCGCAAAACAAAACCAGAAACGTTTGAGCGGCGCAAACAAAATATTTGTGATGAAATTAATTAAATAACGCATTAGAAAAATTTGCTCAAAAGGGCTCACATTTGTGAGGCTAACAGAGGCGGATATTTATCTGATATTTTATTCCATGTATAATTGAGGACATTAAATAAAATATTTATAAATATAAGAAACATTCTCTTTCATTTAATAAAAAACTATAAACAAAAAAAGGAGTATACCCCCCGGGAAATACCCAGCATATGCATTAAAATATCCTGTTTTATGTTGTACACTTAAAACTAAGAGAGTAAACATTTTCATAACGCATCGCAAATGTATACAATCAAATGTACATAACGCACATGTAAATAACAACATAAATTTTATAACTTTTTTCAATAGACCATATTGTTCATATTGTTGTCATTTCTTTCGGTGAAAACCGCCGTTAATAGCTATTAATTTGGTACGATTGGCGAGCGCTATCAATGGGATGACATCATAATCAATCCCCGGGTTTGCCAGTACTGGAGAATAAATGTTATGCCCGTGAAACTCAAAAAAGAAAAACACACTTTCATTCATCGAAATAATAGAGAATGAACAAAACTGTACTATTCATGATTAATAAATGCATACCCTGGTCTTAAATTGTTATTTACAGCAATATTCTAAACAAGGTGTATAATAAAATATTTCCTATTCTCCGGAGTTTTTTTATTTGTGTCAATATATTTCTGTAACTCTGTCGATTGCCAGTAAGTTTGTGCTCCAGTTATTTATTGTTTGAACATTTTACTTGTCAATGGAACTTTAATTCTTGCATGTCGTTTAGTTCTACGTTAAAGAGTGCGTTAACGCATTTCAACTAGTGTTTGAGCCTTCTGTAATAAAGTTATTTAAAATAGTTAATAATGCTTTTAGCATTTATAAGTGACAGCCAAGTTAAACATATTTAACTATAGTTTGCTATCGTAGTGCTTAGTTGTTTGTTGTTTATTTGTATATGTCTCGTCTCATGTAAGAAATGGATTGGCCATAACTACTGCTGCTAACATTGGCATATAGTTAACCATGTTAAAATAAATTGTTGATGTTTAAGGTGCCAGCCCACTAAAACACATTACAGTAGCACACAAAGGTATATTAAGTTGATCATAGTATTATATCCATAACACTAATATTTATGCAGTAGGGCTAGATATAGAGCTACTTGCGTAATAGTATTTTGAAATCAAGTTCTTCAATAAATATTCTTATATATTTTTTTATTTTGCTCCTCTGACGCGTTTATTGTCTAAAAATACAGGGTATAATTTATGCAAAATATCAAATACCATCGAATAAATTGTGATTAGGAAAGACCACCAAAGAGAATAGTCTGATTTAATATATGTATGTAAATTGCTTTGCAAAGGAGAATTTTATTTGGAAATAATGTTGCAAAAACAAATGAATTGTAAAGATAAAATATGGGCTTTATTGCTTAGTAGCAATTTATCAGACTTATGAAATGTCAATAGCTGAATTTGGTAATTTCGAATGGGGATAAAGTAGTTAAACGGCTGCTTAAAATCCGCCTTGTGGTTTGCTTTTTGAAGAGATTTAGTTTTGTAATTGCTTTATAGCAGCGAACGACTTATTTAATGAGATTTTTTTTCGTTAGTTTGTTTTTTTTTTACTTTGTGTAATCATTGGCCCAAACGTTAATTTGTTATTGTCATAGCAGTAAGAACTTAGATATCAACTAGAAGCTTTCAAATAGATTTTAATATTCTCAATATTTATTGCATCTATGTTAATCTTTTAAAAATTTTAAAAGCTTGATTATCATATTTTTTTTTTGTTTTAAAAGAGAAGTAGCAATTCAGGCAACAATGCCTATTTAGTCAAGTACCGTGCTTCTTTCTTTAGGAAGGGGATAGAGAAGAGATGAAACAGGTAGTGAAAGCAGAATAAAAGTCGGAAATTAACTGTCGTATAAAGACAGCACAGCGACCAGTGACTATGCTGTCTTCATCGCTGAACAGCCTCACCGATAGTCAATTTTTATTTTTGTAGTGAAAAAAAACCAAGGTCCTCGTTGGGAATCGAACACACAACCCCCATATTTACAAGCTAGTACACTACCTACTAGCCTACAGGGGCACCTATTGGCGGTCCCGTTACTCTCAGTGGATACGGTTGACCACAACCCGCAAGTGTATCGAAAAATATACTTTGATATAAATATCTATGACTAAGAATATTTCTTCCATAAAACAAGAAAATCAAACAAAAAAACACAGAAAAAACTCATATTAAATTATGTAGCATTCTGTGAATATCATATCACATTTATTGTTTGCAAAATAATCATAAGGAGAGGCGTTATTCAAAATTCCAATCTGTGACTTAATTAACAGAATCTTACAATACTACAAAGACAGCTACAGGCTTGTAACTTGTTAATTATCCCAGATATACCACTGTTCCCATTTATTCCTCCCACAGACCTTTAGCCATAGTTAAAAATACTGCTGAACCGACTCTAATTATGGTGGGTTAGAGAACAAGTACAGAGATTTTCGACTTCAAATTGCGTCAAATACTACAAGAAGAGTGAAAACCTTTCGCAAATATGTTAGGTAGAATAATCATTTTGCTTCTCTTTAGATGGACTTAACTCTACAGGTGGTGTTGTTCCCGTAGAACGCATTGAATTCGTTCACAAACACTAAAGAGAAGTTAATATGACCAATTGCAAAGTTGTCACAAACTAAGTAAACGGACAAGTCTCCTACTGCTCTCATATCACTCAAGTACTTCGGAAATAATGTATTGTCAATTAAATTCCTTTCATATTTTTAAGTTGTTGTAAGCAAAGATATACAATTATTTGTTGTTCTTTTTTATGTTTACATAATTTACCTTGTTAACCTGACAAAAGTTGTACTCAGCGTTATGTCTTCTAATATTTCTTTTAAACAGACTTCGTAAAAAGACATATACAGTAGAGTACCCTGCGGCTTCGGCAAGTTTCTAATTTAAAATTTCACCTGTTTATCGTAGTAGATTTAGATAACTCGCCTATAACAACTACATAATGTTATGTTAGTAATCTTCCCTGTGAGTGAAGTTTTGCCATGCAGGTTTCTTAGAAATATAGACCACTGATTTTATACACACGCGCCTTCTCCAACTATTGATCAACTACAATTATATTTCATATATTCAAAGCTTTATTGAACTGCTGATCTTTTTAACAGTAGCTGTATGTTAATTTAAATAAGCATATTTAAAATGTCACGCAATTTTTTAAATTTGTATTTTGTTTCTTAGTCGGGCAATTGCTTCAATAATTATTGCTGAGTTTTGCTCGCCCCACACTCTGTGTTATTGACTTAATTTAATAGCTTAAAACTGATTGAACAGATGCCAAAGTACTGACAAGAAAATAATGAAGATACTATTTTTATTTTAATGGTTTGAAATGAATAATAGTTGGAACTATTTTCGCATTGAAATCACATGAATGATTTTATTGATGCTTAAATTCGCCTGCATGTTACTTTCTAAATGTATTTGAAAAGAAAAAGTATTTAGAAATTGTTATCTTAATTTTAAACAAAGCCTCCTCTCCTGCTTTGTTTAAAATTAAATTAAATTATCACTTCATTCATTATAAACATTTTTGCACATATTTAAATTTATGCCTTTGATTTCGGACGTTGTGAAAACATTACGTGTTTAAAAAAAAGAAATAACTAAAGCTGAAATCACACGATTGGACAAATGTACAGATTTCTGTCTATTTTTATGTACAGATCATGTGAATGACAGAAAATATTTGGCAAAAGGCAGATAGGCCAATTTTTTTGGCCGATAGACAGATAAAAAACAACTGTGTTGTACCAATCGTGTGAACACTTCACAAACTAATAAGGGCAGAAAAAAATTTTTAATTAACCGATAATTTGTTCTGCCACTTACCGCCCAATTAAAGACCGATATGAAATTTTGAGGGTAAAAAAAAATTAACAATTGGATATTTTGGTAAGTAGTTGTATTTATTCTGTAAATACTCGATAAATAATGTTTAATAATTTTTTAAAATCACGGATACGGATGAAGAAAACACTTTAATACACAACATTTGTGCTGCAGAGTCTGAAAATATTGGCAATCTGATAGATGGCGCAACATCAACAAGTAAGAGGAAGCGACCGCACGTAAAAACGGCATGGCAAAACGCCAAAAAAAATGCACATTAATATCATGAAAACTACCGTGGATGCACTTGCACAGTTAAAAGAAAAATAAGTTTTTTTAATTTAATTTTAAAGTTAACTTGACTTTAATAAACTTGCATAAATATGTTATACATTTGTTTAATTAATCACAGTGATTTATATTGAAAAGGTATTTCACCAGCGGCCGACATAAAGTATTGCTCGAATTCCTGTCGAACTTCTTTCGCTTCATTTCTTATATACGAAGTTTAGCACTCTGCAATACCTTTCTGGCGTATTTGACGAAAGTCTTGAGTGCAATCTCCAGGGACAAGGTTGCCTTGCTCATCGTACATATCCACTGATAATCCTCCCATATAATTTGAATTTTTATGTATTAAAAAATTATGTAAGGCACAGCAAGCCAGTGTTACTAGGGTTGCGTTATACACGCTTAGCTGAATCGGACGATATAGTATTTGGAACCTGTTTGTCATTATTCCAAATGCATTTTCAACGACACCTCTGGCCCGTGATAATCGGTAATTGAATATGCGTTGCCCAGCACTTAAGTTTTACCTGGATACGGTTTTAAATTATATTTTTGCATACGGAAAGCATCGTCAGCCAGTAAAAGGTATCGAACTGCGAGTTCACGGCCTGCTAAAGGTTGCGATGGTGGCAGTCGAAGAGTAGTATTGTCTAAAGCATTCTGAAAACTCCACCATCGGAAATTCTTCCATTGCAACCAACATCAATGTAACTGAATTTGTACTCGGCGTCAGCAATGGCCATGAGTACTATGCTGTGAGTACCCTTATAATTATAATAAGTACTTCCAGACCGCGATGGAGCCTTCATAACAATATCTTTTCCATCAACTGTACTTATACAATTGGGGAAATTCCATCTTTTACTGCATTTTTGGGCAATATCAACCACAACTGTTCGTTGTTTGGGGCCTATTAAATGCATAATGTGATATTATTAAGTTATAGATATGTTTTGAATGTATTGACCTTTAAATATTCATTTTTCAATGCTTTGTAAATTGTATCGCAAACCTCTGGCACAAATGTAAATATGGTGTTTGGAGCAATACGGAAAACAACAGACAGACTTTTGAAGCTATCTCCAGAGGCAAGGAAGCGAAGTGTAACCGCCAAACGTTGATTAGCTGGTATTGCTTTGCGCATGTTGGTGTCACTTTTTATTATGTTTGGAAGAACTAATAGTAGCAGCTCATTAAAAGTGGCTTCATTCATGCGCAAATAGTTTTTGAAAAAAAAAATTTTTGATTCTCCACTTCCCGAAACTCGCACAGATTTTTTACATACTTGCCGTCTGCAGTTCTCTTTTGAAGCCAGTCCCGCACCCAAACACTTCGCTTGCTAGCTTTCGTTTTCTTTTTATTCATTAAATATGCACAAATGCATATTATTTTTTTTCATGCAAATTACAAAATGTTTATTTCATTTATGCAAAGCTGATCAGCAAAAGAACACATCAAATAAAGACAAATGAACAAATCTTATGACAGGGTTGTACCGATATTTGCCACTTGCTAACTGTTGCCATATAAGCGCAGACAATTTTTGGCTAAAATGCCACAATCGTGTAAACACTGAAAAACTCATCGGTACACCAAATATTTTTGGACAAAAATGTGCAGGTTAAATTTGGCTGAAATCTGCACATTTGACCAATCGTTTGATTTCAGCTTAATGCTCTGTCATGAGTAGCTGAAGTCCATACAGAAAAGTGTTTTTTATATTATTCTCATAACGAATCTGCGAGCTGAACTTTTTGTAATTTTCATACGTTCTTCTTAAAATTATTAATTATTATTATTTGCATGTAATTCTTAATTATTGAAGATTTCTTTCTTTGATGAAATACCATACCAAAATATAATAGAGTAGAATCGAATAAAATATATTAAAATAGATTATAGTAGCATTACAAGTCATTAATCGAGCATGTCCAAACTATTAATAAACAAGCTGAGTAAGGTTTTGTGCGAACAAAAATACTTTCCGAATCTTCCAATGCGAATTCAGCAGAAGGCATGAGTGGTACCTAGCATGTGTATGATGGTCAAACCACTGGGGTGATATGATGCGTGCAGCCTCGCCCTAGGAAGCCGAAGATGTAATTCTACGCAGCAGGTCATTACTAGTTACAATTTCGGGAGTTTCGGAACAAGACCGCCAATGCCCACTTCTTTCTGAAGAGTGGGAGACTATCCAAATCCTGGTCCGGAACACATGACAAGTTCCCTAGATCTGGATTATTAACCCTTTGTTCTGAGCAGAGGTGAGATAATCCTGGCTCCTTACTTAAAATTCATGAGGGCCAGCGAAACCATAGCTACGACGATGCTCCAGAAAGGCTAACCTCAATAATTAGCCAGAGAATAGCAAAAAGGCTAAAAAGCCAAAATGCTGAACTGAGGGGCTTACTGATTCCCGTGGAAATAACGTGGAGTTGTCCAATTGACTCCTGCTAACCTTTAGGGAACTGAGCTCCCTTTTACCCCCGGTGACAAATGTAATAACGGTGAGATTCCGTCAAGACATATAAATGTGCCCACCGGGGGGAGAACTTAAGGCATCATGGAATATTATTTTATTTTAAGTTTAGTCAGTAAACTGACTAAAACTTGTAAATATTTTAATATCCCTTCTAAATCGTCCTCTAAAATCATTTAAACTGTAAATAGCAAAATCCATCAGCTTTCGTTCTCAATAAAATTTTAATTTTTTTCGTAAAAACAGTGCTGGAAAACTTTCACAGAGGCAATATTTTTTAACACTTAATAAAAAAATTGTCTTAAAGGGGCTGCCTTTCAAAGTAAACTGCCTGCCATGTGCCTTTAATTCATAATAATGTTGCAGATAGCTTGTTGTTTCAGTTATTGCTGCTAATATTTCTATGCATTTGGTTGTAAGTATTGATGACAGCTTTAACATAGACGGGTATATACACGTACAGTAATAAACCAAAGTTTAAATGCGTATGCTATATTTTAATGCATAAGTGCATGTACATGTTTGTAATTTTTTAAAAGGTGTGCGTGTTGTTATAGCTGTTTTTCAGCTTATACATCGAAACACATTAAATAAAAATTGCAGTGTTTAGTTTAAGTTTTGCATTACCTAACTTAACATGACATAAATTACCCCTTTAGCCAGTAAGTATGGTAATTTTGAAATGCATACAGCCGTTACTACACATGTGAATACGTTTGAAAAATGTAGTTTCTAATGTAATTAAATTGAAAAATAGCTGGATGTTGAACATAGATTTAATAGAAATATAGATATTAATAACATCCAACATTAGAACCACTTAAAGATTAAATTGCATGACAATAGATGTATGGTGTTTGAAAACTTAATTATTTTTTTTAGATATTAAGCCCTTAAAAGTAGAGCAATAAAACTGAAATAAAAAATGTTCAACAGCCTATAATTATTATAATATTAATTAAATAATTTTATTTTAACCCTGCTGTCAGATTTATTTTTCCTGTGTAATTTGATGTAAACCCCTTTTCAGCAGATATTTGAAATATAATTGTTATCATAATAATTCTGTATTGCAGAGGCGAAAACGAAGATTTACATGGTTTGTTTGATGCATGTTTCGGTCGTCTAATACTCCGCTCTATTATGAGCGAAAGTAATTTTCATATGATAACAAGTGCTCTACGCTTTGATAATGTTACCAACAGAAGACAGCAAAGTAATAGTGATAAGTTAGCCCCTATTATCGAGTTATAGGACAATTGGGAAGCTCTTCTTCCAATGTTTTATAACTGTCATGCAAATGTCACTACTGATGAGCAGCTTGTGAGTTTTAGAGGACGATGTTCTTTTAGGCAGTATATGCCTTCAAAGTCTGCCAAATACGCACTTAAGTTTTGGTTAGCTGTAGACTCCAAATCAGGATACGTATGAAAAATACAACCGTTAACCGTTGGTAAACCAGAAAATGAACAGTCTGAAATAAATCAAGGAGAGCGAGTTGTGTTGGGGTTGACGGAAGGGCTGAAAGAGCAAAATTTTCAACTAATCACTTTTTTTCATCTTTTGAGTTGGGGAAAAAAACTTTTACAAAGAAAACTGACATATGTGCGAACAGTTCGAATAAAATAAAACTTTTATCCCACCGAAATTGTTAATGTTCAACAAAATTCCTTAAAATACATCCTCCTATTAGCCATAAAAATAAAGGCACTGTATTGATGAGCACCATCCACAAAAGTGATGAAATTGATTTTAGTAATCAATGTTATAACTTTAGTCCCCGTAGGCTGGTAGGTAGTATACTAGTTTGTCAGTCCGGGGGTTGACCTTGGTTTTTTTTCACTACAAAAATATAAATTGACTGTCGGTGAGGCTGTTCAGCGATGAAGGCATGGTCACTGATTGCTGTGCTGTCTTATATGACAGTTAATTTTAGACTATCCTTCTACTTTCACTACCTGTTTCATCTCTTCTCTATCTCTTTCCTAAAGAATATAACACGGTACTTGACTAAATAGGCATTGTTGCCTGAAGTGCTACTTCTCTTAAAAAAAAAATCTACAAAAGGTTTCTTATTTTGTGTGATTATTTATCGTGCCATTATCGTATCATTTCTTTTACTTGGGTATGATTTTACGTCTTTTACCTACCTTAGGAGGCATTGATACTGCGAATGAAATGATTGACTACTACAGAACTAAAAGAAACACAAATCGATGGCCAAATGTTTTATTTTCAAATATAATTGATACACCCGCATTAAATATATTTATTTTATATTCCGAAATTGATTCTTCGTGGGCAGCAAATGATACAAATCTCAGAAGAACTGATTTTTCACGTCAGCTATGTGCTTAGCGGAAGACTACATGCTGAAAAGGAAAGGCAAACCTAAAAATCAATTTGCAGCAGAGTTATTGACTCAACAACAAGCTCTGTCATCAAATATAAATGTCGTACAATCTGCATGCGGTGGTATACAAATTTCAGTTCCAAGAAAACGGGGAATTTGGAATTGCTATAAATCGATATGTGATGTCAAATGCATTATATTTATATGCAAATTAAATCGAAAAATAATACACCATATCTTGCCCTTTCTTTTATTCATATACTTTTAATGAAATTCAATTTAAATAAATTGTATGGACCAAGATGGTCCCCAACCTAAGATTTGTAACTTTGAAATTTTTTCTGTTATAACTAAATAAAATTGCCTACCCACAGGGGCAACGTTTTCGATATGATCTTTTCTACCTCTTTCGTATTTACCATTTTGAAACGGTGTCATAAATTCTGTGGCTCTGTAGCTATTCCTTAAACTATTTATTATACTCGTAATCTCTCGACCTTATGACGTTAATCTCATCTTATTAATATTTTTTTGCTTGTAATCAGTGCTTAAATAAAATGACATGAAAAGTGTTTTTTTTAAGAAATAAACTATCTTTACAGCAAACATAATTTCATGCAATTTAAATGCCGTTTCTACCCTGTAGTTCACATGATCTTGGTAACTACTACCGAAGAGTTTCCTTCACAAATGTTTCTTTAAATCAATTAGGTGCCCCTGTAGGCTAGTAGGTAGTGTACTAGCTTGTAAATATGGGGGTTGTGGGTTCGATTCCTAACGAAGACCTTGGTTTTTTTTCACTACAAAAATAAAAATTGACTGTCAGTGGGGCTGCTCAGCGATGAAGGCATAGTCACTGGCCGCTGTGCTGTCTTATATACGGCAGTTAATTTCCGACTATCCTTCTACTTTCACCACCTGTTTCATCTATTCTCTATCCCTTTCCTAAAGAATGTAGCACGGTACTTGACTAAATAGGCATTGTTGCTTGAAGTGCTACTTCTCTTTAAAAAAAAAAAAAAAAAAAAAATTAATTAAAATGAATCTTTTCTCATGCTTTGGCTTAAAGAATTTACCTTGTAAAAAAGATATTTTAGAGGAAAAATTCCACAGCACTGAAATTTGGAACAACAAAATGTCAAGGTGTTTATATAATATTTCAGTATCTCAAATGGCAGAACAGAACGTCACGGTTGTGATGGGGAAGCTTTTTAAAACTGTTAAATATGTCAATAAAATTTTTTCCATATACCACAAATATAAACCGACTTTCGAATCAGGAAACAATGTAAATTTAAAACTGTTAAGACTAAAATACTTCACTAAAATATAATTTGAAAAGCTTTTATAAATTATGTAGCAACGGTCAGTTATGAGGACTGAGGTAATTTAAAAAAATCATTTTTTTTTATTTTACCACAACGGAAAGGACCCTTCACTTATGTAATAGCTATGCTTAGCGAAAGTAGATGTAAGCAAAAAAACGAACTGAATAGTATTTTTACTTCTATATTAGCCCATACAGAGGGACTGGTATAATGGAAACTGGAAGAGACGTAGAACTAGAAATCCCATCAGTAACTTTAGAGACACACACTGATACCACGGGAACCGGTTGCCCCAAGGCACTGTTCTAGTTAATGGCGTGGCCCCTCGGGGAGTGATGTGGTGGCTGTGCTTAAATCGGGCTTTGAAGAAAGTAGAAAAACTGAACATTAAAAGTCTTAGCTTGCACATGCAAATAGACTAGGAGTTGGATAGTCTCCAATTCTTTAGCAAGGAGTGAGGACACGGCCCTTATACCGTGTACTCAAAAAGTGCTACTGAAGCATGTATGCATCTAAGGCCGTGGGTAGACGCTATTAAATGCAGCCAGTGGTAAGACCACCGTTGGATTACCGCCTCGCGGCTAGGTGCTAACCTTAATCCCGTTACATATTTGTTTACGGGTTACATATTTTTCACATCATTGGCATATGTTTATACCTTTTACAGTTTTATTATATCCGATAAACCATTAATACATAATTAAAATAATAATAGACTAAGTGACATGCCTTAGCTATCTAAACAACCTAAGATCGGCCGGTCAAATAAAACCGCACATGTTTACAAGTTGATTGGTAAAAACGAAAACATTTCTCAAGCTTATTTGTCATAACTTTTTGTCATTCGTAAGAAAGGCGTTGTATAACTAAAAAACATAAAGAACGATACTATATTTTTATTACACATTAGTACAGCTTTTCTCTTAAATAAAACCTGATTGCTTATTGGGCAAGAGTTTTTCTTTTTAATATACTCAATTTTTGAGCACTCAACACATTTTCTATTAACTTAAGAAGAAACGGATTGATATAGGTCTTAGATAATTAGTTAGATTTGTTATAAGAACCCACAAAACACATTTTATCTATTCCGATAGCATTCGAAGCAAGGGAAGGAAAACTTGAGAAAACTTTGCTTTGGTACACGCATTAAAAACTGAATTCTGCTATTTGATAGCAATAATTGTGCTTCTATTTTATGAAAAGTAAGCTGGTGCCCTATGCCAATTTTTCTTTTCATTTAATATTATTAAATGTTTGTCTATTCGAATACTTTTAACAGTTTCTTGTCTGGAAGAACGAACACTAAGCAGAACACTAAGTATGCATAATTCTATAATCTACGCGGCAACTTATCTGCCTTGTTGTGTGTTTTATTTTCAGGGGCACAGTTAGATGAGATAAAGCACTGAAATTTTGCAAGTGTGAAGCAGGGTTGTTTATAAATAATCTCGAAAGTTTAATTTAAATATGATAGGTATCGTTTGTTATTTCAATTTCACCACGAAATATTTGACACATCACAGATTACATATTGAGCCTTCAGCCGTCTGTAGGTTTGGATATAGGTCAATGCCGAGGTTTTTTGAACACTTTCTTCTTATATTTACTCAATTAATTTTTAAGACTTTATCTTTTCTTCATCTTCAGAGCAAAACTTAATAAAATTTACCTTTGTTAACAAAGTTCTGTTATTATTAATTAATTTGCAGATGATGTTAGCGAATGACATTCACATTCATTTCACTTTCCGAATTTGTGTCTTAGATACATGAATACACCCTGGATCACATTCAATTCGCAATATCAAATTATATTTTATGAACAAGGTTCAATAAAAAGCTCAAAAAATTCATAACTGTTTCCTTTTACACATGCGGGTAGTGTAGATATTATTACGAAGAGGCTTAATTTAAGTTGTATTAAGATAATTATCACTAAAAAAAGGTAAAGTGAAATTATATTTTGTGTCTCTTTGCAAATTAAAAAGTTTTTAAGAAATCTAATGAACGCAAAACAACAACTACATGCTGCGATAAAATCCTATGAACTAAGTAAAACAAGCAGAAAGCACACAACTAAAGAAAAAAGTTAACAATGCAACTTTTAGACGTAAAAGTGGTAAAGTTACAATCGAGTATTTATTTGCATAAAGTAAACAGCTTGTCATATAATAAAAACTCGTATTCTTAAAAGAATAAACGTAACAATATTAGAGATATAGAATCTCCGCATATTCTTTGCATGAAAATTTAATGCGGACTTGTTTCTTTAAACCTTAGTCTTGTGAAGGTCGATTGATCAGTGAACCGCACTACAGATTGCAAGGACAGAACGTGATAGGACTGACGCCTGCATCTGGCACCTGGCCGCGAGGCCCTAATCTGACTGTGATCGTACTACTTACTGGATGTGTAAAAAAATTGCATATACGCAATTTTCGACTTCTTCGTAGTGCCCATACTCTTTGCTAAAGAGCTGGAGCCTATCGAACTCCTAGTCCTGTTCCATGAGCAAGCCAGGACTTTGGATGTTCGGTTTTCTTTGGAATTTGCTTCAAAGCCCAATTGGTACCAGTGTCTATATAATAAGTCACTGGTCGGACTTCGGGAGTCCTATATCTCTTCCAGTTTCAGACTCCTGCTAGCCCAGGTGACAGCTGCCGCCTTTTATCTCCGAAGCCACATGTCAATATCGGAAAAAGATCCTTTCCCAAGGGGAAGGCATTACAAGGACAATCCGCTTTTAAGCCAAACAGTTATCAGCATGTGTGTCTTTGCTCTATATTATTTAAACTGTAATAAAACCAGGTCGCTGAATTTTTATTCACGAAGTGAATACGTACATGAAAGGTGCAGATGTCGTAGAATCTTGGTTATATTTTCATTAAAGAAACGTAGCCTTTTTTAAAGATATATTTCGATGGCAATTCTCAGGTCCAAGCATTTGATAATGCGCTATTTAAGCCAAGTTTATTCTTCGAAATAACTGTCAATGCAATAAATTTAAAATTTTGTATGAAAATTAAATAAACGAAAAATGTATTTATTTATTAATAGTTGTTCAAAAGAAATAGATAATTATTTATCGAAAATCATAAATAGACAACATATCTGAATTAAAAACAAATAATATTAAGTTTTTCGATATCGTGAAATTTAAACTTTATAGACTAATGTTAAAAATGAGAAACATTCATATCCATTTCCTGAATTATTTGGGAATTATAAATTAATTTCGAAGAGAAGGATCAGGGGTTGCAGACTTTTTATAGCAGATTTTTAGTGTTTACATTAATCATGCAGCTTTCGAAATCACTAGAAGATTAAGGAATGCTTCTGTATCGCTTTTAGTATACCATTGTATAAGAGATAAGATAAGTTTGTGGATAAGGCTTAAGCAAAACTGCTATCGATTGATTCATATGTGAAAAAGATTCCAGCAATTAGTCCTGTCTAGCCTATTTTTTTACATATCTTATGAAGATAAGATAAGGCTAGAGCATATTATATATCGTCTTATCATTCATATTTTTATACATATAGCTTGAAAATTGCAATTGATTAAGAAAGAGGTGAGTTAGGTGATATATTAAGTTTCAGAGTTTGCTAATGAAAAGCTAGTTTTTTTTTTTTGGTTTTTGTTTAAGAAATTATTGAAGTATTAAGAAAAAATTCTCGCCTATTATTTGGCAATTATTCTAATCGCTTAGATCGACATTAAATATTCTGCAACCAAAGTGATAAGTTTCTCACGCCGTTTAATGTAGGGTGGCTGAATTTAATCATGAAATTAATTTTTATGTTAAACAGGATGACTATAATATTGATATATGATAAACTCCTAACTTTAGAATAGGGGTATAGCGTGCTAATGTGAGAGTTGAGTGCTACGCCGTAAAAACTAAAAATACCTGTTAATATAACGTATTGTATATGTAAAGTAGTTTATAGTTTGTAGTGGATTTTAAATTGTTGTTACAATAACAGCTTTAAGTTTTCATTTCAGTATGCCATACATTAGTGCCACTATATTGATTTAACGCATTTTATATAAAAATTCATATTAAAAAAATAAATATAAACTTGATCTCAATTATGTAAAATGTCAAAAGTTGCCAATAGATTAAACACTAAATTAATGTCAAATTAATGGCATTTTAACATGTCAGCAGGAATGTGGCATTAATCGCTTATTTTTATCATACATTAAAGGCGTATATTTTTAGATCATTTGCTATCCAAGAAAAAAAAAACAAAAATTGTTATAACTTCTTATGTAATGATACAGTTTTTTATTCTTTGAGATATATATTTTGTGTGCAAATGAAAACCAAAAAACTTATGTAGAATATTGTGTTATTTGATTTTTTTACACACTTAAAATAGAGATTTCGATTACAAATGATTAAAATCAACATATAAATTTATACAAAATAAAGCTATAAATCATTTAAACAAGATACCAATTTTTTTTGCGTTCTTGGCTAAACAAAACGAGAGCCAAAATTAAAAGAAAAAAAAACTAAAATAAATTTCGTATTTAAAGGAAACTAAATGATCCAAGAAAAACAGCAAAAAAATTTGTCTCAACAATTGCTCAATTTTTACTGTTTGGCTTTAAAGGTGGCCTTAACGAATAAAGCCAACTTTAAGCATTAAAGACAAAAACTAAAAAAAAAAAAAAAAACACACACGCACTGAAATCTACTCTACGTTAATAAAACTGTCTGTCCACTTATTTAGTTCGACCATCATTGCAGACATTTATTTGTACGTTTAATAAATTTTTAAACATTTTTTGTACACTTCTAATGGCGCTGTTAAGTCTAAACTTGCAAATATCTATAAACTTGCGTTTAAACAACCCACATTAATTTTATTTCTTTTAAATTTCTTGCACATGAATTGCATATTTTGGAATTTAAATATAGAGTAAAGTAAATATTCATACTTATGTGATTTTTATGAGCTTTTTTTAGCACAACCACTTCCCCATATCATTATTGATGACAATTGTCAGTTGCGGATTCAGCATATTAATGCTGAAGTAAAAAATATCTAAATGTAATGTGCGACTGGTTTCTTAAGTGTGCGTGCTTTTTTTTATATATTTTGTGGAACTTAGATTTTTTTTCTTCATGTCTAGCTTCGGCTAAACTAACTAATACGCCTACTTTTGTATATGGCGAATTTAGAGAAATATATATTTTAGCTGCCGGTTTGTGTTTAAAATGTGGTGTAGATTTTAACAGAAGGTTTTTTTCAAACAAATAAACATTTAACATGGTTTAAAAGTCGGATATTAACAAAAAGGGATAGTTTTAACTTAGATCTATTTTCGCATTTGTAGATTATTTTTAAATATCAGGTGAAATAAATATCTCTTTTCAAACGTACAAACTTTTTTACCATCTTACTCGTACATATTGTTAAATATCACAAAACTATTAATTCTCCCTACTAGATAATAAGAAATAATAATAATAGTATTAATGTCACTTCAGTATATTTTATAGCATTAATAAAATGTTTTTAAAGCCAAAGTAGTACAACGGTGAAGCAAAAAAAAAAAAAAAACAAAAAACAATAAATAAAATAACATACAATAACCGGCACTCATAACAGTATTTTTTCATCAATGGGTTTGGTATTCAATTAATGTTTGAAATGAATCAAAGTGTATCTCGCGGTATGTGCTGTCTGTGGCTGACAAATGCAATTGCTGCCAACTGTTTTCACAATTTTCATATTTTTATTTACAATATTTTCTAAAATATTTTATTGGCAACATTTTTCATTGCCGTATTTAAATGTTGTTAGAAGGTTTTTATCGCTTATATTAATCTTTTATTGTGAAACACATGCGTAGATTGCGTTCTCTACTAAAAGCTAAATTTACGAATATAAATCAACCACGAAATTTAGTTTTTAAAATCATAAAAAAATTGTTTTTTCTAGAGACCTCGCATGCTTTACAAATGTGTTTCTTGTTTGTGTTTGCTTCTAGTTTTGTTATAATTTAAAGCCGCAATTCAAAGTAAAAATATATTAAACTTTAAATGGTATTTAAGCATAAATAAATTTATATTTTAATTGCATTCTTATGTTTTGAACATAAGTTACGGTAATAATATATATAATTTGTATAAATATAATTGTGCTAATAACAAACCTAATAAATATACAAATTGAAAATAATATAATTAAAAATACAACTGAAAATCTAACCAAGTTTTATACATATTAGGAAATAGTAATTTAATTGATTTTTATTTCTTGCTTTTGGTAGAATTTTGAAAATTAAATAATAAAATTATGTGGCTAAAATTAT
Organism: Trichopoda pennipes; assembly: GCA_030448955.1. NCBI lineage: Eukaryota > Metazoa > Arthropoda > Insecta > Diptera > Tachinidae > Trichopoda > Trichopoda pennipes. The sequence continues at coordinate 5,536,258 of JASKUP010000012.1, read as the reverse complement.
TATTTTCAAATAGAATACTGACACAAACACTCACGTCTTTACAGCGATTAAATGACCGTTAAAAAAATCATAATTTAAATTTTGTTAAATTAATAACGCAATTTAATAATTTTATGACCTCAACTTTATTGGCTTAAAGTTTACGTAATATTTAATGCTTGATCTTAAACTTCACATTGGAAATTAAATTAATTAAAAACCTTGAATTAAAATAAAAGATTGCAAACAAAAAACAAACAAAAAAACCCATTTACCCATTGGGTGGTATTTTCGCCAGGGTTGCAATGAGGTTACTTTTACATCTATAAAGCTTATTTAAGTTCAAGAATCTATATGCTAAAGTACTATATTGGACCTTGGTGAGAAAATTACAAGATTGATCCACTAAATGTATAATTTAAAATACAACATGAAAATAAAAATAATAATACTATAAACAAATCGACGTAAATTAAAAAGTACTAAACAAATACGTAAATAAAACATATAAGTTATGCACAGCCAAACAGCAAGCAGCCTATTATAAATAAAATAAACATTCTTTGGAAAATAAAATAGAGATCATCAACATAATTTACTAACATAATTTATCAACATAATTTATTTAATTTAAGTACCCATAAATTTTTGTGTCTGAAGCTAGTATTAAAAATTAAAGTGATTTCTATTCGTTAAGTGAGCACATGAAGAACTTCATAAAAATTCCATACTAAAACGGAATAAAGTTTTGACTTGGCTATATAAATGCCATCGCAACTGTAATATTAGTGGTACTCAAACCAAATATTCACATTTCATTAAAATTCCTTTTTATAAGATAAGGTGAAATGCTCAATTTTTTTTAACGAGTTTCCTATTTTAAACATTCGGAAATGTAAGAAAAAGGACAATACTGATAACCTATCTGCCATAAAATAGCTGAGCTCTATGAGACCTGTTTGTTAACCACAATTGGACAAAATAGTATACGAAACAGAAATCGTATTCAATTATAAATGATGTAGCACTCTCTTTATGTAGATGCATAACCCTATGTAAGTTTAAATTGTAAGACAACCATAGAAAACAAGTTGTTTAAATATAAAGTGAATAGAATAAAGAATTATATGGGAGAAGATGGCATATAGCCGAAACCGGTACGTCCATAAGCCAAATTAGACGCGGGTTGACGTAAAATCCTACTCAAATAAATCAAACCCCGTGAGACAATATTCGCTATATATTATATGCAGCAGTAATAGATAAATTGACGCGGATGGGATCTAACTAACAGTATCTACGACTTTTCCTATTAAAGGGTAACCCAACTTAGAAATGAAAGATGCATGATATCATTATGTGATAGTAGTATATAAAAAGGGTAAATAGGCTACTTGATAAACATGATATAGTGGGTTCTATTTTTATTTTATAAAGGTTTATAAAAGCTTTTTTGTCAAATATAGTCGAAGCACAAGACATAATATAAAGAAAGCACTACGTAGCAATATAAATCTAATAAGAAAATTAAACGAAGCAGTTTTTTGTTTGTGTAAGTCTTCTGGAGACATGATAGCCTCAATTTTTTGCATATATCTTAGTATATGCAGAGATTTACGATATCTGTTTTTTCACATATTATTTTTGTTAGAATAATAAAACACCTACCTTAAATAAAAAACGCTTTAATAATGTGTAGGAAAATACTACATCTAATTATGCTTCATTTATATGTTTATTTTAATTTAAGTTAAATTGGTAATATTTAATTTTACACACAAAATTTTAATTTAGCAATTTGGTTTAATTTTAACTTGTTTTTATTTTCGTGAAGTACACTTCAAAAATACTTTTTTTGTTAATTAATAAAAAATCGAAAATATATCTTGCCCAGTCTTAAAAGTAATAGAATAAATTACATACGGTGTAAAGTTTTAATTTTATTCGGCCTTCACATATTATTGTATAGAGATTAGTTGATACAACAACTACTACACACCCATCTTTTTTTCTAACGATTAAAGTCTTTAGTTTTGTTAACTAGAAAATTGTGCGTTAATTTTCTTATTAATAAATTTCTGTCATATTAAATAACATGCTGTTATATTAACGGTTTAAGTAACTAACACTCTTCCCACTTTATTTTAATTAGCAGTGACAACTATTCTTCATCTAACTTGTTAATGTTTGTTACTTAAGTCTTTTGTTTATTTATTTTCTCACATAAAGAGAAAATTCTACTTTTTTAACTTATTATTTTATTTTTGCTGTTTTTTTTCAATCAATGCTGTTGCTTTTTTATTTCCGCATAATGTCTAATAATTGAACATTATGTTAACATGGCTTGTCCCCACAATTAGCCAGATTCATTATGAAACGTTAACAATAATGAATAGACATTGCGGAAAATATTCAAAATAACAACAGCAGCGACTGCAGAAACAATAACAGCAATATTTTAGCAACAGTCATAAGAAATTACGCGCATTATTACGTTTAACGGTTTTAATTTTTTTTTTCGTTTTTTCTTTCTTTATAAATATTTTTTTCTCTTGTATATTAATTAAGTTTTTTTTTATTTCAGAGTTGTTTCTTTAATTCTAAAACTGTAAATGGATTTTTTATAACAATTGATATTTTTGGTGTTTTATTTTATATGCACTACAATAATTGTGCTGGCTATTGTCATGTTATTTTTTTCTTTTTCTAATGCAGTTATTTTTGAATGCTTTTAACTAACAATTAAGCAATTATAATAATTATAAGCAATTGACCACTTTTAGACATGCTGCAAATGTATTTTTTATTGGTTATTTAAACATTTTTTACAGCATATAAATCCCCTTTAGTATATCGTATATAGTAACGAATTTGTTATTTAAATGTCGAGAAATTGTTTCCTAAAAATAAAGCTTGAAAATAACTTTGGTTTCATGTGACCAACAAAATAATCAATAATCACTGTAACGGGGAAAGGATAACGTTTAACTATTGAAATTGGGTACAAACTGAATGTGTAAAAATGTATGGTACGAGTAAGTGTAAGAATTTTTTAGCTTTATTTCTTAGTTCAAATTAAGGGTGTTAATTAGTAAGTTGCGAAGAATGCTAGCACTGATTGCATCTAAGCAGAAATCGAAATATAAAATTCATTTATTACAATAATAGAATAACTAAGATTCTTATCTACAGAAAAATTGAAATATTTGTTGTTTCAAACCTGGAAATATTTACCTTTGAATATTTTTTGGATGGTAAATGAAAAATATTAAAAAAGGAAATTTTCGCTTCGTAAAAGAATTCGAGAAAATTCGAGATTTGGTTTAATTGGCTTTATTTTGGTAAAAGGAAAATATATACAACATCAGATTTTTACTTTTCTTATTTTAATGATTTTTTGGAAATAATAAAAAATGTTTTTTTTTTACTATTAATACTATTTTGTTGTTCTTTCTTTTTTTGGATTTATTGATACGTGTAATTTCATAATGGATTTTATGTCTTTAACAGACCTGTATTTTATCCACAAAATTTTTCATGCTATCGAAGACACAAAAACAGAAAGACAATAAATTTATAATAAGCAAACTTAAAACCAAGTTAAAATTTTACTTAAGCCATGTTTTGGACATTTTTCTTTTATTTTGAAGTAAATGTGCCTTTTGTCTATTGACAAAGTATCTTAATTTACAAGCTGCATAAAGAAGTATTGAGTAATATTAGGCCTAAAAGCACATTTCTTATACGTGCTATGATTTAACATATTAATCAGTTTTAAGTCATCTTATTATAACCGTTTTTTTTAGGAGCAAAGAACTTGTGTATTAGTTTTGAGTTCCACTTTTCTGGACGAACTTTTCATCGAAGTAAAGAGCGCAGGATAATTAAGTTAGATTTTTACAAGTTCTTAGAGCAGAAATTTATAAAAGTTACCTCAAAGCTTTGAATCGCAATTTTTAGTGTTACAAATATTCCCAGTTTTTTATTCACTTGCGATATACAAAATTTTTTTAAAGTGTTGATGAGAAATTGTTGGAGATCTTTTATTTTGTTTGCGTTATAAAAAGAAAAGTAATGCTTACAATAGTCTTTGTTTGCTGGCTTGTAGCGTATTAAGAACAGGTAAATCATTAATAGTAGCGATTAGAGTATTTAAAAATATTCAATGAAAGTCCTGTTAACAATGTAAAATAAATGTTTGTAGTCTGTGTTTTGTTTTAAAAGAATTGTTTTATATTGTTTCTACGTCTACGAAAAACTAGATTTTATAAGATGCTTATAAAATCACCTATTATTATAAAATTTTGTTGTTTACCTGTTTATAATTGTACTTAATATTGGCGACAATTATGCAATTAAAGTATTTTTTTCTAAACAATATCAATTTGATAAAGTAAATTAACATTGCCTGCAAAACAAAATCAAGACTATTATAATCTATGTTCGATCATGAGCCTTAAGAGAAAAAACATAAACTTACTTTGTCATAAGCATCACGTGCCAGCCCAACTTGTTTTTATTTTAGTTTGAGTTTTTATTGAAATTTTAGCTAACACTAAATACAATAATTAAATATTATTTGCATATAATTTTGCAAGAAAAAAAGGTTTCATAATTTTAACGGTTAAATAAGTGTAACAGCATGCTGGACTAGTTTTTCTTACTTTTTTTTATTTGAATTTTTAAAATTTCAAATTTTTGATGTGATTTGCTTGTGAGTTTTTCTTAATTTCCTGCTCTAGTGTTGCCTTTTTTTGTCTTTTAATTTTTACTCGAAAGAAAAGTGTCCACCAGCAAAAAAGTATAAAACTGCATATTTTCAATGGTTTGAATAATATTAAAAATTTTAAACATGATTGACACTTATCGCTAACCAGCCAAAGGAGCTTATGCAACTACGTTTCCAATAAGAAAAAAAATCGTAACGAAAAAATTTCAAAAGCAGAAAATTTTTATGCGGTATATTTAAGAAGCATTAATTATTAATAATACAAACATAAAATTAAATTACATTTAATTATTATTAAGTGTTATGTGTTATGTATTGCAATTATTTCTATATTTTTCTTATTTTTTTGTTTTCTTTTAGTTATAATTTTTGTATACAATTTTGGCTTAGATTCTGTATTCTGAAATTTTTTATATTTTTTTTTCAGGATTGGAATGCCAATATACCTTGGCGCTAGAGAAACAAGTCCTCTTTTAAATTTGTTTGTTTATTAAATAACTCATTTAAAATATACCAATATAAGTATATATATAATTAAAGCATTGCATTTTATTCAGTCTAAATAAAAACATTATAAATATATATAAATCGTTCTTCTGCCTCCTTACATTTTATGAATTTAAGAAGTTCGCCACAGTACCCTACTTACCCACTGCAATCTGTCAAAAATATTATTCAGAACAATGATTTTGATGACAGCAGTTTGTAGTCCAACTAAACTAATTTCTTTTTCTGTTGGCGACAATAAACAGTAAAGTGGTGTCAATACAATATGTAAAAGATATGACTACATAAAAATTTTTTTTTGTGAAGCAAAACAAGATCATTGCAAAGTTAGAATAATATTTCTTTTTTTATTGAATGATTTACTGTATTTAGCTTCAATAGCAATGTAAAAATAAAAACATACAAAGAAAAATTTGGATAATTCAAAGAAATTAATTTGTAAAATAATGGAACCAATTTTAGACATATGTATGTCAAATTATGTTATCAAATTAAAAAAATCTATACTAGGCGTAAACAATTTTCTCTGCATACCAATTTTCTTTTAAAAGACAAATAAAACAAAAATTTTATAGCTTTTGCAATGCCGATATTATTAAAACGTTACAAACATTAAGTTCAAAGCAAGTCTATTGAAATATTTTGTGGATTTTAAAAAAATTTTTCTGGAAACCCGTAAAGTGTCTATATTCTGATTTTTATCTACCCGCATCTGTTAACGTTGCTTATTTTTTCTATTAAATTGTCTGGCAACTAATAAATGGATAATAAATGACTAAGGAAATGAAGCCACCCTCAATTAGTTCTCCCTGTTATCAACCATTGCAGAAGTAACCTCTTCAACTCGTGTGGTTTTTTACTACGTTCGCCTCTATAGGAACGATATTTAAATATGTTATTTTTTAAGAGGTGTTTACAGAAACAAAAACAAAGAAGGTAAGAACATTAAGATTTCATAGAGTATGTATCGCCATAACTCCAGATACAAAAGCTATAGAAAATAAACTTAAGATTTAAAAAGGATATTCACAAATATTTGATATTGACATACATATAATACTTTGAGATATTTACAATAATATATAGTCAGATGAACTGTACACTGGATGTGTATTAATATTTTCGCTCCAAAAAAGTTATTTAAAAATATATATATATATTGTTCTTTCTTAATTTTTAAAAAGCACAGTGATAATATTAATACAGAAGATGTTCGCAATAATTTCAGTAGAAAATACAAAAAGGGATTTTCACATAGAGATGAAACTTTAACGCATATGGCCTTATTCTTTGAAACATATTAGACGGAAGGCTGAATTTTACACAGAGTATGCACTTATGTACAACTACATCAATAATGAAAAGAAATTCAATTTACATATTTTAATTATTTTTGCCTACATTTAAGTTGGATTTTTGCATTAATTATTTATGGTGATGTTATTTAGATTATTAGAAAACAAGAAATAAAAAAAAATTTTGAAATACCAAGTCCAAAGTGCTGTCTTATTTTAAGCACGCTTTATATTTGAACATAAAAAATTATAATCCAAAATTGAAGTGGTATAATTCATAGAAAATCGAAAACTCAAAACGAAAACACAATAATTGAGAATTTGTTTATAACTGAACAAGTAACACCATTATTATGAGCCTACATGACTAGAGTGGAGATAAAATAGATTATATCCCCTGAGGCTTGTACCTGTTTGGTCATTTATTTATACATGTTACCCTGTTCTTAAAACATACTAATAGGTTAGTGCACTTTTTCTTTTCGCGTTGAAAAAATAAATTGCAACAGATTGTTTTGAAAATTTAGTTTACGCCGTTTAAATCAGATTGGGCTTGCCAATTATTTAAATTTATAATTGTCGATTTTCTCTCGCCATAACAAAATTTATTTAGTGAAAAGCGAATCTTTGTTGATTCTGAAAAGCTCTTAAGGAAACCGTCGCATTAAACACATCGCAGTGAAAAAACTTCTGGAAAAAGTGTTAGAAAATTTACATTTGGTAAAATATTACCGGTGTAATTGATGTCATATCAATTCGTATCAGCATCAATTGATATTAATATTAATTGATATTAAGAATATTTTTCTTATTTTAACTATAGTTAAAATTTGTAATATGTTTAGCAAAGTACATTTAAAGGACGCTTTTTTTAAATCCCTCGTATATTAATTAAATTAAACAACAAATATGTCCAGCTATTGACAATTATCTAATTCCATCCCACTGTCACTTACAATAAATAAACGTGTTTAAAATTTTAAGATTAATACCAACAAGCTACACTGTATCTTAAATACATCTCATGCTACTACAGCACTCCTACTTGTTTGACTTTTATAATTAAAATTGTTGTCATTATAAATTTTTCCCAAATATCTGGTCGTATAAATAATTGTCATATATTAAAAGTTTTTAAAATGATTACTCGTATCACAAATTTGGTTTTGAAGTAAATTTTTTATATAATTTTATTTCTTGTAGAACAATTAACTATGCCACACATTGATGCTTACTGACCAAATAAAGTCATTTTAAAAGCAAAAGCCAAACACCGCTACAAAAAACCACCGACATAATAAGAATTATAAATTTATACTATTTAAAAATGTGCCTTTTAAGGTAGAGAAAAATTTCAAATGAAATTAATTTTTTATCAAATATAAAACCCCGACCAACTACTAAACTAAATGTAACTAACGAATGTGGTGGCAAAGTGTAATGGCTTAATATGAGAAACAACAATTAGCACAACTTGGCTAAGCAAAACATATTTGTAATATTTTAGGAGTTATTAAAAATACTTAAAGAAAACTTAAAGGAATGCTATTGTGCATGGGCTAAAGGAAAATGCAATAAAAATAACAAAATTAATAAATTTTATTAACTTGCAAAACGTTTGTATGCAGTTTGAATAAAGAGAGTTACGTATAAATAGATTTGTTACAAAAAACAGTTTATATGTATGACACAAAAACTGTTAGTGGTGCGGTTTAAGGTCCAATTTTTGTCTACATACATTTCTGGTTACTTAAGACAGAACACAGTTTAGTCACGTTTTTAGCATTTTTAGAATACACACCCGCAATTGCTATTTTTGGCTAAAAATTTGCACCCATTAATAAAATCTAGAGTCTAAGATATTTTAACAATGTTGATAAAATAAGCCGACAACGAAAATTATCTTAATATATAATTTTTTAACAAACAAACAAACAAAACAAAATTTTAAATGCAGCATAATTTATGTTATCGCTTGTATACGTGTCCATTATTATTATAATGTTTACTGCTGTTAACGTTGGTCTTTGATTTGTTCTTTCTTTATTTTATGAATTATGAATATTCAAATGGCTTAAATATATATTTTATAAGTTATCTATAATTATTCGGAATCTTTTTCAATATAAGCGCAATTTTATTTCGTGCTTGATTCCTTTAAATAAATATTTCATGATATTCTCATAAAATATTTATTACAAAAATTTTTATTAAAAATAAACATTTTATGATATTCTCATAAAACATTTATCCAAATAAAAATAAAAAATAAAAAATAAAAAATAAATTTGAAATGTATTGTAATGGGGGAGAGCATATCCATATTGCAATTTAACTATTGCTCACATAGCTCATCAGTGAATTTTACCCAAATATTGTATTGAAAAAATCTAAGAGTCTTATATCCAAAGCCAAACTGTTTTATGAGAATTTATTCATAAAATCAACATAGCATAGACAGCAAGACTCAAAGACACTTCCATATAAACACTACAAAACATTTCAAAAACAACAAAAACATTCAATCATTTCTACGTAAGGGTTGCCATTGGAAACCATTCATATGCAATTTGAAAATTCAAGAAAAATAAAAACATTTGTAAATAATTTTACAAAAATTCCAAAAAAGCAACAAGCACATGCAATGGAAATATATATAAATTATTTTATTTTATATAAATTATTTTAGTTTTTCTGTTTTGTTTTCAGTTTAAGTATCGATGTTTAGGTTTTTCTAATTATTTTACAATTTAATTTAGGTTTATCAACAAGCGAGTAGCAAAGTAAAAGCGTTATTAAAGTTAGATAAGACTTCTCACTAAAATACTATGAATTATGCCTGAACTGTTATTTCAATGCACTGCTGAGTATTTTTATGCTGAAGAATATGTTTGTTATAATAACTATGCTGATTACTTTCGGATGTTCTAATACATTTACGTATATATCTTTGCTTTTTATACTAAAACAAAATCAGTTGTTTTGCTGTAAATTTTTAATGAAAAAACTTTTAATAATTAATAAAAAATATTTAAATATAAGCAGCAATTTTATTCGTGCTTGATTCCTTCTCAAATAAATATTAAGTGATATTCTCACAAAATATTTATTACAAAACAATTTTCATTAAAAAAGAACATTTTATGATATTCTCATAAAACATTCTTTCAAATATTTTTAAAAAATATTTAATTTATTTAATTATAAAGTATGTTAAAAATAAATGGTTTCTTTGATATTTTAATTTAAAAATATTTTATTAACTATCACTGTGTTTTGTTGTGTATTTGTCATTTATCTTAAGGTCGTATGTTTGTGTCTCGCCATCCGTTGAATACAGTTAAAATACAACTGCGCTGCCAGTGGCAACTAGGTGTTGCCACTTTAAAATAATATTCTATATATGTCAAAATATCGATTAAGTAGTTTTGCAGTAAAAAAGATAAAAAATTACTCAAGACAATTAATAAGAAGCATGTCTTAATCCAAAATATTGCAGCTTGTTAAGAAAAAGCATAGAGCTTAAAAACTTATTTCTATATTCTAGAAAAATCTGAATTTAGCTATCTGCTAAAAGTATATTTTGTAAAATAAGCTCCTGCAGAATAGATATTTTTAAATTTGAGCCCAGTAGACATCTTAGATAGAAGTAGCAATATTATTGAAATGAATATATATTAGAGTCGGCCTTAAAAGAAGTCAGATTTTTCCCAGTATCACGCCTCTAATTGGTGTATTTTAGTAAATTGGTTATCTTTAAAAAATTTCATAAGAATCGTTTGGGGTAAAGACGTGATGTAAGCCCGATCAACAAACAACTTTGCATCTTTTGAAAGAAACTGCTTGATACTATTTCTCATAACGGTGGAATTGTCTTGATTTTTATTGTTGCCTTTTTTACATATTCTTCGCCACCATCGTTTTTCAAAACATATTCTAGAACCAACAAATACCAGAGGGAAATTTTAGGAATTAAAGTACTATAAATGATTTCGTAATTTTTGTAGAGCAGCCTGTTTATATATGCCTGTCAATTTTGTCAAAATTATAAATTTGTTGCAATAAGATATATATGCATATTATAAAACTACATATTTGTTGCAAATCATTTTCTTATTGTTTTATTAATTTAAACTCATATGGGAATAAAAATATTTTGATGCAATAAATGGCTTTCGGTATCCATCCCTTATGGTGAAGAGCGCTAACTATAGCGCATATTCTGTTTATACGCCCTGTGTTTATTGACATTGTGTCAAAAATCATAATTTTTATATCGTCATGAGGGCCGCATTCCTGCACACAGCTAATGCCTGTCCTTTCCAGTTTTACTTTTCATAGCAAAAACTTGAAGTAACTCTCAATGTAGTCATTTGTTATAATTATTGGTAACCTGTCGTCTTTGCTTTTCCTGCTAAGCTGGTAATAGCTTACATCCAAATGCAACATCCCTATTCTTCTAAAAAAAGCTAATGTGAAAACTTTGCTTAAGCTTTGATATTTGTCTCAGTCACGTATGGAATGTTATTTATTATATAACTTTGCACTTCAAGTTCTAAGGGTTCAACAACCGATATAACAATATATAGCGCAAGCAGCTGCTAGTTGTGGAGTAACGATTTTTTCATTTGAGGGTTTCTCATATCACAGAATTGACTATTCTGTTTTGTAGTATTGTTTAATAAATAATAGCTGATGTAGTGTTATTTAATAAAAGCTGATTTCTTTTGTTTTTATTGAAGTCTTTATTTGGTTTTTTTTTGTGCTCAGCTTGGACCAGTTAAAAGTTAAAAAGCTTAACTGGGAGTTTCAAGGAAGTAATAACGAATCATTGTTTACATATCAGTCGGTTATATACCGACTATGAGAAGGTTGTAACTAATCTAGAGTTAGTGAGAATAAAACTCACTCATACTTAAAAGCTATCCTTAACTATATTTACTATGTATTTAGTATTGGTTTAACCAGGCATTGTGTGGTGATTGTGTGGTTCTCCGATATATTAAAATAATTATGTAAAAATACTATTAATACTAATATTCCAAAGTAGTACTAGTATTATAATTTGGGCGAAAAGTGTAATGTGATCTAACTGTTATTGCATTTATTTTGGGATTGTTTTCCCACAAAATAAATGTGTCACTTGAAACACAGGATCAGTACGACAACAAAACAAGCAAAGTCCCTCTGTGTAATTGAAGGCCGTTTAATCGCCGTATGCATAATAATAGTAAACATGTATGCACTGCTTAGGTAGGTGTGAATATTTATAACTTGTATTAGGGGGGTTCCACTACAGTTATTTCACACATCCAATCAAACGAAAATGTGTCGCTTATTATTATGAATTTATCATCAAACTCGGGGTTGTCATGAGCGAGCTGTATCAACCTATTGGCATATGTACGGCGGCGTAAATGGTCTTGTGGAAGAAGCTCTTGTGTCATGTTAATCTTATATAGAAACAAATGCAAATCCTTGGGCAAAATTGTGACCACAGTTGTTCGTTAAAAATCACGTGTCGAATTGAGGTTAATGGATTTTTTTGAGCACTTTCTTGAGCAGCAGTAATATTTTCAGCCGATTTTGCAGTACGTTCTAGTTCATCATTAGGCCTGTCACCTACACACCATCTTTCTTCGAATACTTTCACTACACGATAAATAGTGCATTTTGTTAAGACGTTGTTTCTCCCAAAAATTTTACGTAACTTTCTCAGAATCACATCGATGCTTGATATTGATAAAATGTTTTAACCATTAAAACACGATGGTTTATCGAATATTTTTCCATTATAAATTTACTACATGTCTACTTCAGGACTCCCAAATATGAAATGAAAAGACTAATGTTTAACAAAATTGTGGTCCCGGCGGATACCCTGTATATCCACATAGTCATTTTACTGCTGGTCATGTAGCTCGTCAGTGAATTTTATTTAAAATTTTGTAAAAAAAATTCACGATTCTTACAACTCAAGCCAAATTAATTAAATAAGAATTTTATTGAACCAACACAGCAAAAAGACAACAAAACTCAAAAATACTTTTATACTTTATTGTTACGTTTATACCTTTTATAAACATTTTGTTGTGAGTTTTTTATGCAAAATAAATAACACCAGTTTTTAGAGTTTTTAAATTAATAACAATTTTATTTACTTTAACTACACAAAGTTGACACTACAAAACAATTTACTTAAGATGCACCTCTTTAGTTCACCAAATTTAATTTCACACTGACTGACTATTCACTCAAAGGATGTCCCTTTATATTTGTCCATTAAAAGTCTAGAAAATTTAGGAATCTTCTACTCCCCTTATATCACATTTTGTTGTTATTTTTTAAATGTATAGGCGCCAGTATGTCTGTGTGTATATTTTTGATTTTGTTTTTATACTGATAAAGTTTCTTCTTGGAATATATTTTAAGATATTTGTTGTTGTCTTTTGCAGAAAAGGTTTCTTAGAAAACTACGCCGATGGTAAACAGCATACATGTTTGTTGTTGTCTTGCGCGTATAAAATTTCTAGGCAGTTAGTAAACAGAAATTTGTTTTTGTCTTGCATGCCGCGCAGTTAGTAAACAGCATAACAAATTGTTGTTGTTTCAGTTTATAAAATTTTTACGCAGTTTGTAACTAGAAATTTTGTTGTTGTGCCATAAGTTTTCTAAGCAAGCCACGCAGTAGTTTTAAAACTTAAGCAAGACACATCCGTAACATTATGTTTAAAGAAATCCTGCACAAATTACAGTAGGTTAACTTAAAAATAATAAAGTTGTTTATTCACGTGAAATTTATTAATGTCAAATTTAGGAAATTGATCATGAACTATTTTTGTTCTATTAAATGCAACGTCTTTATGTCCCTATGATCATAGCAGTAGTGGTGGGTGTATAAGATTTGGCATTAGTTAACAAAAAGCTAGTTAAGCTTGTAAAATATATTATTTAACATTCTGTACGAAGACATTAGTTTTGGTTTACTTTTGATTATAAATTGAAATATTGTAATACCCAACATAAAAGTAACTTCTGTGTACTTGAGTAGACTTGAAATTAGAAAAACAATTAGTTATTAATAGCACTTCTTAATGAAATCTATAAAGAAAGTCCTGGTATTAACTAGAAGAAAAATTTATTAAGATATAAGTAAATGAACTAAGTTTACTATATCATTAAATGATTTCGCTAATATAATGCCAATAAGGGTTTAGTAGGTTTTGATTAAGTAAATAAAGCACCTAAACAATTTTCATAATTATTGACAGAAACAGTGGAAATCAGAGAATAAGAACACTATATATTATGTAGAACATGTAGAATATAAGAGAAACTATTTTACACTCCCACCATTTTTCTGTGACTTTTCTTTGCAAAACTAATTAAATGACAATAGTACAAAGGAAATACTTTTAACTTTCTGGGTAGTTGTATATATTAACGGACCGTTGAGTCAAAATGAAATTTTTTCTGCAGCCTTTTATTTTAATTATCTAATAAAAACATTAATTAAAATAATAATAATAATAATGAATACATTTAAATTAATTAAATCTACTAATTAAAATTGTTTGATGTTGCCATTTAAATGCAGTCATTCAGAATGCATTAATTTAGCTCTTAAATAAAAATAATTTCAAAAAAATATATAAAAATTAAAAACAAAAAATTAATTAATAACAATAAAAACTAGTTCATTTTTTGGCGGCTACTATAATAACAATTTCACTTAATTGATTTGTTGAATTAACCACTTTTTGTGATTTTTTTGATAAACATGATTTACCTTTAGCAAGAATATGAAATCTTTTTGAATGCAACACACTACACGCATTTTAGAATAAAGACGAAAGTAGTAAGAAATTCTAGACTTAAAGAGACAATTTTTGTAAATTTTGAAAATTCTCTTAGAATCAGTTTGGCTTTGCATATAAGACTCTTAGGTTTTTCTATACAATTTTGGGGTAAAATTCATTGATGAGCTACTTGACCAATAGTGAAATTGCAATATGAATATGCTCTCCCCCGCTATAACACATTTCAAATATTTTTAATTTTATTTGAATAAATGTTTTATGAGAATATCATAAGATGTTTAGTTTTTAATAAATATTTGTGAGAATATCATGAAATATTTATTTAAAGGAATCAAGCACGAAACAAAATTGCTTACATTAAAAATGATTTCGATGAATTATAAATTACTTAATTGTGTAATTTTTAATTAATAACACTAGGGGGCAAATTTTTCGAATGTGTTAATTTCAATCCGGAACATACAACATATTTTTTGTAAACATTTTTCTAAAAATTAATTTTTTTTTACAAAAAAAAAAATACAAAATTAAAAAGAAGAATTCCGGGCATTCTTGAAATTTTGGGTTAGCATTTTTTATGTTTTTCTTGTTTTATTTAGAGGTTTTTTATATAGCAGAACACGTTCAATATGATACTTTGTCGATTTATATTTCAACATTTGCGTTTTTAGATCCGGTTAAATTCTTCTGGCTTAAAGAGGTTATGTGGTGTGCTATTTTTTCGCAAATACAGTCAATGATCAGTTCCATATACGAAATTCTCTCATACAGAATGTATAATTTAGCATCAATTTTGTTAAAATTAAGGAATATTTTTAATTTTTTTTTTATAATAATTATTTAATTAATAATTTAATAATTATTCAATTATTAGTTGAAATCTTTCAGTATTTTTATCAAATTAACAATTTTAGTTCGGCTTAAGTTCAATTATATTTTGTAAGTGATTTCTAAATTTATTAAGAAACAAAAATTTCTTAAATAACCATATAATAAAGCAGAAGAAGGTTCGATTCTAAATTGACGATAAACTGGAAGCAGGAATAACTACATGCGACAATTTATAGGAACAAGGTCCCAAAAAATTTTTAGGTGCATAGAATGTCTTATATTATGTTATATTCTGTTTTTATTGTTTTTTCCAATTAACAATGTATTTGTAACTAATTTTTTTACAGGGCACTCTGTTATATATCAACGCATGTTTGAGTGGTAAAAATAACTTTTAGGAAAAGAGAGGAGTTACCTGGTTATCCAAATAAAAAATGCAGAACTTTATCCATTCTCCATCTATTTACTCGGGATGATACCCAAAAATGTTTTGTTTACATTGCTGGTCTCTATGACGATGCATGCCTTAATTTAGCTCAAGCTGTATTTCCCAACCAAATCCAAAATTGCGATGATAAAATCTAATTGCTGATAATGTATCATATTTGCAAAAGGTATAAATTTTTAATACCTTCTTTTTACGTTTGTTTTTTTTTTTTTTTTTTTTTTTGTTATCTTTCACTTAAGATATAAAAATGCAAAATTATTGCAAAACTTTGTTTAAACATAAAGTGTGAATTCCCTAGTAATAACTTTAATATAAAATTGCTTGCAACTAAATTTTATCAAATTCTAACACCGTAAAACGGCTGTTAAACATTAATGATTGCGTATAATAAATTCAAGTATAATTTTGTCCACAAAACTATTATGCTGAAAATTTTAGTTTAATTTCCTGTTTTTTTTAGGTAAAAAATGTGAAAGAATAAGTATGGAAATAGATGTGTGACTAAATGACTGTTTAATAATGCTATAAAATTTAAATGGTACCCGGGCGAAATAATGAAAAGAAATAAAAACCTAAGAAAAATTAAATTTCTCTGGAGATTTTAATAATTATTTGATTCAAAGAACTGATACAAAATTTACCAATAGACATTCCATCAGCAGGCTACTATATATCTACATGAGCTTTGGCGTCTATCTATATCAATATGAGATTAGTTTTTGTTTTTGTTTTTTTACTTTTATTTTGTCGTCTAAATCTTTTAATTTTTCTCTGCTGTATTTGTGTAATTTATTTTTCATTTTTTTTGTATTATGTATTTTGCAAAAACGAGTGTTTATATTTGATACGTGTTTTAAACTTTAATGAGGTACCAAATAATTTTAACCGTTAGGAAACTAAACTACAAAAAGTTTAAAACAGCAAAATATTAAATTTAGTACATAAACCAACTTAAAATATTGTACACTATGCAACTATTATTATATTATTAAATTTAATTGCAATTTTTCAATTGTAGGATAAATTGTTTTTTGTTAAGAAGGTAAAGAAAATAACTTATCTTTAAAAAGCCTGGTTGGTTATTTTTTTTGAGGTGTTTTACTTTTCATTGTTATTATTTAACCAAATTTCTTTTAAGTCAATTTATTTTTGCACAGTGCCTTTCAATGAACAATCCTTTCCATTAATTTTTTATAGTTATGAAGTAAATCTTCAACGAAAAGATTAAGACTTGGGATTGCAACAATGGCCGGGGCACATAGAATCCGTCATGCGTTATACTTTGACGTATTCAACTGAAGTCAAAGTAACGACGGATAAGGTTGAAACAATGAGTACTTTGTTGACGGATAAGAAATCAGCTGCTTTTTGTTTGTCTTATTTTATATTTTTTTGCAGCAAAGTTTTATTAAAGTGCACATTTAAAATGGAGTTAGATTCCGTCTTAGACTTTTTATTAATGATAATTTGTATTCCACTATTTATTCTATTATTTATTATTATTTATAATTTATTTTAAAAATATTATCTACAATAGAGCGAAAAAAAAACAAGAAGACGAAGAAGCAAATAAAAAATGTCGTACGTACGTCAAAAGTTAAAAGTTGGCCAACTTTCGTACTTCGCGTTGACGGAGACGTACTGATTGTGACAACACTGATAAGAACACATGTATTTCAACTTACTTGTCAGTTGAAAAACACAACGTGTGACGGATTCTATATGCTCCGGCCTTAAATACTAAAGTTTAATATTATTCTTGTAAGTATGCGTGTGAAATTATAAGTTGTTTTCGCAATACGCTGGGATAGAGCTCACGACGTCCAGGTTTCGTTACAAAAATTTTTTATTTCCAATAACACAAGTGACACTTTTGTTTTTTTTTTTTTTCTTTTTACTAATAATTTTTATTACAATCCACTCTTAAATCAAGTTAAAATTACACTACTGCACTACTGAGGACGCCAACGACGATTCACCGTTTCGATGCCCTCAAGAATTCTCGTCTCTACTCTCCGCCAGCTAGCCTTCTGCTTCTCACACTGAAGCGAATGAGATTCTGGTCCAGTCTGAGCAGAGCAGTTTGCCTGTCCACCAATTTTTGAGTTGTTGCGGTTGTCACGACAACCTTTCCATGTCCAAATTGGTGTTAGCCTTTTTCACGATGTTGTCTCTGCCAGGCACACATGCACACCCATACCACTAAAAGACAGCTACTTGCGACTGTTTAGGGTTGTGTTTAATGGTATGTTTTTCTTACGAATGAATCTTCATGTCAATAGATGGCGCTTCTAAACGGATATTCTTAGTCTTAAATTTAATAACATTATAATTTAAAATATTTCATTAAACAAATAATAAATGTAATTATAAAATATGAAAAGTGTATAATGGAATTCATTTCATAATAATGTTCTCTTGTTTTAAAAAATTATAAAATTCATTAAACAATAAAAGTTAAGAAATGTAAAGAATGTATACAGTTTGATTGATTATCTTATGTGGTCAAAAAATAAGCGTGCCGACTTTTGGTCGTCAAACAATAATGTACGGCAGTTGGGGTAGATTTGGTTGAAAAGGACCGTGTAGGAAAGCAGAAGATCGTAAGTCCCACCCCCGTAAGCGTCACGTCTTATTGAAGAATAACTGAACGAGCCTTGCTGTGTGTGAAGATAACCCACAAGTTTCTGGAACTAAATGAAGAGAAAAGTGCCAGCGATGAAAATAACAATTTTATTTGCTGGTATTTAAATCAATTAAATTTCTTTTATCCGATCTCATGCTTCATATTAACATAAATTATTTTCCGACTTATTTCAATCACTCCATTATTAAGGAAATCAAAAACTTAATAAAGATAAAATTAATTATATTTAATATACAGTCAACTAATACAATCGGCGTAGCTTTATTCATGTAGCGCTGCTTTTTCTTAATTTTCCCATAATGTTAGGAAAAGCATGGTATGTTAACACAGTAGCTAAATTTATATTTAGATAACGGCGCTCTCTATTTAAATTTAATATCTTCTATGTCTAACGTTTTTTTTTCAACTAGTGCTTATTTCGTGAATGGTAACACTTAGCTCATGTTTGATTTGACAGATTAGTTTTATCCTTCCGCTGAACGAATATGTACGCTTGGTAATGTTGCAGAATGTGTGCGAAAATTGCGTACGGATTTTGGAAGAAGAGAAGCACCGTCAGCTCCGTATGTTCGTTATCTTGTGAAAAAGTGAAAGAAGCTGGCATCACAATCGATAAACCAAATCGTGAAAAACCAAACAGTGCGTACACCCAAAAATATTGCTGCTGTGGCAGAAAGTGTGCGTGAAGCGCCATCAAAATCAATTCACCATCGTTCTCAACAATTGAACATTTCAGAGACATTATTGAGACGAATTTTGCATAAAGACATTGGTATGGCGCCACAACAAGTCCAGTTGGTTCAGGAGTTGAAGCTAAGTGACCATCCAATGCGTTTTCGCTTCGCTAATCGACTTACAGCAGATGCCGATTTTGCAAAAAAAAACATCTTTTCAGATGAAGCTCATTTTGATCTTGGCGGGTATGTAAACAAGCAAAATTATCGCATTTGGGGTACAGAAAACCCGCACGCATACATTGAAAACCAACGCACCCAAAACGAGTCACTGTTTGGTGCGGATTTTGGTCCAGAAGCATAATTGGGCCATTTTTCTTCGAAAATGAGCAAGGAGTGGCCGTTACAGTCAATGGCGATCGTTATTGGGCCATGTTGAATGAATTTTTGTTCACAAAAATTGAAGAGGAGGATATTCGCAACATTTGGTTTCAACAAAACGGCGCTACGTCCCACGCAGCCGAAGCTACACTCGATGTTTTGCACCCTATTTTTGAAGATCGCATTATCAGTCGTAGAGCTGGGATTGCTTGGCCACCTCGGAGCTACGATTTGACACCATTGGACTACTATTTGTGGGGTGCCGTCAAAGATAAGTGTTACGCCGACAAGCCGGAGACAATTGACACTTTAAAGGACAATATTCCTGAAGCCATTGGTGAAATACAGCTGCACACAATCAATAATGTGCCATTTGAATTAAATTATTTTCCATTCCATTTAACCGTATGGATTGCACTTTCAAATAAAAAAAGAAATTTTACAACAGATACGGAAAATTTTGCCCGAAATTAAAGAAATTTAAACTATAAAACGAAACTCTGTATTTATCTAACATTTATAATTAACACTTTAATTTTTTGTGTAACATTTTATATTAAAAATTTGTATTTATATACATTACTAGCTGACCTATTGAGAACGAATTTGTGAGATCGCAAAGAAGAAACGCACACAAATAAGCTCGATGCCCACCGCGACTGTTTAAACGGCGGCAGTAACCGAGTCCATGCTACTTTGGGGTTTTCACCGTCATCCGCCAATGCACATTGGAGGAAGTTGGCGGCTGGCGACGAATTCATGGCGTGTGTTTTTGAAGTAAACAACGCTCAATATTTACGTAAATGCGACCAGCTGCAGTATCAAAACACAGCGCACAAAAAAATTAAATGCATTGAATGAATGAATACACAAAAATATATTCTAGTCGATCCAGTCGTGTAGTTGCAGTGTAGTTGAATAACTTGGACACCGATTTCAGCGCCATCTGCAGGGTTGGTTTTTGAATGTAAACCATCCAAGGTGGCACCTAAACGCATGTAAAAAAATTTATTCAGTGAAATACCCACGTACAGTAGAATTATACACATAAAGAATATTTGTATGGGAGGTACCACACGCCTTTATCAAATCTCGCCTATATTTGCAGCAGAAGTTAAAATATGTTCACTCAACCGAAATACCAAATTCTGTTTAAATACCGTTATCAGGAGCAGAAATAATAGATTTTTAATTTGTGGTTTGTATGGGAGGTACCACGCCCTTTTGTCCAATTGGAGCGTGGCGCCAGCCAAACGCATGCAAAAAAGTTATGCAAATCGGTCCACCCGTTTAGGAGGAGTTCAGTCACAACACACGTGCAGTAGAATTATATATATAAAGATATGTAAAATAATATTGTTTTGTACATTTTTTATTTTCACAATTTTATTTTACTTTAAAGATTTTAGTATCAGTTAAAATATTTTTTCACTTGTTGTTGTATTTATTGTTTTTAGTTTGCTTTCTCTATGTTTGGTTTTTTGAAGACAACATTTTTTTAAATTTGTTTGAATTTTGTTTTTTTATTTAACGATTGATTTACAAAATTGTATATAAATTTTTTTCTTCCTGAAAATGCCATAACATGGCAAAATATAGAAAATAAAAACAAAATTTATTTAATTTTTATATAGCGGCCTTGTGCTTAAAAAATTTTATTAATCATGCTGGAAAGGTCAGGACCTTTACCATCAAGATCATCATATTATATGACTAATCTCGAAGTAGTTGGGCTACTTTAGTTCATACCTAATAATTTGATCTATTGTTTTAACCCGTTATAAGAAGGTATGCTAGAGTTTACTTGTAATTGATGTTTCTTTTCTTGGCAAAGTAATGCATTAAATACCAAAAGCCTGAGATATTCTAATGACTGTAGCAATTTAGTGTTAGCTGCGTCTTTTGTTTCAGTTAGTATTATAATATAATTTCCAAGTAAATTTTGTACTTTGGGTGTTAAATATTTAATACATAAAACAGTATTAGTAAACTATAAGATGTGATCGTCTACTTTGCCGCTGATCATATCTTTTGTCCCATTTTTTTATTTATTTAGTTCATCATACTAAAATAAATTTATGACCTTGGACTTTTAATTAAAAATAAAATTCTTAATTCTCTGCATTTTATTTCAATAATAAAAATAGCATATTCGCACCAGTTAGTCTCTATGGTTACTTTTAAAAAGTGTATTAAGTAGGAAAAACGTAAAAATGCTAACATTATCTTTTATTTTCATTTATAATATATAAGTGTTTATTAAGTTTTAATTGTTTTTTTAAGTGTTAAAATTATTTAACGAAATCCATTTAATTCGTCACGTAGCTTGTATTTTGTAAGTTTTTTGTTTTCTTTTTGTAATAAAAAGTTCCAAGTTAAAAGGGTGTTTATTTTAGAAGTTTTAATCTTTAAACCTGGAACGATATAAGCGTTTGGGAAGTTTTTTTTTAAATTTGAGACGAAGCAATGAATTAAGGCTTAACGTAAGTAATATAAATAAAAAGATTTTGTAAAGTGTTCCAGAGAGTTGCAAAAGAAATAATTAGTTATAAAACTTTGTAATAAGAAATATATCGTACGTAAGACTTGTGCCAACTTTGTGGTAAAATGGTGCAGTTAATTTTCAGTTTCGAAAATAGTAAGGGACGAAAAGAATATTGCACAAACATTAATGACATAACAAGAGATAGAAGAAGCTACAAATTGATTAACTTAAATAATTTATAACTTATACAATACAAAACAAAATTGAATTGTGTTACAGCAAGAAGCTCTGTAACATAAACATGACTTCTTTATAGGTAGACAGAAGCAACACTCTTGTAACATAGACAAAAATTGGTTACGATATTAGTATTAATATAGGAATGAAATAAAACGAAATATAAACTAGCAAATAACGCAAAAAAAACAAAATAGACGGATTTGGTGGAAAAACTTTTAGAACAAAAAAATTATTACAATTTCAGAGAAAAATATATTAAAAACTATGTTACTACAGCCCCTAAGTTACATTAAAAAGCTTACAAAAAGATTTCGTTTAACATTTATGTAAATTTTTTATGTTACAGGGATATCACTAAAATAAAAAAATAAAATTTCAAAATTTTTTATTTATAGTTACAGATATATTTAATATAACAATAGCAAATAGGACTCCCGGTACGAACTACTGCTTCTCCAATTATAGCAGATATTGCTATCGAGAAATTATTATATACGTATATTGAAGAACTTAAAATTATACTCAGAAACATGAATAAACGTTTTAGTTATATGTTGTATTGTATTGCTATTAAAATCTAATAACCTAGCAATACTGTACATAGCTAAACAAAATGGAGAAAATAAAATTGGGATATGGCAAAATGTATAAAATACGTTATTATGTTAATAACAGTAGAAACTGTAATAAGATATGTATACATAAAATAGAAATTATAAATCATTTTCCTAACATTAGGCAACATTTATAAATTGCTAACGACATCACTACTAAATATAATTTTGTAGATATTTTTTTTCTCAAATTTTGTTCTGATTGTTTTCTAAATGATGAAATTTTTTGGGCTTTTGTTTTTATTCACATAAATTTTTGACAGACATTTTTTTATATTTTAAACTTTTAATTGGATGTTTCAAAAATTCTTATATGTATACATATGTATGTGTTTTTTTGTGTTTGTAGCAGCTGATACGGAAAAAAAAATAAATTTGAATGTTGCATGATAATTAGATGTTCTGTCGTTCAAGCGTTATTACAAGATATGGCTAGCCGCCTTCGGCTGGCCCCAGTACAAAAAACGTCACCACTGGTCGGCTGGCAGAAAGAATTTGCTCCCTCTTGAGGCTACAATAACCTCGACATGATATTTTTTACAATGAAATCTCAAAGGAGCAGCTACATATTGAAAATAAAAATATTATATATAAAAAACATTTTGCTTAAAACAAATAGATGAGAAAATTTAATTGGTTCACATGTCTTAAAAAACAAAAATAGACAGAATGTCCAAGGTAAAAGTAAACGATATAGAGATAGCATTTAACACTTGTGATATATGTTTTAACAGGACGGCCCTACACGGCATACGGCACGCGATACGTTTGATTCAATTAAATGAATTATGAATTATCATTTTTAAAATAGCCACAATTATCGAGGTTTTTTATTTTATTAAATTTATTTTCATCGACTCACTTATGCCCTAGAACATAACAACCCTCGAGTTATTGGTAAAATACCTTAATATGATGCAATCTCCGGTAATAACATAGTCACAATATTTGCATTATATCATCTTTTTAATTAAGTTAGTTTCTTGAATATTATATAAACCACTATTTCTGTCATATATTTAAATTTAAAAAAACTTTAAACAAAACACCCTTTATTATATAAGCGAACATTAAATAATGGAATAAAATGATAAAATAAGTATTTTTAATCATTGTTAACTAGTTTGCTAATTAATTAATTTATCTTAATAAAAAATATATAAAAGAAATCAAAACAAAATAGGAAATTAATAATTAATTATAAAATAAAAGTGTTAATTTGTATGTGAGTTTTTTGTTATCTTAATAAATGTATAAGAAAATACTTAAAAATTACATAAAAATAATTGTGAATTAAAGCTATGACTTATTTAAAGTATTAATTAATTATTTAACTAAAGCTTAAATTTAATTGAAGTTGTAGTGTACAAATATTTAAAATCCCAATAATACTTGATTTAAATTATTTTTTGCTTAAGTTTTATGCAATTGTAACTTTGTTTTAATTAATTTGCATTTTTGCTATTGTCCTAAAATTTATTAAATGATTGCTTCATTCAGGTATTTGCTAAATGATAATTAAACATAACTTTTTTCTCTGATTTTTCTTAAATTATTTAGGCTGAATAAAACACTAAGTTGTCCATACAGCAACAGTTTCTATAATAATAGGTTTGTTCTGAACTACAGACCAGAGCTGCTGAACAGAAGATTCCCAATTCCGATTTAGCAAAAGTCAGTCAAAACCATGAGTACATTACTAAACAAAAAATTGTAGTAAAATTGACTTAAGGGAGCTTTCAGTTAATTTTCCAGAAGCTAAAATTATTATACTGTAGAAAATACTAACATTCAGGTTATCGTAAAAATGTCGAAACTTCTGGAGTTAATCCTAATTTAAACTTCTACAAAAATTGAAACATTTAAGTTAATATGATCTAGGTGAAAATTTTGCAATATAAAGACAAAGTAGTGGACGAGTTGCAAATAAATAATATATTTGTTTTGCTTAGTACTTGCAAAGCCCAATTAATACAAGAAGTAAATTAAAATTTCCAAGCAAAATTAATTAGATACAATCTCAAAGGTTGCGACCTTAAACTATCAATGATAATGTTATTTTGTTTTTAACAAAAATTGGTAAAGTTTAAACACCAAATTCTTTATTACAGTAACAATGCCATATTCATTTAAAGACTATGCGTTTTCCAGCACCTGTGAGTAAAAACAATACGTCTGTTATTTTTATGTCAACTTTTAGAGCCGCTTTTCTAAACAGATTTTATTATCGATGTTTTATGTATGCTATATGTGCATATATTCATTAGAAAAAATTGCAATGAAGGCATCCATTGATAAATTGTTTAGTTCTTATTTTACTGGAAAGTATAGCGAAAAAGGTTCTCTAATTTCTTTTTCATTTCATTTTCTTTAATTGTTTTTGAAATAACTGATGCAGAAAAAATATGATGTTCTTTATTTATTTCGACATGCTTTACTCCAGTGTTATTTTATTAAGGCTTATTATTATTGGCCTTAGGTGTCCCTGTAGGCTAGTAGGTAGTGTGCTAGCTTACATGAATGGGGGTTGTGGGTTCGATTTCCAACAAAGACCTTGATTTTTTTTTCGTTACAAATAAAAATAGACTGTCGGTGGGGCTGCTCAGTGATGAAGGCATAGTCACTGGTCACTGAAGCTGTCTTATACTACAGTTAATTTCCGTAACTATCCTTCTACTTTCACCACCTGTCGCATCTCTTCTCTATGCCTTTCCTAAAGAATGTAGCAGGGTATTTGACTAAATAGGCATTGTTGCCTGAGGTGCTACTTCTCTTTAAAAAAAAAATATTGGCATAATAAAAATTCACGTTTATAAATGAATCAATAGCTTACAAAAGTTAATTAACGGTTAACTTAACTGCAAGTTAATAATAGTTTTCAGAGGTGTGTGCAAATTATGAATTATTATTTTACTTATGTTTTTTACATATATCTGCCATAAAATAGCGAGCAATATGTCAACTAAAATTAAATAAAATTTATTAAGATTTTAAATGTAAAGAGTATTGTTAATAACTAGTAGCCAAAAATTTTCTAAACTAATTATACGAATTCTAAACATACATATTTTATTCGACAAATGAATTTATAGTAATTATAGTTATTTGACCTTTTTAATATTTTTTAGTAGTTTATTATTAAGCACTATGTCATTATTTAATAAAAAATTTTTAAAAAACTTTATTTTTTATTATTTTTCAATATTTCGCCAAACCATTGGTTGGCATCATCAGGATAAACAAAAAGAAGGATGTATAAGTAATTAATCAAAATTGAAAACAAATTAAAAATTTTTTATTAAATAATGACTTAGTGCTTAATAATAAACTAGTAACAAAAAAAAGGTATGACTTTTTATTATAATTTTAAACAATAAGTACTAGACCACATATTTTTATACGGAAAAAGATAAGGAATTAATAAATCTAACTATAGGTCTGTATTTCAATGGATTTAAAAATAAAATTTAATTAAATATCTTCTAAAATTTGAGTATAATTTGATTAAATAAGATAACTAATTCTTTTTCCTGTCCAAGTGCCGCACATACATTAAAAAACTGCACGTATACCAATCTGGGTGTAATGATCAATCACTTCATTATGCATTTATTTAATACATTATTTTAATGGCTTGACCATAAAAGAAATTATATTAGCTATTTTAACAAAAAAAAAAGATTTAAATGACCTTAACCATATAACAGAATAGTAATTTAACACAAATTGATTTTTTAATCATATACCTAGACAATAAAAAGAAACATTAAAACAAATTAAGTTTTAAATAATATGTGCAATTGCTTAATATAATAATTATTTAAAATTTGCTTTACTTTTGTCGAAAAAACTGTTCAGATATTAAAAATTTAACATTTCTGTAATAAAAGTACAATATTGAGATATAAAATCACAAAATGTTCATTATTGCAGTTAATAGAAACAAACTACAATAGCATATAAATGTTTACGAATAATTATTTCTCTCTCAGACTGTTCGAAGATTTTTTATGATGTTTTTTAACAAAAAGTTTGGTTTTCAATTGTGTCAACATCAGCAACATGATTGTTTTTACATTTTAGTTTGCGACGTAGCCATAGTAGATGCATTGGCAATAAATTAATTTCGGACGAAAATCGAATTAAAACAATTAAAAAAATAATAATATGAAAATCGTGCTTTTATTAAAGTTAAATTTCCCAAAATTCGTAATATTTTCAGACAACATAATCGTCCTTCCGCTATTAATAATTTGGCCGTTAAATTTAAGTCAATAGGCTTCATACAAACTTTACGAACACCAACACGTGTTCGACCGGGTCATTCAAATGAAAACATCGCACCCGTGAGCCAAAACGTTAAAGCGGATCCAAATTTGACAATTTTTCGACGTTCTCAATAATTGGAGTGATCCAAAACAGTCACATGGCGAATATTGCGTAAGGATTTGACTTTGAAGCCTTACAAAGTTCAACTTGTATAGGAATCGAAGCCTACCGATCATTCACATTCCCGTAGATTCGCTCAATTCATTCAGGTTTAACCCGTTAGTTTTTCTGAAAATATCGTTTTTTCAGACCAAGCCCTTTTTCACTTGTCAGAGTATGCCAACAAGCAAAATTGCCACATTTGAGCTTTTGCAAATTCTAGAGCGATTCTTGAGAAGCGTTTACGTGGCACTGTTTTATGCGCTATGTGTTCTGGAGGCGTGATTTTTTCGAAGATGAGGCTGGAAATGCGGTAACGGTCAATGGATCGCGCTATCGCGATATGCTTACGACTTAATTTTGGCCTATGTGGATATCACGCAGCCAATGAAACGGTCAATTTATTGCAAACCAAATTTGCAGATCGCATAATTTTATGACAATCAGGCCATCCAGATCGTGTTATTTAACACCACTGGATTATTTTTTGTGGGAATATGATATAACGATTTGAATCTTAAAACTCAAAATCCGTGACGTTATTAATGAAATAGGACCGCGATTTTGCCAAAAAGTGAATTAGAAACTTTGATAAGAACATCGACATATGTCAGCGTGGTCGTGATGGATATTTCTCAGATATAAATTTTATTCATAATTTTATTCATAATTTCTCCTTATAATACAATGAAATATTCAATTATCTTAATCTAAACGTTTAGATTTCGATTTTGTTTTAGAAAACAAACTTCTTGTTGAAAATCCCTCTACTTCACCATAGCACATAGACTATCGAATTGCAAAAATTATAAAAAAAATATAAAAGGGTATAAGTATACATATATATTTTATCAAGTTGCTATCAATTAATCCTAATTGAAAGTTCCACAAAAATTGAATCTCATAAGCTAACATGAACTAGGTGAAATTTCTGTAATATAAAAAGAAAGTAGGGGACGAGTTGCAAATAAATAACAAATTTATTTTCCTCACATCAGACATCATTCATTACATATCTTTAAGCATTTAGGGTTTAGAAAATTATGATGTATTTGCTGAAAAGCTAATTGACGGTCTCATGAAAGCTTTTAGGAATTTTCATTCCATATAGCTATAACAATTTCGTAGTTATAATTTGGCCAGAGAAGTTTGCCATGTTTTAATAACAGTTAATAAACAAACAAAAAACAATAATAAACATATATAAAAAAAATTTATATACTTTTTATACAAATTAACAAAAGTTTATAAATTAACACAATTAACAGTTACTTCCAGAGTTTAAAATTCAGAATATGCTGTTTTTGTAGTCATCTACTTTCTTCAGTGTCTTTGAAAATATCTCTTGCTAATTGCTTGGGTTGCTGTTTTTCTAAATAGTTGTTACTAAACATTTAAATATCGCCCGCAACTTTAAGAACGGAAAAATACCTGAAGATTTAATAATTCTTTGCAAGCCATGGAGTGCTGATAACTGATCTTACCGTTTTGTCTGTAATCATGTAAGTATTTTTTTTATTGAATCTCACGATATACAAAATATTCTGTTACAGATCAGTGTTATTTAGTAATATAAGGTTCAGCATAGACAGCATAGACCAATACAACTAAGAAATAATATTTAACAACTATTGGAACAAAATAAAACTTTTCATAACGCCATAAACTAGAGATTGATGTATTTTTTTTTTTTTTTTTTTGTTTTCCATATCATACGACAACACAATTATCACTAAGGCACGCTATAAGAAGGGTCGTAAAGGAATTGTAATATTTATTAAACTTTCTCTTAATGCTTACCTTAGTAATCCGTTTCGAAAAGTAATAAATAATTTTTCCTCATAATTTTCAAACTAAATCTTTGGTTGTGTTCCTGCGTGTAGTATTTTAATTATTACTATTTTTTTGTTTTTAATTTAGCGAAAATCATTTTCGTTGACAGTGAGACTGATTTATTATAGCTAAAAACAAGGAAGAATTTCATGAAATCTAAAAATTTTGTTGATTTGAAAGCGAATAAATAACACCATCAATATATAATAATAGCCATAATAAATGCAAAAGCTATTAATTATTTGATTTTTAGGAAGACAGTAAGAAATAGAAACTAAAGTTTAAAATTAGTATATACATAAATCCGAAAGTACAGTGCTATATATAATTGTTAAATCAAATGCTATGCCTGAGAATAACAAGTATTATAATACAACAAATGATCCCGGTGTATATTTCTATTTTTGTTGTGTTAACTTTAATTTTTATGCTAAAAATATGTAAAATAAAAGAAAATACTAAAGTATTGTTTTAAATACTTGTTGCAAGTTGCTTGAGTTGCATGACATAAAATGTCATTTGATAAAGAATGCCGTTTTTATAACCTCCTTGACAATTTGAAAATATTATTTTATCGTTACATTTGTAGCTTTCGGTCAAGTCATGCCAGTTTTTCTATCAATAGAAAGTATTTAAAAGCATTTGTGAAGAAAAGTCCAGCAACAGCAAAGTAAAGTAAATGTATGGAAAGTTTTCCCTTGTAAAGTCCATAAGGAGGCAATTTCTGAACTAAACTACTAAAAAACCCATGGCATTAACTAAAAGGTTGCCTACAGAACCTACAGAAAAAAAAAAACCGACTGTCGGTGGGGCTGTTCAGTGGTGAAGCATGGTCACTGGTCGCTGTGCTGTCTTATTGATGTGATTTGATTTATATCCGCACCTGGCCATGAAGCGTTAATCAGATGGTGGACCAAACCACTGCATAATTTGGAACGTCATGCTCGTCCTAGGAAGCCGAAGCTATAATTCTATGCAACAGAAATTTCTAGTTGCAACTTCGATGATTCCAGAGCAGGGCTGCAAATCATCACTCCTTGCTTAAGAGTTGGAGACTTTCCAACTCCTGTCCAGAACACATGTCTAGCATGCTCACGGGATCTGAGAACATTTCACTAGGTAGGTGTTATTAAAGGTGAAATGAACCCGGCCACCATTAAAACTGGCCTGTCTGTCATGCGGCCGCGAAACCACAACCACCACGTTACTCCCATATAGGGGCCAACCTCAATGATCAGCCAGAGAACTATTAAATGTCTAAAGAGACAAATAATGAACTCTGGGGCACACTGATCCCCGTGGAAATAAAGTGGAGTTTCCAGTTGACTCCCTGCCTGTCTTCAGGGGACTGGGCTCCCTTTTTTCCCAGTTGCACTGTGTCTAGATAGTGGAATTTTATAAAGATCATATTTATGTGCCTTCGGAGGGGCTGTGCTGTCTTATATGACATTTAATATCCCTCTACTTTCACCATCAGTCTCATCTTTTCTCTATCCCTTTCCTAAAAAATGTAGCACCGCTGTGACTTAATAGGTATTGTTTTACTTGTGGCAAGCATTTGAAAAAGTATGTCATCAAAGTTTCTTATTCGAATCAGCTTTGTCAGTGAAACGAGTGGAAGCGATTGAAGCCGACGTCAACAAAGCAATAGCCTGATATGAGTATAGAAGAAAACACACAACCACCTCTAGCAACCGCAGGCTAACCTTTATGAAATGTAATTAATCGATTTAAGATTTAAAATTTTCTTATACGATTCTAGAAATATTTTCAACAATATTAAAATTTATAGTTATTTTTTTTAAAGGCCTTCCTTCGTCTAATTACATAGTCTCAGGCTTCTGTGAAAATTTGACAATACAATATTTGCTGCGCTTTCTTTTATTTTGCATTTTTGATGTTCTCTATGAAACGGTCATTGTTAGCATTGTAGCCACACTTTTATCAAAACAAGTGGAATAACCACATTTTTCGGTTTGGATTGTGTGTTTAATTCTTTATTTGTTGACTTGCAATGGAATTAAAACAACAAATAAAGGAGACAATAAATCCCGGTGACAGATAATCTACTGTCAAGAAAAAAGGAAACGAAATAAAACACAAATATATAGAGCAAAATTCTTCGCAAGCCAACAATAACAGCAACTAACAATAGTATATAACAGATCAAGAAGTAAATTTAAAACAGGTATTTTATAATATGGATTATAAACTACTAACATGTACCCTACGTAGCTAAGTAATTAATTTGCAGAATAAAAAAAAAACAATATTTATTCAAGCATTGTGATATATCAGCATTTTTAATAAATTAAGTAAGTGAGGGGACAAACCACCTAAAGTTTGTGCATTTCTAAGAATTAAAAAAACCAAATGCCTATTTTTAAAGCGATTAAAAAACTGCGAAGAAATTTTTTCGATTAAGCCTATTAGGTCTTCTAATTTTCTCTACAGCAATTAAAAATGAATCAGTTAAATATTTTTTAGAACTAAAGAAAAGAAATAAGGGATAGACAAGAGCAAGCAGTAGATCTTCAGTGCTTCAAATTGCCATAATAATTAACATCGGCCAACAAATTATCTATATTCTAAAAAATCACTGGAAAAAATTTAGAAAAAATGTAGGACGGAGGAGAGAAGTGGTGTCGGTGGAAATTCTGTTTGTTCTCATTAAAAGTGACAAGAAAAAGTTAATTGCCTGCATACATTTGCGAGTTTAACAGACATAATACATCCGATTCTTACCGTTTCGATGAGTTTAATGCTACGACTTTCCATGCAGCCAAACAACCTTTTCTCGATAATTAAAAATAGTCCTTTCATATTTTTAAAAACAAGATGCTAGAATCAATGAAAAGCAATGTCATTGGAAAACGCTTTGTATGTAATATTAAAAAAAAAACTATGATGGTGTTCGGCTTAAAAATAAACATTTCTTTGTGTAGAACGATTCTCTGGTCAATCGCCCACAAAGGTATGCTTTCTTAATGAAAATTGTGTTACGTGAACGAAAGTACACTTTTTAGGAAAAAATTCTCTCATTTCATTAGAGTACAATCCGCCGTAGTAATGATAAAATAGTGAAATTCATTCCACATTGCATAGATGCTCCACTGATATGGAATGTATAAGAATTTTTAATGAGGCACATATGATCATTAGAAAATAAAAAGTAAAATCGAAGCGATGAATTGAGCTGAACGTCACTAATGGGTAACCATTATTATTAATATTTTTTCTGGCTCCATCTCTGCTAATCATTTATCAAGTTGTATTCAAATTCTAGTTTTAACATCAACCTCTTCTAAAGTCGGAATTTTATGTCATTTTTATTTTAGATTAGATTAGAAGAAAATAACTTTTTACATAATGTCCAGTCTGGTTTTAGAAATCAACATAGTTGTGAATCTCTTTTGAACTTGGTAACAAGTCAGTGGAAGACTGAAGTATACAACAAAAGGCATATAATACCGGTTTTTTGGGCATGAAACGCGCTTTCGAAACTGTCAATAGAGAAATCTTGCTTGATAAACTAAGTAAGTATGGCGTAAAAGGAGTAAGACTAAGATGGTTTGAAAGTTATTTAAGCAACAGAAAACAGAGAACAAAATGTGGCGAATTTATTTCCAATAGTGAAGCTATTAATAACGGAGTTCCTCGGGGAGCGGTATTAGGAACACTACTTTTCTTAATATACATTATGTTAGCCTCGGGAGCAAGGGCGTAATATTTTTGTTTTAAATTTCAATTAGTTTATATCATTTTAAAGATAAAGCTTGGTGCTTTTGTAACTTATTGGTAATTAAGATAATACATTCTAGTCTTAAGTTATTCTGTTGTTTTCTTTGTTTCTATTTCACTTACTGTCAAAAAAAAGGCTCAATAAATATTAAATTAAATTAAAATTAATATACATTAATGATTTGGGAAAAATATTAAACAAAACAAAAATATGTATGTTTGCGGATGATGCCCTAATTTATATTAGCGGTACAAATATGGTAGAAAGCATAAGGACACTGAACAATGAATTGCTTAATGTTGAAAAATATTTAAAAATGAACAAGATGAAACTTAATATGAGGAAGACTAAAGTAATGGTAAGAAATGGTGATACTGATGAGAATATCGTGATTGAAGGAGAAATAATAGAAAAAGTAGAGAGCATTAAATACCTGGGTGTCTTTTTCGATAAAAAGTTAAAGTTTGACTTGCACTTCAATTACATTTGTAAAAAGATTTCAAAAAAATTAGCATTTTTCAAACGAATTCGTAACAAAGTTTTTATTCTAACCTCGATAAAAATATATAATACTATTATAAAGCCTCATTTTGAGTATTGTTCTACTTTGTTGTACCTTGGAACACAACAGATGAAAGAGCGACTTTAAAAATTGCAGAATAAAGGAATGAGAATTATATTAAGATGTAATAGATTAACAAATATATCTGTTGTGTTATACAAGTTGAAGTGGCTCTCAATCAACCAAAGGCTAGTAATGAATGTGCTAGTGTTTATATTTAAAATGAAGAATGGAATGCTGCCTGAATATTTACGTAACCAGTTACTGTACGTAGCGGACGTTCAACCATATTATTTGCGAAATGCAAATGAATTCAGATTTAACTTTAGTACAACGAATTTTTATCAGAACCTTTTATTTTATAATGGTCTTAAATTATTTAATTTCTTACCTCCAGATATAAAAACGGAGAATAATTTTTATATATTCAAGCGTAGAATTATATCTTATGTTAAGCAAACTTTCTAAAGTCAAGCAATATAAAACTCTTTTGTGAAAAATCGTAAATTATAAAACTTCTCAAATGTAAAACATATTGCAATTAATATCAAATCAGCTAAATAAAAATATAATACAAAAAAAGAATATGTATTGATATTGATATAAAAAAAAAGAATTTTTGAAATGTATTCTTATCTGGTTACTTTATAAAGTCACATTTTTTGTTGAAAATTTCCCTTTGAAAATCACAATGAATACTTTTTTCAAAGCAGACCAAAGAAAGCCTTTAGCGGATAATATGGTATAATAAATTATATTAGTTAGTTAGAACTATCAAATAGCTGTCATTTTGGAGTTTTAACTGTACTTAATATAGATGTAGATACTCTTAATTAATTTTCCAGAGTTCCTTGTTGGCATACATTTTACAGCACTTCACAATTATTTATTCTTTAACCATTGGACATGTTGGCTTGCGATCCAAGACGATTCACAAATGCAAGTCATTACGCTACAAGGAAACAATAACGAAGAGGGGAAGATCAAATTATATATTTTTATCTAGTTTTTCTTTTCATCTCGGCCAAATGATCACAACACACATTAAAGGTAGGGCATAAGCCTGACTTTGAGACGGTGAAAGTTGTAGATGTGCAACGAAAAGAAAGAAAAAAGTATACAATAGAATCTGTTAGAATACAGCAAAATATAAAGAATACTATGACTACTAAAAGAGGAGTCAGAGGAGTAGTGTTGCGATAGGTTGGTGTTGTCAGAAAGTTAATTGTAATAGTGTTGTGTAAAATTGGAAAAAATGATGTATGATAAAACTTTCATAGTTGGTATATAATGTTAAATAAAGTTATATCATTTATAAAAACAAAAATACATTGTAAGTAGGTTTTTTGATGTAATGTTATTTGTAATAATAGAAGATTACATTTTAATAGAAATAAACCCTTGAAAAAGTCAATATATATTTACGAAACGTTGGGGAAGAAAATTTATTAAATTTTCTTTTTTTTTTGTCATTTTGTGTTGGGCCAGAATAGCTCAAAATTGGTAAATAGAATATATATATTTATGTCGCTAATTTACGAATCTAAAATATGATTATACAGCCCACTTGAATATTTTATGAAGCATCAGATTGGAATTGTTGTATGTATTATAACAAAATGTGAATGACATTCTCAATGTAACGATTTTGAAAACAAATATTTAATTACAACTACATACACAGATTCCATAAAATATCATGTAGGGTATTAGTATGAAAGTGACCTAGTCTCAAATTTTATTTTACCTTTATATATTTACAAATAAAATAATAGCATGTCCTTAAAAAGAAATAATGACAAAAACATAAAAAATAAATAAGTAAAGCAGCAAGTACTGCAAAATAAATAAATAAATAAATAAATAAATAAAAACAGAAGCCTTTTCATTTTACAGCTAAGGCCACAAATCAATAATAAAAAAGAGAAAAAAACAATATGCCAACACAAAAAACAACAAAAAGAGGTGTCTTATTTGACCATGTCGTGTCTTATAAATTTTTTGCTACATATTTTGCGTGCCTCAACATTGAAGAATTTCATTTTCAGGCTCAAATCTGGATTGAGTATCAGCATGTTGTTTCTTTGTTTAACTGTTTCAGTTTCGTTCGTTGAAAGTTATAATAAAAAACCACATTAAGAAATATAAAAAAAAAATTGAGAAATAACAACAAAACCTCCAGATATTTTCACATAAGAAAAGCTTCTTTAGCTTCTTCTGTTTCGTTTTATTCGATTTAAGACAGGATTGAAGATATTATTATTTTAGTTGCTTTTGTAAGTGTAGTGGAGTTTCTTGCAAACTCTTTGCTGCATTATGACGATGCCGATGACGTTAATGATGAAAATCACTTGTGACGGAAGACTTCAGCTGTGGGCTTTTGCTTTTGTTGCGTTGTCTTATATTTGGATTTTTGTGCGATTTAAAATAAAAAAGTTTTTTTTTTTTGTAAAAAAAAAACCGCAACAACAATATTGGACAACTGAACATAATGTACAACAACATTTCATGCAAATGACCATGAAATGGAATTTGCAAATGAACGAGTTTTATATAGTTTTTTATTTAGTTTGTTTTTTTTTTTTTTTTTTGATTGTGCTTTGATCGCACGTTTCATTTTACTGAACGCTGTGCTGTGTATGTGTAACGTACTTGAACCAGAAAACTCAATTTTAATTTTGATAACAGAAAATTCAACTATAACTAATAAAGAATGACGTTGAAGGTGTTTTCTTTTTTTCGTGCAAATTTTGCTTTTGTTTAGTCTTTATAGTACTCAAAGAAGGAAGATGAAAACAAGTTAACAAAAAATAAATAACAACCAACTTTATGCCTTAAGTCTTATTTCTGTAAAAAAATCATTATTTTGTTTTTCATTCGATTGAATTGAATTAAACCTTATTTTATATTTGTCGGCAAAGAACAATAATGTCAAATTTTCAATTGATGCAATTTTGAGAGTATTTCTAAAACCCAAGTCGAAGCAATTATTTATATACAATCTCTGCGGGGATTTCTGAAAATGGTTTATTGCGTTAATAAGTCTTGTCCGGTAGAGAAAACCCCAAAGCAGACAAGTTATGGAATAATTTTAAAACTAAGGTCCACTTAAAAACTTAAGTAACTATTAGTAAAATTTATTTGAATGTTTTTAAACGGCATTCATAGCCAGTCTTTGTTAAGTTAGGAAAACATCTAATATAAGAATATGACAGGTACATAACGAGTTAATTAATATATAATGCTTGTCACACTTTATATGAATAATGCAAGTTGGCGACTTTTAATGTTGAAGCAATGTAAGAGTCGCACAATATCTTTTATATTTCTCTAATTTTTCCAAAGCTATAATTTTGCTTGCACTAGTATTTTTAATAACAAATTCCCAAAGTCATTGGGATGGTCTGAAACTAGGAATTTGTGTGCCATAAAAACTGAAAGCGGAACCACTTCAAAGACAGAAAATAGACAATTTTAAATATTGTGAAATTACAAGCAAAAACCAAACATTTCTAAATAAAACAATGCGATTAATTCCACTATAAATTGGTTAAACAACGCAAGGAAATCCAAAAGGAATGTAACGGGACTCGGACAAACGACAGAAGGACACAGACAGAACAACGGGGCAAAACATATACACACACCTACGTACGGACGGAATGGAAAGGGAATGGACTATTCGTCCTCACTTAGAGAATAATTTAATAATAATAATAAGTTAGTCTTAAGTCTTAAGCGAACCGCGAAGGTTAAACATTCTCTAGTTTATAAGAAAATCTAATAAATAAAATAAAATCTACATAAATAGGGACTCAACCAAAATATTAAGTTAAAAGAAAATTAAAAAATTTGTAACGTAAAAGATTTAAGAAAAAAGTGATGTGAACTATTTTAAAAACCAAAACAAGACGTGTAAGTGAAAAAAAAAAAAAGATTTTAATATTAAAACCCACCCTTAGTTAAGCAAGAGAAGTAAAAACCAATTCGTTATATTGAGTGACTAAAAAGAAGTATTGAAACGAAACTAGAGCTGTAAGCTGCGTTTTTGCCTAACAGACCAACCTAAACAACGGCGCACTGTTGGAACATTTTACGACAAGGCGGTCAAAAATATATAACTTTTGAACCGATCGTAATTTTGATAAGCGGTTTTCTTTGTCTACTAGGTGATATCATAGGCTTTCGTTTAAGGTATAAAATTTTTAAATCGATCAGTTAGAAAAATAGTTGTGATAGATTTAAAAATACATTCTAAGTTTTAGCTGATTTTTGGGACGAAAGTAAAGTATTACAACTTGTATAAAGAGTTTGTTTTACATACTATGAGTCATATTTAGAACTTATACTTATTAAAACTTAAATTTAGTCAGGTAGGGCCAAGCTTTGGCCTCCGTGAAATTTTTTGTACGAAGGCCAAAGGTTGGTTTTTTGAAACAATTTGAGTTAAAAATTAGCTGATTAAGTAGCAAAAACATAAAAAATATATTCATTGCTTCAAATTTACTTTAGATAAGGAAGTATTTAAGTCCAAAATAAACATAAATACTACTTGTATATGTAAACTTTTGTTGTAAATTGATTAATACTTTATTAATATACAAAAAATTTTAAAAGGATGAAATACATACAGATAACTCTTGTGTTTGGAAAAAATACTATTACAAATTTAGTAAATATTTAGTAAATATTTCTATTGTCATCTTTTAGAAGTTTAGCTTCTACATCTAGTTCAATAGAAGTAGTTTTCCATTTTTGCCAGATATTGGAGATATCAAGTCTTGATTAGTACAATCTCTAAACATTTTTCTTGTGTTGTGCTCGCGAAAGAATCTATAGTCTTTGCTTCGTTTTTCTTGCGCCTCTTCAGATAGATCTCCTATTGGTAGAATATTGTGTTGAATTATTTGTTCTACATGGTACAAAATTATTGTTGACATATATCTCCGAGAATACTTTTTGTTGTAAAGTATAGCTTTTTTTGCCGTACTCTCCAAATTTCTTTGCATTTATCTTTCTGCTGCATGCTAGAACTTATCAAATAATACTGAATCTCCTTATTAGTTCCAAATCTACTCCTGTGATAGATGCTGCAGTTTCTGGATCTTAAAAAAATCTTCTTGCAGTGTTTCCATCAGTTTTCTTCCCTTCCCTTTGCTTTGCCTGATCGATGATTAGGTCTTGTTCTAAATATTTTTCTTGAATTTGTTTTCTTTTTGTTTTTTTTTCTTCATTTTCCTTATTTTTATTTATGAATATGCTCCATAAAACGTATTCTAGTATGAAGAGTGGACAATCCAAATTCGTATGCTGCCTTAAAAGTCTCATCTTCTGGAACTGGATAATTTAATTCACTTGATGTCTTTTTGCATATAATGCAGCTTCAAGATGCCTTTGTATCAATTAAAGTTGTGCAACTTTTCCATCAATCACTGTGAGATACATTTTAAAATTTACTTTGATTTTCTGTTCATTAATAGTAAATATTACAGGTTGAAGGTCTTTAATTTCATCTTTTATTTTTCGGACTTTTCAGTTATGACATTTTTTGTTTCTTTTTTGAAAGTAAATTTTATTAGTTTGCAATATTTTGTTGACGAGGGTATTTCATTTTTCCATACTATTTTGCAATCAGTTCAAATCAAAGCAAAATACTTTTGTGACCTAAATCATATCAATTTACGTTATTTTAAGTAGGCAATATATTTTTGTGACCAACTGTGCATGACTTTGAAATTGACTAAAAATTTTTGTTTTCTTTCTGAAAATACGCATATTCATTTAAAAAACATCTCCCATAAGGGCGCTTTGAAAAACTAAATAAATAGTTTAGAAAGTAGCATAACAGAAAAAAAATTTTTTAATTCCATTTTGCAAAAAATTATCGACCTTGTGTCAGAAAAATTGTTCTGGTACGCACAGTCGGATCGTGCCGGCTTTTACATTTCCTAACGAACTTTAGAAGTTATGCTCTACTTAGTAAGAGAATTTAGAAAAAAATTGGACCTCTAAAAAAATTAATATCTAAAAATCAAAAATCAATCAAAAACATTTCAGTTTCCTTATACTAATAGCTACCAAATCACGCTATTATAAAAAGTTTGTTTCGTTTAAAAACCTTGTACAACAAAAGAGTTATTGATATTTAAAAATCAAAAATTTACAAAGAAAATTTCTCATTTTAGCAAAATACTGAAAATGCTCATTTTGAATCACCCTGTTTAGTGTGATATAGTTCAAATAAAGTTTTAATTGTTTGGCTCCCGAGTTACACTAGTATCTACTTTCGAAAGAACTTTAAAATTTTACAATTGGGGACCATGAAAAAACGACTTTTTTCGTTAAATGATCCACTGTGCGGCGTAAAGCTTAAAGTCGTCTAGCGCGTAGCGTTAACGCTACAATGGTAAACCTAAATAAGAGCGTAACGTTCTGTCATGAACAGTAATGTAAACTTATCAGGTTAATTAAAACTCTGTAAAAACTCACCTAATATCGAAGAGTGGAATACAGTTTCTGAAAACCTTTTAAATCTGGATAACTGTATTTTAATTAGAAAAAATTCAATAGCATAGTAAGTAAAGCAATATTTTTGACATTGCATAATTTGCCAGGTAAATTAATTACATATATGTACATATAATATAGGTTTTATCAGCAGCATGTGATAGTAACTACAGATTTACATTGGTGGACGTTGGTGCATATGGCAGTCAAGGCGATGGCGAAATTTTTAGAGTTTCTAAATTTGGAAAGAAGATTATAAATAAAACTCTAAATGTACCTGTAGCAGAAAATTTGCCTGGAACAAATATTTCATTTCCACACGTCGCAGATGCAGGATTTCCCTTAAAGGAAAATATAATGAAACCTTACTCTAAAATTACTACCGCCAGTAAAAAAAAATAAGTTCCGCTAGGTTACGCATTGAAATTGCTTTTGGTAAAAGAATGCTAATCTAAATAGAAATTCCAAGCTTTTGTCTAGAGCCAGGGGGAAGATTTTCGACAATCTTTTGCTTCCTATACCGGTCTCGCAAGCCTTTCCACTTCACTTTGCATTCTTTGACTTAATAAATTTGCCGGGCACAAATTGCTTAAAATGACATATATAATAGCACTGCTGACATGATTTTAACCTGTCAGCCGAAGATTGTCAAAATGGCGTTAAATATGAAGAAAAATGTAACTACTTCCGAGCATTTATATCTCGATCTTGGGCAGAAACAAATCCAATCACATTTTACAAACCCAAATAAAAGAAGATTTGATGGAATTTTCTTATTACTTCTATCGCTGAGTAAGAAAAAAAGTATCCATACCAAAAAAGTTAGAATTTAGCCTATTATTAAGGAAGTAAATACAATATTTCCAATAACTTTAATAGAATAATACCTGTTTTTAAATTGGAGAATTTTGTACAACTATAGATAGAAATAACTTGGAAAAGAAATTGCATGCTAATTTTGCCAAAAAAGACTTAACTGAGGCAGGAGTTGCGAATATAGTGTCTCATTAAAATCTGATTAATGCGCATCCCCACATGACATTATAGGACGTGATTAGTATATCAAAACATAATAACTATTAGCGTTTTTTTAATAACTATACCTGCTGGACTTACTAAAGTGTTAAAACAAATATAATATTAAGTGGAAGTGCATTACGTCTGACATATCACACCATTAACTGCCTATTGAAAATGAAGTTTTGAATACTGATATTGCTGAACTAAATAGTATCCGGAAAAACTACAAAGTAAATAACGCAAGATTCAAGTCAAAATCAAGAGCTAAATTGGTGTTATAATGGGAGCGAAATAAACAAAATATCTAGTTTTTTCTGATCAGGTTGTCAACCAACGTATTTATTTGACATTGTAAAACACATATGGGGTTGTCATTGAATCCATTTTTTTTGGAATTTAAATTTAAAACCGACAACAAAATCGCGGTTGGTGTCATGAAATACAAGTTATCGGTTTTGTGTTTGGTATTGCGAAATTTCTTAAAGGCGTGGCGGGTATTCTTACAGCCTGTTTCCACGACAATTTGAATCTCGTGTTTCGCTCTCTGATGTAAGTTTATGAATCATGCTGTTTACACGACTCATTTATCTGCTTCGATTTGACAGTTGTTATTAAACAGAAAAACATAAGTTGAAAAACAACAACAACAGTTGAAAAACAAGAGAAGATATCCTTCTTGCCGCGATAGCATTAAATAAAATTTTTTTTCTATCCATTTTTTTTAAATTAAAATTAATTAACACACCCACAAAACAATTATATTTTTTAAGTTTTCACTTTTAACTTTGTTTTGTTTGTTATTTTTCTTTGTTTACAAAAATGTTTAATTTTGATAACTAGTGCAGATAAACTTACGATAAAAATCGGAGAAGAGAGGATTTTTTCTTGATTCGCAGCTAGATTCAATATGAATCTACCAGCTTCGTTCTCAAAATTTTGTATGGCGAAGCAGGTTGATTCGCTTATGATTGGGGTGTGAAGCATTATTGTATTTATTTGTATCAAAACTTTTTTAATTCTCTATTCTTTCAGACAAGACAGGTATATAAAAGTATCGATTTATGTATTATGGGTTCCGTTCCACTATTTATAACTCTTTTCCTTCTATTAGTAAATTAGTTAATCGTATTAGAAAATTGTTCGCAGTTAATAAATTTCTAATCTTTTCTTCGTACCTTCTATGAATTCATTTTCTTTTATTGTTAAAAACCTCTCTATTAAATTATTAGCCGGGTTAGTAATAATTCTTTTATTTTGTTTAGAATAATAATTAATAATTCTACCTGAAGTAGTTGATTTTTGGTATCACTCTATAACTAATTCTTTATTTCTTCTTAATATTAAAGTGTCTAAATTCAGTTCGTCTTAAATTAAACTAGTCGTTGACATTTCGCCAAACCATTGGTTAGCATCTTCAGGAAAAGCAAATATTTGAAAAATTGCTTATACAGTTTTAAACCAATCAAATAAACTTGGGTAAGCAACTCTGCATGACTGTCACACACTATTAAATTCCACATATTTCTTTGACGC
This sequence comes from Trichopoda pennipes, assembly GCA_030448955.1. Lineage (NCBI taxonomy): Eukaryota > Metazoa > Arthropoda > Insecta > Diptera > Tachinidae > Trichopoda > Trichopoda pennipes. The sequence continues at coordinate 5,493,983 of JASKUP010000012.1, read as the reverse complement.
TTCAACTTTTTTCAACCAATACCATTATTCTTTTTAAGCCTTTTACCCAAAGTGGTTTATTATATATTATAAAATATATCTTATAAACACATTTTCGTTTTATAATTCACATTATATCTTACTAACACAGTATGGCAAAAAATAGAGGATCCAATATGCAGCATATTTTAAACTTTGCCCTGCGACATATTTTCTCAAGAACAAATGCTGCAGAATTTCTTTAGAAAACATTCTAGTCGAGATTAGTTTCAAAAAATTTTTCTAAATTTCGACCTCGAAATAGTATATTAAAATTTATTTTTAATAAAAAGTGAAAAAAAAATTAAAACGAAAATCATTTAAGAGCACAAAAAAGTTTTCAATGTTACTATTGATTTTTACATTCTTACTGCAATACATTGCTTTTGTATTCAATCTATTTAATATATAAGATATGCTATGAATATTTATAAATGACATTGCTATCAGTTAGGAATTCCTATTGCATTATATTTCTTAATTTATTTTTGATGGATATCACTATATGAAAAGTTCTTTCTACACAATCATTAATAATCCTTTTAATATATGTTTTCCAATTCTAAACTTTTACAAAGTTAACGAATGAACTTATGTCTACAGATGTAGTAGGTATAAGAAAGAAATCTTCATTTTATTACATCTCTCGAGTAAAACAATACTCAATTTAAAGAAGCTCTGTTATAAGCATATTTAAAATTAAAATTAAATAAAATCCAACTAAATTTTGGCAGAAAAGAATACATTTCTAATGTAATTCAAAAATCAAAATCTAAATGCATAACACAAAATCATTCTTAAGCATATAATCTGTATTGAAAAATAAATATCTCCAGATATTTGTCGCGTAATTGTGTAACAACCTTCGTTTGTGCGACTTATTAAGAGTTTTTGTGTAGTCAGTTTATCTTCGGAATTTTATTTTATTTTTAAAATTTCTGCTATTAAAATCAGGGGCAATCAGAGAACACTTGTTTGTAGTATGTCCGCTTCGTTTTTATTTATTAAATATTAGCAACGACTGAAATTGTTAAATCGATACCATATTTCTACGAATATGTGTCATAGTTTTACAGAACAGCTATTCATTTATATTTAACTATCTTATGTTATTGTTCGTATCATATTCAATTGTTAAAATCCGGCTTAAATTTATTAACTATTTGTGCTCATAAGCTTGTGTGTCATTATTCTAAACAAAAAGCGAAATTGTAATTTTGCAGTCATACATTATTTGCAAGTGTATATATTCATAAAAGTAACTACTCCAGTTATAGCTCAGTTCATTGTCTCCTTTTTTGAATAGAAACAAAGTTATCAGTCGAATCATTTCGGGTGGCGATTAATTAATTTGCTTGTTTTCAAAGGAAAACTTTATAAAAAAGTTTTACATGAAGAAAAGGAGGCAGGCTTTTTGATTATTTTAGGCATTATACCTTATATTCTTACACAATCGTCCTTATAGGGCATCAATATTAGCATATTCCTATTTAGGCGCATATAACTATTGCTATGATTTAGCAATTTTAATAATTTTTAGCTTGCGTTTTTTTTTATTTTGCCACAAAGCGAATTAAAGTATCGTTGGTTTTTAATCGTCTCAGCATTTTTAAAGAAATGTGACCTATAAATGTATGATCGTTTAAATATCACTTCTTATTTCGTTCTCCCAGCAAATAAAACATTGTTATTTTTCATTTTGTTTTTTTTTTTGAACATTTGAATTTTAAAAATTAAATTTTTGAAACGATGCAGTTTTTTGTCAAAGAAACGTCTTCTACTTAAAGATTTGAAGAAAGCTTTTGATAAAATTTTCATAATTTTATAGTTTTTTAGGAGATAATGCTTTAAAGATTTTTTATGTATATCGAGAACATACACGGTTTTTAAAAAAACTCTAAATTTTTTGTTACTTGAACATATGTTTTCATAAATGATCAGATTTTATAAACTTTTTGAACAAGCCATGCGAAAATTTTTAAAGTTTTTAATTTAAAATAATAAAATAAATTAATGAATAATTACTTTTCTGACTTTAAATTTTTAAATGGATTAAAAAAGATAAATAATTAAAAATTTTCACAAAACTTTTCATAGAAAGCAAGAAATGTTTCAAAGTAAAAAGATAACTTTACATTTTCTAACAACTTTATTTATTTGTTGGTGAATAACTTGGCATTTTATGAGTAACCTACACCCGAAAACGTTTCTTTTACTTTTCCCACGAAATACCTTTATGTAGAGGATAAATACAATAAAGCTTTGTATTTGACGATTAAACTATTGGGAAAAATAATTGATCTATAAAAGTTAATTAACGAACATGAAAATTTCCAGACTAAAAAGTTATTGTCACCTAATAAGCCGTATGATACTTTCGTCAGCTTTTTGTTTTTCTCTGCGCAATTTGATAATTTTGATAATTATTTACAAAAACAAATGTCAAATATACAAACAGTTCATTATTTACCATAAGCAAAAATAAATTTTCCAAGCTGTTATTCTTAAAACAAAACTATCCAGCTCAATTTTATTTCTTTATAAACTTATGCGTCTAAGCCCAATGTAAAAAACTAATCATTCGAAAAAGAATCTATTAATGAACTAATAATGAACATGAGCTACATTTCATAAAAAATTCTTTTTGCTTATTCAAGAGAAACAAATTATTAACGTTTATTTCAGATCCATTGAAACTGCTGTTTATCTTAATAATTTAAAGCAGGAAAACCACCATTTAAATTGAAGTATAGTGCAGGAGTAACTATGCATACATGATCGTTTTAATATTGGTTTTAGATTTACTAGAAATTAAAAGCCAACAAAAAAATGAAGGCAATCAATATTAGAGAATTGTGATTTTTAGAAACTGTATAATTTTGAACTAAGTTTTTTAAATACCTTCTATTAATTATACTCTTTTTTCAATATTTAATCTCAAACTCATAAATAATAAATTTAAATACCCAAGAACACGCACAATTCGTTCATTTTTGCATATACTATGTATACGTAGGCAAGAGCAGAATTCCCCAACTGAGATAAGAAAACACAAATAGTGAAACTTTTTCATGGTATTAACCACGATTAGTGTAGTAGCCTGATATTTAGCAACAGTTGCATTTTGTTCATTAAATTAATTCGTATAGTGTTTTTAATTATCAATTATTTCGCCTACGAATTGAAGAGTAGGGTTTCTGCTCTTAGCTCACTTTATTGATGAGTCATTACTTTTCTCAATTTATTAAAGTATTTGCTTTAGCCGCTCACCAATTGATGTAAAAACCGATAGTTTTCAAGACTATAAACTGCAGGAGCAAACTACCTTTTGTGAAGAAGATACGCTGGAACTAAAACAATTGATTTTTCATATTTTGTAAAGAAACTTTTGTTATAATTTTTTCAATGGATCTTTATAAACCAGGTATGTAACTGTTTGTTAATGTAAATCGTCTTGAGCGGCCAAAATTTCACTTAATGAAGTTTTTGAAGCACTTTAAAAAGTTATTAAAGTGTGAATATATATAATGATAAAACGCTCAACTATACTCTACTTTTATTGGAAAGTATTAAAGTATTATTGTGACACGCTTTTTTTTTGCACGCACATTGTTTTTAAATTGAATTTTTCTGAAAATATGTAACTTCGAAATGACAAAACTAAAATATAATGTTACATAGAGAAATCTTCAACAAAACAAAAATAGAATAAGTGCAGAGAGTTGTTCAAACGCGAACTAAATGTTTGCAAGAGCGTGGCACATAATATAGTGATTACACAAATTTGTCAAAATCAAAACGCTAGTAATTAAGAGATTACGTGATTTGATTTACAACTGTACCTGGCAGTTAGCCCTAACCAGATGGTGGTCAAACCACTGTGGATGGTATGTAGCGCCATCCTCGCCCTAGAAGGCCTTCAAATACGTATATCCTCCAGTTACTCCTAGTTGCAATTTCGAAAGCCCAAAGTAGGCCGCAGCCTTCACTCCTTGCTAAAGAGTTGGAGACTATAGAACTCCTGGTCCAGAACGCATGAAGCTTAATATAATTAAGAACACGACGGCATTCATACTCACTGGACCTGAACCATTCATTGTGTTCATTGTGAATGATCCGAACCACAAACTTTCACGAGGGCCTCGAAACACACACCCACCACGATACTACCATATAGGGTCCAACCTCAATAATCAGCCAGAGAACAGTGAAATGTCTAAAGAGACAAATAACAGAACTCTGCGAGCTTACTGATTCCCGTGAAAATAACGTGGAGCTTCCAGTTGTACCCCTTTTTCCCCAGTTGCACATGTCTAGATAGTCGAAGTTCTATAAAGACCATATAATGTGCCCCCGGGGGGAGTAATTAGGAGATATAATTCTTTCAAGTTATTAAAAAACAATTTAGTATCTGCCTGTGAATAATTTAAAAATTGGTTACAAGAAAAATATAGGGTCCGCCAAATAACTTTTTTTTTGTTTTAAATGCTATAAACAAAACTACACAGTTTCGGATGTATAGCACGCAGCGCCGTCCTGTTGAAACCAAATGTTGCCAATATCCTCCACTTAAATTTTTGTGAACAAAAATTCGTTCAATATGGCCCGATAGCGATCGCAATTGACTTTAACGGCCACTCCGGAAAAGTGGCCCTATTATGCCTCTGGACAAAAATCCGCACCAAACAGTGACTCGTTTTGGGTGGGTGCGGCGGCTTTTCAATGTATGCGTACGAGTTTTCTGTGCCCCAAATGCAAAAATTTTGCTTGTTTACATACCCGCCAAGATCAATGAGCTTCATCTGAAAAGAGGATTTTTTTGCAAAATCGGCATCTTCTGTAGGTCGATCGTAGGCCCACTTAGCGAAGCGTTGTTTAAGCGTATACACAACCATATTCGTTCAACAGAAGGATAAAACTAATTATCTGTCAAATCAAACATGAGCTAAGTGTTACCATTCACGAAATAAAACATTAAAGGGTCCGACACTTTATAAATAATTGTTTTTAATAACAATAAGGAAGCCAAATTAAAAAAAAATAAAGCGATGCGCCAATATTAAATAAGTGAAGTTACCCAATTTTGAAAAAAAAACATCAATAACTCATACTCAAGTAGCAAACTTAATCACATGATATGGATTTTTATAAATCTGCAATCTCATAATGTGTAAGAACTGTTTATCCTTTCTCAACTGAGTAAACGGAAGCGAGTCTTGCATAAAGTCAAGTAAATACTCCTCTTCAATTAATAAAAAAATTTTACAGGTAATTCAATTAAGAAAATCACTGCTGAAATAATATCGCAAAAATTAGCTTATCATCATCTTTTGTCAATCTATTGCCAAAACTGGAACTTTCAAAAAGTGGTAATTATTCGTTTGTGATTTTTACGAAAAGTGAATTAATTTTTTTTTTATTAATATATAGTTGTTAAGCTTAGTGGTTTACGTAAATCATTCATGAAACTACTTAAATGAAATAATCACATTAACAGAAAACAAATACATGATTACTAATCTGATAGAAAGGCAATTAAAGAAGCTGAAAAAAAACCTCAAAAATATAAAAATATAATGTAAATAATCAAATTTAACAACATCATCAGGCAATGTAATCAGTAGAGGAATGCAAGAAATATGTGTCTGTGCTAACAAATAAAAATGAGTGCGAAATTTACTCCGTTATTCCAAAAATTGCGTGCAAATATGATAATGGCATTAGCGGTTCTACAAGGTAAAACATTAATAATGTAATTCGGAGAGTTCTGAAGCTGTTTTAGGTTTCTCTATAAGGCAGTGCTTTTTTTGCTAAGCCTTCTGAAAAAATTTGTCTGCTTTTTTATGCGACTGCCCTCGTAGTTATTGAAAAAAAATGTATCTAAAAATGTATATTTGTTAAATTTAATAATAAAATAAAAATTGTTGGTGGAATATGTGCCCGTATTTATCATGATTTGTAGCTTGTTTGTCATCCAAATGTGAGGCTGTAAATCAACATAAATCTAAAGTATATTTTATGATTTTTTTTCTTGCTACGCAAAATATTATAGTACTAATTCACAACTAAAAATCAAATCAAATATAAATTTCAATGAAAACTACCTTAAAAAAATCAAATATTAATAATAATAATAATAATAATGTAGCATAGTGTTTAGAATATAATCATTACATCATAATCATACTTCACGATATTTTTTTAGTCAATGAAGTGCTTTTTTTGCAACAAAAAACAAAAATAAAAAATAAGTTTTTTTATTTTGTTTTCAAATAAAAAAAAAAAAAAAACAAAATAAAAACCTATCATAAAAAACATTATTTATTATTGAAATGCATGTAACTGCTAGTGAGTAAAATGCTGCGTTACGCTTACTGTCTATGAGTGTGAGTGTTAGTAGCTATGCAGACGTAAACTGAGTCTGATAACAATCTTAAAATTTATTTCAATTGCATAAAATCCATAGACACTTTTTAACTAGAATACGAAATTCTTGAAAATTAAACTAAATGCGCAAAAAAAGTTCAAAAACAAAAACCAAGACTTAACTAGCTGGTGTAACGCATAGAGTGAGGCTGGGACTTTTAAAGAATTAAATGAAATAATACATATCTTACTTGTAGCACTTTAAATATGTTAAGTTCACCTATTGTTGTAGCTTACATTTCTAAACTGCTGAAAACTTGAAAATCACAAAAAAAAAACAATAAAGGAAAATTTAAAGGTGTTGAAAAATTACAACACAGTGAAATAACTTTTGTGAAATCCTATAACTTACAGCTTTTAACTAAATTTGTATTAAATATATTTTGGAATGATTAATTTACTTCTCACAAGGGAAAATTTCCTACCAAAAAGACCACAGTATATGTGAATAAAATAAATTTTCTACATTACCTAAAAGCTTATCTTTCTAGCGTGCATGATATTTTAATTTATTTAACAAAGAAAAGATAAAACGCAAAGAGTTAATTCCTTTAAAATTCTGATCACCTAAATTTATTTTTAAAACGCAAAATATTCTCACACACTGCAAGCAAATAATAGTTTATACATCTGCACATATTTATGTTTAAATATTATCATGGGGTCGTTTCAATACACGTATTCTAATACACAAATCAAGTTCAAAATAAATAATATATTTAGTTTGAGCATAAGATTTCATGCAAACCAATAAAAAACAAAAAACCGCGAACGACATTAAAATATTGAAGACCAGATGTTTTAAAAACAAATCGTTAAGAATCGATATAAATGTTTAATAATAATATTTTCAGAAAGATATTAAATAGTTTTGGTCATCTATTTTTTGTTACTTTTGATTATAAAAGTTATGTAAAAAAAAATTGGAAATATTATATAAAAATAGATAAATCATACGCTTTAATAACTAGCCTATTTACGAACTCCCTAATTTCTTATGCACATTACTAATAGTACTATTTAATGCATAGTATATTAATAAATATTTCAGTTCATCTATACTTCTTCCACACCCCCCCATCGGGGGCACATTTAAGGTCTTTATAGTACGTAACAGCTATCTAGATCTGTGCAACTGGGTGAAAAAGGGAGCCTAGTCCCCTGAAGACAGGCAGGGCGTCAACTGGAAGCTGCACTTTATTTCCATGGGGGTCAGTGAGCCGCAGAGTTCATTATTTATCTTTTTAGACATTTAATAGTTCTCTGGCTGATCATTGAGATTGGCCCCTATATGGGAGTGACGTGGTGGTTGTGGTTTCGCGGCCCCATAACAGTATAATGGTTATTATGGTGGCCAGGATCATCTCACTGATAATGACACGCAAAGTGAATGATCCACTCCAGTGAGCATACTAGACATGTGTTCTGGACAGGAGTTGAAAGTCTCCAACTCTTTAGCAAGGTGTGATGGTTTGCAGCCTTGCCCTGGAATCATGAATGTTGCAACTAGGTGGTTCTGTTGCTTAGAATTATGTCTTCGGCTTCCTAGGACGCATGTATGACGTTCCAAATTATACAATTGTGGTTTGTCCACCATCTGATTAAGGCTATATAGCCAGGTGCGGATGTAAAACGAATCACACTATACTTCTTCACATTCCTTTCCAAATATGCGCAGGACTCGCCTTATTTTGTCCGCTCTTTAACGATGTTGCGTATACTTAGCTACTCGTGCCTTTTTATTTCAGTCAATAATAGCTGTTAAATTGTTTTTTTTGCAGAGAACACAAATGCGCACAGTTCTTCGCTGAAAAATATGCAGGATTTTTTGAAGTCATCCATTCACAATCCCTCGCTAGTAATAGCATTACACAAACGTTCCAAAGAGTGGAATATTCTCATTGAATATTTTAATTTGCGCACATTTGTAAATCTGTGCCAAGTTTATCTTATCGCCCATTTTTCTGTTTGTCGAAATATTACTGCGAGGATATCAGAACTGAAAAATATTCTAAATTTTCTTCTCGTCAATTGTAATACATTTTTGTGACGTTGCCAGAACGAATCGCAATATATCACATGACCCTTTTGTAATTCTCATGCTGAATATTGACCTTCCGTAATGCTTTTCCTGAGATAATGAACAAAACTATATTAAAGCCTGTTTAACACAATAATACTGAGTATAGTAATTTGTCTATTCCAATATCAATCTTAAAACTTGTGTTATATACATAGGTGGGGAATGAAGTAGCATTGCCATATCTAATTCTACAAGATGGGAAATTTTTCTGTTTGACGAAATTTATCCAGAAGCACATATTTTTGTGTTGTATATACTAAACTAAAACCAAAAGCTATTGCCAAACCACCTTGACATAAAAGAATAAACTAAAAAAAAATATTTTTGAAGAGTCGCAGAAATCTAATCTAATCTTTGTAACACAAACGTGGGAAACATAATTCGATATGGTTTAATTAAAACAAATTTAAGGAGTTTTTTTAAATAGTGACCATTAGCAATATGTTTTTTTTTCTTTTGCAGAAATTAGCAATTAGTTTAAAAGTTAGTTTATTAACCTTTTTTTTTAAATTTTCTCAAATCCTTCTAAATATGTTCCTTTTGCACACAAGTATTTCTTTAGGTTATGACCTGTAAAAAGAGTTATGAAAAATTTTACACGTTCAGATACACCTAAATAATTTATTGTTAAGTTTAAGACATTTTAAAACATAATTTAACACACAACTATATTTTTAAATATATATTTAATTATTGTGTTTTTAAAACTATATTTTTATATTCTTTCAAATAAAGGTATTTCTTCAGGTATTCTTTTTCTTACTTGAAAGTGGGCGCAGTTATTACTTCAAGTCGTGTGTGATAAAACAAAACTTTGTTCGAGCTCTTTATCCTCGTAGAGGCAAACAAACTACTTATGAATTTTTAATTTTCAGAGAGGCTTAAGTTCATTATTAGATATGATAAAATAAATGCAAGTGTAAGAATGACTGATTATAAAACAAAAACTGTATGTAAACAATTCATTGTGGATCGCGTACGTCATTGAAATGTTCTTCCCTGTGCATTATTCTATAAATTTTATGCCTTTTCAATTGTAATGTCTTTTTTTATTATCGATTGTTAAAATTTTCCATTACTATATGACGTATTTTTATAACAAAATTAATAATAAACCACAAAATTATTTGTTCAAGATTTTGCTGTACGCACCATTTACTTAGCATGCGTTGGAAAAATAGTGTTTTTACTTTTTACAACTTGTTTGTTGCTGTAATAAGATATTGAATTATACTAGCTAATTTTTTTCTAATTTGTTAAACTGATTTTGTAATTTAAATAATTTATTTAGTTTAACATGTTGTTTTATTATTTCAAAGACAGGCAGGTAGGTGATTTAATTTTCTTGTTTTATGTCGTGTTATCCGGCCAATATTTTCATTTAGATCCTTCTTATAAATAACAAGTTTACACTAAATTAAAGTTGTTTATTATAAATTAATTCAAATATTTGTAACTGAAGAATGTTGCATTTTTTGTTTGTAAGTTGGTCAAGATCAGCTATTGAAAAAATTGCTTATATGGTTTTGTAAATTGTTTATGAATTGTAAGTATGTAGTTTTCATTAATATCATTATGCTGGCTTCCGCAGTTTTTTTTCATAATTTCGGCCCTGCCTAAATTTTGACAATATATTCTATATATATTTATGTTAAAAACGTTTTTAGTGACCGCGATATTTTAAAAATGCAGATTTTCACGCTGAAGGTCTTATGCATAAATAGGAATTTACCAAACTGTGGATAGATGGGATAGTTTACAAGAAATTTGTATTAGAGGCCTCTGCACAAAGATTATTTTTTTAAGAAATTTCTCAACTAAAATTCAGAGTCACTTTGTAGTGATGATGCACAATCCACTAGCCAATCAACGGTTTTTAAAAACGATTTAAATAAATTCATTACAATATAATGAAACTGCAAAGGCGAAACCCACATTACAAAGATGTTCCAAGTATTCAATTGTGTTTGATAACCTATATTTATGGAAGTACTTCTTCATTCCCTCCTCCTACTTTACCTTTACTAATCTGCTTAGAAAATAGTTTTAATATTAATTTTTCGTTTCGCTCGTGAATATTTTTTTACGACTTTAAAAATATATTTGGTACAGGGAACATAATGCTATAGTATTAAGCACATCACAGCAAGAGCTTTTGATCCTTTAATACTTATAATATTAAAGCATACAATATTGTATGACTTAATCTGAACCCCTTTTACAAGACTCCAATCACCGAATTTTATATACAGTTTTTCATTTTACATCCTAAGTTACGAAAAGTAAATAAATTTAAATTGAAAAAGTTTAAGTATTTAAAGTTAAATAAATCGGTAAATCTTTGCTTGACGGATGAAGCTAAAAAGATGTTACGAAGATAAGTCTTTCTAAATAAAGACTGTTTGTAAAATAATTTAAGCTTGTCCTGTTTTATCTCTCAACTCCTAAATTCTTATACATTTTAGATTACTATCTACTGCCATATTACAATAAAGTTTTTAACACGTTGACTGCCAAGGCCATTTTCGGATAGCTGGCCAAAAATAACATTTTGATTTTTTCACATTATATTACTAAAAGCTCTATTTGTAGACGATAGGTATCATGAAAAAGAAAATATGATATTTATTTTAGGAGAAAAAGGACCTACGAATTATCTCGTAGTTGGCTTCTGTGAAAGAAATCGCTACGCAGAAGCCAAATACGAGTTAATTCGTAGGTCCTTTTTCTCCTAAAAAACATAATTTTTGTTTCCTATAATATTTTGTTTTATAGTTATTAAAATTTATTATAATTTTAGAATTTTTTTCTTTCTTTTAAGATTTATAAACATTCTCTAAACTTATTGTTATAATTATCAAAACCCCAAAATGGATAAGAAAAGGTCACTGCATAAATGCTCAGCTCACGCTAGCCAAAACTAACTTTTTTTCTTTTTCCAGAAGCCATTTATCGAAACTAGTATTGATATAATACGGTTTTACTCGTACCTACACAAAAAAAGGCAGTTTTAGTTGTAGGGAAATCAATCTACGAGTTATCTTGTAGTTGGCAGTCAACGTGTTAAGTAGAGTTAATTTTAAAGACCAAATGTGACAATATAACACCTGCATATGGAACCAATTAAATGGAGCTGTTGGAAAATAAGTTCGAAGAGTGTAATTTAAATTAAATTCTTCAACAACAAATTACATATATTCTACGGGTGAAGCGTTCAGATAGTAAGCGGCTTCTAAAAATCGATCTATGATTTTTAACAAATTGAATTTGATGGCCATGTCTTTATATCTTAGAACAAGTGATATCAGTTAAACTGCAATTAACATTTAAATCAATTAGTATAGAAGGTATTTGGAATATGCATAATATCTTTAAAATTTTAGCTTTGCATGCATATTTTAAACATTGAGTGATTACTTATTGAATCCTTAGGTATAAATACATACATACATACATATATATATATATATATATATATATATAAATATATATATATATATATATATATATATATATATATATATATATATATATATATATATATATATATATAAGAAGACACAATTTAGAATTATTGAAGTTTCAATTTCATAAACTTCAGGTTTGGAGAATTGCACACACTTTATCACATTTAACTACATTTTTAAAGTTGATGTAATTGAAAACCCTACAATTATAATAAATTTACGTACAGTAGTTCTATAGCTGTTTCTATTTTATTATTAAGAAATGTAACATTTTTTTAAGAATCTAAAATAAAAATTATAAATTGTTTTATATCCGTTTTATGTTGTCTATTAACTCGTTGTTTATTATTTATAACAAAAATTACCTCACTTTAAAAAATTAAAAAATATTGCTGATAATAATTTATTAATATTATAATAACAAAAAAAAAATATGTAACAACTGCATAAAAAAATATTTGAAGGTAAGAAAAATTAAAAATTTTTATTTAAAAAAATCAATAGCAACACCAACACTGTAGTAAAAAAAAAACACGCAATAAAAAAGGACTGCGATCAGTCAAATGTTGAAGCTCATATTTGATTTGAAATAAAATACAAAAGAACGAGCTTATCTTTAAGTAGAAAAACCGAGCGCATGAGTTTGTTTTAAAAATTTATTTTTAATCAGTAAATCAGTAAGTTAGTTTTATTTAAATTATTCAGCCTCGTAATAAAAATGTTTATTATCGTGCTATCACTGAATAATGCTATATCTCTTTATCTAATGAAATTCAATACAGTGTAGTTTATTCCTAAATTATGACACATGTATTTATCACCGTACATCCTAGATCTATTTTATTATAATCTAAAAGCGTCTTTTTACTAAACGGGTCGAGCATTAAGAACTAACTTAAGCAGTCGGTTTTACTTGAGACATTCAACATAGGATTAGTGGCCACCATTACATGTAACCGGAACTGAAATGGGATAAATATTTATGATATGGTAAGAAAATATGATTGACTGACTGACAAACCATATTCAATACCTAAAATAAATTAAGGCTAGTGGCATAGTAAAGCATCAATCATGCTAAATTGTGCGAGTTAAAATGAGATTATGAGTTTATTTATTTTGAAGGTAAACATAAATTTAACTCGAGACTTTCCGACCTGGTGATCAGTTTATATGCATTTATTTTTAAGAGCGGTACTCAAGTAAAGTTTTAAATATCTTTTAAGTGTTAAATAAAACATTTAGCTGGAGTGTCAACTGCAAAACATATGGTATACTAGCTGATTAGGTTTTTGTTTTTGAGAAGGTTATTTTAAGGAAATCCTTAATAATTGGAAAATTTAAAATAAAAAGAAAATTGACATTGGTAAAATAATTTGTTGATAAATTTATATGATGGCTGAAAAATCGCTGCTCTAGGAATTGGATATGTACTAAATGAACATAATTTTATATCACATCCTCATTGTCGTTTAAACATTTTCACTAAAAGGTTTAAGAACTCTACTGTACCGTTTCTTTCTCTTAAAGTGGCAAGTAACGAAGACAGTCTTCTCTACTTACTTAGCTTTAGTCTCTAAATGAGTCGAACCAGTTTTCATAAATTAGCAACCACTATTCAAAAATACTGTTATCTTATTACTTTCCAGCCTAATAAAGATCCATCCAAGTTTTACTATACGAGCATCAGGATATTTTCGTTTATTTGAGACTTCAGTGCTGCTATTTTCGCCATTAAACAACTTATCAAGGCTCTGCTGCGAGTTGAGCTCATGATGTTTTGCATGTAACGGACAAGTTGGCACACCTACCAATATAGCAGTCTGTTTCTAATACTTCTTTGCTAGTTTCCCTTTTTCAATAAGTGCACACAGTGGAATATAGTTACCTATTCCGCAGTATTTACTGCGCAAAAATCAACATCTTTAATGTGTAACGACAACATTAACATTTTCTAATGAGATTATTTCTGTAAGAACACGTAATTTTAAAAGTTTTTAATGCATGAGACACTGGTCTCAGTCCTTATGAAAAACTGCATGTATTAAAAATATATATTACCGCTTATATAATAATACTTGTGCGTAAAATACAATATGTTAAACAATATCCATTCACATGTAGAAACATTTAACAAAACAGTTAACAATATAAAAATATATTTATTTAGTAGTTCGGAAAGAAACATGTAAGATTGTGCTGCCATTCAATTAAACATACCAACGTTTAGACAAACAGTTTATTATAACATTCATAATTAATAGAAAAAAAAAATAAAAGTAAAACGTTAACGACCACATACATCTGACAGGTATTCAAACAGCACACGATTTTTGTACTCGTATTAAATTAAATTATGAATGTAAAGAAAAAAAATTCTAATTTAGCTGTTAGTATAAATTATATAGATGTCCCATTTTGCACACATACATTTACACACAAAAAACTCATCACGCACTTGTCAAATTAATTTAAAAACTTTTTTTTTGTAGGATTTAATGCATTTTTATTTTTTTATTATTTTGCGATTGATATATCTATTGTCTTGCTTTTCTAGATCAAGGTTCAATTCACATGCGCACATAACGAAATTGCATCGAGGTCTAGACAATTTTAGTTATGAGATATTTTTAATAAGTCTAATATTGTAAATGAATACAAGTATAGAAGCAAAAATGTATGAACTTTAGATAATCGAGAGACTTAAGAAAGAGAAGTAAAAATGAAGTAAAAGATCCCGCTTTATTCCATTCCTAGTTCAAATACACGCAACCCGTTAGACCAGAACATCTTAATAAGATAATGCCATTCTTTGTTATCTTATAGTACAGCTCTTTAATGTTTTTGTGTTTAAACTTTATTCTAATACTTCCTCATAATTCGTTGAATATATCTCAAGTAATATATATTTCGTTTATATGTTATTTAGATCACTTAATAATTTTATTTCATCATTTAAAATTAAAATTTCAGCTTTAGTGAAAAATCTTTAAATTCAAATGTTCAAATTTTTTTCCTTCGACCTACCGATGAAATTCACATATTAATAAAATTTTAAATGTCTGAAAGATTATTTGACAGAATACAGAAAAATTGTTTTACTTAAGAAATCAATTATTTTTATTAAACAAGAATAAAAGCCATTAGCAAAAAATACAAATTCAATAAAAATATTTCACACCATATTTTAACATTTAATTAGAAAAATTATACGAGTACACAGACACGAAGTTGTATTATGATAAATATTGCTTTAAATGTATCTTTAATATATTTTAACTTGTTATTTGCAAAGTTTTAGCAAAAGATAATAATAAGTATAATTATTTAAAAATAATATAGAATAACTAAATAGTCAGCAAAACTTGTTTCATTACTTACGACTTATCGTATGGTATCCCGTGGACAAAATATTTTGTGGAAAAATCTTTCTTTAATTTTATTTTATTTAGTAAATATAAGCTGGGTTTGTTAGGCAAACCTATTTTAAAAGAGATGTGTTATTATTTTTATATGTATACCCATGAAATAGTGACTCATTAATTTATTACTGTTATCCCAGATTTATGTTTGCCATCAACGATATCCACAATTTACCAGCATAATAATCAATCTGAAATAATAAAAGGTAAGAGGTTAAGTACAGTCGAGTAAGACTATTCTAGGTACATAAGCACTTCTTTACCCAAACGGTTAATTTTTTCAAAATGCCTGACATAAATATTTAAAAATAAATGTTTTCACGTAGGTTTTGGGCAGAAATGTTCGGAGCATTTAAAAAATATTTGTCCTGAAGCCAATGTGCTACGGAAGCTTTAACCTCATCTATGTAAATTTTATCAGCAATATGAAGGAGCAATCAAATCGGTTTTATTTCACATCACTGCAAGCTGGCGAAGTACCTCTTCGATTTAAAAAAGCACCTTATAGAGGGTAATGAACTAGTGACTGTTAAAAGGCCGCAAATAGCTTTTGACATAAAATAGAATTTTAGGTAGAAATGTTCGTTTATTATTGACATCCAAAATGCAATCAATTAATCATATGGCGAAGTTGATCGATTTTGGGACTTGGCATAAGGATGCCGAATACGGCAACTTATAGGCATTAAAATCCCTAAATCATTTTCAAATGTTCATTTATTGATCTCTTGAATAACAACACATGAGCTTTTAATTTAAAAACACACCCCATTGACTACTGTTGTCATTCCTCTCAAAGAACACCTGGCTGTTAGTTTGATACGATCGAAGAGCTCTTTCGATGCGACGACATAATTATCAAGCAGCGTTTTAGATAGTAATGAACAGATAGTACCGGGTGTCCGCTGGGAAGGTATACTACTTTGTTATGCCGCCATTTTGGTAAAAAATAGTCTTGACAGTTTATATTTAGCAGTCGTTAAGTAGACACATTGCGAATTTGTTATGGAAATTAATCGATAAACCTACGTGTTTTAATCGTTAAAACATTTTATCCAAATTAATCATCGATTGCTGTGACGCAATATTTATAGTAAAAGAAAAGAAAGAGGATCTGTAGGTGATAGACCCAAGCATGGAAAACAACTTACTGCAAGATCGGCTGAATACATTACTGCTGCTTAAGAAAGTGTTTAAAACCTTAATTCGACGTCATGCCTAGGAACTTGGTTTTCAAAGAATAGCCTTGGTACAAGGAGTTGCATTTGTTTCCATATAAGATTCAGTTGACACAAGAGCTTCTTAGACAAAACCATTTACGCCACCGTACATATGCCAATAGGATGTCACAGCTCGGCCATGAGAACTCCGATTTTCATGAAGAAATCGTAAATCATAATGAGTGAGTAGACACATTTTCATTTGAATAGATATGTAAATTAACACAATAGTCGGTTCTGGAAAATGGGAAACCCTCAAATTATTCAACAGTTACCTTTGCATTAATGAAAAATAACATTCTCTTGTGAAATTTGGCCAGGGGGTATCATTGGGCCATACTTCTTTGAAAATGAAATCGGCGTAACGATAACCGTGAATGGGGAGCGATATCGTATTGTGAGAGAACAAATTTTAATGCCACTGCATGTTTTGAACTTGATTAACATGTGGTATCAACAAGACGGGTCCACATCGCATACGATCAGAATGGAATTCCACAATGGAATTCCACAACATGTTGTGATGTTGATTGGTCTCCTCGGTCGCCTGGTTTGACTGCTGGGGATATCTGAAAAGCAAGGTTTATGCCAACAAACCAGAAACTCTTGAGAAACTCAAACAAAATATTCGTGCTGATATTAACAAAATACCGCGTGAATTGTGTGAGAATGTAAGAAAAAAATGTGCTAAAAAGGGCTCGCATTTGTGAGGCTATTTCCGTCTTTTATTATTTGTTAGATAAGTGTGTCCATATCAGGTTGTTTTTCGGTTGTTACAGTGTCTGAGTAGTTTCAGAGGTGTGAAATTTGTGTCTAAGGTTGTATTTATATGCCCGTTTATAATGTCACTGTTTAAAGTTCTTTTAGATTTCTATGTGCCCTAGAATGTCTAGTCTTCGTCCTTTTTTATTAAGATGCCATAATGTCATACATTAATTTATTTCTCTTGGTGCGTATCCGTGAATTTTAAGGTGTAATGCAAAGTTGGAGTCTTTTCTTTTTCGTTTGTACGAGCGTATGTGTTCTTACACATACAGGTACAAGAACCTTTGTATACTCTGATAGGAATTAAATTTGTCAGTTGTTTTTGCGATGTCTTGAGATTATATCTCAGAGTAAGCTGGATTTTAATGCTGCGAGTAAACCTTATTTGTGAAAAATTGACTAAATGAAATTAACCTTTTTTTCTCTATCAAGATTTTCTTTCGAAGTACAAAGTTCTTAGTTTCTCATAATTTTTTTTCCGATTTACTATACCTTCTTTATCCTATCAGTGCTGCAAAAACTTAAACAAGGAAATATCATATAATTTCTATCAAAATGCCGCCTTATATTGTACTTCGTATACAATATTGAGGCTCTTGTATTTGTTTCTTTTAACTACGCATCTTTTTTCCTCTGTTGCACTTTAAAGAAAAATAAAAAATTATCAATTGCAAGCATTTTTACTTGTTCAATATTTATATATGTATGTATTTATAAATCTGTGGTGTTTTGTTTTTAAGTCACGCAATAATTATTGAAATTGCGCTATGTTTTCTCCTTTATTATGGTACATACCATCAAACATTAAGGCAGATAGACAGACAGATAGACACTTACTATTACATGATTCCCATTGTGTGGAGTTATTTGGTGGTTTGTTGCACAAAAATCAATGAAAATTTTTTTACTTTTCTTCATAGACAGTACGTACTTATACATACACATACATATTATAGTTGCCTTTATATGCTTGTGTCTGGTTGTATGTTTAAATGTATATAGTGTGGGAATTAGTTTTTGGTTTTTGAATTGGTTGAATGCGCAAAACATGAAAAAAATAATAGAAGTATAAAATGAAAATATTTATTACTAAAAGTATTAATAGATGGCTTATAAGGAAAACGTTTATTATTGTGTAATTAATTTTTATTATTTCTTTCTTCAAAAAGTGTTTTTTACTATTTCCGATTAGTGGTATAAAGTCCATACAAATTGCAATCATGTTCGCAAATAAATTAATTATTTGAAAACGGAAAAAGTGCGTTCTAAGTTAAAGATGAAAATTGATGTTTATGCCAGAATCACTGAAAGATCTTTTAAATCTGTAAAATTGAGCTTTTTTTGTGTACTAGTGAACAAAAACAAAGCAATTAACAAAAATCGAATCTTGAATCAATATTGTACTTCTGACAAGTAAATATTTTTAAATAAACGATTAAATATTTTTATAAATATGGTAAAGGCTGCAATTGAAACTTAAATTAATTTAAGTTCTCAACACGCCATATCGGCCCATCTCAAAGCTTTGAATTTTTCGACCTTTTATCCTGATTTTAAGTAGAGCTCAATTTATAAACTTTAAAAAATTTGGAATCCATTGTTTATTTAGATTACAAATAACACAACTCATTATCTTGGAAGTTTTATTTGTTATTTAGAATTTTAGCCAAAACTTTAATCTAAGCCTTAAACGTGAGTTTTCGGCCCATTAGGATTTTTTAAGGGAAGTTGTTCCTTATAACTTCTGATATTTTCTGTTGAAATCATCAGGCTCAAATCCATAAAGAAGCGGGACTTGAAAGCCAAGCAGATGTTATTGAAGAGCCGGAATAGATGAGTTTCTGCCAAGGTGATCAAATAGTTTAGATTAAAAAAGGAAGACTATTTTGCTTCAGTTCTGACTTTGTCGACTGTCCTAGTTTACCGGGGTGACAGGATATTCTTAGCCGAACAAAAAAATATTCATTTTGGGTTCAGCGACCCATGATACATTTTAAGATGCCAGCTTCCCCATGAATAAGCAGATTGGTTTTTGGTTTGAGTCTTGCTGTAGTCACAGAATTTCGTTTCGTAACGTTAACAGAGCTACAAGGCAAGAAATACAAACCGATAAAAAGAGGAGAAAATAATATAAATAAAATGATTACGTTGGCAAGAAAATGAATCTTTATCAACAAATATCCATATTTCATAAGCTAGAATATAGGTTTTTCGTAAATTTTTTGCTGAGTTACACCTATGTATTATTTTCAACAATATTCTTCTACAAAAACTCACAGAGTACATATGATCCGATTAAGTTTTCTTAAACAAATGCTACAAATATCTGCATTACCACAACGTAACTTACATGGACGTGTGCTTTATCCAAAAGATTGTCAATCGAATAAAATCTCTGCGATAAATAAGTAATAGTTTATCGTACTATCAGTTAGAGCTTTTTTACTAAACCGCCTTATATTTTTACGACTATAAAAAAGATGCTCGTAATTTTCACCTGCGTTCGATATTCTATTAAAATATTTGAAAAATAATTAATTACTTCAGCAATATCTGCTAAATAAAATCATCATATTGACATATAATGCAATAAAAGAGCTAATTAGTAAGATAGTATATTGTTTGTATATTGTTTGAATCTTTAGATGCGGCATTTCAAAAATTGTTATTGTTCTTTTTTCGCGTTTTTAAAGTGTCAGTTTGATAGCAAATATAACTTCACTTAATATATATTTTTTTTAAATTTATTCTGTTCACAAGTTTTTTAATGAACAGAAAATTTCATTTTTAATTTAATCACCAGACATTAGTTTTAATTGCTTTAGCATAAAATTTACTTAATTTACTTAATACCGCAATGTATTGTATTTAATACAATAAATAATTATTAATCATAGAAATAATTTTCTTATTAGTTAGAATAATTTATAGTCAATAAAATTGAGACTAGAAATTTTCTATAAAAATCAATTATGGTCCATTAGCCACTGGCACTTGTTATTCTAGAACTAAAACGAACACTAAGTTACTGATTAAATCGTTTTGCTTCTTTCAACTGCAGCTTAGTTAAAGTCACTAAGATATAGACTTATATAGATGAGTTTAACACAATTAATGCAGCATACAATTGCATTAAGAATTTAAAATTAGAAAAATATAAAAGAAAACCATACAAAAACAACTCAGGCTGGGTAAATAGTGAATGATGTGGAGATAAAAAAAAATGTGGCAGGGAGTGGGTATCAATTCAAAAATAGTTGCTAATGTAGTAAGATATAATTAATAATTAACTAGTTTGGTACACTAAAAGAAAATCTCATAAAAGCATTTTGTATTAATATATCGAAGGCAAAGTCATTGAAAGCTATAAACTGCCCAGCCTCCTATTTTTCATGAACTAAAACCAGAAAACTGCCAGATATACATTTATGTTTATATATATTTATATACATTTACAGCATATTTTAGTATTTTTCTATCACGTGTAGATAATTTTAAGATACATGCAGTTTAACAAAATGGTTATATTAATATAGTTCACAACTAAATGTATATACTTTTTCAATTTTCTCTATCATGCACAGAACAAATTTTTTAATTTTTTGGGGTATTTAAATTATATATTTTTTTAATTTAATAATTCACTATCGAGTAATGAAAATTTTATGTCAAACAAAAAAATTTGTGTGGGAATAGGATTTCGAATTGTCATTTTTTACAAAATTAAATAAAGATTTAAATAAACAGATGACAATAGTTTTTAAAGGTTGTACGAAGTAAATAAAATGTTTTAATCTAAATGATTGCGTATTTAGCGTAGACTGTGCATAGTTTTTCTTTATAAAATTTTATTCTTATGATTACTTCAATTATATTGAAGCCTAAATAAACAAATTGCAAAAAAGCGATTTCAGACGTAAATAATTGTCATAACAAGTTTTTTCTTCCTATCAATAAAAATTGTTAAGATCATTATATTTTAAAGTACTAATTGCACAAATTTAGACACAATTAATTTTAATTAAATAAATAAGAAATTATCTTTATAAGGGTCTTTTTAATTAAATTTAACTTATATTTTTTCAATATTTCGCTTTCTCTTGGAAAGCTTCTTAAGGAAACTATTTATTTTTTTCAAAAATTTTTTTTCAAATTGTTAAAAATTTTTGTTGTATGGAAATTGATTTCCTGAAGAAGCTTTCCAAGGCAAAGCGAAATATTGCAAATATATGTGTTAAATTTAATTAAAAAGACCCTTATAAAGATAAATACTTATTTATTTAAGAAGGAAAAAAGGTCGAATAAAAATAATAATCAATAATTTTAATTAAAATTTTGTCGGAATATAATACCTTCTTCAACTTATGGCAACGCGTTTCAATTTGTTTACAAAAAGTTATAATTCAAAAACTTTATGTTGTATAAACAAAATCCTAAGCAATTCTAATCTTTTCTATTTTTATAACATGCATAATCCTAAGTCGAAAAATATCAAATACACTTATTTAAATTATCCAGACTTTATTTAACAGCAGCATAAATCGGTTTTTATAAATATTTTGGTTTCCAGCTACAATTAAAACTATAAAAAAAGTTCATTATTATTAATTAAATAATATCGTAGATAACTTAAAGGCAGACGATTTAATGAATTGCTATTACAACTCGTGACTGTTAAAAAAAAAAACTCTGAATATAAAGAAAATGTGCATTAAATTGTGTTTTTGTGTATATGGCTATAAGTAATAAGTATTAACAGATAAATAAATGCTATTTAGAAAAAGTAAAAATATTAAAATTTATGCACATGATGAAATAAATATTAAGAAATAATTTATAATAAAAGTATATTTAATTTAATATTTTTAAAATATATTTACTACAGCTGGCTCGGGGCATATGTAATGATTATTTTATTATAAGGATTTAACGAATTAAATTTGACTTTAAGATACATTATATTTAAAAATAGAGGCGCTTGCATACTTTTTATTTGCCATATCACCGCAATTTATAAACCGATGTTATTTAATTTAAAAAGGAGGTTCGAAACTATGACTAATAGATTTTTTGCAGAAGTCGGGGTACTTAAAAAGAAAGATTGCAATCCGATTACGAGTCCTTGCTAAATCGACTAAAGATTAATAATTTAATTTATGACTACGTAAATGAATATTGTATATATATAATACGAGCGGTAAAATTAAATATATCCTCTCTGTCTGCGGTGACGGAGATCGACATGGACCTTCGCGTTTTTTTTTTTAGAAGAACATGACATATTTAAATATTTTTCCTATGGTCTCAATAATTAAGAACTGTATGATTGTTCCAAAAGTATAATAAAAACGTTTAAAAAAATTGAAATTTATATTTTTATAAGAATTTTTTTAAAATAAAACTCAACGAGATTAACCTGATGAACATAAACACTAATAATTTATTAATTGTTTTCTTAGCGTACTTTATTAAAATTTTTATGTATGTATACTGATCTTCTATAGTTTACATAGTAAACTTTTAGGTTGCATTGTTTTACTGTAATGTAGTGCAAAAAAAGGAAAGAATTTTTTATATTCTACATTAGCAAAATATAAAATACTTGTCTTGTAGACTTTAAGACTCTTGGATAGTGCGAATTTATTTAATTAAAGTTTATAACTATCAACTGGGAAATCTCAATTGTGGTTGAAGCTAGTCAATTGAATTTTATTACAGGATAATCTTTGCTCTGTTTCTAATTTACCAGTTAATTCTCTTATTATAAAAATAAGGGTTAATATATTAAAAAAAAGCAGAATATTTTTATTTTTTTTTTTACCAATAAAACAGATTATGTTATATTAAAATTTCACAACAGTATACAACCAATTACTTTTTGCAATAATTTTGTATTTGTTAAATATGATGAAGGCTATAAAAGTAAATGAAGTGCAAATATAACGTAGTTAAATTAAATGTAAATCGACTAATTTATAATTCTTATATTTGAACAATTAATAATTTATAAATCAATGTGTTGACGGGTTTGTTATAAATTTTTATTTCTTTTTTTAATACACCATAGCAAGTGTTATGCTTAGTATTCATAGCATGTTTATTATATTTTAATTATTATTTGCTAATAATAATTACTCTACTTCGATTTACTTTGTGTCGGAATAAATATAGGAAATTAAAGCTTTGTCAATACATACATATCACTGGAAAGTTGCGGTGGATAATAATTAATATTAATATTCTTCCGCTTTTTTTTGTGTAAAAAAAAATATAACTAATTTATGCGTAAAATGCCATTACACTAGCAGAGGAGAAAAAGTAGTGTAATAAAGAAACGTCTTAATTATTAACTGAGCAAAAAAAAAAAAGAAAAACTAATTAACAAGTTTAGTAAATATTAAAAGAAAAATTTAAAAAAAAATGTATTAGCTGTAGGTTGCTGTTTTTTATAGTAACTTGAATTTACTGAAATTACACCAGGCAACAAACTTAAGAAAACTAAAATATAAACGTGTTTTTTTGGGCTGCATTTTTTTATTTTAATTTCGAAATTTTTTATAAAAAAAATTAATTACAAATTTTTGCTGACAAATTCTAAAGAAAACAGAAAAAATTAGACATTAGCAGAATGTAATTCAGTATTTTCTGCATCACACCATCATCCATCAGTTTTATACGTATCTGTGTACTTTACGTAGTAAATATTATATATGTTATCTAACCAAACAATTTTGTAACTAAGAATATGAGGAAGATTGTTTTTAATGCAATTTAAAAAATTGAAATAAAAATAAAACAAATTTATTAAATATACAATTCAGACTAATATTTGATTATTATTTTTATTCGATCTCTTTTTTTAAATAAATAAAAATTATTAACACTTTGAAAAAAATTTTTTTTAACAATTGACGTATGATAAAAATTGCATTAAGAAATATATTAAATTTGAATATTTTTTATTTTTAAATAAATTTGCTTTAAAATTTTTTAAAATTCAAATTCATTTCATCATTTTAAGCAGGCTGTTATCAGATATTGCCATAATTAAATAATTAATTTTTATATCCGCTTAACATATGTTAAGCTTGCTTAAAAATTTTTTAATTCTTTAAAAAGAAACAATTTGAAATATATTTTTTGTAAAATTCTTGTAATTAGAACTTTTAATGAGAATCAAGTTAATTAATTAGTCTATAAATCTATAGGAATACCAAGTTAAAAAAAGATTTTTATAAAAATTCTATTATTTTGGTAGTTGCATAATTTTTGTTAAATTGTGTAATTTTTTTAAAACCTACACTTTTTGTCTTGCTGTTTAGTATGATTTTTTCATAGTTCTAGGCAAAGACAATTATATGAATATTTATATACATATATTGTTTTTTTCTGAAAAAAAAAAAATTCTTTTAAAATTAATTAGAAATTTTATAGATCAATAAGAAAAGTGATATTTTTTAATACTAAATACACTTTTATGGCAGAAAGCGACATTATGAAAAATTATCCATTGTAACGCCATCGAATTAAGGGAACAATAGTTTTAGGAGATTTTGGCAATAACTCTTTCTTTCCAGCCACTTAAAATGTTATATTAAAAACCTACGCAAGGCTTAACGATAAGCTGTTTCATTTTAAATGCTTGAAATTATGCCACATAAACTAAGGCCATGCATATCACGTATCATGTTTACATTTCATGACTGCTACTTCAATTAAAAAATTATCAAGATTGAAAGCAAAAATAGTTACAAAAAGGCTAAATAACGATGTCAGGGCATATTTTTATGCCAAAACTAATATATTTAGGATCATTCTGATATATCCGTCCAAAGATGGAATACAACTCTCATGTATGCATCCCGAAGTCTATTTTGAAGTTGATCGACCACGTACAGGACAAGGCCAAGAGGCTTCTTAGGGATGGCAGGGTATCCTACTCTATTAATTCCGTAGACTATTGACGCAATATAGGTTGTATTTCACTGTTTTATCATTACTGCAATGGTAAGTGCTCTAACGAATTAGGGAACTTGTTCTTGAAACTCGCACGTTTTTCCATTTGTGATCGATTGGGCAGTGAATCGCACTACGCATTACAGGGAAAATTCCTTTTTTATCAGAATAAACTCCCTCGAATGGTCTGACCTGTTTTTTCAATGTAGGACAATTCAAATTGAATGTCCACAAACACTACTCGCTCTTTTCTTCTCCCCATAACTCAATTTCCTAGTTTTGGTACAAATCATTGCATGTGTAGGAATCATCCGCTTAGTACTGGTCCGAAAAAAATTGTGTTATGTCTGATGGAGAAAGCAAAAAGATTAAAACGTAAAGGATCTACGAGCATTAAAATGCAAACGAATTTTTATACTATTATTGCTCCTAACTAAAACCAATATATCATTCGCAATTTCAGCTCTTATATAGAAGAATAAAAAAACAGCAAAAAAATATTTCATTAAAAATTATTTATTATATTTTCAATTTCTCCAAGTGTATTGTTATCTTTATATTTACATAGTAAAATTGCACAAACGTATAGAAATATTTAAAAATATAACAATAATAAAAGAGTTCAATCTTTAACATTTTTCGTGCATATTGAATAAAATTTATTTAACAACAATTTTATCTGTGAGTCATGAAACTATTTTCGTTTTTTATTACTTTAAATTTAATACGCATAATTTTTGTTTTATTCTGAAAGCAGTATAATTTTTTTTCTTATAATTTAAATCGAATAGAATTAGCTTGATAGTACCTTTTCTATAAAATAACAATGAAAAAATGCCTTTGTATTCCATTAAGAATATTTCAATTATAAACGTATTTTAGCTTTTTCAGTCAATTTTTAAAGGCCAATAAAATAACAACAACATGAAATATTTATATATATAAATATATATATATATAGAGAGAGAGAGAGAGAGAGAGAGATATTTCATGTAGTTCAATTGAAAGAAGCAGTTCTAACGAAGCACAATGGAGGATTTGATAAAAATAAACTGAAATAATTCTGTGCTTTCTAGTGCTGGATCTTGAAATTTTTACAATCAAAGAAAAATTAGGATTTTAGCAACGATTTTAATATACCGAAGCTGAGTTCTTTTTAGAATAATGCGGCGCAATGCATATAAATCTTCAACTTATCTACAAAGCTTCAGTGCACTCGCTGTACTTTTAATTAGAGTTTTAAATAAATCCAGCACAGTACGGTGCATAAAGAAAAAAACGCTACATAAACAGCGATATTTCTGTTCGAATTTAAGTTGGTTAATAATGGTTAAAATATGTTCTATTTGCTTTTTGGTTTTTTAATATAAAAATAAATTTATGAATATTAAAATATAAAAATTCGTTATTGATATATTTTTACCATGAATTTGATTTCTGTAGGTGTTCTAAAGAAGTCTTCTGAATTAAAATTTTCCAAAGTACATTCTTAAAAAATTTTTGCTTTTCAGAAAATAACTAACATAAAACAAGTTGTATTATTCTTACAAATACCAGAAGGTCTGCCATTATGATTTTAAAGCAAAAAGTTTAGACCTTCGTAATCAATACACGATTATTTCGTTTTTCATTATATAATTAACAAAAATACGATAATGGCTAAATGTTTTACATGTTAAAAAATAAACAGACAAATAATTTCGGCTTTAGTCTAATGATCTGTCAATGTCTATATCACAAATATAAAACACTGACCCACATAATGGAGCTGATTATCTGTATTCTGTCTCATTTGATATTTTTTTAAAAATTATTGAAACTCTGAATTAAAAATGTTCATTCATAATTTAAAAATTTTTTATATTAATTATGGTATTTGCCAGAAAACTCATTCGTGGAAACGTAGAAAAGATAAAAGTTCAATTGTAAACTCGATACATCATCGAAGAGTTATTGTCTGTTACATACCTATATTTACACACTTTTTCAAATTTTTTACTTACGGTTTAATATTTAACAAATTTTAAATATTCCGCGTGGAATTAGAAATTAATTTTTTCCGGTTACTAAATCTGAAAATTCTTTTGAAGAAACTAAATATAAATTTTTTTTTAGACTTTTAGAAGTTTTATACGTATTATTGTACACACATTTTTATATAATTACGAATAACATACAGGTACAGTGAAATCCAAGAAAAATACTTAAAAAATAAAAAAACAAAATAAAACACAAGTATCCTAAATTCATTCTTATAGCATGTGTATATTTTGTACTTAAGATGTTTGTCTTAGTCTTCTAGTGATACTTTATGTTGAACAGGGGAACATTCTCTGTTCCCTTGCTGTTATTCAGAATGGGTATTAAAAATTTTTTAAAATTTAGGAAAATTTTGCGATTTTATAGTAATCAAAAATTTCTATGGATAAAAAAATATTATTAGATCTAAAATATTACTTAATATTATTAAATATGCCTTATGAGCATAAATAGGAACTGCAATAATATATAGAGCATCTATAGTCGTAAATAAGCAATATATTTTTTTCCTCTTTTTAAATTTATTTATATATTTTTGAAGTTAGCGCAATTTTTGCAATGATTATTAAATAAATGTCAATAATTTTATTTATTCTGAAATGACCTTTGAGAATAGACGACGTTTTTGTTATGTTAGTTAGTTTCGTAAGGTGTTTTTCTATCAGTTTGAATTGTTAACAAGATATTTTTAATTTAGTGTTTTTTTAATGTTGCTGGTGTTATTAATTTTATATTTATGCGTTTGATGTCATCATATTGGTCATTGTTGTTGGAATAGCAAAAAGCTGGCAACAACAAAAAAATTGTTAGCAGCATTACAACTTTAATAATCATCAGCGTCATCATAATTACCAGCTCTAATACAACACTTCTCGTTACAACTTATGAGAATATTAATGCAATCGTATTTACGTTTAGGCTATACTAGATTAACTTCGCTGGGCTTGCGCTGTATCCAAACTACATAACAACAATTGCGCTAGTTAGCAGACCGAACCAGATGCATTCATCATGCATTGTTATAAAAAAAAAAATAAAAATTAAAAACTAAACATCAAATCAAATTCAACTTAAAGTTGTCAATAAAATTGTATGATTAATGGCTGAATTACATCAATGAGTAGGCTATAATCGTTATAATGCTGCTGAACTATTTTAAATGTCAAAGTATTATTTAATTATTTTCATATAATAACGCATACTGTAATAACACTATGAAGCAATATTTTTTTTTTGCAATACTAGTTGTATTAGTGGAATTATGAAAACTAAGTAATTTTTTCCAGCATAAGGATATTTACTTGTTAAGATTAGTACCACTTAATGTAGGAGTAAATTTCGTTGTTTTGTATGGGTGAATAAACTTTTCCTTTTAGCTTGTGTTTTCAAAATGGACAGACGTAAAATTTTAATTAGTTCCTGATTCCGTATCTTAATTAGTTATGGAATAACTAATAGCTCATACGCGATAGGATCCGTAACATACTATAACGATTCGTTATAGCAAAAAAATATTAATGGATTATTATATAGAGAAATAATTAACTTTAATTTCTTACAAACATTACAAATAAGTAATTTATTAATCGAGACAAGATTGAATTTTTTTTATCCCAAATCATATTTCGGATTATCGCGATACCATTTACTACTGCCATAAACAAAATAAAAGACAATAATTAAAGTTTAAAAAATGATTGTTTTTATTAAATACAACTTTATAAAACTTTTGACTACAATTATGGCAGCAGATTATGTTTTAAATATTGTTTGCGAAAGCAATGTTTTTAAAGTAATTTATACTGTATAGCTTTCTTCCTTAAGTCTTATTAACGCATGGATGCACCAGTTGAACCTTGTAAAACATGAAACTCAAATTCTTACACAAAATTCGCCATGTGGGAGTTTTAGGTAGCCCCAATTGTTGGGACAATTGGATTTGCTTCAACGCTGTGGCTCACGGCTGTAATATTTTTAGTTAAACGACCAGGTCGCTTCAACCCCGCATCATCAGTACAATACCAATCCATATACTCTTATGAAAACACAGGTTTTGTGTTTTTTGTTCAGAGCGATTTTTAGTCTTTAGTTATCTATCGTTGTGTAGATATGAGTAACCAGTAAAAGTTCCTTTCAGTTATTTCAGTATCAGTAATATTACTGGTCACATGTAAAAACTTTTACTGATTTCTGAACGGCTTTTCCAATTTTGTGTGACGACATAAATTCATATCCATGTACCGTTAAAGATTTAATTTTCATTTTAGTGTAAATTGCATTACATAATTCTATTTCAGCTGAGCTTAAATACGGTGCAGAACAATTTACTATTTTTGGCAATTTCTTTAAAAGTCGCTAAGAACCTTAAAGTGGCAACCAATTTTTCCTCAAACGGAATACATTTTCGCATAGGTGTATCATATTAATAAAAAAAAAACACCTCTGGTCCATCCGCAAGAAAAACAAGTTGTATTCCTTGAGGAGGAACTGGATATTTTTACCAGAGTCACGAGACTCTCTCCATGCCTTGACCCCAGCAAGATCTGCTTTTCTTTGCCTTCTCAGCTTCTAGAAGTAATGCTGCAGCTTCAAAGTTACAGGCACTGGAAAGTCCTGATAAAATTATTGCCAACTCATCATCACATATTCATGCCATATTTCCGCTAAGTATGTTCCGTAATTTAAGTGTATAGCGAACGAAAAACAAGCGTTAAATAAATAAAAAAAAAACTAACACAACAAAAGATGTGTATACGTATACAATTTTGTGCTAGACTAATTAAAGTCTGGTGTGTTTTTTTGAAAGAGCAAAAGTTGTGCGGAACAAATATTAATCTAATGTGAATTGCCTCAATTTTCGTATTATGAATTACAACTACTTTTTGGTTGAAATTGTTATGGCGTTACCAGCTTAAAGTGTCAAATTTGAGCGAACAATTGGAGTATTAAAGGGCAGATTTCGTTACCTTTTATCTGCGCGTACTTTACATTATTCACCAGAAAAGGCTACACAAATTGTCAACGCTTGTTGACAACACTTTCAAGTGGAAATTGCTGAATACATGCCACCCGGTTTTAGTAGAAAACTAAGCAATGAAAATCAAAGCTTTGAAAGGGAAGTTGAAGATGGTGCTAAAAGAATTCGCAAAAACATAATGTTGAAAAAAAAAATAAAAAATGTAATTAATTTGCTTCAGACAACTGCTACTAATCAGTTGTAATTTATTGATACTTTTGACAACCGCACTAACATAGAGTTGTAGTTGTACCACAACAAAGTTGTAACACAATCTAAATTCAACTCAAACATTTTTGGTAGGTTGAGTTGTTGTAATTCATAATACCAAAATGAAAAATTTCAACTAAAGAGCAGTTGAGTTGTAAACCGTAACAGGGGCAAAAATTATCTAATTACATGAGTACGTCATTTTATTTTTCATTTGGGTGACTAAAAAAATAGGAAGAATTTTCTTTTTCAAATGAACTTTCAATAATTTTTATTAACCGATTTAAATCTCTATAAAATTGCTGCGTAACGCTGTTGTTTTTTACTGGTGTGGCAACTTATTTATTATGAATTAGAGAGAAATTAATAAAGCGGAATAGAGAAAAATTAGATGCAATTTTACTTATAATTGATTTGACATTAATATGTAATTAATAACAAAGTGATTTAATAATAAGTTCCCAAATACTATTATCTGCTGACCTTAGATTTCCACACTAATACTTATTACGAAAAAAAATAAAGTACTTTTCAGAGTTTTAACAATATTAGATATCATTTAATACGAACTAATTTTTAATTTTTGTAGATTTCGAATCCTTTAATGTCATTAGCAGAAAACTAATATTTACAATTATAAAATTTATTTACAATTCGGTTTGCATATTAATTTAATCATTCGAAACTATACTTTAAGAAGTTAAAACTTCCAGTACTGCGATCGATATTTGATTGATATTTTAACAAATATCAGTTGGCGGAAAACTACTAATGATATCTTAAGTCTGTATTTATTGAATGTTGTGCTCCTATATAAATAAAAATTATAACATATAATTATATAAATTATAATAAATATTTAAATGTAATTTATAATAATTGAAATAGTTATTAGGTTACTAGAAGCATCTATTTTTTCTTCGAATATTAATATTATTTTGAGTTAACATTATGTTATTAAACCAAAAATTTAAATATATTTTGTGTATATACACAATAAAATAAATAAAAAACATGTTATTTAAATTAAAATTTAATACTTGAAGCTTTTTTACGGATGTTTTACGAACTTCAGTTATTTGTTTTGTTTTGGCTTATTTTACTTCTTACTAGTGCGTGATAAGATTTACATCTGCACCTAGCCGTGTGGACCAATATCAGATGGTGGATCATTACCACTGTGGATGAAATGTAGCGTCATCCTCACCCTAGAAGGCCTTCGGATACGTATATCCTCCGGTCACTCCTATTTGCAGGCCGCAGCCTTCACTTGCTAAAGAGTTGGAGACTATCCAACTCCTGGTCCAGAACGCATGAAGCTTAATATAATTAAGAACACGACGGCATTCATACTCACTGGACCTGGAACATTCATTGTGTTCATTGTGAATTAACCGACCCACAAACTCAAATGAGGGCCTCGCAACACACAGCCACCACGATACTCCCGAAGGGTTTACCTCAATAATCAGTCAGAGAACAGCTAAATGCCTAAAGAGACAAATAGCGGAACTCTGGAGCTCTATTGATTCCCGTTAGGGGAGTGGGCTCCCTTTTACCCCCTCAAGACACAAGTCTAGATGGTTGTGTCATCCGAAAAGACTTATGAATGTGTCCCCGGGGGGGTCTTACTAGTGCAATAAGATGTTTTTAAGGCTGTTTTGCACCGACTTTCAACGACCCTGTTTCTCATAAAGAAAAATCTTCATTGACAGCAACAACAAGCTGGCTTACGTTGAAAAAATTAATCCTAAATTTCCTTTGATTCTAAAATTTGCTCCATTAATACCATCAAATATCTATGGCCAAGAGCTCATTATATTGTAAAGTTTTAATAGAAAAAAAAGATGTATGTGAAGGTAATTAAAATAAACTCACTTTCCATAATGAAAATGTCGCAATTACAGTTGACGTCAACAAAGAATACAATTGGCATAAGGTAAATATATTTAGCCTTGTACAAAGAAAGAAACATAACTTTAAAGTGTACATATGCATGCAGATATATATATATGTATATCTATTTGGTATTTTAAAGTTGTCAAAATTATTATTTTTTAAAAGAAAACTGAGCTTTTTGAAGACCTAAGAAATATGGACTAGATATGTGGGTAATAAAAAGTTTGTTATTTATTATCTTGTGCAACGTAAACTACCCATTCATAATACTCCTAGTAATTATTGTGAAGTGATGTAAAAAATTATTTTCTTAAAAATCCAAGTTATAGATATCAAAGTTTTAATTATAAACAATAATAAATATTGCTAGCGAAAAATAAAAATTAATTTTTATTGATTTAATATTTTCGATTTCTTATTTTCACTTACATAACTATGAAACATTTATGCTTACGGCTTTCTTTTAATTACAAATACCCGCACGCAAGCTGTTTTCTATTGTCCTACTGCGACACTGTACATATTTCCTATTTTTTCAACTTATAACTCTTTGACTCAGGCAAGTTGATTCCATGGTCTCTTTCTTGTTATATATGTGCTTTTCTTTCGCAGCTAACATGCACCACTATGCTATTTCAACGATATCTGCAACACGGGTACTAGATGCCTTGTTCAGTAGACTTTATTTTACAACCCTCTTTTTTGTTTATAAGCCCATGCCATTTCATTAAACTTATGCAACTGGCTATGTTGTAAATTCTGCTACTGTAGAAAGGGCTTAACGGTTATCATTATATGCCGACGACAGGCAATTATAGTTGTATTAATTTGTCTAATATATAGACCGCTGAAAATTTGCCGCCATTTTTTAATCACTGAAAACAATTATCTATTTATAAAACAATTAAATGCTGTTCATTAGTCTCGCCTTAACTCTAGAATGGCCGAACCTATATCGCAAATTTTTTGCTTTTAATTGTAAGTGAAAGTCCAGGAACGGTTAAAATGGAAATATAAATAATGAAAAATACAAAAAAACGGCTATTTTTTCCCATACAATATGTTCCTAGCTGTGAAATATATGTTGTCAGATATGCTTAGATGTGAAATGATCTGACAATATAGATTCCTTCAATCTTATTATTGGTAAACAGATGGTGCTGTGCTTCAATTTCCAATGTACTTTAGGCTCAGATTACATCCATTTATAAACACAGTAAAATCAACGTGCGTTTTCAGTATAATATTTGCGGATTAATTATAGACATGACATGTCTGAGGATGTTTTCTAAGGTGTGTGGCGTCAAACCTTCAATCCGATAAAAATTACTGCGGAAAATTTTGGTGATCACCGTCAGCGTTTATATTTCCAAGCGTGTGTGAGCAGCCAGCAACATTGCCAACAAGCTTCTATAAGATTACAAAAAGGATAGAGGAATTGGTGCAAAAAGTTTTCGCAAGGATTACAAAAATCAAACTGTGTCAATACTCTCAACATCAATTCAAACGGTATACCGGTAATGACAACGTAAAATGGTGGGGGATTAAGATGCCACCTATTCAACGCTAAGCTTGTCCGGCATGTTGCCGCACATTTTTACATTGAATATTGACATACCCATTACGACTTTCCAACGGATCTCAGTCAAGAAAATGATGCAAAATGTTATTGAGGCAACAATTTTTACTGGAAAATACAAAGCCGAAGATGCACTCTTGCTACGTATCCTACTGATCCATACGGATATGATATCTGAATTCAAACGCTTGCAAATCCTGTTGCGAATTACTTTCGTAGTGAATATTAACAAACCACAAGGACAATCGTTGCAATTATGTAAATTTAATTTGGAGAAGCAATGCTTCTTACATACAACTATTATGTGTGGCTTACTCAAGCGTCAGAAAATCAACAAAATGAATAAAAACAAATTGAATATTTGTGTAATGTCTTCCCTTAAAATTAGTTTAGTTGGTGCTCTAGAAACTCGCGCAGAGTACAGCTTGTTGTTAATAATTTTTTTTAGGCGAAATTTTAAATTTTGCGATCTTCTTTTTCGCTGTTAGTACACGCAAGTATTGGTCACCTTATAAATTCTAAAAAATAAAGCCGGTAAAAATCTTCAATTTTTCACTTCACGTTTTTTAAAAAAATCTCCTAAAATTACGGATTTTCGATCACTTTTTTGGAAAAAAAAAATCTTCTGAAACGTGCATATATCACATAAATTAGTAATCTATATACAAATAATAAAGTAAGGCAAGAAGTAAAAGAATAGTTTTCAGAAAAAATAATCCTATTATACTAAAATTTTTTATCAAAAGTAAAAACTAAATTAGCTCGCATGACCCCTTTTCAATGGATTTTAATTAATGTGCTCTAACCTTAAAAGGATAGTTTTTGATTGTGTGTCTTTCAAAATATGCCAACTTTAATTCTAAAGCTTAAATGTTTCCCAGGACTTGAGATATAAGTTTCCGTTCCCTAGTTTTTTGGAGGATCTCTGAATTAAATGTTTCAAAAAGAGTATTAAAAACAATTTGGGCATTCGTCAACAGGTAGCTTTATTGTTAAGAGCACTATATCTAATGATAGTTCTTAATTTCGCGTTTTATTTCACTATATCTATAAATTTAAATTTGATTTAGATCTGTTAAACATTTAGGATCTGTAGACCAATTTTGTCTACATTTTTTTAAACTCCCACTAGGTAGTATTCTATTTCTGTCTAAAATGTTAACTAGAAGCCCGTAGATGACGCACCAACACAGGTAAGCTGTGCAGATCAAAATTTTTGTTCATTGGTTTGTTTTCGTTATTTTGTTTAGGAAAATACATTTTTTAGTGAAAAAACTAACAGCTATAAACGGGGTCATTAGATAATACTTTTTAATGATGCTAGCTTAAGAACAGTTGTAATCATGGAGCAAATTAACTTCACTTAAAAGTTATATTCACCCTTTTTTTATCTGCCATAATAAGTTTATGATCATTTTCAACTGCCACAGGCATTTCTTATAATTTGGACAGCAGTACATATTAACTAAATGTCCAAAGTTTTGAATACACCTTCATACCAAATATGCGAGTCTAAAAGAAAATATACAAGTCTCATAGAAGAAATAACAACAATAGTTTAAAACTTAATTGTAAATAAAATTTGAAACACAGCGGAATACAACGTTAAAAATTAGAAATAAATTCTGTAAAGCCGTTTGTAATAAAATCAAAGTTGATTTCTATGGAAACAACAAGCAACGCAAAATACCACCCATTTACTTTAGTAATAGTTAAGTTTACCACAAAATAGCAATTAAAAAGGAAATAAATGCTCTACTAGGAAAAAAACGTTTATAAGTCTTTCATTTAAAAAACAAAATTTTAAATCGTTAATTTAAAAAAAAAAATACTACTTCCCATAAAATCTTATGTAAGGTGTAACAATTCAATTATTAATGGCTACCTAATATGCTTTAATGTTAACAACATACTTAAACTAAATTTAATAATACAAAAATTAATTATTTTAACAAAATAGTAAAATTGGGGAACAACAGAAAGCATGAAAAATGTTTCATAGTTTTTGCTAACAAAAAGAAACCTCATAAAATTTGCTCAAATTAAATAATTTTTTTTTTTTTGTTTGGTTAGGACTTTTTATTCTAAATTTTTACTATTTTACAAGTAAACTATAAAAAATGGATCACCAGCTTGAAAACCTTATTAACAATGTAAAAACTAATTTAACAATATTTTGGTAAATTAAGCAAATAAGGTCGATAACCCATCATAGCGGTAAACGTTAATGATTTATTTTCAATAAGGGCACTAATTATTAATTTGTTACCAGTGTAAACTGCGAAATTGATTATATATTTTTTTTGCTATTAAATTCTTTTATAAATTTTCTTAAATTTAATTTTTGGATGTTAGTGCGTGTCTAATTTTTCAAATTGTTTATATGAAGTTAAATTATATTTGCAATTTTTTAAAATCCGTAGTTTTAATATATATAAATTTTTTCCTTTACGCAACGCTTTTTTATTCCACTGTCAAAATTCAATATGTGAAGCAATTAATTTTTGCTATGCCATTTTAGGGACGATTTCTTTTCTCTATAATATTTAAATTATAGAAAAGCCACAAAAAGTATACTCTATATTAGTATTATTAATTGAGATATTTATTATATAATTTTTTATTAAAAACAGTCTATTAAAGGAGAAGATTAATAGTGAAGTAAATGAATTTAGAGAAGAATCCAAAAGAAAAAAGGCTCTGCTTAAAGAGAAGAAGTTCGTAAATTAAATGGCCAGGTAACTCAGTTTATTAATGAAGAATCAACTTAAAAAAATACAATAGAGTACTAAAATATTAATAAAATAAGTCTGCTGGTAGATCACAGGTAATAAACAAGAAAGTGAATTTGCTACTCACGTCGCTTATAATTTCTTAAGAAAATATAAAATATTTTTTTTTAGTCATGTTGTTATAACTCAGCAAAAATAATTTGTTGAATTCAATAGTCATGAGATTAATATATAAAATATATACATAATATGTTTAGTTTTTCTTTATTTTAATTTGTTTAAAATAAAAACAATTTTTCCATATTACATTGCCTGCCAATATTAATTAATTATTGTATTTTAACCATGACAGTTTTCACAGACATTATTATTTATTATTTTCTCTTTAGTATATAAAATAAAACAAAATAAAAACAAAGTAATTTTTTATGTTAAACAATACTCCTATATGTTGATATACAATATAACGACCGATTGAATTCCTCGCTGTCATCATGACATTTGCGATTTAGTCATGTCGTCTCTATTTGAATATGTGATTGGAAAAGTTTTGAAGAGAATGTCAATTGATTTCTTTGGTAAAAAGATGACATGTTGCAATTTCAGGAGATACAAATTAATGAGTAAATAATGCTAAGAAATAAGCAAACTTGTAAATAACTATGCTAACCCTACCAACCAATAGCAGAATGCAAATTATTAAACTTTAGTTTACAACAATTGTGATAATATTTAAGATAAAAATTAAAATATAATTAATTCCATATAACAACCCGTTTTTAATTAGTTTTATTTGTTTTTTTTTTTGTGTGATACTTTGTGGTTGTTTTAAATTTTTATCTATCATCTATTGAAAATGGAGTCATTTGTTAACAAAAAAAAGCTATATTTTTTCAAAATGGGTTTTATATATTCAAACATAATCT
Organism: Trichopoda pennipes; assembly: GCA_030448955.1. Taxonomy (NCBI): domain Eukaryota; kingdom Metazoa; phylum Arthropoda; class Insecta; order Diptera; family Tachinidae; genus Trichopoda; species Trichopoda pennipes. The sequence goes on along the minus strand of JASKUP010000012.1, from coordinate 5,456,224 downwards.
ACACTTATTCAAACAATACAACAAAAAGATAACAAATATACGTATATACAAAAACTTAGTAACCTATTAAGAAACACCTTTTTCATTCTTTCACGTTTCTATATAAAGGTTTCATTTAGAAGCCCTTTAAACTTAATTTGAAAATAAAGAAATTAAAAAAAATATTTCTAAGAAAAATGAGATTAACTTCAAAATGGGTCCTAATAATAAAGTTTTTGTATTAAAATATATGTTGTCGAATTAAAGGATATTATTTTATACATTAATTTAACACAAAAATATAACATTTTGTGATATATTAAATATTAGTAATTTATTATTGCTCAATATTACGAACAGGTTATCTAGTTCTTTTTTTATAAAATCACTATCGATTTAGTGACAATATATATGTTATAAATTCTTACTTTCCACAATCACGCATTCACTAAACATCTGTTCAAATATGTGACTGAGTGACTAATTGTCATAAATAAATCTGATGATCGCAAAAAGCTTAAATAAAATTTTGGTTTTCAAAATGGTCTTCGAGCAGATACCTACGTTATAATATAGGTCCGATAAAACTAAAGTGAAGGATAAGTGATATATAAACTATTATTTTCAGAAGGTTTATGAATAAACTCATTCTTAAAAACCCGTGTTCTATAGTCGAAGCTTACAGCTGCAAATGTTCAGCGATAAGATTAATTTTTGGTTCAAAGGGTTTATTAGTAACTATAATTGCTAGCTATGAAATGGGAGCAGTAGTAAAGTTTGCTCATTGGTACGATTTATACTCTTATACTAAAATAATATCTGTTTCTTAAATAAGGCCAACACTCGCGTTACTATGATCAATGAATTTTTGTTTCAATTTTTTTACTATGATAAGTCATGCTCAATTCAGAATAAGAGAAATTGTTTTGTTGGTCAACAAACAAATGCTAATTGTTGCAACTATTATGATAAAATCATTTATTTTCTAGAACTGAACTAATAATAGTCCAATAAAAAATATTAATAAAACGACTAGAACATTTTCTCTTGCATTTTCACAAAAATAAAGACCATTTTTAATCAGAAATAATAACAACTAAAGAAAATATTAAAAAATAGAATAGCTATAAATCAAATATATATCGCAGAAAAAATTTTAAATATAATAAAAATACTTACCTGTTTTCAAAATCCAAAAATATTTAAATTTCACCAAAATATCTTAATAAAGTTCTTGTGGTAATTTTTTTAAAGAAATCCTTTTTTAAGGGTGTTTTTAATAGTCTTTAATACCTTCAATAATTTTTTAATCTTTGTCACTTTCTATTTCTTACTTAATTTTTTCTGTAAACCTTTTTTTTTATTACTAAACAATTTAGTTTTTATTCACTTATATAGTATATTTGTTATCATTTGAAATATTAAATTTTTCATTAAATTAATTTCATTTTGAAAATATATAACAAATTTAATAATTTTTTTAACTAAATATTTTTAAGTTATTCCAAAGAGTACACATATATTTGTTTTAATTAATTAATTACTTCATATATTAAATAATATTTTACCATTTTGGCTCATTTCTTGTTATAATTTACATTTGTTTTTCGGCATCTTCACTGAAATGAATAAATTCTTTAATTCTCTTAAACCTAAATTTAATTAATTGAATTATTCAAACGTCGCTTACAATAGAAAACAATATAAAATGATGAGTAAGTTTTTAAAAAGCTTTGGAAAAGTCTAAAAGCATTTTATAATTTTACTTAACGGCACTTAAATTTCATCCATGATAATGGCAATAGTTTATGGGTTAACAGTTAGTAAAAAATAGAAATAACGAGTAATTAAAACTTTAAAATTAATATTTTGCAATATTGGTCATATTCAAAAAGTAACTTTTGATTATAGCGAGCTATGGGTATGCTTACATTTTAGGTAGAAATGCATTTAAGCTTATTTAAAGAAATTTGTATTCCGTTGTGCCAAATTGTATTTGCCATTTTTGGTTCCATAAAAATAAAAAACTAAAAGTGAAATAAAAATTTGAATCACCTTAAAAAAATTAAATTTAGGGAATCAGATGTGGGCTCAGAAAAGTTCAAATATCATGAAAACTAAAATTATTTGCTTAAAGTTTTACATCATTAAGCAAAAAAGTGTGTTTAAAGTAGTTAATAGTGTTAAACTTAAACAATGTAGCGGAAAACTCTAAAAATAAGAAAAAAAAAACTCCATACTTAGCATAAATAAATTCTATTTCCCTGAACTATTTAAACAGATATGTCAGATATCTATGCATATATATTTATTAAAGAACTTTAGTTTTTAGCTTTAAAGAAAAATTTTTTCATATTATGTCAGCATTAATTTTTTTTTTTAAAGATTAAAGAAGTGATCGTTATTTTAGAATTATTTATGCTGTAGCCCCATACTTTGAAATTATCTCTACATCTGCTAATAATTTTAATACTGTTATCATTGTTTTATGTATTTTTATTTCAGATGAACAAATATCATCATTTTGTTATATTTAATAACAATTAAAAAAATAATATGTTTCAGTTTAACATATAATCCTTATAATCCTCGCAGTGGAGAATTTTGAAAATATTGGAAATAATTTTGTAGTTCCTAAACGGTTTGTTTTAATCCAATAAAACTTTACACGTTATGAGCGAGTTCAAATTTTGAATTAAGCCGTAATAATGCGTAAAGATCTGGTGGCGCAATAATTCGGCTTTATGAAAAATTCAAAACGTTACCAAATCCTTTTTTTACCATTTGGGTTTTAGATTTGGTAACAGCTTATTCATTTCAGATACTAAAAACAAACTTTGTTATACGAATGTATTATTTGCTATAACTAAGAAGATATTCGGCTTTTAAAAGTGAGTTTCTGTTTATGTCTTTTGTCTATGTCTTTACTTCCAGCGTATCCAAAACATTATTTTCAAGGATTACACGATTTATTCAATTATTTCTATAATTCAATGATTTCTAGCATTCAGAAGAAAAATCTTTTCTATTCCAAAATAAATTTAAAAATTAAAAATGTCGATTTTTGGCATTTCTTGTCAGTTATTTACAAAATTATAATAAACAGTATAAAATGTTTATGTTGATTCCAAGCCTTTTAAAATAGAAAATATTTTGTCAAAAAAAAACATTTTCAAAATTTTTTATTAATTCGTGGCCTTCCCAAATAGACCAATTTGAAAAATCAAATGTACAAAAGATTTTCTCCCATGCATTAAATGCAATCGAAAAAGTAGCACGTGCAATACGTCCTTTCTTAGTGTTCAATTAAAATTTTTTCCTGGCTTGTTTTTATAGTTAATAAATTTAAAACCTTTACAGATTTTCATTATATATATATATATATATATATATATATATATATACATATATCTATCTATATATATATATATATATATATATATATATATATATATATATATATATATATATATATCAATTGCAGGAAAATAAAAAAAAATTAAAGCATTAAAAATAAATTTAATTCTCCAAAAGCTGAATTAAAAATATTTCTTCCCCGTTTTCGCAAAAAGTGCTTTAAAAACTTTTATATACGTAAAAGTTGTAAATGTCTCTCAAAAAAAGGAGAAATATCAGGTCATCTTTTTTAGCTGTCAAATTAAACAATCAGCAAAGTCCAGTATCCTTATTAAAGAAGTATGCATCCAACATTTTTCAAAAATTTCTAATTGATTTTTGATCTTTTTTTTACTTTAAATAAATGTTTTATGCAGTAAATGCTAAATAGTCATATGGATAGGCTTTTCTGGCAGTAATACATTTTCATATCTTGAATAATAAATATTTTATGAAATTCTCATAAAATATTAATGCTTAAAGAATATACCGCAATTAACGTAGATTAAATTTTTTACTTATATTTTTTAATATCTTTACGAAACTGATTTTTTAAACTTTAAAAGAAAATCGACTAATAATGATAAATTTTGTCTTTTGTATGTTTAGGTTTAACCCAAAAATTTTACTCTAATTGCTTACTAATTATACAAGAGTTTGTAAATCAGCCATATTGTCAGCCAGAATAGTAGTGTCATTAGTAGTGTCATCAGCATAGCTAATATTGTTGATAAATTGACCATTTACTTTGATTCTTGATTCCATATCACTGATGGATTCTTGAAATATTACTTCCGTATATAAGTTGAAATGGAGAGGAGATAGGATACCTCTATTTATAGGAATATATTTTCTATTCATTTCATTTGTCCGAATTTATGCTATTTGGCCCCCAGTACAGATTTCTAATGTGTCTTAGGTCCTTATCGTCAATGTCTAATTGCCTCAATATATTGGTCAAGTTATCATGTTGTACTTTGTTGAATGTTTTTTCATAGTTAACAAATAATAAAAATATATCTTTTTTGACGTCGCTGGGATTCTGAACAAAAACCTGTAAGAAAAGCAGTGCTAGTCTAGTGCCCATAGCCTCCCTGGAGCCAAATTGAGTTCGACCAATATATTTTTCACATTTTTAATGCAAACGTTGGTGAATAGCTTTTGGATTTATAACAAAATTAAAATAGAATTTAAATCTATGACTCCATTTTCAATATAACTTGTAGACTAGTTGTTTAAGGATTGCACAATTCTATTGCAAAATGTAGAGAAAAGTAAGAAAAAACTTTTTTAATTAAAAAATAAATCTACTTATTTTCATGAAACAAATGAGAAATAAATTTTGCGCAAAGCATTTTTTTTTTTTAAATTAATTTTAATTTAATTTTCTTCTAAAATAATTGATAATTCTTTAACAATAATTAAATATTTACTACCGCATTACTTCAGCTAATTGTTTCATTTAATTAAATTCACATTAATTTTTTTAACATTTAAAGAAAAGGTTAAATTCCTTTTCAGGCAAAATCAAATAAATAATTTATAGAAATTTTAATTTTTATTATTTCATTTTTTATTGTTTTCAATCTAGTTACTGTTATTTCACTCAATTCTTTCTCTGTTAAATTGTCTGTAATATTAAGTTATTTATCTAAAGAGCTAAAATCTTTAAAAATTTCATGTGAAACTGCTGTTGTTATTGCTAAACAATTTAAACCGATTAAGTGAAAATAATTTTTGAATGCTAAAAATGATTAAAAAAATGAATATTATTTTTTTTCTCCATAAACCAGCAAAGGGGCTTTTAAAATATTTTTTTCTGTTTTAAAAGATTCAATGGTTATTACCATTTGGTGTTCAAAATTTTATTGACTTTGGCTTTACTGCCAATTTGCTATTTTTTGCTAAAAAAAATACTAGTTTCTTAATAAAATATATTAAATTATACACAGTTGACGTTGTCTTTTTAATAATTTTTATTATTTTTGTGTGGATTTTTTTTACTTAATTGCAGTGCACTGTGGGACTTAGCACAAACACAGGATACAATGGGCGAAAATATATTCAATTGTTTATAAAATGTCGGCTTTTTACAAATATTTTAAACTTTTAAGAAACTTGCTTTTGCAATTTTGCTAGAAGATCTAGATAAAAACATGTGCACTGACCTAAATTAATGATTTAGAATTGGCTTGCCTTAAACAAGATTTTTAACTTCTATAATTTTAATTAATTTTCGTAAGAGAAAATTCAAAAAACAATTTTTGTTTCGCAATACAAATAATGAGATCAGTCCTATGTACTTTATCCAATGATTTATTTGTTTGTTGTAAAGTTTTTTTTTTTATTTTTAAATTTAACAAAATATAAATAAATAAATCCTTTTAATTGTAAGAGAATCAACCTACGGTTATTTAGTTTACCTTGTAAATTGTTTTAATTTCATTAATATTATTAAAAGCTGGGACTTTCAAAAAAAAAAAAATAATAATTACTGAATTAAATAAATAAAAATGATGCTAACATTCGAAACTTAAAGAATTTATATTATGTAATTTTTAATTTAAAACTTTTACTTATTATTACAAAAGAATTAATCATTAATCAATTCAGCTTAAGTTAATTTTTGCTTTAATTTCAAGAATTTTTTCTGAGAAAAAATAAAAATTATTTGCAGCAAAATTTAACCACAGCCGAAATTAATACAGTATTTTCTGGAATATATCATTTATTTAACAAAACAAGTAACACGTTGTACCCTTAATTAACCCGATGGTTGCGTGAAACGGAAGCAACAACCATGAAAAAACTTTGGGTTGTATTGGACTTCATTCAACTAAATTAATAGGAGGACATTCCTCGTATTCTTTAGTACAAAGTTATTTCGTTAAATAGATAATGTTGTCACTAATAGATACGAAGAATGCTTATACGGAAATTGTTTTCTTTAATAATATTCGCAAATAATGTCTCTTTCTTAATAAAAAATTTCAAAATTTAAATATAAATAAACTAAGCAATTTTATTTCGTGCTTGATTCCTTTAAATAGATATTTCTTAATATTCTCACAAAATATTTATTACAAAAAATTTTTATTAAAAAATGATATTCTCATAAAACATTTATTCAAATAAAAATAAAAATATTTGAAATGTATTGTAATGGGGGAGAGCACATCTATATTGCAATTTCACTATTGCTCAAATAGCTCATCAGTGAATTTTACCCCAATATTGTACAGACAAAACCTAAGAGTCTTATATCCAAAGCCAAACTAATTCTATGAGAATTTTCATAAAATCAATATAGCATAGACAACAAGACTCAAAAACACTTCTATACAAATAATACAAAACATATCATAACAACAAAAAACATTGTTTATTTTCAATCATTTCTTCATAAGGAGTTCCATTGGAAACCATTCATATGTAATTTGAAAAATTCAGAAAATAAAACATATTTGTAAATAATTCAACAAAATTCTACAAAAAAGCAACGGGCACATGCAATGGAAATAAATAATTAATAATTCATAGGAATCATTTTCAATCTAAGCAATTTTATTTCCTACTTGATTCCTTTAAATAAACTTAAACTTAGTTACGAATTTATATTCTTATAAAGGTTAATAAAATTGTATATGTATTTTGTATTCATTCCCACTGTGTCATATCATGCAAAACTTAAAAACTACAAACAGTAGGTTTCATTAATTATTTACGAGTTAAGTAACTTGTCGATTATTTTTGTCTCAAATTAAAAATACAAAAAAAAATACAAATATTTGTCAAATTTAATTTTGAATAATTTTATATTGGCTCAATGGCTTGTTTATGGCACTTAATTCAATTTAACTTTAATATTTAATGACAACTTGGATACAGATACAATTTTTTCATTAACTTTTTGCCAATACCCAGACTGTATAATTTCTTAGCTTGAATGTAAAGAAAAATTAAGACTGATGTCAATTGTGTCTAATTAAAGCACGAGACCATCTTGCAGTTTTTTAGCTTAACTGCTTATAAAAAACTATATTGTGTTATTCTTTGTATATTCCTCTCTTCAGTTGCTAGTGATTTTTAATAGATTCTTTTTTATAATTGTATTTGAAGTTATTCAAATCATTTTTTAGTATCTATACTAACGTCGACACTCTCCTTGCAGTAATAAGTATCCAAAAATTAATTTGAAAAACCATTTTAAATAAATGTTTAGCTTTTCATTTAATACTTTCAGAAGTTTTCAAAGTAATTTTATGCTACGTAATAAAAACAGCCTAAAGATAATTGAAAGACACTAGATACAATTATGACACTAAGAACAAGAACAGGGAAATTGAAGAAGAAACCAGCAAATAATAAATAAATAAATAAACTTAATAAGGTTAACTTAGGTTTTCGTGACTAAAGGGAAAAACTAAAATCCAATAATGACTGTAATTTCTATATATTTCTTTAGTTTTTACAAAAGATACATTATTATAGCCGCTGCAACAAGAAATGACAAAATAAATAAAAAAATTAAAAGGTACCCGGTAGACACCTGATTTTTATATATATGACGTTATCTATTATAAATAGACAACTTTACAAAACTACTTACGGTAACATGCATATTTTTCGAGCACAAGAGGTAGTACTAGAAGTTTTTGTAGACAATGTTCTTTAAATTTCCTTCTCTAGAAATCCTTTCAATTAAGATACCCTACAGATTGATGCTGACACATCCGCCAAAATTTTTTTTAAAGTCCATTCATGTTTCATAGTGTCTTGGTCCTGTTATTGTCATGGTTTTATTATACATATATAAGACTATGTTTAGATTACTAATGATGAGTTATTAAAGAAGCACACAAAATATATTTTTAATACATCACACTGGTAAGAAGACGAATATTTTGTGAATTAATTTCATATGTTTTAAGAGTTTAAAAAGACATAAAATTAATTTAAAAGTATCATTATTATAAAATTTCTAACCCCGGCAAATAGTTTGTAAAATCACTAAGTGCATAAAGTCCTTTCAGATTTTTGAAAGAATATTTCTTTTTCAACAAAGAGTAATACTCAGACAAAAATGCCAACTTTTTGTTGTGTATTTTTTTTTAGAAGAGGAGAGAATATAAGTAGGTGGTCAAAAGTATGATTGATAAAAAGTTATATTTGTTCACAACACTATAATTACATGGTATGTTTACGTCTGTACCATTTTAGGTTTAAAATTAATGTAGTAAGTTTCAATAGGAGAATAGTAAATTTCGACGAAAAATTTTTAAATAAAATAAAGTTGGCAGCACAATTGAAGTTTAACATGCATCCGACAAATTGACGACTAATTGCACCTACGATTAATTTTATACTATCAACAATATATGATAAGAATAAGACTCATCACTATAACTACAACTTTTAAAGGTTCGACTTATTCATTCCCAAATAAGATGTTGCTTCAGGAAAGACGATACACAATAAAACCTATTATTAATGTAATTGAGAATGCATCATGCCATGAAAAATGTTTGTCAAGGATTCTTAACAGTGGAAAGGATATATCCATAAGAAAACAGAGAGTACGAACCTTAGAAGGCCTTATAGAAGATGATTTGCAGACAATTATGCCAAAAACGTGTGACGCCAATTGCATCGCAAGCATTCAAAATAAATTTTTAGCTGTTTTTAACTTTGAAAATTATTATATTAATACATATTATCAACATACATATTATATTAAATTAAATGTTAAAAAAAAACTTTATATTGAAAATTACTATTATAATATTTAAGTGGATTATTCTCATTTTGTAATAATTACAAGGCAGTTCTGGTATTAGAAAGCACCCTATAAATTTTGATACAGCAGCATCTATCTACTATTTAATATTGTATGGCAGCGCCAGCAAATAAGCACGCTACATCAAAGATATTTGTATGGTAAATCTTACAATATATTAGAGAGGACTTTCGTAATATTTTGATAGCAGTTAAGACTTGCTTACGTAGATAATAATTGGATATTGTATTGGCAACAGAAACATTATCGAAAGCAACACATTTTTTGCTTTATGTATAGACAAATAATCTCTCTTAAGGGAAAAAATTGAACACAGAAGAGATGTTCCATTTTTTCATTTAGGGAGGTGATAAAATCTAAAATAAGATATTAGCATAGTTAGAAAAGAAAAAGCTTTCTTTGCAACGCTGTTAAAATTATTTACAAAATATGAATTTATTTCATTACGATGGCTGTAGGCAAAATATTATATTTATAACCTTATGGTTTCAGAATCAGAAACATTCCACTTATAAAAATATGATTGCGCAAATCATGATTAAACTCAAGTTCTCGTTTTTTCACATATCTTTGTTTTTATTTTGATTGAATTATAACAAAATTTAAATAAAGCGTGAATTAAATTTATTCCCACAATTAAAATAAATCAAATATAAAAGCGTATTAATATCAGTAAAATACTTTCAATTTTTGTTATAATTTAATTTAAATTTATTTTAAAAACAATTTTATATTATTATTAATGGAAACTTATTGAGAAATATTTTATGGATATTATAAGTCGAGAATCTGGGACTTGTAGTAAGAAAAATATTTAAACTTCTCACAATTTTTTGATTTTAAGTTAAAACCAATTCTTGTATAAAATAAAATTAACACGAATACCAATTATAATAATTTAGTTATTTATTAAGCTGATCTTTTTTATATTAACTAACAGTTAACGTTCTATTATCATGTTTGTAATAGGGAAGCAATCAGAAATATCAGAAAACTGTATAACCAACAAGAAAAGAGTTAGTATTTTCTGTACCAATTTTGCAATTGTTACACATTTTTAACTTGTTCTATAAACATTGCAAAATAATTAATTCTGCTATATATCTGTTTGATACTCCATTTCTCAGTTTGAATAATATATTTTTTTTTTTTTTTTTTATAATCAATCGAAATTTTACGACTTGTTAAAGGTTGTTACAATAAATTGTACCCAATTTTTTTAAAATAATTGTTTTAATTTTTTTTAGCATCATTTTTGAGTAATTTTTAAAATATTTATTTGTAAATGTGTGCTTGTGACTAATATTTGTATAAATTTCAATTGCAAATTTAACATTATAAAAAACGAATTATAAATTTAAATTAAACAAAATAAATTTAGAAAAATTTTCAGTCATTCAACTAACTGGAAATGAATACAGGTTTGAAAAAACATACTCTTAATTTGTTGCAATAATTAGCAAAAAAAAAAAAACAAAAAAAAAAAAAACTCAGCCAAAAAAAGTATTAAAAATATTGTTTACAAAATTTAAATAATTTCAATATTTTAAATCACCAGATCAAAATGATACACATATTTATAAACACGGTTATTAATGTGGCAAATAATTTATTTCTAGCTGCCACTCCATATGACAATGTATGGTATCGTTAATATTTTTATTTTTGCAAAGTTTAAAAAATCTAAATAGTGGCTGACAGCTTACTGTGATATTAAATCAAATTAAAAAAGGAATACCCATCCTCCAATGCAACTAATAATTTTACCAATAAATAGAAATCATGGATACGTTTATGTTGCAAAGCAAAAAAGCATTGGTCATTGATAGGAAAGCACTCTTCCTTTAGTTGTATACAAAAAATGCATTGAAGAAATATTTATAATAACATACATATATATGGTCATAAAAAAATGTGAACGAATTTTAAATTATTGACAATCAGTCATGTCTGCAGTTGACTTCTGAATGAACAAAATTTAATAAAAACATACAACTTTTGAGGCAATTTTTTTTACTTTTTTCTTCTTTCTTCTATTAAAATGAATAGAAACGGATGATAGAAGAAATTCCGTCAATCTTAATGAAGCATTTACATTTACAGGATTCTTTTACGAAAACTTATCGAACTTGAGATACTATTCCATGAGTACTTTTTTTGCATGTACTAAGTGCTTAGGCTTCTTCTTTTTCCTCAACACAACTTATATTTAAGCTGATACAAAGCTTTTGATATTGCTTTCCACTGTATATTCTTTAGTTACATCTAACATTACTTCGAAATAACGTTTATAGAAATATGCCTTGCCAATGTGTTCATTTTACATGAGCTCAGGGTAAATAGAATAAATAGAAACTGTACTTTCCAACTCAACTCTTTTATTTGATCCATAAAGATTCTATAGGGTTCAATATTTCCAATGTATAATGGAAAACTGCGGAATAAATATGCTACGGAATTGAAAGAAACGATGATTGGAAGTCATTCCATAGAAAATGAAATCAAATATTGGTATTGTTTTAAGCCCGATATCACTTATGAAAGCTCTTATACTTGGGTCTCTTATTGAAAAATTTCAAGAATTTTGTGTTACGGTTGATTAATTATTTGTTTTTGGAAATAATGATACAATATACGTTCAATCGACCAACAAAATTGCATAGTTTGACAATCTTGGATTACTGCCTGCAGGTTTAAGGGGTCATTGTTTTGTGCTAATAAACTAGTATGTAACAGTTAAGGTGCCAAGGACTTCAGTTAGGCATATTATTCTCGAAAAGCTGTCTTTCGTGCAGAAGTCTTTCTTAAATATCATTAATTTTTTATAATTATTTAAAAAACATTTATTTGAACTATAAGTGTCTCTTTACACAAATAAGTAGCAAACGTTTAGCCCAAATACGGGTTTTATATTTATAATTAATTGTTATATTTATAATCAAAAACTTAATACTAAATGTATAAATCCTTATTGAAAGCATTTAATGAGGAAACCTATTTATGTAGAATAACTATACGAAATATGAAGTTACGAATCCAACATTATCTGTCGTCTATAAATTTAACATAAGACAATCAGCATATATAAAATGTTTCACCTAATTCGATAAATTTAATTTTTGAGGTAACAAATTTGTCAACTAGTTATATTATGTGAAAAAACATCAAAAAAATTTTTTTTCTATTTAAAACGTTGTATAAATTGTATAAATTAGTGAAAGAAACAAGGGCCAATATATAAAATATGAACTGGTTTTTTATTTATTCTTTGAATTTTGTTGACGTCACGGTTAAAACCAATAATTTAGTTTAAAGTAACACTTTTATATTACAGTGAGTCACTCACTGAAAGATTAATATATGTGCTTTTGTTTAAATTTAATTATTAAATTCATTGAACTTAAATTGCTAAACCATTAAAGTACTTATCAAGTTCAAACGAAAAATATTCGTATTTTGAATTTTTATTTTATTGAATGGTTTTTATTTGTTACAGACAAGTTTATTATTTGTTGCAATACCTGCTAAGATTTAATGTGAATTTCCTGATTTGATTTTATGAAAAACGAGAGATGCTCTTCAATGACCTCTAATAAAACTGCCACTTAGCTGCTTACTTTACTTTGTTATTGTAAAATAATTAACGTGCTTTAATTGAGAATATTATTGTTTCAGTATATATTTAGATTTTACTTACTTAAAGCGCTAAAACATTTGAAAACATTAAACTCAATAATGCAAAACAAACAAGAAACCTTTCTCGGGAAAAACGGGAGCTATAAATTGATTGAATAATTATTGTCAGTATTATAGAAACGCCCACTTTGTTTGTGTAGTGAGTCGGTACAAGTTTTGACTAAGTAGCCATGCCTGAGCATTTCTTATATATATTCCAAAAATTGCAAAAAACAAAAACATTCTAGGGTTAATGCCTCATGAGACAACACTCCAAATCCCTACTTCTTTTAAGATAACAGTTTTAAAGTTTTGTTTTAGCTTTTTTTAGCCTTTTTTGTAGTTTAGGGTATGACCCTAAGCATGACAACAAATAGCTATAGAAAAAAATAGGAAAACGTGTGCTTCCAAATACTACTTTCTTAAAACTAGTCCCAGACTGCTATCAGTATTTGAAAATTTAACTATCAAAATAAAAACAAATTTCAAGTATTTTGAAAAGTTATGTCTCTTCTTCGAAAATAAAAAACTATGTTATTTATTTTAAATTTACCTCAAAAAAATTTTTTAATTAGTTTCGATAGTTCTTTTTATTCGGGAACAACGTTTACATTAAAGTACACTAACGATTTAATAAAATGTGTCCATTTGTGAAATGATTAAACAAAATTTATTTCAAATTTACTTTTACATTCTTTATTTTTTATACAAATAAACAAATTTTAACAGATTTAGTTATATGTCGAACAGTGTAAAATAACCTATAATACCATTAAATATATTGCAAGAAAAGTATATGTAACAATATATAACTGAAAATAAATCTAAAATTATATTTCTCTTAATTTTTTACTCTATGCACCAGGTACTATTTGCTGCAGATTAAAAGTTTTACCTTCAAGTTTTGGTTTAATATTTATGAAACATAGTTTGTAACATATTAAAACTTGCATATTTCAAATGAGATAGTGGAAACTAAGGGAAGGAAAAGACTACCAAATAACTTACATTTAAAAGGAAAGATTATTTGGAAATAAATGGTAACGGTGTTGTTGAAATGATTTGTCAAAAAATCTCACTAACAGATAGCGTTTTACAATAATATTTATTTCATTATTTTTTTTTTTTAACTAAAAATAGCTGACTTCTGATATAATAAGTACTTGGTTGCATTTCCATGAAGATTTCCGTGTGTAATTTCACAACAATTCAAATGTCATTATCTATACGAATAAATATTAGCTGGGATTTTTACAAATTTTTGACATCTTAGATTCTTATTGATTGATAAGCCATTAGGATCTAGGATCTACGAAAAAGGAATTCATGTTTTGAATATTAATTTTGTTTATGAATTCTTTTTCTAATAAAAAATATTTCTTATTTAGTTTCAAATTTTGCTACTTTAAATAACGTTATATTTAGTTGATTATATAGAAATTCACGTGGCTTCTACTACATAAACTTATAATTGTTTATTTTCCCGTAATAGTGACATTTGCCTTCCAGACGCCACACCATTGTAAATCATGATATTTGAGGCGATTTTTATCCTTTGTAATCAAGTCCCGGCAACTACATTGCAAATAATAAACCATATTTTTCTAATTCTAATGTTAAGTATACATTATACTAAATAGAACTCGAATAATTATAAGATAACAATTTAATCTACTTCAATTTGCGCTACATTCCTTAAAAATTATAGCAGATAATAAAATTGTTTATAAAGCAAGATAAGATTTTTTTCATGTTTTGCCCATTTTACAGTTTTATTGTTGTAAATTTATCAATAGTCCTCTGTCTGTTTTCCAAAAATTTTTTCTAATTCTACGTTGAGTGTGTTTCTTGCCCGTCATTGTTTGTGGTAAATTGAATACTGATAATTCGTTTCTTTGAGTAAATTTGCAATTTTAACAATCAATATCATATCAATCAAGCTCATATCCGATGCAGTAAAAAATGATTTTGTTTCCTGCCTAATAATATATAGAATTAAATAAATATCTGTTATTATTTTTAACGGTTTTTTAAATTAATTTAACAATATATATATATATATATATATATATATATATATATATATATATATATATATATATCATCACATTGTAAGAAATATAATCATTATCCAAAGTTTGATGAAACATCAGTTTGAGGAAGCATAAATATTAGATATAGAAAAAAGCTACAAGAGACGTTATATGTTGGACATGTTAGAAATTGTTAATGTACCAAATGTAAGGAGAATAAATTTCAAGACAGACACAGAAAATATAGCTCAGAATTATAAGTACTTAATTAAGAAGACACATAATTTATATATATAATTATTTCATAAGAGAGAATTTGTTATTTATTTGTTATTTCCGCTTCCTTGTTTTTTTTATGTTTGAATATTTGATAATTTAAATTTTTGTATGTATGTATGAAAAAATATTTTATATGTTTTTGTCAAATGTTTTGAAAAAAATTTTTCAATATGTTAATAATTTTTTCCTGAAGAAGTTTTCCAAAGGAAAGCGAAATATCGAGAAGAAAAAAATATATAAAAAAGATCGTTAAAAAGAAAACAAAGATATTTATTATATATAGAATTTATTTATTCAAGCCGTCATGGTTTTTGTCTCACCTATCGTAATATACTATATACACTTATCACGTAGTACAAGACGAGTTGTAATTAAGATTTCCGCTACACTTTTAATAATTTATTGACATAACTAGCAACTACAAAATCACAAACATTAGGTAGAAAAGTAGGCAAGTATTGATTTTCTAATTATACCTATCAACTCACAGAAAAAATACAAAGATACTTTGTAGTAATCAGTAATAGAAATCATAATTTAAAAGCTTTAAAACTTTATTTTTGTATTGTATTAAGAAAGTATTAGTATTAACTAAGACATTTTAACTCATTACCGAATGAGTGCTTTTGGCTATTTGATGTCCCACCTACTTAAATGCCTTTCGAATTTAATACATTTAAGAAAAAAGGGATCCTGATATTGCAAAAACTAAAATAACAGAAGTTACTAGCAACAAATAAAAAGCTAAGCCTTAGGCAAAAACAGATATAACCAATATTTAGTTGTTTCAAAATATTTCAAAAGGAAAACTTTATTAGAGAATGCGACGACTTTACACATACGTTTTTCAAAAAATTAATATAAAAAATATCACAATTATAATTCTTTTTGGGGATTATTGTTAATTTTTTATATGTCCTTACATTAGCAAAAGAAACGAACAATAAACAGTAGTTTAAATTGTATTATTAAGACTATTATATATAACAGAGAATCAACCGCGAGGACTCTAATTTTACTGCTTGTACCTTAAGTCTTTTGTATACATCTACAGTAACAGATAACAATAATTGCTTTTTGCTTTAATAAGCTCAAATATTTATATCATTGAATATTAGTTTTTTTTTTAAATTGTTAAGTTAAATGGAATTTATGAAAACACTCAAAAAACTGTGAAGCCTTTTTTTAAAATAGATTTTTTCATTTATATTTGTTCACATATTTGATATAATATCAATTTTTTATGGCTAAACTTTTATGTATATTTCTTCAATAATTATTTTTTGTACATTTGCTTTCATATTTGTTTTTTAATACACTTATATATGATGGTATTTGTTAAACGCCGTAAAATATCAGTTAGCTCCTGCGAAACTCAAACCGCACAAGAATATTTCTTTTAAAATACAAAAAAAAAAAAATAAAAACAAATAATAAACTTATTACATCAAACTGCTATTACAAATCTTACGAAAGCTTCAAATAATTTTATTTCAAATATTTTAACACTCAACATTAAGAAACTTTTAAAACGCGAAACGTTTTTCGTTATCATTTTTGTTTTTTTGCTTAAGTACAGAAAAGATGAAAACAAAAATCTAAAAAATACAACTACATTTTATCGCACACGTTAAGCGCGCAATTGCAATATTGCAAACAGTCCCGCAAGAAAGCCGTTTAGAAACTGCAAGGGAATATATTTGCAACAACATGCGCATGTGCCAAATAAAATACACATAGTCATGCAGTCAGCAAACTAGCTAGCCAGCCAGCCAGCCAACCAGTCAGGGAAACAGGCCTTATGAACATTTTATAATAACAGGCGAGCAAACATTTCACCAGACTTCCAATGCAGTCGACAGCAAAAATACTAAAGTTAAATAAAAACAGCAATTTCAATTGCCGGTGCAACAGCACCAAATGAACAAAACAACAACAGCAAAAATCAATGTGCTTCAATTAAACTCACTGGCAGTAATAGTATTATGCTAGTGTTGGTGGCGGTGGTAAGAGCATTAAACCACAAAAAAGCGACAATAACAAAGAAACGATGAAGAAAAAAAAACAAAACAAAAAAACAAGCAACAAAAAATGGCAAATAGCAACAACCTCTCAAAGACCGACTGACCGAGTAATACAGTGTAAATAGCTTAAGTCATGCCATCATACAGCTGGAGAGAAATAACAGCTATAGCTTTAATAATCTCAGTAACAATATCCAACACACTGCCAAACATATGATTGTTGCACTAAATGAGCCGCTATAAAGAAAATCTTTTTAAACCAAGTCAAGAAGCAGCTAAAATTGGAGAAAAAACCTGAACATCAAAGCAGGTTTTCAATTTTAAATGTCTAAGAGTAAATCTAAAATTATAAGAGCAGTTAAATAAAAGCAAAACCGAAAAAATAATATTCTCTTAAAGAATAAGAGAAACGTTGGTGTTTTTGTTTAATACATTCAACAATAAAATGAGAATTTCAAAATCTCTTTCAATAATAAAGTTTTCCAGCAACCGCTCAAATATAACTGTTGTGCTCAGTTTACGGTTCATTTCCAATTTTGCCTATAAATTCCAATATTGTACTACTGCTTTGGTATGCTCTACCTGGCATCTTCTCATGTATAGTTTTTGTTTTCTTTCAACGTTTAGCCAATCAAATTAAGCTGGCAGTATATTATTGCTACCTGGAAAAAACTTTGTTTTATAAATATTGAGTGATATTATAAGATAATGATAGAGAAGATTATATGTATGTGTACTTTGTTTGTAGGTTTCAAACAATTTAAAAGAAATGAATGAAAACAGTGTTTATGTCTCAAATCTTTTGAATAACAGCTAAAATTCTGTTAGAATTTATTGAGTCTTAACAGTAGTATGTATATGATAACAGAGAGTAAATTATAATATTTAGTTTTGGTGATTTTCATTTATAATGACCGCTTAATATTTTTAGTCTCATGTAAATAGTATGAAATTATTTAAAATTCATTTTTTTATTGATAAGATATTCTCAAAAATAACAAAATTTTATAACATCCCATATCTTTAAAAAATACAATTTATTGCATGTAATTTTATTCGCCTGAACAAAACGAAGTTTGTAAAGTTCAAATGGATTTAAGAACAAAATGGAATGTCAAGAACAAAACAGTAGCAGAAAAAGATTGTACATGAGAATAATATATTAAACTTTGCTTTTTACTCTGTAACGCTGTTTAAAAAAGCTATTAAAATAATTCTTTCAGTGAGGTTAATTAAAAAACGATTATAAAATGAAAATCGAATAAAATTAATATTCTGAGAAGTTTTTCTAAGGACGATTTGTGTTCCGTCACTAAAATGTTAGTTGTTCTTGCGCACTTATTTAAAAATTACCAAACAATTTCAAATGCATACAACGACAAAAAAGGTAGCCCGATTTTGCTGCCAAAAAATTTTGGATCAAATAAGTTATTTCAGATATTTGTTTCGAAAGAAGACATCTACGCATTAATACAAAAAATATTTAAAACCAAACAAAAAATATTTAACAAGTTAAAGTAGTAGTTACGAAGCACTTCAAACTTACATATTTTATTCCCCTAAAAGAATATCTGCTTAAAATGACAATTAAAATGCATATTTTTAAAATTTAATATTCTTGTTGATATCCCTCAGTTAAAGTTTTCAATATTTTTTTTTCTTGTAGGGAGCTACATCGTTGCTTTTAAAATACGTGTAATAAAAAATCTCTTTTAAATATCATCTTATCATAAGCCGGAATGTTCAGTTTGCTTCTCAGGAATTCAAGGTAGATTAAGAATAAAATCATATTGAGGATAGAAATGATTATATAATTGCCTTGCTCAAGATAAAGTCCATTCTAAGTTCTCAATTTAAGAAAAATTTTAAAATTTCTGTTTGTTTTCAAAGCAAAGCATGAAAAATTATATAGAATCAGAACACAGGATTTTTTGGAACATGATATGATATATGATGGATATAAGTATAAGTATTGTATACCTTTAAGTATGTAAGCTGCAAACACCACGTGCTAAAACAACCAAATTAAGAAATTAAAGTATCAGGAATAATCCATTACCAATCAATATTAAATTTGTTGGACAAAGTTCAATCTAAATATTTGTTCGTTATTTTTATTAATTTTAATTTTATTAATATCAATTTTGCTCATGATACACTTAAATTTTATTTTCTAACAGATAATGCCTGGAAGAGACAAAAGTCCTTAAAGGAGAATATTTTTAAATCAATTAAAAAATGTTTAATTCGGAAAATAACTATCGCATCCCTAAATTATTATTAACCTTCATTAAGATTATGTACCAAATTTATGGAATTTACTCTATTGTTTTGAATTGGTTCTTAGAAAGAATCTCGCTTCTGGTTGCTCTCATACTGCTACAAAAAATAATTTTAAATCAATTTAAAACGAGGTTTTTCTCCCTTTGCCATGAGAATATTTTTTTAAATGACCACACATTTTCCAAGGAAACAACTAAGAAATTTTAAATTTTTAAAAAAGAAGCTAAAAGTATACTCGTGTTGAGACTTAAAATATTTTCTGATACCAAAGACGAGTTAACGTGTTATGAAATATGGATACATGCCAGACAACAGTTGATAAACCAAATTTTACCACTGCCCTCTAAGAGATAATAATTTTCTAATAATTTTGGAATTAGATTTTTATGAAACTGTTCACAGAAAAAAATAATCAATCAGATTGATTTTGTTATTTCACGATAAAAAGTACTCTTCTGAATACCCCTACTCATGAGAGGTATTGTATGAGTACAAAGAAACTAGGATCTCTGCAGGAATTTTACATCACATTCATTCATTCAAAAAATCATTTTCATCAGCAAGCATATGAAACACGTCTGACTGATCACTGCAAAGCATTAAAAAAATATTAAAAGCTGTCGTAAAAACCATCTGTATGCTTATAATTTGGATGTTTAATTGTTTTTTTTTGTTATTGAAATTATAAAATCCATTTTTTGTTTTTGAAACTAAAAGGTTTTTCAACAAGAAGCTTGTTTTCTAAAACAAAATAAAGTCAAAAATTTCGATTAAGATGATTTAATTTTTTTTATTGTATTTCGAAGAGATAAGTTCGGTAATTATGAATGTAAAATTACATCTGGCAAGTATCCCTACGACAATGCTGACAGATTCTTTCATTAAAGTCACTTTTTGCCAAAATGGCGGTCCTATTTGGTTAATCACATCACGGATTTTGAGTTTTAAAGTTCAAAAATCTATTCGTCCTTAACATATCCCTAATAAAAATAATCCAATAGTGTTAAACCACTTGATATGGTTCGCCATTGGTTTCATTGGTTGTGTGACATGTGGCACCGTTCTGTTGAAACCACATGTCAGTGATATCCACGTCATCAATAATAGGCTAAAATTAAGTTGTTAGCATCTCGCGATCTTCATTAAAAAAAACCAGTCCATCAGATCATATAGGGCACCATACAAAGGCACTTTGATCATGGAAAGGCTTCTCAATAATCACCCTAGAATTTTCAGAAGCCCAAATTGTTGACATATCCTGGCAAGTGAAAATGTGCTTCTTGGGAAAAAAATAATTCTTTCAGAAAAATCAGCCAGTTGAACTTTGTAAGACTTCAAAGTCGAATGCTTACGTAGCCCTAATTGTTGAGAACGTCGAGGAATTGACAAATTTGGATCTGTTTCAACGCTGTGACTCACGGCTACGATGTTTATAGTTGAAAAGACCCGGTCGAACACCCGTTGGTGTTTGCACATTTTGTATCGAGCCTCGACTATGTTAGCCGAAAATATGGCGAATTTAACGAAATGTAACTTTAACAGAACCACTGTTTTCATAGTGAATTTTAATTATCTTAATGCAAATTTTGTGCGAAATTGAATTCATTGTAACAATTGGGAATACATGTACTACAAATATGTCACAAAACTAAATGTCAAATCAATAATGTTAGTGTTGTCACAATTGAAAAACAAACTGCTTAAATAAAATGTTTAATATTTTTTCGGATGTCTCTAAAAGAAACCAGGAATAATCAAACACTACAAGATTTCTTCGTATCTCTCTATCAACCTTAGGTAGATAACTTTAATAATCACTTAAAAATTTCATACTGATACGCTTTCCTTGCTTTCGGCAAATGTTTAACTTTTATTTCACTGCTTTCAGTCTCCTTTTATCAAAAAACAAAGTAATATCAAGTTTAAACCTAACTTTTCTTTTAAACTCTTTTCGTTTTTTAATGCATTAAACTAGAGACCGCTTCAATTTAAGAAATAAATGTGCTAAATTTTAATCGCAAATAAATTTAAAAGCTGGAAAATATAGGTTATTCTGCTATTATAATCATTCATTTTATTTTTGGTAAACAAAGTCTATGTAGAGAAGTTTGTTTCTTGAATCTTATGAATCTTATTTTACAATGAACACGTGCCTGCTAAACGACCTAAGTATTAGAAAAATAGTTATAAACAATTACTAAATTTTGTAAATGACAATTTAATTGTCACTTCCTGCCGAATTTTACAAAGAACAAAACTAAAACAAAAAACTTACAACGATTATCCCAACAACAATAAACAAGCATTACAATAAAAGCAACAACAAAGTGACTTAGCCAAAGAGCAAAATAATTGACAGGCACTTGAATACAAGCTTAATGTCACTACAGTACAACAAAGAAAACAACAAGCATACCAACAGCAAATACAAAGTGTGAAGCCCACACTTGTCAGAAGATAACAAAGGTATTAACAAACAAAAATATACACAAAACAAATAAATAAAATAAAAGATGACTCTTGCTATATAGTAGTCCCAAGAGTACCTTATAGTTATGAGAATAAAGAAAAACACAAAAAGAAGATATTTTTTACCAGCATAAAAATGACCAAAGTCACTTAAAAAAATATCTACTGTCTCTATTATCATAATAAAGTGAGATAACACCCAACGGATTAGACATATTATTGAAACTAGAAATGGGCTTGCATTGGATGGACGAAATAAAAACCTTAACGAACATGCTACCAAATATAATAAAGCACACAGAGTAAAAAAAAATTGTCATAAATAATAACAACAATGACAAGTGGCATTAAAATGAGCAAAGCAAAAAAATTCAAAAAAAAAATTGTATTTAGTTTATTTTTTTATCAATATAATTTTATGTGCAAAAAACAAAAATTTCAGTTCAATGCATTGAAGGCATTTAAAAATAAATTGTTTTTTCTTAAATAAATAGCAATTGAAAAGTATCGTTCACCTTAATGCACGATGTATTTTATAATACAAATTAAAGCATTGCCGATCGTACCTTGCTATTGTACTAAAAACTGTACTATTAAAAATTATTCCGCGCGAT
Source organism: Trichopoda pennipes (assembly GCA_030448955.1). NCBI lineage: Eukaryota > Metazoa > Arthropoda > Insecta > Diptera > Tachinidae > Trichopoda > Trichopoda pennipes. The sequence continues at coordinate 5,433,675 of JASKUP010000012.1, read as the reverse complement.
TAGCGCCTCCACATAGTGGCTCAGAATCGTATTACATTGGCCAAAACTCTGTAATTTTTTAACTAACAAAGATTTTTTAGAAATTCTTTTTTCAATCAATAGATAACATTTTAAGCTTTTATCGAGTTTTAGTTTTATTATAATCGGTACAGCACACTGTATTTAACTTTACGCTTAACAATGCCTACATATTTCCTAGTTTTTGGTCAATTTTAAAATAAAACAGTGTAACTTTATTTTTCTTTAATTATATATTTATTGAAAGTCATAAATAGATTATAGATAAATAAAATAATATTTAATATTACTATTTGTATACTTTACTTCATTTAAATATTAAATGCAATTTATAATTATTATTCATTTGGCTGAAATATTTGGCTATATTCTGCTTCTTCTGTCCTGTAGCAATGCCTTAGCTTCGGCATATAGGTCCGAATGATTCACTTTCCATTGACTTCGAATGCTAGAGATGCAGGGATCTGACGTTGCCAATAATATATGAAATAAATCTTTATTAGTAGAACTTTTTGACATTTTTCTGGTATTATGTTCTCTGTAAAATCTGTAATGCTTATTTCTTTTTTTATCCTAGTCTTACTCTGATAAATCTCTAAGTGGTAATAAATAATGCTTAATGACATGTTCTCCATTATAAAGAACTTTGTGTACTATTGCTGACAACGGTTTCCTTGACATGATTACCAAATTTTCTAGCATTAATTTGTTCATTGAACGCAAGTACTTTAGTAATTGTTTTAAATCTTGAAATAACATCTATATCAACACCTGTTATATCAGAATCTTCTTGCGGTATTGTCGTCATTTGTATTGCCTGATCCTTGTTTTGGTTGATCTATAATTAACCCATGTTTAGAGGCGCACACCTTGAACTTGTTTCTTTTTCAATTTTCTTTTCCCTTTGTTGGTGTCATTATGTGTTACTGATCCTGAAAATCCGAAGTCCAAATCATTGCTAATTTTCAGTATGTCTTCCATAAACCTTATCCTCGTATGTAGCGGTGATAATCCAAATTCATCACTACTATCTACTGACTTTATCGGTTGTTGGTTTAACCGACTTGATGTTGCTTAACATATAATACAGCTGGATGAATCTTTTGTATCAGTCAAAACCTGGGCAATTTTAACGTCTATCATTGAAAGTATTAATTAATAATTTAATTTAATAATATTTTCTTATATTTGTTGAAATTTGAGCTCTAATGTCACTTACTTCATTCTTAAAGGTATCATGAGTTTCCTTTTTAAACTCAAATTGTATTGGTTTGCAGTATTTCGTAGACGATAGAGTATGGTTTTTCCAAATTCAATTTGTTTGCATTGTGCTGGACGAAGGTTCCGAGCCTTTTAAGTTCTTTATTAATCGTAATGTTAGAAATATCTTCACATAAAAATTTTTTATATTGTTTTTGGCTAAAATATTTATCGCATCCTCATTTACAAAAAAGAGTTAAATTGCAGTTTAGATGTTTTTTCAACTCACTTCCTTTAAGTGATTGTAGCAACCTTTCGGCTGTATAATCAAGTAGAGCTTTCCGTTGTAACTGTGACGAAATTGGAGTGATTTTGATAGATTCCTTTGGAGGATAACACTCTTCTTTAGCTGCAGTTATGTGATAATATGGTGGGTATAAATTGTACTTTATATATCTGTAGTTTACTGAAAGAAATTTTAAACATTTTTTCCTATAATTTTTAGTAGGTAATTAAAACATCTGTGCAAAAATGCATGAACAATTTTAGGGAATTTTTTAAAAGGATGTCAACCATTTAAAGAAATATTTATACCACCAATAACTTTCCTCTACCCGCAATTTGTATTTATGGCAGTGAATGGTTTCCAAAATAAATTTATTAGCAATTTTAATAGAATTTTGTTTGTTAAAATTTTGAGTATTTTCATTAAAATAAAAAAAGTGTTCAACGGGCGGGTCCGGGGGGTGCAAAAGTATATATAGGCTTAAAGAAAACACTTTTGCCTTTCTTTTGTTGTTTTCGATTTTTTGTTCCTTTTTGTCCTTTAAAAGTTATACACTTAAAATTTTACGATTATATGGTGGTTTCAAATTTATTACATAACATCCTATCTACAAATTATACAGGGTGCCCAAATACCATTTGTGAAAAACAACAGTTCACCCAAAATAACAAAAAAAAACAGCAGCCCATTATCGATACTAGTTTTCAAGAAATCGTAATTAATATGAAATCAAATATACGATTTTTATATTTAAATTTACTTAAGTTCTTTGCTTTTAGCAGCATACCACGCCTACTAATGTGAATATTTTGACAAAATTTTTCGGCTACCTATGTTTTGATCTATTTCCTTTCTGATGGCATAAAAATTTTAAGTATTTATATGAAGAAAACGTATAGGTTTTGGCCAATGAAAATTGATTCTAAGCCACCGTGCGCCATGGGTTTTGATATGTATTTAAATTTTAAAGTCTAAAAAACTCGGCAACAAATAATGTTCGTACAAAATAAAGTTACTTTTAAGATCATTATGTGCCACTAACATTTGAAGATACTTTCGGGCTTATATTGTTGATGAACCCTATTCTAAGCGTAGAATTTAAAGCCATTTTTTCGAACAACTTTACTGGGCTTAAAAAACACCATATAATTTGACTATTATGTCCACTGCATACACCTTGAAAAAAAATAACAATGACTGGTTGCTGAAATTTAAAAAATAGTTACCCTGCTTTCAATATAAAAATTCTATGGCAGCACTAATTTCAAGATTATGTAGTTGAATGTCATATTGTCATATTGATTTGTTGCTAGAAATATATTGGAAAAAGTGTAGATGTTTTTCGTCTCCTCTTGAGAATTATGGAATACAACTGTTATGTGACTTGTGACACCGATAGAAAGTTTCTGTCAGTTTATGTAACTGTTGCTTCATGGTTTACATTATACACTTTTAAAAAATTAACATCCCAAGAGACTATTTTTACAAAATTAATGACAATATCTTTATTGTTATTCGTCATGTGCTTTGTTTTACTATATATCTCCCGACAGCTGATTTTGGGTTGTCCTTTCAAACTTCTTCTCCAGCTTATATTTATTTTAGTTATTATCTAAACACTCTTTCATTCTAACGTTTATAAATTTTGCCCACATAGTATAACCCAATAATAACGAAGAAAACAAATTTTTGTTTTTTAATAATATCGTTTCTTCCCTTAATTCTGGATTACCATTCGCTCCACAACTGAATTCACACGTGATATATTCTTTAATTTTATGTTTGTTATGTTTTATTGAGCTGGCTGTCTCTATAACTTTATAAAATAAAATTTTTTGGCATACAATTCTTTTCAATGATTTGCCTTGCGTTTCGGAATAAATTAAATATTTTAACTTTCGAATTAGTCCCTAATAATAATTCTTTTGTTTCTTATATTGGCTAGTTATTCCTTGAGTAAATATGAGAAATCTAAACTTATTTGCAACTGCTTATTCTGTTTATAACCTTTTATGATTTAAGGGTAAGTTAAAAAAATAATACCTCTACATAATATACAACCTGCTGTACAAAACAAACTTTGGCAAAAACAGCAACGACAGGCAAAGAAAATTGTAATTTTACTCTAACGTAATTACAATTCAAAATATTGTATCGAAAATTATCCATAGAACAGGTTGATTTGATTCAATAATTTTCTGTTTCTTTTTTTGCTTTTTGTTTTTATTACAGCTTCCTCCTTTTTTTTGTGGTAGTAGTTGTTTTATCCGTTAAGAAGAAAATACTATACAAACAGCACGGCACATGCTGTTCTTGTATTGACGTTTTGCAGGCAAAGAATGCTCAATTTCATTATTTCGCTTTTATACAATTTAAAATGAAAAATCAAAAAAAAAAAAAAAATAAGAAAAATAATAATAGAAACAGAAAAAATTTGTTGGCGCGGCTTTTGCCTTGTTTGGCTCTAAGCTGGCGACAAGTGTAAAACGACAGCTCAGCTTGTTGTTTATTAAAGTTTTCTTTTGTTTTCTTTTATAATTTTTTTTCTTTTCATTTCATTTCATTCCATTTTATTTGTTGGCATTTTTTAACATTCTATATCTCTTTTGTAATTGTGGTTACTTTTCATTTTTAACGTTTCTAAACTTTTTCTTTTCAGTTTTTTCTTGCAATGAACCAATTATTCCAAAGAGTTGCCATGAAATACAAAATCCCAAATTTCTTTTCTTTTGTTCTTTTATTAACTGAAAACACCACCCATCTTAATAATGTTTATCTTTTCTTGATATAAGTTAAATGTAATAAGTTCGCGTTACCCACAGTTGCACATTCAGCTCTATCATTTGTTCACAAATGCCGAGTGCATATTGTATGCCTAAGTTTTAGTATACTCCACCTGACTTCAAATTATATGAAATTGAAATCTGCATCGATACTGGAAATATTTAAAATTTCTATTTTAAACATGGTTTTAACCAACCATGGATATGACACTATTTTCTTATTATTTAAAAAAAAATCTTAAACGAGATTTTCTGTTTGGCCTTCAATAAACAAATACAAATTGGTCTGTAATCTAGAGACCTTTTTTTCAGAATGTGAAAATAAATTCTGTCTAAATGCAATAAACGACTGTTATTAAATTTACTTGGAGCAAAATTTTTTTTAAAATTAGATGGCAGTAAAAATGCACACGAAATAGTAAAAAAGTTAATGTTGAAGGCAATGCCCGCTTTAACCCTGGCAATAATTTTATACTTCAATTTTTCTACAAATAAAAATTATACTTCTATTTTAAAAGTTATATTTTTGGTCGCCCTTACTTTTAATATCAAGGACTGCAATAATTTTCGATTAAAATTGAATCGAAATTAATTTAAATTAAAAGTAAAAAAAAGTGATGTCCGGATTTGATCGAACTTAAGATTTTTTAATTTAAATGAATAATTAAGCTTCACCACTAATTATATTTTATTTTTGCATATATTATTTTATAATTAAATTTAATATAGTCTATGCATTGTTAGAAATAAAAAATATTTTTTAGCTGCTTCGATGTCTGATGAAAAAGTACTTCTCTCAGTGAAATATAAATACGGAAAAACCTGCGGGTTTTAGTGGGTTTAAAGTTTGGTGAAATCATAGTTTTTTAACGTTCAAATCATTTTTAATTTTCTGATAAAGGCTTATGTATAAAATTTTATTGTGATTCCTTTAAAACTGCCTATTTTAGAATCGCTTTGGAATCTAAACTAGAGGAGAAAAAATCTGTCATATCTAAACTAAAAGCATAGGTATGTGATTTTTGGAAGTTAGCGTATTATTTGGATACTAACTTGTTTGAGTGAGTGTGAATAAGGTAGCAACTGGCCATCAACTTAAATGAAATTCCATCGAAAAATATATAAAATCATTTAATTTCTCAAATTAAGAGAAAGCAGGTTTTTATATATGCGTTTCCCCAATTTTTGAAAATCATATTTTCTGTTTGCTCTCTAGCACTACTAGAGAGTAAACTTTCTTAAATTTTCATGTAGGGTCTTCTTTATATTAAACCTGGTAACCCCTTTGAACGGTCAGTCATATAACTAAGCATTTATATTTCTTTGTATTTTTATACAATACTGTATGACCAAAGGAGAAATATATTGTTGATCTTTATGCAAGTGTTGCCGCCATCAAACATGAATTGATGTCATCTTTATTTCATTTATTATGGTCATTCATAGCATAGAAAATGATATGTGTATTTCTGTTGCACGAATCTTGAACATATGAGTTGCTGTTGGATTTTGACATATTTTATTTAATAGCAATAAAAATTTGACTTTCAGCAAAAAAATAAATGCCATAGAAAAGATGAATCTGCTTGTGGTTCACATAAGGTCTTTATAAGGATTTTATTTTTGTAAAACCCTCTACACGCTGTTCTTTATGTGATTAGTTTGAATTTTAGTGATTTGACTGTTGGTCTACTTGCTATTATATCATATAAAATGTTAAAGGGTAATCCAACAGAGAAGATAGGATCTAATATCTTAGTTCCAATGGAATAGCTTTTTAAAAACTTATCAAATTCTTTATTTTAAACTGGAAGCCGACAGGTAATTATAACATCGATTTCTAAGCTGTGCTTAAAAAAAACAAAATCTATGAAACATTAATTAATTATGTCAAGCTATTAGCAGCCGAAAACAGCTGAAACTAAAGAATCTTATATTCTGCTATATATAACAACTGTCATGTTAACTACTGATTTCTCAATGCATAAATGTGCCATATAGTTTTAACCTCGCTCTAATACTTATTGGTAGAAAGAGTTCGCCCATGCTTTGACAGATACGCTAAGCAAAGGGGACTAGAATGCAAATATTTCTCAAGAAGCATCAGCTGTTAATGGCTTTTAAATATTTTAAATAGTTTTATGGTTGTAAATACTGCAAGAAGTTAAACAGTGAATCGTAAACTTGGGAATATATCATCTTCTCTATAAGTGTCGTTTCTGAGCTAGTATTTTACAATTTTATGGATTGGAAATAATAACATTTTTCGTTATTTAAATACTTAAAAGTCGCATAAGTGTTTCCCGGTTTCGCGTTTTAAGCAGTTTGGTTAGTAAATACAATACCTTCCTTTTAATTGCAGAGACCTGGTATCCAAAGGTGTAGTATCTTTGAGTATTTATCGATCAATAATTTCTTATATAAGTAACTTATATATTTTATTGCTGGAAAGGAAATCACCTTAATAAACAAATATATTTTCTAATGATTTTATATATGTAATTGTTCCATAAACAGCAATTAATTTTCTGTGTATAAGAACTTTTTTTTCTATACTGAAAGATACCAAATTATTGCTTTTTAACTGTCTGTGTAGATAAATGAGCACTGAGAGTTTGTTTTATCTCCTTAAAAAATTGCACTGAGTGGAGCTTATCATGCAGACACTCACTACCTATCTGTCAAATAATCTAAAATGAAATAAAAAAAATTGGTTCACTGAGATATCACGTCTTCTCGTAAAAAGAAAAATTTTTTTGTTGTCTCTTTGTTTGTAGAAAAATTATAAATGTTGCACCCTTTATACTCCAAAATACACACTGTATAACTATAGAGGTTTATACACAAGCTAAATGAATGGCATCAATCTATGCGGAGCAATTGCTCTCATACATTATTCATGATTATTTTGCTGTTATTCGCTGCTTGTAACGGCTGGCAGAAGCGATAAAGTTTAACATTAAGGCGATACTGGAATTTTAAGTGATTTTTAATTCAGTGATGATTGATGTGCTTGTGGCCTTTTATTGACATTCAACTAAATTATAGAAAACATTTCTTTTTCCTTAAAACCTGATATTTTTTTTATACACATTGATTTCATATATTGTTAACATATCAGCACTCAACGATCAGAACAAAAAAATTAAGTGAAACCTTATAGAATTCATGTTCTATAACACCTATTGTGTCATTTTATTTATATTTGGTCAACACACAAATTCCATGCTTACCTGAACCTGATTGTTATCATTGTGTTGCATATGCAATATGTTGCATTGTATCCATAAAAAATATCTTATCGATTTTTAGGTTTTAACGTCTGTATTAATATTAGTTATCTGTTTTTGCAACTGTTTCTATTGTTAAAAATTCTTCTTAGTAAGAATTCAGTGAATCAAACATTTGAGAATATGATATAGTATCTACCATATAAGAGGGCTTAGGCTTTGTATTTTCTAGTTTTTATAGTGTACAATTTAAATATTAATTGAACATCAGAACAGCCCTTGAGTGCTGAGAAGATAAAAAATTAATTTAAACAACAAAAAAACATCCTTGTTTTAAAATCAATAAAATTGATATATGTTAAATTTTTTCATTTTTTGATATAGTGAAGTGTAACTATAAGAATCCACTTACATACATTTTATTTATAGTTAAGTCCAGTATCTGTTGAAATTTGCGAATTTAACTTTATTGATTCATATTAAAACAAACGAAAGCACAGCATTGCTTCTTTAAGGTTCGTAAGCCACCCATCACTTATTTTCCATTGATCGTATATTTGAAAGGATTTTCCACCTCCCGTTGGTCCAATGGATTCTCGAATTATCCCTCATACGATCTATATTAAAAGAAAGTTAAAGTAAAAACAATCAAAACATACAAACTTAAAATTAAGACAAATATAAAAAAGTAAGCTAAAAAATAAAGGAAAATGTTATTATTTAGTTCCCATAGCTTTAGTGATTTCTAAAGCAATAACCGCGAAACTAGGTGTTAAACATTGTTGACCTTAAAAGTTGTTTAATGATCCAGGGCCTTCAAAATGTATTTAACATCAAGAGGAGGAAATCTAGTTGTTATTCTTGTACTCAACAAAAAACTTAAATTTACGTTTTCCATTAAGACTTAATCTCTTGTTAATTTTTCACTCTTTACTTTTTTTTTAAACCTTGGAAAAAAATAAAACAATAATTTTGATAATTATTTTAAAACATTTTACAAAAAATGTTTAACGAATCACTTTACGCCTTTACTAAAAAGTTATTGCATTTGATTCACAATCGTATCTACCATTGGTCAAAATTCTTTATATAAAAATTTAATAAATTTTTATTATTTCAATATTTCGCACATTATGGGATATCATTTTCAAGAATTGGAAATGAACATTTTCCTGTTTCTAAAGGTGGGAATTTTTAAATACATATATAAAGACATCCTGACAAAGTGATTATCCTAAAAAGTCAAAGCAAAAAATTCTGTTTTACATTACAAAAATGTGTATCGAAATAATTTTACTCCCTCAATTTATTATTTCTGACTTAAATATGCCGAAAATCTTATTCATGTATATATATTTGGTTATTATTTTTATTTGACTTCTTTTTTTAAATAAATAATTATTAATCTTAGTAGCGATCTTTTTTTAAATAAATTTAACACTATATTTTTCTACAATATTTCGCTTTCCTGTGGAAAGCTTCTTCAGAAAATTATTTTTTATAAAAACAAAAATTATAACAATGTGAAAAAATTTTTCAAAACAATTGAAAAAAGCATATAAATTAATTTTCTTCATACATACATACATACAAAATTAAAATTTCAAAAATTTTAAACATATAAAAACAAGGAAACGGAAATTAAATAACAAATTCTCTCTTATGAAATAATTATTACAAATTATGTGTCTTTTAAATTAAGTATCTATAATTCTGCGCTAAATTATGTGTGTCTGTTTTGAAATTTATTCTCCTTACATTTGGTACATTAACAATGTCTAACATTTCTAACATATAATATCTCTTATAGTTTTCTTCTATATCTAACATTGATGCTTCCTCAAACTTTGGATAATGAATATATTTTTTACAATGTGAAGATAATGATGTCTTCTGTGTTGAAATATTCCTATATTTTTGGTCACATCTGTGACCAGCTAATCTTGTTTTAAGTTTATTTTTTGTTGTCCCAATATAAACTTTGTCACAGTTCACTTGGTCATTTCCTCCACATGGTATCCTGTATACTACATCAGATATTTCCATTTTCCCTATTTTATCCTTCATATTGCTAAATAATTTATTTAATGTGTTATATGTTTTGTGTGCAATTATATATATTTAACTGATGTCAAGATATTTAGATTGTCGTCTAAGCATTTCAAAATATATATAAAATGTTCTTTACTTCTTTCATTTTATTTACAAAAAAGCTGCTCACAACTGTTTTAATTTCTAAAGCCTGCTGATAAGCTGACAAGAAAAATAAAAGTACATATAAGATACCAAGCGTATGTATGTTTATCTAATAAAAAACATTCATAGTAATTATACAATCTATTTATCTTGTAAGAGTACAAAGTACAAATAACAGGTATGAGTGGAAAAAACTTTTTATATTTATATCAACATTCAATAGATTTTTAAGAGCTGAACCTAATTTTCTAAAAATTGATTTTTAGATGAATATAATAAAACCATCATTTGCAATCGAAATATCCATTCAGAGTTTTAGTTTTTATTCCCAATTTAATGACGGTTGCGTCTATATACTTTTTAACATTAAATTATTGCCTTTATATTGGGTAATATTGCGCTGCAAATGTTGATTTATTTAGGCCAGCTTATGGACACGAATGTTCACCTCTCAATTTTATTGAAGAAAATGAATTCGAAATGTTCACCAATTCTTCGAATTGCAAAAAATTATAAAAAAAGCAGGAGATGATTGTAAACTGAATTGTTTTATAAAAAGTGAATCATAATGTCATTTAAAAGATACTCAAAAGAAAAGTAAAATTCAAATGAAGAAAACGCTTAAAGGAAAATTCATTTTAAGATATCAAGCTATAAAAAATTAAAGTTTTTAGTATATTAAAATTAAGTGATAGGATGCATCTTTTAATTATAGAATCTGTAGTTTTTTAAAGTTAATAATGGGCATAAATCTTCTTGTCTCTATGTCTACGCAATTGTGGAAAAAAATATATTCGAAGTGGTTGTTGTCAAAAAATAGTATTTAAATTTTATGTTTTCTGTTTTCTGTTTTTAAAGTGCAATAAATTACTAAAGTTGCTTGTATGCACTTTCAAGCAATCAACTTTATGCTGAACTTTAAAAATGAAAGCAAAGTATTTTATAGCTTCTCTAATTTCGCAAGGACACTAAATTTATATCAACATTTTATATAAAAAAAATCGTTTTAAATAATAGCGAAATTTTAAAATTGAAATACACGTACATTTTTAATTTGTTAAAAACCATCAAGGAAACTAGCACTGCACAGTGGTTTGAAAACGATTTTTTTTGGAAATAATTCGGTAGGTCATGAACCACATAAGCTATCTTAATAAGACAGACGCCAAGCAGAAGCATATCTAAGTCAACTTACGGTGGAGAGGTCCGGTAGCGTAAAGGGGGGCTTCTGGGTATGCCCTCAAAGTTGGGTACCTCGGGCTCACAATATTTTGGAAATGTCATAAAAAGTTTATTTATTACTCAAATGTTAATTAAGTAGACCTTGAGAATATCTACAAAAAATGTACGTACATGTCTAGGTTACGTCTTTTAGTTTGGGAAAAAATCGGGCTAGAACATTTTTTTTTTTAATTTTTGGCCGACCTTAACTTACTATTTTTGATGTGGTTTAATTATTTATATTCGAATTATTATTATAAAATATAAGCTGAGTTATCGAGGTAGAGCTCTTTTAAATCGGATTTGAAATTTGTTTTAATTTCGACCGACGTTACCTTAGTATTTTTGGACTTGTGTTCAAATTATTATTCTAAGATATTGGAAGTTGTATTTAAGGGTATTTTTGATTGCTAAATGGACAGGTCCACTGATCCTCAGCCAAAAATTTTTGAAAATTCCAGACCGGGTGGTCTAAGATAGACAAAAATTAACACAAAACCGTTATAGAAGATAAAAAATTTAAAAATAAAATAAAAAAAATTCGCATTTCTTTTTGAACAATTAAAACAATTAAATCAAAAACGTAATTAGTTACTTTTGCCCAATTCAGAGGCTTGTAACTTTTGGAGGAAACATATTAGCAGAACCAAACTACTGTTTTATTATAAATTCTATCAAGACTGCAGACAATATTTTAGAATAATAATATGAATATAAGGTTAAGGTCTTCCAAAAATTAAAAAAAAATTTCTAGCCCAATTTTTTCCCAAACTAAAAGAGGTGACCTAGACATGTGAGCACTTGTTTTTGGATATTTTCAACATGTACTTAATTTCAAAAATTCTTAACATCTGAGTAATTAATAAACTTAATATTTTATTTCCAACAAATTGTATGGCCGAGATACATAACTTAGGGAACATAATTAGGAACCCACTTTACCCTAAGGGGACGATCTTCAGTCAGAAATACCTCTGCCTGTGTGAAATTTCGTTAGGATATCTTAAGCGATATGTGAGCTATCGAATTAATACGAAAATAAAACATTTACAAACCAGGTTTCAAGAAAATAGAGTAAGGAAAGAAGTTACGAAAAGAAAATTATGAATTAATGTCACACAACTTGTAATGGTCATTAAACCAATTTTATTTTAACGTTTTATTTTTACTTTTCGTTTAAAAGCAAAATTAAAAAGCGATCATAAATAATACATAAAAATGGTAACAAGATAACAGCTCATGCAAATTAGCAGATGTAGATTGAGAATTTTATGAGCACGTCAAATAGTCGTATATCTTGAATGCCATCATGCCACCAGTTAGAGAAGAGCTTCCAGGTGGAAATTTTCTATGAACAACCACATAAGTTTCACAAAATAAACACCCACATGAAAGTCAATTTGGTTTTGCTGTTTTCACCGAATTCAAACACAAGAAGAGAAGTAATAGAAATACTTGCACTTTAACTGAAGCAGAAGAAAAAAAGAAAAATTGTGTAAATATTTTTACATTTTTGAGAAGGAGAAATTTAATTTTGCGACAACAGCGAATCTATTGAGAGCACACATTTGCTAGACAAATGGTATAGTTTTAAAAACAAGTGGGTATCCAGTATTAAAAAAAACATTCATTGATACTAAAACGAAAAAATGTTATTACAGCTATTATGTTAAGGTATGGTGAATTTAATTGTAATTTCGTCTTCTATTTACTTATTTATGCTCAAAGTTATTTAAAAATTACATTATTTAATAATAATAATTTAAAACCTTTAAAAAGTGTGTAAAAACTTTCGATTAAGGTTTATCACATTTTGTGTTAGTTACATGCTTAAAAGCATTTACTCTGGAATAACTATTTATTTCGAAACTTCCTTCTTATGGTTTTTTATCCACCGGCTGCATACAAATTTTATATAAAAATATCACTGCTCAAAATCCTTATAATTAACACGAAATACAAATATAAAGCCTAATGGCAACATATTCGAAAATAAAAAATTCTTTAAACTTAGTACTGGGATCGCCCTGTACTAATACACCCCTTAGCAACATTCTGAATCTGGGGTATCCATAAAGTTTTAGCAAGCCAACCAGGTCCAGCGTTTGGAATTTCTCCATCATTTCACTATCATAAGTGAGTATAAAAAGTTTGAATATTAGGATATCAGATATAACTGTTATACAATTCACATTTAACCTAGCATTTGTATGAATGAGCGTACGGTTTCTTCAGTGTGTAAAAACTACATCTTTTCAGCTTTTCACAGAACAATAATCGTGTCTTTTTTGTTAGTTCTACGCTATTACGGCTGAAGATTTAATATAAATGGGGCGTACAACATATAGTAATTGTGAAGGTTGTTGACATATGGACTGCTATTAAACCTTAATGGATGAAAGTAAGCCATCACTTTACTAAGGCTATGATTAATCTAGAGAGATACATAGAATTATTAATGGCAGTGTTATAGGCTACTAATCAGGCCTTATTTTGTACAGGGGCAAACATGTCAAGGTCTGTTATACAAAAACTATTCTTAAATAAAATTAAAATTAACATGCCTGTGACATTTTGTTATGAATAATTAATGTATAATTTTTTAATGTTAGTAATTCTATTATTTCTTCTAACCTTATAATCATGATTTCGCTAAAAACATGAACTTGGAAACTGTAAATTACATTTAAACAAGGTAGCACATCCTAAAAGAGGAAAATTAGGCTACAAGTGCCAAATTAATTGCTTTTTAATTTACTTATTAACTTCTGTTCATTCTTATTTGTAAAATATATTAGTTAAAATAGAAAACATAAAAGTTTTATTTCTATTCAGATTGAAAATGAATACAATTTTTAATTGACTTATTTAAGTATTTATTTTATTTAATTATAAATATGAATTGAATTGATTATGTTTAACTAAGAATTAAAATAATCATGTTTGATTAAATACGTAATTGAATAATTTAAAAATGAGGATAATAATATTTGATTAAATATATAAATGAACAAATTGAAAGTCTACAAAATTTTTAACCTGTAAGCATACAGAACCTTCAATATGTGGGAAAATGTTTGTTTATAATAATTACTAAAAGCTATTTGGACTGAGGAAACCTTTTTGTTTTGGTCATTTTAAAATAAGAAACACAATTTCCAATTCAAAATATTAAAGTTTCCTGGTGTTGCAAGTTTTTCTTATGATTTTTAGTGTAAATATTTATTTTTATTGTTTAAACCACAAATAGTTCATACTAAATTCGCTGCATAATTAGTTTTGCAAATGTATTTAAATTCATTTAAATACAAACAATTTGCAGTTAACAAAAAATCAGCGCCAAATAACAATAAGAACTGTAAGCTAAATATAAAGACTTAATTTATATTTTTATTACTTAAAAAAATGTTGTTTTTTTTACTATTTACTAATAGCATTATTAACAAATATATTTATTGCAAACACTTAAATTGTTAATTTACATTAAGTTTTCAAATCAAATGAATTTATGCACAGAAAAAATAAAATAATAAAAAAGCGCAAATAATTAGGTAAATAAATACAAAGGAAAATTGAAAATGAAAATTTTTAAAACCTATAGTTAGTAAGTAACGACTTAGAGTGGATGATGTAACAGCAAATAGTGATTTTCATATCAAAGTAAAAAAAATGTTTAATAAGAATAAATAATAATTGTAGTTATTTCTCTTTTTTACTATTAAATATTTTTATAAATAAAATTATACCATTTAATAAATTGCTCAAGTACAAGGTCTTTTATATATAAAATAATTTTTAATTTTATTTTTAATATATCGTCATACCATTAGATGACATCTTCAGGAAAAGAAAATATGTGTAAACAATTTAGCATATCAGTTGTTTGAAAAAAAAAATTAAATTAAATTGTTTATAATTTTTTTCCCCCTTCTTAAAGATACCACCCAATGGTGTGGTGAAATATTGAAAACAAAAATAAAATTATTTGTATATAAGGGACTTTGTACTTACAAGATAAAAATAAGATTAAAAAACTTTTCAGCAACGTAATATCGTTCTAAATATACTAGTTTGAATAACTTATAAATTTAGTACCAGCAGAATTTCAGTGAGGGCTGTAATAAGTCAGATACTCTTTTTATCCTAAGAAACAAATTTCATTGAACAAAATTCTTTTTATAACAAAACTAATATTTCTTCGAATTATTTACTGAAAAATATGCAGCGAATCGCTTAATTATCATTAACAACTGCTACTTCAACAATTTCCACATTATGAACAAATATTTAACAATGACTTATTTTGTCAAAAAAGTGTCGAATCTCGTATTTTATTATATAAACTTCACTTGAGTGAATTTGTATTCGCTTTATGTTTGTTTACTGAATGCATTTTGTCGCTTATCGAGCTATCTATGCTAAATTGCCATTTGGAATTGTGTTTAGTGAATATTGAATATCTTTGAGCATTTTTAATTTTCTTTAAATTGTAAAATTTTCGAAAAACATTCGCTTTGTTGAATTTCGATTTTGTGTTTTTTTTTTGGTGAAGTTCCATTTTTCAATTAAATTTTTTAACAATTTTTTCGCTAAAATTTTAATTTTTTTTCCAAAATTCCTTGTTATTTATGAAATTAATGGTTTTAAGTGACGTCTATTTTTTAATATTGAGATGTTTTTTTTGTGAAATCTATAAAGCTCATAAGTTGTCTTATAAATACAAACCCACTACCTCTGTACCTCTCAGCACGTAAAACGTAACCGCAAATCACGCGACTAGGATGTTTTTTTTTTGTTTTAATAAAAAGATGTTGCACTCAGGCAACAATGCCTATTTAGTCAAGTATTGTGCTACATTCTTTAGGAAAGGGATAGAGAAGAGATGAAACAGGTGGTGAAAGTAGAAGGATAGTCGGAAATTAACTGCCGTATAAGACCGCACAGCGATCACTGACTATGCCTTCATCGCTTAGCAGCCCCACCAACAGTCAATTTTTATTTTTGTAGTGCAAAACAACCAAGGTCTTCCTTGGGAATCGAACCCAAAACCCCCATACTGACAAGCTAGTACACTACCTAATAGCCTACAGGGGCAGGCTAAGCAGTCCTGCCCCTCTTGTGAACTGCTTGTTTACAACCCATAATTGTGAAAGTCTCTTACAAAACTGTAAAGCTATAAGGGATGTTAAGCCACAGCCACTTTCACAATATCAGTTGTTAGACCATTTTGTTTTTTATTTATTCATTTAGTCGGTAGATGTAATCCTTGCAGACTATAACATGCACCTTTTACTTAAAACTACAACTAACCTTTCAATCAATTCAACTCGGTTATTAAATTTCATTAAGTTTTTATTGCATCAACTTGGAAAGCTGTTTAAGTCAGATTGAATGAATGATTTTAAGTCAGAATGATTGATCCGATAGATTAATATAACTTAATTCTTAATTCAGATAAAACTGAAATATTTCTCGAGGTATTGTTTTTAAAAAGGACACGTTGTTGTCGAAAACAAATAGATATATAATGAAATCCACTTAACGACATTCTGTGTGAAACACAACAAGCTAAACTGCAAAAACTGTTGCATAAGAAGTTTAAAATCAACTATGCGGAATGCTTTACTAAAGTCCGTGTAAGTCAGTTAGCTTACCTGTGACGAGGCTCTAATTAATTATTTGAAACAGTTTTTATGGAAACCATGTTAAAAAGGTGACAAAACTGAGGATCTGTAGATCGAAGAGCTTTGGTATTATGATCGTCTGTAATTCGTAATGTCGGACTTGCTACAAGATTTAAAAAGTGGAATAATATATGATGCACCTCAAAATTTAGGAAAATATACATATTTGAAATTTTGTAGCTAAAATCCGCTGGCCGGGAGTATTAAAAGGTGCGCTTGTCGCTAACAGTAACATATTACGGTAATAAAATCCAAAAACATTTTTAAGCTTTTTTATCCAGGCTTTGCACCGTCTAGCCCATTATTATCAAAAGATTTATAAACAATATGATTAAATTATTTGTTTTAACTACAGAAACAGTAGCAATTATTATAAAATCTTATGTCTAATAATTTTTCAAAAATTATTTATTAATTCAAATTAATCAATTCTAAATCATATTTCTTACATAGTTAACATTTTAAGGTGATGTTTCTAATGCATACAGTCGGTTGTAGGAAGCAAACAATAAAACAATTGCATAAATATGCATAATTCAACAATAACAAATTACACGAAATGCGAATCAAGTAAATAATAAAATTTATATGTACAAAAACAACTTAGAGAATTTATTTTATTTTATACATTTTTCATGCAATTAAGTGTAGAAGTTAATGAGCAATTGCAGTAATTATGGAAAATTATATGAAAAAATTATGGTTGTATAAGCAACTACACCATTGCCTAAGACGAACCTGCAACCAATTTTAGTTAATTTCTTAATTTTTTAATTAAATGAATATGAATTAATCTTTTAAACGGTCTTTTTTAACTAAATTTAACAATATATTTTTTCAATATTTCGCTTTCCTCAGGAAATTAATATTTATAACAAAAAACATTTTTCAAATTGTTAATAATTTTTGTTGTTATAAAAATTAATTTCCTGAAGAAGCTTTCCTGAGGAAAGCGAAATATTGAAAAAATTTATTGTTAAATTCAGTTAAAAAAGACCGTTTAAAAGATTAATTCTTGATCATTTAATATAAATAAAACTGAGGTCGAATTAAAATAATAGTCAAATATTAATTTTTTACTTTTATTTGGGTTTTCCGTCGACCCTCGTCAAATTTGGTTTGTGAACAAACCGGTTTCGGCTGTTTGCCACCTTCAGTGTTCTTTTCGTACTAATTGCGTTCTATGGTCAGCTGTGTTTATATTGTTCGTCTTGTTAATTTAATTTCTGTAATTTCTTCATGTCTGTAGAGCTTGGATTTTCTAAAGGGTCCGCCAAATAACTTTTTTTTGTTTTAAATGCTATAAACAAAACCACTGAATAGTTTTCCAAATTTCTTTTTTTATTTGAAAGTAAAATCCTTCCGATTAATAATGGAAAATAATTTCAATCAAATGGCCGCCTCGCTTGCCCATGCAGTAGCCTACATGTTCGGTCCAATTTTTAAGCACATTATCGATTGTCTGCAGCTGTATTCCACCAATGGCTTCACGCATATTGTCCTTTAAAGCGTAAATTGTCTCTGGCTTGTAGGCGTAACACTTATCTGTGACGGTACTCCAGCTCCGAGGTGGCCAAACGACATCAGTTCTACGGCTAATAATGCGATGTTCAAAAATAGGGCGCAAAACATCGAGTGTAGCTTCGGCTGTGTGGCACGTAGCGCCGTTCTGTTGAAACCAAATGTTGCCAATATCCTTCTCTTAAATTTTTGTGAACGAAAATTCGTTCAACATGGGCATTGATCGCCATTGACTGTAACGGCCACTCCTTGCTCATTTTCCAAGAAAGAATAAAATGGCCCAATTATGCCCCTGGACCAAAATCCTCACCAAACAGTGGCGTGATAAGGTTTACATCTGCACTTGGCCGTGGCCCTTAATCAGATGGTGGCCATTACCACAGTGGATGGTATGTAGCGCCATCCTCGCCCTAGAAGGCCTTCGGATACGTATATCCTCCGGTCACTCATAGTTGCAACTGAAAAAGCCCGAAGTAGGCCGCAGCCTTCACTCCTTGCTAAAGAGTCGGAGACTATCCAGTAACTCGTTTTGGGTGCGCCGGCTTTTCAATGTATGCGTACGGGTTTTCCGTGACCCAAATGCGACAATTTTGCTTGCGTAGGTACCCGCCAAAATCAAAATGAGCTTCGTCTGAAGAGATGATTTTTTTTGCAAAATCGGCGTCTTCTGTAAATCGACCGTAGGCCCACTTAGCGAAGCGAAAACGTATTGGATGGTCACTTGGCTTCAACTCCTGAACCAATTAGACTTTGTATGGTGTCATACCAAGGTCTTTATGCACAATTCGTCTCAATAATGTCTCGGAAATGTTCAGTTGTTGAGAACGACGGTGAGTTGATGTTGATGGCGCTTCACGCACACTTTCTACCACAGCAGCAATATTCTCGGGTATTTGGCTGTTCACGATTTGGTTTATCGATGAGGATGCCAGTTTCTTTCACTTTTTTCACAAGATAACGAACATACGGAGCGGACGGTGCTTCTCTCCTTCCAAATCAGTGAGCAATATTCGCACACATTCTGCAATATTAGCATGATTTGTTCAAGCGTATACACAACCCATATTCGTTCAGTGGAAGGATAAAAGTAATTACCTGTCAAACCAAACATGCGCTAAGTGTTGCTATTCACGAAATAAGCACTAGTTGAAAAAAAAAACGGTAGATGCCGGACCCTATACATATAATCCTGGGCCTTAACAACGAGGTAATTTTCAGACTAATTTAATTAATTCGCTTAAAAACGAGCGTAAGCCGAACCTGCAACCAATTTTAAAATAATGTCTACAAAGTTCTCCAGGCAATTTTAATTTCTTAATTTTTTAATTTTATTTCTGTCATTTCTTCATGTCTGTAGAGCCTGGATTTTGTACATATAATCCTGGGCCTTAATAACGAGGCAATTTTTAGACTAATTTATTTAATTCGCTTAAAAATGAGCATTTTTATGATAATGCTAACATCATTTTGAGACTTGTGGTGTGGAATGACTGTTCACAAATCCAGTAGGTTAAATCAATCAGCCGCTATATTGCAATAAGAATATGCCAATTCCCATTACGAATATTATATATGTGCTGGGCACTGTCAGTCTAATTGACGTTAACTAAGGTGATTTTGGTCAGACTTGAAAAACACCAAAAATTCCTGTAATAAATTTCCTGATTCGTTTATATTTTGATTTTTTCCTACTGAATTAGTTCATCCATGTTTTCATCTTTTATGTAAAAAGTTTGTACACTTAAAAAGGATTAAAAACATTTATGTATATGGGTTGCGCTAATCTACTTCTGCCCGAATGCAAAGGCATTTCGTTTCTATGTCATCGCCCGTGGTTTCTTCAAGTAGGATTTTTGTCGATTACTAGTAAATTGTCATCAAATATCGTCTGCTTCACTATTTCCTCTACTTCCTAAGACCCTTTTTTCCTCATTAGAATGAACATGATCTTAAAAAACCAGTGGGAATGGCAGATTTGAAATAATGACATTAGATTAGCAGCAAAGCAAAGGCAGTATCACAATTGCGTACCAGTAATACCTCGTAATACTTAAATATATAGGCCAAAAATATCGCTTGGCAAATAGATAATTGCAACATATGTATGTGCACTTACTATAAAAAAACAATATAAAAAAAACCAAAACACAAGCATTTAAATTCTTTAAAAACAAGTTAAAAGAAAAACATTAATAAATTAAAAAAAACATTAACAAATTGATGTTAACAAGTAAACAAAAATTTACCAATATTCTAAATATAAATGCTTATAATTAATTTTTTCCCAAACAAAATAGGAAATCTTGGAAAACTAACTCAAATTATTATATAACGTACGTACGTATTGTTCACTCTGTTTATATGGCTTGTTGTCTAAGCTTCTCATTATTTAAGCATTTAATTTAATGTTTAGCTTAAATCTTAAATAATTTTCATTATTGCTTTAAATAAAAATAAACCATATGCACACATGTACTGCATCAGAATTTTTCACTAAAAAAAAATACTCCCACGTTTATTTTAATATCTTGGCTTATGTTAAGGCAGTGTAAAGGCAAAATATGAAGCAGCCTGCAATAATAAAGTTTATTTTAGTACCCCTACTATAAGTTAATTGAGTATAAAATACCAACTTCATTTGTATATTATTAGAAAATATTAAATATAACACAGTTCAAAAGAAAAATATTCAAGATCTCTCGTTACCATTTATAATAATTGTATTAATCAGTGGATAGATTTTTAAATCTCTATTTATTTTTTGAAATATTTCTAAAATGTTCTCTTTTTTCCTCACTAATAGGTTTCAAAAAATTTGTGTCTATAACTTTCCTAAGGCATGAAATAAAAACTAAATATGTACCTCTCTGTTTGGCAATCATAAAGAAGCAGGAACAAGTTTTTCATACATAACACTAGTTGTCCTGTTATAGCACCAAATATTTTCACCAATATTATGATATGATTTTAAGGAATTGATGTATAAAATAGTATAAAGCAGCAACACCATTCACTTAAAAATAATTTTTTTAGTTCTATTTTACTTTCTATGCCTCTCTTCTCACTTTCTGGATGTAAATGTTATTCCGTCATCATTTCCTTCGGTGAAAATCGTCGTTACTGGCTGTTTATTTGGTGCGATCGTCGGCCGATGTCATTACTTTAATCCGCGTTTTTAGATAGTACTGGAGAGTTGGTATTAGATCTGTTAGTATAAATAGTGCTCCCCCCGGGGGCACATAAATATGGTCTTTATAGAACTTCGACTATCTAGACACAGCGCAACTGGGGAAAAAGGGAGCCCAGTCCCCTAAAGTCAGTAGGGGAACAACTGGAAACTCCACATTATTTCCACGGGAATCAGTAAGCCGCAGAGTTCGTTATTTGTCTCTTTAGACATTTAACTGTTCTCTGACTGATTATTGAGGTTGGCCCTTTATGGGAGTTTCGTGATGGTTGTGGTTTCGCGGCCCCATATCAGGTCTTTTGTTTAATATGGAGGCCAGGATTCTTTCGCCGTTAATGACACGCTAGGTGAATGATCCAGTCCAGTGAGCATGCTAGACATGTGTTCTGGACAGGAGTTGGAAAGTCTCCAACTCTTAAGCAAGGAGTGATGATTTGCAGCCCTGCTCTGGAATCATCGAAGTTGCAACTAGAAAGTTCTGTTGCATTATAGCTTCGGCTTCCTAGGACGAGCATGACGTTCCAAATTATGCAGTGGTTAGAACCACCATCTGATTAAGGCTTCATGGCCAGGCTGGGTTAAGTTCTTTCAATCCACGCAGGTAAATTATCCAGTCACCTGGCATTTTATACGGGGCTAATTAAACAGCCCTTCAGGCAACAATGTCTATTTAGTCAAATACCGTGCTACATTCTTTAGGAAGGGGATAGAAAAGGGATGAAACAGGTGGTGAAAGTAGAAGGATAGTGGAAAATTAACTGCCGTATAAGACAGTACAGTTACCGATGACTATGCCTTCATCGCTGAGCAGCCCCACCGACAGTCAATTTTTGTTTTTGTAGTGAAAAAAACCAAAGTTTTCGTTGGGAATCGAACCCACAATCCCCATACTGACAAGCTAGTACACTACCTACTAGCCTACAGGGGCTTATTATTTGCTGGAGAAGTGGTCCGTTTGAGGGTGTTTTTCCTTTTTTAGGATGCATGAGCAGTTTCAGTGGTTTGAAAATTGTGTCACTTTACCTGTTCGCTTTAATGTCACTCTTAAAATTGTTCTTTTGTAGATTTACACGTTTTCAATAATGTCTAGTCTTCGTTTTATTTTGCTAGGATGTTATAATTTCATATATTCATCTGTTTCCCTTGGTACATGTCCGTGAGTTTCAAGATGTCATCCAAAGTTGAAGTCTTCTCTTTTTCCTTTGTACGAGCGTATGTGTTCTCTAAATGTTTGTCTAGTTTGATCTATATAAGTTTGTTTACAGATACAACTAAGTCTGGAATTAAAATTGACAGTTCTTTCTGTCGATGTCTTGAGATTATGTCTCAAAGTGTTGCTGGTTTTTAATGTTGTGAATAGACGTTCTGTGTGAGAAACATTAGGTAATCTATATTGTTGTGGTTCTGCGTAAGTAAACGTGTGTCGTCGTGTTGTATCAGTTGTCTCTTTGCCCTCTTTATTCCTGCTTTTCAGGAAAAAATCGCCATAACTCAATGCCATAAAGGTTATTGTTGCCTATTAAAACGTTTTGACACCCACCTCCTCTATTACACACTGTTCTAAGCTTTTTTTCTTTCTGTCTTTCTCGCATTTTCATCTAGTACCACACAAAAAACAAATGAAAGGATCCGAAATACAATGAAGGGAACCTAAAATTAAAAGAAACTTTATGCCAAGTATAGGGCCAACTATAATATGCATAAGCTGCCTCAAGCTAATGTCAAAAATTGCACGAAAAGTCTGTCAAATGCTTAAGCAAATCCTTGAAGACTTTTAGGTGGCTATAATGTATATTTCCTTGCAGAAACGTTCCCGTAGTAACTTCCATCTGTGTTTGCACTGCGCGACGTTGTATAATTCATACCAGTATAAAAATGAAAAACGCAAACAAAATTCTTCGAGGTATTACTCTCCACTTTTACTGCATTTTTCTGCCACTTTTTTCCATACTCATTCCTTTGAATTGCGGTTATAATAAAACGCATCTGTTTAGCCATATAAGCAATTTTTTCTTCGTACGTTTTCTATTAAATTCGCTTTCGTCCTCCATTGCAATTTGTTTACTAATGTATCTATAGTACAATCCAAAATATGCTGTTTCCGTACCGAATGTGCAATCAGTTTCGTACTTTGCTTAAGCAAATGACATTTGACTAAACTTGACGAAAAGTTCTGTTAAGTACATTATAGTTTGCCACAAATGAATTTTAGGTATTTGCACAGTCGTTTAAGTTGGCTTAAGCCAAGTTATGCATATTATAGTTGGGCCTTAAACTTTACTTATATATATGTACCTCGCAACAACAATCGCACAATATTTCTTATTCAATCTATAAATTTAATATAAATAAAACTAGCATGCAATAAAATAATAAAACTTACAAAATAATAATTATGATAATAATGCGACGATCTTATTTATTTGATTTATTCAATTACAAATCAAAAAAATCGGTTTAAAGCTAGGCTTACGTTCGTTACTAATAAAGCAATTCTGATGTTATATAAAAATAAAAACTTAATCAAAGTTAGCTATTATACTATGAAATTAACTGTTATACTGTTATTAAATTTTTTGAAATAGTACTTTTATGATACATTACAATTTCCGCTTCTTTTAGGTAAAACACTACAGTGCTTTAAGTAGACAAGTATTTATCATCAAGTCGCCTTTTACCAATTATTTTATTTTTCGTCGCAGTTTAGCTAAATTTACACAAATTGCATTATTTGTTCAAACTCATCATGTTTAATTCTTCTTTTTTTTTTGTTTTAACTTTTTCAAGCTTCCTCGTCTTTCTTATAATCATTATATATGTTGCTGCCGCTTCTTTAACTTGTTTATTTTAGCACATTGTTGTTACTGAATGTTTGTTTTGGTTTTAAGCAAGCAAGCAAGCACTTGTTGCCTTAATAGCTGCAATCGTAAACAAATAAACTTAACAAATGAAAGCAAAATACGTAAAAAAAGTAGAAAAACATTTTCAACACTTTAACATCATTCTAATGTTAAACATTTTATTATATTATTTTTTGTAATGTTTTATAAACAACATTAAGTATTATAAGGAAGAGTATGTATGTGTGCATGTTGTTATTAGTAGTGATTTAACAGTTTAACTTAATTATAATAATAAAACAAAAAGAATTTAAATGGCCTACACACGTTTAAATCAGATGAATTCGTCTTTATGGTTTAAAAACATTTTTTGGTTGGTTTTTTGTTTTGTTTTTATTACGAAAATGAATCGAAAAGTTCTCAGGCCTAAGAAAACGAGCGAAAGCTTTGTTTTTTTTTTATTTTTTGGTAAGAAAGACAACGTGATAATTGGAGATAATATGTAGCTATTATTGGAATTATTTTCTTAAAAATATTCTAAATTATGTTCAAATATGATATTAATGTACATCTGGAGTTAATTAACTGGATTATTTGTTAATCAAATTTTTTTTCTGCAATATACGTGTATGGGGAATGCATATATTAAGTTTGAAACCTCTAACGATGTTACAAGAAAAGCAATATTAACACGAAATTTTTAAAGCAAAACTTAAGCCTTGGTTACTAATAACTCTCAATTGATCTTACTATTTTTCATATTCATTTATTGAATTTTCAATTTTTATGATTAAACTAGCTGTGCGTATTTCTACGCCACTAACTAAAACAAATTTTAGGGAAGACATTACACAAATATTCAATAGATTTTTAGTCACTTTATTGATTTTGTTCACTTCGTAAAAAATTGACACATTGCAGCATTTCTATTCAATTCAATTCCATCTGGTGGGTAATTAAATAAATCAGAAGGTTTTCCGACGCGTGAGCAAGCAACATAGAGCCCATGTGAGAAGCATGTATGCTCCTAATTTAATTTACGCAATTGCAACGATTGTCCTTTGTTAATGGTCATTGCATAAGTAAATCTCACCATTTAAATTCTAAAGGCATATATGTCGGTATTATTAGGATATGTGGTAACAGTACGCGATAAGACTGTTCGTTATTTTCATAGATTTATGTTTCGAATATATGCCAATTGTCAATGCAAGAATGTGTGGTGACATGCCTAGCAAATCTAGAATTCAAGAATTCAGTTGGATAGTAACAACTTTATCTTGATTCACTACATTGTCGATGAACTTGTAATGTCGTTTCACCGGGTATTTCATTCTGAATGGTGAAGTTGATGGTATTGTGTTGATATAACCTGTTTCTAGTTATACTTTGGTTTTGATGAATTTTTATATACAAAGCAATTAATTATTTAGATATATTCTATAACTGTAAAACATAAATTTGTTTCTGCATAATTTATTTCATGTTATAATTATCGAAAACCAAAAGGTTATGGGCCCAGAAAGACAAAACCGGAATATCACAATTTAATGGACGAGAATTAAGAACTGAAAGTTTCGTGTAGGATAACACTTAGCATCAGACGATTGCCTGGAAGCCATTAAGAGGTCGGCAACACTAACCGAAGTTGGAGATGATAACGCAAATAATGTAGCGGATTGGAACAGGAAAGATTTCAAAGTAGATTATATAATTCACGACGATTACTTAAAATGTATTAGTGAAGAAACAAGAGCGCAGGGCGCTAATTGGCACCTTTGCATTTGGAAGCAGGTGAAGATCTAAATGTACACTTAATAAGATTTGTTTCACTTATTCATATAACTCAAAACTGCTGGTGCTAAACATGATAACGCTAATATTATTTCTCAGTTATTTTTATCTTTACCAGAATCATATTGTTACGTTTGTACCTTTTATAAACGTTTTGTTGTGAGTTCTTTATTGCAAAATAAATAACACCACTTTTTAGAGTTTTTAAATTAATAACAAATTTATTACTTTAACTACACAAGGTTGACACTACAGAACAATTTACTTAAGAAGTTTAATTTTACACTGATCGACTAATCAAACGCTGCCCTATTTATATTTGTCCATTAAAAGTCTAGAAAATTTAAGTACCTTCCACTCCCTTTGTATCACATTTTGTTGTTGTACGGTGTTTATTCAATGCATAGGCACCTGTATGTCTGAGTGTATTTTTGTTTTTATGCTGATAAGGTTTCTGCTTGGGATTTATTTCAAAATGTTTGTTGTTGTCTCATGTAGATAAGTTTTCTTAGAAAACTAACAGATGGTTGTTGTCTTGCGCGTTCAGTTAGTAAACAGAAATTTGTTTTTTTTTTCGCCTTGCATTCCAGGCAGTTAGTAAACAAATTGTTGTTGTTTGTGTATAAAATTTTTACGCAGTTTGTAACTAAAAATTTTGTTGTTGTACCATAAGTTTTCTTAGCAAGCTACGCAGTTCGTAAACAAAATACCCAGTAGTTCGCTTTATTGCTTAATAATTTTCTTTTAAAACTTAAGCAAGACACATCCGTAACAATATGATGCTGCTGTGCCAGTCTCTGAGAATCTTCCTGAAGATCAAATAAATTCGGGTGTTATAAAGTTTGGAGTTCTAAAAGTAAATCCTGCAGTAATCAAGAATATGAAATTCAAGTTGCTTTTTATTTAAAAATTGAAATGTCACAAATGTAGTAAATTTGGGTACATGATGAAAAATTGCTGTGCTAAAAAAACCAAAATCTGCAGGGGTGGAGGTTTTAGGGTAAAAATCTACAAAAAGCCAACAAATATGGATGCTAATGATGATGAAAAAATTTGTTTTATATTTAGGAGCTACGATATTAATGTTTTTAATTCAAGAAAGAACTTTATGGTTTCCCATTATATAGTTATTGCAAAAGCTGAAACAGGAATTGAAGTTTCACAAATTGGTGATATTTAAGGAAAAAGTAATACAGATTACCCAATTAAATTAGTAAACGTTTTATATAGTTTAGGTTTTTGTAAACATTTACAACGGTCAAGAAAATTATTAATGCTGGTTTGAAGGTAACATTTCAGAAATCTAAAGCACTTATTCTAATAAATTATGATATAATAGTCAATGCAATAAATAGAAGTAAGCTTTTTGAATTATATCTTAAGAATATAATGCTTATGTGTTTCAATCAAACAATTAAATTATATTAGACTTGACGGTATAAAAGAATTAAAGCAGTTAGCTGACTGCGTTTGCTGGATTTCTACAAAATCCCTTTTGTGGTGTTTGTGTTTTAGGCAAACAATGCCCTGAACTTTTTTCGGGTAACACATATTTGACCTAAAAAAGCTTTAGAAAAAATCCATTCTGATGTGTGTGGAACAATAAATCCATTTCATGAAGCGGATGTAGATATTTCGTTTCACTCATTAGTGACAAGACACATTTTGCCGTTGTTAACGCAATTAAAAGGAGAGGCAACGTCTTCCATAAATTTAAACAATTTAAAGCAATAGTCACTACTGAAATTGGTAATAAAATAGCTGAATGGTAATCAAAGGAAATGTCAATTTTTACAAAAATAAGGACATTTAAATTCAAAAATTATTGCACTACTCCGCAGTATAACAGCGTTTCCGAGAAATTTAATCGCGTGCTTTTATTGAAACCGTTTAAGCAATGTTAATAGAAGGTAATATTCCTAAATATGTTTGTGTCTATCTGAAATGGAAGTCCTACGAAAGCTATATAGGTTCTCCCAAAACTCTTGTAGAGTTGTGGTACAACATTAAACCAAATTATTGAAAGCATAAAATCTTCGGTTGTAAAGCTTTTGCTTAGATACCAAATCAAAAAAAGGGATAAATTAGACAGTACCCAAGCAAAAAATATGTTCTACTACAGATTTTAGGTTAAAGGAAATATAAATATTATTCTTTCTTGAAATGTAAAATTCAATTAAAACTTACCGGGGATATTGAATCAACGATGCCTTTTGAAAAACTAGAATTAAATTTGAATACCACACTTTTTCACAAAACCAAATTAACCTTCAAATCACCCTCAAAAAAACTTACGTTAGTTACCCTTGTGTGGTTTTTCACACATATGCAATGTCTATGTATTTTTGTGAAGGAATATAGTTTTTTCTCAGTCAAAATCATGGTTTTTTATGAGTATTAATGGCATATTTATTTTATATATCGTTTTATTTTTCATTAATTTATGTTCAATACATTTTTCACAAGCATTGTGGTTATGGGTACGCTTACAAACGCCCTTTTTGCAAAAACAGCACATCGTTTGGTGAATATAATTTTTATATTTTGACTTTTCGCTATAACAAATATGACATCGAGATTTTCCTTCGATTAAAGGAGGAATAGTTTGTTGCTTTTTTTAAGGAATTTCGAACGATTGCTATAAGCCCTGCTCAGCTAGTTGGTTCACGGGACTGGGTTATTGGTTCAGCCAATAAATCGCTTTGGTGATAGCAGAAAGCACAGATACTGCTGATTGAGTTCTTAGTACGCCCTTTCGTACTGCCATGTAAGGCTTTGCGAGAGATATTCCAAGCTCGCGTAAAAAAATCGACGTACAATTGGTTTGCTTATTTTCCAATTTGGATTTAGATCTTTAAATATAATGTACGCACTTAAAGCTGAAATATCAACCATGTTTGAGAAAACAACAACTGGGCATCTATTTGTTTTTCTTTTCGAACTATAGCACGATAACATTTTGTCCACGGTATCCAAGCCACCTATAGAATAAAGTTGTAAAGCTGAAGATCAGTAATGCTAATATAAAACGAACATTTAGTTTTGTTGTAGAATTGAATGATTTTTGGCAATTTTTTCGCATCACATTCTACACATTTTACCTTATTCGAATGGTGCATTGTGCTTTGCAGTACTACTCAGTATTCCTTTCTCCCCACATATGACACAAGAGTTGTACTTTCGGTTAATGCAAAAGTTTAATGGTGCAGGGGAAACTTATAGCACTCTAATAATCTGAGTGGTATGCTTTTTTATTTTTGCGCATAGTACCTGCCATTGTTAGCCTTTAGACAACAACTTTTGCCCAAGTTGGTAGGATGAGAAAAAGTTATCCATTGTTATATTGTGGCCCTCAAGTCTAACTAACTCCAAAACAACACGTTCCCCCTGATTTTTTTAAGCTATGCTACTAACAGCCTTACCCAAATATGGCTGGATTTTCCAAACGTAGCACATTTCAGAGCAAACTAAGAGCCAAAATTTAATTCCATATCTTTTAGACTTAGAAGGCATATATTGCCTAAACTTGCATCGTCCACGAAATCCAAGCAGTTGTTCATCAACTGTAGCACACTCAGATGGATTGAAAAAATGACTCGGCCCATTTGGAAATTACATTGAAACTACATATGTGTGAAAAATCATACACGAGGGAAACTTACGTAAGTTTTGAAATATTTCGTTACTAAAAAATTTTTTTTTTAAAAAAAAAGGTGTTTTCTGTGCTTAATTGATATTGTTAACAAAGTCAGAAAATTTCTTTAGTATACCCCAAATTTTTTTTGGTTTATCGTAAAAACATGGTTCAGTTTGTGTGGTTTTCCACACAAGGGTGATTTAAGGGTTAAATGAAAATATGTGTAAGTCATATATGCGGTACTCAAATGTAACCACTTTATTTGGGGCCAAGAATCGAGAAAAAACATTTATTGTTGTCCTAAATGCTTGGTGAAGCTAAATAAATTTTAACTATCTTCTAATTCAGAAATGTTAAATCTTATTTTAATGAGAAATATGCTTACATTATTATTACATTTATTTATTTTAATTTTTTTTAAGATAAGTGTTCAAGTGAATCACAAATTGTAAATAGCACCTCAGATGATTTATAAACCAATAACTGTTTTATTTTAATAGCTAAAAACTAGCTAATTTTCAAAGCAATTAAGTCTGATTCATTCATGGTAACTTAGGAATTCTTTACCTTTTTATTTATTTATTTATTTGTTTTATTATTATTATACATATTGCTGTATTATTTACAAACTAAGGCCTTTATAAACGCGAATGTTTTGCATAAAGTATTTAAATTGATTATTATTGCTAAATTCAACATTTGATTTAAGCAAATTACTTTAACTATTTTTCATGCAAATTAAATTAAACATAAAAAAATTCATCCATCATTTATACTCAGCAATATTTGAAATTTTAATTAACTAATAAAAATGTATGTCAAAAATGTTGATTTATGGAAAAAAAAGTAAAAATATTGATTTAAATCTTAAATAACCTCTCATTAGTTAACATTATAAATTAAGATTTATCAATAAACATGTTTTCTATTGGACCAATCAATATTCTTCAGTGATTTTTGTTAGAAAAAAAAAACAGAGTGTTAACCGCAAAAATTCACAACCACACCGGTAGCTGATTTAAAGATATCGAGATCAATGCAAATTTCAGCCAATGTTTAAATCATTAATTTGTGGTATTATATTGCAAAAATAAAAAAACAGTATCAAATTTAACATCCAATACTGCCCACCGACCAAAACTGCCTAAATGTCAAAATAACATTATTTTGTGGTAACATGAGAGCAGGTCTGGTGAAAAAATACCAAAAATAATTTTAATAAAATTGCGTTAATTTTATAGGCAAAGAATATTTGTTCTTAGATTTGAAATTTAACGTTCGTATCGCTGTCAGAAAGTTGAGTTCGGCAAACGTGTTAAAATTCAGAAATTGGGTTTTTTTATTTAAGTTATTTGTTATTTGTCCTTATCTTTAAACTTTAATTATGCTTGTTTTATTAGCAGATGGGTATTAAAGAATGTCATTTAATTGTAAAAATATTTTAACTTTTATTCTAATGCACATTGAACAGAAAAGGAAAGTGGAGAAAAATGAACAATTCTTACCCGAAAAATAATCCAATGCTGCAGGTAGCAAATTAATAATAAATAAAAATTTATTAATTATTCTATTTAAACGAACATTATGCTTTCGAAAACCCAATAATGCTAATCATTTGAAATCCATACAAATAAAAATGTTTGCAGAATATTAAATTGCACTTACCCGAAAGTAAGCAATAATGTAAAGTAAATGGACTTCTTTAAGTGTTTTTTGTATTTTCAGAATGAGTTTTAATTATATTTTATACTGATTCAGTTATTTGAACAATAAAAATAGTCGTTGTTAATAATTATATTAAATTAAAAAGGGGAAAATAATATTTATTTCATGCAAACTTTTGATGTCGTGTTGGTAAACAAAAACTACCAATTTGATCAGATGATGAAATTGTTTTAAACTGAAAATGATTAAACTTTTGATTGCGAGTAAATACCCTTAAGGCATACCGAGATGTAATAATTATTTAGTAATGTAAAAAAACAGGACACACGTTCACCTTGCAAAATAGTGGGCTAAAATATTGTGAGGAAATTAAATTTCCATTATAATAAGTATAATTTAATTTTCTAAATATCTCCTGTCAACAAAAAAATGAACAATCAATTATAGTAAGTAAAACGAAATCTAATTGTGAATTAAAAATAATTTATTTGCATTAGAGTTGTTCAGTTATTACATACGTACACTAGTTAAAATAAAAAATAATTTTAAAATATTCAAAAACCATTGCATTTTGTTGAGATCCTTTAATTGCAAATTAAAACACACCAATATATATATATATATATATATATATATATATATATATATATATATATATATATATATATATATATATCTTGATATCTCTTTAACAATTCACATTTAATTCTAATTTCCGTTCACCATTTATTTATCTTAGTGCTGCCATCTTATACTGCTATTTTTGATTATAGGCGACTTAAAACAACTACATTCTTAAAATATGAAAATGTATGCTAGATTTCGTTTTTTTTTTCTTTTACATTTGTTTTTATGTGCGTGTATTTGTAAACCAGTTCAAAACAAATTCTGCAATAACAAGCAGGGGAAACTATATTTTTATTGGTGTTATCCCTTTTAAGGATTATTTTTTATATTAGTTATATAAAACTCTTACATCTACAAATATTTTCTTATTAATATATTAAATCAATTTAATGGACAAGCTTTCCATTGACTAGTTTCTCAAAATTTAAATTTAAATCATATGTCATATTCTTGCTTAAAAAGCAAACTCTTTCATATCATCTAACCTCAAAAAATTAGGTATTAAAGACATTTAAGCTGAAAGAGTTTTAACGATTAAACACATTTAGTTTTAATTTTTATATAGCATTTCAGTGAAATTTTTAACTGTACGATATTCGGAAACATATAATAGATTTTTATGTTTCTCGTAGTATTTTACAAAAGTTGGATAAACAAATTCAAGTGATTTTTCAACCAGGACAGCTAAAGATTATTTTAAACAAGAGCGACTTTATTATTTTTTATTATTTTATTTATTCCTTTCTTTGTTTTTATTCTTTTGCCTCCCCTGTCTTCATCCCTTTTTAGCAGCTGTTTATTTTGGAAAAACTTTAAATCACACAGTATAATTGGTAATTGTTATTAAGAAATACAAATTTTATTGAGCTATAAGCAGATGTTGTTTTCTATTCAGAAAAATGAAAGTTAATAGTAACAGCCCCTGTAGGCTAGTAGGTAGTGTACTAGCTTGTAAATATGGGGGTTGTGGGTTCGATTCCTAACGAAGACCTTGGTTTTTTTCACTACAAAATTAAAAATTGACTGTCGGTGGGGCTGCTCAGCGA
The DNA here is from genome assembly GCA_030448955.1 of Trichopoda pennipes. NCBI lineage: Eukaryota > Metazoa > Arthropoda > Insecta > Diptera > Tachinidae > Trichopoda > Trichopoda pennipes. The sequence goes on along the minus strand of JASKUP010000012.1, from coordinate 5,400,740 downwards.
TGAAGGCATAGTCACTGGTCACTGTGCTGTCTGTATACGGCAGTTAATTTCCGACTATCCTTCTACTTTCACCACCTGTTTCATCTATTCTCTATCCCTTTCCTAAAAGAATGTAGCACGGTACTTGACTAAATAGGCATTGTTGCCTGAAGTGCTACTTCTCTTTAAAAAAAAAAAACAGCAATGATCTCTACTTTGATCAATTTTAATCAAAGTTAATTGATGTATTATTGTGCTCATTTCATAATATTTAGAGGTTTATTTCTTAATATTACTCACAGCTTTATAAGAAATCAAAATTTAGAGAGTTTTTGTATTATAGCCGAGATTTCAAAAGATTCAAAATGCAGATATCTGGCACACTGTCCCAACTCCCGCTCCGTTAAAATAACAGACCGGAAATATATAACTTTCGCTTGTTGTCAAATAATACTTTAAGCTCTTATTAGCGAAGAATTTTTTTAATAAAAGTGACTGACATGTTATATTTTATTTAAGTTTAAAAGTATTGCCTTATATATATATAGCTAAAAAATGTTGTACTGCTGTTTTCTTTCCGTCTTTGCTGACCATTCATACCGAACAAAAGACGAAAAGAACTGACAACAGTAGTTCATTTACTGGCAGAACAAATCGAAACAACTTAATACCAAAAAATATTGTATTTTTTAATTTATTAGTCCCGAGTTATGAAATATTCAAAAATTGTTGTTTACTTTTTTTTTGCTTAATTTTCTCTGCGGTTATTTGAAAGGAATCCAAATTTCAGTTTTCCATTACAATACAATATAGTAATTCCTCCGAATTTATTTAATTGCATCTGCTTGTTTCGAAGATCAAAATATTAACAAAAATGTTTTGAGTTAGTGAGCATACCAAAGCAAATTTTAAGCTATTCATTTGTCACAAAGTCCAGTTCTACCCAACCCACCGTCAACAGGAATCTGCTCTATACAATATATAGAATAACACTTGTCACCTTACTGTTTCCTAATAGATTCCCAGAAAATTGCGTGTCATGCAATTTGTTTTAAAAAAATCTTTTAGCTATATATACCGGTTTTTTTAGAACTATGTTAACGATATATATACGAGTATAGTGCAAATTAATTGCAGTGTAAGTGTAAATTTTTTAAAATATGACAAAGTTTGATTTTTGTAGATGAGATATGAACTAGATATTAAAAATTGCACCTTAAACATCATAAGCGAAGGGCTTGAATATTATAATTAGGAAACACACAAATATTTGTTCGTAGCTTAAGCAATTTTATACCGTGAACATCAAAAAGTCAAAAACACAACAAACTATTTAAAGAAAATAATCATTAAATAAACAAGCTTGTTTATGAAAAATTACCATGCAATCAATTTAATTTTGTTGTTTTTATTTTATATTATTTTTGTCTACTATTTATTTGCACAATCGTCATGTATTCTTATTTAAATTATGCTTGTAATTGCCACATATTTAATTTTTTTATTCTGTTACCACAAACAAATGAAAAAAAAAATATTCAAAAGCTTAAATAAGAAGTGATTTACACAAGATACCACAATTTAAAAACCATAATGATGCCCATGCAGTTTTTTTTTTAATTTTGTTTCTCATTTCATTGTAAAAATAAAGCGAACAAAAAATCGTGATTTGCCAAAGAAAATAAAATAAAAAATCATAACAACACAAAATATGTTGAAGTTGTTTCTTTTTTTACCGTATCGAAGGTTTAACGTGTGTTATGGCACATTGGCAACAAATTTAAATCAAACACAAGAGATGCTAAGCAGATTGGTAGCAGTGAATAGCAACAGTTTAAGGAAAAACCCTACTCTATGATTATGGTAAATAAAATAAAACATTGTTTTAATTCAGACCGCATTTATTAACCAGAAATTAAAATATTATCCTTAGTTTTTCCTCTTATATCATATATCAGTCTTTGCTATGGTAGTTTGCTTAATAGTTCAAAAGGATTTGACGGAACGTAGAAATAACTGCGATACAAAGATGGACGAAACAAAGAAAATTAACAAAAATTCGGGAACCGCTGTAGAAGTGATAGAGTCTAGACTCTAAACTCTAACTCAATACCATAAAAGGAAAAAAACTCTTGATAGAAGAAATTACATATAAACTCGAACTCTTGAAATATCCATTGTTCCAGCCTTGAGAAGACGGAAAGTCAGAAGGCCGTCTAACTAGTTAATAATAGACATTCATTAGCTTTTATGTTAATAGTTTTTAAGAAATCCCATGGATATAGCCCGAATTTTATGACCTTGGTATAGTTTTCGAAAGCAGTGTTCCAGCCAATCTACTCACCTGTTAGCACGACGACAATAATCATTTAACCAACCAAACAAGCAATTAACGAGATTGGATAGTACCACTCGATTTCATTTTCAATCAGTTAAAATAAATCAGTTTTAAAAGAGATAGATAATTTACCTTAACGATATATTTTTGAAAATAAAGATCAAAAGCGATCACACTAGTTTTTTTTTTCTTATCGCATGCAAATATTTTAACAACGAGTCACTGTTCAAGTTTAACATTTTACGAAATTTTTTTATTAACATACTTTATTTACAACTTATATTACCTTTAGTTTCCAATTGTTAACAACTTTTGTGCTGTTAAGTAAATGTTTGAATATTGACATAAAGTTTAGTAGTAGTTTCGTAAGGTAGTTATAAGCACTTTATTTTGGCATATTTTGCATATGCTTGTATCGGCACCCAAATATTTTGCCTGTAATTGTGTGTGCTTGTTGTAGTATTTATAAAATTTAGTGCATTACGACAAATACAATATGATTTTGGCAAGATGTTAAGAAATATGTATCCTTACAACTAACTACTAGACGACCAAATACTTGTACATGAATTTTTCTTTTTTTTTATTCTAAGATGATTGTTAACTCATACAACGTGACAGCTGCAGGCTTAAATGTGAAAATGAAAATGCCGCCCAAGAGACAAAAAAAGAGTATATGATCAAACGAGGGGCTACGAGAAAATATAAATTTTAATATTTAAATTTGTTTGCTGGATTTTTAGGGTGTAATCCAAAATGTAAATTAACTAATGCATCAAATGGTAAACCCAAGTTACCCTATTGATTGCACCTTAAGTTGTATTACAGACCATTGCATGTAAACTTTCGGGCAATTGCGTTTTGACAACTGCCTAAGGTAATGGTTGAAGTGTAAGTGGTGGCATCTTTTCCTTCAGGTTACGAAAATAGAGGTTCAAGCTAAAAAGAATCAAAAAATCTTACACTGAAAAGTAGAAAGAATAAAAGAGAATGGATTCCCTATAATGTTGACAACTATCGCAGAAGGTTAGAGAACCACGAATTGAATACCATAAGTATGAACATTTCTCCAAATGGCAGATATATTCGAAAAATACAGGACTTATATCCTCATCACCCAGGAAATAAGACAGAAAGAGCAAGGCAGCTGCAATAAAAGAAGATATCATTTCGGATGGCGATTAGGTGTTCTTCAGTTTAATAGCACCTAAAGAACAATGTGTAGAAAGTACCTATCCAAAAAATGTAGATGTAGGTGAATGTCTAGCTCCTAACCTAACAACAATTTGTCATTTATATAATAATACCGAAAAAACAGTATAAGAACGGAAAACAAAACCGTTTATCAGATCCTGTATAGGACAAGATGGTTAAGCGCTAACAGAATGGTTCAGGCAAATCTTTAAGCTTCACTATATCGAGGATGAAACTTAAGAAAGGAAAAACTATCGACTATAAAAATAATAATTGGTTGCAACTACTTCTCAGAACTTATACAACTTTGCTAAATGCATCTGAGTACGTTAGATGCTCATTGAAAATAGAATCCTTAAATCATTTCTCACTACAAGTGGTCCTCGATAGCGTGGTAGTATATCGTGCAACTTCTTCTATATATCGATGAAGAAAAATGTTGGAAAAGTCGAATTTTAATAAAACATCCAAGAGGTAGAGCATTCGCCGATTCATTATCGATGCCTAAAATAGGCCTGATGGTGCATAAAGACAATACCAAACTTATGTTTGCAACCGCTAGATAAACGCAAAGGCTATAGAAAGGCGACATGGTAAAAGCCGTGAATTGTAATTGTAGAAAAATTCGTGAGTCAGTTCCAAAGTATATTGAAATACTGATGACAGCAATAACAAAGCGATGAACCGTGTCGACAGATAGATGCTACAGACCAAGAAATGAGAACAGATGTCTCTCACTGGACAAACTTCAACAATACACACTTAATATATTCATGATTCTGTATGATGCTGTAATTACGATAGCATGTGAGTTGCCATTTACTATTTTTAGGGAAAACTTTCATTTTTGGTTTGATCATCGTTAACTAGGCGTATGGCACTGCATAGACAATATCTCGATATAAACTTTAATTCAAATCTTCAATTATTCATATTCATGCTATTATCGGTGATGTAGATGGAGTAGTAGTCTGTGTGCTGGGCCCATAAACTATTAAATAGAACACACGTTGTTTTAATTGAAGTAGTTTTATTGAAGTACGAGAGTATAATGAAAGAAGAAAACTGTAATATATAAAATACACAATGAGCGTTTGACATGGCAAATAAAGAATGTAAAAACGCAGGGTTATAGTATATATAATGCGTTGCTCCAACATTAACATTAAGATACCTCAGAATAGCTACTTAACCATAGCAACTAAAGTGTGACTTCAACAACACCAAAGATAGAAGATTTTAATGAATTGAAAAATAACAACTTAATGACAAACTCTGAAATCGCACAAGTTAATTATTGCGGTTTTATATCCGTAACCAAGGAGAATTTTGGTTTCGTAGAGACCTTATTGGTTTAAACTGGATTAAGAAGTTGAATATGGAGTTACGGAATTCAGATATGGGGCACTGCTTCCGCCTCCAATATTGAGAAAATTCAACGTCAGCAAAACAAAATCCTTCGAATAATAATTGCCGCTCCTTGGTACATTAGGAACTCCAACATTCACCAGGATCTTTAAGTCTTGACGGTACAAAACATGTCACTAGATATTTAAATAAGTGAGAAACACATCCGAATCCGCTTGCTCGAAGTATCCTTCAAAATTGTGGACACACTCGATTGAAGAGGAAGGACACTATTGCCCTCGGACAAGACCATTGAGAACTAATAGTATATATGGATAAATTTGAAAACTAGTTTATTATTTTTTGTCTGGCAATGGCTAGTCTTTTAATTTACTATTTAGATATTTAAGAATTGCTTACTTATTGTTAGTTCATATTATGAAGAAACAATAAATAACAGGAGTAGGAAAAAAAAAGAAGTTGAATACATACTGTCGCCGACAACACACCAAGCGCATCCACATACAGCAATTGTATTGGCTAAGACACATCGTTTAAATAACACAAATGCTCCAAAAATATCTTAAAACATAACCACCGCGAAAAGCTAAGATAGAGAATACGCAGTAAGAAATAGCAGGCCAATTTTTGGTGTAATAAACTAGTAAAAGCATGCTCAAAATTAAAATGCTTGAAAGTTATTCTTTAAGTAGGGCAAAACCGAGAACAAATTGCAGACAAAACTTAATGACTGATTTTCTATTTACATTGTATTCAAACATAGTTTTTTAATATTAATAAATAGTCCCTAAATAAACTTATTTGTTGAATTTAACATTTTCATATAATTTTATTTACGGTAAAAAATATAATTTTATTATAGAGAAAAATGCGCTTAAAAATTCATTATTTTTCAAAGACACACCATTTAAAAGACACTTAGAATCGGTTTTCATAATATTCCTAAAAATATTCACCTTTGTGTTCAACCCTCGATTGCTATTTGACTTAAACAATATATTTGAACTACAAAAAATTACTATTCATAAATAGCCTTGCATAGATATATTTGGCAGAACATTAAATCTCTAAAAAATTTGGTTATAATTTGTAGCGGAAACTTTATTTAAATTTTTATTAAAAGTATTTTAAATTTGTTTCTTACCAAAACCAAAAAAAAAAAAAAAATAAACTGACATTTAACGAATAAGACAACAAAAAATCGTACTAATTTGCATAATAGCAATTTGATATATTTAAACTGGTTTCTGCACTAAATTCAAAGAATCAGAGCATTTTACATAAATAATAAATTATTGAAGAAAAAATTTATATAGATCGTAGCAAAAGCTAAATAAAAATATAAATAAATTATAAAAAGAATTGAAGATAAAGATCAATGATTAAATGCAATTGGTTATACTTGTTGTACAAAGACATTTACACAAATGACAATATTAAGACTAATAGACTCATTCGTTCACACTGCACGCAAAATGCAATAAATCGTTAATCATGTTACAAATCTTATCTAAATCTTGTGTATATTCCCATATAATAACACTAATGAATTTTACTAATTATTACGAAATTTCATCATTGAAAAGCTTTTAAATTGATAAAGATGCAGACATGTGCGTACATGCAACATTCCAGCATATAGTATTTACAAATGTGTTTTATTTAAAAGATAATAGTTTTATTGTAACAAAATAATTTTCTTTAGTTAACTATAGATTTTGTTAGTTAAAATTAAATAAGAACAAGTTTATAATTTATTTTGCTAACCTCAAATATTTATCAATGTCGAAATTTTGTTACTGATAAAAAATTTTTATCACAAATTCAGTAGTTGAATTTTTCAAGTAGAATTTTTAAACATGCTAATTTTGTTATCGTGATTTACTATTTTCTTAATAAAAATAAAAAATTTATTAAAAATAAAATAATTAAATTCTTATAAATAATTTCAAAAATATTTGAACTAAATTAAGTGTTTTTTATTTTTCCTTTTTTAAATTTAACACATTCGACTCTTGCAAATTTTTATGAAACAAGGAAAAAATAAATAAACAAGGGTTTTCTACGATATTTTTTTACGGATTTTAATGATAATTTTCTGTAAAAAGCGGTATCCAATTATTGGCAAAATCTCTGTTTTACGACAGTTTCTTATATTTTAGTGTTGCATTTACATGTGGTCTTTTCGAAAGATTAAAGCGATAACGTAGCATGGAGCTGCTGGCACTAAAAACAAATTAAAGTACTGAAGAAACGTAATCCTTAAAACAATCGTTTAATAATATAATATTGCCATTTTCCGTCCTAACTGGCTGATTTGTATTCGATGGCGAGCGCTTTCGATGCGAATGCATCATTCTCAAGCCGCGGTACAAACTAAACCGAAACATCGAAAGCGCTCGCCATCGAATACAAATCAGCCAGTTAGGACGGAAAATGGCAATATTATTTCATCTACTGGTGAAGGACAACTAAACAAGTTTAATAATATCGTTACGAAGATGATTTGTTGAGTTTTGAAAGAAAATAATTATCAGTTTAAAAAATGAGCGAAACGACCCACTGTGCATTTTACAAACTGTTTAGTTTTCTCAGAAATCTTATACACAAACGGCATCAACAACACCCCTTTAAGAAATTTTGCAAAATAAGATAAACAAAAGAAAACAAGAACAACTAACCTAGAACAAAAACCAAACACAGCCAAGCAGGCACCTAAACAGAATGATAATAACAACAACAATGTCGGGTTATGTTCAAGTAGAATATATATATAAGCACCAGTTGCTAGGCAAATTAATTAAACTCATCGGTGAGTAAGACAACAAAGTTACCATCATGTTTATTTTTTGTGTATTGAAAGTAAATAAATCGTTTAATTTAATTTAAAACTCGAAAGTACTGCATTTTTTTTGCAATAAAAGAACTCAATTTAACAAATCCTATACTAAATAAATAAACATAACAATATGATCAGTAGATGAAGCTGTATCGCAAATATCAAATAGCTAAAAGAGATAATGTTTTCTGATTTAGAAATAGCTTTTTAATGTACTTTCTAGGGCAATAATTTACAACCAACATGCTCTTTCATTCATATCTTGAAAGACAGAATTGCAAGGATTTCTAAAACACAAAATTACTACATAATTTGATCTTAAGGTATACACGCAAATTTTTAAATATTTCTAGACATTCTGGCTTAAAATTACCAATGTTTCTTAAATTTACTGCAATAAACATCTTTCTATAAACCAAACTTTATCAGAATCGCTGAAATTGGTTAGCCGTACCTGCGAAAGAAACAGCTGATTAGACCAAACTACAATAGGCTTGTGTCAATCATTTCAATTTAGAGAACACTTGTTTTAGTTTAAAGTTAAAAAATCAACTAATCAAATTTTTAGGTCGAGTAGCTTCCTCGTAATTCACAGCTCTTTTAGTTCAATTTTGTTTAAACTTAATTGCTATTATAGTTCAGATCTGGCAACATTCAATTAGGTAACAACAGATGCCATATGCAGTCTTCCAAGCAAAATATAACATAACTAGTGTGCATCAGAAAATTCAATTTTAATTAATTTATCTTTTATCTATGTCAGAAATCATGGCAAATGTTAACTTACAATCGTTCTAAAATATTTTTTATTATTTGTAATAAAAAGACGAATCCATTATATTATATATCAATATTACAGTAATAACTGTAAAATTTATAACTTAGATTTTTGTGTGCCTCAACAGTAATGTTGCTTTTGAACTGCAATTGGCAAAAAATGTTCCCTTAATTATTTTTATGTCCACTATAAAAACAAGTACTAAAATAAAACATCCAATTAAATTACTATATACTTTGTGTTCTTATAGCAATTGGATCTTAACGTATTGGGCGTTAGTTTTTCAACCGTTATGGGCAAACATTTGGACTTTAGGCGGATTATATACAAATATGTTTTGTATAAGAAGGAATAATAAGTTTCAAATTAAAGGGTGCGGTAATGATTTTAACCTTTATATATAGATATTTTATATTTGCATAGCGTGCGCAGTGATTGATAAGTTCCCATAGAAGGAAAAATTTTAAACTAGAAAGTGGTCCACTAATGGAACGGAACCCTTTATAAGTAAATCCAATTCAAATATGACTGGTTTTAATTCCTTTTTGACATAGTATCACTTAAATTAAAGTACTTGTTTTATTAAATAAGTTGTTAAAAATCAAATTATTACATATTAACATTTATCGTTTATTGATTAAGGGGAACTCTCGACTGGCTAATTGTGCTTCATTATTCATATCAAAACCATTGATGAGAATTAGTTGAAGAACTTAATGAAAACCCCTAAGTCTTAACAACTATAATTTTTACATGGATAAAAAAATAACAAGTCAAATAAGTGACTTAAATGTGTAGTTACTCCTTTTTCCATTGTTTTTAAACTAAAAGTGATTGTGATTCTATTTATTTTCAATTAGAGAATAATGTACAAATTATGCTCTATTGCATTCCATGCCCTAATTTTTGTGTACTGAGAGAATATAGAAAAGGATAACATTTTCATCGAAAAATTAAAATTGTTATTATATCTGATTTCATAAAATTTACCTTTTTGATAACTTTACCTAGATGAGATTGCTTAAAATTAATTAATTAATTAATAAAGTTATTTGAAATGTATTGCTTGTATTTCGTGCCTTAAGGCCATTTTATTAAAAATATTCCAATCGTTAATTTAAAAAAAAAGCAACCAGACATGCCTTTGAAATTATGATTGCAAACATGATTTTGCTCTCATCTATAAATAATGCACTAAATGTAATTAATCCAAAATATTAATTCATTAAAAGGCGTAACAATTCACATAATGTTATTAAATTAAGCAGGGAAAAAATTTTAAAAAAACAAATAACAAAATCAATACAACTTCCCAAGAGGCTTTAAAACAACTTCTTACATGTTGAATTGCTCTATGAATTGCAGTGAAATAAAATAGACTTCTTAAAAATACAAACAACTACTTACTCACAAAAGAGCCGCAATATAAATTAAACATGTCCCTTGAGGATAAAATAAACAACAGCGGCAAAAAACGAAATAAAATTATTCTATACAAAACTAGAAAAATTTTGGGCACCAGACCCCGTTAGTAGTACGACCATTATGAATGGTAATAAATATACACAAAATTTATTGAAAATTAAATTGATTGAAAAAAAAGTTATTTTTTATATGAAATATTTCCAGTAGCGCAGGAAATGGGATTTTTAAATAATAGCACGATAATATGGAGCCGACAATACAGAACATAATTCAGAGCACTGCAGTCTGTAAGTGAAATATAATCTTAAGACTAAACCAGAAGGGATTAAGGTAAAGCAAGGCAAAGCAATGTTGCTAATTTATCAAATTTTATTTTATAAATAACTTTTTAAGCAAAAGGACTTTATAAAAAATTTTATGAATTTTATTTTTAATATTTTCCTGCACTCAATCATTAAATGAAAACTTGTTGTAAAACAAATACAAAAGAATCCAAAAACAAAACAATAGAATTTACAAATTGAAAAAATTTTTTACATACGAATATATACAACTTTCTGATACTAAAAACTTATGAAATAAATTCAAATTTTGCAAAAAACAAATTTACAAAAAACATATAATTTTACAATTACATTCAAACATAAATTTAAAAAAAAAAATATGGGAAAATACTGCAAAATAAAATAAAATTTATTTTTCTATGTTGTAACTTATAATAAATAAAGTATTAAAAATTACCTTATTTTCCTCTTTACTTTTTTGGTTTTTGTTTTAAAAGAAGTAGCACTTCAGGCAACAATGCCTATTTAGGATAGAGAAGGGATGCGACAGTTGGTGAAAGTAGAAGGATAATTACGGAAATAAACTGTCGTATAAGACAGCTCAGCCTTCATCACTGAGCAGCTCGACCGACAGTCAATTTTTATTTTTGTAGTAAAAAAAACCAAGGTCTTCATTGGGAATCGAAATCACAACCCCCATTGTGGCAGTCTCTTAAAAAACTATAAATCTATAAAACCGTAAATTTATTAATCATAAAAATTTATTTTATTCTCTACAGCTCCGACTTCCTCTGAACAGCTCCGACTTCTATTCTCCACTTACTAGAGAGCACCTATCTTCCAATATGTCTGTAATGGCTCTTTATATGCATAGAAGCCCCAAAATAAAGAAACTTAACCCTGAGAAATTTATATCTATATGAGGTTATTATGTTGTTCTCTTTTATTCAATTAGCAAAAATCCTTAGACCCAATCTACTAAACGCTCACTGAGATTCATAATCTTTTGGTTAAAATAGAATAACCAATAGTTAATCAGAATAACCAAGTCAAATTGAATGGCCATTGGCCCCACTAATATTTTTTCATGCATTTTAAATCAAAAGAAAATTGTTGTTTTACTCGGCGAATAATTTGGATATAATAATAATTTTCATACTTAGGCACAATAACCTAACCTCTACTATATATTGAGGGATGTTTCTGCATATCTATAGCAACTCTTTTGAAACTTTTGAAAATTACTTTAGGTCTAACAGGTTTTCGGTAAACCAATTTCGACCCAAATGCCGACAGGCAGTTAAAAGGACAGTGCCAGATACACTTCCCTTTAAGTAACTATTTTATATAACTTCCGCGGTTTGAAACGCATTTTGAAAAAGTTATATTAACTAGCTATTTGCGAATTGCTGGTTTTTACTTTCATGATTTTGAGCTTCACTTATAAAATTTTAATATAATTTAACATAACATTACATATTTTTACGATTCACAAATTTACGGTTTTATAGCTTAATAGTTTTGTTAGAGACTTCCACAATTATAGGTTGTGAACAATCAGGTTACAAGAGGGGCAGGATAGATAGTAGGTAGTGTACTAGCTTATCGGTCTGGAGGTTGGGGCTTCGATTCCCAACGAAGACCTTGGTTTTTTTTCACTACAAAAATAAAAAATTGACTGTCGGTGGGACTGCTCAGCGATGAAGGCATAGCCACTGGTCGCTGTGCTGTCTTGTATGGCAGTTAATTTTCGACTATCCTTCTACTTTCACCATCTGTTTCATATCTCCTATATTAATAAAAATTTAAGTACAGCTGTTATTTCTAATATGGCGAAAACATTTTAAAAATTCAGATATTTTCAAAACGCAACTTGCTCTAATTCCAATTATACATATACTCAAAAAGGATGTTTTTAAGGTTCAACATATTATCTCTGTTGTCTAAGAAATCTTACTAAATTTCGTTCTACAAGGAAATCAGCTTTCAAAAGTCTAAAAGGCTTCTTTTTATATGCAACTAACAGTGCATGTCTCTGTATTTAAGTTGAGCAAAATATACTTTGAGAAAACTATTGAATAGAACTAAATTAACAATAAAAACATGCTATGGTATTGGAGAGGTACACCTAGAGATTTTCGACGCTAGTGGATTTAAAACAATCCAAATGATTTTCTTTACACGTAAACTATTGGCTTATGTTTAATTATCTTGTAACGCATATATATTAACCCTCATAGCCTCAGTAATACAATAACACAATACCTTAGGAAAATATATATAAGATGAAAATATATTGAAGGTGAAAACCAGATCAAATGATTATGAACGCCAATTTTCAATTTTGACTAGCAATTGTGATTAAAATCACGATTGTATGAAACAAAAGCAAACAAAAATTAAAAACGGCTATAAAATGTCTAAATAACTACAATATTATCCCTGTGTAAGATAAAAGATATTTTTGTCTTTTTATTAACATTTTAAAGTTTGATCCATTAGCAGCGGGTATTTTAAATAAAAATATCAGATTTAGAGGCGCGTATTACAGTTGCAATTACAGAAAATGCCACATCGCTGATTTGTTGGAAGCATTATTGCATTAAACATTTTGTTTTTTGTCTCAAGCTAACAAATCGTGCAATATTAATGTACTATTGTAAGATTATTGATTATTACAATGACTAAAATTAAGAAAAAATATTTAAAAATTAATGGTAAAATTGTTTGCACTCTACAATAGGTAAAATTATTGCTAACGTTTTAATTTTCAAAAAGCAGTTTCGTCAAAACTTTTACTGGCAAATTTAATGCTTTAGCAATTGTTAATGTCGTCGGAAGTTCTTTATCATTATTTTTAATCATCTTATCATTTATTAACCAAAAGTTAGTGTGCTTTAACCAGCTTAGTAAAATTTAGACTCATCATCTACAGACACCTTGTCTGCTCTAAACTCAGACACAATTTTTATCACGATCATGCCGAGGTTAAAACTTTTCATATGCCTTTTAGCAGATATCCATTTTACCAAGGCTTTCTTTCTACACTTGCCAGCTAAATTTTAGAATTTTATTTCCAACCTACTCATTTATGTAAAGTGTAAAATGACAAGGTGGTCCAATACTAAACATTGACAACCGTGATTAAGGGATAGTGTATGAGAAATGTTGTGCCATTTAAATGGCACAACAGTAGCTTATAGGCAGCAGTAGAAAAGTTGAATTTATTTAAAAGTTTTTATATCATTTTGCTAAAATTTGCTAATTGCTCTTAATAAGGGAAGGTAATTATGCCTAAAAGAAAAACTCGTTATTTAAAACATTAACCTAGAATAGATTTTCAAAATTGCATAGTTCAATATCAACTCATCTCATTTTTCTTTTAGTTATAATATATGTAATATCAAAACATTGTATGAATGTAACATTGTGAATGTAAAATTTTTTGGAGTAAAACCAAAACAAAAATAAATATTGTTCTTCCACAAACTATAAATAGAATTACGCTAACAGTCATCTTGTACTCTTTTTAAGTCTCTAGGATATTTGGCATTTTTAAAATTTTTCGAATTTGAATATACTCTGTAAATACAGAATCTTTTATAATATCAGATCCACGGTAGGGAGTCGTAAAGCTATTCACGCCAGGCTTTGTCATATTAACTAAGTCTTTTTGATAATTTATTTAATGATTGTATTTGTCATTTGTCTTAACAATTGGTTTTTTATTTAGAATCTAGACTTCTAGGAGATCAATGTAAAAAACATTAACCAGCATGTTGAATGATGTTCGCAAAACATCTGAATCTACAGAATTTAAAATGTTGAGATAAAGATATATGTATCTTCAAAACTCAAATAAAGCTTTTTTTAAAACATATAATGCCCACGTTTTAAAAATCTTTTGTTTTTTTAGGCTGAGTTATCCAAATTCGAATTTAGCATTATATTCTAAATTTGTATGCATAATATATTTAATCAAAATACAGAAAATTGCTATATTGTCCTTTTTTGCTATAACATTATGTGTATATGAATCGGATTCTCTAAATTATGCATAGTGTAAAGACATGATGTACATTTTACGCAATTAAATTTGGTTTAGAGAGTTGAACATGCAGATTTCAATAAACTGCCAAATCACTGGACAACAAACAAAAAGGCATGAATACCCGGTACAATCTTTACAGAATAGTTCCAGATCTACTTCATTTCTGAGGTGATCAGCTATTTATTTTATAAAAAATTAATTTTTATATGAAAATGTAGTAAAAATTTTAAAATTGCTATATCTCCGTAAATATTCACAATTTCGCGAAAACAAGCTTACTTTGTCCTATTTTTATACGAAATTTTTAAATGGCTGTATCTCCATAAATAATAGGAATTTCGGCAATATAACCTTGCTTTGTGGTCACCTATTGATTTTTTAGTAAATCGATTTTTATATGAAAATTTAGTAAAAATTTTAAAATGACTCTATCTCCGAAAATAATAAAAATTTCAAAAAAATAAGCTTATTTTGTGATCACCTATCTCCGTTAATAAAAAGAATTTCAAGAAAATAAGCTTCTTAATAAGACTTTCGAGACCATACTTAACTTATTTTGTTAATCCTTATCTACTTTATGAAAATCGATTTTATATGAAAATTTAATAAAAATTTTTAAATGCCTACATCTCCATAAGTAATAAGAATTCGAGAAAATAAGCGTATTTTATGATCACGTATTTATTTTATAGCAAATGGATTTATATACTAAAATTTAGTAAAAATTTTAAAATAGCTGTATCTCCGTAAATAATAAAAATTTTGAAAAACTAAGCTTAATTTGTGAACACAGAATGTAAGAATTTCGAGAAAATAATCTAATTTTGTGAAATACTAAGAATTTCGAGAACGTAAGCTTATTTTATGATCACTGATTTATTTCACACAAACTTAATTTTTCTATGAAAGTTTAATAAAAAATTTTATAGTGGCATAAATAATATTTTATAAAAAATTGATTTTTATATGAAAATTTAATAAATATTTTAAAATGCTGCATCTACGCACGTAATAAGAATTTCGTGAAAATAATTTTATTTTGTGATCACTTATATATTTTATAAAAAAATCGATTTTTATATAAGGATTTAGTAAAAACTTTAAAATGGATAAATCTCCGTAAATAATAAGATTTTCGAGAACATAAGAGTATTTTGTGATCACATATTTTTTTTTATTTTAAAAGTCAATTTTCGTATTAAAGTTTAATAGAAATTTTAAAATGGCTATAGCTCCGCAAATAATAGGAATATTCATCATTGTGATCATTTATTTATTATATAAAAATTTGATTTTGGTATGAAAATTTAATAAAAATTTTAAAATGGAGGTATATCTGTAAATAATAAGAATTTCGGGGAAATAAGTTTATCTTGTGATCAACTATTTACTTTATAAAAATCGATTTTTATATGAAAGTTTAGTAAAAGTTTAAAATGGCTCCGAAAATAATAAGAATTTTGAGAAAATAAGTTTATTTTCTATAAATATTGATTTTTATATGAAAATGTAGTTCAAATTTTAAAATAGCTCTATTCATAAACAATAAGAACTTCGAGGGTATAAGTTCATTTTGTGATCACCTTCTTATTTTATAGAAAATCGATTTTTATATTAAAATTTAATAATAAAATTAAAGTGGCTATATCCCCGTTAATAATAAGAACTTCGAGAGAAAATAGACTTATTTTCTTTAAGTTATTTTAATTCTAGACAATACACCTACTCAATCGGTGTCTAAGCACTTCGATGTGCAATTTTGCTTTCTTGCGCCCAACACTATATCCTTAATGCAACCGCTAGATTAAGGGATCATTGCTACTATTAAAACGTACTACATAAAACGTTCATTCCAATAGGTGGTAGACAAACTAGACCATAATGAGGATTTAACAGTCATTGATGTGTGGAAAAATGTTTCTATTATGGACTGCAATTAACAAGTTGGATTAGCGTTAGCTGACTTCAAGCCATCAACCTTGCTTTTACTGACATTACTACGCTGGCGCATACAAGTGGATTTCATGATCTATTTTTTTCCGATATAGATATTAACAATTTAGCTGATAAGAGCTTGAGCGAAAACAAAATTATAGAACTCACCCTTGAGACTCATCAAAACAGACAACATAGCGATAATGACGAAGAAGATCCTGCCATTTTAAATGCAACTCTAGTTAAAGAAGACTGTATTAAATAATCATTTTAAACAACATGATTCTGATAAGGAAGGAGCTGCAAAATTATAACGTTAACTGATATCATTAATGGCATCGTACAGGGTACTTTATAACGGTTTATAATGAAATCAAAAACAATCTTTAATATCTGATTTCATTCTGAAAACTACTGAATTATTAACACAGAAGAGTAGAGATGATAATCCTGAAACAATTTCACAAGATAATTATAGTGATGGCAGTGATATTTTAGTCTTATGTAAACGTATGCGTTTGTTGTCGGAAAGTGACAATTCATAAAATTTTGTTATGTTTATATTATTTTTACTTTTTTTATATTAATAAATTTCATATATTATTTTCTTTTTTTTTTAAGTATAATTTTTTTCTTATAAATATATTTAAAGAATTAAAATGTGTAAACACGAAATAAATTCTTAAGTGAACTGTAAAATAATTTTTTGTTAATATTGTTTTTACATTATTCTCTTTTTACACGATTTCTTTGGGAGCGTATCTATCGTGTTAAAAAAGGAATTAGGTGTACTGGCAAAGCTAGATAATTTAATTCCAATTTAATGACAAAATCAAAAGTTCAAAACTTGCACAACGACATATTAGATTTATGTAACAAGAAATGTGCTAAAATTTAAAATATTTTTTGATTGCTTTCGTCAAATTAGCTTATTTCTAAGCTATAGTGTCGAATGAAAGTTTTATCGTAATTAAAGAATTTGATCGTTTGAAAGTTTTTAAATAAATCTATTTAACAAACACTTTTTAATCCGTGCATTGCTTTAAATTATATGTTTTCGAACAAAACAACAACATAGAATTATAAAACAGAGAAATCGATATATCCATACAGCCATTTCCTTATCCAATATTATTTTAGATAAATACACTGTTCTAAAAAAAATTAAGCTAACTGTAGAATATGTTAAAAACATGCTGCAATAAAATAGTGATTCTTATACACACAGAAAAATTATAACCGCTGGAAAAAATAAAAGAAAAATCACACACGGATATATTTTTAGTTGAATTATTTTTACATAACTCCTTAATAGTAGATTATTATCGGACATATAATACTGCGTGCCTTAAACTTGTTGTCAAAACTTTATTATCACAAATTTTTACGTCACACACACACTCTATGAAGCAGGTGTCTTTGCATTGCTATTAATTAATCATCTAAAATTCAGTTGTATGATAATGTTAATGTCTAACAACTTAATTATAGTTTTTCTTCTTCTTTTTTAATAAAAACAAATTGTTTACAAATACAACAAAAAAAAACAAAAAACTTTGCAAGTATCAGCAGCAGCAACGACATCAACATCAAGCAATATTATTTATATGGAAAATACAAAATCATATTCAGCATATTTTATTTTATCAAAGAATAGCAACAAAAAATAAATTATTATATACAACACGAAATCAAAAAATTGTTGTTAAGTTGCATGTGAAACTTTATAGCTTCGACAATGGTTGCTCAACGGCAATTGATGCAGCAGCATTTGCAAAAGTTGCAGTATTGACAGCAGCCACAAGTAGCAGCGCCCACTGATAACCAAAACGTCATTTGGCTCTAATAATAATAAACGCCAAATTTATTAAACACACACTTAACTTATGTACTCACTCATTACAACTATCCATTGATTTAGGATGCCATCGCATTGTAGAAATAGTTAAGTGTGGTGTGTCCTCTTGTTGTTAGTGTGCGAGGAGTAAATGCTATAAAACTATTGAAAATCACATTAAATGACAATTTCTTCATGGCTTTAAGCAAAACAAAAATAAATCAGTAAAAATAAAATAGGAATCTAGTAACAAAAAAAAAAAAAAACAAATATAATGGCGTCTCGGCAATGTGTGAAGTAGTAAATCCCTACGATAGCCGTCGCTAACATAATTTTGTTAAATTTAAATTAGCTCAAGAATATGCTTACCTAGAGAAACATCTATCCAATAAATTGTATATTTATACACACAAGCAAGAGAATTTTTATATGACATAAAACTACGTTTATGTCTGAAATATTTAAAAACCTTCTGTGAGCAAAGCACACATGTCATATTTACATTGATTTTTACATTAGATTTTCAGTTCAAAATCATATTTGAAAATATAAGAAGCAGGAAAGCTTAGACTGTATATCTCTTCTAAAATATAATTGTATAGCATTTTACTTTTGAGCAGGAGTTCTGTACTACACATGTTAAATGACTTGTTCGCAATCTTTGTCACCTTTTTCCAATATTTCATATAAAAGCTGCCATTCACGGTTTCAGATTGTATTCTTTTTTATATACTAAATACTGGCTAGAAGTCAGTAGCATACTTCGAGCATAGCATAGTTCGAGTTGTGGGCAAAACAAAGCATCCAACTATAGTGCTGCATGCACTAGCTTGGTAGTAAACAATAATTTAATGGTTGTATGAGACCGAGGCATGTCATTCAATTCCAGACTCATCAGTGACAATTCAACATTTCATGAACCTGCGTGATAAGTGTTTTGCACAAATATCTTGATTTTCAATGTCCTTTTGACTCAGCCATTTATTACGTTACGGCCTCGCATACTGGGCCTTACAGAAGCTCTCATAGACTATTAAATTTGTCCGAAAATCGTATTTTCTCTATAAGCGTTTATTAGTGATACATTTAAAACGAGCAACAGCTTCATGGTTATTTTATAATGTTCACAGTTTCGGGCATGTTTCGGTGTTTTATTTTTTATCTATATATTGAGTAGATTCAAAAACCCTACAGATATTAAAACATTGTATAATAATAGTACATAAAACAAATTTAAATATTCAAATAGAAAATGAGATAACATTTGATATGTAGCATAAAAAGAAAAATCAATATGCTTATAAAATTTATTAAACTCAGTATAAATTCTTAAAAACTGGTCAGAGTTGTTATGATTTGATCTGAATATTTTAATTAACAATAGATTAAAATAGCCCGTAGGCCGAAATCGAACATTAAGTGAAATATATTGATATATTGCTAATCAACAAATCTTAACAGACGTTTCCTTTTATTAAATTTAAAACAAAGGTGACATTAAACATTATTCTTCCGCTTTCTAGAGTTGATAGCTTTATTGCAGCAAGTCTGCTAGTGTAAGATGGTAGAATTAAGTGGAATCCATTGTAAGCCTCGAACATAAAATAACAAAAACTGCTTTTGCACCAATTTCATGCTATTACAATGAACTTTATTAATTGGATTCCAAATTATTGAGCTATATTTCAAAATAGGTTTCACAAGAGATGTATAAAGATGTTTCATGATATTTGCTGTATAAAATTTAATTTAACTTTCATAAAATATCGAGAGCTAAAACTGCATTTAGTTTTTAAATTCGTAGCCGTTTAAAATATATTGCACGTTTGTATGACATCTTCGGCAGAAACACATGTACTTGCACTTTTTAAGGTTAAACTCCATAGGATTAATATTAGACCAGGAACTAAATGCATCTAAGTCCTTTTGCAGAAGAATATAATCAGCATGATCATTATGTTCGATATATCTTCACGTTGCTTCTATATAATAAAACGTTTAAAATTAATAAAGGACCCAAATGGCTACCCTGTGGCACACCAGTTCACTTTCAATTAGTTTTAGCAGGATAACGTTTCATGCTATACAGATTACACAATTAATCTTGTTCATAGTTAGTTTGGTCTTTATGCTCGCAATTGGAACTTAACCTTATTAGACTGTTTCTTGTTAAATTTCCAAATAATCCAGAATCAAGCCACACCCTTAAATTAAGAATTATATCTAAAGCAAATGAAATATAAACAGGCGAAAATAGGCTATATTTTTCTAAAAGCTTGTTTTTATATTGAAGTAGATGGAGGAAGAAGAGCATGCTCCGTCGAATAGGGAACAGAAATAAAGTAAATCGAAGGAAAACTAGATAGCAAAATATTGAACGTGATTTTTCGAATACGTGTAGACGCGTGATTCTACTATGATTGCTATATTCCAGAATAGCTTATGTACTGTATTTAATTGTAAGGTTTGTTTTTAATATTTATTGTATCTTTAATAAAGCCAAACTTATAATAAATATTTAAGTCTAGCTTTAAAAAAAATACTAAGACTAACTTAATTAGTAAACGTTTTTGTATAGTATTCTTTAGGCATCAGTTTTACAACATCCACATGTGACAAAAAAAATATAATTTAAAAGTCAGCATTGCACTTCTCTGCCATTGAGTAGGAGTCAAAACTATTTAACTATCTGCATATAAGATATTTTACACATTTCCGTCTGTCTGAATCTTTGCTTATGCATTAAAATAATGACATTTTTTCATAAGCTTTTTCCTATATTATAGACGCCACGATAACCATGCATATTACAATTTATTACTTTATATTTTTTCGATTTTCTAAAAGCAAATGTATTTTTTTTTTTTGTATATTAAGAAATACATTATCGCAAATATCTTGGTATAAATGACCAAAATCTCTTAAGTTGGCAAATTTTTCAAAACAGCTCAACTAAATGCCTAAAACAAAAAATATAAAGTTAAAAAGAGAGAATTATATGCTCATGTTATCATAGTTGGTGTTGACAAGACGTCTGGCTAAGTAAGTACATTCATTAATTTTAGATTTTCTGACAAGCAACAACGCTGTCATCACATCACATCAGCGATAATTACACACAGATGTGTTTAATATTTGCATGGCTAATTGTAATCAAAATCATTTTGTCTGCATAAAAAGGATATTTCGAATTTGGCTGTTTGACGGACAATTGAAGGAATTTTGATGAGAGAAATAAATAACAGCTTTCTTCAATTGCTTAGTTATTTTAGGGTTGCATATTGTATTCTTTTATTTCCCCCCGGGGGCACATAAATATGGTCTTTATAGAATTCCACTTTCTAGACACAGTGCAACTGGGGAAAAGGGAGCCCAGTCCCCTGAAGACAGGCAGGGAGTCAACTGGAAACTCCACTTTATTTCCACGGGGATCAGTGTGCCCCAGAGTTCATTATTTGTCTCTTTAGACATTTAATAGTTCTCTGGCTGATCATTGAGGTTAGCCCCTATATGGGAGTAACGTGGTGGTTGTGGTTTCGCGACCCCATGACTGACAGGTCAGTTTTAATGGTGGCCGGATTCATTTCACCTTTTACCTGGCGAAATGTTCAAAGATCCAGTGAGCATGCTAGACTTGTGTTCTGGACGGGAGTTGGAAAGTCTCCAACTCTTAAGGAAGGAGTGATGATTTGCAGCCCTGCTCTGGAATCATCGAAGTTGCAACTAGAAAGTTCTGTTGCATAGAATTATAGGTTCGTTTCCTAGGACGTGCATAACGTTCCAAATTATGCAGTGGTTAGATCCACCATCTGATTAAGGCTTCATGGCCAGGTGCGGATGTAAATCGAATCACACAGTTGTATTCTCTTATTATAGAACCTAATTTATCCAGCTTATGAATTGCAGCATTATATTTAATTTGATATTTTTGAGAATATATCTTGGTTGCAGATGCCCCTTCTTCAATGTACTTTATGGCTCTGTCGAGATTCACAACAACAATGAGCAATACGCTCCAACCACATCTGCCACGAATCTAATACACTGTTAGCTTAGACCAAACTTTCGTTGTTTTTGCTGTAAACGTATCCTTTCTAACGGAAAAAACAATTCATTTAATATTTAACTAATATAATATTTGTATTATTTTTTATTTCTGTTTTCGTTTATATCTTTTTAAAAATAACAACAGATCCATCATTCTTAATGTCTTAATTTAACAACAAAAAGATAAATGTTTGTTACAGGTTTTGCACATTTAAAATCTCTTGAAATAATTTTTAGTTAGTATATTTTTTGTATTTTTTATTAAAAATCAGCTGTATAACTGAACAAGTGTTTTCTTTTAATCACTTATTTATTATATCAACTATAAGCAAACATATTGAGGTAAAAAAAAATAACTTGTTTAGTTTAGTTTTTCTAATTTACTCCAAAATGCAAGCAAGTGAAATACGAATATACTAATTTGTATTTTATTCGCATATTTGTTAGCAGTAGAAATATATGCATACGAGTAAAATTACTCGTCTTACTCATCTTACGATATTTTTAAGGGGAAATTGTAATTTAATTTCATTGTGTTTTATCGCAAACAATGTTTTAGTATAAGCGACAAAACATTAGAAAAACATTATCAGCAGCTATGAATGTTGGTTAATATATAAATGAGATTATTTATTTATTTATCTTTTCTTTCCAAAAATATAATTTGAAAAATTTCCTTGGTTATAGGCGGCCTGTTCTACACTGTATTTGAAAATATGTGTTTTTAGAACTGCTAATAAACATCTCATATCAAAAACACACTTTTGTTACAGAAAGAAAAAAATGCACGTAATATAAATATGAGAGATGAAAAATATAAACCACTTACTATTAAAATCATGTACATAAATTCCTAAGCTGAGATGAAACACCCTAATTATTTAGAAAATTATAATTGAATGCAGTAGGCCGCTCATCTTTAAAAACCCTTTATCCCTTTCAGGAGTAAAAATTCATAAATAAGAACTCTATTAGCTATCTAATAAACTAATTTATGTATAAAACATAAAATTCGGTTGGATAGATTAGAGTTGCTGTCATTTGAGCAATTGTTCAAAAGTTTGAGAACTTTTTTGACTTTTCCATCGTATTAATTTTTTTATGTGGAGCAGATACCTTTTTCTGTTTTCTTTTCCTGTGTTACTTACTTTGTGGCTGTGGCTATTCCCACAAACTTACGCAACGCTATACAAACCGGCAACCTAAGTGAAAATCCTTATATTTTGATGTCTATTTAAGAGGTATAGCAGTTAAGTAGCTCTTTCTAAATATTAACTCACCATATATTTTATAAAACATTTTATGCCAGCTTGTGATTTAAGCAAAGCTTTCATTCATGATATTTTGTTATGTAAACAAGCCTAGTCCCAAGTATCGAAGTGTTCACTCACTGTTCATGTATGTATGAATATGTACATGTCATTTTTTAGCCGCTTCTTCTCATACATGTGTGAGAGACTACAAAATATTTTGTGTTTTCTCATTTGTGAATGCGACGATTTATTTTTTTTTCTTTCTATTCATAAGTGAAAAAATGAGAAACACACAAGTGTTCATTTTTGAATATGTACAATTTTGATAATTTTTCATAAATGAAAAGATCGTAAAAATATGTGCGTTAAGCATTCGCGTACATGAACGCACATATTTGATAATGCGCAATTGTCGGCGTATGTAGGAATATAAATGTTGTTTTTTATTTCTTTTAGAATATATTGCAATATTGTATTTTGTGTTAATATGTACCAATGTGTTTTTACTACATTTTACGGTAAACTGCGATCGTAGGTAGAAAATTTTTTCACGTTCATTTATGAGAAATTTTATAAAATTTTAACGTTCATAAATGAACATAATACATTTATGAAAAAGAACATTAATGAGAAGAAGCTAATTTATAATTCATCACATATGAATAAGACTAATAATTCTTGTTGTTCGCATTCATGTATGAACATAATCAGAACATTTTTTGTTGTTCGTTCCTGAGCGTGAAAAATAAATATAAAATATTAGATTTCTCATTTATGAAAAATATCATGAATGTTGATTTTTGAATCTTCATAAATGAAAAATTCCGAACCCTGCCTATTCCTACGAAATACAGTAGTTTGTAACTTCTACGATCAACCAGCCCTTAAGCTGACAGCCAAAATTCCATCACAAATTTTTATTGTATATGAGTTTTAAGCTTGGTAATATAATTTACTGGCACTTTTACCATTCGATTTAATGAACTTCTGCTTAACAAACGACCAGTGACTTCTACGAACGCAACCATTCTGCATGCTTAAAAATTCTAACTTAACTTTCCTTTTGTACTTCCTTTGTGCATATACTCTTGTAAATCGTGAACAAATTATGTCTTTGCAAAATAAAGTCATAAAAATATTTTTAATCAAAACTAAAATTGGATCTCAAATTTTGCTTCTGCAGATATGACAAATCTTAATATTCTATCTGCGCAGATATACATTTTCAGCTACAGGAATAGCATTAGAAATCTTTATAAATACAGTAAAGATAAAATATTTATTGAAATGACAAATTTTAAAGAAAATTAAATACAGTTTTTTTATAATAAAATGTATTTTTTTGGTTTTTCTTACACTATTTGAATCAAATAATCACATTGGCTACCACACACAACAAACTAAAATCATAGCATCTTTTGAAAAAGAAGTTGTAAATACAAAAATATTAAACAGTCTTTAAAATGTGTGACTTAATATGTTCAAGAGGTATCATATGTTGAAGTTTGTTTAAACTCGTATATAAAATGAGAGAATTTAGAGTGTGCAATAAATTTTACAAAATTTGAACGTTAGAGTTTTATTCAAAAATTCTTTTTGATTTTCTTTCAAACTTCAATTAAATAGAAATTGAAAATTTTTAAAAATTCGCAAGTTTAACACAGCAGAATTTAAATTAAAGCGAAAATAAAACTGCAGTTCCTATAAGAGTGAACCGACTTTTACAATATTTAGCATTTCCAAAAAAAATACATTTTGTAGAGAAAACATTTCCAATTAAGCAGATTATATAAAGCCGCCAAATCTGATTATCTCATGACTCTAACTCAGATTCTTATTTTTTAAGCGGCTATTAATTGCTTACTAAAAAATTCTTTATATTTTAAATATGCAACTATTCCCCTAACCATGTATTACCTAGCCAACAGTGGATAAACTTTACTTAAGAAGAGGTTCTTAGGCAAGAGGTTTGTCATTTTTAATTAAATCATCAGCAAAATGTTTTGTTAAAAAATATTTCTAGGCCAAAAGTTATTTCTTTTAAAATAAAAATGTACAATAATATTTTGGCTCACTTAAGAGAAAGAGCATATTTTTAACTTTACTGTTGGTAAAAAGTGATTAATATTTTAACTATATTGTAACACTTTCAATCTTTATATCTTATATATTACATAAGAATAAACACTTACTTCTTCTTTGGTTTTAATAAAGACAACTTGTGAATTAATCTCAATGTAGGGTATGGGCCCATAAATGTTTTTTTTTTGTGATAATAAAAAAATAAAAAGTTTCAGAAGAAATAAAAGCTTATCTTTTGTTCTTTTACAAAAACAAATAAAATAGAAGTTGATTTTGTTTCAATGTAAAAAAATAATTAATTAACCAAAAGAAACATTCAAATATTAAATACGAGTTCCAAACTACATCAAATTGAAAAACTTCATGAAAGTAATTATGATAGCTAGAAGATTTTAATGAAATTTGTTTTAATACACTGTGAGTAATGAAGCTATCTGTCGGGTGAAAAAATTCAACCAACTGAGGCTGCTGGTCTTGCAATTCGGAAGAAAACCGGTGAAAAGATTAGTTAATTCACATAAAAAAATGCCAGAACGTTAAAGGCAGCCTGGGAGCAAATAGCTGAAGTACATTCACCTACTTTTTCTGAGCGTAAGGTCACAATTTTTAAGTCGTTAGTCAACCTAAAAATGGGCAAAGAAAATTCAGTGTCGGAGCATCTTAACAAGTACTTTCATTTATTATAAAAACTTGCTGAGCTCGATATAAAATTGCAGGACGAACTACTTGCAATTATCATGGTCTCCAGCTTACCTAAGAGTTATGAAAACTTTATAACAACTATCGTGATAGTTTACAAACACAACTGTACGTGAAACAAAATTATTGTTAAAACAATAAAACGAAAATATGAAACAGTTATAGACGAGTTTAATGAAGATACATTTTTTTGGAAATGAGTCCCATAATCAGACGGAACAAAATGATAGCAGAGAACATCGAAATCAACAACAATAAAATCGAATGTTCAAAGGTTAAATTCCTACAAATCATATGGTACAAGTAAGCAGAATATTAAATTTATTCAATATTCAATGTTTTCCAACTGCATGCTCGACAATTTAAGTCAACGCCCAAGCGCCCAAATCAATTTGGGCGTTAGACTAAAATATACTAAAAAGAAAAGGCGAAAAAATATTGCGAGCACACAAGATTTGTTACGTACGAAAATTAGAAAATTAATAATTCTAAACAATTTGAATGTGAAATTTGTTTACAAAATAAAATTAGTGCGGTCCCATTCGCACAAGCTGTGGTAAAAGCAGCAAAAGTATTTTGGAAATAATACACAGTGATGTATGTGGACCTGCGAAAAACTTCACTCAATGGCATTAATTATTTTGCGATCTCCGTCGATGATTGTAGTATAAAAATTGTTGTATAAAGAATAAAAGCGAAGTGTTAAAAAAATTCAAAATATTTAAATCTGTTGTAGATCGTGAAACTAGAAGGAAATATAGGTCCGCAAAAAAGGCATAATAAAGAGCTTTAACCTTACATTGGTGAAGATAGGTTGTTGCATGTTGCTTGAATAACAATTACCTACAAAAATATTGCAAAACGTTACTCCTTATGAAGCATGGTTTGGTTACAAACCGGCAGTGTCTTATTGTGAAATTTTTGTACGAAAGGCTGGACAAAACGGTAAAAAAAATTAACAAAGTTTGCTCTCAAAGGAATGTAAAACTACGCAAGCATTGAAGCGAACAGTAATGGTTATACTATTGGCAAGGAACCGCCAACAATATAGAAAATGAGTAAAAGGATTGTCAATGTAATGTTGACAACACCGGCAGTCCTTTAAAAATGTCTGACCTAAACGTTGTAAATGATTTTGCAGTGTGGCAGATATTAACAGTAAAGTCGAAGAGGTAACCACATTTCCGACGAAACTATGACCAAGAGAAAGAACATCGCAGGTAAATTTTATGAAATCAGAAAACCCTTTAATCGTTAAAGACGCATTGCAAAACGCGGAATTTGGGAAGTAGAAAGTTGCCACGCAATCTGAGTACCAGTCCTTAACACAAAATATAACTTAGTCACTTGTCAATTTACCGAAAGGTCGTCAACCTATAAAATCAAAATAAATTTTCAATACAAAACGTGACGAAAGTGGTGTTATTGTGCGACATAAGATATGTTTTGTAGCGAACGGGTGCAGCTAAAGATATTGTATATACTTTAAAGATATATTCTCACCTGAGGTGAGGTATTTTTCAATTCATTTAATTCTGGTGATTGTTGCATCATTTAATTTGTTCGTGTACACTATGAACGTTGCATAAACAAACTTAAAGGGGAAGTAAAACGAAGAAATTTGTACGCAAGCAAAGTGTGCAAATTGAACTAAGCTCTATATGGACTAAAATAATCTAGATGAAAGTGAAACGAGCAGCTTGATGTTGCTCTTACAAAACTTAATTTTGTAAAGTGCAAAGGGAATCAATGTGTCTATAATCAAAACATTCCAGGGGAGGTCGTCATACTTGCAGTCTATGACGACGACGTACTTCTTGGACGTTCAGCCAACAGTATGTTGCGATAGACAAAGGCTCATTAATCAGTTGGTGGGTATGAAAATTAATAGGAATAGAGAAGGCATCCAAATATCGCAGCTGCAACTTATTCGTAACTCATTTATAGACTTCGGTTTGTCCGAATGCAGAGACTGTGAAATGCGGTGATGATCCCAACTGTGTGTTGGTACATCAGAAGAAATATCAATTTGTTATTGATTCCTTAACATATTTGAGTATCTGTATACAGCCAGACATAATGCATTCAGTGTGTAAACTGACACAATTCAATCAAGATGACGAATTTGAGCACATGAATTTAGTCAAGCATTCATGTCCTCATTAATACAACCATTAATTTAAGGATTGTACTAAACAATTTAGGGATTTAGTTGACACAGATTGGGTCGGAAATTGTGTTGATTGGAAATCCTATAACGGCTTCACAATTTTTATCACTGGTACACCAATTTCATGGCAGAGCAAAAAACAAAATAATATTGCGTTATCTGAGACGTAAAAGAAACTAAGTTTTACAGAGCTTATTTATATATCAACAGAACTCTATGACAAAAATATTAATATTCAAAAGTTGACTAAAAGTTTTACATTTACATTAGAGTTCATTAGGTTAGAGACGTTGTTGGAAAAGCACTTGTCACCTTGAAATATCTAGCAACCGACATAATAGTTGCAGATATATTTACTATAGAGAGAATAGCATAGTAGATTTGCTCTGAAACAAGGATTTAAATGAAAATGCGAATTAAGAACAATTGATTTTGGGTAAAATAAAGTATTTTTCTTTGTTGCATAATTAATTAAATTTCAGTTTTAACTCTGTAATAGTTTTTTAAGTTAAATAGAGTTTACTAGTTTGGGGGTGGATTATTGGTAAAAAGATGATTAATATTTTTACTACATTGGCAACACTTTAAAAACTCTAACAACTATATTATGTATACTTGTTTTATATGTTTTATATTACATAAGAAATAAATAATTCTGAGGAAATTTCAACAGTTAATAAACAAATTTTTAGAAATGAATAAAATTTTAAAACATGACTAATTTTTCTTTTTTGTCAATCGAAATACTGGAATCGATTTGGGGAGAAAATTGTAAAAATGAAAGTTTTTGTCTACTAGTCATTTGAATTCAATTATCTTTTGATTATTGATGGTTGATTTTATTAAACAAAAAAATTTTCGCTTCTACACAAAAAAAAGGACAAATTAAAACAAGCAAAATTCGCTGATTTTTATAACTGTCCATATAGCCTTATTTTAGAACGGTTATCTGTATATATTGTGTTATATTTTTAAATTTAGAGAAGTGTAACTCGGCTATAGCCAAATTATACAAGTTTATTACTAAGATTCTTAATAGCATTATTGTAGTTGGATTAGCACTATATGGCGTTTGACCTTTTAATTTAGTTAATTATCGAGATTTTTTGTGGATTTACTGAGTTAGATTGTTAAAAAGAATAATACTTAACAAAGGTATAACGAATTAATTTTGATATTCTGAATTTTATTATCTTGTTGTTTTTATATCTATTGTATATGCCTGATAAGATTTACATCTGCACTTAGCCGTGTGGGCCAATATCAAATGGTGGATCATTACCACTGTGGATAAAATGTAGCGTCTTCCTTAGAAGGGCTTCAGATATGCATATCCTCCGGTCACTCCTAGTTACAACTCCTTGTTAAAAAGTTGGGGACTATCCAACTCCTGGTCCAGAACGCATGAAGCTTAATATAATTAAGAACACGTCGACATTCATACTCACTAGTCATTCATTGATTTGTAGCATTTTTTTGGGAGAAAATTCTTGCATTACAAAATTGTAAATCTAACTAAGCATATTGACAAATGTCACAAACAAGATTCGTTTCAATAATATTCAAAAGAGGTGGGATTTCTTGCAATTTCAAATTCTCTCTCATAAACCACAAGATCTAATGACAAGTTAAATCTCAAGCAAATAAGCCAAGAGTTCATCACCTGCTTCCGAAGACGATCATTAAACATTTCCAAACAAATGTTTAAGTATTAAAAATTCGTCACTTTCTTGACACAGCCGTGCAACAGATTTCCTTTTATTTCTATTAAAAATTTGCATCTAATAAAATATTCACAAAAATGCATCATTTTGACACAAAACTGAGAAGGAAAAAGCTTAAGACTAATGAAAACATTAACAAATGTATTCAGTTTTCATTCAAATCGTTATAGAAGTCATAAATCATGAAAACGACATGAACACATCAACGTCAGTATAAAAATACAAATAAAATCACTCTAAAGATAAAAAGAAAAATTAAAAAAAAAATTGTATTGATTTGTTCAATGTTTGCAACTGACACAAAGTTTGAACATCTTTTATCATTCATTTAACAGAGAAGTATCCCAGTATTATATTAAATCTATAGAAAGCTGTAGCTGTATAAGCTAAAAAAAAACTTTAATCTTTAAATTTACACTCGGAGATATAAATGGAAGAAAAGAAGAAAATAATACTTTAATTTACTTATTTTAATATTAAAAACTTCTGCCACCCCAGTCCAAAACAAAATGCAAAGTCGAAGTGATTCTTAATCGGTTTTGCTATTTTACTGCATACGCTTTTCTGAAAAATACAACTTGAACTAAATTAAAAAAAATGTAAGACTCTAATCATGACCCGTGTTCGGAAGGTTTTTTTGAACATCAACAAATAGTAAGTTAAAAGTGAGTATTTTGCAACAGGTATAGCGTGCATTTTGCATCAAATATTGTGGTTCAGGGACAGGAAACGTTGCCTAATTTTCAACTTATAGAACTTTAAATAAATAGGCGTCCATTATAGTGATGCCAGCGGGGAGAATGCACCAATAGAGATGACAGACCATACCATCAGAAGTCTATTACCAACTCAAAATAGTTTTATACTGGCAATGAAACAATCCCTTTAGCTCAGATTCCAGTGGGTGGTCGTTATTACACAGTCGGCTTATACCAGGGGTCGAACGAGACTAGGACCTAGGACCAGTACAGTTCCATCTTTGGCTCTTATATTAAGAGCCAAAGATGAAACTGTACTGCCGTCTTCCCGGTAAAAATAGTTTGTTTCAAGTAGAAGTTCGCGTAATCATTGTTGAGTGTAGAAAATTGCTCGGTGAAACTAGGTACTACTAATGCTATTTCACCTATGGCTGGAAAATCTCAAAACAGAAAACTCGATGACTATGTAAATTCAGGATGCTAGACAATACTGGAGTAATTGGTAGCGAAAAATAATTATTTTTGTAATTAAAGTCTGTGATTTAAAGCGGATTTGTTAAGAGAAAAGCAAGGACTTATTTAAACGAAAGTTTAAACTGAGCAATATTAGATCTGTATTGCATTGGAAATGCAGGTATTATGTATGTATTGTATGTATTATACACTCTGTTAAGAATATATCATACTTAACGACATGCAATACACATATTTATGTACACAGATTTTAATATTAAATTACCTTCTTAACTTATTGTTATTTTGTTAAATCGCATGTGAGGCTGTTTTGGCAGCAATTTTTATTGGTTAAAATTTATTTTATTTTTTATTTTTAATTTAGATAAGTTTCTCATTTTTAAAACAAAATAACTCTTCGAATTTCTTCTATAGATACGTGTTTGATTATAGGAGGCACATAATTTTCATAATAAATAAATAAAATCGGATACAGTATTGAAATGTTGGAACATTTTCAATATCACTGTCCTGCTTTGGCTTGGTATTTTGAAGCCTAAACGAATCCTTCGAAAGAAAAGGTAACCATATGACGTGATAAGATTTACATCGGCACCTGGCAGATGGCTACATACCACTGTGGATGGTATGTAGCGCCATCCTCGCCATAGAGGGCCTTCGGATACGTATATCCTCCGGTCACTCCTAGTTGCAACTTAAAAAGCCCGGAGTAGGCCGCAGCCTTCACTCCTTGCTGAAGAGTCGGAGACTATCTAACACCTGGTCCAGAACGCATGAAGCTTAATATAATTAAGAACACGTCGACATTCATACTCACTGGTCATTGCCTTTAATTATAGCTGGAGTACGTGTACAATATCTTCAAGTTAATGTCTTCTGCTACATATAAGATAAAATTACACCGAGTTCTTAAATTTTTCGTGAAAATAAGAGTTTAATATCATTTTAAATATCTGAAGGCTCCGTCAGAATTTTTAGTTATCGTAATTTTTCTAAGTCTCAAAGAACTTCCTTTTGCATATTTCTTCTTCTTACGACACATCTCTGCACAATATTGTTTTTGTTTAATAAATTAAACTGCATAATTGCTTCCAATTAAGTGAAATTGCCGGCAGCAGTTCAGCCTGGAATGCGTTAAAAAAAATTAAAATGCAAAATAATCTGGAAGTAGTTAAAGTCACGCATTATCGGCAGTTTAATTCTGAGTCGTATTTAAGGTACAAAACGAGCATTTCTTAAGTCAGTCTACTGGACGATACTCATAACTGGCGTAATAATAGTTATGTATAGTATATAGCTATTGCTTAGATATACCTTCAATTCAGAAATATCGTACACAAATTCTTAAAGTATAAACATCTCATCCTAAAATATTTTGCCTTGCAGATGCATACGTTAGCAAATTTAAAGGCTGGGGCACATAGAATCCGTCATACGTTGTATTTTTCAACTGACAAGTAAGTTGAAATACATGTTTTCTTATCAGCGTTGTCACAATCAATACGTCTTCGTCAACGCAAAGTATGAAAGTTGGCCAACTTTTAACTTTTGACGTACGTTGAGTACTTTGACATTTTTCATTTGCTTCTTCTTCTTGTTTTTTTTTGTTTTCTCTCTATTGTAGTAAAATATTTTTAAAATAAGTTGTAAATAATAATAATAATAAATAATGGAATAAATGGTACAAATTACCATTAATAGAAAGTCTAACATGTCGTCTAACTCCATTTCAAATGTGCACTTTAACAAAACTTTGCTGCAAAAAAAGATAAAATAAGAAAATCAAAAAACAGCTGATTTCTTATCCGTCAACAAAGTACTCATTGTGCCAACCTCATCCGTCGTTACTTTGACTTCAGTTGAATACGTCAAAGTATAACGCATGATGGATTCTATGTGCCCCGGCCTTAAGGAACTAATTCAAAAGGGAATGCTTTATTGTGATAGAATTTTCAATTAATTTAGTTTATTAAAATATTTCAACATTTTTTTTAAATTAAAGAAAAAATATTTCTTCCATTTCAGTTATAAATTTTCTTTATTTAGGGAACCTCTGGTAGAAGTTTATTTTTAGAAAATCAAGAAAATTAAAAATCATCGTTATTTAAAATGAAGAAAAAACAAACTGCGGAAACATTGAATTGATTTTAAATGGAAATGAGATGAATTGCGTTTTTCTTTGCTTGGCATTAGTAAACAAATGTTTAATATAAAGTTAGTAAGTAGTAATGGCTACACCTGTCACTTAAACGACGGTTTAAAGACAATTTTTTTATACTGAAAAACTGCTGTAAGGCCAAAATCGTAGCACAATGAAATGATGTATTATATCTCTATAGTGATAGAAATCAACAAAAACTTTATCTGCAACTGTCTGTTTGAATGATACGAGTACGTTGATTTTTTCCATTGTTGTTGTGTATGTAGTTTTTGCAGTTATTTGATTCCATCAATTGTGTTACTGATGATGTTTGTTTTACTTGCTGGTTTTCTGTTTATTTCAATTCAACTAAAATATTTTTAGTTTGCACATAAACTACATACACAACATTGTTTAGTGTGTGTGTGTGTCTTTTTTTAAACAATGTTTAAAATCATGTTGCAGGTGTTAGATAAGTTTCTAAATAGTGCAAAAACGTGCAAACAAATTTGTACGTGTTTTTGCTTGAAGTCTATCAAAACGACTTACTCTCGTCTACGCTCTCCAAGTCTGAATTAGGAATGATGTTGTCGATGTTAAGAATGTTTATGCTGATTTTAATATGAATGTCTGCAGATTATGTGTTCTTTTGTCTATCAGTCTGTCTTCCTGTCACTTTAGTATTTTCTATGTCGTCTCTGTGTGAGAATCTCAAGAAGTATGTCTGTAAGTTAGTAGGAGTTCACAACTTTAAACGACAAGTTGCACATAATATTTAGCAAGACGTCTGTCGTCTTTTTTCAATTTCTGAAAATAAACAAAAAATCAAAAAATTTCCTTTTTGTTTATTTTTTTCACAAAACAAGTACTAATGGCAGCGCTTCAATGGAGTACAAAGGGGTATCATCATTTAAAGCAACAACATTCGATTTAAATGTTTAAGAAGTAATTTTTTTAAATATATTTTGTTTGTCTTTATGTAGTTTTTAAACACCCCTCGAACAACGCAACTAGAATAAACGAAATCAAAAATAACAAATACGGAGTAACTACTGTATATTATACTTGTACTTAGAGCTTAACCATTAACATGCTGTATTTTGTTACCATCAAAAGTTTAAATTTCTTGGTTTTTTTATTTATCTTTCTATTGTAGAATTGAAGAATTAGTTGCATGATTTCAATTTGTTTTGTTTTTAGATTTTTTATTTAGTTTATGTCGACAACTAATGTTGTTTATAATACAGTTTGTTATACACACTTCTACAAATAATTCGATGTACTGTAATGGCAAACGATTTTGACACATTTGATCCAACTTAATTTGGTAAAAATAATTTTTGTTTTGGCCTGCTAGCAGTCAAGTCATTTTTAATATTTCGCCGCATCTTCAACAAAATATAAATCTATAGGAACATGTAAATAAAGTATATTTCACAAATTGTCTTTTCAAACAACTAGAAACGGAAAGCAGCAGCAAAAAATAAAGTACTTGTGATGGGGATTTAGACACCGAGACTGAATATGACGAGTTTAAAAACGTTGTTATTGATACTTAACCGAAGTGCTATCATCTGAAGTATCGAATTTAAAACTACGATGATATAATTGGATTAGACAGTGTGTGTAAAGCACGCAAAAAACTTTGAATATTTTGAATTCCCAAGTACCTTTAACATTTTAAATAATAGCTCATCCAATTCACAGCTCACAGTTTTCCATCATTTCTAGCAAAATAAATCAGATTTTACTTATTAGCTGAGATAAACTTAAAGAAATCTCTCACATAAACCAATGCAGCCTTGATAAGTTTACTTGGGAATTTCTCACGATTTCTATGTAATAATCTCCGTAGAGAATAAGATACAAAAACAAGAGGAACAGCTAAAATAGCGGCTATCTACAACCACTTGCAATACAGTCTAGAGCCCGAATTATTTCGCAAAAATAGAGCTAATATATCATCTATTAGCTGCGATCAATCAGTAGGTTTAGACGCAGTTTAGTTACTTTCTTTTTCATCCTAATGGGTCCTGGCGTAATTTATTGTCTTTAAGTTTCATCCTTTTTTCATGGGCGCCGAAGTTGCACTGCTCTTTACTCACGGTCGCTAAGTTGCATAAATAATATCTTGTTAGCCTTATTAGTATTGTCTGAACAAAACCTAATTAGGATTTCAGTATGACACCTGATCGAGCCATTATTACCTTGCTTACTCAAGCAAATCAGAGCATTACCACGCAGAGTATCATTCGACAGCAGTGCTTTTTCTTTTACTAATCCAAACGCATGCAACAAGTACGGCTCTGTACCGCTCCCCATCTATGAAAGCGCGGCATTCCTCGATCTGTGTTTTTTATTGATCTGATGTAGGTAATTGATCTCCGACTGGCTATTTGTACAAAGAGAAGCATCCTTATTTTTTTATTTTATAGTAGAAATTTTCGCATGCCGGTAAAATTAAAACATTACAATCGATACAATAAATTGAGCAACTGCAAAGCTGAAAAAATATTTGAAATTGTTTTTTGTTATTTTTTGTTTGTTTGATTTTTTTGTTTTATGGAAGAAATATTCTTAGTCATAGATATTTATATCAAAATTTTTTTTTATATATAGGTGCCCCTATAGGCTAGTAGGTAGTGTGCTAGCTTATATGACTGGGGGTTCGAGATTCCCAACAAAGACCTTGGTTTTTTTTCACTACAAATAAAAATTGACTGTCGGTGGGCCTGCTCAGTGATGAAGGCATGGTCACTGGTCACTGAGCTGTCCTATACGACAGTTAATTTCCGTAACTATTCTTCTATTTTCACCACCTGTGTCTCATCTCTTCTCTATGCCTTTCCTAAAGAATGTAGCACGGTATTAGACTAAATAGGCATTGTTGCCTTTAAAAGAAAAAACAAAAAAAAAAGAATATTTGCTTTGATTTATAAACTGTTTTCAGTTTTACTATTTTTTTTTAACTCGCCAACGCCTGTATCGAATAAAACTTTAAAATATAATTACAAAAAAATTAATTATTGCATATTTTGCATTATTGCAAGCACCAGTTACATTGTATATTGTCTATTTACTGTATTACTATGTACCCTATTTCAAGCATTTAGTATTTCTTTAACTACAATTCAAATTTAATCCTAAAATATTCTGTACCAGAAAATCTTTTTACACATGCTACCATTATTTTTATTTTGTTTTCCATGCATATTTAAAAGTATAACTATAGCAATGCTTTTCAAAAAATTTGTTAACAATTTCATTTCCGTTGGGTGGCATCCTAATGGTGTGGCAAAATTTTGAAAATAAAACTTAAATTTATAAAAAATTTTATGAAAAAAATAAATAATAAAATTCATGGTTTTTTTCTCGAAAAAGTCATTCTTTTATTACTTACATAAGCCTGTAATGGTTAATATATAAAGCATATGCTTTACGAATTCACCTTATATAATTAAAGTAAATTTTAGAATAAAAAAATTAACTCATAAATAAAAATTATTAATTTATTTTTTTTGCCATTAGCTTTCATTTGAAAACATAATTTTTGATGTTATAAAAATTTATACTTAAAAACCAAAAATAATTACAGGCATAAAATCAAGTTAGCTCGCGAGAATATCAGTATATTAAAAAAATTATTTTAAGAAAATCCTTTAAGGACCAATAGAAAGTCAACTTTGACTAAGGCGCTATTAGTTTTGCTTAATAAAATTATTAAATCATAAAATATTGGCATAATAAAACAAAAGAAAATTTTTATACACTAAAAATATATAGATTCCTGCACCCATCTTAATTAAACTTATTTAAAATTTCCTATTTAGTAACATATTATTAAAACACTTTGGGATCATAGAAATTCAATCTAATTTTTAGACCTTTTTTCTATTTTTCTACTAACTTTAGCCGTTGTGTACGGATTTTTGGCAGCCGGCAATTTACGACTTAAAGTTAATGTCCCAAATGTAAATTTGTTAGCTGTTTAGGTTTTGTTTTCAATTTAGTTTTCCTTAAAGTAATTTACATTTCAAAAAAAGTCAGCAGTTGTGTTGATCTTTGTTTTTGGTTCATGTCGTGTTTTATTTATTAGTTGATTTGAACCTGTTGGTTCTTCATTTAAAATTTGACATACTTTAGATATTTATTTTTGTCGTGTTAATGGTTCTTGCAATATTTCCAAAAATAAACACTTTGAATAATTACCATAAAAAAAATCAGAAAAGTGAAAAACTAAAATATTTTAATGTAAAAAATGAATCTCAATATCTGAAAGTTGCGTCACAACAAAAACTTCGAAAAAACAAAAATATATACGAGCGTCAATAGTTTTTTTTTTTGTTATCTTGAAATATTTTTAAAAAATTTTATGTAACACTATATTTAAATTGTTTTCTTTTCTTTATGGGTGGCTTGATATCTTCAAAAAATAATTTAGTTTGAAGGCATTTTCAATTTGTATAACAACTAAATAAAAATTGAAAAATGCACTTGAAGCCATAATTTTGGTGATTGATGGTTTAATTTGACATCAAGCTAGATATTGAATCTAGTTGAATGAAACAGGAGCGCAACTTGATCTAAAAAATTCCCTCTTTTTAAATTTATCTATGTAAAAAAGAACTGAATATTTACAATTTTAAGTATATTATTAATAATTGATATTTAAACAAATATTTGTTTAAACAAGAAATTTGTTTGAAAACAAAATTTTAGCACAGTTTTATTTGCTTTTATAAATATCTCTGCTACTTTGTCCATTTTACTTGATATTTACTATGCAAACGTTTTTTATCCAACAAAATATTTACAAATTTTATGTTAATTAACTTAACAATATTATTATAGATCACTTTACAATAAAAATATAATTTGAGTTTATGAATAAAATTAAAGGAAAACGAATTTTTATGTTTGCTGTAGACATGGCAGAAATACAACATCGCTTATGAATATCCTTCTCCTTTCTCTTTCCTACCTGCTTCTCCCTCAGCTGTAACTTTAAGTCGATTTCACGGGTACTAGTTGACGTTTTTTGCTCTTGGGATATACTTTTCTCCTCCAATTGGAAAGGTCTCCTCATTTATTAAGCTTCGCTAATTGCCACTAAAATATCGAAGATTAACCAGTTTACGCCTTAAAAGATATTTTTATCTGTCTTCTTATTAATTCGTTATTTATGTGCCATGAGGTTTGAATAACTTTTATGTGTAGAGAGGTCGATTAGTCAGGACAGTATATGCCTAATCCAAAGGTCAAAAGTATTCAGAGTCTGCCTACTAAAAGCCAATTTCAGTCTTAAGATACCTAACTCACTATGACTTGCACATGGTCTACTATTATTCTTTCATAGCATGCCATTTCCGCTGCAAATATTGAAAATGCCCTTTAATTTATTCTAAACCTTTGGTTTTTTGCAAGTTTATTGGCATAATAATTTGTTATACATATTAGAAAAATAAAGCCTACAATTAATCAGCTACATGTTGCGCCTCTGTTATTAATGCTTATATTTGTTTATGCAACATTCAAGTTAAACTTAACACAAAAATTTACTCTCAGTGTCTAGAAAAAAAAAAAAAATTGGAAAAACAAAAAGGAAAACAACTTCAGCAACAAAATAGACACTTGATGAATAAATTAGTAAAGTGACACAATAATTAGGTTAGTAATAAATCACAGCAAAGAAAGCCATAAATCAATCTGGTAACTAAAAGAGCACAAAATTTAAATTCATTTATTTCTTTATTTTGCAGCAAAAAATATCAAAAAAGAAAAACTTTAGATAACTAAAAACAAAACTCAAAAAGATCAATTATTGAGATAAAGGAAATTTATATAAATTTTATATCAGTAATACAAATATAAAATTAAAGGGTAACATTTTGTTTTTTGGGTTTTAATGTAGGCTA
Organism: Trichopoda pennipes; assembly: GCA_030448955.1. NCBI lineage: Eukaryota > Metazoa > Arthropoda > Insecta > Diptera > Tachinidae > Trichopoda > Trichopoda pennipes. Next base: position 5,361,510 of record JASKUP010000012.1, on the reverse strand, counting down.
CTTAACTACTTCTACCTGTGATTCATATCATGTTCATACCAAAGGCATATATTTTCCAGCTGATTGTTACATTATAAATAAATATACGATGATGGGTCAATAAGTCCCCCGCATTTTTTGTTTCCTGCCTCTTAATTGAAATGACAGTACTCTTGCTGTCAACATGCAACTGTCTGTTGACTCCGGTTTAAAATTAAACATGCTGCGTCATTTATTTTGTATTTGGATGCTACTAATAGTAGAATATTCCTCGTAGGCGGAAGTATATAGATGAAAATAAATTTTATACTTTTTGACACTGCTGTGTAACGGCTTCTCGACCGTAACATGCCAAATTCCCAGATGCGCTAAGTTTGTTTTTCGGCATAGAACTGCAAGTTCGTCTCATGAAAGATATTATATATATTCACTTAATTCTATGTAAGATTGGAGCTTCTGTTAAGTCGAAACTAAAAGTCCCTAACGAAGTAGTTGGCCATTTTCCTTCAACTACTGAGTTAATTGGAATATATAAGATAATAATTCAAGATCTTTGTAAAAAATTATCATCATGCTACCCCGTGTAATATTTAAGTACTAAAATCTTAAATGGGGTAGTATACCTTTAATCGCAGCTGTCACTTTCTCGTCATTATGCATTGAAACTAAAAACTTTTAAATCTTGTCTATTAGTTCCTTTTAGTTCTTATTCAATCAAAGTTCGCTTAAAAGTTTTATTAGATTAAAGCTTGTAATCATCAAAATATAGACAAGAATCTTTGAGATATTTAAAAAGGTTTAGTGCTAAAATAAAATCTTTTGCCGTTGTGATATATAAGATTTAAAGTAAGGACCTGATCTAGTAGTATTGTAATCCTATTCTGCTTCACCTATGTAAGGAAGCAGATTCAAAAACTCATATACACAATTAAATATTTTTCAAAATAACTTTCTATTTTGCCTACAGACACTTAATTAAAATTACTAAGGAGGTACTCCATCAAATAATTGCCGAATTAATGACTACATTTATAATTTACTAGCTTTAGATTCGATAATACAACTTATAGTTCCAAGTAGCGCCTTGTAAATTTATATTTCTTTTAAGCTTAAAATTCTGTATTTTGTGAACTTCATCAGCTTTTAGCGTTTTATTTTTAAAGAAAAGTAACAACACCCAGACAGCAAATCCATACTTATCTCCCTTGAAAGGAAAATAGTAAAAGAAAGTAAAAGTGGTGAGAAAGGGAAAGAGAAAGCTGTATTGTCGAAATCTTCCAATAGCACGTAAGATTTATTTTTATAGAAAAGGCATATATTCCGTGTTATTTACCAAAAACATTTTTTTTTTGTAAAATTTTCATGCAGTACGAAAACTTGTACTTCTAGACCTTCAAGCACAAATTTTCATCAAAATTCGTAAGCTAGTTTAATTTAAAAATTCACAAAATGAATTAGATTTTTGAGATAAGAAATTAATTCTTTTATAGTTTCTCTATCCTTGAAATTCTTCGTGCTTCTTCCAAGATTACTATAATTGTCATCATACTACAAAACCCCCTCCAGAGGTTTTTCCTGTCAAAATTCAAATCGAATGTCAACAAACACTACTCCCTCTTTCCTCCTCCCCATAAACTAATTTCCTAGTTTTGGTACAATGCATTGCATGATCCCAACAAAAAAAAAAAAAAAAATAAAACACAAAAATAATTCCAAAATTAGAAAAAGGGTGCACATTGTGACAAGTGGAGGATTATTTAGCAACTTTTAGAGCATAACCTCGAAATGATACAGTTACTCCCATAAAAGCACTGTGATGTTTACAAATGAGAAATCCATTGTAAATTTATGAGTGAACATTACTCTGACAATGAAAAAATGGGTTATAATGTGAGAATTTTGAAAAAAAACAGTGAGAAATTAAGCTCTTTTAAGGCCACGTATTCAGACATATTCACATATTCCGATAGGAATGACTTTATTTCCACAGAAACCGTTCCCATTAATACGAATTATTACTGTTTCTTCTTATCCGAAAAAATTATGTTGTTTAATTGGCATGAGATATAAACTCAGGTGACAAAACCATTAATATATTTAACAGGCAATTTGATAATTGTTTAAGTTTAGCATTCACTAAAAGTGTTAAAATTATGTATGCTTTAAATTATCTTGAGAAGAGCAAAACCATTAAATTTAATTGCTCAACTAATAATTAAAAACAAAACCATTTCGAATAAACTCTTCTGTTTTGCTTGAAAAATCAAGCGCTTGAAATGACACTCTAAATGCATGTAGGTATTATAATAATATAATAAATATAAACGAAGACAGCCATGAACATGACACAATTTTTTATTATTTTTATTTTATTTTATTTTATTTAGAAAATTTATAAACCACGATTTGTTGACAAATTTTTAAAACATAATAAATCAACAATTAAACCATGATGACCTTTGTAGAGTAAAAATATTAAAAAAAAGCCTTTGTATGAACTTCGTTATTACTTATACTCGAACTATAACTGACTGTATGATAAATGAAGAGAAAATACTCGTAATGTAATTTTTGTTTTTTGTTACTTTCTTCAAATTCCCAACCATGCTGACAATGCTGTTGATGATGACGACGTCGACGATGTGGTGCATGGGAGCATGCATGAGATGCACAGTGTGCTAACAGTTTATTGCCTATAAATAATAAACTTAAAACAAACATATACTTTTAGTTATTGCTACAACAAAGAAACTATTTTCTTTTAATATTAAATATGAAACAGTCAAGCCATTTGTCTTACATTAAATTAATAAAAAAAAACAATAATTCTTTTTGGAACATTATCGATTCTCATAGTTATAATCTTATAATTGCCATAATTTAAGTCACTTATTTTTTTTATTAGTATAACAATAAACTAAATACACAAAATTTTCTTTCGCTGTATCTGCGATATGGGCTTTTGGGCTTATTTGAACATGATAAAAAAAAATTTTCTATGAGATCATATTTTAATACAAAATAGACAGATAAAAAGAATTCTTCTCTTAAGAATAAAAATATTTTTTATTAAAAAAATTTTCTCAGAGAATAAGTTATAAATTTGGACTATGTGCCAATTACTATGTTCTTAGAGGATGTTATTAGTTATCTTTTCCAAATTATAGTTTTATAGCAAATAGTAACACTACGATAGTTACTGTAAAAATCAGTCATCATCATTCGATAAACTTAGACAAGCGAAATTGTGTTCAGCAATGAAATCATCTGCAGCTTAATGCAGTGAAACCAATTTACAACAAATCCTACAAATCCATTATATTCAGAAAAATGTGCTGTCCAGTGCGATTTCCATGTTGGTGGAATAAGTTGCCTTTAGTTTTCCAAAAACAGAAACCCAAGCTTCGTTGCAGTCGATAGAAATTATTGAAGCCAATATTTACGATTGAACAGGCAAAACTGGACGTCCAGAATGCGCCTCCTCAAGTACAGAGACGGTAACCATATGCGCGAAAACATTTTTATATAATAATATAAATTCAAATTTATTTTTTTTTACCATTTAGAGTTTCGGTATAGAAATAAGCCTCTTCGATTCGAGTTAAAACAAGAAATAAGATGATTGTCATTTCTTTCCGTGTTTGCTGTCATTACTGGCTATTTGTTCAGTATGACCGGCGAGCGTTTTCGATGTGATGACATCATTATCAAGCCGTGTTCTAGAGTGTACTAAAATAAAACTAACAAATTTTGACTGCCGAAGTGTTAATTGTTACCAATTATATACCCAAAATGTATTGAGGGCAATGTATAGTGTCGTTTAGTATGATGTATAATTTAGTAATCTTCAATCTGCGCCGTAAATTACCTCACAGATCGATAGAATTCGCCAAGTGATGAATATTTTAAATTTAACATTTTAAATAAAGCAATTGGCGATGCCAGTTATATGATTTATTTTTTTATAATATTACTGTTATTAGTTTTATAGTTATTTCAATTTAGCCAATTCTATCAGTAACTAAGCTAGATAATGCTCCAAATAATACTTCAGTTTTTTTTTTTAATTTAAATCTCCATGCTTTTTTTGCGCTTGTCCATTTCTTATCTCTTAGTTTGGTGTTACCATTTCATTTCCATATATTTTACTGTTTGAAAAGCCCACTTTTTCATGCATACATATGGATACATTATCGATAGCTCCTCAAATTAGAATCATTATATGAAGCAAGGATTTTCTGCCATAAATTTACTCATTGTGACTGTTGTTTTTTAAACATTTTTTGGCTTTTATTCGCAGTCTCTTTTAGGTGTTAATATATTGGAATGCCCCTTTCCTCCGCAGTGCTACTAGGTCCAGAGCATTTATTCCTGACTACCCAATATTACCTCTTACTGACAAGAAAACTGGCTTCAAAATCATTTATAAAAAGTGTGATTAATGGCAAACCTCTGTCACATTGCACAGAGGTTTGAAAACATTTTATTTTAGAAATAATTCGGTAGCTCATGAACACCTTAAATATACTAATAAAATTACACAGAGACTAAACAGAGGTATTTTCAAGTGCAGTTGCGCACGTTCGGCTTCCTGCGTATAACCCTAAAGCTGGGTACCTCAGGCTCACAATATTTGGAAATGTTAAGAGATTTTGAACTTAAGTAGACCTGGAAAATATCTACAAAAGTGTTTCTACATGTCTAGGTTAGCTATTTTAGATTTGGGAGAATATCGGATTAGAATAATTGTAACAGTTCACCCAGTTCATCCCGACATAGCAAAATTTAAAAAAAAAAATTATTATGAATAATATCAAAATTCCTAGGAGTTCAAACCACTGTACATTGTACATTTGTTTACGTAACTGCACTGGGGAAGAAAGCACAGTGGTAGCTAGAGCCATAAATTTCAGGTTGCCGTAATATTTTATACTTATTTTTTAATTTAATTAAATTATAAAAACTTGATCCTATTTTCGCTGTAATAACTGTGCGTCCATCACCGTAGCGGAGTGTTTTTCATAAAAATATAAATTTTTGTTGAACTGTGCTTCGCAGACACGTTTAATGTGCAGAGTGTTTATTAATTACTTCCACTATGGCAACAAGTATTGAATTAAGCAAAATGATTTTTAGGTTCGTGATCTTTTTGGCGTTTTTAAATACGCTGCTATAAGAACAAGGACAAACATTATAAAATAATGACAACAAAATGAAGAGTATTACCATAGTAAGGTGATTTTAATGTATGTGGCTTTAGTTTTTAATCGTGGCAAATACATTTTTACTACCATATGCATAACAAAAACTTATCGTGACGTGCTAATGAAACTATCTCCACACAATTTTGCACTAAAAATGCTCATAGAATGTGGTTGAGTTTCAGCCCGCATTATAATACAGATTAAATCCCTGGTCAGCTCCTTTACTCAAGCCAAACTTTTTCCAACTTTTTGTTATGCACATAACGCTAAAACTTAGATATATTTATGCTTAGCTAGTTTCTTATAAAAGCAACAATAAAAAATATTTTATCTTTACAGGATTTTATTTATATTATTTATTATTATATTTTTTATTTAATTTCTTTTAATGTTGATGAAATTTTGAATTTTATTAGGCGCTTAAAATTTTTGAATTCTGTTTTCCAAAAAAGTGTATAAGAAAGAATAGCAAAGTAAATATGAATTAATAATCTTTTGGTCTATCGCATTAAAATTTATTATTAATTTAATTTAAACCTTTTTATGTATAAAAATATTTACTTTGTTATCCTAATAGATCGAAAAAATTAATAGCGTTTTGTGTCCCGATTCTTAAACCATTTTTGATTTTAAGAATCAAATATAAATTTTTAATAGGTTTATTTCGATACTAATTATAAAATTATTTAAAGAATTCTTGAAAATATAAATAATTAAAAATTTAGCAAAAAAAATATTTTAAGACTTTTAGAAATTCATCAAGAACACTGTAAAAACAAAATATAAAAAAATACAAAAAAGTTAGAAAACACATAATCAAAATGTGATTAGTATCACGAACCTTATGGTTCCCTAAATATTGAAAATACAAAAAGAATCGTTTAATAAAATCATATTTAACTAAAAACGCAAAAAATAGTTTCATATACAAAAATATATTTAAAAAAACAAAACATATTATTGAGATTATAGAAAAATATAAACGTGAAGAAAACAAAACGTGATTTGCAAATGACTACAGTGTGAGTTAATATTTTTGATTGAAAACCATTAAAGAAATAGTCACATAAAATTTCATTTTGGGGCTCATACAATTTTTGTGTTGTTTTTTTTTTTTGTGTTGATATTCCGGTATAAAAAATATAAACAATAATATAAAAAAGATAAAAATAAAAGCATGAAGGTCATTTTGTTTAAAACTTAAAAATTCAGTATAAAATTACTTTGTTTCTTTTAGCCGATAACAAATTAACAACGCATAAAATTCTTGACCCAAAATACTTGGCTGTAACACAAATCAATGTGTTCAAGCTAAAAAAATTATTCGCCTTTTTAATACTCCTCAAATAAAAACTTTCTCTGTAAAAGTCAAGTCAAGTCGATACTCTGCTTTTTGAAATGTTATTCTGTTTAATTTTATTTTCCTTTAAACTTATTGTTAATGTGAGCAATCGTGTGGCACGTTGCAAATAGTGACTTAAGTTGGCAATAAAATTTTATTGGCCACATACATAAAAGAGTTTAGCCAGACGATACTAAGCGAAAAAAATGTTTTCCTTTATTTTGTTTTTTCGTTCTTTTTTCGTACTCCCTATTGCCACCAAAATACAAAGTACGTTCCATATGTTTTTAGGTCTTCAGAAATTTCAAGAATTTATCACTTGAAAAATTTATAATAATAAATAACAAAAGAACATAAATAAATAATTTGTTTCTTGTTACAACGTTTTTTTTTTCTTATTGAAATATATTTTGTGAATTCCTTCCCTTTTTTCCGTTGATTTTATTTATTTTTGTAGATGCTACTTTTTGTGGTATATGGACATGATGGTTATGTTTGATATTAAATAAAAATTATGTTGCATGTTGTAAAATCATCGTCGTTATTGTGTTTTATATTTTATTACTGATGTAGTGAAAAAAGCCAACAATAATAAAGCCGCCAATTATTTAATAATATTATTTTTTTCTTATTGCTTACGAAAAACTGAGTCAAAAGTTCGTATGGTAAAGCTAATATGTTGAGTTTGCTAAGATTGCTATATCTGCTATCCATATAGTTTCTACTTTTTTTTTTAAATCAGCATTTCGCTACACTTTTCTAGAGTCTCTAAAATAGAAATGATCTGCTTGGTAATTCCTAGCAAAGAATTAGACGAGGAATTTTAACAACCGCAATTTTTACAATCTCCTGCAGCTGGGGCTAGGTTATGATCGTTTGGAGATTAAGATATAATTTGTAGCACGTTCACTTGTTAGAGTATATGATGTGTTCCGATAATTATTGATTTTGGAATTTAATTGAATATTATCAAACTTGCCCTTGAAGAAAATACGGCACGAACTACTCCAACTATTTTGCGGATATCTTTTCTTCGCTTAGATAATTTCCGTTCAGCTACATGTCTAAAAATTGTAACATTTTAGCAATCATTTCAAAATATCCCTGGTTGGAAAATGCTTCTAACGTTTGCAAATCAAGTAATAAGAGTTTTTCCTGCAAAAACTGCCGCCATATACTTAAGCAATCCAGTCTAATACGATCACATCTAATTGTTTTCCGATTTGATTTATTTTAGAGATTAACATATTTGCCCGTAGAAAATCTACTCTTGTTCACATGTATATGTCTGTAGTAAAGCTCATTCTCTACTGCCTCAAGGACGCGCGCTGAAAGGAAAAGTAAGACTTAAGACTTATTATTAGCCCCTGCTTAAGTAACGTTTCAAACAATTTCTACCAGCTGTACATTTTTTAAATTTACTCTTTAATCTCCTAAGCCCTGATTATAAACATTGAAATCAGGGTTTAGGAAATGAAATATACTTGCCAAAAACTAGGAACCAACATGGATAATTTACATGTTACATTCGGTTATTGTGGGCCAAACAAAAATTGCAAAATATTGCATCCTTAACAAAAATATTATCTAAACTTCAGTTTTGCGTTTTATATTTTTTGCTTTTAAGGAATTAAAACATTTTTGTTGGCTGTAAAATAATTTCCAAGTGAAAATATTTCGTGTTTTTGTTTAGTTGTTTTTTTTTACTTGGCAGTAGCAGCGAATGTCTACGTTTTCATGTTGCATGTTTAATAAAAATAAATTGTTTATATTTTACCGCATTTATTGTAGTGTTGCAATTGCATCGCATTGGTGGTTGCATCTTCAGTAGCATGCCACATATAATCAATAGTAATTTCATTCCCTCAAACATTTTTAGTTTGTCTTCCTCTCTGTTGTTTAAATAGATTTTTGTTTTGTATGTGATAATTTGTTTAGATTACTTTGGCAAGTTTTATTGAAAGTGAAATTATTGAGTTTACAGGTTAATGAATATTTATTGTTAAGTTTATTTTTGTTATATGTTTCATTTTGATATTTTTTTCGTTTTTGGCTGCGTGTTTTCTTCAACAAGTTTGGTATGTCCAACGGGTTAAAGGGAAAACGTTCGATTCTTTTGTTAAAAATTGAATTATTATTGAACGCCAAAAAATTATATGGTTGATTTTATTTTTACAAAACTTTTGTTTAGTTTTTTAATTGTTCACCGTAGCTAACGTAATGAAAAAGTAAAAGTTTAATTGGCTTTAACCCCATTCTGTACTAAATAGAAGCTGTAACTGTTGTATCATTACTACAATTGGAGGGAAAAATACATTTTTTAGCATAACTGTTCGTATATAGAATAAACTCCCTCCAGAGGTCCTTCCTTTCGATGTAGGAAAATTTAAATCGAATATCCTCAAGGGGTCATTCTCTGAGTGCTGGTCCGAAAAAAAAGCTAAGCGTAACATAACTCAATATTAATAAGTATAGCATGATTAATAATCGCAACACAATCAAAAAAATGATATTGTTAGTTTTCAACAGAACAGAAATTATATATTACTCAACTGGTCAGATCATTGTACTAAATTAGGAAGCCCTTTTTATTCTCACTACATTCTCAGATTTTACTGATCATACCGATTTTATTAGAATTCATTTCTTTTTTAGAAGAAGTAAAAATCGGGAATATAGAAATTTAACTGATATTTCAGCAATGTTTTTAAATTAATGAATAGGGTAAAAAATTTCTAGTAATGCTCTTTTCAATGCTCAATGCTTCAGTTAACACAACTGTGAATTTCATTGTATAATTAATTTTTAAAAGAGATTATTAATTTTAAATCCCTCTATTTTTTTTAACGGGCCTTGTTATTTTTAAACACTTAAACTGTAGTTAAGTTGTAATGTAGAGATCTTATATAAATCTTAGAGTAATAATTTCATCTTAAATGCAATAAGGAGAACCCATAGTATGTGGCTATATTAGTTCCAAAAGTATTTCGTTTATAAAAATCCATCACACTAATTAAACTCTTTTAATTCAAAAGGAACAAGTGAAATACAAAAAGCGAAAATTTAAATCACAAGCCAATCAGTTATATAAGGTGAAACTCTTAGAGTTCTTAAGATAATTAATGCAAATTACTTCACGTATTTCAGGCATTATTTCTTTCTTTTTTAATTAATGGACATAGATTCATAATACGGGTTCTGTTCTGAAGACAATTTTCGCATATGTTATCGTCAATTTTAATTATTTGCAGCCTCAGAATGATACAAGTTTGTGTTGCGAAGCAAAGAGCACAATTTACAATAGCACTTTCTAGAAGAATAAAACACTGATAGAGGCAGCTCAAAGTGTTAAAACAAAAAAAGACGTTTTCAAGTTAAGTGGTGTAGATGCAGTTTCTATTGGGAAAATTATCAGTAATCAAAAATAGAATGTACTTTGAATCCTTATTTAAATGTTCAAAAAAAAAAACAATTAGAACTATCAAAAACGAAACTCTGCTCAAAACAAAGCTTTTTTTCCTTGTGTGAGAGTTTTGTACTGCGCAGATCGTTAATAACGTTTTTCTTTGTTCGTGAAAACATGAGCACACAAATTTTTCGTGAGAGTGCTTCAGTGCTGGAGACAAAAAGTATTGTTGACCCTAAGAGAATTTAAGAAGCTTTATAATTGGCCTTGGTCATTCGGCTGTAATTCCATTTTACAAGAAACCGATCCGATTTATCTGTAGGGGAATACAATTAAAATATTTTAAAGTTACATGATGTTACATATTTCCAGTCCATTCCCCCGGGGACACATTAATATGTCTTAATTAAATCTCACCACTAAAACATGTTTTATCCGGAGGTAAAAGAGAGTTCAATCCCCTTAAGGCTAGCAGGGCCAACTAGTTAACTTCCACTTTATTTTCACGGGAATCAGTAAGCCACAGAAATCAGCTTTTGCTGTTTTCTCTCTGATTACTGAAGTTGGCGCATTGGGGAGTATCGTATTGGTCGCAGGCCCTCACGAAATGATTAAGGGGCTGGGATCATCTCACTTTTGACACAGGGTGAGTGATACGGATCCATTGAGATTGCTATGTCATGTGTTCTCTCTCGATCAGTAGTTGGATAGTCTCCAACTCTTAAGCAATGAGTGGAGGTGCTGGCCTTGCTCCGCGCTCTTGAAATTGCAACTAGGAATGACCTGTCGGGCAGAGATATCCTTCGGTTTCTTGGGGTGTGTGCGTATAGTTATTTCCTATAATTTAAACAACAATAGTTTTGTTTCAATTCTAATATATATTTTATTTCTAAAATCTTTTAAAGAAACACGTCTTAATTCATCTGTCTGTAAAAAAAAACGTTGATAATAAAATGATACTGTATTGTATTTTTTGTCATCCGTCGACAAGGTTACCACAGGTGTACGCTACATATCACCCATTCACCATCATGTTATGGCCACATGACTAGATATCACGTAATTTCCAGTCCATTATTGGAAAAGTAACGCATGTCTTTGTTCGGAAAGGGAACCTGGTGGAAAATCCATTAGTGTTATTTGAGAGTTTCATGCAAAAAGAATGAAAAATAGATTTCAGTTGCTCCAGTTCAAAATTTTATATTTTTGTTGTTTAAAAGCTCTTTTTGGTACTTAAAACATTATCTTCATTTCGAAATTTTAAAATATTTTACCTTTTTAAAAAGAACAATTAAAGTCCTCTATTTGAAATAAATTTAAATAAACATAAAAACTAAATCATTTAAAAATATTGTACATGTCTTCGATGTCAGCATGTTTATTTTCAACATGAAATTCAACATTCAACTTGAACTTTAAATAAGATAAAAGAAAAAAATAGCCAACTTATTCTAGACAATGTCCATCGCATTATGTCAAATGTTGCATGAATATTTGTCAATTCCACTACGTCTAAAGCTCCATTAACTCTACAGGATCTAGTTAATTCAAATGCTTTATTTATAAGATAAAATTTAGTTTCTTTAATCGCAACACATTGTGTTGCTGTAATTAATGAAAATCTCCCAAATTATGGACACAATAAGGTCAATACTATGGTCTTACAAAGCGTTCAGTATGCTGTCGTTTCTGTTACCAAAGAAAGATAAAAAACTATATGCTTGTATGTTTATATACATATATTGAACAACACACCTGGTTGCAAAATATTATTTGTTTATTTACTGTTGCTGTTTTTCTTTACTGTTTAATTTTTATTTTTCTTTTCATTAACTTTATTTTTGTTCATTTACTTTTGTTGCATATTTTGACTCATGTTGAAGTCATTGTTTTTTTTTTTGTTTTTGTTTTTGTTTTTTTTTTTAAACTGGAATTTTATGTTAGAGAAGAGAAAAATAAGCCATGCTAACAGTAGTTATAATTTATGTGCACAAATACTTTAATCAAGCAATTTATAGTATTTAATGAACCGTAATGCTTAAATATGACTTTTTCTCTAGAGCTATTTTTTCTTTTATTTTTAAAATAAAAAAAAACTTTTGTTAAGTACGTTTTGTTAGCGCTATAAGTGCTGATGAAAAATTGTTAATTAAATAAATTAAATATGAAAAGCAAGTACTGTGATTTAGTTCTATCTATGTATAATGAAAATGAATAATGTTTTGTATAACAAATTTTTTTTAAGAATCATAATGATAGTTATTTAGTTTAAATTTTCAAATTGGATTTGATAACTAGAAACATAAATTTCCATTATTTAAAATAAAATGTTCTATATAAAATTAACTTTTCAGAGTTCCGCCGTGTTAAATAAATTTACTAAAATTAATAATGCTGAAAATATATTTTACAAAAAATCCTTTTTTCATTTTCTATATTTAGTATATTTATGGCAGAGTTTGCAAATATATAAAGAAAAGCATTTTGTTACATATGAGCCATTTATATTAAAATGGTTGGATTTGCAAACACTTTAATTTTAAATTTAATTTTAAATAAAATATTAATGCAAACTTAAATAGTAATGTGAATTTATTTGATAAATAAAATTAAGAAATTTACTAAAAAAAATTAAGATATAAGAAAATTGTAATACACGTTCGATTAACCAACAACTTAGACTACTGAAAGTCGAAATAAAGGGTCCGCCAAACCCTTTTTTTTGTTTAAATGCTATAAACAAATTTACTGAATATTTTCTCAAATTTCTTTTTTTATTTGAAAGTACAATCCTTCCAGTTAATAATGGAAAATAACTTCATTCAAATGGCTGCCTCGGCTGGCCATGCAGTAGCCTACATGTTCGGTCTAATTTTTAAGCACTTTATCGATTGTGTGCAGCTGTATTTCACCAATGGCTTCACGAATATTGTCCTTTAAAGCGTCAATTGTCTCAGGCTTGACGGCGTAACACTTATCTTTGACCGCACCCCACAAATAATAGTCCAACGGTGTCAAATCGCAGCTCCGAGGTGACTAAATGACATCAGCTCTGCGTCGCAAAACATCGAGAGTAGCTTCGGCTTTGTGGCACATAGCACCGTACAATATCCTCCTCTTTATGTTTTGTGAACAATAGTTCGTTCAACATGGGCCGATAACTATGGCCATTGACTGTAACGGCCACTCCTTGCTCGTTTTCAAAAATAGGGCGCAAAACATCGAGTGTAGCTTCGGCTCTGTGGAACGTCCAATATCCTCCTCTTCAATTTTTGTTCAACATGGCCGATTACTACGGCCACTCCTTGCTCATTTTCGAAGAAAAATGGCCCAATTATGCCTCTAGACCAAAATCCGCACCAAACAGTGACTCGTTTTGGGTGCGTTGGCTTTTCAATGTATGCGTGCGGGTTCTCTGTGCCCCAAATGCGGCAATTTTGCTTGCTTACATACCCGCCAAGATCAAAACGAGCTTCATTTGAAAAGATAATTTTTTTTGCAAAACCGGCATCTTCTGTAAGTTGATCGCAGGAAACGCTTTGGAAGGTCACTTAGCTTCAACTCCTGAACCAATTGGACTTTGTATGGCATCGTACTAAGGTCTTTATGCAAAATTCGTCTCAATGATGTCTCTGAAATGTTAAATTGTTCTCAACAATGGTAAATTGATGTTGATGGCTCTTCACGCACACTTTCTGCCACAGCAGCAATATTCTCGAGTGTACGCACTGTTTTTGGCTTCACGCTTTGGTTTATCGATCAGGATGCCAGTTTCTTTCACTTTTTTCACAAGATAACGAACATACGGAGCTAACGGTGCTTCTCTTCTTCCAAAATTCGTACGCAATTTTCGTACACATTCTGCAACATTTCCATGATTTGTTCAAGCGTATTCACAACCATATTCGTTCAGCGGAAGGAAAAAAACTAATTATCTGTCAAATCAAACGTGAGGAAAGTGTTACCATTCATGGAATAAGCACTAGTTGAAAAAAAAGTTAGATGGCGGACCCTTTATATGTAAGACGAAAATAGTAGATGCAAAAAATAAATAAATCTACAATAAAATAAATGGTGCAAAGGATTAACAACAAATGTGGCGGCACAATAATGACATAGAGAAAAGAAAAGAAGCATAAACCGATTCAATCTGTGATATTTAACCACCAAGAAATCAGAGTTAATATCTAATTCCTTTCATGATTTTTTTTATATAAATATTAAGGACATCAGAGACAGGATGGAAAATGTACAACTTACAAATCAACTACATATAATATACGTTAAGTTCACTTTTTGTGCGACAAACATTCAACAATTTGAAGATATCTGTAATAATATGAATAAGAAAATGAACTTTAATCGAATATCAACTAGTATAATTTTTGACAACTGGAATTTTATTGGTACTACGTTACCGATTGAAAAGGTAAAAAAAAGCAAGTAGAAGCAAAGAATATCGTCCAATAAATACGTTAAAAACGCGAAAAAATTATGGAACAAGTCGTTAAATTACAGCTTGAAAATTACATAGAAAATAATAATTTGCTATCAAAATATCATTCCGGAGTTAGACGACTATTTAATAAATAGATGAAAAAACTTTTTTTTTGGATTTCAAAAGACTATGCAAAACAATAGAATAGAAATATATTACTACAGAAACTCTATTGTTATGGCGTTTAAGGCATAGAACTTAAACTTAAACTTACATAAAAGAAGAAAAAATACTAAAGTAAACAACATAATAGCAACGATTATTAATCGATTTAAGAAGCATTATTATTTATGTATAATATATAATAATGACAGGTCGAACATACTTGAAAAATGTAAAATAGTGCTGTACGCGCATGATACATTAACATTTTCTGAAGCTAAGAACGAAATTCAAGGTGAAGACAATTTAATGCATGATTTAATGAGATTAAACGATTGGTTAAAAATAAACAAACTAAAGCTCAATGAGAACAAATCAAAATTAAAGGAATTTAATATAAAGAGTGATTCGGTTATTATAGTAAATATGTTTAGATAAAGACTTAAAATTTAAAAAACATATAGAATATTTATATCAAAAAAATGAAAAGAAAATAAACTTTTTTGGACATTTTAGAAATAAACAGCCCTATTCATAAAAATTCTGAAAAGTATTTCAAACCAATTTTAAGCAAAATTTGATAAATTATATTTATAAACCAATTTTAGCTTAAAATAAATTTTTTAACCTTTTTTAAAACTACTTCGAAATGAATTTTTAACATAAATAAAATAATTTCTGATATTGAAATTTGTTTTTCTAATACTGCATTTAAGGTACTGATTTGAGTCTTGACTTTTTTATTAGAGATTATTGAGCAACTATCTCGCTACCGTCAACTAAAAACGTACAAGGAAAGGTTTAACTCATTTTGTCTTCCAGATAACCAATTTAAGCAAAATATCGGTTTGATAAAGATACAGTGAGAAAAATTATAAATTTCGTTAAATCCAATAAACTAATGTGTAGACCGTAGAGGATGCGGAACTTAGGCAGAACTTTAAATTTAATGGCTTTACGTTGTTGGGGACGGAGAGAGGTAAGTTGATTTCTATTTGTAGTTTCAGGATGACGCGGGAGATCTTCATGGTCTAACGCAATCCACAGTTAGCAAAATATGTGCAAAATTTGCGCGTGCCCTTGTAAGAAACGCCAAAGAAATGATAAAAATGCCAAAAGCTTTTGCGAAGGAGATTAAAAACGCAAAACAGTTTAAAAAAATCAGAAATTTTCCTGGAGTAATTGACGCTATTGACGGAACTCATATAGAAAAAATTGTCGGGGATCTATCACAATATTATATTAATACAAGTTAAGAGCAAAATATTCGATTTTTATGGTTAGTTGTTATACAGTTGGTTTGCGATGCCAAAGTAAAAATGTTGGATGGAGGTTTAATACTCACGACTGTCACACAAATCCTTAATGAGACCATATCCTTTAATTTTAAAAATTTTTAACACGGTATAATCTATGGTATAATTTTATTAAACTGTGTTCTGTAATTTTCGCTTTGTAAATTAAAATTGTAAAACTATTTTACTGACGTATAAATAAATAAAACAAATAAATTGATACTCGTTATTGTATTTTTTCATTGAGAATTATCTGAAGTATATTCTTATACATCATTTTACTTTTTCTTTAATAATATTATTAATGACAAGATTTGTCACATTTTTTATTTTAATTGAATAACATTTTCTGAAATAGAACCAAAACATATTTAAGTTGTGAATATTTATAAATTGATAATCATTGTTTTGCATAATTAGACAATAAAAAATTATGGTATTTAAAATAAATAAAAAGATTTTTAGTTAGAATGCTCTTTATTAATATAATTTCTTAAAAACAATTTTTAAACTTAAAATGTTTATTAGCTAAAATGGCGTTTAAACGAATTTTATGATTTTTTTTATAAATATGGGAGAAAGTATTTTTTTTTTTTTTTAAACAGAAGTAGCACTTCAGACAACAATGCCTATTTAGTAAAGTACCGTGCTACATTCTTTAGGAAAGGGATAGAGATCAGATGAAACAGGTAGTGAAAGTAGAAGGATAGACGGAAATTAACTGCCGTATATAAGACAGCACAGCGACCAGTGACTATGCCTTCACCGCACAGCAGCCCCACCGACAGTCAATTTTTATTTTTGTAGCGAAAAAAACCAAGGTCTTCGTTGGGAATCGAACCCACAACCCCCATATTTACAAGCTAGTACACTACCTACTAGCATACAGGGGCACCTAAATTTAAAATTAATGCTATTAAAATTAATTAAATCTAATTTTGAATTCGGTTCTACAATATTATATATATCTAGTACTGAAGCACAAATAGACAGATTATAGATACTACAATACAATGCAAGGAGAACGAAATTTATGGTAAATACACTGAAATGGCTGAACATAAAATACAGGCTACAAGTTAACACAATCAGTTTCATTAAAAGAATCAAAAAAGGCAAGCCACCACAATATTTATACTTGAGATATATAACCGTGCCCCCTTAAAAATGCACAGTATTTCAGGCTTCAAAGGGTCACAACAAGCGCAATGCAACATTTGTTATGCTACAAAAAAAACTGAATCTATTTAATAGGCTTCCAGTCATATAATAGGGAAATGGCAATATTTGTTAGGAATAATTATTAGAAAATTTAATGATTAAGAATTTTTTAATCGAAATATTTGAGGAGTAAATTAAAAGTTTTTATTAGATTTACCTTTTATCAAACAAATAATACAAGTAGTAAAAAAATGCCTATGGCGATTTCGTAGATTGCTCAACTTAACTTTTCCGCAGACCTTTAAATACTTTTTATATTTACTTGTTGTTGTGTTGAAATTACTTGTTGTGGAAAGAGGTCTCGCAGTAATTCCATTGTAATCCTGGCTGTATGCATTGTGGCAGCGTCTTGTTGATGTCACATGTTAATTAAGCCCAAAGTTGCAGTTATGGCGTTAAAATGTTTTCATATATCGATATTGCTCCCCTTTCACAGTTGCCGTTACGCCGTTTTCATTTTCAAAAAAGTAAAGTCCAATGATTCCTCCGGGCCAAATTTCACACCAGACTGTCACTTTTAATGGATGCAAAGGTAACTGTTGAATAATTTGGGGCTTTAATTCCTCAGAACCGACTATTCTATTTATTCACATATCCATTGAAATGAAAATGTGACTCGTTACTCATTATAACTTTTTCATTAAAATCGGGGTTGTAATGGACGAGCTGTAACATCCTATTGGCATATTTACAGCAGCGGAAATGGTCTTGTGCCAACTGAATCCTGTATGAAAAGAAATGCAAACCCTTGTGGCCATAGTTGTTCTTTGAAGACCAAGTTCTTGAGCACTTTCTTAAGCAGCAGCAATGTTTTCAGCGGATCTTGCAGAACTTTGTTGTCCATGCTTGGGCCTAATACTCAGAGACCCTCTCTCTTTACTATTCGATAAATATTGCGTTCTGTTGGCACGCTGTTCCTTCTACAAATTTCACATAACTTTCTAAAACGTTTTAACGATTAAAACACGTTGGTTTATCGAATATTTTTCCATAATAAATTTGCTCCGTGTTAATGTTTACCAACATGGGGGCAAAACAAAGTAGTATACCTTCCTGGCGGGCACCCTGTATAAGCATATTCTACTATATAGCTTGTCAGTATGGGGGTTGTGGGTTCGATTCCCAACGAAGAACTTGGGGTTTTTTTCACTACAAAAATAAAAATTGACTATCGGTGGGGCTGCTCAGCGATGAGGGCATAGTCACTGGTCACTGTGCTGTCTTATACGAAAGTTAATTTCCGGCTATCCTTCTACTTTCACCACCTGTTTCATCTCTTCTCTATCCCTTTCTAAACAAGCACGGTAGCACGGTACTTGACTAAATAGGCATTGTTGCCTGAAGTGCTACTTCTCTTTGTAAAAAAAAAACGATCGAAAATTTCGACTGCCGTAAATGTGGTTTTGAGTACTATAAATAGCGTGAAAAAAATAATGAAATGTTTATTCGTCAGTACAGTACCATTCGGTCACACGAAATAATTAAAAAACATATTTTAAAAGTCAATTAAAAAACATTTTTAAAAATTGATTAAATCTTCCGTAATTTTCAGGCGTTACTTCTTTGCAATGAATGGTGTAGCAAGGTATGGCAGATTACTTACCATGGAATAAAAATATTATGTTTTGTTTATTGAATAAAAAAATACTGCTTTCCTTCGCACTTCTAACAGTTATTCCCATTTATGTAGTTCATCAAATATTCTGAAATTTAAATGATTCAATAGCAAATGAAACTGCAAAAACAAAATATATTTAAATATCCGAACTACTTAAATATTAAAACAAATGTCACTAATGGCAGTTGGTTTTTTGTTCTTTTCTTTGTTTGTTGAAAAAGCAAAATCCTACATCTAGAGTTTTATTTAAATTGTATACTACAAAAGAAAACTTGACATTAACTTTGTTACCGAAAACTTGAAAAAACTAACAATAAAAACAATTGTCTTAAACTGATTGCCTACTAGGCTAACATTTGTTTTTATCTCTTTTATTTTACAACTGTTAGAGGGTGTAGCAAATGAAATCAACATTTGGATTGGAAGAGTATTTTAAGTTGTTTTCTTTTTTTCTTTTTTGTTTTTATGCGCAAAGATAAAATAATGTTGCTCACTATGTATAGCAAAAGATATTAAAATGCATGTGTTAAGACTTCATATACACCTTGAAATTGTATAAAGTATCGTAATAAAAAAAAACGAACATCAATTTATGCTCCATAATAAAATACGGACATTATTATTTGTTTGGGCTCTGCAATACAAAAATTTCTCCCACTTTGTATTTTGAAAAAATAAAAATAAGAATTACATTTTTATCATGGCTTTTTTTTGTTAAGTTGTTGCAACATTTTTAGCAACATAAATAACCGCGATATCGCAACTTTCAATCAATATTGTGGTATTTTCAGTTTCATTGTATTTCGTGAATATGTACAATGTTGTTTTGTTTTCGTTAAGCCTTAAGATTTTTTTTATTTTTATTTTTTATTTTTAGCCATTTTTGTTAGCAAATTTTAACATAATGACCAGTAAATATTATAGACACTCCCAATTATTTGGTATTCACTGATTTCAGTTTTTTTTTTTACTATATTATTATTATGATTAAGATTTGATTACAACCGAATAAAAATTTGCTTTTCCTAACCTTGTCATTTGTTATTTTGTGTATTTTTTTTGTTTGTAAAGAGTGCACCTTAATAAGACTTACTGTTCGAATACAGTGTAAGTAAGAAAAATTATTTAATTTTATTTTCTAACACTCTTCATCCATTCATAAATCAAAAATATTTAAGTTTTTTCGTTAAGCTTATAAGGTATGAAAGCCTTAACAAAAAATAATTACAGACAGCTGTACCGATTCATATAGTTTATTCGATTCGATGTTTAGAAATATCCTTTTTTTATTAATACGAAATTTTTAGTACTCAGGAGCATAAAAAAATTTTCATAAACCCTCTTTATTTTCTTGCTCACACAAGAATACAATTTTTTGGGTTTCGAGACCTAAATCGTTAACTTAAATTAAAAAGTATAAGTATGTATAAGTTCTCCACTTCTTTAACTCCTTTTAAAATAAAGTTGTTACAACTCATCATTTCTGGTTTGAAAGACTTCAATTCTGACTTTAGAATTTAACTGCTATTTGTAAGAAAAGCAGAGTTTTTTACACAAAGAAATATTTAATAGTTTTCTTTTAAACATGCCATACATTTGTATTTCTATATTTTCTTTTCTTTTAGTTTAGTTTTAAATTTAAGTAAAATATTAACACATATCACCCAAAATTATAATAACTATTCTATATGAAATACAATACAAGATTTCTAACTAACGTAACTAAATGGTTATTTCTTTAATTGCAACAAAATGCCTTTTACCATAGCAGCGGCTTGGGATTCCAATTTCGTTAAGAAAATGCTGGAAATAAGTTTCGCTTAATAATTAAAGAGTAATCTTTGTTTATTTATTGCATTTCCTTTATGAACCCCCCCCCCCCCTTCGGGGCATATTTGTATGTCTTGGCGGAATCTCACCGTCATTACATGTGTCACTGGGGGTAAAAGGGAGCCCAGTCCCCCAAAGGCTAGCAGGGAGACAACTGGACAATTTCACGTTATTTCCACGGGAATCAGTAAGCCCCAGAGTTCAGCTTTTTGGATTTTTAACTTTTTAGCTGTTCTCTGACTGATTATTAAAGTTGGCCCCTCGGGAGTATCATGGTGGTTGCATTTTCGTGGTCGTTATGTATTTGATTAAAGGTCCAGGATCATCTCACCTCTACTCAGAACAAATGGTAAATGATCCGGATCCAGTAAGCTTGCTTGTCATGTGTTCTGAACCAGGAGTTGGATTGTCTCTAACTCTTCCGCAAGGAGTGGGGGTTGGTGGCCCTGCTCTGAAACTTTCGAAATTGCAACTAGAAATGACCTGTTGCTAGAATTATGTCTTCAGCTTCCTAAGGCATGGGTGCACGCATTTCCTTTATGAAAACGGGTATTACAAAAACTTAAAATATAAATTATTATTCTCTTGAAATTTATTAAATTAACGTGGAAAAATATTTAAAAACTAATGCCGGTCTTTTTCTATAAGCGGGTGTTTTGTTTCTCCGAAGTGCAAGCCAGCTAAAGTGATTATTTTATTGATTATGAGTACTGAAATAAGGAGCATGAAATATTCGATATCAAAACTTAAATACCAAATGGCAAAGAAGTTTGTTTTTAAATCTGTTAAAACCTTCAATTTAGTAGAAAACACAAAAAATTTAATTATATTTCAATAAACAACATTTAAATAGTGTTACGAAGAAGATTTTTTTAAGATTTAAAAGCAAAAAGTTACCAGTAAAAAAGTAAACGAAATGATATATTGTATATTTTACAAAATGCCTAAGAAATCTAGTTCACACAAGACAACAACAAGCTTATTAGAAATTCTAAGAAATAGCTTAAATATCAGAAAACTGAAACAACAAAAAATACACAGCCAAGCAGGCGCCTACGATGAATAATAATATTAACAACAGTATGGGGTGATGTTAAAGTAAAATATTCTTGTATATGCTAGAGTCGTTTCAAAGAGCTATATAAGCAAATCGTTTAATTTAAAACTCTAAAGTGTTGTGCAATTATTTTATAATAATATAACATAACATAACTCAACATAGTAGATAAAACAAAATCAATAAACACAAACATTAAAGCTTAAATAGTATGCCCGTAATCACTAATGAGAAATGAGTTTATAATTAAATAGTAATTGAATAATTCTATATCTAAATCTGTGTTATACTAAGAAAGAAAATTAACTCAAAAATTCTTGCGGATTTTTCTTAAAGAAAACAAAAAAAATTTGACATTTGTAACATGTTATTCTGCGAATTTCGTTTTCTTTTGCAATGAAATGTGTGTTTTCTCATTGAAATTCTAATGTTTTTCTGATATTTCTTGCAAGCGCCTATTAATAATTAAGTTCAATTGTTTAGTGAAATTTCGATATTTTGTAAATCTAAAGCTTTCCCTGCTCCACACAGTTATTGTTTTTATTTTTTTTATGAATTTAGTCTTCGGGCTGCCTGTATACCAAATATTTGACCGTTCAAAGTACTTCCGATAAAAATTATTGTATTTCTTTATTAATAGTTAGCACGAACCTTCACCAAGGCAATTGTAATCGAGATTACTCAGCATTAGCTACTTAATCGTTTTTTTTTCAATTTAAAAACCCAACTATATCAGCTTTATTCGACTCTGTTTTAACACAAGCACACGAATAATATTGCTTTAGCTTTTACTTGTTTCAGATATTTATATATATTTATACTGAGTTATAACGCAACATTGAAAAAGTATAGAGAAGAAAAAGGCGCACACATTTTTAAGCCATTTAGGGAGTAATGTTGCGAAATTTTAATAGCCAAACTTTTGACACTTCTCCTGACATTATATTATATTTGTAGCTCTTCCGGGGTTTTTTTTTTCTATTTTTAAACAAGTAACGTTATAACGTTTCACAGATATAATTTAGTACTTTTTTATCACTCCCTTATTTACATGTTGTGGTACATATATAGTTGCTCCATATTTCTAGCGAGGTGGTTATCAAAGATTTGTTCTTAAATAATGTCAACAATAGCTTTATTATTATAAATAGTTACAAAACTATTTCTCTAAATATCTTAACCAAATACATACTACAGCGAATTGATATTACAAAAACCGTTTTACCTAAAATGCCTTATAACTTCCGTTTAAATTAATATTTCAAGTCTCTAGTCTACTCCAAGAAAATCATAACATTTAAATTAAAAAGTATTTAAAATAAATGCACACACATACTCGCATATGAATGTAATGATAATTTTGGTAAATAGTTAAACGCGTGCTATAGCAACATGCATATTACCGGTACTTAATGCCAGTTGTTCTGTATATTTAATGATTCTCATTATTTCAATACAATTCATACGAGCACTAAAAAGATACAGCACAATTATCATCTGTGTAAAAATTTGTTGCAAACAAACAACAAACAGACAGAAAACAATTTTTAAACACTAACTGAGCTTCGAGGAAATAACATGGTTTTATGTATTTGTAGACATTAAACAAATGAACAGCTACAATTATTGCGACTGGCAAGTGAGCAAGTGAGCAAGCAAGCGAACAACCTTTTGTCACCTATTTAATCAAAAGACAGCAGCTAATACATATTTATATTAAAAATATAATATGTATTTCCTCTCAATATACACCGATACACTCTGTTTAATAGTTATTGACAGAAGTTGTAAGTGTATATTCAACAAGTTGTCTGAGTGTATGAAATAATTTTAGTTTTTAAAATTGATTTTTTGCTATTGATATTTGCCAGTTCGAATATAAGTTTTTAGCTTGTTAATGTCTATTGAATATTTTAGTTGGTGGTGTTACTTGAAAATATTAAATACTAAATGTAAAATGGTTATATAAATTTTTGTGATAAGCTGTTTTTTTATGCTTTTAATTTTGTTCAATCCAACAATTTTATATGCCAAAACAAAAAAAAAAAAATACAAAATAATTATTTTAACATTTTTTGCCACACCCCTTTTGCATAAAATGGTCTGGTTAGTCTTTTAAATAGTACAATAATTTATATATTTGTACTGTTTATAACTGCTGCACAATGGGAATGAACTTATTTCAAAATGTTTCGAGACTATTGTTTATCAAATAAAAGAATCTCAGTAATTAAATCTCAAGAGATGTGCATTTGACAAGTGCATTTACAAATTAAAACAAGTCTGCTATTTAGTTGTTCAAATTTGTTCCATCAATAAATGAAATATTGTTGTACCTTTTTTACCTTTCGATAGAAACCTTCATTACTTTGGTGCTTTGTTTGGTAAATGCGTTATAAGATTTAGTACGTCTGTACCTAGCTGTGTAAGCCATAACCAAACGGTGGAAAATCCCACTGTCGATGAAATGTATTGGCGAGTGTTGTCGATGCGATAACATAGGTAATACTCCTAAAACGCGGCTTGGTAATGATGTCATCGCATCGAAAGTGCTCGCGGCTCGTACCAAACAAACAGCCAGTAACGACGGTTTTTTCGTTCACTTTGATGCGCATTAAGGCTTGTTATTATTATATCTATAATAAAATCAAACTCATTTGGTTTAATAAGCTAATAAAAGGTTAATTAAATATTCCATCGTTCATTATAGAAGGCTGATACATTATAACTTTATCTGCTCCAATTGCAGTTGAGTTTAATCTAGTTGTATACGTTATATATATCAATCGATAATGTTATTCATGTCTTAATCTATGATGTGTTGTTAGAATTAAGTCAGCGGCCAGCGGAGTTTTATTCACCTAGAAGAATCAATGTTTGTTTACTTAACTTTAATGGGAATAAATTTCGCTAATTCCGTTAAAATACAACCAATAATTAGGGAAAAGAATAAATTTTAAAAACCAAATGCTTCACTGTGCAAATTTTAAAGAATAGCGAATGCTTATACCACCGCTAAAAACGTTGTTTTTTTTGGACATTTTCATGAAATTGTGTTTAACAATGATATTTAAATTTATGGAGATAATTAAATGAACTTAATTTAATTTAAGTAGAGTAACTAAATGACATAAGTGTTTCTTCAAGGTTGATTAATCATTCAATTTAATTAAATTCATAATTGAACGGGCTGACAATGGGGTGTTGTTTAATATTGACAAATAAAAAAAACTGTAAATGGAAAGTAATGGGTAAGTTATGAGGATATTATAATTAATTTTGTTTTGTCAAATTTATTTATTCCTTTATAATAAAATATGCTGCAATTAGAAGAATTTGTTATTTTATATATACAAAAAGTTTAATAGCAAATAGTACTGTGCAAATTAATTAAATACCTAAACAAGTTTTTTTTTTTTGCCTCTCTTTAAAAGACTTGTATAAATGTTATTGTGTTAAATTAATTGCAAAGATAAACTGAGCTCTCAAGCGAATAGAGAAAATCCCATATTATGTATACGATAGCAGGTAATTGCTTAAGCTTTAACAGCAATATTGATACGTGTATGAAAACAACATGGTCGAAAATATTTTGTTAAATTTACCATCAAAAACTGTTTAATAAAAAATTACAAAATAATCATTTAATTTTATACAATGGTCAAAAAGAAAACAAACAGAAACAAAACTAATTACAAAATAGAATACAATGTAGTTTGGTGAGGCTGTACAACTGATGTCAATAGTTGCCACAAAAACATTTAGTTTTACTACAAACAAAAAAGGGTGACCAGGAATAAGAAATTAAGTGAAACACATGAAGTATTCGGCTTTTTTACTTAACGGAGAATAATGGAGAATTTTTCCTTTTGACATATTTTTAAACATCCGCATTACCCCGGTCGTAAAAAGCAATCACAGGTGCGATTTAAAGTTTAGAAAATAAGCATCCACAAATATTTAAAGGACATAAATAAGTAAATTAATTTAAAGAAAAAATTTGTAAAGCCTTTTTGTTGAAAAAGACAAGGCGAATTCATTATTTACATAAGCGAGTGAATTAAAGCAATCAGAAGATTCGAAGAAGAAAGTTGTCCGAACAGTGAAATTGTTGCTGCTGGTAATTTCAATATTCACGACTGTTCTTGGCTTCGCCATTCGAGCCATACAACCACAGAGAGCCAGTATGTTGAGTTATTCGCTGCGCACAATTACCTTAAATCAGCATACATTCCTTGTGTTGAGGGGTACCACAATAATATGCTCGACATTTTTCTAACTTCACACCCACAAAAGTATGAAATTAGTGTTTGTGCATCTCTCGAAAATTCCGATCACTGCATCATCTCCGCCTCCTTTACATATTCAGCACTTCAGAACGTTTAGAAATCAGCTACTAAACGTTTAAAATATATTTATGAGAAGGCTCGTTGGAATGAACTCAGTGAATTTTTTAGCCAATTTAATTGTAAACTATGTTTCTTGGACAATACAAATCGATGACATGGCAGAAATGGTTGTAAACATCATTTTATTTGGAATGAAAAATTGTATTCCATCCAAACAAATTTCGATTAAAACCAGATCAAAGTCTTGGTTTAATCAGGCGTGCATAAATGCATCCAGATCAAGAGAGAAGATAAAAACGCAGATACCGTTTCGCTACGCAAAAGAGCAAAATCGTCATGCGCCAATGTACTAAGGCGTTAGAAAACCTTGGCCTTCGTGCCAAAGTAGCAAGAGCTTTTGATCATTTGTTAAAGGGTCATTTGCTAAAGGTAAGGAATGATAGAGTAAGGAATAATTCTAGTTCGTCAATTCCGACACTTTCCCAGTTGGTAAAGCTAACCTCTTGGCTGGTATATTTGCAAATAATTCTTATTTTCCGGAAAGCAATCAACCAACGCCGGAGCTCGACAGAGTATCCGTTACTATGTCGAAGACATTTTCGAGTTCGAGCGATTAAAAAGGTTTCAGCAGATCTTAAAATCACAAGTCTCTTGGGCCGGATGGGATTCCAACACTCGAATTTGTTTCCATTACTCGCTCGCTTTTGCGTTTGACTCGATTTTCGTTGAGAGCGCATCCATTTATAGTCGATTGGCCGGTGAATCGCACTACGCATTACAGGGAGAATTCATTTTTAAGCAGAACAGTTCGTATGTGGAATAAACTCCCTCCAGAGGTCTTTTCTGTCACTTTCAATGTAGGACAAATCAAATCGAATGTCCACAAACACTACTTCCTCTTTCTTCCTCCCCATAACCTAATCTACTTGTTCTGGTACAATGCACTGCATAAGTAGGGGTCATCCCTAAGTGCTGGTCCGAAGAAAACAAATAAATAAATAAATCATAAACAATATTAATTCGGCTTAACACAATGTATATTTACATTTTTTAATTTATTATTAAAAAAATATTATTACACTCATTTATAATTTATAATTTTTGGCTTAAGTTCACATTCATTTTAATTTTTAAATTTATTACCTAAATTTAAGTCGAACTAAAATTATTAATTTTCTAAATACCTGAACCAAAAATAAAAAACAAAAACTTTAAATTAATATTGCTGGGTAACCCTAAATTTTTATTTCGACTTCTGTTAAAATTTTATTTTTATCACGCACTCAATCATAATACACATGTTTATTTTAAATGGCATACTATTGCGTAAAGTTTTATTTCAATTTACTGTTTATTTTTGTAGTTTGTAGTTTTTAAATTTCATTAAAGATGATTACACTCTGTTTAACTTAAGAGGATGTCTATACAAGTATCTTTAAAATAAAATTTAATGGTACTTAATAATTTTATTTATTTAATGAAACAAAAACCAAAAAAAAAAAACAAAACAAATCAAAATCAGACAAACTCCTTTTTATAAAATAGTTTTAATGTTGTTTTTGCAAACGTGAGTTAAAAACCTGAAGTTCGTGTCTAAAGCCTTTTATTTTTATAAATTTTTTACAACATAGTTTTGATATATTTATTTGTTGTTGTTGGTGTAAGTGCTTCAATACATATGTTTTTCAATAGTTCTGATTTCTTTTATTTTTTACATTTAAGTAATTTATGATTGGATTTGTTACATTATTGTTTGTAATCAAATAAACATAATACAGTACATTAAACTTTATTATAAATGACTTCAGCAAAAATTCAAAAATAATACTACACATTTGATTGTATAGGTGTATAATTTGGGTGCGGGTGTTAATAATTTTGACACTTTACCGCTAATGGCGACACATTGTCTCCCAGTCTTTTTTTTTTAATATTAAAAACTAAAGCCCTACAAAAGTAAAAAAAAAAAATATTTATTTATTTTTAAATCCGAAACTAATTTAATATTTAACAGACACAAATTATTATACGTATAACAAACAATCGTATGAAAAAATTTCGACAAAAATGATTAATTACATTTAACGGCAAACCTAACAAATCAAAGAGAAATATCAATTTATTAAATTAGCAAACAAAAGGTAAGCAGCTTGTTTTTGTATCTAAAAATATATTTAACAACTATGCTGGAGTTAACGTAAACTGGTGACGTTGCTGAGCTTTTAATTCACAGGTGTTGTTAGGGGAATTTTTATTAAATTTTACTTAAGCGATTGCCGGTTTATTATTTCAATATATAGTCTACTAAACATTTCTGCTTTATTCTTGTCAACAATTGTTTTTTGAGAGAACAGGAAATAATATACGATATAATATTTCCTGTTCTCCTGTAGAGGATTTTGCACCGCCCTTACTTAAAAGCTCGGTAAACCGATTTGATTTCAGTATCGCAGTTCCAAAAAGTTTGGTAATAAATACAGAACTTTTAAAGGGTATAAAACAAATATAAGTTTTTGTAATTTAAATTTACTTTTTTCCAAAAATAACCTAAGATTTGGCGGCCATAACTGGCTCAAGAATAGTCTAATCTGGAAGTCCAATTTTCAATGACTTCTTTTAACATTTGTGGCTGTATATCATTTATGTAAATTTTAGTTTATGAAAAATTTTTATTTATTCTTTATTTTCGTTAGTTATAACTACATTAATAGTTTAGTTACAGTTACATTTCTACGATACTAAAGATATTTTTAGTTTTTTGGTTACTGAATCGCAAAAATTTGTTTAATTGTAACTTAAATTTAAAAAATATTTTTGATATTTTAAGTTTACACAAAATTAAGTTGTGACGACCAAAAGTCGGCAGGCTTGTTTTTGGATCACATAGCAATTAGATGACAGGCAATTAAACTCTATATATATTTTTCACATTTATTAATTTTTTTAAGTGTTTTTTTATTATTATCAAATGAATTCAATTATATACTTGTCATATTTTCAAATTATATTTATTATTTGTTTAATGAAATATTTTAAATCATAATGTATTAATTTTAAAGACAAATAATAGCCGTTGAAAAGCGCCATCTATTAACACGAGGATACATCCGTGAGAAGAACACACCATTAAACACAACCCTAAACAGTAGCAATCAGCTGTAGTTTAGTGGTATGGGTGTGTATGTGTGCCTGGCAGAAACATATAAAAGCGAGATATTTACGTATTTGAGAAGAGTTGGCCACGGGCAAGCAACCGGGCAAGCAACCGGGCAAGACTTCTTTTAAGTGAGTTAGAATTTTATTCAACTTAATTAAAATAGTCTTGCGAATAGGTTCAGCTCAGTTAATCAGAGTCAGAATTTTATTCGACTTTGAATTAATTGAGTATAGCTCAGGTCTACGGCCAAGCAAGTGCTGTCGCTACTTCACCTGGCCAGAATTTTATTCGCCCAGGTGACGGAGCCCAGAGCCAGGCCACGCTTTGTTCAGCAAGGTCAGAATTTTATTCGCCCTAGCTGAACAAGACGGATAAGATTGTCAAAAGGCTAACACCAATTTCGACGTGGAGAGTTTGTCTCAGAATCTTATTCGTGACAACCGCGACAAGTCAAAAACTGGTGGACAGGCAAACTGTTCTGCTCAGACTGGAGCAGAATTTTATTCGCTTCAGTGTGAGAAGCAGTAGGCTAGCCGGCGGAGAGTGGAGACGAAAACTCTTGCGGGCTATGAGGCTGTTGATCGTCGTTGGCGTGCTCAGTAGCGATGTAGTATAATTTTAACTTAGTTTAAGAAGTGGATTATTGTAATGTATCAGCCTAAGTTCAAATGGATACTGACAATTATAATAATAAAAAAATTTTATTAGTAAAACAAAAGTGGCCCTTGTGTTATCAGTGAAGCAACATTTTTTTTTTTGTAACGAACCCTGGACGCCGCGAGCTTTACCCCAGCATAACGCGAGAACGTGTCGTTACAAAGTTTATATAGTTATATTCTACTCCCACCTTAAGAGTTTCAATCAATTGTCGTTTGTGTTAACTTATTATGGGCTCTTCTTATAATATGCCCAATCTTGCTCTATTTATGTTTATTTATGTTTGCAATTTCTATAAGCTTTTGTATTTCACCTTTTCTTTGCTAAAGGTTGAAAATTGTATTCAACGAATATATTCGCAATATTTTCCTAAGTTACTTATCAGTTAGTCAATATGTTGCTTACAGTGGATTTCTATGATTTGCATTTTACAGTCAAAGAAATGATATTTAAGTATTAAAGTATATTACAGTCATATAGTCCGAAAAATATCACAAAGTTATCGGGAAGTAAGATCAAAGCTAAACTGACGCTCAAGGCACTGTTTCATTTTTGCTTACCTTGGGCCCAGATCACTCATGATAAAAAATATATATATTCCCAAAAAACATTTCCTTGGAAAATTCGACCTTGATCGTGGAACAAATAAAAGCAGTTCATTTAAAAGAAAACTATAAAAACGTTAAACTTAAGATCTCTGTTATTTTAAAGTGAATCCCTTAAAAATTTGAACGAATGGCATTACGAATATGTTTTATAATGCGAGATTAAAAGTCTTTATTTCGTAATCCCAAGAAGAGTGGAAAAATAACTATGTCAAAATTTTGTTAAGCTTCGCTGTCTTTTTCTTTTTTATAAAATGCAAAAACTGGTTGCACCCTTATTGCTTTATAGATCTTTCACTGTCACTCCCTCATCTAGAAACCCTCAGATCTTAATTCCTAGGATATTGTGTTCAATGTTTGCAAAATCTGTTTTAGTAAGGATTGCTCGATGGTGGAATGCTTTGCCTGCTGATCTTCGTATTTTTTCACACACCAATAATGCCTTCAGATTAAAATTGCTAAGATTTGTGAACGAATCTGTTGTCTAACATTTAATCTTTTATTTATTTTTTTTTTCTCACAAATATATATATATTTTTTTAAGATGCATATGTACATGTATGTATGTCACTCTGGAAATCACTTATTGGGCCTGTTTTCTTGCATGTTGGCTGGGGAGCCTTAATGAAGGTGTACTGGATACTGTGTTATTTTTATATTAAGATTATTTAATTTTTGTATATAATATCCTTATTTTTTGTTTGCGTTTATGAACTTTTCACACATTGTAATATTTTTAATTTTGGCCTTTAAAGCTTAATATTACTGATATAACTATGAATTGAATAAATAAATAAATAAGGTAATTAACAGAAGCACTCAAAAATAATCACAGATTTCAGGCAGGAAAAAATGATAATAAATAAATTGTAAATACTTAATTAAAATACAGTGGCTTTAGTTATTGCCATAATTAGAACTTAAAGTCCTTTATCACTGCTTTAATAATTGCAGCCTCATTTCTGTTCCCTTGCTGATATTTTTGTATGGACAACTAATGTCAACCTCTCACTTTCATTTAACAGGATAATTTCTAACACACTATAAAAATTATGTTTGCAAATTCATGGCACTATAATTTTTTTTTAACTTTTTAGCTGTATACAGGCAGCAAATAAATAATTTTCCATCATTTCCTAACTAAAATAAAATAAAATTCAGTAACAAAACTAAAATTTATAGAGATTGTTTTGACGACATTCATAAATAAATTCATAAATTTTTATGAATAACACACATTTGTTTTTTTTTTTAAATTTACATACACATGTAAATTAGAAAAAATAACAAATGGAAATAAAAAGAAAAACTTCAATACACATGTATGTCAGTGTAAAAGGGGAAAAGCCAAAAGTTGAGATGACAGTACGAGTGTTGACACCAGACACTACCAAAAACATTTGTGAATAGAGACATGGCTTTAATGCCTGACACATGCATTGATATAAAATAAAAACAAAAATAAGTAAAAACTGAGAATAAAGTAGAAAATTACATTTTATTTTATTTGAATTTATCAAATAGAGTTTATTTGTGACTGTTCGTTTATTTTATTTATTTATATTAGTTTCTACTTTTACAATCATTGACAAAACAAAAACTCATACACACACACATATACACATAGCCAGAGCCATGAAAGATTTACAATATTTAAACGATCGTATAAGCCGAAGACTTATTACACAAGGCACCTTAAACAGACAGAATATAAACTCTATAGGCAGGTCAGACAAGAGTTTCAACAGCAACCATGCAATACATGCAATAGATATCAAAACAAAAATAAATAAACTTAAAGACACAGAACATGTTACAAGTTTTTCTGTTCAAAATGAATACATTGTTTCCGAAGACCAGGAGACAAAAACAATTTAAGAAATTTATAAAAAAAAAAACGAAGTACAAACATTTGACACTTAGCAAGTGCATAAATTTTAGTTACTTCTGACTTTCTTTCGTTTTAGCGACAAAAAAGTTATGCCAGGATAATGACAACTTCTTCAAGGAAATAAAAATGTACTAAACTTCTTATCTGCGGTAATATAAAATGCTAATATTTTTAGCATTTGATCAAAGTTTGTACGCATAATAAAATTGCTGTTAGGGTGCAGAATTCAATAATCATATAGATATTTTTGATTAACCCTGTGTTATTTTTTAATTTTGCCAAGCCTAACATTGCAAGGCTTAGATGCTGTTAATCACGTTATTTTACGGACTACTACTTTGAATAATATACTTTGTTTTATTCTATTTATTCACTTTTGTTAAAAATGGCTCCCAGCTGCTACACGATTGTTTCTCCGAAGGCCTCTTTGATATTACTTTTTTTTTGGTTATGCACCTGTCCTACTCTCTCTCCTTATGAAACCATTCTAGTAGCCAGGGTTACTTATTTCATATAAAAAGTACTAAACTACTAAAATTCACAACATTAAATATTTAAAGGGTTACTTCCATACGCATAAATTTCTAATTAATTTTAACTCCAAACAGATGCTATTAAAACTCTATCTGGAAATGCAATGTCGCAAACGGTTTTTAAATAGGACCTACATCCTACATTTCCTAACACTATGTATAACTCTTGTTATTATTATAATAATTATTTCATTTTCCCTTAAATATGTTTTAATGGCAAAAATCAATTGCCTGGTTCAATATCAAACAATAGGTTGCTGTAAGAGAATAATAACCTCTCTGCAATCTGCTTACTGCTAAAAATATGTTCTTTTATTTTTTTTTATTTACAAAAGGAAGCAAAAACGTTAGTTGAAGTATAAAATACTTTTATTTAAATTTCTGAATTGATAATACAAATTATCATAAGCCAAAGCAAAAAGTTTTGGGGTTTGAATTTATACTTTCCATTTAAGTAAGAATCGAAATATAGTTTTTTCAGATGGCTCAATGGTCTAGGGGTATGATTCTCGCTTTGGGTGCGAGAGGTCCCGGGTTCAAATCCCGGTTGAGCCCGATCTTTTTTTTTATTTTTCTTACTTTCATAATACCATCTGTAAATTTTGTATAAATTTTACACCAAACACTGCATCAGAGCTGTAAATGAATCATTCCTTCTGGGCTTAATTCGCATGCATGCATGAATTAGCAAATTTTATATTAAATCTTTGCTCATAAAAAAATAATTGAATTAAATTTGAATCAATTCAAATGGTTAGAATGAATTGCACTTCGTTTCGAATTCAAATAAATTTGTTAAAGTGAATTGCAATTCATTTTCAATTCATTTAAATTCATATCCAATTCATTTTCAATTCATTTAAATTAAATCAAATATAGAAAAAACAATTAGCAATTCATTGCCAACTAATTTGAATTGAATTGGTTGAAATTTGCTTTCATTTCGTAGGTAAATCTGCATTAAGCAAGACTGTGGTTTTGATATTTAATTAATATAGAAGACAGAAGGCATGATCCTTGTTTTGTATTATGGATTATTTTTTATGGAGCTATGTTAAGGGCAGAGTTTATGCAGAGCTTATCGAATCGATTTTATTTTAAATCAAAATCCGTGATGTGATTAACGAAATACAACCAAAAAGAATTTAAAAACTCTGATGAAAGAATCAACATCTGCCAGCGTGGTCGTGGTGGACATCTTTCATGCATAACTCTCTTCTCTTCATAATACAATAATAATTTTGGTTTTTTTTTTAAGAGACGTAGCACCGTACTATATTCTTTAGGAAAGGGATAGAGAAGAGATGAAACAGGTGGTGAAAGTAGAAGCATAATCGGAAATTAACTGCGGTATAAAAGACAGCACAGCGACCAGTGACTCTATCTCTATGCCTTCATCGCTGAGCAGCCCCACCGACAGTCATTTTTATTTTTGTAGTGAAAAAAAACTAAGGTCTTCGTTGGGAATCGAACCCACACAACCCCCACTCTGAAAAGCTAGTACACTACCCGCTAGCCTACAGGGGTACGATAATAATTTGAATCATCTTAACCTAAATTTTCTGTTTAAGAAAACAAACGTCTTGTTGAAGAACCCTGTATTAGTTTATTCTCTTACACAGAATAATGTAGAAATATTACAATTAATAATCTGAAACCTCCATTTATTTAAAGTTTGCAGGGATCTTTTTCTTGGTCTTCTTTGTTGGATAAGTTTGCTAAACTTATTATTTTTTGGCATAATAAATTTTCTGTAATAATAGAAAGCGCATACATAATTTCATGTTTTTAAAATTGATAAATGAAATTTATGTTAATGTTTGTTTAAAGTTAATTTTGAAATTTAATTTAACATTTTTATTTTAAGAAATTTATTATATAATTTAAATAGCAAAGCACTGTTACATGAAGGTCATCTTAAATCTTTGTCTATAGCATAAGTTCAGTAAGAGCAAAAACCCATAAACACAAAAAAAATACAAATCTAGAGCCTTGACTAAATAAACTCTATTTTGAAATATTGTATGTTTAAACATTGGGTTGAAAAAAGATTGATCGTGCATTGAAATTGTTGTTAAATCTTTTGTTAATTTATAGAAGAGAACAAATAAAAATAAAGAGTTATAAAACAAATAAAGCACGTGTTTATTTATGTTCTAAAATTGTACAAGACACAGATATTTATTGAACTGCCACCACACCGGATCATACCATACCTGAGAAGGAAATCAACATTTTTACCAATGTCTTTTGATTTTAATATCTAATATTTAAGTATTGTTCGTTGCTGCTTATTAAAATCACGAATTTTTATAACAAAAAAATAAAATAAAACAACAAACGCTTAATCCAATCAATATAATTCTTTTTTTTATACAAATAAATATAAAAAAAAATAAATACAAAACACATGATTCTATAGTTACGCGATACTATAATAACAAGGTAGTAGTTTGTCTTTAGTAATTATCATTCCCTGAGGCGAAAAAAAACAAACTTCGTTGTGCGATTCCATATGCCATATCTTAGCACCGGTACAGTTTCCCTGTGCTCGTCTAACGTGACTTCAGCAACATATAATACATAACATCCTTTTGATCTATCAAATACAACATACAGAGCATTACCTCGGCGTCATGGATATTCGGATTCGGTGTTGATTTGGTTCCCTCTTGCGCTTGGGACTACCGTTATGTATTCATGTTGTATCACCAGTGACAATACGATACAAAAATCATTTTTTTCGTAGCGTTTAAGCGTAATTTTCAACATGAACATCTCCTTTCAACGTATTTGGGCTTGAGTTCATATAGAATCCAATTTCCTTGGTTTTTAATAAATCCCAATGTTTTTAAACGTTATGTGACTCCCAATGCAAGTTCTTTTTACCTTTGACAACAATATTCATCACGTAGTGCTGCTTATTCCTCATCTTCAAACTTTTTCGGCTGACCATGCCACTCCTTATCTTCTGTGTCGAAATCACCACCTTTAAATCAGGCAAGCGATGGTTCACAAATTTTTTTAATTTAGCGCATGTTGATCGTAAGCTTCTACCATCAATCGATGACTTTCAGCAGCCGTTTTCTTTAAATGAAAGAAGATTATTAGACTCCCGTAAAATATTAAGGCACAAAGTTCGACAGCGATTGGAAAAAATGCGCATTTATACTTGGCTTCTATCCAATACTGAATTATAATGATAGTTGTTTACCCTCCAGTTGTGATAGTTATGTCATATGTGACTCAAATTTACATTATTAACTTGTATACCCAAATTTGAAAAATGTTTGAATTAAAGATTAATGAAAATAATTGGATGGTAGGATAAGTTTTAACACTAATTTTAGCCTCTATAAAGCTTTTAAGTGGTCCGGATTTTACTTAGAGAATACGTGTTTTAAGTGCAGCTCAACCAAATGAAAGTAAAGTTTTGCAAGGTAGTATCTTGATATCCATCTGTCATTTGAAACATCAATAATGTTCATACATTTACCTTTTTTGATATTAACGAAAGTAAAAAGTATTTCTATATAAACGAAGAGGTAAACACAACCTAAGACACAATTTTCACACCACTAAAACTACTTATACACCCTCAGACTGACACACGTACCTGGATAATAATAAAAATTATCCCTGCATAAAATTCTAGGTGGCGGGCATTCTATCTACAAGAATATATACGAAGAACTACCTTAACCTGAACACTAACTCACTAGTGCAGTTTAGAACATTACTTGAGAATGTCCCCCCAGGGGGCACATTATATAGTCTTTATAGAACTTCGACTATCTAGACCTGTGCAACTGGAAAAAAGGGAACTCAGTCACCTGTAGTCAGTAGGGGTACAACTGGAAGCTACACGTTATTTGCACGGGAATCAGTAAGCTCGCAGAGTTCCGTTATTTGTCTCTTTAGACATTTAACTGTTCTCTGGCTGATTATTGAGGTTGGCCCCTGTATGGGAGTATCGTGGTGGTTGTGGTTTCGCGGCCCCAAGGATGAATGATTATGGTGGCCAGATGAATGATCCAGTCCAGTGAGCATGCTAGACATGGAACGGATTTGGAAAGTCTCCAGCTCTTCAGCAAGGAGTGGTGGTTTGCAGCCCTGCTCTGGAATCATCAAAGTTGCAACTAGGAAAGACCTGTTGCTAGAATTAGTCCTCGGCTTCCTAGGGCGTGAATGACGTTTGCTTTTCATTCCCAGTAGTTTGACCACCATCTGATTAAGGCTCCATAGCCAGGTACAGATATAAATCTTATCACGTAATTACTCGAGAATGTCCACCCGGGGGCACATTATAAGTCTTTATGGATTACACAACCATCTAGACTTGTGTCTTGCGGGGTAAAAGGGAGCCCAGTCTGCTTCAAGGCTAGTAGGAGCCAACTGGAAAATTCCTTATATTTCCACGGGAATCGGTAAAGCCCCAGACTTCCGCTATTTGTCTCTTTAGGCATTTAGCTGTTCTCTGACTGATTATTGAGGTAGGCCCTTCGGGAGTATCGTAGTGCCTACGGGAGTATCGTAGAGACCTTCGTTTGAGTTTGTCGGTCGGATCATTCACAATGAACACAATGAATGGTCCAGGTCCAGTGAGTATGAATGCCGTCGTGTTCTTAATTATATTAAACTTTATGTGTTCTGGACTAGGAGTTGGATAGTCTTCAACTCTCCAGCAAGGAGTGAAGGCTACGGCCTACTCCGGGCTTTTAAAGTTGCAACTAGGAGTGACCGCAGGATATACGTATCCGAAGGCCTTCTAGGGCGAGGATGACGCTACATCTCATCCAACAGGTGGTAATGATCCACCATCTGATTAGGGCCCACGGCCAGGTGTAGATGTAAATCTTATCACGTAATTACTTGAGAATGATGTCATCACATCGAAAGAGTTCGCCCTTCATACTGAACAAACAGCCAGCAAAGACGAAAAGGAATGACGCCAGTATTTCTATATTATTTTTCTTAATCATTAATACACAAAATTAATGCCAGGAAGTAAAACCAGTTTGAAGCCGACCCCACGTACTCCATTTAATTCAGAATAAGACGAGTACCTAAATTTAGATTAACACAGGGGTGACGTCATTAAATTTTATTTCTTCACAAATGAAGTCAACCTGCCGTTACAATAGATGCAAATAGTGCTTTACATTGATGCGGGTTAGAATGGGACCGAGGGATATACATATGAAAACTCCAATTATCAAATTATTCATAATTGATTTCAGATGTTGATCTGTCAAGCAGTCCCTAAGCTAAAGTGTTGTATCAATTAAAGTTATTGGTTTGTACTTATGTTATTCGTGACATGCAACAAACAATACTCGAAAAAGTGAAATAATGTTGGCCGCGGCCCTATATTGCTTTTTTTATTAAAATTATTTGTTGTCATTTTTTCAATTTCGTATATCTCGTACAGATTGTAATTTTGTGTAAAGATAAAAACTTTTTCAAACAAATTTGAAAAGAAACTTTTCATTGTAATAAAATATGGAAGAGAAGAGAAGTAATAGCAAGTTCTGAAAAATTGCTACCTTTAACCGAACTCAAAACTAATTAAAATTCTTATAGATATAAAAATTTTCAAAAAAGTTTTTTAATCATTAAATATAGAGAAAGTAAAGCATTTCGCGTTTATGTTAGTGGAGCGCTTCTAATAGGTTTTTAAAGAATAATATTTATTTGAGGAAGCCTCAAAAATTTCCAGTTACACAATTTAGGATGCAACGTTTATTTCGTTCTCTCTAACTAACAATAAGCGGTAAACTGGAAGAATAAAAATTAAAAAATTAAAGAAAAACCTTGTTTAAGGAAAAGATTAATATTTTTAAATTCCTTAATAATAGTATTTTCAATTTGTCATGCATGACAGAACATGGGTATGTGTGATCAAATAAATAAATTTTTAGAAACATTTGGGGGAACTCTTCCAGAGTCTGCAAAAAATCAATAGGATCGATTAGGGCAATTGGGAAATTTTCGTATAGAAGTGTGGAGAAAAATATACAAATATCACTAAAAACGGCGAAATGCCAAAACTCATAAAAGTTTAGTATTATCTGGGTAGCCGCTTAATTTGGAGAAAGCTGCATAATTAATTTAAAAGAAAAAAATGGGTTCTTTAAAAAAAAATGTGCAAATTTATAAAGCGTTCTGGGTTTCAATAAACCTCACATAGTTATATCATTCAATATCCAGGGAAGTTT
This sequence comes from Trichopoda pennipes, assembly GCA_030448955.1. NCBI lineage: Eukaryota > Metazoa > Arthropoda > Insecta > Diptera > Tachinidae > Trichopoda > Trichopoda pennipes. The sequence continues at coordinate 5,322,548 of JASKUP010000012.1, read as the reverse complement.
TAAACATGCCTTACAACCTTACTGGCTGGTTGTTAAGTATAATTATTAAATGAAAATTCAGCTAACAATTAAATTAAGTTTAATAACTCTGAATGATGTTTCTAATATAAAATTTTTTAATTTTTTTAACAGATCGAGTGTTGTGGATCTGGTATTTAGTGATAAACAGCCTTTTTCATATAAAGTTTTAAAATTAGTTCACACTCGTTAACTCGTTTTTGTTTTATGTTATTAAAATAAGCAAATATATAAAATAAGAAGTCAGACGTCAGAATAAAATTAAAGCTTAAAATTATCGAATATGGAAACGCGTCAAAAAAGGCTTGGCTGTATTCATTAGTTTGCAGTTCTCCCACCGCTCGATTTTGCAGTTCTGGCTACTTTTTTTGGTCTCTAGAACCATAAATTGCAATTTTTTTTTCAAAGTGGAAAAAGGCTAAATTTAATTAGAACTTAAGCAGAAATCACTAGTAATTTAAATTCATTCATATGCATTTACATTCTTACATGCTTTACATCCATCCCAACGTTTATACACCCAACTCATGCAACACACTCATGCATATTCAGTTTTAAACGAGTGCAACTGGGCAGATTTTTGTATCAATTGTTTGCGTTTGCCTTCCTGCTGCTATGGCTCACAGTTGCTGCTGATTTTGGCTGCTGTTTTGGTGCATAAAAAGGCGTGTCATTAAAAAAAAAATTATTCAATTGGTGTTTTTTCCTGTCTCTAAATAGTTTATTTGTTTAAAATGATTTAATTTTGCTCGTTTTCGCGGTTTTAGTTCTTTATTTTTTCGCTTATTTTTGTTAAAAACTCAACAACAAATTTTTGCTGGTTTTTATAAATTTGTTTAGATAAAATAACAAAATATTGAAAAGAAAAAAAAACAAAAATGAAAAGAGAACACATTTTAAGGTGTTTTGTTGGTGGCATTTTAACATGAAATGGAGTTTTTTCCTCGTTAATTTTTCCTAATCAAGATTTATGATAATGTTCACCCCAAATGAAAAACAAAATACTAAAATTTAATATTTGTGGTAAATAGCTGTTGCATGTATGAAAAATCTTATTTCACTTATGGGCAAGAAAATAAAATTATCTTTATCTTTGTACTTCATAATTTGCCAAGATTTTTTCTGGGTTGTTGAAAATTATATATACGTTTTTTGCATGAACACATTATTATTAATGAATTTTTATAAATTTTGTTCATAATTTTCTTGACATTTAGTCCTATTTATAGTTTGAGCGAAATTTAAATTTAAAATTTTTAATATTTATATCTTAGTGTGGGTAGTGTGGGAATAAATACTTGTTGCGTTGATAAAAATAAACTTAATTTTTTTAACATTTATTAAAGATATTATATTACATCTTATTTTATATTATATTAACACTTTTTATCGGAAAAATCCAAGCCTTAAGATTACAAAAATAAAAATAACATTAAAGTTTAAAGTAAAAGTATCCGAAGGGCGCTTAACCAAAAAAAGACAAAAAAATGCTGACATTTTCTTCATATGATTAGAACTACTTTGTATTTTGAATATTTTTGCATAGATTTAGCTTTAATCTACAAAGAAAAAATGTTATCCAATATAATACCACAATCCCCACAACGGCAATGTTGTTCATTATATAATTGTTGCCACTATACAACTTCAAAACGGTGTAGTTATTAGTTGTGCTTCAATGTATCTTGCTGCCTTTTGACGTCGTTTCCGTTTGACAGAATTATCTATTTTGAGAGTTTTCGATATACCCTACCTCACCATGCATAACTGGACAACTTCCACATTATTTCGACGGGACTCAGTAAGCTCCAGTGTTCAGCTTTTGCTATCCTCTGTCTGATTATTGAAGTTGGACCTTCGGGGAGTATCGCGGTGGTTGTGTTTGCAGGCCCTAATGAAATGATTAAGGTGCCAGGATCATCTTTTTTTTGACCAAAAGCACAGGGTGAATGGTCAAGATCCAGTAAGCATGCTATGTCATATACTCTGGACCAGGAGTTGAATAGTCTCTAACTCTTCAGCAAGAAGTGGGGCTGCTGGGCCTGCTTCGCACTTTTTAAGTTGCAACTAGGAACGACCTGTTAGATAGAGGTATTAGGGTGCACGCTACATATCATCCAAAGTGGTTTGATCCACCATCGTGTTATGGCCACATGGCTAGGTAACGATGTAAACCTTGTCACGTAATTAGAATCGTAACTATAATTATGTAGGTGGATATATGCGGGGCTCATCTAATATTTACTTTTTATATCGTTAAGGTAAATCTGTCCGTCCGTTACAGTGTATGAGTAGTTTTAGTGGTGTGGAAATTATGTCTGAGGTCGTACTTATCTGTTCGTTTACAACGGAACTGTTAAAAGTTTTTGTTTTGTAGATTTTCATGCCTTTAAGAATGTGTAGTTTTCGTCCTTTAATATAGGAAATAGTCTTTCCGAATCGTTTACCACCTTACGAGGATTCAGACAGGGCGATTGTTTATCGTGCGACCTATTTAACATTCCTTTTTAAAAAGTTATACGCGATGCGGCAGTTAATAGAAATGGCACTATTTTCACGAAGAGCCACATGCTCCTTACATATGCTGTGGACATTGCGAGATGTAACTGCTGCCTTTGCGGGCATTAAATAGCAATCTTTAGAAATGGGCTTGACATATAATGAAAGCGAAATCAATGTGATGGTTGTAACAAACACGAAATCTACTAGATAAGGTGATACTGTGAACGTTGGCAACTATAACTTTGGGCTTGTGGAGGAATTTGTGTATGTCGGGTCATCTATAAATAAAAATAACAACATCAGCCTGGAAGTGCGAAGAAGAATAATATTGGCTACTTTGGGCTAAACAGGCAATTTAATAGTAGAGCCCTCTCTAGAATTATGAAAATAACTCTCCACAAGACACTCATTCTACTGGTGCTTTTATATGGCGCAGAAGCATGAATTTGTACTTGGCGTATTGCAGATGAAGCTGTACTTTGCGTATTCGAGAGAAAAATCCTTCGTATAATAAACGGACTACTTTGTGTAAGTGGAGATTATCGGCATCGTATGAATCATGAACTATATGAGCTGTACGCTGATATTGAGATTCTCAAGCGCATAAAACTGCAAAGAATGCGCTGGCTAAGACATGTTGTGCGAATGAGTAAAGAAGCTCCAGTAAGAAGAATTTTTGAATATGATATCGAAGGCGTCCGGAGGAGAGGACGACCAAAACTCTGATGGAAAGTCCAAATCCAACTACATCTCTCAGACCTAAATGTTAGACATTAGAGAAGAAGCGCAGAAGACCAAAGCTCATGGAACGCTATTCTCACTTCTGCCTAAGACTCATTAAGGTTGTATATGGCCATTTAACAAGAAGAGTAGAGTTCCTACCAATTACCTGAGTTACTTTAAATTTCTTTGAGTCAAGTTAGCGTCCATATGAAGTACCGATCAAGGTATTTTAGTACGGTCTATTGAGAATTTACTGGGTTATAAATTTGAATCACAGAGTTAATGAGAAAGTAATATTGATGCATTTTTTTCATTCATCGTAATTTTCCATTGCCTAGCTATGTGGTCTTTCTAGCCTAGCTATGTGGTCTAGTAACTGCTGAGAAGTTTCCTGGGAACTATTGTGGTTGCTTAGAAAAGCGGTACCATCTGCAAATGTTAGACGTGTGAATATTGTTATTAGTTGGCATGTACTGCCCTGTGGAACTCGAACCAATCGCAGCGCAGGACAACTTAGAAAATCACCTTCCCTTATGATGAATTTTCGCCCGGTAATATAACTTTTCAAGGGTCCATGAGTGTTAAATGACAGGTGTTGTTTCAGTTTATGTATTAAACCTTCGTGCTAGACTTTGCTGCATACTTGTGAATCATTTTCTTCGTAAATTTTTCTTTTTGGAACAATACTTTCTTCTGAATCTATTGGTGGTAAGGTAATGATTTTATTTAGGAATGTGAAACATGCTTTATAGCTTCTACAGTAATAACGATATTGGTACTTTAACTATTCATTTAGGAAAAAGTGGATACAAATTTTAATTTTCATTTCATTTTATTTTCAGATATTAGATATCTTACATTATTTGGCATATATATAAATAGATAAAAACTAAAAGTTTCAATATAATTAAGACTCGCAAAAACAAGCTACATTTCACTGATTTTCAATTGCATGGCCCTTTCCTTTTTACTATATTCTTAAGAAACAATTCACAATATTCATGAGCTACTCTTCTTAATTTAAAATTTATCTAAAAGATACCCGGACAGCTTTTTGATTTTTTTATTGTTTCCCAATAAAACACTTACAAAAGTCAGCAAAGCTGTTTCTAACTTTTAATTAAGCTTCCTTGTAAAGGTATCTTTCTTTAAAATCTCTAATATTTTTGAACCGAAAACCACTTCTGCTTTTAGTTTTGAGTTACTGATGTGGAAGAATTTACTATCAAGTTATTAAAAGCTTACTATTCATATGTGAAAGAAAATTATAACAATTTTAAAATTCATTTACAAGCAGTACAAATGTAAGTCAACAAATATCAAGTTGATTCAGAAATGAAATTATTATGAATTACCCTGTTTGACATTTAGCTGTTTTAATTTTTTTTTTATTTTTATTTCGCATATTTGACTGGTTATAAATAATAGTAAAATAACTCGGTTAAATTAATTAAATTCTATCTTAAACACCAACAGTGATTCACAGCCGCATTTTTTCTGCTTTTGATTTTCTCATACTAAATTATCTTATTTAATTATTTTAGTTGCTGCAACAAACACAAATATACTTCCACAGTAAGTTTAAAGAAATTTTAAAGAAAATACTTTTAGTTTAAATCGATGTACCCGTATCTTAGACAAAGCATTCCGCCGCTTTATAACGTTTAGCATTAATCTAGCAGTTGATGTTTGAGAATTAAAAGTATTTGAAGCAAAAAAAAAAAACAAAATGAAAAAGTAAATTAAAAATCACAAAACAAAAAAAGAGAAAGATTATTTTAAGAAAAAATAAAAAAATAATAGTTGAAGAAAACTTTAGTTTAAATGGGTGCATTTTAGAAATTAGTAAATATTTTTTCTATATTGTATGATGTTGCTATTGTTGTCGATCACTTGCATTAACAAATTTATGCCAACAATTCAAGAAGTCCGTCTTTTCTTTCCATCTTGGCGAAAATAATAAAAAAAAATAAAATTACTCTTGATATTTCCAAAGCGTAAAAAAAATTGTATTTTTCAAACACCATTAAATTTAACTTTTTAATTTATGATTGTTACTCTTTATGAAGTCAACACATTTGAAGTTAATTTTAAGTTTTCATACCTTAAATTTTAATTCATTGTTATTGTAAAAGCCTGTAAACTTTTGAAACAGTTGGCCTTAAATAAGTTTTATTAAAAAATAACTTTAGCGCTGTAGCGCCATTAGAGTAACTCCACCCATTAATTTTTAAGATTTCTTCTTTTTGCATCAATAAAGCGCCTTCGTGCCATTAGAAAATTATTAATTTAAAAACTGAACATTTTCATGACTGCATTCACGTTTTTAAATTATTTTGTTTAAATTTAAGTTTCTGTTTAATAGCATTTTCTCTCCTTTTAGTTTAATAGTTTTAATTTCATAAAACGAAAGTGTTTGTGGACTTTTGTTTACTTCTAAAATATTAATTAAATCCTGGTATTGAATACATTTTTAAAGGTGTTGATTGAAAATAAAAAACTAAATTGTGAGTGAAGATTAGAATTTAATTGCGTCAAGCATTGGACGATCCAACAAGACACAAAAATTAGAATCTCTTTCACTTCTATTAAGAAACTTTTGCTTTAGAAAATCGTGTTTATTTATTTCTAATATTAAAGAGCAATTATATGTGCCACCTAGTTGTCTTTATTATCATTAAAACGGCTTTTTTCGAGGTTGAGGTCAACAATTAAAGTGGAAAAGTAATATTGGTAATAAAGAATTATTTGTATACTACAGTTTTTGATCTCAAGCTCGAAAAAAAAATTTTAAATTATAATTTACTTACTTCTCTAAGATCAGGTAGCAATCACACCTGAAAGTTTTGAACCATTTACGCACTATTCTTCAATATTATGGTTTCTCTATCTATATAGCCAAAATCAAGTCTCCTATTTAAATACCTTTTCATTTATAGCTTCCTTTTGTACTGAGAGCGTAAACTATACATATCGATTTAAAGAAACATGCACATTATAATCACATATTTGCTTGGGAACACACTACAATTCATAATTAAATATTTAAAAAAGCATTGCACATGATTAAAACTTCATGTTTCTGTCCATTACGCTTTAAACTAAAACTAAATTAGCTTTAAAAAAAATTGATTTTTGATAAATACTATGCCGGCCGGTGATATGGTGATCAGAGAAGAAAGTTAGAAAACAGCTAGCAATTATGGCGTAATATATCAAGAGATTTTTTGTGTCAAAAATGGCTACAGCTTTGTAAGGACCCAGTCAACAACTTATTAGAACATACGATAGAAGAAGGTAGACATTATCTAGTTTTAAAACTTGAGTTAACATCATTGATGGGCTAGAAATCGATATTTCTAGATCTTGCGCTGTGCGGGCTACTTCAGCGGGTGTTTTCTTCACTTACCTGACTAATGATCCATAGGAGTAAAATATTTCTCATAACTTTTCGAAGTGCGACGACGAGAATTTGTTCTTAAATCTCGAAATTCATTTTGCGTTTTTGAAAGACCTGCAGTGTATTTAGGTATTTTCAATAATTTCTCAGATCGATTCAATTTATATCCTTGCACAGCTAGTAGCAGTTATTTTAACAGTAATTAGCCATTTACTGTATTGGTTATTTTTAATATTTTTCTCCTTTATTAAATTTATATATATGCTCAGCTAGGAGCAGTAATTATTAGCTCAGCTGGGAGCTTGGAGGAACAAAGAATAAAGAATGAGTTTTTCCTTCTAAATATCACTCGGTTATATACCGACTATGAGAAGGTTGTAAACTAATCTAAATTGATGAGAATAAAACTTACTCATTCTTAAATTCTATCTTTCCTTAACTATATTTACTATATAATTTATATTGTTTAACCAGGCAATCATAAATTTAGATAGTATTATAAAATTTGTGATTGAGTGGTTCTCCAATATATTAAAAATAAAGATTGTAAAATATAATTAATACTAATATTATGAAGTAGTATTCGTATAATGAATTGGGCAAAAAGTGTAATGTAATCCAACTGTTATTGCATTTATTTTGGTATTGTTTTCCCACAAAATAAATGTGTCACTTGAAGCGCACCAATCAGCACAAAAGGTTTAAACAACAACAACAATACAAGTAAAGTCTATTTGGGGTATATGAGTTGAAGGCCGTTTGCATGCCAAATATAGCAACAACAATCATGTCTGCATTGCCAGTACATTGCACTTAAGAAATTTGAATTACATATGTTAAATCTTTTGTTGTGACCGCATGTGTGAATATTTATAATTTGTATTAGGGTGGTTCTGCTACAGACCTTTTACGCTATTCCTCTTGATATATTCAGATTATATCTATATTTTTTTTTATTCAAGAACTGTTCGCTTGCAAGGCTAATAATATAAAAAATTCATTAAAAATTAAAAATAATTATAAATAAATAAATGAAAGTTTTATATTTGAATGATGCTGTTCAGACAGACATGGACTAGTTATATGTATGGTTATGTGGGAATAAGTTAAAACTGAATTGCGAAAAAACTATGATAAAAATTGTGATAATGTCAAACTAAAAATCAAGGACTACGAAATTGAAAAGGTGATGCAGATGAAATATCTAGGTATAGTTATTGATAATAAACTTAAATGGTGTGAACATGTAAATTATATTGAGAATAAGATAGCAAAGAAAATAGGTTTTATGTATCGAACCTGCAAATATATTGATAAGCAGTACAAATTAGCTATATATAAGTCAACAATAGAACCTTATTTTATCTATAACCCCACGATAATTTTTATGCTAAATAATACGCAAATTAAAAGATTACAAATACAGCAAAATAAAGTGATGAGGTTTATTCTGAACAAAAGGTACGATACGTCAATTTCTGAGATGATACGAAGCTTAGATTGGCTTAATATAAAACAATTAATAGCATACAACACTCTAAAATTTGTACATAAGTTAGGTACATAGCTATAATACGAGACATAGAAATAACATAAGACTGCCTAAAATTCAGACTGATTTTCAAAAGAAAAGTGTATTTTTTGAGGGATTCAAGATGTATAACGAATTGCCAATAGAAATTAAAGACTGTCAGAATGAATATATATACAATAGATTAATAAAAACATATTGTAAAACATTATTTGTTATAGCATAATGAAATATAATTATAAAATTTACATTAAGTCATAAAGACCGTAATAATAATAATAATAAAAAAAAAAAATTATTAAAACAAAATCTAAAAAAATTTAGTGTGTCTTTAATATAATTGTTTTTATCTTTTTTTTATTTACTTTTTTATTTATTTATTTATTTACCCTGGATAGATAAGTTACGTCTATCAGACGTATGCCTTTTTAGTTTTGTACTCCATCTCTGTAGTTTGTAGTGAGAGAAAAAATATATGTTCAGTATTCTCAGTTGATCTCCGTAGTATTGCTAATGATTATCAAAGAGATAATTCAATAAATAAATGATCTCAATAACTCCTATGCCAATTTTTATTTTTTCAAGTCCTGAAAAGGATGTTAGAAACCATACGTCTTTCAGTCGTAACGTTATCTTTATCGTACTAAAAAATAACGTTATCGTTTTAGAGTTAATGATTAAAATCAGCACAACAAGAAGTAATCTTTTAGAGTTCAGTCAAACTTAGCTATAAATTAATTATATAATAGTACAAGTATTTATAAATTATTTTTTAGAATTAAAATTAAATAAAAACTGTTAAAAGTTTTTTTCATTGCTACTAAGTTATTGTGCGTGAGAAAGGACATTCCAGAGACACGATTGATGTATGAAAAATTGCTATTTAGATACAAAAACGGTATAAGGGAATTATAATTCTTTTTCCTCTAACTAATCTGGCAAACCTGATTTTATCAATAGTATGGATTGGATGGATGGATTTTATGAGAAAATAAAAGCACATGAATATTAAGTAGATTGTTTGAAGAAACTCAATATAGCTTCGAAGAAAATTGGGAAATATGATCATATCTTCTCTATCCGTAATGACATTGTTTGCTAGTAGAATCACATCCTGCAAAAAGTTCACAACGGTAGATTAACCCAAAAACATGATTATATTATTATTAGTTTTTAAACCACACAAGCATATCTTAAGAAAACATTCCATCAGTTGAAGAAAGTATTTTTCTTATTATATTTCTTTTGTTTGGGTACGGTTTTCCGTCGACCCTCGTACCCAAACAAAAGAAATTTTTACCCCGTCGTAGAATCCAAGCACATATCGAATAATGCCTGTCAGGCCTACAATTTAGACACAATAGGACTGATAACAATTTACAAACGACGACAATTAAAAGTTATGACGACAAAGGCAAACATTTGGTTCAACAGACAATGCCTCGCATCGAATGTTACACCAAAATATGCCAAAATACAGATTAGAGTCAACACCACAGCAAGCAGGAAGACAATAAAAAGAGCACAAAGAGACTTTGTGAAATTCGAAATCAGGAACCTTTACGCCAAAAAAGAAATTACGAACTCGGAATTACTAGACATTCATCTTAAACTAGCAGAACGACTCCCAAACGACGTACTCATGAACACATTAGACCAAATACGAGCAGAAAACGCGAAGACGATAAAACAAAAATACGCAACTTTAAACAAGAAACTCGAGATACTAAAACATTCAACAAACAACAAAACGCGCAAAAAAGACGAGGGTCGACGGAAAACCGTACGCAAACAAAAGAAAGTATTTTGTACTCGTATAACTTTCATATGCTCTTATTTGATTACATACATAATTTTATACTACTCATAGCTCTTCTTGTCCGTAGCGTAATTTAATTTTCAAACTACTATAACTTAGCATTTACTTTTTGGCAGGTATTTAGGTAAAATAAGGATAAGAATATCAACAATGAACTCATAAGTCTGACCCCTTAAGCCTAAGTACTTTACATTATGATACTACTCTGACAATAAAACATTTACCACAAGCACAAATGAAAAGAAAAAGGAAAAAACCTAAATGGAACAAGAATTGATCTCAAGTTTTATTGAAAGGTTTTAATTTCTCCTTGCGTTGCGTTATACTACCAAAGACACCTTACCTTTGCGTAAGTTCGACTCACAAGCGAGTTTACATAATTGTCCAGGTAAGACTGTTATTGATTATTATTCCGAAATTTGTGGCAGTATTTAACATCGGTAGTGTGATTAATGGCTTTCTTACAAATTATAACACCCACTGACTTATAAGGGCTTAAATAAAATCCATTAACAGTTGCCCAGCAATAAATTTTATCCAATTCCTCATTCAGTCTTGAAATATTTTCAGCATCTACAAGCATATGGATTTTGTAGAGCAAAGCATAAATAGAAAAAAGTAGTGGTCCAAGGATTGATTCTTGAGGTACACCCCTAGAAAAATGCAAAATTCGATTTCTCGATATTGTTTATTTCTATTATTATATCAACCATTCTTATATCTTCATGTAACCTGTAGTCTTTCCATATTTAATCTGTCTGCCCTTGTCATTTAATCTAACTTATACTGCAATAACAAGCACTATGTGGCACAGCCTTCAAATATTTTTTCGAAGCTTTTCTCTATTTTCTAACATTTCATGTTTTTCTAAAAGTCCATGCTTAGCTAAATAAATGGTGAAATACTACCATTGCTTATTCTTAGCTCTTTCCTTAATATCCATATAACTTCAGTTTCGACATGCAGAGAGTTACAGTTGATCATTTGAAACCATGTCGCACTGCACATGGTTTCTATTGTCTGTTCATTTAGCTGACTCAGCTTAAAATCTCACATTTAACACATTTATTTATTTGCCTATTTTCTGTTTAAATAGCTATGAAATGGTGTCAAAATACATGGGCAAGCATAATTTATGTGCGCTTATACTTAATAAAATATTTGACCAAGTGTAAAATATAAAAATTTGTTTTGCGAAAAGCTGCTGCCTCTAACATTATTTGATAGTAATTGCAGGGAATTTATTACAAGTATTATGATATTTTTAATATGCTAATACCTTTAAGCGGTGAAAAATATTTACTAAATTAGTTGTTAGTTCTACAATATTTATAATTACAGTGCCATACAAATTTAAAAACAAAAAAACAAAAAATAACTGCAAGCTTACATTAGGAAACAATCGTGCATCACTGCAAACTTTTGATTTTTATTGGAAAAATATACATAAAACAGTTAAAGTAAATAAAGGCAAAATATTTTTTCAGATATTCCGTTCCTTATGACTTTGTTATATATTTGTAAGATTGATGGTACATGTTATATATGCCCTTTCAAATTCCACATTTTGTTGATATCACTATTTTTTAAAAGTTTTTCTATTATTAAAACTACTCTGGGACGTTTTCCTTTTCTTATATTCATATTTAAATAAGGAGTACAGATTAACAGCCTCGAATTATCCCAATTTGTGGATAAAATCTTTGGATACATACTAATCGATTGGGCATTTCCGCCAAATTGTTAATATATCTTTTCTTCTTACTAATAGTACATGCTATTTTCTATGCTTCTTACTGCAGTTGATCAACACCATCATACAGTACGGAAAATAATTACCCCCCGGGGGCACATATATATGGTCTTTGGAGAAAGCAACAACTTAGACCTGTGCAACTGGAGGAAAAAGAGAGTCCAGTTGTACCCCAGCCCAGTCAGCAGGGGTACAACTGGAAACTCCACTTTATTTCCACGAGAATGAGTAAACCGCAGAGTTCGTTATTTGTTTCTTTAGACATTTAACTGTTCTCTGACTGATTATTAAGGTTGGCCCCTATATGGGAGTATCGTGGTGGTTGTGGTTTCGCTGCCCCATAACACTTTATGGTTCAATGGTGGCCGGGTTCATTTCACCTTTAATAACACCTACCTGGTGAAATGTTCTCAGATCCAGTGAGCATGCTAGACATGTGTTCTGGACAGGAGTTGGATAGTCTCCAACTCTTTAGGAAGGAGTGATGATTTGCAGCCCTGCTCTGGAATAATTAAAGTTGCAACTGGGTCAGACCTGTTGCTAGAATTAGTCTTCGGCTTCCTAGGACGACCATCTGATTATGACTACGTGGTCAGGGCAGATGTAAATCTAATCACACAGTACAGAAAATAACTATAGCTTATCCACCAGCAAAGTATACTAATTTTTTTTGCCGCCATTTTGGTAAAGATTACTCTTGACAGTTCAATTTGGCAGTCGTGAAGTAGCTACCTGGCAAATTTATTATGGAAAAATATTCGATAAACCAACGTATTAAAACTCGCCATGACAACCGCGCTTTTTATAAAAAATCATAACGAGTGACAAGGCACATTTTCATTTGAATGTGAATAAACGGAATAGTCAGTTCTGAAGAATAGGAAACCCACAAGTTATTCAGCAGTCACCTTTGCATCTATTAAAAGTGACAGTGTGGTATGAAATTTAGTCAGAATGAATCATTGGACCCTTACTACTTTGGAAATGAAAACTGTGCAACGATAACTGTAAATAGGGGGCGATATCGTGATATGAATGAAAATTTTTAACGTCACAACTGCATGCTTGATTAACAATGTGGTATCAACAAGACGATGTCACATCGCTTAGAGGCAGGATTACCAATGGAATTATTGCGAGACCTTTTTCCACAACAAATTATTTCAAGAAGTGCTGATATTGGTTGGCCTCCACGGTCGCCTTTGACTGCTCCGGACATATTTTTGTGGGGATATCTGAAAAGCAAGGTTTATGCAAACAAACCAGAAACGCTTGAGCAACTCAAACAAAATATTTGTGATGAAATTAATAAATGCAATAATGAATCAAATAAATAATGCTCAAAACGGCTCGCATTTGTAACTCTAAGAGAGACAGATATTTATCTGATATTGTATTGCATACATAATTGCCGACATTATGTAAAACATTTATCAATATAAGATCCATTCTCTATTAATTGAATCAAACATTATTAACAAACAAATTAGTGTACCATCCCGGCGGACAGTCGGTATTAATTTCCTGATGTAGCCATTTTAAAACAAAGATTTATTATATTATTTTTTCCTTACATTTATTTATATTTATATTTTATTTATATTATTTTTATTACAAAATGATTTGTTTTTATTTGGGCCCGAGCTTGATCCTTTCTAATTAAATACAGTGAGCGAAACAACTATATGTGTATATGATGATTTTACATGTTTTCCTCTCTATATTTTAGTGACTCATCTAACAATAAAATTCTAGTATACAAAATTGATAACAGATTCTTTACACTTGTTTTTGTTAAATTATTTTTGTAATTTACTTTTCAATAGTACCGTTATCAACATGTGTTCATTGTCGTTAATTTTTTGTCAAAGGAAACAATTATATGTGCATTAATAGTTGAACGCGCAACGGACGGTTAAAAAAGTTATTTAGCAATCATTTTTAGTGTATATTTAATAAAAGTAATAATTGAAGGTAAATTAAAATATTTTTTTGTTCACAAACATAAATTTTTAAAATTTTGTCTTTAAATGCAGGTAAATATGCCTCGAGGGCGTTCATTGACTGAACTCGAACAGAGTGAAGTTAAAATTCTGTCTGAAACTTGCTATAGCATCAAAGCAATATCAGTAAGGATCAAAAGACATAGAAATACTATATCAAATTATTTAAAAAATCCAAACAATTATGGTTGTACGAAACGTAAAGGTCGCAAGCCAATTGTCAATGATAGGTGCAAACGTGAAATTAGACGCTTATCCTGCACCGCCTGGTTGATTCAATGCCACGACGGATGGCTAGAGTAGTGTAGTGTTAGATGGTTCTTTAAAATATAGAGAGCACAACATGTAAAATCATCATATGCACATATAGTGGTTTCGCTCACTGTATTATTTTATTATTTCGATATTTAGAACACCTTTGGTATTCTTTAACCAGAAAAAGCTAACAAAAAAAAAAAAACAAAAAAATACCCGCAACACATAAATATCAAAATTGGGGGGTGACATTTGATGGCACCGTGAGCTGCTAATGATGTTTTTTGTTGCATAGTACCTTTAGGTGTTTTACACACCGACTTATGTGCAGCAAATCTTGTTCTTAATATCGATTTAGGCGCTTCAACATATATTTTGTTACATACATTGGTTCCGTCTCCGCTGCAAGGTAGTTAATGTATTAAAATTTAATTTTCCAATTTATAAATTTTTGGTTTCATGTTTGAGAAGGGAATATTTAATGTTTTAGCGGTTTTTAACGCAATGTTCTCTCCGAATAAAATTCTCTCCGAAAAAACAGGAATATGTGTGAATGAATTCTTTCATTACAATTTTTTATGGCATTTGCAATAAAATCTTTATTGCCATATTAAATAAATAACCATTTTTTTTAATATTTCTAATTTTTTGGACGTTTTGTTTGTGGTAATTTTTGTCACTTATATGCATTATGCTTTGTACAAAATTCCGTGCAATATTAATTTTGAAGTGCTTCCGGTAGTTAGAATAAAAGTTAATAATTCGCGCTGAAAAATTTGGGTTTTCATAATGTGTTTTGTTTTGTAATAATAAGTGCATCTAAGTATGACAACTTTTCATCCTTTTCTAGCTCTTTCAAATTATTTATTACATGAACACTATTTCAAGTTTATTTTTGGTCCTATTTGATATATTAATTATTTAAAAATGATTTTTTCCCCACCCTAAACATATTATTGGTTTTTGGCCTGTAATTTTACTTGTGTGATTTTTTTTTAAACTGTAATTTATGGCAAAGCTGTGGCAACATAGATACTTCTTCATATCTCGCAAATTTGTAAGTAGGGAAGATTTCATCTTCAGTAATCAATCAATGTGAATTTAAACTATTTAACCAGGAAGTTAGCACACATAAATTTATTTAACTTAAAAGAATTTTATTAGTCTTTGTTAAATAACAAATAAAAATTGATTTAACCAGATAACAATTTTAATTATATTTTCTTTTATAATTACCAATTTTCGATTCTTTCAAAACAAAAACAAGTTCCGTTTTTGAGTTTATTAAACTAATGAAAATATTGAAAACAAAGTCAAGTTTTTTGCTTAAGTCTGATTTTTAGCTTTTATTTACATTTTTCTATTAACTATAATTTCTTTGTTGTTTTCCATTACAAGTACGTCTTTGCGACTCAAGGGTTTTTAATGAAAATAACTGTTTTCTAGTTTTCAACGCTTACAAATTATAATTTAAAGATCAACCACTTACCAAAAGCGCTAACCAAGTATTCAAAGGTAAGTAGATTATAACAAAAAAAAATATAAAAAAAAAACATTGATTTTAGTAAATAGAGTCTATTTTCTATGCTCCGGTTTAGTGTTATTGATTCCATTTATTTTAATAAAAAACAAAAATAAAACTTATATATTTAAGAATTTACAAACGTCTTAAATCCGTAACAAGGAAAAACAAAGCTGCAATACTAATAACAAGTCTACAAAATATTATGGATTTCGTTTAAGCTTAACACATTTTTCATCATCATTATCATTATCACAAGCTACGGTGGTTGTATAAAATCTTTAGTCAAGTACAACGACCACAATACCTGTATATCAACAGCAGCTCTAGTTTAAAATATTAAAACGACACTGCCTTTAACCAGCGTCATCAGCTTTTGTTTGCTAGTTTTTTTACTTGTTTCTATTTTTGTGTATTTCTTGAATGAGATTCTGTTTTTTTTGCATTAAATTTTTTGCCCTCAATCCATAGGATCAAGATCATAAATAGCAAAGAGTATTTTTGGTTTTTTTTTGTTGTAAGTTATATTGCTGAAGCCATTGTCTTCTAACTGTTTCAGACAATCAATCAATCGCAACGAATAGAATAGCCACAACACTACAAAACATCATAAAATGGTAGAAAAAGTTTTAAAATAAAATAACACCAGCAGGAGCTAAAGAATTTTGCTGAGTAAATGCCAAGTGATCTTCTTATTTCATAAAGACATACTATTCTTTTTGCATTTCCAGCCAGCTTTACTTGGATTTATTTATTTTTTTTTTTTAAGTTTTAAGACCTCAGTTTTATAGATAGAGATGAGGAAAGTAGAAAAAATAATAATAATAAATAAACGTGATCGATTGATTTAAGCGATCGCGTTTAAACTTGACTACGAATTTGTCTGCTCAAGTTCAACTAGATTGACTGTTGACTAGATAATTGTTGTTTAATAACAATAGCAGCAGCATAACTGACAATAATAACAGAATTGCAAGTATATAGCAGCAGCAACAACATATTTACTATATTTATATTATTATGCTTAAGTTTAAAAATGCAGTGGCTTTTGTTAAGTATTTATTCATTGTATTTTATGCCGTCGCATATTTCTCATATTCTGTTTTTTTTTAAGATAAATAAATTTTCATATTTTTCAATGAGCTACAATTTATTAGATGGCATTTAAGTTTCGCACAAAGTTTCTTAGTTCTACTCTTAAAGAAATCGTTATAAAGCTTTAAGTTTAAACAACAAATTTATAATTTAAAAGTTAACATACTGTGTGCTACTCTCATAAAATTGTGATATATTTAAAATGAAAGACAGTTCAAAACATAACTGATATCTGCTATTCATTAAATTTCAAAGGCAAATAGCTTATCTGTTTAAAATTCGATATTCATCTCATTAAAAGCTTATTAAGAAGCAAAAGAATTGAGTAGAAAAAGACAATTTTTCATAAAATAGAGCCAAATATTTTCTCTTATAATTTTACACAACATTCTTTATGCCATTTTGCTGAGAGAATATTCTTTGACAGACTACTAGTAATAATATTTATTGATAAGTGTATTCCAGAAACTCAAGGTCTCTGGTCTAAAATAGTAAAGCAGGAATGCAATTTCATTGGCATTTTATAGATATTCATTATATTTCACAATCTATGAATTTTTTACAGCTGAAGTAAAACATTTTATTTGTGCTTTCACGAAAAAATCTACTTAATATTCCAACGAATTTTTAAATTAATGGTTTAGCTTTGCTGCTGATGTTACCAGCATTCATACCATCGCATTCTGTCGTTACCTCTAACCAATTTCTTAGTGATTGTATATAAAGATACGAGGTCTGTAAATTAAGTAGTGAGAATTGCAACGTTACGTTCGATTTGTCAACAATGAAAATGCTGGGTTTGGAGGGCAAGTCCTTTTGTCAGTTTTTTCTGTTGTGTTCTTAAAAGGAGTGACATCAGTTTCGAATAAAGGTATGCTATCAGGGTTTGCTTCAGGCTTTGACATAGTGCAACGGAAACTTTCGCTAAAATTCATCAGACCTACAGAAACAGTGTTTTATCAAGATCAAAGGTTTTAAGGTAATTTAAGGCATTTTAAGAAGGTTAAGAAGGAAGAGAAGGCCATCATCTTCAAGAACCCATGAAAATGTCGACAGAATCCAGGTTCTTTTGCGTTCGACAGTCAGAATGATCGGAGAAGATTTAAATTTGAATCACACCACCGTTCATTGAACGATCTTTCACAAGACAAAAAGTACGTCAGGAAGGAAAGGTACCTTGAGTTTTTGCATTCGATTGAAATGATCCTCATTTTATGGAATGTATGATTACTGATTATGAGTCAAAGGCATTTTAATATGATCCAGAAACCAAACGCTAAAGCATGGAGCGGCACACTTCAACATCTCCAAAGCCCAAAAAAGCAACGATAGCAAAGTCGAAGATCAAATGCATGCTGATTTGTTTTTTCATTATCCACGGAATCGTTTGCGAAGCGATTTAAACAAAGAAGTTTTTGGCCAGTGACTCCTCATCCTCCATATTCACCTGACTTAATTCCCTTTGATTTTTTTCTCTTCCCGAAATGAATTCCTCTCAAGGGAACTAATTTTAAGGCAATCGAAAACATTCAAATGGCTGTAATCGACCAGGTGAAGGCTATGCCAATATCGAAGTTCCAGCACTGCTATTAGAAGTGGAAGAATAATTTTCAGCCCATGTGTGGCTTTAGAAGGACATTATTCTGAGGTTACCAATATTAAATTGTAATTTTATTTGTATAAAAAAAAATTTAAATAATAAGTCTCATTATTTAATTTACAGAATTCATATATCTGCTTTTGAAAATAACTTAGCTTATCTAAAATGTTTTTAAGCAGGGTATTTATGTTATGACAACACGTTATCGAAATATCATCTTCATTCATGCAATTTTAAAATTATATACATGCCTGCCAACAAGTAGTTTCTTGGTCTCCTTCAGTGGCAACAATGTACGGAATGCCAACTTATTTAATTCCGGCCAATCTGTCAGTCTGTCAGGTTTTATTTGCTTTCTTTTATTTTTTTTTCTACTTATACTTCTAACTACTTTAGAAAAAAACTAGTGTGTTTCTTTTATTAGCTTTCATTTTAAAAACAATAATAAAAAAGAATCTATTGGCGGTATTTACCATTTGATGATTGATGACTGGTTCAAATTTCTGCTGCTCATTTTTCTTTTTCAGATATTTCTGCTTTTTTATTTATTTATCTGACTGCCCCTTTTCCACTGCAACGTCTTGGCAAATAAATTTCAAATGCATGTTAAAAACAACAATATCAAGAAAATTAAATCACTACATTTTAATTCTTATTAAGATGATTAAATACGTAATTGTTAAGCAATTTTCCGTCTGTTGAGAAAAAGAGATAAAAATTATTTCTGTTGGAAAAACCCTATACTCAATAAAACCACAATGAAATAAAAAAAGTAAAAAACCAACTGCATATGTGGTTAACAGACTGTAATACAGTGGGCAGAGTTGAGTTATTTGTTCAGTTGCAATTAGGAAATTTAATTTAAGCAATTTTTATTCCTACCGAGTTTAATAAAAGTAGAGCTAAGAAAACAATAGTTGTCTTCATTACTCAAATTACTACATTCATTTTATTTAAAAAATATACGAAACGAAAATTTAATGAAGAGACCTAGATATTCGAGAGCTGCTCTGAAAAATAGTGCAACAAAATACTCTGTAAAGAAAATAGAAATTTCATCATATAAAAATATCTAACAAGTGATAGCTATTGCGGAATCGATCTAATAACACCCACTTCTCTAATCCCGTTCCTTTCACTTAACCAAATATCTCATAAGTTATATTTGTTGATTACAATTCCTAAAAATTTTTTTATGGTCAAAACATCTAGCTCACCTATAATTTTTAACATGTTTATGTATTTTTTTGTTTTGTTTCTTTTTCCCAACAATGCGTTACAGTTTTTTTTAAAGAGAAGTAGCACTTGAGTCAATAATGCCTATTTAGTCAAGTACCGTGCTATATTCTTTAGGAAAGGGATAGAGAAGAGATGCGACAGGTAGTGAAAGTAGAAGGATAGTTACGGAAATTAACTGTCGTATAAGACAGCTCAGTAACAAGTGATCATGCCTTCATTACTGAGCAGCCCCACCGAAAAAAACAAGGTCTTTGTTGGGAATCGAACCCACAACCCCCAGTCATGTAACCTAGCACACTACCTACTAGCTTACAGGGTTACCTAAAGCTCTCTTACAAAACTTTTTTTTGTCTTTATTTGCAATCTATTCTGGACTTTAAGGTTAATTATAACGTAACAGGAGTTAAGTACCTCCAGTGAGCTACATAACTAAATAAAAATGATATTAAAAGAAAATATTTGGATGTTTAAAAA
Organism: Trichopoda pennipes; assembly: GCA_030448955.1. Classification (NCBI taxonomy): domain Eukaryota; kingdom Metazoa; phylum Arthropoda; class Insecta; order Diptera; family Tachinidae; genus Trichopoda; species Trichopoda pennipes. The sequence continues at coordinate 5,302,614 of JASKUP010000012.1, read as the reverse complement.
TATGATTACATTCGTCTCTATAAGGCAGTTCCAGCACACCTACGTGCTTGAGTCTTATGGATTTTTTTTATAGAGTTACTTAATCTTTGAAGACAGTTTTCGATAACCCTTTGTATCTCTTCAATAATTGTAGACATATTTTTAATTTTTTTGTTTGCCTGGAAACACGGCGAGTTTGTGATTAATTTTAATATTTTGATCTGATATTTTTCTATGATATCAATATTAAAAAAGTATTAATGATGCTTAGTTTCTTGTTTAGGTTGACTTTGATGTTAGTCCAAGGAGCCAAAAACTTTGACGAGTTTTCAAATCAAGTTGTTAATTTAAAGGTTTTATGTATGGTTTCCACATCGCCTATCCAATATCGTTCCCATATATTTACTGTATCCAACTTTAATTTCGAGAATATTTAATTTTTCATCTAGAATATTTACAAAGAAATGCTGCTGATATGAAATACCTTTTAATAAGAAATAAGATGGAGCCGTTGCCATACTCTATAGTTTGCAAAATATCAAGAAAAACCGCTAAGCAATATCTTATATTTTTCAAAGTATCAGTCACTGCATTTACGATCTGATGAATTTATTCTAGAGTTACACGCTTATGGCGAAAGCCATAACACAACCAAAAATATTCGAAAAAATATATTTTCAAAAATTCAGAAGAATATTGAAACTAAACTTTCAGGTCTGTGTGATGACAGTATATTTTCATGTTTATGCGGCCTTAGAATAATAATTATTTCGGCTGTGATGGAAAGTAGTTTAATCTTAATTTCCAATAATAGTTTATCGTTAAAAATATTATACTTTTTCGAGTTATCTTGTTAACAGTGTCTGCATAAATAGCACTATTTTCTACGACATTAATAAAGGCACATCTGTGCATAATATTAGTCAAATGATGACCAAAAAAATCCCTGTGGTTTTTCTTTGATTTGCACCATGTGCCAACAGTATTGTTTATGCGCATACCACGCTTAACTGGCCTTTTTAAATCTTTTGTATATTATCCAAAACAGACGTTGGTAGTATTCTGAGTTATCAATTTCTTCAAAAAAGTTTTCATTTGCTTTCTTTTTATGTTTATGTAGCTGATGTTTGAGTTCCTTACAAGCTCTATTGAATATTTGTTTACCAATAGGAGATCTAATAAATTGCCAGTATCTTCGAAGTGCCCTTTTTCAGTTATTAAAAATCTCTTGTTTAAATCGATATTTGAAAATAATTTCGTTAATTATTTTTGTCGAACTTTATTTTTCAAAAGTTTTTAAATTTCTGAATATTAGTATATGGAGGTATACTAAGTTGGAGTATTAGTGTATGACCAGAATTCAAGACAATTATATCTTTTACGTCCAAGCGATGATTTGGAATTCCTGTACATATTGCAAAATTCAGCAAATCACAAATTTGGAACCGTATGCCCAATAACATGGTGTTAACAAGGAGAGTACAGCGTTCATATTCGCTGTGATACAACGATTAATCTATAGCCCCACCAGGGAAATTCTTTGTAATCGTTATACAGTGAGTCTTGCAGGAAGAAACATTTTTCAGTTGGATTTTATTTAAATTTTAAAAGCCTGTAGAAAGGATTTTTTACCTTCAGGCATTATTTCATGTTTAACAAAACTTTTTATTAAAATACATGAACCTGGATGAGCACGGATTCCTGTATGGTTGACATTTATTAAATTTGTGATGAGAAAACCTTCATTTGGAAATTTGGTTGGTATTGCATATTGCTATTATCGAAATTAATTGCATAATTTTCTTAAAAGTTTAGACATCAGCTTGTGGTCTCTATTTGCCTTTTCAACAATATTCTTCGAAGTGATCACTTAATTTTGTTGGTTATATTTCTTGGGGTTTGTATTTGAACCATTATTTCTGTTCATATAAGGAAAATTTTGTTCTTTGATATTAAACAAAGGTTTTTGATTATTTAAATTTTTAATTTTAAGAGAATTTTACTTTTAAAAATTTTCTTATAAATATCACGGACTTTGTAGTTGTTCTTATATGCAGTAGAAGCATCGAAGCAGAGTATTTAATACTCTGCATTTTTCTGCAGAAAGTTTTGATTTGCGCAAATAGGTAGCATTTATGGCATTCAACGATGTTCTTACTTTTCACAGGAGGTTCAATATCCAACATTTAATAAATATTTGCTATTATTAGATATTTTCTTTAATATTTTTATTATTACCACTGGGCTCCAGATCAATAAATAAAATTGATAACAGATGCCTGTTATTTTATTGCTGACGTTAATAATATTACTTACTTTGTGGTAAAATAACTCTATTTCCTTTTAAATTGATAATAAAGGGTGTAGAAGAAGCTCGCTAAGATCTTTTCTGTTTCATCTGGTAAGTATGAACACTTATTTTCTTTTTATCAAGATGCCCAACAATAATTCCATAAATGTCGCTTGACTTTAACATTAGTCTAACTTGTTCATCACTTAAGGACATATAAAAATACTACCTGTTTGATTATCTTAAAAAGTCTTTAATTTTTGTAAATATTATCTGCGACTGGTATGAATACTGCAGGTAGTTTTGGATGAATATTTTTATCTTCATTGTCGTTGTTTTGTTAACCTATCGTAATTATTCTGTAGAAAATTAATATATTACTGCTACTGATAGATGCATCTTTACATGCTATATTTCAGTTCTTCGCCCTTGCATATTTAATTGATTAGTGTTTCGTTGTTTAGTACTATTGACTATCTGCCAATGGTCATTATCGAATATATTGATGTTCGAGGAATACTATAACTTCGTTTAGGTAAAAAAAAAATTTTAATTTAATTTCACCCTTTACCAAAATCTATCATTGTATTTATTATGAAATCTTGTTTAAGATATAGTTACTATTTTTCAACAAAGTAGCAGTAAAATATAAATATTTGAAGTTTCGTGATTAGAAATATCAAGTTAATCTATTATTCCTTTTATATTATTCCTCCCTTATTTCTTTAATTTATTATTTCATATAGGAGTTCTTTTCGTCAAAAAAGTAGTGTTGTGGTTTTTTGTTGCTATCAAATTTTTCAATTCGCTTTAAGACATTTTTAATAAAATTTTAAAAATTGTATGTTAAAATTTGTATTTAGTGTTTGTAGTTTTAATTTCCATATTTACAAATGTTTTTTGAGATTAGTCCTCCTTTAGCAAAGCTTTTACCTAACAGATTTCAGGAAACGGTCTTAGAATTAAATTTCACTATAACTTGAGTATGATTTATTCTGTTGGATAAATAACCCAAGAGAAGACACCAGAAAAACTTACCTGAAACATAATTTGCTATCAACTAAATAGTAAATTAAATATTTACTAATCTTTTAAACGGTCTTTTTAATTAAATTTTAACGATTTATTTTTCAATATTTCGCTTTCCTATGGAAAAAATAATTCGTTAAAATTTTATTAAAAAGACCGTTTAAAAGATTAGTAAATATTTAATTTACTATTTAGTTGATAGCAAATTATGTTTCAGGCATTTAATTAAAATTAAAAGGTCGAATAAAAATAAAAATAATAATAAATAAATAAACTTTTCTTGTTTTTGAAATAATATCAGTTTCTCTATTTTAAAATTTCTTGACTACTGTCGTTAAAACATCATTTCACATAAATATAAATGTGTAAGTGTTAACTCTTTACTCTTCTGCTTATCTTTTCAGAAAAAAAACAACTTTTTTTATCGCTTAAACTAAAAAATGCTTTAAAATAAAATGTGCTCTACTCGCATTTATGTAGCTTCGATTTTCCATTGCCATTTAACAATTGTTCCGTATTTAGTTGTATTAAAAATTATAATTCAGTTCATTGAAAAATATTGTATTTTAATTAACAAAGCAAGCGAAAATAAAAAGGAACAAGTGTGATTCACTGCTACTTTGTATTTGTTAACAAAGCAACACTTTCAGCAATATTTCGTTATGAATGAATTCGGGTTCCGTAAATTAAAGCATTAGGGCGGATCTAATATGCTGATTGTGGTTGGGATTTTTTGTGCTTGCGGGTTTTTTTTTCACTACAATTGTTACAATTGGTTTAATTTTTTAAGAGATATCAGAAAATTTATTATTTTTTTTAAAAAATTTTAATTTCTAATATTAAATTTTGTTTAGGTATGTAAATGATTGAAATTGAGCTCGCATAGCAAATAATGTTTAAGCTTGATAATTATAAGAATTGACCACTTGTTTTAATTATAAGGTATTTCTTCTTTAGAGGGGTTTCAAATTTAATGATAAATGTCAATAAGACTAACAATGAAGAAAGTTGACCTTATTGATAAAAAGTGAACACTTAATATTGTGGTAACGAAATTGGTTATGTCCCCATGTCAGATTTGATGCAAAATCATATAAATTTAACCTTTCATTCATGAATCGAACAGGTGACTGCTAGCACATATTTTAGATAGTAGATCATTCTGCAAACACACAATCGGTCACATTTTTCATGTTCAGGATCAACGGAGAAATTTTGTAATCACTTTGTGGTTAGAGCGTGAGCTCAACGGTGTTGCTAGAACATTTGGTAAAGCTCTACATAAACTGCGAAAAAGAATATATTCGGGGGGGAGATGATATCATGCGAGTTAAGGTCCCAAAGTGGTTTTATATGAAATATACAGCCATATGGAATAAGACAACTTTGCATATGCAGGCAGACCCGAATTATCATAAAAAAGTTCAGAGGCAGAAATGCAAAGAACCATAAACAAATAACATTTTCTGAGTATGTTTAGAAAGTGTCTGGAAGATTGCCAAAACAGTAGCAACATCATAAGAGAATATACAGCACGAGGTGGTAATATAATAAGAACAACGGACATTAATAAAATAATCTGATATATGAAGTCTATCCAGTACACCAGCATTAGAAAGTACTCCAAAAAATAAGAACTTCTGCAGCATGCGCTTTATCAATTTGGCTGCAATAATAATTTAACTGTTATACGATTTTTTTGCTCAAAGACTTTTATCCCGGCATCTCGGTATACCATACGGAATACCATTTTTGCGTCTGAAGCAAAGTACATCTAGTGCCATTAAAAATACCAATTGTTCATTTTTATTGCTCAATAACTAGGCTACACATCCACAAATAGGCTGATTTTTGTTTCGTTTTAAACTTTATTTTGTATAAAAATAATAATTACGATTCATATTTCATCTATTCTTACACAGAAAATATGAAATTTTTTTTTGTAATGACAACAAAATTTAGAACATTTTTCATTATTCTCAATATCCATTCCCGTTGTAGTAGACGCTTGTGCTTTTGATGATTTTATTTTCTTCACAGGTTGTTCATCACAGCCATTAAATTATTAATATAGCCAGCTTGATAAAACGAATGATACAGAAGTTCATATCTTTGGGGCCAACTTCTCGTGCAATAATCAGAATTTATTCCAAATCAATGTGTTATACAATATCTATTATGCAAACTTTCCATCTAATGGGGTGGACATAAATTCTAATACTATTGTGCTTTACCATTTAGGCGTACCAGTGTCAAAATTAATAAAAGAAATCTAGTATGAACACCGAGCACTTTATATAAAAAAAGTGACTTTAAGAGATCTTTCACAATATGTACAATCATAAGTGCATGGCACGTGTGAAATTAAAAAGTTACTTTTACTTTTTTAATATTAAATAAATTTTTAAAATATTAAATTATTTAATAAAGTTTTTGTGCATTCAAAAACAACAAGATTATAATATTTCGGGATTCTTAATAATCAATCCCAATTACGATTCCCTGCTAAAATACAACATTAAATTTTTTTAAGCGATTGAAATTTTTTAGAACTATTTCATTGCTTCTTTCACCCAAAAGACATAACATTTTTAGCTACGAGTACACAAAAAATAATGCCAGCATATAATTAGCTGAATGTAACAAATAAACTGCAAGTACGCCAATTGTATTAATGTCCTTGATTAATTAGCAAACCACATTATTACTGAAATGGTAATCTAATGCAAAAACCAGTTAATTTTGCATACGGTGGTTAAAAGAAATACCAAATGTTCGAATAGTTAAATTAATAAATGTAAAACACATCCGCAGACAACATGAATTTCTGTGGTTACTAGTTGTTATCAAATAAAAATATCCTCAAGTAAAATACCACCAATTATCTCCATTTTACTATTTTATTAGCAACATTGTTATGAATAAAATAGACACAACAAGTTTTTATTTTTTAACGTAATAGATATTTACATATCACAGGGTCATTTTATGTAATCAACAATAACATTTTATTAATTATGATTATGGTGTTCATGCTTGTAGAATATAAAAATCATATTTGTGTTATATATACCTTAGATGACAATTAAAAATTGTAATACTTTTGGTCCACCAAAACAATGATCGTTCTAGAATTTATTAAACACTGTCACCTATATTCATTCTATACTTTAGAGTATTATTTAGCTAACAAGAGTTAATTTTTTATAGTAAATTTATTGCTATTAGAGTTGTAGAACTAAAATCCTTTAAAAATTAAAATAAAAAAGCGAGCAACACAAATACCACTCTTATTAAAAAGTGTGACACTATTTATGAAGATGTTAATTTAAATTCAAGCAACTGAGGTATTTGTGTACCTTTGGATATAATTAGATTAGACCTGATTGAGATTCTAAATATGATTTCTCTAAAATTATTTTTCGAGTATAATAAGGCCATAATAAACAAGGCTTTAATAGATTATAGAGGGCATAGATACTTTCTAATATTAAATCTCCAAAGTATAATCGCCTCCAACGCATTTATAAATATATCATTATTATTTATTATTAACGAAAAAATTATCTTGTTATACGAAACAGAAAAAAATAAGTAAAATTATCATGTTTGGATATGTTCCACCGATGAATGAACCAATGTATTTAATTCCTCCTCTTAACGTCTTTTCCGGCTGTGTGTTTATGAATGGCTTGATACATCATTATCCAGTACGTGGCTTGATAATGGTGTATTCATATCGAAAGCGCTCGCCGTTTACAAACAAACAACCGGGACGGATGTTAAGAGAAGGAATTAAAATTTTCATCCCTAGTCTGCCTTTAGCAACATTTATAATCTGCGTTCCGTGTTGCTTTAATTATACACGACTTTATTTTATCTACATTTTGATCAAAGCTTTGCAATTTACTGCCAGAGAGTGCTTTAATATTTGTTAGTTCGGAATAAACAATTATTTTAATGAAAAACAATGTAAGTATAATATGCAATAGGAAATTTCTTGAAGTTTCTTGAGTCATATTTAAATTTCTTTTTATACTCAAATATCTTTTTTAATTGAAATCTAAGTTTTATTTTCTTCAAAAGCTGGCAAATTTACGTTCGGATATTAAAAACGATCTAAAGATGCAGCCCTAAAATCGCAAGAGGACTCTTAAAACTGAAATAGTGCGACCACAAATACCTCTTATTTATATTTTTATTAGTAAAGTAAATTTATTTCAGTTTTAATTGTTGAATCACTTTTATTTGCTTTTAAAGAAATTGTTTAAAAAGTTTATTTATTAATTATTTTATTCGTCCCTTCCGTTTTCATATTTTCTGCTGTAGCACAGCTGCTCTTTTAAGTACTTTTCCTTTATCTTATTCTTTCGATTCAGTTTATTCTTGGTTTACCAAAAAAACGTTATTGAACTGCACATTATAGGCGATTCACTGTTTTAAAGGATGTTTTATGGAGGTATAGAAATTTGAAAAGAAATATAGCAAAGATGATTTTTTTTAAATTGACATGAAATTTACTTAATTCGAAAGATAATCTTTTGACATTATAATTTACTTTTTTTCAAGAGAAATAGCACTTCAGGCACCGATACCTATTTAGTCAAGTACCTTGCTACATTACTTAGGAAATGGATAGAGAAGAGATGAGATGACAGGTGGTGAAAGTAGAAGGATAGTTACAAAAATTAACTGTCGTATAAGACAGCACAGTGACCATGCCTTCATTACTGAGCAGCCCCATTGACAGTCAATTTTCTTTTTGTAGTGAAAAAAAACCAAAATCTTTGCTGGGAATGGAATCCACAACCCCCAGTCTTGTAAGCTCGTACACTACCTACTAGCCTACAGGGCCACATTGACCGCACCTTGACTTGCTTCGACCACTTGACCATAATGGCTGGCTCGGAGATAGTCTAAACTGTAGCTACAACTTTCTTTTACTTCTTCCAACATTTGTGGCCGTATGGCATAAATACCGCGGCGAATGTTTCAGGTACTTTTCAGGTTTTATGGCATGGGCCAACGACTTCACATATCTCCACAAAAAATAGTCTAGTGGCAAATACACTGGTCTGAACTGTAAAACTATGCGCTTACCATAAGTTTCCTACATCAAATGCAGCACGAGATGTGTAATATGTTAGGCCGTCTTGTTGAAAACACAGCATCCTCACATAATAGTTGTACAATTCATGAACGAAAAAGTCAGTAATCATGGCTCTACAGTAATCACCATTGACGGTAACATTCTCAGTTTCGGATTGGGTGTTGTCGATATTAAAACAAAAAACAAAAAAAAAAAAAAATATTATTCTTTCTACGATGAAAGACTTAATGCTTTATTTATAATATAAACATTAAAATATCTAATATGACACGACATTTAAGAAATAATAAGTAAACTAAATAAAAGCTTTAAATGCTAGCAACTACTAATTAACCATCACCGAACTGTGAACAAAAACAGCAACAAACATATCAATTTTTTAAAAATCTCTAGACAATACACAATCGTTAAAAAAAAAACAAAATAATAGACAAACAAATCTTTTAAACGAAAACAAAATTTCAAACTTAACCAGCAGAAAATTAACAAAAAAAAAAGCATAAAATAATAATGGTAAATTGTCACTAAACCAATGCGTCGACAATACAATTAGTTGTTTCTTGCAGGTTTTTATTGTTGGTTTTTACACCCTACATAAAATTGAATAGATAGCTTAAGCTTTTTCAATCTGATGAATGAAAAATTGTATCATTCTGTGAGCACTTCATTTAAAAGATTTTTGTTTTTCAGTTGGACCAGTACTCAGGGGATGACCTCTACTCATGCAATGCATTGTACCAGAACTAGGAAAAAAAGATAAAAAATGTCATATAAACATCCTGGAAATGCTACTTTTATCTCATAAATGCTAGCTAAATTAAATCGAAAGAATTATGAGTACCTATGCGCTACAGATCTACAGACTACAGATCGATTTGAACACAGGTCAAACAACACTTGCGAAAATCAAAAAACACATTTTTGTTTTTCTTTAATGGCATATATTCAGAATACGCTTGCAAAGCTTCTTAGTTGGTACTTTTCTATGGCGCATTTGTAGGTGAATTTTTTTTGCTTCGAAACGACCGCTTATTCACAGTTTTAATAAAAATTACTATGTTGACTAAGCTTGAAGCTTTTCTCTCACTTAAGTAATGTCTTTTCAATTAAATTAAATAAAGTATTAAGATAAAAATTGTAAAATATATAAAATATAACGATTTTGTTTTACCCGGGATGGTAAATAAAATTTTCCAATTATATCAACTGTCTTGTTAAACTGTTCTCTCCGACTCTATACACATTTTAATTGAACTAGTGACTTAAAAGTAATAATAATATTTAGAAGATAAATTTGTTTTAGAGTTTTTATTAATACCTGCTTTTTCAACAAAAAGTTTGTTCTTTAATTGTGACAACACCAACAACATGATAGTTATAACATTTAGTTTTTTTGACGTATTCGTAGTAGATGCATGGACAATCGTAACAATGTATTCAATTTCGCACGAAAACCGTATTAAAATAATTAAATGCCAGTAAAAAATGGTGGTTCTGTTCAAGCTACATTTCGTAAAATTCGTAATATTTTCTGACAACATAATCGTCCTTCTGAGACCGCTATTAAGAATATGGTCGTTAAACTTGAGTCCACATACTCGATACAAAATGTGCGAACCCCAACGAATGTTTAATGGGGTCGTTCAACTGAAAACATCGCAGCTGTGAGCCAAAGTGTTGAAGCAGATCACAGTGTTGAAGCAGCAAATTAATCAATTTGTCGACGTTCTCAACAATTGGTGATTTCGCTTTAAAGCCTTACAAGGTTTAACTGGTGCAGGAATTGAGTGATCAACCATTCACATCGCTTTTCTAAAAAAAATCATTTTTTCAGACGAAGCCCATTTTAACTTGTTAGAGTATGTCAAGAAGCAAAATTGCTGCATTTGGTCTTTTGAAAATCCTACACCGATTATTGAGAAGCCTTTGCACGCTTTACATGTCGCTGTGTGATGCGCTGTGTGTGTATTCGTGATTGGCCGTTTTTTATTGCGACGATGAGACTGGAAATATGGTAACGGTCAAATAGATCACGCTATCGCAAAATAGTAAAATCTCAATTTTGGCCTGATATTGACGGCGGTTTAAACAGGATGGTGCCACATTTCATACAACCAATGAAACAATCAATTTATTGCAAACCAAATTTCCCGAGCGCATAATTTCACGACAATCAGCAGTTAAGCCAGCCAGATCGAGCGAATTAATACTACTGGATTATGTTTAGGGAGGCTATTTTAAGAGTATGTACGGAATCAGTTGAATCGATTTCAGGCTTAAAACTCAAAATCCCTGACGTAATTAACGAAATAGGACCGCCATTTCCTGTGATGAAAGAATCGACATCAGTCAGCATGGTCGTAGTGGACATTTGCCAGATATCATTTTTCATTCATAATTGCCGAACTTTGCTCTACGTAATTTAATATAAAAATTTGAATCATCCTTAACAAAATTATTTGTATAAGCAATTTTATTTCGTGCTTGATTCCCTTAAATAAATATTTCATGATATTCTCACAAAATATTTATTACAAAAATTTTTATTGTAAAATAAACATTTTATGATATTTTCATAAAACATTTATTCAAATAAAAATAAAAATATTTGAAATGTTTTGTAATCGGGGAGAGCACATCTATATTGCATTATTGCTCAAATAGCTCATCAGTAAATTTTACCCCAAAATTATTTGTTTTATTTTGTTTTGAAATGGGGGTTTATGAACTTTAGTTTCTATAAAATCAACAAAATTAAGTGAACTCCTCAGACGACTGAATGTCTGGGTTACAGAAACTGCATCCAGCATTCTAATTTGAAGCACTTATATAAGATTACTGCAGAATTTCTACTGAGATAGTGTGTCAATAGTTACCAGTTTACACTGTAGTTGAGAGTAAATTTAGGTGAGAACTAGAGACTCACTGAAAGTAGGGTAATGTTAAACTAGTTATTTTGTACACATTATCGTAAGCAGCGAAGTAAGTCTTAAAAATTCTCATAAATAATCTGCTTCACAATCCCCAAATTATCTACAAATGTTGAATATGTAGATTCAACATATTATATTAAATAATATTTTTGCCTGTAGTTTTCTGAGTGGACTGCTTATACAAACAAAAGCAAATTTTTGAGATCTGCATATATTAGGATTAATGGTACATTGAACCTGTTAAAAAATACTTTAATAGACGATTTATTTTATTTTTAAATGCCATTACGTATTAGTGGCATCTCTTTGCAATGCATTGAATCTGAAAGATGTGCAGCATTAGTTGTGGTACTGCTAGGGACTATTATTAATAGTATTATCAGAGACCTAAGTTGAAAACCTGAAAATAGTCAACTGAAAAAATGCATTTTAAATCTTCATATTCGCAGTTGTAACGATAGAGAATGTAAGAAGCAATCTTGTGCCTTTCTTGCGAATGACTCATCCTACATTTCATAAAGAACTTTGTAAGACATCATGGATACAGCGTTATTTAGTTTGAATTTGTATAATATATGGTCTTAGCAAAATAAGGTCCTTCCATTTTAATCAATTAAATCATATCAAACAAGAAAATGATGAACAAAATTCACTTTTGAACGATCTAAAAATAAAATTTAAGATAAACACTTACATAAGGCAAATTAACAAATATCTAAAGAAGCTTATTGCAACAGAGGAATGTTTGTGAAAATTGTTATTTATAAAAGTATAATCATATTATACAGCTTTTATTTATAAAGCTGCAATCAGTTAAAAACGAATGCTGCCAGAACATGTTTTTGGGTTTCTTATAATAAAATAGAATCCTGTCATAGCAATAAAATAAGTCCAAGTCCGATCGTCTATTTTGCTATACTGCAACAAATGTAGTAGCCCTCCTTCGCTTTTTAAACTACTTAGTGACCAGTGCTAGGCGTTCATCACAAGCAGTTCAGCTAAGGTTAAAACAATGGCATCACTAAAGCAAAATTTTCAGCAGAAAAGAAAAGGGTACAACTTGCACTTAAAAAAGCCATAAAAGCGCCGATCTAATCCCTTCCTCTGTTCAAGCGACCCGTTTTCTCAACACTTTTCCTTCAAATCGAATATCCACAAAAACTGCTCCCTCCTTCCTCCTCCCCATAACCTATTTTCCTAGTTCTGGTACAATGCACTGCATAAGTAGGGGTCGGAGCAATAAAAAAAAATCCACTGATGACTGGAAGATGGATTTAAAATTGAAAGAAGTCATTCTAAAATAATCTTTAGAAGTACAAATTTTTGCTAAAACTATTTTTTATTTTAAATTGTTTTTTTTAATAAATATTTATTTTCCTAATAATGCATTAGGAGAGAGTATCGAAATATCAAAAGAAGAAGAAACCCATAGGTTGTAATATTAATTAAAATAAAAAGACCAAGAAAACTATATTAATTAAAATTAAATAAATTTTATTAATGAAGCAGTACCTAGCAGGAACAAATATGTATCAGCGGAAAATATACACAACAAAAATATTTATAAAAGCAACTTAAATAGTAACTTAATTCAAAGGTAACTTAAAAAATTATTTAATGAAACAAACATTTTTCATAAGTTTTTTGGAATATTTAGTTTTGAAATAATTAGTTAAACTATGCGATATTACAACAAATGAATTAATTAATTAGGCTTAAGTTCATTTTCATTTTGTACACTTTTTTCATTAAGAAGGAAAAATAATTTACAAATTTAAAAACATGAGAAAAATTTTAAGTACTGAAGAATGTGACCACCACAACCAACATTAGCATTCTTCGCATCTCTTCAGATCATTTTAATTATTAAGATCGTCTATTTAAACAGGTTCTTAGCTAAGAATAGGAAAAATGTTCATTATTATTCAATAAGTCGGTTGGACAAAGTTCACACAACCCAAAGTAATTTCTTAATTTTCTCTTCATGAATTGCAATGGATCACCAACAATCATTTTAGTCACGAGTACTCTTCTTCGCAATATTTCGGATGCTATTACAATATCAGACTGATTGTTATAAGATAAACATGATAGTGCGCCCTTGCCTTGTGTGTAACTTAATTTTCAGTAAAGTTTTTTATTATTTTAATTTTATATTTTTGCTTATAAAGAAAACTCAAATTATTACTATTTTTCTTTAAAAAAAATCCGCAAAAATTTGTAAATAATTTGCTTTTTTAAAAAAGAATTTAGAAATTATCATATAAATTAACCTTAGCCGAATTAGTAATTTCATTTGTCATATTTTTATAGGCATATTAAGCTTCTAAAAATCAAATATTTAAATAATTTTTCGGAATTATTTCTTAAATAAAAAACACACTTGAATAAAAATAATATTCCGTTGTGTGTAATGAAGGGGCTGCATAAAATCGACTTTTATCCGAAATTAAATTAGCGCTAATTTAACATGACTATAAGGCAATAACATACAAATTTTTGCAATAACAATAAGCTTAAACAATTAAGGTGCAGTTGTAATATAAAGAACAAAAACAAGAAACAATAACCAAAAAAATATCAAAAGAAAAAAAAATAAAATCAAATCAAATTCTCAACGTTAAAAACCGAAACAGTGAAAAAATTAAAAGCAAAACAAAAAGTTAAAAGCTGCAGGAATAAAGAAATACATAAGTAACAAACAGATACAAATTTTAATTGTAAAACCACAATGCAAGTAACGAGCAATTTAGATAATTAAACAAAATAATTTGTGGCTTCTACAAGAAATAAAAATAAAAACAATAAAAATTAAATTGACTAATATTGCCAGCACTCAGATGTTGGCAGCTCAGAGGTATGAAATGAAAAATAAATGTTTTAATAAAGTCGTAAAAAGCAATACAATTTTTTTTTTAATTATGCACCATATAAAATTTAAAATTCGAATTATTAGAAGAGAGTAAGCAATGAGTGTTAATAGTTTTAATACTTCGTCATACTATTTACCAATAACGAAATCAATTTAAATTCATAATTAGTTCTTTGTGATATATTGTTACTTGCTAATTTCCTCCTGTATTTACGGTTTATCTCAATAAAGCATTTACACTAATTTGCAAAAAAAAAACAAGATTCACAATTATATTTAACTTTTTCATATTTCCCTTTTTATGGATAATAAAAAATTAAAAAAAAAAATAAAATAAATATTAAAAAAAACAAAACTAAAATCAAATATAAAAAATAAACAACTAAAACGACTTTAACACATTTTGATTACCAGATGATTGAAAATATGAGATATAAATTGGGTGGAACCATTCGGTAAGCGAATTTCTTCACAAGTCAAATTATTTTTGAAGTTTATTTTTTATAGCATCATTTTATGTTATGACAAGCTATAGTGATACCAATTTAATTAAAATTTTATATGACTGCTCGATATAAATGAGAGAGAGAGCCACTATTTCAGTTTTATAGCTATAGCTTCGTTAATGGCACCAATCTATAAGCATAGCGTTTCAATTAAAAAAACTCAAAATCGGTTTTGAAATGACTGCGTTATGGGGGCACAAATATAAAAAAATATTGTAAAATTATTTTGTTTTAGAAACAGTCTTAACCCTTAAAGAATGCGATTCAAAGATTGTCTTTAAAACAGAGAAAATCCTTGTAAGTGAAAAATATTCCCTGCATTAAACTCATAAAAGATTTAAAACTCATAGAAGATTTAAAATGTTGGAATGTATCAGAAAATATAGTTTTATAAGCCCCAAAAGAAATTAAAATTTAATTAATTTCTGTATTTCTTTAAAAACACTTTTAATATCACTAGGAATTATGGAGAAAGCATACGTAAAATAACAACTTTATTTATGTTTTTACAAATAATTTTTTAACGTTATAACGTTTATTTAAATAATTTTCACGACAGCTGGTTAGTTTAGAGAACCTATTTCTGTTTCGTTTTAGAAAAATCTTTATCTGAAATTTTGTCACCTCCTATGGCCTATGGAATTCTCTCAATTGGACTGAATAACATAGGGTAGGTCACCACCTAAAGCGACACTTTACGCTTTAGTATCTTTAGAATCATTGCCAATTTAATAATTTTCATAGCGGGTGTTTTATGAGTTGAGCTCTCTTTTAGGCGAAACTACAGTACGCAATTTTTACATCTTCATGTTCGCAGTTGTAACTATAGATAAATCTAGGAAGCAGTCTTGTACCTTCCTTGCAAATGACTCATCCTACATATCATAAAGAACTTTGTGAGACATCATGGATACAGCGTTAATTAATTTGAGTTTGTATAATGTATAAAGTCCTTTCATTTTAATAGTGGCTGTTTTATGTACAATAACTTAATGTAACAGATACCACGATTACTGTGTAATAGTTTGTGCAAAAGGTTCATATGACTGACACAATTAATTAATACTAATCGACCCCTCATCGATTTTATCAATTCGGAACTTTACCTACTTACACAAAGATTTCAGATTATTTGATAAACAATCCCATTGTCTCACCTTTTGAAGGACAGGGGACTATCTAATTTGTTACGATTGCTTACTTTAGAGTTTTTAGAATTTTCCATCGAGTATAAAAATTTCATAATGAATTATTTCAATATGTCAACCATCAAAGTGTTCGAACTGGGAATCAGAAAACCTGCATGCAAAATATTCACAGAGTACTAATAAGTTGTGTATATATAAATTGAGCATAATTGGTCCATAAAGTGGTGATTCTGGTCTAAAATGGAAGATATGAACTTCGATAGCTTTTGGTTTCAGTCGGATTGCATTTTGTACCATACAACTTGCCCAACAATTAGTCTTTTATGTTCTGAGCCCGGTAGTCGTAAAGCTACAATTTGACCCCTTTACTTAGTTGTGTGCACATGATGATTATTGTGTTTTAGATTGCACCTAAAATATGGAATATATAATATTTCCAAATGGTTCCCATAGATTTAATGCTTCATAATTATTTTATTGAGTTAATCTATTAATGTAATACGCTAAGTATAGAAATAGGAGGTTGAGTATAATGTAGAAAAACACTTAATCAAATACTGTATAAGCAGAACAATTTTCAGAGAAAAGAAATACCAATAATACTTCTTGCTGGGGAGTATGAGCTCTGAGTAGAGAGAAGGAAAAGACGATAGGATTTATTCATTTACTTATTGAATTGTTACAACAGGTATTGAGAAGTATATTCCTTAAAGCATCCTGTATGTACATGTCAAAAATTTTTGTATTTAATATAACTAGTACGTTATAACTAGTACGTTAATAATTTCACAACTGTGAATTAATTTAAATAACATTTGCCGATTTTTCTGCATAAAATAAAAATTTGTTTATGAAAATTGGTATAAGAATAAACGCCATTAGATGCTTAAACCATATTGAAAATGTGACTAATGCAGTCTTTAAAATTACTAAATCAACGAGACGAAATTTTTAGAAATCTAAAACTTAAATGATACTAAATTATTTTAAAAAAGATTTAATATCTGTTTTAACTCATTTTAATTTATTGTATTAACTAAAATATTAAAAGTAATAACAACAAAGTTAAAACACTAGAATTTTCAATGAATTTCCGCGTGAAAATATATTTAAATGAATTGTTTTTAATTAAAGTTACATCTTATTAATTCGATTACCCAATGATTTACCAATTTAATCTCATAATTATTATTCTTAATATTAATTGCATTTTTTTTCTTTTTTTTGAATAGAAACAATAACTAATTTTTTTGTAAAAATACAAATCTTTTTTTTGTTATAGTAATAAAATGCGCCTACTTATTTATTGGCAGGTGTGCATTAAAAATCTATTTATAAGCCAAAGACTGACAAAAACTATTCGCATTTTTTAATTAAAAGCTAAATTGTCAGACGTTCATGCACTTCTCTGGCTTTCTCATTTAACATTTGACAGCTGAAAATTGGAAACAATTTATTAATTGTTAAAAATTATTACTGGCACAAAAATATAAGCGACAAAAATTTTTATTGGTTAAACATTTTAGTAGCAAAAATCTTAGTGATATATTAATAAAATAATTTTTTTTTTTTTTTTAAATTTATAAATAAGAACATTTTTTAATGTTTTAATATTTAAAATATAATTTTTTTATTTTACTCGTTACTTCTATTTATTTAGCTGACCAAAGAAAAGTCATGATAAAGGTGTTGACCCAAATCAGTCCATCCGCCATTATGCACAATTGAATTGTGTATTTTTGTCCATTTACTTTATGAAAAATTTGGCGGAAAGATCTTGGTTTGTGTGCTGGAAAATTTAATTATTAAAATTGAAATTTAATTATAAAAATCACCTAGCAAAGCGTAGATTCAGTGATTGGGCCCAACACTTGGCCACTATTTTCATAAGCGAATTTTCTATCTTTGATTGGATACGTCAATAAACAAAACTAATGTACTTGAAAAGTACAAGAAAAAGTATTGGTTTGATGCCCTTTATGGGCTGGAGAAATTATCTGTCCGCACCTCTTTGAAAACGATAATAATTAGATAGTTACAGTTATTGGTGGCCACTATTGAACCATGATTATTGATTTTTTCATTCATCAATTAGGCAATCATGATATACGGGAATTGTGGTTTCAATAAGATGACGAAACATGTCACACAGGTCGTGCGATAATTGATTTATTGAAGACAACGTTTGGCATAGTCTAATGTTTCCGACACATGAATTGGCCTCCAAGCTGGTGTGATTAACACTGTGGGGATATGTGAAATTAGTCTACACTTGGAGGACAACATTCGTCGATTTATTACCGATATACGGCCACAATTATTGGAAAAGTCATTAAATATTAAACCTACAGATTAGGTTATGCTCGAGCCAATAATACAACCAAAAGATTATCTTTCGGAAAATATAAATCCCATGTTAATGAAAAAACACTCATCTAGTAGGTGACTGTACATTAAAAAGACCTTGCATACGAAACTGCACTGTCGGATTAGTTTTTGCAAAAACACATTATGATCTGATAAATTAAAAATTAATCTTTTCCTATCTCATAGTCTACTATTGAAGAAGAGGGCTGAAATAATTCAGTGACACTTTATTCAGCAGATGGTGAGGCATTGTTTTATTTTAATTAAGTTCAACTAATTTTGAATAAGTTGTTCTTATTAAATATTTTGCAAAACGAATTGGCCATTTTTATGGAAGTGATTAGGATTTTGCCTAAAAAATTGCTGGGTGAACAAGAATGGCCAACAAAAACCGAGTGTAAATCTATAAATAAAACGACAAATTTTCGGCAAATGTGGAAATAATATTCTTGCAATGCGAACTAGAACTAAAGAGTACATGGCTTTGGATGAAATACTAAACTGGACAAAACCGCAGTTAAAGCTTTAACAAAGTTTTTGGTGAGGACACATATTTAAGTTTTACGCTTTAAAAACATATTTTAAGTATCAATAATAATGAAAAATAAATTACAAATTCAAACACATTGTTATCAATTCAATAAACGTTAAGCTTATTGAATTCCTTTATAATAATAATTAAACACGAGTTTTTCAAGTTTTAATTTAAATTACACGATTACACACAAAAATAGTCGATGGTAATTTTATCATCTTAACACCCAACAGAGGGTGCTTATATATTCTCTTTTGAGCGTATTCAAAAGAAAATTCTACATCAACGTCATCACATATAGTGTTAATCATTATTCAGCGTAGGCGCCTGTTTGGCTGCGTGGCTTCTTGTTCTATGTTAATTGTTTTTATTATCTGATTGCTTATTTTACTGCATGGAATTTTGCTCTAGCATGTTATTGTTCATAAGATATCTTAGAAACTTCTTAAATTATAAACAGACACAATAGGTCATTTCATTTACTTTTTGAGTTATTTTCTTTTATAACTTCAATTAAGCATCTTCGTAACATTATAATATTATAATATGAATTCTTGTTACTCTTTTAGAGTATGTGTATATTTTTTTTAAGGAATATATTTAATGATATTTGTAATTCTTATATTCTTTTTAAAATTTGTGTTTATGAATTTTGAATAATGAAATAGCTCCAGAGAGAACTTTATTCCACTTTAGTTCATATGCAGAACTGGTGCAGTTAGTGCGTTCAATTTTGAACAATAGCCTGGCATGCAATAAAAATTTAATATAACTTTTATTTTTAAGATATTTAAATTCTCATTGTATAAAATTGTCTCCCACTGAGCAGGCTTTTCAGAGTTTCATGATGAAATTATTACTCCAATTATCCAATATTGATTGTTGAATTTATTAATTGATTTATTGTTTGGTAAATCAATTTCTACTGGGACTATGTTTGCGAGAATTCTCTAGTTTTACAATACTCGTAGTCGTACCCCATTGCACATTATCTGGAATGCTTACTTTATGAGTCAGTCTATTTAATTTTCACTGTAAAAACTCCGGTAAACTTTAACATAATTAAACCACATAATAACCCTTACTTGACTATATATATTTAACTATTGATACAATATTTTAAAACTAACTTTAGGTTTGGAGCAAATGTTATCCAAAAATACACGTGTATTGTTTAAATAGGATCTGAATTGTAAAGCGTAGAAATACCTACATTATGATAAGTCATCGAATTATATAAATTACTTAACAAACCATCAGAAAATATCAACAGATATTAACAGATTTTATTTACAATATTTCTTCCTTAATAACAGGAAAATCAATCGTGTCTTATATCACCTTCATCAGCTTCACCACCAGCAACACCATTTCTATGCTGAAGATTAAGAGACTTCATACACATAAAAGGTATTTTCAAACAAATCAGGCAGCCAGCAAAAAATTGTGGTTTGGTTTTATTTTGGTACTAGCAGCACTTTAAAGAATTAAATCATTTGAGGATTAATTAAGTGTAAATATTTAAATACTTTTAATAACTTAGAAGAGAGTAAAAATGTGCGGTACAACAAAATGTTAAAGTTTTTATTATTAAAAAAAATATATTAATAAATAGGCATATCCTAATATTATGAATTCCATGCCATTATTTCATATATTCGAGTAAACTATAGCACTATTAAGCAGATTATTAAAAACAATATTCTCTTATACTTTTTGCCAATGTTTATTATTGATAAAGATAAATTGGCCTCAAAACTTTTAAAAAATCTTTTAAGGTAGTTTTATTTAGTCCATTATTCTTCTTCTTATTCCAGTATTCTTAAAATTTCACGATTAAACGAATCCAAGTAATCAAGTATTGTTGGCCCTACATGAAACAAACAAGAGGTGTTAAATCACGAGACCCACACTCAATTCATTACCAAATTTGTATTTCGAATAGTATATAGTTGCAATCGCCATCTTATTTGAACCACATTTCACACCTATCAATGTCATCCATATTTTCCGAGTGCTCTTACATTAGTTATCTGCTTACTGTTATCTTATTAGGGGTAATGTTAATATGGTGTAAAATTATTCACTAAACATTATTATACACCATTAGAGTTACTACACTTTAAGCAAAAATGAAAATTGTATCATGTAATAGAAATTCCATAGGAAGAAAACCATTTAAAGCATTGCTAAATTTCTTTTGTGGGTGGCTAGTCCTCCTCAGATGAGTCTATTTAAAAGAAATAAAATTTGAAATATTTTCCGTGAAAAAATTATTTAATTTTCATGGCAAAGGCAATAACTTTGTTACAATTACTTATTTTCAATTGGATAAAAAGAAACTTTTGTTCTATTACCTTTACAAAACTTTGTCAAACTGGTTTCTGTTGTGACAGTTTTAAGAATCTATACCTTTAAAGATCATAATAATTTTTCCACTCATCATAGTTTAGATTAATTTTCAAGATGATTTGACTCATCATCAAGTCATCACCATCAAATGATGCCGCGTTTGCGTGTCAGTTTACATTAACATACAAGCAATATTCAAGCATTCATGTACTTGTCCAAACCCAAACATACTTTAATACACTTTTAACAAATACATCGAGTATTTGTATGTTTAAGTTTATTTTTACACAAATCGTAAACATACATTTTTTGTATTTCATTTTAGATTTATTATAATAATATCTGCAACTAAAATATATATATATATATATATATATATATATATATATGCACATACACATATGCACAAAATACTCCTAACTTTAATATCAATTGTTGTGCAAATATTAATAGTCTAATAGACAGACAATCTCGCAAAGTAAAAAGTTATCAAAAGTCTTTGTTAGTTTTAAATATATATTTTTAATTCGCATTTGAAGAGTGTGTGTGGTCTTCCATATTGATTTATTTAATTGTTAATTTTTTTTGCTATTTTTATTAATAGGAAAAATTTCTTTTGATATTGAAAAACCACCTATCAAAATCTTATTGAGGTTTAAAGGTTATAAAATGATATATTATAGTTAATATTTATAATCAATCATTTTTTTCTTCTTTTGAGAGGGACTTAGTTTGATTAATCAAGATTTCTTTAGAAAATAAATTCGAATCACCACTAAATTACACACAAAACAACAGAAATAGCCAACAGAAATTGGTGAACTTAACTTTTGTTAAGAAAAAATATTTTTTGTAGGCTGCTTAGAGAAAAAAAATTGTTGGCAATTTTTCAAATAGTCAGTGCTTTTTGGGGTAATATATTTAATAGAATTGAGGCTTCAAACATATTTATATTGAAAAAGAAATAGTAAAACTTTTTTCTTCTTATCCACACGACTTTTAGTTTTGTAAAAGAAAAATTAAGGTATAGATGAATAAGCTTAATGATAAGATCATATATAAACAAAGTCCATCTAAACCATATTGTATACTTAGAGATCAATGTCAATAAAGTCAATCGAGTCTGATCTTTGAGATTCTTGGATCATTAAGATTATCAATGAATTGGAATTGTGCGTAGCTTTCTCCTATTGGTAGCATTCAGCTTCCCCTTAAATAACTAAATGTTGCCAAAAACCACATCCGAGCTAGCCGTGGCGAACGTATACCAGAAGTCATATTTAAATTACAATGCCAGAATGTTATCATTCCAGTAAAGTTAAATTCAATTTAAAATAATTTCAATTTAAAAATTCATATTTGTTTTATTTTACTTAAAATTTGTATACCTCTATAAAAAGCAGCCTTTATTACAGTTATCACATAAAACAAAATCATTGAAGTATTAATTTGTTGATATCTTAGTTGTCATAAAGCTTGTAGGTCTTTGCGCGTACATTAAATTTTAATTATATTTAGTCATCGTGTCATGTTGTAATTGTCCAATTCCCAGCAATAAAGCTTCTTTTATTCTTTTTTTTAGGAAATGAGATTATGGGGAGGAGGGAAAAAGAAGTAGTGTTTGTGTACATTCTTATATTGAAAGTGACAGGAAGGACTTCTGGAGAGAGTTTATTCCACATACAAACTAAAAAACTAATTTTTCTTATAAAGCATAGTGCGATTCACCGGCCAACAGGTGCCCCTGTAGGCTAGTAGGCAGTGTACTAGCTTGTCAGTATAGGGGTTGTGGGTTCGATTCTCAACGAAGACCTTATTTTTTTTTCGCTGCAAAAATAAAAATTGACTGTCGGTGGAGCTGCTCAGCGATGAAGTCATAGTCACTGTTCGCTGTTTATACGGCAGTTAATTTCCGACTATCCTTCCACTTTCACCACCTGTTTCGTCTCTCCTCTATCTCTTTCTTAAAGAATGTAGCACGGTACTTGTCTAAAACAATTAACCACATATGGATGGGCTCCCAGCGAAAAGCATATTAAACGCAACAACGTGCAACAGTAACACAAATTCTCTAATTTCGTCAGAGCACTTACCATTGTAGTAACGATTAAACAATGAAATACAACCCACACTCGTCGATGCTCTAATGAATCAGTAATGTTGGATATTCTCTGCAAAGAGCTTCTTGGCCCTCTCTTGTACGTGGTCGAGCGCCTTCAAATTAGACTTTTGGGCACCGGCCAATAAATGAAAATTGTATTTAATTTTTGGACTGATGTATGAATGGAGTGAAGTATGTGGGACCACAATATAATGTGCATAGTATCGGCTCAGAATAATTTCTAATTTTCTACTTGCAAGGTTTAACATGACAGTCTGGAGTTAATTTTCCATTTTATCGCTGCAGGCTAAGATAAGGCAGAACAATGCTTAATATATCTTTTGCAATCAATTTAATTAATGGAAAAGTTGCAGCCGCATCCCTGAATTTAATATCTGTTCAATGTTCCCCCCAGAAGAACATTATAAGTCTTTATGGATCCTACAACAAGAATCTAGACTTGTGTCTTGTGGGGTAAAAGAGAGCCAATTGCACAATCCACTATATTTCCACGGGAATCAGTGGGCCTCAGAGTTCCGCTATATGTGTCTTTAGGCATTTAACTGTTCTCTGTCTGATTACTGAGGTAGGCCCTTCGGGAATATCGTGGTGGCAGTGTATTTCGAGGCCCTCATTTGATTTTGTCGGTCGGATCATTCACAATGAACACAATGAATGATCCAGGTCCAGTGAGTATGAATGCCGGAGTTCAGCAAGGAGTGAAGGCTGCGGCCTGCTCCGGGCTTTCGAAGATCCAACTAGGAGTGACCAGAGGATATACGTATCCAAAGGCCTTCTAGGGCGAAGATGACGCTACATTTCATCCACAGTGGTAATGGCGACCATCTAATTAAGGCTCACGGCCAGGTGCAGATGTAATCCTTATCACCACATCTGTTCAATGTTTCGCTTCATTCCACTCGATGCTATCTCCCACTGTTCTTACAGTTATTCCGAAATAATTATTCAAATGGGGATCCAAATCCGCATATGAATATATAAATTTAGTGTTTATTGTTTATCATTAGATGTGTTTGGATGACTAGTTGTAGTTTTAAGTAAAATATGCATACAATACTCTGTAAGGATTACATCTATAGACTTAATCAATAACTAAATAAATAATCGAAAAATATTTAACTATTGAGTAATTACTATATCCTTAATTCATTATTTATATTAAATAAATGTACAAGTCAAGCTGAAAGCTATGATAATTTTATTTTTATTAAATTTTTAAAATTTTTAGAAATAAGCATATGAGAAATATTTATATTTAAGAAATATTATATATAAATTTGGACAAAGACAAAGTCAATACACAAACCACACTCCGATAAATACTTTTTCATTAAAGTATAATACAACAAGGTAATTTTAAAAATTAAAATACTAATAATTTTTTTTTATTATTGTTTTTGTTCGTGTTATATTATTAAAACAATTGTGTTTTAATATTTCAAAAGCCGCTATTTATTTGTCTTTACAATTAGTTACAACTTACGCCCAACCAAATAATTATTATCTATTTTTAGTTTTTTTTTTTATAAAAAGACAACTCAAAATAACGAAAGTAATAATTATTTATTATAAACGTAATTTTTAATATTATTATGGTGAAGAGTATACAAGATATGGTACGAGCGAATGCAGTACTTTTACATGTTTTAAAATTTAATCTGAACCCTCTTAACATAAAAGAAGTCACTTTTATATTTTTTGTACAAATTAAAAAATAAGTGTCATATATAAAATAAATAAATAAACATTATTAAGGTCTTTTTTCTTCAACTTATAATTTTGAATCATAACTATAATTTGCAGCCAATTAGTCTGTTTTAATACTAACATTAAAAAATACATACGAAAGTCTGCAACAAAAATTACAAGTACAATGTGTACATTTATCATGTTAGGGGTTAAACGGTTAAATCTTAATATCTGATATTTATCTATCTTACTATTTATCAAATTAAACATTTATTATACACACACAGGCAAAAAGCAAGCGATAATGTGTTAAAACATAAATAACAGTTAAAGATAAGTACTGGTATGAAAAAAAATATATATTTTTTTTTTACTTTTTGAAGATGACCAAATGTCGGATATATTGTAGGTGTAATAAAATTACAATATTTATTGCAAACATCATATAGTTGTGTATCCTGTGTCGTATATTAAAGTAGGAAAAGTGTTAAAACAATATGTGAAGTATAATTTGGTTATAGCTAAGAAATAATATTTTTTCTTTCTTCACTTATACCGAATAAGCAAACCTTTTTTAGATATATTGAACAAATAAAATTTTGGGTTCCTCTTCATTCGCAAACAAAACCTAATGAAATAAATATTCGCTAAACACAAGGTTTGAATTCGCATTAAAAGCTTGAGAGATTTGTAGATAAAGCCTTTAATAATTGGATGAACAGTGAAAGGAACTAGTTACAAACAGCACCATTATTATGCGTATGCTACATAATATTGTCCTATGTACGTGGCAGCAGTTTTGTTAGGAGCGAATGTAATTTCAAAAACCTCTGTAAGAATACTTGCCGGTAGATGGAACGTCATACCAACATAAAACTTTTAGTTGGGAAATATTGAATATTGATTCAATTGGGGATTCCGGGGATCAACAAAAACATGTACAGACACTCAAATAGGCGCAGCATATAGACTTTTTGTTACTTTATGGTTTCGACTTGATGTAAAATGTGTAGCAGCCTGCCTTTCTTCTTACCTAAATGTGTCCAATATATCTGCATACAGTGCAAACAATTTTAATTTCTTTAAATAACATTATAGTCGTCAATATCTTATCAATAAAAACAATTACATTCGTTGACTTTTCAAGGTGTTAGTAATAACCCAAATGTTATTTTAAAAAAATATATATAATTTTCCTTTGGCCATTTTGATAATTTTTCAACTAAATTCATTAGGAAACATTTAGACATATTTAAGATGAGCTACAACTGCTTACTGTATATCCAAAAAGTTTTTTTGAACATCAAAACGCATCAAATCAAATTTAATAAAAAACAAATTAAAAATAAAAATTATTTTCAAATTCACTTCATTTAAAATTAGAAGTAATTTGACAGCTTTTGTTTATCAAAAAGTTAACTCGTTTTTTTTTCAGCCAGCCTGGGAAGCTTTTGAAGCTTGTATAAATGTTATACAAATTTATTCCATTGTTGTTATCAAACTCTCTTTAGGCTTTATTTTCTTAATATACGAAAATTTTATTTTTATTAACATGCTTGCCTAACTGTCAGCATAGATTTTAAATCATTTTCAAGTCCATTCAGTGGCCTGGTTAATACAACTGCTTGGGCATATTTTCAAGTATTTTCTCCTTAATAATATTCCATAGGCTTGCAAAAATTTAAGACAAAAATAACAGTTCCTAGCAGTACCATTAAAGATCATATTTTCTACCCAGCAGATGGCATGTGCTTTGATAACATGGCACTTCCCCCCGGGGGCTCATGATAGTCTTTTTGGAGCCTACTATTCCCGCTAGACTGGTGTCTTGCGGGGTAAAAGGGCCCCTTAAAGGCTAGTAGGAGTCACCTGAACAATCCAATATATATCCACGGAAATCAGTTGCCCGTAGAGTTCCGCTATTTGTCTTATTAGGCATTTAGCTGTTCTCTGGCAGATTAATTGAGGTTGGCCCTTTTGGGAGTATCGTGGCGGCTGTGTGTTTCGCGGCCCTCATGAGAGTTTGTGGGTCGGATCATTCACAATGAACACAATGAATGGTTCAGGTCCAGTGAGTATGAATGCCGTTGTGTTCTTAATTATATTAAGCTTCATGCGTTCTGGACCAGGAGTTGGATAGTCTCCAACTCCTTAGCAAGGAGTGCAGACTGCCACCTACTTCAAGCTTTTGAAATTGCTACTAGGAGTGACCGGAGGATATACGTATTCGAAGGCCTTCTAGGGCGTGAATGGCGTTGCTTTTCATTCACAGTGGTAATGGCCACCATCTGATTGAGGCCCACGGCCAGGTGCAGATGTAAACCTTATCACGTCATAACATGGGACTTCTTCCATCGTAGTTTCCACAAATTTAAACACAACTATCTTTATTATACTATCCTATACTACCGGTTGCTTTGTTCTATAGTTCGATTTTTAAAAGTCAGCCACACAATATTCTAACAGTCGCACGAGTAGTTCTTCTGCCTTCTCTCAAAATAACCCTTAGACAATTTAGACTTAATTTTGAAGTATAGAATAATAAAATGGAGTACTGGTTTTAAACTTTTAGATGTTTCCATTACCTTGAAGAGCTTATGTTTTCCAAAACATTATAAAATATCAACTTTTGCACACCTACATAAAAAAATAGGATTTTAAAATCTCTCGATTGTCAATAAAGTTTTAAAAGTTTGATCCTGACATTTTGCTTCTTACAATATTTACCTTGCACACATACATATATATTTAAAGTGCTTATTATTTTTGCTTCTTTCTTTCACACAAATTTCATCACATAGATTTTTAGCGAACTTTATTATAAAAAAATATTTTTAACGCGATTTAGTTTGGTGGACTTTATTATAAAGGATGGCTTGCTTCGTCCTCCTTGCAGATGGTAGAGCGTATTAAGAAAAAAAAAATGTTTAAAAAGTTCGCCAATACAGCGGGTCAAACGGGTCTGTAAAAGTAAAAAAACACCCACTAAAGTGTAGGTAAAACTAAAAGAAAATAAAAAGAATAAACTATGATGTTTAACGTCATGTTCACTAAACAATGGCCACTGATGAAAAATTTTTGTTATAAAAATTTATGGTAGTTGATGGTAGCGGTTAACATATTTTTATTTCGTCTTTATTTCGGAAGTAAAGGATGACCCATGTGGTTAAGTAATTGACAGTATCGTGACTAAAATCAATTTGTTGTGCCGTTGTTGTACTCGTAGTTTCTGTTGCTGGTGTTGATATTTAAAATTTTATATTCTATGGGCCATTGTTGTATTTCGTTTTACTAGTTGTTTATTTTTCTACGACTTTTTAGTGGTTGTTGCTGTTGTTGTTTTTATTACCGGGTAACAAGATTAAGGAAAAGAAAACCACAACACATCTTTTTATCCATCAACGTCGTCATTATCGCCGTCATCGTCATAATCATAGAAAACAATAAAAACTGCAACATTATCATTAAGGCACGAGCATTATAATACAAAATTATGAGTGATTTATGATGCGTTTATTTACAAAAAAAGTTACACGGGATCATTATGTTGTGACGATAATGACAATGTCATTAAATATGTTTACCGTTAAACATTTAGGTTGTTTTATTTATCTTTTAAGCGATTATGAATAAACCAAAAAAAAAAGAAACAAAAAAAGGAAAAAATCCACAAAAACACAATCGTTATCATTATTTAAAGCTGTTTTTTGGAGTTTAAGATTTATATCTGAAAAGCAAATAGCAATCAAATATCGTAATTATCTTAAATCAAACCTATTCAATCATTTATTCAAATATTATCGAACACGGGAAGGTGTAATTACAATGATAAATGAAAAGAATATTTTAATTCATAAGTATAAAAGATTATCGTATATTTCTATTTTGATATACGAGTGCGTTTGTAGCTTTCGATTTCGTCCGGCAGGCATAAACTTGTAATTGGAAAAACTGCACTTTAATTCTCAGTCACCCACAGGATTTTTGCAGACACATTTTATAATTTAGTTGTTCACAGATAAAGTTATTTTTAATTTCACAATTTTCATATTTTATTTAATTTGAGACACAAATTTAATTAAAAGTTCAACTGACTCAATAATTTATTTAATTGAAAAATAAATATAAAATAATCTGACTGAATAATTATTTAAGCTAAAGGAACACAATGATTTTTTCATAAGGTAAATAATTGAATTAATTAAAAATTTTCTAAAATTTTAACCTCAAAAGCAATAATACCTTCAATAGATGCAAATGCTTTTTCTATATTAAAAATCAAAACTATTTAGCCCTGTAATTTAATCCAAGATAAATTGTCAAGTTACCGTGGGGTTATGCACCTTGAACTGCTTTTTAAGAAGGTCATTTGTTTATCGTACAATAAACTAATTTAGGCAGATTTTTAAGACAGACATTAATCTGCTAATTTGCTTTTTTTATAAATGACCACCCACTTTTCTTTCTCTTTTTAACTGAACTTTGCTTTAAGGACTTCTAATGGAGTTCGTATATATATTTAAGTGAACCAAAAGTGACAAAAGCAACACATAAGCAAATAAAATTATATCAATGTTTAAAATTTGTAAGTAAAATGGATTTTTCAAAACATGAGTCGACTGAAAAACAGCAGTATCCATTATAAGTCTTTACTTGGATCACATATAAAAATAACAAAAACAATAAAAGTATTTTCAAATGATATAAGCTTAATTGAACGATGGAAACTTTTATAGCTTGACACAAGAGTTGTGAAAATTCAATGTGGCTTGGAATTGTGTACATCGTAAATAATTTCTTAGAAAAAACAAGACAAGTTACGTGACCTCCACCAATTCTTATGCAATATGATGAACTCCCTCCCTGTATATTTATTACTTTTTGACACCTACCCAGCTATCGTTACATTTTTCTTACTATTTTGTTTCTTCCGAATATTCATCTCTTCTCTAGCTCTGCTTTTCTATTTGCGGGTAAAGGCACTGAATGAAGAACCAGGGGAGCCGGTACACTTACTTGAATTTATTGATTGCTGACGCAGCCAAATTATGTTTTCTGATTTTAAATCTTAACTCTGTTATCACTTTTCATCGCATTCGATGATTCATTCCGAATTC
This sequence comes from Trichopoda pennipes, assembly GCA_030448955.1. Classification (NCBI taxonomy): domain Eukaryota; kingdom Metazoa; phylum Arthropoda; class Insecta; order Diptera; family Tachinidae; genus Trichopoda; species Trichopoda pennipes. The sequence goes on along the minus strand of JASKUP010000012.1, from coordinate 5,272,565 downwards.
TCTTTTTAATACAGCCTTAAGAGAGTTCCAATCACTTACACCAGCTTGGCTTCTGGTGAAGGTCCTGGCAGCTTCCTTTAATAATTGTTTACCATAAATGTATTTCTGTAGTTGATCCCAATTTAAGATATGCGCACAATCGTCGAATTCCTCGATCCATTTGTCGATGTCCTGGGTACACTCTCCGGTAAATCTGGACACCGAATCCTCCAAGTCTCTTAATGTAAAATGCGACTGTCTGTTAGCCTGAACGACTACTGGAGCTGCATTACTGGACTCCGAATCCACATTGGCAATTCCTTGTGGGCCGAAATGCTGGATAAGCCTCTGTTGTAGGTCAGTTTTTTTCTCCGTCGTATGTAGTCCTAGTCCTTCGGTATTTGTTCGTCAGCATTCCAACAGCTGAAAAATTTATTGGTGAAACCATCAGGAGCAAACTTTTCGATCCGAAGAGTGAAACAGAAATGCATACAGACGCTAGTCTGTAGATATGCTATTACACCCAGTAGAATATATGAGCAGGCAAACTTCAGAAGCGGAACGGAAGTACCACTCATATGAGTAAGAGGTTTTAGCGGCAATAGAAGCGCAAAAAAAGTGGAAAATATTTTTGCTGGGGATCCCAGTTGAGCCCCCATTTGAAATTTGTTCTAATTAATAATCAAATTTATTATTCAATTTATGTTGTAACTACTTCGTCGCTGTATCGTCACACACTGACTGTTAATCGTTAGTCTTGTCTTCTTATTGTTTTCTACTCGTCCTATTGTTGCTGTCTCGTCTATTAGTCGTATATATATATATATATATATATATATATATATATATATATATATATATATATATATATATTGCATCTTCATAAGGTCGTATCGAGCCATAATACTGCCTCTAGTGGGCAACCTAAAGAAAATTACTTCGTTGACGATTACTGCATGACCAGCCATGACGGTATTGGCTAATAGTCCGGGATTTTGTTTGGGTGTCTGAAAATTCAGATAAAGGGCCGGACATAGTTAGTTTATGTATACAAAGCACTTGCAATACAATTAGGAATATAGATAGCATCTTAGAATGCTTGAATATTTCGATAATTGATCGTGGATGTGACTAGCTTTTACCAGCTTTTATTGTTTCTTCTATAGCAAAGAGACAGTGATAGCAAAAACGTAGGATATACTCGTATCATTTCTGAAAAATAATTTAAAGTTTATGTCCTGAAATAATTTCATAATATTTTATTGCGTACAGACATTTAAAAACATAACACTTTCCCTTTCCTTTCCCAGTCCATCTGATAGCTTTTTAATAAATAATTATTATCCAATAGCTGCAATGTGATCAAGTCTTTATTATGTAAAAGCTAGTCTATTAGATTGCTGTTGATTAATGTTTTAATAACTGCTTTAATAACCTGGGCGGCATTTCTTCTCGAACAAATATTATGCTTTTGGGATGCTTATTACTATTTAACGTTTGCTTCAGAAACAAATTAAGTTCAATTAATAGCACCTACTGCATATCATAACCTCTTATTGCCAGCGGTAAATATCATTCGCTGTTAAAGCTGACCCTCGACATAATAAAAATACACATAATTTCCTTATGTTTTAATATCTTTTTGGAATTTTATCACTCTCAATCTGACAGGTTATTAAATACATTTTTCATCAATAATTTGAAAGAAAATGAATTAAAAACGATAATTATGTAAACTTGCTATTAAATTTAACTCTATTTTCGAACGGACCATTTTTCACTTTTTGATTGAAAACTAAACAAGGAAACAACAAGAAAATAAAACAAACAAAAGCACTTTGAGTACTTAACAGTCAGAAAGTAATTAAATAGCCAATTACAAATTTTGGCTTGTACTCGTAAATGTAAAGATGTTTTAAACATATAAAATATTTATGATATGAATTAAAAAATAATAATAATCCGCACCTATTAAGCAATTTTCGTACTAAAATCTTAATTTCCGGAAAGTTAGCCTGTATGCCAGGGAGTTGGTTTTTAAAAAGATTTTAGAAAGTGTAAACAAATCGGCAGTTTCTAAATGAGCAAATTTATTTAAGGAAAAATCGACAATGTGGCCTAATTTGATAGGTTTCCTTAAAAATATCGCATCTAAGTTCTAAGCACTTCTATAACGATTTTACTTAAATCGCTTCTCACATATTAAAAGTTCAGATTTGTTTACACTTTTTTTAATTGTCAATGTGACGAGGTTTTAAAAAGAAATGCTGCCAAACAGATGTTACCGTTAAAAGCACGCCCTGTACTGGCATATGAAAGCACTTTGTAGCATCTGCTGCCATCAAGGGTACCTTCTGACTAACACCACAACTAATTTTAAAAAGCTCTCTCTGGTTATGGTTTCCTTTGAGGTGTGAATTGAAAATTGAAACGATTTGCCGCGTCACTTATAGCAACTTTTCAAAAGATCGTAATGTGAGATTTTTATATTGCATTAGGACAAAATGTTGACTGTTGAGTAGCTTTTAGCAAAATAGTGTCTGATGGTCATCTTAGATTAGCTTTTCCTCTTCAACCCACGTAGACTAGTCGATCAATACGTTATTTAGGATGGGTTAGAAAAACATCGTCATGCTTCAGACGGTTGTGGCTGAATGCTAAAACAACGTAGCCGCATGACATAATGAAAAGAGTCCCTATCAATTTTAAATAGGTAGAAGAAAAGAGATATCCTGGGTTACCAAACTATTGGCTGGTACAGTATATGTTGTTATTATAATATGAAATAACAACCACTTTGCACGAATATAGGAACTAATTTACATATTATTTTTGAAATTTAATATTATGTGTTTTTATTTTATTTCTTTATTCAATAATCTTTAATAAATATATTTTTTTCTTTTTTCCGATCTTTTTTATATATTTTTTTCGTTAAAAAGAAAAAAAGATATTTATTAAAGATAAATAAAAAAAGATCGTTTAAAAAAACTATAAAAATTTTAATTCAATAATATTTTTTTTTAAATAAAGACGTAATTAATTTTAGTGAAAATTAGAGATTTGTTTTTTTTTTATTAAAAACCATATACTAGCTAGAATTTGAGCTTAGCGACCAGAAAGGGTTATACACAGCATAGATTTTAATCAATCAGAAATAATATATTTTGCCAACTGTGCTTACAAAAAACCTTTTAATTTTAAAGGCGAACACGAGCGTTTCATTCATTAGAACTTCTTCTTTCATAGAAATTCTGCAAAATCAAATACAAATATAGAAATATAGTCAAATATTGTACGTATTATCCTTTGCGTATATTGACATTTTTTTATAAAATAAACTGCTAAAATGTTAGAAAATAACATTTTAATATAGTCCCATTTGTGATTTCAGGGATTTTATATTAAATATTTAAAAAGAAATTGGGGATCAATTTCAACAAAATGGAAATATAAATTCGTAACAATAAAGAATCGGATAAAGTAAATAAATATTAATAACTATAAAAAGCAATAAATGTTTTAAAACTATTTTTATTGTCTAAATACAAATAGATTTCAGCATTCATATTACAGGGACATTATCTGTTAATATTTTTTGCTCATAACTTCTTGGTTCCTCCATTCAAAACACGATACCTTTCATTCGGTGCAGTTAAAGTGCAACAATGAAACAAATAATATCCTGGCATTAGCCACTCATTAGAGTGGTGCTGATTTTTATGATTCTTTTCTATGAAAATAATGATTCTTTTCAATTTCTCCTTATTTTAATGGTTTATTGGTTTATTCCATCACCGTAGACGTAGTAGGATGTTTTTTTAAGGCCGAAAAAACTTTAATGTAAAATATAACACAAAAGCTTAATTCTAATGAAAAAAAAGTTACTATTCTTGACGAACGCTTTTCAAGGCGTCCAGTCTTTCATAGCATTCGTTATTGCTAGCTTATTAGTATAAAAAACTGATTAAATTTGGAATCTGCAGGGTATAATAGAAAAGAGCCCGCTCTTGACATTTCTCGACATTAATTTCTTGACAAGTTGTTAATTCATTAAGTGTATAGATGAAATTCATCTATTTTTTCAAATATAAATAACAACTATTAGTAAACCTATTGTAAAAATTAAGCCTCATCACTGAAAACAATTTGTCAAAAAATATGAGATTAGTTCCAAATTGCTCTTTCAAAATAAATCTGGTTGATTGGAGAGAGCAGCTAAAGCGTCGATTTATTCTTTAATTAATGATAATTGCATCGTTTATAGAACACTTTTGAACTAGTAAATTCGTTTGATTTATTTGTAAAAATTAAGTCCCCTAAATCGATATTATTAATTTTTAATAGTTAAAGTTAATTGATCTTTTTAATATTTAATTTATTGTTAAGCACTAGGTCTTTATTTTATATAAAATTGTTAACCTTTATTTTTTATTAAATTTTTTATATTTCGCCAAATTATTATTTGGCATTTTCAGATAAACAAAAAAGTATTTAAACAATTAATCAAAATATGAAAAAAATGTTGACTAAAAAATTCAAAATAATCAAACATATACACTGCAGTTCATTTAAATAACTACAGTGATAGTCATTACGAAAAATTGATATTTAGATAAATATACTACAAATCGCTTTGTATGTGCTTTCATATTATATTAAGTGACCACACTGGTTAAGGAAAATGGGTAAAGAAAGAATGAAAAAAGTCCCGTTACGAATGTAGCGGTCAAAGCCTACTGGAATGGCAAAAAAATTTACTTTAAAATAGTTCATATGAATAACAACAGTTGATAATTTTTAATATTCTAAAGCGAATAGTCTGTGCAGATTTTTTAGTCTTATTTAGTTTGACAAATTGCACTTCATAAAATAAAAAAATTTTAAAATGGGAAGAAAATTTAAATTAGAAGAGGAAAAATTGAAGCCTATTTTGAACAAAAGTTGTCCTTTAGAAAAATTGGAAAGAAAATCGGAAGAAGTGCTCGTGTTGTCTTCAATTACATAAAAACTTTGGATTCTTATGGGAAAAACATGAAAGGAAGACCAGCAAATGTTTTATCGCCAACAGACAAGCGTGTAGTTTTAAGAATTGCGTCTAATTCCTGTGATTCCGTACCAAAAATTAAGGCGAAAGCCAGTGTTTCAGCAAGTATTTCGACTGTTCGGCGCTTGACAGTAAATTCTTCTCATATTTAGAGAATGAAACTTAAGAAAAAACCTGCAGTAAAAGCCATTCACAAAGAGAAACGATTGAATTTTGCTGAAGTTCACATGACGTGGAAAAGAGAATGGCACATGGTTGTCTTTTCAGACGAAAAAAAATTTAACCTTGATGGTCCTGACGGGTATAATTTTTATTACCATGACCTGAGAAAAGAAGAAATAAATTAAGCCGTCGACACAGTCACATTGGTGGAATTATGGTATGGGGTGCCATATCATACTATGGCAGTATTTAACTGCAATTTAAAACCACAAAACTGAACACAGAACAATATAAAAACATTCTAGAAAAAGCTTTTGAGGAATGCTGCAACATTTTTGGACCTTTGCGTTGGATTTTCCAACAGGATAACGCTCCGATACACAATGCTAGAGCAACAAAAGCCTGGATAAGTGACCAAAATGTGACGCTGATGGAATGGCCACCTTACTCACCAGACTTAAACATAGTGGAAAACGTTTGGGGATGGATTTCGCGAAAAGTTTATGAAGGAGGTAAGCAATTTGAAGACGTTCCATCATTGGTCAATGCCATCGAGACCTCTTGGGACGAGATTTCCCTAGATTACCTTAAAACTCTCTACGATTCCATTCCAAGTCGCATATTTGAGGTTATAAAGAACCATGGTGGCAACACTTCTTACTAATTGCTAGAGAACATGTGAAACTTAATAGTTCTTAGCAATAAGACTTAATTTTGTGAATATTTTGTTATGTTTTCCAAACTTTTTTTTGCGTTGTTATTCAAATGAACTACTTTTTTTTAATTTTTTAGCAAGTTTTTTTTTCAACATTAATTAATTACTTTTAATTACAAAAATTTTAAAAAAATTGTCAATAGTAATAATAAAAAATAAAACAAAATATCAAAAAAAATGTTATATCTTTCTATTGCTTGGTTGATTAAAAATCCGCAGTAATATACAAATTTTTTGCTGTTGTTATTTAAATGAACTGAAGTGTATACATACAATTTTCAATATTAAACAATTTTTTAAATGAAAACAATTTTAAAAATAACAAATTTACAAAACAACATTATTTTATACATATATTCAAAAACATAAATTTAAAGACCAAACATTACAAACAATTAAAGTATTAATTATAAATATTATATAGCTACAGAATTTTATTTTACAATTTTATGCACCAAATGTCTATAATTTTGTGCAAGATTCTCCGTATCTGCTTTAAAATTTATTCTTTTGGTTAATGTAATTTAATTATCTGTAACATTTCTAACATATACCGACGTTGATAATTATTTTCTAAATTTAAAATTGAAACATTTTTAAAGTTAGAATAGTGATTATTAACTTTAGAACAATATGAAGATAATGCTGTTTTTTGTGAACTAATATTATTCCTGTACTTTTCGTCTGACCTATGTCCTGCGATTCTAGTTTTATTTTTTTATTTTTTGTTATGCCTACATAAACCTTATTATAATCCTCCTTATTACTACCGTTACAAGGTATTTTGTATACTAAATTGGACATATTTAATTATCGAATTTTATCCTTAGTTTTACCTATATAACCTATTTAATGTGTTTGTGTTCTCATATGCCATTTTGTATTTATTTGTATCAAAAATTTTTGAATTCTCTATTCTTTCGGATAAATTACTAAGTATCATTAATTTGTCTTAAAACATTGTTACTATCAACTGTCATCAAAAGTTTTAAAAGAATCTTTTTAAAAGAAGACCCTGAAAAATGTTTTTACAAACAATTAGCAAAAAGCTTAAGCTTTTTTTCTACACGTAATATATCTACTTATTCTCTTGGCATGTAAGCGTTAAAACCTTTAATACAAAAAACGGAAAATTTCATAATTTTTAATTTTCATAACAATTTACTAAACATTAAAACGTACACGCACCATATTAATAGCTTGTGATAAGGTTCATTTTATGGGCAATTATTAATATCCCTTTTTCAGTTTTTGATTAAGATTCGCCCCAAAACTTCACAACAACATTAAGTGAATACAGTTTGTGAAAAGAATTATTTTGGAAGATGATGTTGATCATCTGAATTTGGTATGTTCGACAAAACAAAAAACTCGTTAAACAAACAGACTTTTTTTTAAATTAAAAAAAATATGTATATATAAATTTTGGAACAACTTAATAATTATAAATATGTACATACTTTTAAAAAAATGGTAAAAAAATTTATAGTTTCTTTTGGTAACACTGGTCTCCTGAATTTTGCTAAGATGGAAATTGTACAGTTACCATTTTTATATGAATTAGTTGTAATTTTTTTAGTTAGTCTTACTTACTTACTGTATGTTTTTAAATAAATTTTAAAGAGAATAGTTTACATACTTCTTCATACTCTTCATATTTAGTATTTTGTATTGGAAATTGAGGTACTTAAGGAAATTTGTAACAGATGTGTCTTACTTAAGTTTTAAAATAAAATAATTAAGCAATAAAGCGAACTACTGTGCATATTGTTTATGAACTGCGTGGGTTGCTAAGAAAACTTATGGTACAACAACAAAATTTCTAGTTACAAACTGCGTAGAAATTTTGTACGTGCAAGACAACAACAAACATATGCTATTTACTACCTGCGTAGTTTTCTTAGAAACCTTTTCTACACGAGACAACAACAAATACCTTAAAATAAATTTCAAGAAGAAACTTTATCATTATAAAAACAAAAATAAAAATACACACAGACATACAGGCGCCTATACATGGAATAAACAACAAAATGTGATACAAAGGGAGTAGAAGATTCCTTAATTTTTCAGACTTTTAATGGGCAAATATAAAAGGGCTTCATCTGGGTGGGTAGTCAATCAGTGTAAAATTAAAGCTGGTTAAGTAAAGACGTTTATCTTAAGCAAATTATTCTGCAGTGTCAACAATTTAACTATACAAATTAAATAATATTGTTATTAACTTAAAAACTCTAACAACTGGTGTTATTTATTTTGCAATAAAGAACTCCCAACAAAACGTTTATAAAAGGTATAAATGAAACTCTATTAATATAATTAATAAACTGAAAATTTTATTTTGCATGTAATACAATATTTGCATATTTAGAATCTATTAAGTCGATCAATAATTAATTAAGTGTTTTACTTGTTTTAATTGATAAAACTGTTTAAAGTTATAACAAAATCTGTTAATGCAAGAACTAAAACTTTTTCTTAATATATAAACGACTTTATTTTTCATTGTTGCCCAAACATCGGGTGTTTTTTTCATAGGTATATAATTTCAAGATGGTAATACTGGCCGTTTTGTGGGCTACCAAATGATTTATATTTATTTTCGATTAGCGCCTAAAAAATTCTTTCAATTTGTACAAATATTTTGATTTTATATTGTTGAGCATAAAAAAATATAGCCCTTGGTCCCGATTTTCATAGACGAATTTTGCTTAGCGATGAAGCTTACTTTTGTTTGAATGAAAACGTCAATAAACAAAGCTGCCATATTTGGAGTGATAAATGTATGTTAAGAAACTGTTACATCCAGGAAATGTGACTGTTTGGTAAGCTTTATAGCTTAGTGCAATCATTGGTTCGTACTTCTTTAAAAACGATACTAGTCAGAACGTTAGCGTCAATGGTTACCGCTATACCTGCTTGATTACTGACGCTTTTGTTCACCAAGAAGGACCATAATGTGCAGGAGTTGGGATTTTAACGAGAGGGGATTTCAAGAAAACGCTTGGTAACCGCATAGTTTCACGCTTCTTTCCTCTAAATTGGTGCCAAATATCTTGCGATTTCACGCCCCTAGACAAATTTTTCTGTGGGGATATGTAAAGTCTCTGGAGCACGCCGATAAGACCGAAACAGTTGACTATTTGGCGTAACATATTCGCCGCCTTATTGCCAATATGCGGCAACAAATATTGGAAAAAGTTATAGAAAATTGAACCTCCACATTCAACCACATCCAAACCAGCCGTGGCGATCATGTGTCTTATTTAAATTATAATACCAGATGGTTATTTATCAAATAAGGCCATTTAAAAATATTTAACTTAATTTTATTCCAATTTTAAAGTTCTATACTTTAATAAAAACACCCTTTATATGTTTATCAGTTAGTATTTTCTGTTATCTGTATTTTTGAATGTTCAATTTTATTTTAAATTTTATAACTTGCTAACTGTAATTGTTGGGCGTTTTTATGATAGTTGTATGATTTAAAATTTAAATTTAATTTTACCTACTATTGTTTTATAATAATCCCGATTACTGTTATTAGTATTACTACCCGGGTATGAACTAGTGCAAGAAATGCCTAACCATTGTCAAGATAAAAAATTAATTAGTGAAGCAGGCGTGTGCTAAGTTTTAAAAGAAAAAAACTAAAAGAAATTATCTATTGCGTATTTTACTTACTGCGCAGTTTGCTTAAAAATCGTTTACATATAAAACAACAATAACATACTTTTAAGAAATTCCACGAAATAAGCTAAGCAAAAGAAAAGCGAAACACACACAGCCTACATTGAATGATAATAACAACAACAATATGGGGTGATGTTAAAGTAGAATATTCTTGCATACGCGAGAAATGCTTAAAACAATTATAAAGGCACCCCTTGCTATGCAAATGAATTAATTCAAGTTGAGTTATCAGGGAGTATTTTTTAACGTGTTATTTTGTAAAAATAAATAAATCCTTTAATTTACATTAAAACTCTAAAGTGCTGTTTTATAATTTTGCAATAAAAAAATTCAATATAACAATACATTTGTTAAAAGGAAGATATACATACATATCTTTGATCTGCCGAAGAAGGTCGACAAATAATACTATTTATAGAGCCTAAGAGTATAGTGGATAAATTCGAAGATGAATGCTTTTGGTAGAATTCATCACACTCAGTAATAAAACTTCAAGATGCTTTATCAACCTTCATGATGAGAGGCGGGGTTGAAATCTAAACATTGAAAACATATTGTACCCAAAGGATATTTTACCAAACATTCTTTGGAATAGCTAAATATAGCTGACTTATCCTTCAAGAGTCCCTCCGGGGGCACATGATAGTCTTTAGACTGGTGTCTTGCGGGGTAAAAGGGAGCCCAGGCCCCTCAAAGGCTAGTAGGAGTCACCTGGACAATCCACATATTTCCACGGGAATCAGTTGCCCTAGAGTACACTATTTGTTCTTTTTAGACAATGATGTGCTCTGACTGGTTATTGAGGTTGGCTCCTATATGGGAGTACCGTGGCGGTTGTGGTTTCGGACTCTCGTGAGAGTTTGTGGGTCGGATCATTCAAATTAACACAATGAATGATTCAGGTCCAGTGAGTATGAATGCTGTCGTGTTCTTGATAAAAAAGAGCTTCATGCGTTCTGGACCAGGAGTTGAAAAGTCTCCAACTCTTTAGCAAGGAGTGAAGGCTGCGGCCTACTTCGGGCTTTCGAAATTGCTACTAGGAGTGACCGGAGGATATACGTATTCGATGGCCTTCTAGGGCATGGTTGATGTCCAATCAACCAAGTGGTTTGACCACCATCTGATTATGACTATATAGTCGGTGCAGATGTAAATCAAATCACGCATTATCCTTCAAGAGCAAAAAAAACTAGAATATTATATTATTTTTTTTTAATAATAAATAATTGTTTTAATTAATTCTTAGTTGATAGTAATAATAATTGAGTTCATATTTATTAATTAACCATAATTCATGCCTAATTATTTTCAGAATTAAGTATTCATAATTTCATAATGCATTGGCGAAAAGGCCAATGGCATAGCTTTAGCTCTTAGAAAACCATTTGGCTATTTATTTTCTAATATTGGTGGTTTTATAAGAATATCACAAGTAATGATCCCAAATAATTGTTTATAATATTTTTTTGGTGCTTGAGAAAAGTCTAACAGGTCGAAACTGTTTATATGGTTCGTATGCCATTTTAAATGTTTTAGATTTGAATCCAACACCATTTCCGTAAGTTAAGCCTCAGAGCGCAGAACTTTAAAACCATAACAGAAAATAATAATTAAAAAAAAAACGCCAAACGTTTCTGTCAGTAATTCTAATGTTGAATATAAGAAAAAGAAAAAATGTGAACCAGATATAAAATTTAAATCCCTTTATATTGGTATCAGCACTGCAAATCTACGGTTACATTAACTTTTATTATTTTAAATTTAATTTAAAATTTTATTCTTAAATATTCGTAGGTGAAATTATTATAGATAAACATTATTTTGAGCAAACAAAACGTATTTAGTAGTAACACATTTTTGACGCAAAATATGTTCCTTTAAAAAACATATTCAAACTCAGTGTTAAAAAATATTCGCTTTATCTTTTAAAATTTTCCAAAACTGGTTACGTCAAGATATTTTTATAACAAGAATAGTGAATAAATAGCAAATATAAATATCTAATCAACAACTGTTTTTATTAAAAACTTCGACTTTAAAAGAAGTTCTGGGCTGAGAAAGATGAATTTGTAACGAAACAGCAAATTTTTGTTGGTCATTAAAATAAAAGGCATAAGTGTTTACAGGCAAATAACGAAAATTATATTTTAAACATTATTTTAAAAAGGGTTAATTTTTTTTCTCAAATACCGTACATGTTTTCAAGATTTAAGTTGCTTTTCTTTTTTTAACATACAAGCCCTTTTTTCGCAGTTAAATATTTTTGTAATTATTGTTCCTGTGCAGATAAAGCAACTTATCAGATTTTCACCCTGACAATGCCCAGCAAATATATAATTGTAGCTTAAGGTTAAAGACACAATATTAACCTCCTGCGAGCCACTTGTAATATGTATGAATGCTCAGTTTTTCATAAGTTGGAAAAGGATTTATAGTTGCCTAAATATATTAATGGCCATAGCAAAATGTAACCAGTTACACTAAAAAAGGAATTCGACTGGTTTGTCAATTAGCACTCGTATATTTTACTATTTCAATAGGTATTCACGATAAAGCATGAGCAACTAGTGTATTGGACGCAAATGTGTTAAATATGCATTGATTTTAGTAAAATAAAGAAACATACGTATTTTTTACACGCTTTGCATTGGTATTAAATTGTTTAAGTATTGGTGCGATTGGCGAGCGCTTTCAATGCGATAACACCATTACAAGCCGCGTTCTAGACAGAGCTGGAGAGTTAGTATTAGGTTTTGAGTAGTTTTTTCATTTAGATTCGTATTCCCCCGGGGGCACATGATAGTCTTTTTGGAACCTACTATTCCATCTAGACTGGTATCTTGCGGGGTTAAAGGAAGCCCAGGCCCCTAGGCTAAAAGGAGCCTACTGGACAATCCACTATATTGCCACGGGAATCAGTGAGCTCGCAGAGTTCGCTATTTGTCTCCTTAGACATTTAACTGTTCTCTGGCTGGTTATTGAGGTTGGCCCCTATATGGGAGTATCGTGGTGGTTGTGGTCTCGAGGCTCTCGTGAGAGTTTGTGGATCGGATCATTCACAATGAGCACAACGAATGGTTCAGGTCCAGTGAGTATGAATGCCGTCGTGTTCTTAATTATATTAAGCTTCATGCGTTCTGAACCAGGAGTTGGAAAGTCTCCAAGGAGTAAAGGTTGCGACGTACTTCGAGCTTTTGAAATTCCTACTAGGAGTGGCCGGAGAATGCACGGATTCGGAGGCCTTCTAGGGCGAGAATGGCGCTACATACCATTCACAGTGGTAATGGCCACCCTCTGATTATGGCTCACTGCCGGTGCAGATGTAAACCTTATCACGCAATTAGGTTCGTATCTATTTATGCTATTTATACCTACTACCTAAGTATAAAAATGGTATAATTTTTTTATGCTGTTTAGCATTCCCAAAATACTTCACTTGTATCACCTGTTATATGATTTCACCATGACCATGCTTAGTCGTATGGGATCTGTAAAAATTTGCTGTCATTTTTCGCTTTTACCAGAGGCAGTGGGGAGTGAACACAGTACATTTTCAACCTGTCAGTGGTCACAAGTACATTTAGAGATAGCCGAATCATCTCTTAGCTAAAGCTAAGCTATCTCTAAAATCAGATATGTTTTACAGCTTATGTTGTATAAAAATATTCCCTTGTACAAGTGAAACTTGTTTTAGAAAAATCGTAAACTATTTTTTCGTTTTAAATTTAGGCCAAAGTTTCTTACATTTGTGCTTCCATTCTTCTGTTTCGTCGCATAAGTAAAGTAATCTTTCTCCTACTCTATTTCTTCTTTTTCTAAACGAACTTCTTTATCGAACTTTCAACCCTATATATTCTTTTGCCGATGGCAGTGCCATTTGTCACTCGTATTCATTTCGTAATAGACCATTCGGAGGTTAGTTCCAAAAGGCACAACATGAATGATACGCTTATTCACAATCTCGCGACAATCTTGGGATGGGGTCATGTTAATAGAGTAGATTTTAATGCTCTTAAGACGCAATGTTGCATGCTCAAGCATAGATCTGCGTTCGGTAGTGGTGCTGCATCTGTTACTATGACTGATATAGATATTACGGAATCGAAAGCTCTTGATGTTCTTGGCATCAAAATTCAGTGTGATGTTTGATGGGCTAAACACATTTATCAGGTTTCTAAAGAAGCTTTCAAGTGCCTCGGTTTTCTAAAACGGTGTAAAAGATGCTTCACTCTATCCGATCTCCGTACTATCTATACCTCCTATATCCGTCCGAAAATGGAATACAACTCTCATGTATGGGCCGGCGCTCCAAAGTCTATTGGGGACAGTAGGGTATCCAACTCTATTGATTCTCTGGAGCATCGACGCAATGTGCGGTGTATTTCGCTGTAATGAAATTAGGGAACTTGTTCCCGATACTCACACGTTTTCACGTTTAACACGATTTTCGTTGAGAGCGCACCCATTTATGGTTGATTGGCCAGTGAATCGCACAGGGAAAATTCGCTTCTTAGCAGAACAGTCCGTATGTGGAATAAGATCACTCCGGAGGTCTTTCCTGTCACTTGCAATCTGGAAATATTCTAACTGAATGTCCACAGACACTACTCCCTCTTTCCTCCTTCCCGTAACCTAATTTCCTAGTTCTGGTAAAATGCAATGCATATGTAGGGGTGATACCCTGAGTGCTGGTCCGAAAAAAAAATCTGTCATCTTGTATCACTAATTTTGTTAAGCTTATTGGTCTTGCCAGCAGTAAAATATTAACGTTCTTATATAACACATTATTCATATTGTTTATTTTTGTACTATAACTCCTAGCAAACGAAGTGTGGTTATTCAATATTTACGGTGTACAGACAGAGTCTACACAGTTATGCTCATAGTTTGTGTGCAGTAGTTACTTTCATATTAAAAATGGAGTAGAATACTCAGTATGTCACCACACTAATGCAGGATATCGGAATTATGCTAATTCAAAAATTTATAATAATGAGACGTTAAACTATCATTGACTGCCTTTAGGATCTCCTTGATTATATTGTAGGAAAGAAGGCTATTCTAATTGCTTACTCTGCTAAGTATGAATTCTACATCAATCAATAAATACACAAACTTTATAGCCTAGTTATTTAATTGCGGCTTAAAAAGTAAGAAATATCCTTATATGGACTAGTTTCATTAAAGTCATTGGATGCAAACTATATCTATATCATCATTACATTACATTATAATAATCTTGAAAAGACCTTACTATCTCGTATTCTTTCCGTTTATGACAGTAAATATAATTATTATAAAAACTTAATCTTACACATAAGTAATTGTCTAACACTAGCTCTGCATATTTGTTAGATATGGAGCTCATATTAGCGAAATGAAGCTCACATTCACTTAAAGTTTCTTTTAACTCTAGAGGGACAGAAATCATTAGTGCTTTTTTAATTGACATTTTAATTACATTACATAACTAATAACAAAAAGAAAACCACTTGAATCTATTTTTTCACAGGCATCCCTGAAAAGGTTAAACTAAAAAAATGCCTCAAATTTAACAAAGGGCAAGTAAAATCACAGTTAAGTTAAGAAAAAAAATCCTGCCTTAACAAGTTTAAGTTTAAAATTTTTTATTTTTGTATTTAAACAAAATTTTAGGGCGTCTTTGTGATGTCTTAACATGAGTTTTTTTAATTGAAAATAAAAATAAAATAAAATTTAACGATATTACTTTTGAGACACCATAAAATTGACTGCAAAAAACAAATAAGAAAAACCGTCTCACTCTACACACAAGCATTTTGTTGCCACAGCGCTTAAAATATTTTACGACTATAATACATCATGCATCAAGTCTTGGCAGCAGTTTACGGTGCTTTTTTATTTTTCATTTCTTTTGCCTCCTTCATCATTATCATGCTCCTATGTTGCTTCTCATTTCAAGCTATTTTATGTGGTCAATATAATGTTAATATTTCCAACATTAATCGGCTGGATTTATTTTAAGTATTTTACAGTGAGTGAAATAAAAGAAAAAGGCCATTAATAAGACTTGCTTTGCTATCCAAAGTGACATCTACATACATAAAAGTAATTCATTATCTTTAAGTATGAGTTTATTTTAAAATTCCTATTGGCTATTTTCTTGGTCATACCTAACAATTTCGTATGGTCTTTGGAGCTATAGTAAATATATTTACTAGAATAGAATGCAAATAGAGTTTAAAGAAATTAATATATTCCAAAACGAAATACATTTCATTTCGTTTGCAAGTTTGACTTTGAAAACGAAAAATACGTTTGTCATAATGCATCACTCTGAGTAATCGAAACTGATTGAGTACACTCAAATGGACTTGAAAATAAAGCGCAAGAGAATAAGCAAAAGAAACTGTAACTGACAAACAAAGCGAAAAATATTTAATACTTAACTTGGAGTGACATAATTATTTTCAGAAAATCATATTAATCCCACACGGAGTGAATTCAAATAGCAATAATTTTCACTTTTAATTACAAGCTTTAAAACAAGTCCAACCCAAGTAAGACAAATCGGAAGTCTACTTTCTACTATGACTTATCCTAAGCACTCTAATCTACTTTACACTCAACGTGTTTAGGGACGATTTTTTATCTATCAAAAATGACAACTTTTTAACGATTTATTGATTTTATTAAAAAATGGGAAAACAATGAAAGTTGAACAAAATAAAATAAAGTCCAACTTTATGGCCACTAAACGACAAGGGTAATTTATGAGTAAACTGATTTCCGGGCACACTTCCTCTTCCTATTTCTTACAGATATTAGGAGTTTGCCTTATAAATTTTTTTCGGTTCCTTTTTTAGGATAATGACCTTTACCAACCAATCTGATTTCAGGATCATTTTTAGTCAAACTCTTAGAATTTTCAGGTGATGCTTGTTCACATACAAAGCTTGAAGGAAGTTTACATGTGACTTGATTTATTCGCCAATTTTGAACTTCGTGGTAGCGATTGACACTTAAAACTCTGAAAGAAACATTTTAATGTTTTGTTGATTGACTTGTTGTTAATTCGACTTTTTGTAGAGTGAGGATAGTGTGTTATTCTATAATCAGACATTTCTACATTACACTCTTTTACAGCAAAATGTTTTGTTATTTCCATTTTTACGGTCCAATCTTTTCTTTTCCATTTTTGTTGGAACCTAGATACATAAAATCATACAAATTTATACACATGTTGTTTTAAGTTACGACTAAATTTAAGTAAAAACACCATCTCGAACGATAACTCTAACTGATAACATAAACTGACCTTAAATATCTTTATTAAGTTTCTATAAATTATTTCACTTTAATATTTTTCATATGTCTGATTTTATTTTTGTCAAATATTAAAGATTTCGTTAGATAATATAACAAAATTAACCGCTAAAAAATGACTTCACGTTTTTTTTTAAGCTCTAACTGTACAACCTCCCTGTCTGGGGGATTCTGCATTTTATTCTTTTTATTATTGACAGTAATTACAATTTTAAAAAAATAAACATCATCGTATGTGGTCAAAGTTGTGAAGAGATTAAGTATAAGAAAAAAAAATCGAAAGGTCTAAAATTTTCGATAATCACCACTAAAATAATACACGAATAATCTTCATTCTTTTATAATTTAATTTAAACTATGATCCCAATATGTTTTTTGCAAAACAAACACACATCCGAGTACATTTTTACTTTTCAATGTGTGCAATTGAATTTAAGACTTTTTTTTTTAATTTTTGCTTTGTATATAAAAATGTATATGTTTTTCCGCAACACATTAACGAGCATACGGACACTTGAAGTAAACTATTTCTTTTACTTTCCAAAAAATATCAAGTAATTTTAATTACCCATAAACACAAGAATTTCCAAAGAATGCTTAGTTTTCTTAAATATGGTTTAATAACTCATTAACACTATGAAGCCTTAAAAAGCGATAAGATCTCAAACAATTCTTAAAAATTTTAAGTTAAAGGAGAGTCTGGAAAAAAGCATTTATTTAGTTAATCGATTTATTATCTATTTAATATTCAAATATATGGTAAACTATGTATATTAGTCTTAAAATAGTTTTTTGGAAGAAATTATTTTATATTAGTTAACTTTTCAGTGTGCTAGCAAATCATATTTGTTTTAAATAAAATCATTAATTTGATTATTGCTTGTAAAGCTAGTTCCTATGAGCATTACATTGATTGACCAACTGAAATCGCCAGGAAACGTTTAACCACATTTCAGAAAAGCTATAGCTGCTACTATATTTAAAAATTTTGTTTGACCAACTCGAAAAAAAGAAATCAATAAACACCAGCTTCAAACCTTAAGCAATAGTGCCTTTTTTTCTATGCATTTCTTCTTACACGTGATTAGATCTTTTCCAACTCTAAGGGTAGTGTAGAAGATTTTTCATTTCTCTGCGGGTCAAAATTTTTTAAGTGTAATAAGCTGCTTTGATTGCTTTTGAGCAATCAGTGAAATAGCCGTAGGAACTAGCTTTACCGGCAATAGTCGATTTAGTGATTTTATTTTAAATAAATTTCGGTGATTAGTACACTGAAAAGTTAACTAATGTTATACTTATATAAATTGTTTACTCAGGTTTTAACTATAAAAACACTAAGCCTTGCGAAGAATACCCAATAGCAACTGTAATATACCGAGGTGTCATAACTATTAGCTAGACTAAAGAAGGGCTTCAATAAAATATTTTTACATAAGCAAGTTGTGCGGTCTGTGTGGATATGTGTGCTTTAAACGATAATAAAAATAAGTCTGATGTATGGTATAAAAACATTTTAAAGTATAAGAATTGCTTTAATTAAAAATGATCCTTAGACAGAAAAAGGAAATTTAAGAGGCTTGTTATTATTGTAGTTCCCATGATTTTTTTGGTGAAAGGCAGATTTTCGCTGAATAACACATTGAGTTATTCGAGTCTAGTCGGAATCACAGAAGTATGGTTCATGATGTAAACAGATCTAATCACTGCTAGACACAGATTTAAATATTGAAGGAAAAGTAGGACCTTAAAATATATATGAGAAACACGCACCGGGTTTGATTTTTATATGCATCGTGTAAAATCTAAAAAAATATATCAATTTTATAAAAATAAAACGCTATATAAATCTTAGCCAAACTTGAGGCCCAGTAACATTCCGTTGGTATCTTAAAACACGTTATAGACTCTTTCAAAAATTACTGAGTACAATTCTTTTTCAAGTTCAAGCTGGACTAGCATACGAAGGATGACGTTTTATCGACTATAATCACTTTTTTTAAGTTATTACAGCCGTTACTATTGGAAAAGCTTTTAATTTTAATATTTTCTACCTTTGGTTTTACAGCGAACTAGCAATACATACCACGCATAAATTTGTAGCGTTACCCTATAAAGGTTAAAAAAATAATGTGCTTGTAAAAGTAACGTTACTACGGAGTCATTTGTCATTTAATTTAAATTTTATTTTTTTGTACTCCCCCTTTTTATTTCAAGTGTCTGCCTTTAATGGTTTAATAGATAAGTTCATTTTTGTCAAAATCACAATCTCTGTGAAACACTTTAAATTTATCGTTTACTGTCCTTTCTATAGCAGACATATTTCTATAAACTATATGAAAATTCTGACAGCCAATCTTTCGTTATGAAAAAGCTAAAATAATATATATTTAAAATTCATCACTAAAGCAATATAATTTTTAAGTTCATTACAAAGGCATATATTTGAAAAGCACGTCACAATTGGGGTGTCCTTTAATTTAAGCTTTTTTACGACTTTCTATAGTGAGCGCAGCTTATCTTACAGTATGCAAATTTGACGCTTGTGCCTATCACAAATCATTGTATAACTACATTTGAAAGGGCATCGCATTAAGTTTAAGTTTTGTTGTAGTAATAAACTTGTGGCCAGCTAATACTTTTACTCGCCCTTTTAAACCATTTAAACTTTATTTTTCCTAATTTCATTCACATCAATCTTCATAAATCTACTCTTTTCTCGTACTTCCGAAACATTCGACTTATTTACAATTTAATCGAAAACATTTATTAAGTGAATGTTTTCGAGCTTATTTGGTTATCACCTGACATTATACGAGGGCTGCTATTTATATTTGTGGCCTAAGGATGACAACACAAGCATTTAAAGACAAAATCTATTTTATTATTTTTTTTTTAATATTCTCCATGAAGATTTATACACTTTTACATGCATTGGAACCAATTTTCAAAGCACTTTTTCGACTCCGATTTAGGTACTTCTAAAACATGGGTTTTGAATGCATAAACTGCTTCTTCAGGTGTAGGAAACCGTTGTCCACGTAGTTTTTTCTTGATGTTCGGAAACAAAGAAAAGTCTTTAGGTGCCACGTCAGGGTTGTACAGCGGATGACCCATCAATTCAATGTTTTGCCCTGTCAAAAACTCCATTGTTTTAGCCGATCGGTGACAGCTCACATTGTCGTGATGCAGAATGATGCGTCTTTTCTTTGACTTTTCCCGAAGTTTCTCAAAGACTTCTGGCAAACAAATAGTGGTGTACCATGCCGAATTAACCGTCTTACGTTGCTTTAATGGCACAGTCGCCACATGACCGGCAATGCCAAAGAAACAGGCAACCATTTGCTTCGATGTGCTTCTTCCACAAACAGCTTTGGTGGGATTTCGGTCGTCTTGAAAGACCCATACGGTTGATTGCTGTTTTGTTTCAGGATCATATGAGTATATCCATGATTCGTCACCTGTGCAGATATTATAAACTGCTTTTAATGCACCTTAAGCGAATTTCTGCAACATTTTCTTGCACGAATCAACACGAGCACCCATTGTGCGTTTATCAGGTTATGCGGTATTCAACGTGAACAAACCTTTTTCACATGCAAATGTTCATGCAAGATCTTATTATGGCTTGTCATACTAATCCCTACAGATGCCTCAATCTCGCAATATGTTACATGACGATCATGCTTTATTAGCTCATGCACAGCTGCGATGTTTTCTGGCACAAAAATCGTTGTTAGACGACCTTTACGGATTCGTCCTGGAGTGATTGTCGGCCACGACTGAATTCGTTATATCAGTTTTTAATGGTGCTGTTAGAAGGTGCTTTATTACCATATAAGGAATTAAGTTCATCTGTGCACTGTTGTCGTGTCAGGCCACGTCGAAAGTTATGAAAAATTATAGCACGAAGATGTTCACGAGTTAATTCCATTTTCTCCTAAAATCACTTTTTGAACCTGCTATCACTAACACTAACAACAATAAAATGACAAAATGTTTTGGTTGAGATTATGTTTAACAATGTGAAGGTTGCACTGGAAACATCAGCTGGTGGCTAGCAACAGTCAGTGTTACCAGGCCAGAAATATAAATAGCAGCCCTCGTAGATTGAAAAGAAATAAATCCCAACAAAACGCATTACAAAAAGCAATTTCATTTAAAGAATGTATGACTTTATCTTTAACCATAACGGAATGCTCAAAAATAAATTTAAATATTAAAGGATTTCTCGTAGAAACATAATTCATCTCCATAAACAGGGTATATGCTATTATTTTCGATTCAATATAAGCGGACAGGGTAAAAATTAACGGGTATTTCAATAGAGGCGAACCCGATTTTGATGTATTTTGCCTAAGTAATAGTTTGTTTGTTTATTTTCGGTCTATTTAAAATCGATATATAATATCATAAAACATGGCATTTTGACTTTTAAAATATTTGCTGTACTATCTCAATGTTAAACATTTCTCATAATTTATAAAAGGCTACAGGATTTGTAAAGATTTTTGAAATTTATATATTAGCTTAAATTTTCAGCCCGTGTCTGTTTAACAGAAAATACAAAACAATTCTGTTGATGCATCTTAAAAATTTAAATTCTTAGTAATCTTTGAACCTTAAAGTCGAGGTGTGAACAGCAAACAAATCGCCACCTAAAAAACAACAATATGAGCAATAGACAAATGTAGTACGGACTTAATAATAATGTTTTTAATTGCAGATACTTCAAATTAAGTTTCATTATTAATAATCAGTGTCATCAATGGCATTGTAACAGTAAATGAACAGGGCTTAAAATAGGATGATATATTGTTAATTACAAAATGTACAGCAGATTGAAAACATTTGACCTTTTTTAACGGTTGTGCTACTTCCTTTTTCCACAAAAAAAGGAAAAAAAATGTTTATAAATTTGGTCATTTGTAAGCTTAAAAAAAAAGGATTACACTCAAAAACTTAAGTTAATTAAATTATTAAAAATGTCTTTAAACCCCTTTTTTTAATAAAGTATTAACTACCAGGCTAAGTACTAATCGGTTTAGTTGTTTGACATTAATATTCAGGCGGCAAAAAATTAGCTAAAAAATTAACTAGACTAATTCTTTTTTTATACATATTTGTTTTAAATATTTTTTTAAAGTTGATAAGACTTTTATGAAACTTTAAACTTAAGAAATAAGAGTGCTTTTAGATATCCCCATTTAATCTGTGATGAAGTGTATAAAATAAATTACTAAGTAGCAAACGAAAATAGCGCTTTTATTCAGCACTTGATACTGGTCCTATGAACTGGGCTAAAAAACAAGTAAAGATGGGTTAGTTCTTATGTTAAATTGTCATAGAAATCCATTGAGTTCTTAGTAGTATAAACGGAATCATCATTTAACTTATTTTAAATGTTTGGAGGTGAATGTCTTAAAATTAAGAGATTTATTCAATTTTAGCTATTGCTATTATTTTTTTTATTTTTTAGTCTTTTCGTGCAAATTAGAAAAATCCGCTACGATTAAGATAAGCTATTTCATTCTGCATGTTAACTATATAAAAGTGATGGCAACAAAATTTTGCATTAAATATTTTTGGTATATTGTAGCATCCGTTCTGTGCTTTAGTGTATTTAAACTAAACCTGAATGTTATATATTTCTCTGACACATTCTAACTCGCTGTATGAGAATGTGTTAACAGCAAAATATCTCTTAAAGTATTTTACATAAATCCGCTAAATATATCATATACCTTTAATCCAGTAGTCAAGCGGTTTCTACACCATTTTAACAAAAGAACGTCCAAAAAGGAATCATCTTTATTCGAATTTTTTATTTCTTTGTTTGAAGATTTTATATTTTGATCAATTTTAGTGCTTTTATTTATAAATAATTAAACTTAATTTTTTTGTTATGCTTATTTTATCTATTATATTTTCTATTATTTTTACTATTATTATAAAATAGTAAAGCGGTATTCGGATTAATGTTTCAATAGCAAATAAAATAAAAAACCGTCTAATTCATATACGTATTTTCCTTCTCCTTTTACTATGATTTAGTTCCAATCAAAAAATTGATGACATAAAATGAAATATTTCTAAGAATTGTATATTGAAAGTCATTAATAACTATATTGCTTTTGGTCCTAAATTAGGAGTTGTTTTAGTACACTACATCTGAATTTTCGCATTAAATCTATTTTTTTAGGTTTACGAACAAAAAAAATTGGTTAAAAAAAAATATGCTGCCCAATTACTAGTGCTACCCTTGTTAGGTAGTTTCTATGAACTACCGCAGAATAAAAATTAGCACAAAAATAATAAGCAACTAAAATAAATTGTTTAAAAAAGGTTTAAAGTGGAAACGCTGAAAGAGAAATATTTTAAATGGGTCGAAATAAATTAAAACTCTACTCTAGCAGGTCTCGATGGAAAAAATATGGCCAGAAATCTTCCCAATATGATAACCGAATTTTCAACGTATTTAAACCCCGAAGAATCTATTACAATGGATCAACATTAGAATAAAAAATCACTAATTATGGCAGCTACGTAAGAGCCCTGGAACAAATGTTTGTACAATTAAAAGTGTTACGAAAATGCTTTGGATAAATTTTAAAAGAAAATAATTATCAGTAAAATGTAAACGAAATGATTTATTATGTCTTTTTACAAATCTTATGCACACAAGACAACACAAGCATGTTTATAAAAAATTCCATGAAATAACTTAAATAAAGAGAAACCAAAAACAACTAACACAACAGCAAAAACACCGAGTCAAAAAAGCCTCTACACTGAATAAAGATACAACCACAAAATGTGGTGGTGTTGCAATAGAATTTTCTTGTATATGCCAGAACCGCTCAAAACAGACTATATAAGCACAAAGTGTTGGGGTATAAAGTTAGTTCATGTGCAAACATTGGCGAGTAAAGATATAAAAATAAAAATCATATATGTTTTCTTGAATAAAAGTAAGTAAATCGCGTAATATAGTTTAAAAAGTTTAAAATGTTTTATGCTATTATTTTGCAAAATAATTCAATATAATAAAATGTTTGGTAAAGGAATAAACGTCATAACAGTATAAATTTAAAAGGCTTGTGAATGGCGTAGCTCTATACCCTAAACTAAATAAAGCAGATAGACCATTTAATATTTAAGTTATTAAAACATAAATGTTTTTAAATTAAAGAAAAAAAAGAAACGTTTGTAGTATACTACTGCTCTTGTTTTTCGTATAATTTTTGAGTGTGTATTTCAGAGTACAAAAATATGCGCTAACAAGTCTAGCCAAGAATCAAATAACAGATCTAATAAAGTGATTTAAAATAAAAATCTAATTATACTTCTTATATTTCTTGTTTATTTTTCGATTTCCTCTTTGCTAATACAAGCAACAATTTAAAATCAACAGTTTAGAATTTCTTTTAGAATAAAACATTGCCTAAACAGTGCCAAGCGTTGCACAAAAGAAAAACAAAGCAACATAAGACTGCAGATCTAATACCAAATACACAGTTTCCGTTTGTCTTATATCAAGTAAATTTTAATCATTAATTTGTTATTTTGGTCAACAGATGAAGAATGTCGGAAGACTTATCGCAATATTTATATAAAATTTTATATTTAAAATATTTTAATAAAAATATATAAAAGGTGTTTTTTTCAGCTAGATAGAACTTTAAATTGTAAAAAGTAACACAAAAAATGAAATTTTGATGAAACATTTTTTTTTATTTGTTTCAGTATACTCAGACAAATCATCATGAATAGACTCTCGCTTGAACAATGCAACGAAATTATCCAAATTTACTTTGAAAATCAGTCGTCGATTCGCGCAACTTATAGACGACTTCGTCATTTTTATGGCGTACATAATCGTGCATCTGAACAAGCCATTCCTCGAACTGTCGATAGATTTCGTACCACAAACTCTCTAGAGGATGCAGTAACACCAACACGTCGAAGGAATGTGCGTACTGAAGACAATATCGCCGCTGTAAACGAAAGTGTGGAAGAAGATCCAAATTTATCAATTCGTCGTCGGTCGCAGGAATTGGGGCTCTGTCCGTCCACTACGTGAAAAATTTTGCGCAAAGATCTCGGCCTACACCCGTATAAGATCCAGCTGGTGCAGGAATTGAAGCCACGAGACCATTATATGCGTTGTTCTTTCGCCGATTGGGCTCTAGAGCAGTTGGCAACTGACCCGTTGTTTTATCGCAAAATTGTGTTCAGCGATGAGGCGCATTTTTGGCTTAACGGGTTTGTTAATAAGCAAAATTGCCGCATATCGAGTGAGACCAATCCACAACAGACCCTACAGACTCCATTACATCCAGAAAAATGCACCGTTTGGTGCGGTTTTCACGCTGGTGGCATCATCGGACCTTATTTCTTCAAAAATGAGGCCGGAACTCGCGTTACGGTCAATGGAGATCGTTACCGCACCATGATCAATGATTTTTTGTTTGAAAATATGGATGACATTGATCTGGACGAGATGTGGTTTCAACAGGATGGCGCTACGTGCCATACAGCGAATGCAACCATCGACTTATTGAAATCAAAATTTGGCGATAAGTTGATTTCGAGAAATGGACCTGTCAATTGGCCTCCAAGGTCGTGCGATTTGACACCACTCGACTATTTCCTGTGGGGCTACGTGAAGTCACTGGTTTATGCTGATAAACCAGCAACAATTGACGCTTTGGAGGACAGCATTGTTCGTGTTATTCGTGACATACGCCCAGCAGTGCTCGAAAAAGTGGCCCAAAATTGGACGTCCAGAATGCGCTTCGTCAAGAACAGCCGCGGTGCCCATATGCCCGAAATCATTTTCAAATGTTAATGTCACGCATTGATCCTTCGAATAAAAAAGATATTTTGATTACAATTTACTTTTTTGTGTTATTTTTTACAATTTCAAGTTCTATCGGGCTTAAAAAACACCCTCTATTTTAATATTTTTAATATTTTAAAATATTTATATTTTCAAAAATGAGAGGGATTTATTTGAAAAGCGTGATATTAAATCTTGTACGTTAAGATGGACATCGTGTAGTGACAAGGCACCATATTTATTTTAAATTATTTTTTATATTTATATTTTAAAATATTTATATTTTCAAATATAACAGGGCTTGAATTGAAATAACAGGAAGTTGAATTGAAATTAAAAAGTTTCTACTTATAGACGTTATTATCTTATGGCCCTATTTCTAAAACATATTTGAGCATTAACACATTAAAGCAAGTTTATGTTTGGAAAGTTTTAAACTGTTGTAGGCAAACAACAACAAATAATAAAAGAGTATAATTTAAAAATATTAAGTGGAGTTTATCTGGAAGTATTAAAGTAACTAATTTTCTATTTCTTAAGTACTGATCGTTAGCATTACATTATAGAATTACAACTATTTTCCTCTAATGGTAATGGTTTTCATTATTTATTATTATTTCTTTTTTTTTTGAGTTTAGTGTTGCAATATTTTAGTTTACTCCAACATCAATTAACTTACAAACGTAATAACATAATAATAATAATTATAATAATTAGTTTTTGTATGTTAATAATATCAATATAAATGTTAGTATTCTAAACAATAAGGCATCTTATTCTGAAGTTTTAAGAAATAATCAAACAAATTCTTATACAAAATTAGAAAAATTGATACAGGATCAATTGATCAGGATGGTATTAATTGCAAAATTATGAAATTATATTGGAATATTGCAATATGGAATGCTTACAAATAACAGCTATTCTGTTTTATCAATGGGCGTTGATAGGTGGTTAAAAAAATGGAAGATTAAAGTTAACACTGAAAAATGCTCATACATTACTTTTTCTTTAAGACGAGGCAATTCTCCTGTGGTTATTTTAAATAATAGTCCAATTACACAAAGTGACTGTATAAAATACTTGGGAATTCATATAGATAGAAGATTAACATGAAAGTCGCTTGTAAGAGAATATAATTAAATATTAAACTTAAAAGAGACTTTTTTACTTTTACGATCTAAATCTCCTTTAACTTTTAAGAATAAAGTTTTAATTTATAAAACAATATTAAAACCCATCTGGACTTATAGAATACAGCTATGTGGAACGGCCAGTAATTCAAATATAGAGATATTACAAAGATATAAATCCAAAACCCTGCGGTTAATTGTTAACGCTTCATGATTTGTGTCAGATAATTTTACTCACTCTGATCTCTGTATCCCCAAGATAAAAGATGCAATAAAAAAGGTTTAATTTAGAGACCCATGCAAACGTTCTCTTATTAATATAATACATTTTTTTAGTAGTAAATTATTAAGCACTAGGTCATTATTTAATAAAAAATTTTAAAACTTTATTTTTTATTGCTTTTCAATATTTCGCCAAACCATTGGTTGGCATCATCATGATAAAAAAAATGATTATTTACTCATTATTTGGTTATTATTAAATACTAAAAAATATTAAAAAATGTCAAATAACTATAATTATTATAATATAATAAAATTTTAAAGCCATAAAATAAATCAAAATGATAGACAATAAAAAAAACAAGATTGTTAAAAATATCCTTTCCTTTTTTTCGCAGACTCCTCTAAATCAGAAAAAATACATTTACTGAATTTATTACAGAGACAGAGATTGGTTTTTTGAGACAGATTTGTTTACGGTTATTTAGGTTTTTAAAGAAAACCTTCAATTAATTATTAGAGTTTTTAAACGCCGGAAATAGATCCCGCAAGTCAGTTTAAAAATAATTGTCAAATATTGCATTCAATATATATTTCAATTACTTTATCCCTGTTCACATTAATTAAGACAGGTAAATCATATTAAAAACATTTTCTGGGTTTCCCTCTATGTAGAACTAGATTATTCAATCGAAACCTTTTTCGATCAGACTTAAACTCTGAAATAACTGACAATTTTATTATTATTAGTAAAAATAATTGCAATAAATGCAAAACAACAATAGTTTTAAAGCATAAGTTATTGACCATTTGAAGAAAGAAAAAAGTATTTATTTTCATATTATATTTATAGGTAAATTGTTATTATAAACGGAGGAGACATCGGCAGCAATGGCCTTCAGCTTAAAAGTTTTTGTTTTTACATTTAAATGGACTTATAAGGATTAAAATTATAACTAAAATTGATGACCAATGCCTTGTTTCGTATTATCCATTATATAAGCTTCTGAGATTATAGTGTGAGCTATTTTAAGTCTAAATATTTTTCACTGGTCTGTTCTTATTAGTAAGTTAGAGGAAATTTGCTATACCAGTCTGTGGCTGTGTTCCAATTTTAGTTGACTTCTGTTTGTTTATCACCAATTTGAAGTTTCTAATATATAAGAATCTGTACCACTACTTCGAACGCCATGGTTGAGTTTTATTTTGTGAAAAGAAACCGCATCAATCCTGGAATACACATTATTCTTTATTTTTGCATGGCAATGGTGTAGAAAACAAAATGAGCAAACGGACTATAGACGGACAGAAAATCAACGTTAAAATATTTTTGATAATTAAATGAAATGAGCATTTGATTTTTTTTTCAGTCGGTTTGTGTGCAACAGGTAAGTAGTTGGAAAATTGAGAGCGAGCTGCACAAACTGATAAACTATAACAGTTACAGATTTGTTATAATCTTTGTGGATTTAATGCAAGTCTTTAAGCCGTTCGCTTATCTTTTCTTTTTTTAATTTTGCTATATAGCATTTGAACCTGTTGTACAGTTACAGATGCAACAAACACGTCGTATAAACTTCCACAAAACAAATATATACACTCACTATGCACCATGAACAGGATGACTTTTTAATGGTTTTAAGTTTAACTAAAGGTTGGTCTATCATTACTTTAATTTTCGATACAGTGGCTTTGGGTGGTTGTGCTATTTGTTACAATAAATAAACTAAACTGCCAGTTACAACAAAAAAAAAAAAAAACAAAAAAAAGGAAAAAATAAAAAACTGAAGACTAACTTAACTGCTCCTCACAAGGATTATAATGGCATAAAATTTGAAAGACAGAAAACGTGAGTTTCGGCAAAAACCAAATAAACAACAAGTGCATCTCTATGAGTTGCTAGAAAACTAAAATATAAATCCGTACAAAATAAACTCTGATTTACAATCATCACAGTAAAATTAAAAGGAGGAAAAAGAAAACGAAGAGAAACCAAATAAGAAATGGCATCAACTTTAGAAATAATAATGTTACTGATTGCCTTATAAACCAAAAAAAAATATTATAGGATATTTTAAATCTGGTTGAGGTTAACTAAAAACTTTAAATGAAACAGGTGCCATAAGAAAATGTAAGAATATTTTTGAAATTGTTAAATGCAGCACATATTTTCTTATAAATTAAAAAAAATTGCATACTTTACACCTCTTGGAATATAGCAAATTTCTATGCACACTTACTTAGGTTAGTACAACTCAGATTTCGGCTATCAAAAAATTTTTCAATGCCATGTAGACAGGTACATACACAAACATATTAAGACACAAGCCGTACTAAGTTTAGCCGGAGACATTGCAGGAAAGTAAACTAGAAAAAGTGACTATTTATGGCTTTAACCGAACTTAAATCGCAGAATAAAATAAAAGCATTTGGACTTAGAAGTCTCATCGCTTTAAATCAATTGTAGTCGAGTAATTACAAAATGAATGCACGAACTAATAAACTTGGTACGAGCAAATAACGAAATAAAAGAAATAAAATGAAAACTAAAACAAAACAAAGCAAAGCAAAATCGATTTGTGATCAGTTGTACAAAAATTAAATGAATTACCAAAATCAATTGAACAAACCCCTAAAAAAAGAAATTAAATGTAAAAACAACTAGAAAACTTTAAATGATTCGAGTCGACTTATTAGTACACTCAATGCTAACTTATCGATATAGAGAAATTCGAATTTTCTTAAGGTGAGCTCAAAAAGCTTTTAAAATAAAGTTTATTGTTAACACTTCTCTCTACCAAATGTTCAGCCATGGTAGATCAGTCAGCAGGCATAATTATTACATTTTAAAAACTTATAAATTTGCAAGGAATTTTTCAAACAACTTGCAAAAGTGTTTTATCCCAATTTACAAACTTTCTTTTTTGTCTATTAATTTCGCTTTGTATACAACAATATAAAACCTGAATTAGCTTTATTTCTTTCTTTTCGTTTCCAAACTAACCAATGAACTGGTTAAAAAGTGCTCAAATAAGTGTGTAACCCAAAATATCTTAAACTAAAAAATTTTTGTTCATTTCATTCCTTCATCATATTAGGATAACATAACAACAAATTTAATATACGTTTATAATTATTATGTTTATAATTATTTTATATTGATTAAAATTTTATCAACAAATAATTTTGTGTTGTACAACCAGTTTCTGTTCAAATAATATCAAAACTTTTTTTATGGTAACCATATAATATTACAGCGAGCATTATATGATTCGTGCCATCATAACAAAATCTTTTTTACTGCATTTGAATCCTATTAATATTTGTTTTAATTTATAAACATATTAAGTTTATTGTTTCTTAATTTATTAGCTATCTCCATCTCTATTATATTCCCTTCTTGGGAAAGTAACACAGGTATGTAACAGATAGTATTTTCAAAGTGCTACTTTAATAAACTATCAGTTTATTTTAACATTTTTTTGTGTGTTGTATCTTTGTTAATGCAAATATTTTATTGCAATCTGTATTTAGATCGTTACTTCCAAATTGCCGGCTTTCTATTTGTTACTCTAAAAATCATTAATCTCATCTCTCTACTTTACTGCGACTGCAGATGAGATCCCAACCGAAGTTTTCTCTGCATAAAATGCACCAAAAAAATTAAATGCCTGCTTTAAATAGCAGACAATTGCGTGGACTTCGCACTACCATAAAAATTTTTTTTAAAGATAAATGAAGGCATCCCTGATGCCATAAAAATACAAATACCAAAAGTACCATCCTGCTTTAATTTCTTTGTCAGATTTTGTTCAACAGCCATTGAACAATTTTCACAATGATATAAAGGACAATGGCCAAGATAATTGTCTCCTATAAAACAGCTGGTTACAGAAGTACTTTTCATTTCAGGAACAATTTTTTATAGACACAAAGTATGATATGAACTAAAAAAAATATAATTTTTTATTATGTGAATCCTACTTTCAACGTTCAAAATAAGTTATTTTTCTACATACATATATATAAATTTTTCAAATAACCCTCCTTCACCTGAATTACCGTCCAGCACGGTAAACAAAATAACCAATTGAACAAATCAGAAAGGTACTGTTGAAATGTTTTTAATAAAACTTAGTATGTTCCAATTCCAAAATTTGTCCGAAATTTTCACGGCGTACACATACTATTCGTGCAATATGCAATGATTTTTTGAATGGTACAATCAAATCAAAAGAATTATTCCGATCTGACTGCTAGTTTTTTTTATAACCGTCCCAACTAAGTACTTGTATGTTTTACTGAATCAACTTAATTTAAACCTAAGAATTTCAAAACGAATATTATTTTATTATGTGAGCTAACGTTTTTCTTTTTATTTTCTATTTAAAGTATGATATTTCAGTATACTAAGATTGAAAAAATAAACTCTGCAGAGACTTAAGTTTTTTTTGTTTGCTTACTTTTATGAACATATAAAAAAATCCCTTTTTTCTCCAAACATTTGGACCTGCAGTTTTAGCTTTACTTTCCTGCAGTTGGTAATCACCGCCAATATATTGCCTCATATCTCTTTTTACATTTTTAATCAATTTCAAGTGCCACTAGGTGCCACCTATTAATTTGTTGCATTACACAGTACAACATTTTTCATCTGATTGATTCGCAACTCAATTCTGATAAGGCCCTTTTGCTTAACATAACTCAAGGACCACTAGTCGGATTTTACTTAAACAAATTTAGAAAAATCAAGATTTACAAGTACTTTCATCTGTTTATATTACGTTTTGCTACATAAGCAACACTTTCGAAGTTATGAATAAATGTATGAAGAAAAAAAAATATTTTTTCCCTAAAAAGTTAATTTTTTTTTTAATTCATAAAAAATCTAAAACGGTAAAAGTCCTATTACTTTCACGGAAAGTCGTATAACCTATGAACAAAATGAAGCATAACTCACGAAAATCGATGATGGCGTTTCGCTTTTATGCACAATTAGGTAAAGGTATGAATTTAAAAAATTTGCTCGAGATATACACAAATTTCTGACTTTCGTTTATATACGACATCAGTTGTACCACTTAAATTATCACTAAGTGATGACATAAATAAATTGGTATGGAAAAACAATTAACCTTCTTCCATACAGTATTGTAGAACACTACAGTTTGCATACGTTAAAGAGACACCTTAAGTTATACGAGAAGAAAAGAGAAGAGTCGATGAGTTATCTCAACTAAAAGAATTTGAGTAAACAGTGAATAATCGCAACTTTAGAGTAAAACATGAATTATATTTTACAATGATTGAAGGCAAGACAGGACAATCACTAACAGAAACACCAGCTGCATCTTCTTGTCTCATTTGTGGAGCCACATCATCCAAGATGAATAAAATCGAAATAGTTCAAGCTATTCCCGTAAATGAACAAGCAATTTGGTATGTTACCACTTCGTGCGCGTATTAAGCTGAGTGTCTTTTGCATCTGGCTTATAATATTGAGTTTAAACGTGGGACAGTCCACTCAAAAGAAGTCCAAAAATGTTTGCAAAAGCGTAAACTTAGAGAGAAAATTGAAATACAGGTTATCAACCTGTTAAGTAAGGCTCTGGTACGACTAATTCAGGAAATACGTCATGAAGATTCTTTACGAATCTAGTAACTTTCACTTGAATTTTGAGCAAAGAACACCAATTTCAAAAAAAATTTAATTTAGTCAATTTGGTTTTCTTAAACTAAAAATCGTGTAAATCAATTCAAGTTATTTAATTTGAAATATTTAAGTTAATTAATTTGAAATATATGCAAAGCCAATGTAGATTTTTAGAACAACACGCCGTGACAAACTAAACTTTTTGAGATGAGCCTTTAAGGGATTTTGACATTAACGGCAACAAATAATTTTTAAGTAAAATTAGAATGTTTATAAAGTGTTTTTATGACGTGTTAAAATGCAAAGTTGCACTGGAAATAAACAACCATTTTGATTTGTGGCACTTAACTAAAATCTAACAAATTACTGTGATTTTATGAAATCGAATATATTGCCACACTAACGAATATGATAAGCTTTCAATTTAAAAAGTAAAAGATTAATTAGGAAAATGTTTTGTTATAACAGTCAGCCAATATGATTAATAAATGATAAATATATTATCATTTAATTTTCAGAGACGTCACGTTAAAATGAAACCAAAAACACAACTTAGTGTAGGTTGCAAACATTTAACCAACTAAATTTGTGCACTACACTAACATTTTGTCCACCCAAAAAGATAGCATCCACTCAACCTTCGAGTCTGTCCATAATGTAGCCAAATAATCGAAAACAACCAAGATCAATAACAAGCCCAGTCAAGTCATGGCTAAACTAAAAAGCAACAACAGAGAAATAAAAACAAAAAAACAAAAAAATAACAAAAAAAAAACAAAAAACGATCACAACAACAAATCGTTATAAAATGAATTGGTTTACAATTGAATTGGCATTGTATTATTTAATGAAAACGAATTAAATTTTTAAAGGAAAGAAAAAAATTACAATCACACAATCGCTACAAACTTCAGAAACCGAATCAAATCCATTGAATATGACCAATAGCAGATGAACCGCACCCACTTGCCGGCGACGTTCATTATACCCAAACAATAAATAAAAAAAAGTATAGCAACAATGAAAAAAGACGTTTGCCAAACTATAAATTTACAGTTACTTTAAATTAATTAATTAAAATTGAACTTAATTAGTTAAAAAATTGCTTACAAAATGACTTTATAGAGCATTCTGGAATTTGAAAGAGATACGAATAAACAATTCGAAGTTTTTCAATCTTCGTATTAACATTAATTTCACTGGCAAGTAAATGAAATGAAAAAAGGCTGTCTTTAACTAGATCAAATAAATGAGTTAAAACAATTTATTAGTCAAACATGAAAGTTAAATCTTTTCATTTTTAAAAATCCGATTATTCTGTTGGTAAGAAAAAACTACGTGTTTCATTGCTTTACAACTGCACGTTTTGGGTCAATAAGAAATAGAAATTGTTTGTATATTTTTCTCTCTGTGGCATAATTCAACTCATAGCTTTTAGTTTAATATAAAATAGAAAAAGATTATGACTATTATTAATTACAGTTTTGTTTTGTTTTATTTAATGGACAATAAGTTTTTATAAATATAAAAACTATAAGCATTTTCAGTTACTATTCTTGTATCCCTCATATGCGTGATAAGGAATACAACTGTACCTAGCTCAGTAAGCCATAACCTGATGGTGGATCAAACCATTTGGGTGATATTTCGTGATAAGATTTACATCTGCACCAGGCCGTGGACCTTAATCAGATGGTGTTTAAACCACTGTGAATTTAAAGCAACGTCATTCAGGTCCTAGGAAGCCGAAGACTAACTCTAGCAACAGGTTTTTCCTAGTTGCAATTTCAGCGGTTCCAGATCAGGGCTACAAACCTCTACTCCTTGCTGAAGAGATGGAGACTATTCAACTCCGTCCAGAATACATGACTAGCATGCTCACTGGATCTGGATCATTCATCAGTAAGTGTGATTAAAGGCGAGATGATCCTGGCCACCATAAATCAGTTCATGCTTGGGGACGCAAAACCACAACCACCACGATACTCCCGAAGGGCCAACCTCAATAACCAGTCAGAGAAACAGCAAAAAGTCTAAAGAGACAATTAGCGGAAACTCTGGGGCTTACTGATTCCGGTGAAAATAACGTGGAGCTTTCCAGTTAACCCCTGCTGTTTTCAAGGGACTGGGCTCCCTTATACCCCCAGCGGCACAGGTCTAGATAGTCAAGTATATACATTTATAAAGACCGATAAATGCGCCCCCGAGAGGTTTCCCTCATTTGGGAGTCATTCAAAGATCAACCATTGAATAAAACAAAGTTTGCTTCTAAAAGTAAGCAGCTACCTAACACGCCATCGAATTTTTATGCCACGTTTATATATATATATATATATATATATATATATAAAGGGTTTTCAACAATAAGTTTGTTTTCTAAAACTAAATAAAACAAAAGTTTTCAATTTAAATTATTGTAATTTTCATTGTCTTACGAAGAGAAAATTTCGGCACTTATGAATGGAAAATAATATCTGACAAATATCCACTGCGAACATGCCGACAGATGTGGATTCTTTCATCATAGTTTTCAGTAAGTTTTTTGGCAAAATGGCGGTCCTATTTCATTAATCACATCACGCATTTTGAGTTTTAAGACTGACATCGATTTGATTGTCCCCGTATAGACTCTGTCCTTAACATAGCTCTACAAAAAATAAAAATAACGGTGCTAAATCATACGATCTGCATAGCCACTTAACTGCTGATTGTCGTGAAATTATGTGATCGAGATATTTGGTTTGCAATAAATTGAGCGTTTCATTGGCTGTGTGACCTGTCCTTTTGAAACGTGTCAGTGATATTCACTTTGTCAATAATAGGCCATAATTGCGTTGTAAGCATATCTAGATAGCATGATCCATTGACCGTTACCGCATTTCCAGCCTCATCTTCGAAAAAAAAACGGCTAAATCCCACCTCCAGACAACACAGCGCACCATACAGTGACACGTTGAGCATGCAAAGGCTTTTTAGTCATCGCTGTAGGATTTTCAAAAGCCCACATTCGGCAATTTTGCTTATTGACATACTCTGACAAGTGAAAATGGGCTTCGTCTAAAAAAATGCTTCTTTCAGAAAAATCGGTCGGCTTTAATTCCTGAATCTGTTGAACCTTATAAAGCTTCAAAGTCAAATCCGTAGGCAAAATTCGTCATATGGTGGTTTTGGATAAGCCCAATTGTTGAGAACTTCAAGGAACTGACCAACTTGGATCTTCTTAAACACTATTCACGACTGCGATGCTTTCAATGAACGACTCCGTCGAACAGGCCTTGGTGTTCACACATTCTGTCCGCTCAAATAAAACTACCAAATTCTTAATAGCAGTCCCAGAAGGACCAAAAATATCACGAATTTTACAAAGTAAAGCTGCCCCTGTAGGCTAGTAGGTAGTGTACTAGCTTGTAAGTATGGGAGTTGTGGATTCGATTCCCAACAAAGACCTTGGTTTTCTTCACTACAAAAATAAAAATTGACTGTCGGTGGGGCTGCTCAGCGATGAACGCATAGTCACTGGTCGCTGTGCTGTCTTAAATGCGGCAGTTAATTTCCGACTATCCTTCTACTTTCACCACCTGTTTCACATATTCTCTATCCCTTTCCTAACGAATGTAGTACGGTACTTGACTAAATAGGCATTGTTGCCTGAAGTGCTACTTTTCTTACAAAAAAAAAAGTGTAACTTTCATTGAACCAGCATTTTCATAGTGAATTTTGATTATTTTAATGCGATTTTCGTGCAAAATTGAATTAATTGTAACAATTGGCAATACATCTACTACGAACAGAGCAGCGAAGTATTCACTCACTGTTCATACATGTATGAATATGTACATATAATTTTTTAGCCGCTTCTTCTCATACATGTGTGAGAGACTACAAATTATTTTGTGTTTTCTCATCTGTGAATGCGACGATTTATTTTTTTCTTTCTATCCATAAGTGAAAAAATGAGAAACACACAAGTGTTCATTTTTGAAAATTTACAATTTTGATAATTTGTCATAAATGAAAAGGTCGTAAAAATATATGCGTTAAGCATTCGCGTACATAAACGCACATATTTGATAATGCGCAATTGTCGGCGTATGCAGAAAAAAAAATGTTTTTTTTTATTTCTTTTAGAATATATTGCAATATTGTATTTTGAGTTAATATGTACCCATGTGTTTTTACTACATTTTACGGAAAACTGCGATCGTAGGTAGAAAATTTTTTCACGTTCATTTATGAGAAATTTTATAAAATTTCAACGTTCATAAATGAACATGTACATTTATGAAAAATAACATTAATGAGAAGTAGCTAATTTATCATTTATCACATATGAATAAGACTAATAATTCTTGTTGTTCGCATTCATGTATGAAAATAACCAGAACATTTTTTGTTGTTCGTTTATGAGTGTGAAAAATAAATATAAAATTTTAGATATCTCATTTATGGAAAATATCGTGAATGTTGATTTTTGAATGTTTATAAATGAAAAATTCTGAACCCTGACTACGAATATGTCAAAAATTGTAGTATTTTTGACATATTGAAAAAGAAACTTTTTGTCAAATATACATACATCTATGTATGTATGTATCTCTATCTATATATATATAAAGGACTATGACAAATAAACAAAAAATCTCAAGGTAAAGAAAAAAAATTTCGACCTGAAAATGAAAAAAACTATAGTGTAATGATTTCGCCCATAAGTCTTAGCTAGCAGCCTGGTACCATGCGTCACTGAAAGTACTGCTATGGAAATATTTACAGCGAGCTCCGAGCTTAAAGGGCTTTTATTGGCTTGGGAATTGTGAAAAACAGCTCCATCTATATGTTAACCGAGCTAGGTTTTGTTTTGCATTCTCAAGAAGTGAAAAAAAACCCTAAGTAAAATTTTATAATATATACAGACCCGCACAAAAGTTTTGGCACAGCAGGCTTTCTTGGATTCATTTTAGCTTCACGGCCATTGGAAGACTTCAAGAAATAAAATAAATGCTCTTCATGTTATCTAATCCAATAAATTAACTTATGAATGTGCTTTTATGTCAACATTTATTTTTTTTATTAATAAATAAAAAACTTAACAAAAAATTAACGCAATTCCATCGCACAAAAGTATTGGCACAAGTAGTTAAAAAGCTTATAAAATACAGATTTTTTCTAAAAGATTTCGTATTTAATACTTTGTTGGTAAGCCTTTTTGCTTAATTACTTCATTCAAGCGTTTAGGCATAGAATGTACCAGGTTTTTGGTTACTTCTTGGCCAATAGTTAACCACTCTTCCTTCAATGCCTGCTGTAGTTGCGATTTTGTTGAAATTGATCGCTTTTTGACCCGTCGGTCAAGTTCCTCCCACAAATGTTCAATCGGATTGAGATCTGGGGATTGTGGTGGGTGTGGAAGAACATGAGCCACGTTGTACGCTAACCACATACGTACATCATGAGCTGAATGTTTTGGGTCATTGTCGTGTTGGAATGTAAATGATGTTGGCAAATTTAGTTTCTCGGCGCTTTTTTTAAGGTTTTCTTTCAGGATATTTAGATAAACGGATTTATCCATGATTCCTTCAATAAATACCAACTCACCAACACCCGCAGATGACATGCACCCCCACACCATTACACCACCACCACCGTGTTTTACAGTAGGAGAAATATTCTTTTTCTCGTATGCCGTATTCGGTTTTCTCCACAC
Source organism: Trichopoda pennipes (assembly GCA_030448955.1). Taxonomy (NCBI): domain Eukaryota; kingdom Metazoa; phylum Arthropoda; class Insecta; order Diptera; family Tachinidae; genus Trichopoda; species Trichopoda pennipes. Next base: position 5,234,113 of record JASKUP010000012.1, on the reverse strand, counting down.
GGTAATACGGCCATCAGAGCGAAATATATTAAATTTGCTCTCGTCCGAGAAGAGTACTTCATCCCAAAAACTGACGGGTTTGCTTTGAAATTCTCTTGCGTAGTCTAATCGCTTTTTTTGGTTGATTGTCGAAACAAGTGGTTTACGTCTAGCAACTCTTGATTTGTAATCAGCTTCGTGAAGCACTCTCCGAACGGTCATGGGATGAATGTCCTTACCAAATTCCTGTTTTACTTCAGAAGCAATTTCCGTCGAAGTTTTTTTGGGATTTTCTTTTATTTTTCGAACTATTTGTTTGCTTTCGCGGTCAGTTAAAGCTCTAGGACGGCCTGTTCGATGAGCATTTTCGAAGCTTGTCTCCCCTTCAAAACGTTTTATGATGCTTCTAATTGTGAAACGACTTCTCTCCATTATTTTACCTATTTCAGCGTACGATTTGCCTTGGCTATGCAAGTGCAGCACTATTTTGCGCTGAGACTCGGTAGTATCTTTCTGTTTGGAGCTCATATTGGTATATTTTAATTATTTTTTAAATTTTTTCTTAAACAAAACGCCAAAAAAACTGAAGTAACGGTTCTTTTATTATTTTTAGGAAATGTATGTATGATTTTATTGTACCATCGTTGCCAGATCTAAAAAAAATTGGACTGAACACAGATTTCTTACTGGATGTGCCAAAACTTTTGTGCATCAAAATCATGACTACTAGAAATGTATGTTATAACAAAAATGTTAAATGCATTTAAATGAAGAAAAAAAGCAATGATATTAGTTAAGCCAGTGTAGGAGACATTTATTAAGAAAAAGTTTTGCCTAATAATCTCTTTAAAATGACTTTAAAAATAGTGATATACCAAAAAGTGTTGCTGTGCCAAAACTTTTGTGCGGGTCTTACATGCCCGGATATGTTCAGGTATTGAGATGCTGTTTTGATTTAGGAGAGCAGATTAGTGGTACTGTAATGTTTGAATCTGTTTACAAGGTAAGCAGCTTTTTTTCTTCTTACATCTGCAGATTAAGTTTTGTAAAGGGTTTTAATATCAGATCATTGACGTAAAAACTATGATAGTAAACGGATATGCTTGTAACTTTAATTTACATTATTTAACTTTAGCTTTATTTAGTTTCTTGATAATCAAAATACTTTTTAACTGAAAATTATTTTATCCTATTTAGCACTGAATTTTTAACTCTTGTGCTATACTTGATTTATCATTACATCAAATTGTGCAATTTATCTTTCCAAAAAATATCACAAAACAAAATTTGTAGTAAAAACCATTTATCAGCCGCCATGATTTTTGTGTTAACACCAACAGTCGTTTGGTATGAAAACATGAAAATTTAAAGAAATGTTTTATAATCAGCTGGGCATTTTTTCTTCAATAAAATGGTGAATTAAAAATTAACAAAATTCCTTAATTTAATATAAAAAATTTTATATTTTAGATTTTTTGAAAACTGACATTATTATTATATTTTGCAATGTCTTCATTTGTACTGTCGTAATTATCCTTTAATTTAATCTTTTCAAATTCTAAATTATACACCTGACTGCAGCAAAGAAAACTAATATTTATGAATATTAACCATACGAGGAATTGAAACATTATAAAGAGCCTTGAGGGTGATATCTCATAAATTTCAATTAAACAAACATTTATCAGTTTAATTAATATTCATTTAATAATTTGCTTAGTTAAAAGTGGGTCAAAGTATTTAATTTACATAAAAGCTTAAACTGCATATTATTTGCTAATCCATAGTGGCTTAAATATTGAATTATAATCAAAACACAATTTTAAAAATTATTAAAAAGCATGCAAAGCAAATAATGGTCACATCTAATACAATAAATAAAAAACAAAAAGAAAAACAGGGCGGTTACTGAGTGAAAAGCAAAAAAAAAAAAAAAACTGAATTAAATATTACGGCTGAAAACTGAATTTGTAGCTGCTTTCATAAATTTTAAATAAAAATAAAAACTGCAACACGCAATCAATTAACGCATAACGCCCATTAAATTGGCAACTCCGGACGCAAATCATAACTAATAAGCATGAAAATATGCTGTCAAGCTTAACTGGATATGTTACTTTGATTTGAAATACATATAAACTACAAGTATCATTCATACTCACTCACCCATACATACTCACATTTGCGTGTGTTTTTTTTTTTTTCTAAAGAAAATTTTAACTTATTATGTTATTGCAAAAATGCAGTTAGAGTTGTATGCAAATGTCTTATAATCATGAACTGCACAAACACTTTGAAAAATACGAGTATAAACATTGAGATTGGAGTCTTACAAAACTGTCAGTCAAAATCATAAAATAGTAATAAAATTTTTATATTTTTTGGATTTTGCTCTTTTTTCATGTTTGCATTACGAAAATATAATTTAAATAAATAAAATAGATTTGAAAATATGAAATATCGTTGTTGGATATGTTATGGGATCCAATTAAGTTAGTTGAAATTGGCCATATTACTCTAGCTTTTGCAATACAGACAGACCTAAAAGATCAGTTTGGGTGCTTATAAAGCGCATGAGAGTGTAAGGACTCTAGAAAAAACAATTCAATATTTAAATAATTTTTTTATATTAGTAAAGTACTTCAAGTTTTCAAATATTTATTTACCACAATTTGACAGCAAAATATTTATATATTTGGATCCAATCATAAAATACATGATCTTAATCAAAATAAAATAAAATAAAACAAACATGTTTCTACTGCGTTGTGACTATTTTTCGGTTAAATAAACATTTTAATTTTAAGACTTTTCAATGTAGAAACATATTAATTTTAGAAACAACATCTCTTGAGAAACATGTTTGCATTGTTTTGTTGAATAATAAAGTAACTTCAAATAAGCCAAAGAAATATCATTCTGGGAGTCCTTAATCGCTAAAATTAGTGAATTTTTATTTTTGAATTGTCTTTCTGGTTCTAGGTAGGGCAAAATGGAAATTATATTTCGATTTTAAATAAACTCCGGCATTATATGGAGGAGTATTATATCCTTGCATAAGCATACAATCGGTTTCATTTACTTTAGGGATTTTAAATAAATTGTGCCGAATATGTTGCAGTAAATCAACCCATAACTTTACCCTTTCTGGGGGGATAACTAGTTTAAAAATTACTTGTCTATTCTCGTATCATGAGAATAATTGTAGTCGTGTAAGTTTTTTAAATTAAATTTCTATTAAACCAGTTGTTTCTAAAATTTAGAAAAAATTAGAAATAGCTTCTTTGTTTAAATAAAAAATTTCTTTAATACATTTCGTTAATTTTATTTTACAAACACTTCTGATCTCTTCAACTGTCCAAAAGAAAACAAAAAAATCTTGTAAAAGAATATGCATGTGAAAGGCAAAAAACACATTACAGGTAGACTTAATACTAATCAAAATAACAATAAATATATTTCTTATAGTAATTATGCAAACCCAGTTAAGCAAGAAATACTAAAAAAAGCTTTCACTCCCTAATCCATTTAGGTTATGCAATAAATGCTGCTTGATAAAGGTTTTAAGTTTAATCTTATCAACACAATAATTATTGGCTTGATTGTTCCTTATCCTACGATTGCTTCTAAATTTAAATCGTTTTATTCTTTATGTAGTGGCAGGTTTTTCTCGTTAATTCCTGAATTAACCGCAAGAATTACTATAACTGTTACGATTCTCATTGGGATCAAGCCAGCTTAAAAATTAATTTTTTTTCTCAAATCTCTTCCCCCTTTTTCTTCTCTTTCCGGGCTAAGTTTTTTTTTATAATTATTTTCATAGTAGTTATTTTAAGAATTTAAGCACAATTTTGTACTGTTGTACCATTTCCAGTGCAATGATTTTATCTGAATATTCCCGCCAACGACAAACATCGATTTTAGCTCGTTCCTTTCTTTTGTGAAAAATGCTTTTCCAGCAGCAAAGTTTTAGCTGTTAACAAAATAAATTAAATAGATTGATTAAAAATAGTTTTTAGTATTCTGAAAACACTAAGCCTAACCTTCAAATAGTAAATTTAGTAGTTAAAAGAACTTCATTAAAGTTTCATCACACTAGTCTTGCACAGCAATAAGAAGGAATGTCCCACAGTGGAATGGGTAAAAGAGCTAAAGGTGAATATCCAAGAAAAATAAATTTCTTCCGATATTCACCAAAAAAATAAATCGACTCTTACCATACGTAGACAGGTCAAAATAAAGATGTAAGAGATCTTTTCTAGTAAAAAATAAAATACAAACAGCTGTAATCGTGTGCAGAATTTATAGAATTCAAATTAGTTCCCATCTACAATGCAGAATTGTCTTAAAGGAAGCAGTGCCTTAATTTTGTATCTAAAACGATATTTTGTTTTACCCGTATGCGCTTAAGTTTAATGTAAAGTCTTCATAATAACCGGTGATCCAACAATAATGGGTTATGGTAATTGTAAGTCACACTTTTAACGTCTAGTTTTTTTAGCAAACTTAACTTGACATAAAAAATTGCTCAGCTCGTTCAGATTGTTGAAGCATTTAACGAAAATGGATGTTGTTGGGTGTTGTTGTAATTCATTTCGTCTACTTCGTAATTTTTTGGTTACCACCACATATATCTACAATCAGCAGAAATGCGCGCAAATTTTCGCAAACCAAGCCTGCAGAAAATATATATAAATTTTTGTGCAGGCTTGTCTAGATCGTTACGCGGAAAACATTGCTGTTGTTTGCAATAGTGTGGCAGAAAAGTCGTGAATTTCGACTCGTCTCTAGCAATAACATCACTGAAACGAATTTTAATAAAGATTTTTATCTACACGCTTGCAATGTTCAATTCACTTAACAGCTAGAGCTTACTGATCACTTCCAGCGTTGTCAATAAGCCAAATGCCGAACTGAATGGTGACTTTCCAAAACAAAAATTATATTCAGCGACGAGGCACATTTTCATCTTAATGGATTAGTTAATAAGCAGAATTTCCATATTGGAGCAAGTGAGAACTCTTAAGTGATTATTGAAAAGTCAATGCATCTACAAATACTGACCGTTTGCTGCCGTTTATGGCTTGACGGTATCGTTGAACCGCACCTCTTCAAAACTGAGGTCGGCCATGCAGTTACCATGAATGGTGTTCGCTACAGCGAGGAGTTAACGGACTTCTTGTAGTCGGAAATTGAGGAAATGGGCACAGCCAACGAAACAATGCCTCTTTTGCGCGAGAAATTTAATCGTCGTGTTAAATAACGATTTTGTGATTTACATTGTTGGACTTCCGTTTTTGGGGAAATTTCAAAGAGTAACAAGACAAAAACAGTTAAAGAGCTGGTGGATGAGGTAATTCGGGACATTACTGACACTGAACCTTAATTATGTCTCTGAGTCACATTAAAAATATGGAAAATCGGAGAAAAGTACACCAACGTAGCCGTCGCGAACGTTTGTCCAATATTTTGTTTGATACATACTTGCCGTAGATCCATGTATCATAATAAAAAACACATTATGATCATTCTATGAAAAGTTTTTGTGCGCTTTGGTTGAATCACCCTTTATAAAGTAGTAAAAAGTCTAGGATTAAATTTACTCCACTAAATGTAAAAAGAGACGACTGTACATAAAAAAGAAAGGATACTAATTGCATTGTTAAAATAATTAAAGTTAAGCTCCATGATGGAATCATTGATATAGGCTATTGCAGAAGTTAAATAGTTTATACGGAAATAGTGTGGTAAAATTTTTTCACAACAGCTTTTCGATAATAATCCGCTGCTTGAAGAAATTTAGGAAGGTCTTTAAAGCGTAGAAGCTACAATTTTATATTGAGTTCAGCTCAGATCCTCCTACCGAGGATATGGTTCCAAATGATAAACCTCAAGTTAACTTTATTATTGAAAGAGTAAAATAACGCTAAAAACAACGATATTCAAGAAATAAGCCGCTTAAATTGCTTAATATTATTGTTGTTGGCGGCATATTTTCTTTGCCAACAATTTGTGATCACTAGCCGTTATACTTTTCGTCATAAGAATAAAATAAAATTTATAATTAATAACAATCAAATATTTCATTTCAGCTAACGCAATGTGAACAATTATTTACGTACTTTTGTGGGACTCACAAAAATTGTAACAACCAACGACTTAACAATCTAAAGAGTGAGAGATAAACAAACGCAATTACAAAATGACAAAAATACGTAAATAAAAGAAATCTAAAAAATAGCCACTTAAAAATAACACATTTGACACTTGATATAGAGAATTGCAAAGCTAATGTGGGACGTGTTCTTGTGACTAACTCCCTAATGCAGACTTGTCCAACCACTTAAGGGGGAATTACAAGGAAAGCAGATGTAAAGAAAATGTAGTAAAATTTATTATTTTAAACATTATTTATTTTTAGTCCAGAAATATTTTATGTAAAAAAGCGATTAGGATTTCGCATATAGTTTGATCCAGAAATGTAGACGGTTTATTAAATTTTTCCAAAATCTCTTTAAATTCCCTAAACCTTAGTTTATTAACAAAAGATAAAAATTTAAAGTTCCTCTTATAAGTTACAATGGGTGTTGTTTAAGCTCGTTAGAATAACGAAAGCGTCAGCTATCAAACAAACCCTTGACCGCCTTTTTTTTCCTAATTTTATGATCACAATAATCCGGTTAATTTTCGTAAATATATTGACAGTTGAATAACGTCACCAAACTATCTAAAAATAAGTCAATTAATTAACTTAATAAAATAATTTATCGCAAACTTGTGTTCAGCTATGGGTTGCTTTTTAGGCGTAATTAATAAGCAACATTGACACATTTGGAGCAAATCCAATCTATATAAAATATTGGAGATTCCATTGCAACCCGAAAAATATACCGCTTGATTTCGTCTCTATTCTACTTCTGTGGCCGAAGTATGAGCTTCGGTTGATGAAGATCGATTTTTGGTTTGCAAAAATTGATGATATTGATGCGTATAAAATGTGTTTTAAATAGAAAGGCGCTACATGTCCTACATGTTGACCAGCTATCTATTTAACTATTGAAATCAAAACCCGGATATACGAGGGTTGGTCAATAAGATCCACCACAGCATACCAAGGACCAAATAGCAGAAGCAAACAGAGTGTGATTTGTTTTACATCCGCGCCTGACTATGTAGTCTTAATCAGATGGTGGACAAACCACTATTGTATAATTTGGAACGTCATACAGGCGTCCTAGATAGCCGAAGACATAATTCTAAGCAAGAGAACCACCTAGTTGCAACTTTAATGATTTCAGGGCAGGTCTGCAAATCATCACACCTTGCCAAAGAGTTTGAGACTTTCCAACTCCTGTCCAGAACACATGTCAAGCATGCTCACTGGACTGGATCATTCACTTTGCGTGTCATCATCAGTGAGATGATCCTGGCAACCATAGAACCATAGACCGTTATGGGGCCGCGAAACCACAACCACCACGATGCTCCCATATAGGGACCAATCTCAATGATCAGCCAGAGAACTATTAAATGTCTAAAGAGACAAATAATGAACTCTGGGGCTCACTGATCCCCGTGGAAATAAAGTGGAGTTTCCAGTTGACTGCCTGCCTGTCTTCAGGGGACTGGGCTCCCTTTATACCCCCAGCTGCACAGATCTAGATAGCTGTTATGTACCATAAAGACAATAAATGTGCCCCCGGGGGAGAGCAGAAGCAAACAGCACAAAATTTATTTTTTTTCCATTTTCTCCAAAAATCGTGCGGAAATTCTATCTCAACGTCTGCCAAACTACAAACTAAATAATGCCGGTTATATAAATTTAGACAGGAGTCAACCGATATTTGCCTGTCAACAAAAGACAGACATAGGAAATTAAAAAATTCAAAGCAATGTACATTTCAAATGTACTCCAAGGCCAAGTGATTTTACATCTGTCGTTTACTTTTCTGTAGCATCAAATTTAGTCTTTACTTTGTGCTGGTAAATAGACACGAATCGTTGCGTTGGAGTCCAACACTGTCGGTTTTTACCACCATGCAAACAACAATATGCTTATTAAAATTTCCACGAAATAAGTTAAACAAAACAGAAACCAAAAACAACTTACACAAAACAAAAAAACAGCCAAACAGGGACTTACATTGAATACTGATTACAACAACATGTTATAGTATTGAAGTATAATTTTCTTGTATATGCGAGAACCGCTCCAAACAGAATATATAAGCAGCATCTACTGGGCAATACAACATTAAAAGTTAAATGTTTTACATGTTTTATTAGCTTTGAGGCATTAAAGTGGTAAAGTTACCATCGTGTATTTTTGTGTGTATGAAAGTTAACAAATCGTGTAATTTAATTTAAAAACTCGAATGTGTTGAGTGTAATTATTTTGCAATAAAAGAACTCAGTATAAAAAATGTTTATTAAAAGAATGAACGTCAGGATATGTATAAAATAAGCCTGTTTCGATAGTAATGAATTGTTGCTTTTATATCGTGTACTTGCCGAAAATGACTTCTTCAAATTATTTTTTCTTTCTTCAATTACTTTAAAAATAATTCTCCAAACAACTTTTTACAAATTGATTAAAATTTGTTCCGTTGTTAGCAATACGCTCTCTTAAGGCAGATCACGACACTATGTCTAAATTTCATTACACACCTTTTTAAAGTCGTTTTAAATATTACTAAATAATAAATTTATTTATACTTTATTCAAACTCTCCCACAGTGTGATACCATAGTATCTATTGGTATATAGACTTTGAAATATTGATCAGCCGTTCTGATGATGCTTTATGATGGGTATTACCTTAGCAATTAAAAGGGTCCATTTAAACAGAAAACGTAATTTTCCCTTAAATCAGCCGTTAAATAATAAATTTCTTAATCATGTCCTAATTAAAAACTCTAACAGGTAGACTAAGTAGAACATCAATCTTAAATTATGTTCACCGATATTAAAATTGCCGCTTTAAATGTATGCTTGTGCCACAGATTGGTTTGCTCAGTTACCCAGAAAAACACGATGTCAAATTTAAATTTAACAAACACTGAGACCGTACGATTCTAGTACTGAACTGTAATAAGATTTATACTGAGAATTTTTTTCTATAAATTTCTGTGTTGACACATTAGATGTTCGACATGTCAAAATGTGGTTATGATTGAAATACACCTCAAAAAACAAATGAATATTATTTCCATTTCAATACACGCATGTCAAAACGTTGTAAAAGACAAAAAAAAATTACAAGTAGCTTTCGGACAATGTATGCACTATTCTGAAGCATGATACTCGTAATCGTAACTTAAAAAATTATCATTTAATGCTAATGCCCACAAGGCATTAAATGGAAAAATATTATTTTTCTTTATTAAACATTTAAATCTAATATTTTTAATATGCGCATCTATAATTATTTATTTAATTTATACATAAATCGTTAGCTTTCGGCTTAAAAGACTTTTAAAATGTTGCATAAAATAATTATGCATGTGTATGTTATGTATTTAATTCAAAGTGGAAACAATTAATATTTGGAAACTCGTCATCATGCATTTGTATGTTTAGCTGTTGTCCAACACTGAAACTGACAATTTGCATTTGATGAAATTCAAAAAAATTGATTTATTACTTAACGATTCTACACACAGTTGACAACAATATTTTTATGCACACAAAAATAGTATACTGAAACATGCCTCCAGGGATACACATGCATTTTTCGTCTAATACCTGAAATATAAGACATGCAAATAGCAATGTGCAAATTAACAGCTTTTGTTCAATAAATTATGTATTAAAAATATTTTATTTCTGAATATTATTTTTCATAAAAATATTTTGAAACTTGAAAATTCGATTGCATATACCAGTATTAATAAAATTTTTATTATATAATAACTTTTTATAATTTCATTATTATTTTTAATATAAACAATAAAAAACTAACAATAATTAAATAGTAATAATAGAATTCTAAAGGCTCCATTCGCAACAACTGAAATTATCAATTAGTATTTCACAATAATGTACCATTAAATTATTGTTGTTTTGTGTACCTAGAGCAGCACTCAAGTGATAGTCCTTCTCATCCAATGATCCAATGTATAATGGCAGAAAAAATTTATGCTTATGAGGATAGTAGAACTACTGGTTTTGAATATTCAATTTGAACTTTATTATATTGAAAGTCCCAAAAAATGTTTGCAAGTGTGTAGTTTCACACACGCACTAAAAAAATATTTATCCCCATAGTGCGATATTCTAATCATTCAACAGCAAAGCAATAAAATAATTAAACACATCCAACATTGCATGGATGCTTAAGTGAGTAATTAATACTGGGTGTCTTACTATCACCACTTCCTCCTACAAGCGGTATAATAATTCCAAAATAGTCTATGAAGTGCAGCCTTATAGATGAGCATAGTATTCCGTTTTTATTTTGTATATATATAGATGGAAAAAATAGTAAGACTAAATAGCGTAAATATCTAACAAAATCATCATCGATACTATAGTATTTCAGATGAAGTAGAATGTTTTTAAGTACGTTCGTTTAAAAGCACGACCGTACGTTCTATGAGCTTTAAGGTAATATAAGTATTATTTTCTACTTCCACTATGTCGACGAAAAAAATCGTCGTAAAATTTAATTAAAACCAGTAGCGGAGAAGGGATAACAATTTCTTACCCTTAAAGCAAAATAACGAGTATAATATTATCCTAACACCCTCATTGTAGATCATTACAAAAAGTGTGTTACTGAGGTATCTCCAAAACTAATTAAATGCCATGTTATATTCATACTTTTTATAAACAGTAATTAAACAAAGATGACATTAAAGCGTATTGGATGCTCTTTTCACTACTCCATCATGAAGACAGAATCCAATAACGATTCCAATAAAAATGGCAACAAGGCTATATTATGAAGTAGAATAGCAGTTGCTGGATACTCATTGTACGCATTTGACACTGTTCTCTGGAATTAGCCTTAATTTTGTGTGCTAAAATTACATTCTTTTTGACGTTGACTGTGATACTGCAAAAGTTAATGAAGTGATTTACTATAGACCTGCATGTCATCAGAAGGTTTCGACATAAAAGGAATTTTAAAGCTGACAAACGGTTAAAATATCATTTTACGGGTGACTGAAATGTTTTAAGATTTTACTCATTATTTATCACTGACCATCACTGGTAGAGCGTGTTTTTAAGCACCATAAAAATTATAACAAAAAAAAAATACATAAAATAAAGTTTCCATGAAAAAAAAAATTAAATAAAAGGATCAATACTGGGACGACCAAAGTTGGCAGGCTTGTTTTTGGATCACATAGCAATTAAACTCTATATATATATTTTTCACATTTATTAATTTTTTACTGTTTTTTTTTATTATTATCAAATGAATTATATTATATACTTGTCATATTTTCAAATTATATTTATTATTTGTTTAATGAAATATTTTAAATCATAATAAAGAAATGAAAGACAAATAATAGCCGTTAAAAAGCGTAATCTATTAACACGGGGATACATCCTTGAGAAGAACATACCATTAAACACAACCCTAAACAGTAGCAATCGGCTGTAGTTTAGCGGTATGGATGTGTATGTGTGCCTTGCAGAAACATATAAAAGCGAGATAATTACGTATTGGAGAAGAGTTGGCCACGGGCAAGCAACCGCCAAGACTTCTTTAAAGTGAGTTAGAATATTATTCAACTTAATTAAAATAGTCTTGCGAATAGGTTCAGCTTAGTTAATCAGAGTCAGAATTTCTTCGACTTTGAATTAATTGAGTATAGCTCAGGTGCTGTCACTACTTCACCTGGCCAGAATTTTATTCGCCCAGATGACGGAGCCCAGAGCCAAGCCACGCTTTGTTCAGCAAGGCCAGAATTTTATTCGCCCTAGCTGAACAAGACGGATAAGATCGTCACAAGGCTAACACCAATTTCGACGTGGAGAGGTTGTCTCAGAATCTTATTCGTGACAACCGCGACAAGTCAAAAACTGGTGGACAGGCAAACTGTTCTGCTCAGACTGGACCAGAAATTTAATCGCTCCAGTGTGAGAAGCAGTAGGCTAGTCGGCGGAGTGTGGAGAAGAAAACTCTTGAGTGCCACGAGGCGGTTGATCGTCGTTGGCGTGCTCAGTAGTGATGTAGTATAACTTTAACTTAGTTTAAGAAGTGGATTGTAATAATAAAAAAATTTTATTAGTAAAACAAAAGTGGCTCTTGTGTTATCAGTGAACCCTGGACGCCGCAAGCTTTACCTTAGCATAACGCGAAAACGTGTCATTACAATACATGTCTTTAACATAAAGAAATAATATGTAGGCGAGGCTGTTCTTAACGAAGTACAATTTAAATTGCCAAGGTTAATCTCCATCAGATATCCATAACTGCTTGGTATATCAACAAAAACTAATAACTGTGACCTTATAGGAAATAATCGAAAGGTAGAAGAAAAGACTGAACTTGAGGCAGAAAAGCTATATTTTTCCAACTCAGTTAACTTCAACAGTTTGATTTCAATAAGTAGATAGCTGCAGTTAATATATTCCATCTAGCAACATCCTAATAAAGCCAAAAGTCGCCCGGATTCAGTTGGAAACAAAAAAATCATTGCTCATAATGTGGTAGTGATTACCATTGGCATAACGAAGCTTCAACTAGAAGGAAATAAGAAATGATAACACCATCAACCTACACTACGAACTAAAGAGTACATTTTTCTAGATATAATGGAGCCTGTATGATCTACTGTAGACCCAAATTTCAACATGATAGTCTTCTTGTTTGAATTCCTGGCCAAGAATTGCCCAACATAGCGGCGGTATTGTGCTCCAAGCAGGGTAACATAATAAATATTTATTTCCTCTAAAAACCTTTAGTCCAACAAAATTGGCCACATACTATTCATACTCATTGTTGTGTCATACTCATACTGCTATTAATATTTGCTGCCGTTTTATGCATTGTTGTTGTTGCCAAAATGTTTACTGGTGTTTTAGTTGTAACTTTTCCAACATGCAAACGCATTGCTTTATTGTCATGTTGAAGTAGTTTTCTAACAATTTGAAATATATTTTTTGAATTTACTTAATGCATTTGATACTATTTTAATTTTTATGGATTTAAATCAATAATTTAAATTCAGCAAATGTTATTGGAATTAACATATGTATGTCTGAATGTATCTATGTTACCTGATACATTGTTTTCTGAAGTCACTTGAGAGAATTTCTTAATTAATCTATAGAGTATTTTATAATTCGAGTGTCTGTATTTTTGTTTGTATGATAAAATTTTTTTCTAGTTTATGTGTTTTTGAAAGATTTTTGATTTGTTTTCGATTTTGTTTGAAATTTGTCTCTCTGAATACCTCTGTTTTTCTATATATTTTTTCAGCGATTTTAGTTCAAATAATATGTGGGTCAACATTGTAGTTTGTCAATCATGTCTCGTTCTTGAATGCTGGACATGACTTTGTTATTTTTCTTTTTTTTTTTTTTGATTTCATGTTTTTCGGGGGTAATTAATTAATTCTTTTTTAGCAGAGACATTTTTTAAGGCTTGTAAGTCTTTTTTTATTTCTTATTTCTCCATTTGCTGAAATTTGTTGCTTTTTTCTTCAAATTACAATTACTTTTGAATAAGCTGAAATATTTTTCAATTTTTTACAACTTCATATTTTCACATTGTGATGTAAATCATTTTTCTTTTTTTTTTTGTGAAATATTTCCAAGCAGCTTAATTTTAATTTCTTACGGTGTTGCATAAAAAACTAATTAATAAAAATACATTCGAAGGTTAAATAAATAATAGAATAAAGAACAAAATTAAAAATAAGAATAGATAAAAGAATAATAATGAGAATAACCATAAATTACAAGAACAAGAATGGGAAAATGAATAAGAATAGAAATAAATAGAATAGAAATAAGAATTTGTAATTTTTTTTTCTGAAACGCTCTTCTAAACGGCAACATCAACGTCAACAGTCACTAATGACTTGGAAAGTATCGTGGTAACACGTCTCGACCTAAAGCCAATTATCGTTTACAATCTACAGAGTTGGTGATATTTTCAATTAACTCGTATAGCAATGGATTCATGTTAAAATCTTTTGTCGCGTAGCTAAGCAAAAATAACAGCCTATTTCCACTTAACATTTTTAAACAGTGTTTTAAATTCTTTACAATCTTGTGTTTTTGTTCAGCTATTTTCCATTCTATTTTTTAATTTACTAGTTATTGATTGACGCCAAGCAATCGGGAATTTGTTCAAGGAAAACAAACTGATGTTATTTACACCGACTTTAGTAAAGCGTTTGATAAGATCAACCACAAACTTTTAATGGGAAAACTTGACCTTATGGTCAATGATTGACTCATATCTATCGAATGGAACTCGAAACGTTCGTTTTAATACACTTACTTCCAGAGTAATTTTTGTTTCATCTGGGGTGTGCCGCAGAGTAGACATTTGGGTCCTTTATTATTTTCCTTGTTTATTAATGATCTACCCAGCGCGTGAAGATATGTCGAAATACAATCGTCATAGATCATATTCTTCTACAAAAGGACTTTGATACACTTAGTTCCTGGTGTAATATTAACCTTATGGAGTTAAAGATTAAAAAGTGCAAATACGTGTGCTTGTTCTCAAGATGTCACACAAACATGGAATATATTTTAAACGGCTACAAACTTGAAAAACTGAATGTACATTTAGATCTTGGTAAAAGAAATTCTTGTTATTTTGTCTTCGAAGCTTACAATGGAATGCCTTAAATCTGTCATCTAATTCTAAAAAAGTTGCCAACCCTAAAAAGGCGAATAATAATGCTAAATCCCATCTTTGTTTTAAATTAATTAAAAGGAAATTCCTGTTCCGATTTTTTGATTAGCAATACTTCCTTTAAAATTCCATTTCATTTTAATCAATTTATAATTAAAGTATTCAGATTAAATTATGCTAACTTGGCTTACTTTTAAGAATTTGGACTGAATTTAATAAATTTTATAAACATATTGTTACGTTTATACCTTTTATAAACGTTTTGTTGTAAGTTCTTTATTGCAAACTAAATAACACCAGTTTTTAAAATTTTTAAATTTATAACAATTTTATTTACTTTAACTACACAAAGTTGACACTTCAGAACAATTTACTTAAAATGCACGTCTCTACTTGATGAGGTTTAATTTTATACTGATTGACTATCCACTCAAACGCTTCCCTATTTATACTTGTCCCTTTAAAGTCTAGAAGATTTAAGAATCTTCTACTCCCTTTGTATCGCATTTTGATGTTGTATGTTGTTTATTCGATGTATAGGTGCCTGTATGTCTGTGTGTATAGTTGTTTTTGGTTTTATGTTGATAAGGTTTCTGCTTGGGATTTATTTCAATATATTTGTTGTTTTCTTTTGTAGAAAAAGGTTTCTTAGAAAACTACGCAGATGGTAAATGTTTGTTGCCGTAAAATTAGTTTTTGTCTTGCGCATTTAGATGGTAAACAGTATACATGTATTTTTTTTTCTTGCATACCAGGCAGTTAGTAAACAGCATATCAAATTGTAGTTGTGTGTGTATAGACTTCTACGCAGTTTGTAACCACTAGTTTGCTTTATTGCCTAATTATTTTATTTTAAAACTTGACCAAGACATATTTGTTACAATAATGATTTTTCTTAAATGTTAACGCTGTTAAATGTTATCTAATTTTATATTTAATTTAAGTTTTATTTACTGTTTTAATGTCTGTAAGGATCTTGGATCTGTATACTCAATATAAATAAATAAGTATAAAAAAATTAGGGTTTGACAGATAAGAAAATTTATCACGGCATAAGTTTTTTACTGAGAAAGATTTCATTCTATTGAATATTTTTGCGTATAATAAATCCTAATATTATATCTCTAAGGGACATAGTGTTCCAAATTTTTTTATAAAGTGTTCATAAATTTATATATGGTAAAATGAAGTCTACATATCGGCACATTCATATTTTGAATTAGTTTTAAACGGCCATAATACTACATCATTCAAAACAATGATGCAGTTATATTAATAGAAATGGTTTCGGAGGGAGAACGAAATTCTTAAAAAATGTATAAAGCTTAAACTTTGTCATTATGCTCCTCCCTACATCATTATCCAGCTTATAAGTATTTAAGCTCAACTTATGAAATCAATTTATATAAAGTATTAAATTGAGCTATTAATATGACAGAAGCAGAACATAAAAAACAATGTTTATACTTCTATCTCCATACCGCCTATTGTAGTAAATAGAAACAATTTTAGAACTAAGCATAATATAAGTAGTACGATTTATAAAAAGTATAAAAAAAATTGAATAGAAAATTTTAAATTTCTCAGCATAGTGTTAAAGAGAATAGGATCATTAGCCTTAAGAAGTAAAGATCTGAAGTTTATATTTTTTTTATAGTGACATAAAAAACGGATAAAAAATAATCCCTTCGTAGTATACTAAAATATTTTATTTCATATTAACATCCATGTTAACAATACAGACAATAAAAAACCAATGATCCCTGCTTTTATTTTTTTTTATTATTATTTTTAGCATCAGATTGATTGCTAGTTTTGAAGACATATAATTTACAGCAATAAAAATTGCAACATTTTTCGTTATACTCCTCATCATCATTTTAATGTACGAGTACGCTTTCAACAGTGTTGTATTTGATAAAATTTTAAACGTCAAAGTAAAAAAGATTACACAAACAAAAAAAATACATGGACATGAACTGATATTCAATGATGAATGGGCGCATTCAAATAAATATAATCTGGGAATACAAACAAGTTTTAAAAAATGACCGACTGTCAGAACGACAGGCTGCTGATTAAGCAAATACACTTGATAAAGATGTTCTCTCTTGTTAAAAGTAAAATAAATAATTGTGTCTATATTATTGGAGAGTTTGTTATTGATTTTAAACAAATTTTCCACATTATTTCTTTTTTATACATTTTTGTCTTTGTTTTTTTATTTTCTTATATATTTTGCTTTAAAAATTAATTTCAGTTTTATCCTTTCAGGGTGCGTGCTCTGATATAAAAACCAGAAAACATTTCATTTTATCCTCACTGCATTTTAAATGAAAGAAAATTTTAGGTACAAAGTAGTGCCGATACTTGATTATGGGTTATAATTTAAATATATATTATCATCAATAAAAACAAGACTTTTTGGTTTAAAAATACATTACATGTAATTACTTTCTCTGCTTAATGCACTGTAAAGAGAATTTCAAATATTTTACAGTGGTGGTGTAAAAATTTTTAAATAAAATCCCGTATAAAATTTGGATCAAATAAAAACCGAAAATAATTATGATAGGTTCAATCAGTTTGGAGCACTCGTATAATTTAAATTGTATTTTTTAATGATTTTGCTGAGAATATAAGATGTTCTCGAAATTCATTTTAAGTGGCAAAAGCTAATAATTTATATTATTTTCTGCCGCATCTGAGGGCCTGAAAAATTGAGTATTCATTCCATTTAGAAGAGAGGCATTTTGGTCTATAATTTAAAGTTTAACATCATGACCACTTTTTTAACAAAGAAAATCTGGTAACTTTTTTTCAGTTAACGGCTAGGGCTACATAGCCACATTTTCGAAATTTTGAATAACCTTTTTATTGTGAATGTTGCATCATATTTCACAGCATGTCAAATAAGCAATCGTATTGTTATGAAGATGATTTGTTTAAGTTTTTAAAGAAAATAATTTTCAGTAAAAAAGTAAATAACATGACCTATTATATATTTTACAAACCGCATAGTTTGCTAAGACATTTTATACACACAAGACAACAATAACATGCTTTTAAGAAATTCCACGAAATAAGCTAAACAACAGAAAACAAAAACAACTAAACTAAAACAAAAACAAAACACACCGCCTAGCAGGCGCCTATAACGAATGATAATAACAACATCAAAATGGGTTGATATTAAATTAAAATATTTTAGTATATGTGGGAACCTTTTAAAAGAACTATATAAGAACCACTTGCCGGGCAACTGAAATTAATTCAACTTGAATTATCGTTGAGTAAAGACAACAAAGCTGTCATCGTGTTTATATTGTGTGTTTTGCAAGTAAATAAACCCTTTAAAGTAGTCTAAAGTACTGTGATATTTTTTTGCAATTAAAGAACTCAATATAAAAGGAACACGCGTAAAAATATTATTAACTGCCTTCATGATCTTCGTTGGCTATCCTAAGACTAATTATATGAGAATAACTGAAAATTCTTTAAGTCTATGGATAGATTGCTGCGAAGTCAACCATAAGTGAAATCATGTTGCGTCATATTTACCATTTTCAACAAAATTATAATATAACAAAAGAAATTAAATATACCAATAAATTCCTAGTGAAAAATTCTTTTTCTACCATAATTGCTCCAAATATACAATGAATTATTTTCAAAAAATGTAAATATTATTTCCAAATTTAAAAGAGAAGTTAAAAAAATGCATAATTCCGTGAAAGTTTTTAATTTCGTGTGTAGAACAAATATAACAGCTATGTAGACCACTTTATCGTTTCTGTTTGACCCCACAAAAATTACAGGTAATCGAATTGTATTTTGCGTCTATCTTACTTTCACTACTCTACTCTCGGTCTTCTATCTAATTTCAGACTCTTTTCTAATTGCTATCATTTCCTTAAAATTTAGGTCTCTAATAGCATACACATCGAATATAAGTTTGCTCATTTCCCTTAGGCGTATGCTAGACAGTATTGGACATTCAGACACAAGTTATACCAGGTAGAGCCTACAACTATCACCGTTTTCTTTACGTC
The DNA here is from genome assembly GCA_030448955.1 of Trichopoda pennipes. Taxonomy (NCBI): domain Eukaryota; kingdom Metazoa; phylum Arthropoda; class Insecta; order Diptera; family Tachinidae; genus Trichopoda; species Trichopoda pennipes. The sequence continues at coordinate 5,215,252 of JASKUP010000012.1, read as the reverse complement.
TTAAGGTACCTCAATAATTTCCGATCTACTTTCCTTCTACTTACATCAATTTCCTTTGTCGACTTCCTGCCTCTACCGATTGTACTTTGCCCAACTATCTTAGATCCTCACGATGCTAAAATTTATACGATTCACAGGTATAATGAAGAAATGTACACCCACAAAGAGATGCAGCTCTTTGAGCATTTGAGGGTCAACAGACACATAGAGTTTGCTCGACTCTATTAAGCCTGTTTCCTAGCAGGAGAAGATCTATCTAACACTATATTCCTGGCCAGTAAAGTGGAAAGTTTTGTATAAAATGAACGTCTATTGATAGCAAACAAATATAACAATTTTTTTTTATAAAAATTAAAAGAAAATTAATAAAAATGTGTCAGCAATTTTAAACACAAAATATTTGGTTAACAAAAAAACGATGAAGTTAACAGCATCACAGTATACTATAATACAAATTATAAAATTAATTTAGGCGAAAATTTAATTTTAGTTGCAGTTGTTTTGGCGTCTACTGTAAATATAAAATTTGATTAAGTTATACACTACAGCGCATGCGACTTGCTGGGATATAATCAGCAGATTTATGGGTTGGATTTAGTTAACAATGACTTAATAAAACTATTCAAAAACAATTTCTCCACATAAATAAGCGTTTTGTTTTATTTTGGAATTAAACAAAACAAAAAAAAACAGTCAGGCCTTAGTAAATGTCAATTTAAAGTCTTTAACATAATTATAACAAAATTGTTAAACAAAATATTAATTTTAGCAATTATAAAGCCGGTCTTAGGAAATAATGTTGTTGGTGTTTAGTGTAGAAAAAAAATTGCACAAATTTTCGGATAACTAACTATTTATAACTATAAATAATTAAACGTTAACAAAAAGGATAAAATATATAATTAAGAGTTTAATTATTATTTATTAAACGTAAAAAAACCTCATGTCATATTTGTATTTCAATATAACCTTAATTTTGAAAATCAGGAAATTTCACATTACACTCAGTATTATAAGATCAGGTGAGTTTTGATTATAATACTGCTACGAATGTGTCTTGCTTAAGCTTTAAAATAAAATAATTAAGCAATAAAGCGAACTATTGGTTACAAACAGCGTAGAAGTTTATATTCACACAACCACAATTTGCCTGGCATGCAAGAAAAAAAAATACATGTATACTGTTTACCATCTAAATGCGCAAGACAAAAACTAATTTTACAACAACAAACATACATGTTGTTTACCATCTGCGTGGTTTTCTAAGAAACCCTTTTCTACAAAAGACAACAACAAATATATTGAAATAAATCCCAAGCAGAAACCTTATCAGCATAAAAACAACAACAACTATACACACAGACATACAGGCGCCTATACATCGAATAAACAACATACAACAACAAAATGTGATACAAAGAGAGTAGAAGATTCTTAAATAATCTAGACTTTAAATAGACAAATATAAATAGGGACGCGTCTGAGTTAATCAGTGTAAAATTAAACCTAATTAAGTAAAGACGTGCATTTTAAGTAAATTGTTGTGTAGCTAAAGTAAATAAAATTGTTATAAATTTAAAAATTCTAAAAACTGGTGTTATTTATTTTGCAATAAATAACACACAATAAAACGTTTATAAAAGGTATAAACGTAATAATACTATACAAAAACTTATATTTACATGAGATGTAATAAAGATTACATTGAGATAGTTATTTAGGTAATTACTTCATCGAATAAGATACGGTAGAGGTAATCATAAACAAACATCAACCCATTATAATTGAATTATAAATGTTTCTTATTTAATATAACTTCGAATTAATTCTAATTGTTTTTGTAAGTCGTAATGTATTTTTATAACAAACAAATTTTTTTTGAAGATGACTAACGAAATATTAAGTGTTTCCAAATAATAAAGTAAAAACGTTATTATTATTATTTAAAGATAATATTTAAGTAATTGTGTTAAAGAATCCAATACCTAACATCTTTAAAAGAAAGAAGGACAAGCATAAAACATTTAATGATTTCTCTTTTATTTAATGATCCTGCTTAATATTTTAGATATCGTTGCATTAAAGTTTTATGTTTTTGTTGTAATTTTTTTAATCTTAAGAAAATTCTGTTTTTCATGGTAGTAAAATGTTAGCTGCCGGTATAAAATTTAATAAGCCACGGCCTGCTAACAATAGAATAATAATAATAAAAATAATACTCATCTGACGGAGAGGGTTATACAAATTTTTCTGCATTTTTGCAATACTTCATAATGGTCAATCTCTTATAGAAAAATCCCTAAAAGTTTCAAATTTTTCCTTCGAAATATTTTTGATATCCATTCGATCTATACTTCAAAAATTGCAAAAAAATATGATGAAGAAGTCTTAGCCAGAAATAAGAGTTTCTTTAGATAGAATATTTTGTTCTCCAGAAAACTGTATCATACTAAAGAAACTAATTTGCTGTTAACTCGTTTTCAAATATCCAATTAAGGGCTATAAAATAATTAACAGAGAATTCTTGGCAAAAAGATTTTTTATACTTTTTTGCCACTATCTTGCAATTTATTGATATTTTTATTCTTGTTTTGCTTTATTAAAAATATTTCTTATTAGCTTTTATTTAAAGTTATCTTTTGACAGTTAACCTGACATCTGAGCCGTGAAATCTGTCATGAGTGGTTTTGTTGTTGTTGTTGTTGTTTTGACAAGAGGCCCTTAAACATAAAATTAATAACAAGGTTAACATCTTTTAAAGCATTTTATATGATTGACGTTTTTCAGGAAAATAATATTAACTTTTTTGAAAAGAACAAAATTCGCATTACTTGCATTTATTAGGCTACAAAAATAACCAGTTCTTTATATTTTTTTAATGCACTGCAATTTATATCTAGGAAATATAGATATAAAATTTAATCTGATGTAATTATTCAGTACGCAACAACATCTTTATAAACTGAAATCAAACCACTTCTTTGTTATTCTTAATTTTATTTTATTTTATTTTGAAATAAATCACTGCAACATTGGCTTATAATTAATTGCGTTACTTTGAATTATAGAGAATAATCAGTAGCTGAAATGATATTGAAAGCATTGCTACAATTTCTCTTCATCAACTGTAACATATTGACTTTTTAAATTTAGTCTTAAAAATGTTTCACCTCGCTATCAATCAAATTAATCAACGATGAAAATATGTTTTAACAGAAAATATATTATTTATCTTAAATGCCAATGACACAATTTAAGCCACTGATGGCTGGTTGGTTTAGTTCACTAGATATTTTATCGGTTGGTGGATGGTCAGTGGTGCCATAGCATTTTTATATCAACGTGGTAAAACAAAACTCTTGACGATGTTGAAATTGCCATTACTACGCTCTCGTAACAATTTGCATATATGAAAAAAAAATCAATGAATATAAAGCTAAAGATAAAATGCAACGTATATGTATATATATAACACAGCAAACAAATGATAAACAACATATATACTTCTGTATGAATGTGTGTACGGCTGCATTCAAGTAAAACAAACATGACTACAATTCGCATAAAATTCTGCAGATCAATTTTTTTTTATTTTTAAATTGAACACTATAAAAGAAAGTAACGATATGAATTTGCTGGACCAACAAAAAGAAGACCATCAACTGTTTCTACTCCCTCTTTGGCAAATGAAAACAAAAAAAAAAAAAAAACAAAAAAAATTACAGCAAGAGGAAAACAAAAACCGAAACTGACCTCAAAATAACATGATGCAAATCATATGACGCCTACATGCTCAGTTTTAAACAGAAACTGAAAAGTAAAGCCATAATGTAAATGTAAAGCTAATATTTTTTATTTAACAATGTTTTAAAGAAGTTAGTGATGCCAAATATGAATAATTAAAAAATTTAAATTAATCTTACAATTGTTAAATGAACTTTCTAAAGAGTGCAAATGAAACTAAACTGACCTCAAGTAAATACATGATAACTTCAATGGCAAAGTAAATCATTTTTATAACAATCATCAATTTTTAAATGTCCTAACATAAGTGACAAAAAACAGAGATTATGATATAATAGCTAAGTTAAGAGGATATCCTGATGGTCCAGTAATTCCCATTAATGAAGACAACAATACCTTGTGCATTTTCACCTCCGCAGTCTAGACCATTACTTTTGGATTACAATTACTTTAATTTGGCTGCCACAAATTGTTTTCCAAGACGTGGTTAACTGTGTCTAGTTGTGCCTAACCAATGACTCGAAAGAAGTAGGCTTTCAGGACTTTGTGTAATGGCATTTTTAGGAACATTTTTACCAAAAATGTGTCAACGATTACACCACTCTACAATTTACGGCAAACGGTCACTTTCTGTGGATACAGCGACTTTTCAACAATGAATATAGATTTTTCAAAGTCCGAATATAAGGAAATTATATGTGTTAACATAACGATGAAAAGCAACGATTTTCCGAACAAAGTTAATGTCCTATTTGAGCTTTTAAAAGATAGCTTTTAATTGTTGAATCAATTAGACTTCTCAACAAAACAATTTTATATCCTGGGACATCATTAATTATGCAGTTATTTAAATTGACAGAGAGTATTCTTAAATTGAGTTGCAGCAGCCTATTATCATACATTAACGAAGACTATCCCCCCGGGGGCACATTAAAAGTCTTTATGGATCCTAGAACAACCATCTAGACTTGCGTCTTGTGGGGGTATAAGGGAGCCCAATCCCCTTCAAGGCTAGTAGCAGTCAACTGGACAATCCACTATATTTTCAGGGGAATCAGTAGCCCGCAGAGTTCCGCTATTTGTCTCTTTAGGCATTTAGCTCTTCTCTGGCTGATTATTGAAGTAGGCCCTTCGGGAGTATCGTGGTGGCTGTGTGTTTCGAGGCCCTCGTTTGAATTTGTCGGCCGGATCATTCACAATGCGTATGAATGCCGTCGTGTTCTTAATAATATTAAGCTTCATGCGTTCTGGATCAGGATTGAATAGTCTTCAACTGTTCAGCCAGGAGTGAAAGCTGCGGCCTGCTCCGGGCGCTCGAAATTGCTACTAGGAGTGACCGGAGGATATACGTATTCGAAGGCCTTTTAGAAGTGGTTTGACCATCATCTAATTATGTCTCACTGCCGGTGCAGATGTCAATCTTATCACATCATTAACGAAGACTGTGAGTTTCGTGCAAAGACTTGTGTAATTAAACGAGAATAAATAATGCTACAAAAGGATATACAGGATATTGAACAACCACTCCGTCTAGTTCAACAAAAATTCAAATCGATAGACACTTCTTTCAAAAACTTTACAATATTTTGGTTATTGTGAAAATTCTGAGAAAAGGTTGCTCAAGATCGAGAGTACAGAAGATTTTAGAAGTCATATTATGATATTACGGCTGACGCTGATTTAAAATGATGTTTTCACTAGCAACGTACGACAATATTTAATATCTTTCTTAACGCCAAAAATCGGTGGCTTAAAGTAAAGGCGTAAAATTACTTGGTGAAATTAAACGTTTATTACGAGTTAATATAGTAAAACTAAAGAGTTTCACTTAAATATTTATCAAAACAACTAAAGGCCATTAAGAGTTATTTTTGAGCAACATCACTATCAGATCGACAATATATTGAACAGTCTGTCAAAACACTAGAGGCAAAACTTCTGTTACAGTCGCGTTTTAATTCTGACATTGCTCAGTGTTTCATTTAATTGAAAGATTTCCAAAGTTAGATCGTTTGGCAGATCGACTCAATGGATATTAAGATTGTTGCCTAGAAAAAAATATATTGTGTGATATATTGTGATGTGCTAACTGTTTATTTTCTTCAATAACCAAAAGCAATTTGTTATTTTGCTTCATGTATTCATAAGTAAGCAGTTGTCAGCTGTATTGCATTAAAATATTTGAAATTGCTGGTAACTCTATCTTAAATGAAGATAAGCAAATAAAAATCAATTTACCAACGAAACAGCATTTTTTCAGTTTACAAAAGTCATGTAAAGTCAAAACTTTAAACGAAAAGGTAGCAGTGGCAAACGCTTTTTTGGTGGGTGCTGTCAGTTAACATCCACGACGACAAAAGCCAACAAATATACTTACATCCGTATAACAACATAGAAAACTAGACAAAATAAAACAAATGCAAACAAAAAAAAACAAAAATAGAAAATAAAAAAATTATGCCGCACATGCCTAGACAGACTTTGATAAATACGAAAGCGTTTGAATAATGAAGGCTTTTTGGCGGCTGTAAGCGGCATCAATCTGTCAACATATTCGTATGCATGCCTAAGACGAACAATAAAAGAGGCGAAAATAAAACCTTCCTTTAATCAAATAAAACTTTAAAAAAACTTTGGAAATAACCATACACATTCATCCAACCAATCGTTTATAGCAATGAGTATTTTTTCATAGAGCATACATTGGTTACATTCATAATGAAACAGCTATAACGACAACAACATAAAACAGAGAAATACACACAAAGTGCGCGTGCTGACTCCATATGAGATCGATTATTTTAGGCTTCTGCACATTTTGTTCATGTCAAGAAAAACAAAATTTATTTGTGTTAGAATTTACATGTGTATTTGTGTAGGTATTTTTTTTTGTTTGCTTATTTTAATCAAATGTATGTTTTATTTAACTTGAGCACATAGACATAGATACACTTTGTTGTACGAATTTTCAAAAATCGCGTGTCTATTCGTTTTTTTTTTTAATTTATTTTTTTTTTTTATTCCGTATTTCTGTTTTTAATTTTATTTTATTTTTTCCAAACCTACGCCATGCTGATTACTCAGGATATTGCAAGTTTGATTGTCCATTGGTAACATTATATAAAAGATAAATTCAAAAGTTGGAATGTTTTTTTAAAAATCTTTTTTATAATAAAGATAGTTTTGATGCATAAGCTTTCATTTAAAGTACATAAAGACTATGCTTAGGCTTGGATTTTGGTCTCATGAAACCCTATATATAGTTTTAGAACCTTTATGTATAATTCCCAATACTGTAGGGCATTTTAGCTTTTTACTTCAACAGCTTAATTATTTTTTTAATTTAATTTTCGTTTTTGTGAATTTATATGACGATTTACCCTATGACTTGGAAAAAAAATTATGGGTGACTCTTTTTTTTTTATTGTGTGAGTTTGAGTGTGGGTTGCATGCTGTTTGTATTTTCATCAAAAACAGAAAGACACACAAAACAAAACAGCAACAAAAATTGCAATCAATTAAACGCAAATACCACGCGTGTTTTATTTTTCTTTACTTTATCGCTGCATAATGCGATTATTTACCTTTAGCAAGGCCGCCTTAAACTTTATTTTCCTTAAATAGATTTTTTATATAATTTTTCAAATGAATTTTTTCTTCTCTCATTCACTGTTAAATTCTCGATTTATTTGTTTAAAGTTGTGAAAAAGACTGAGTGTGACCACCCAAAATGTTTGTGGTTGGAAAATTTCTTCACAATTTTGCAACTATGAGAAGTTGTTGTATTCTCTACAACTATCAGACATCCCGAATAGTATTTTCATTTTAATCCAACTTTTCGAGTTTTTCTAATTTTGCTAGCGAAAGAAAACAAAAACAAACAAAACAAAAAATAAAGAAGTAAAAAATAAAAGATCATGCTTTATTGATGTGACATGTTTGAGGTTTCGTGAAGAATTTTTTTGTGAGCATGATTGCATTTTGATTCATTCAGAAACATTTTTAATTCGTGCGGTTTTGTTTAATGTCACACCCACGTGGAATTTGTAAGTTTTTTTTTAAGGGGATTTTTTTTTTATTACCAAAAAATAGTTTTTTCTTTCAAACAAATTTAAAGGAAATTATGTCCTATAAACCTATAAATATATTTTCGTTAGATTGATGTTACAAAACTATATAATAAAATAAAAAGATAAAGAAAACAAATTTTGATAGTGAGTTAACATAGATATAAAATAAAGGAAGACGTTGGAAATTTCAAATCAAATTTAAAAGGATAATGTTTATTAATATTTAAAATGTTTGGCATAACATCTAACAATGCTCACTATTCATCATCACTTGTAGAACTCTTATGTGACAAATCTCATCTCTTTTGGTTACTTCTGGACTCTCACTTTTCTTCTTCACCACTCTAAGGTTTTTTACAGTAATCCATTTTTGTTCGCAAATTCTACTTAATTCCAGCTTTTTATTAACCTTTTTTCAGTTTTGTCTACATTTTCGCTTAACGAATATTGAGGCTCCATTATTCTTTGACTTTCATGCCAATTGTAACACAAAAGGAAATTGGAGTGCTTCTTATATGCGACTCCTCTTCATCGATAGAGAGGTGTATGTCGAGTATTCTTATTTGGTGCAAATATTTCTACTTCAGTTAACCACATGTTTTTCATTGTTCTTCCCTGGATGTAGCTTCGAAAAAACCTGTTAATTTTACTTTGTCTGTGACTATTGTGTCTCATACCAAAATTGCAGGCTTTTTACTGATCTATATAAATCGATTCGATTTATTCTAACAAAAAAAATACCTGCTGTATGATGATTGACCTGAAATGCTACTATTTTTTCATACCGAAACTAGTACATTTTTCCTTTTTTGTTTTGTGAAAAATGTGACGAAATTGAATTATTTGCAATTTTCGTTAGTTTGAAAAATTTTTAATTTAATTGTTTTAGATTTTCTTTTTCTGAAATTAAACTAATTTGAGCTCGATCTGTTAGGCGCTATGATGCTTCCGAAGTAGATGGCCAATTTATAGTGAATATTTTGACATGACTTCTTCTCCTTTAAAGAAAGCAATGTATCATTCGGTGGCTAGTAACAGCCAAATCTGTTCATGCAAATAATTTTATTTATGATGCCTTCTTTCTTATACGTTCATTTAATTTTGTTTCTTATTAAACTTTTAGGTATCAGACAGAAATCTCATTTGTTCTGGAACATTTCGATTTGCTAAAAGTCAAAGGCGTTTTGCATATCAACTGGTTTAATTAATCCGTACGAAACACTAACACCATTAAAGCTTTTGTGACATTTTATAAGAATGTTTAAAATATCATGAAATATATATTTTCTAAGTTTTAAAAGAAAATCCTTATAAATAAGTAAACAAAATGACCTATTGTATGTTTTACAAACTGTGAAATTTTCTAAAAAATCTTATGCACACAAGACAACACCAACATGCTTTTCAGAAATACCAGGAAATAAATTAAACAACAGAAAGCAAAAACGCCACAACCAAGCAGGCGCATACAGTAAATGATTATAACAACAACAATATGGGATAACGTTAAAGGAGAATATTCTTGTTACGCGAGAACCTCTTAAAACAGCGAAATAAGCATCACTTGCTGGGCGAATGAATTCACTAAAGTTTAAACAAGTTTGAGTAAAAACAACAAAATAATAAAACATCTTTTAAGCTGTTACAGTGTTGCAATTACCATCGTGTTGATTTTGTGGGTATTTAAAGTGAATAAATTGTTTAATTTAATTTAAACACTATAGAGTATTATCTTGTTATATTGCAATAAAATAACTTAATATAATAAAACGTTTATTAAACGGAATAAACGTAACAATATGTATATATAATTAAGCCTTATTGACGAGCTATATCCTTTTTGATTTCACACCCTGGAAAGGCTTAAATATACACATATCTCCAGCAGGAATATTAAAAAATACTATTTATTACATGTTATAAAAACTACAAAAAGTTTATTCAATTTTTATTTTTAATTAAATGGTGATGCATATAGATTGGTCGCATTATAAAAAGATTGTAACTTTGAAAATTTAAAATTTCATCAGAATTGGTTTCAACACTGCCTTCAGCAACAGATAGTTATAAAAACTGGTCTTAAATATTAAAAAAGTATTCTCATAGCAGACATAATTTTCCTTCAAAATTACATAGGTTGCTTACTTATGCGTCCATTATAAGACAAAGTATAAAAATTGAAAATTACAAATTAAAGGAAGTTATCGTTTGATTTGTTAAGTCGGCTATAATAAAAAGTCTAAAATTTTGCATTGGATATTAAAGGATGTGCCTATAGTTGATGATATTTTATTTATTTTCCCTATATTTAGAACCGTTTTGGAATGGCACTAGAAATTTAAACAAAATAAGATCCACTATATCCACTGGAGTTTGTTGCTACAGCTGATATAATTTTACTAAAGCCTTGTGTTTTGATACGTTATAAACACGCTTCAGATTTACCTACAATATATATTAGTTAGATAGCGTAGATTTATAACAATACCGCAAACACTTTAAATTTAAATATAAAGTAAAGGGTAGCCCTAAAAATGATGTAATATTAATATTCCTATTATCTTTTATAATTAAAAAGTGAACTCGTTGATAATATTAGCTGAAGAATATGGTGTTATATGTTTTAACCATTGTACACAGTCACTATTTGATTTAAAAAAGAAAAACTTTATTAAAAGTTGAGTAATATTTAATGGTAAAAAATTAAATTCTAAAGGATATTCTTAAATAAAAACTCTTTTAAAATCTTTTATTTAATTTTCGAATTTAATGAAAATTGCAAGAAATTGGTTCAAAACATAAAAAATATTATATAAAATTGTTTTTTCTGATTTGTATTTTCTTAAAATATTTAAAATGAAAACATCAAATTGTTTTATTTACATTATACTCGAAACATTTTACTTAGTTCTTGGAAATAAACGAACAATTTATTATACTTCCAACCGACATCTAAATAGTTTCACTATATCATTCCAATATTATAGGACCGGTATTTAATTTTCAATTAATCTCCATTTTATAGCAAGTGCTGTCTGCAAATAAAATACATTTTTTGTAAAATATTTTTATTAGCTTTTAAGTTTATATAGCCAAAGCATTTTTAAAGAGAGTGATGTATTATACTTATATTGTACGTTTATACCTTTTACAAACGTTCTGTTGTGAGTTCTTTATTGTAAAATAAATAACACCAGTTTTTAGAATTTTTAAATTTATAACAATTTTATTTACTTTAACTACACAAAGTTGACACTTGAGAACAATTTACTTAAAATGTACGTCTTTACTTGATGAGGTTTAATTTTACACTGATTGACTATACACTCAGACGCTGCCCTATTTATATTTGTCCATTTAAAGTCTAGAAGACAAGAATTTTCCACTCCCTTTGTATCACATTTTGTTGTTGTATTGTTGTTTATTCGATTAATAGGCACCTGCATGTCTATGTGTATTTTTGTTTTTGTTTTTATGCTGATAAGGTTTATATCACAATATTTGTTGTTGTGTTTTGTAGAAAATGTTTCTTAGAAAACTACGCAGATGGTATACAGCTTGATGTTTGTTGTTGTCAAATTTTTTTTTTGTCTTGCATGTCATGAAGTTAGTAAACAGCATAACAAAGTGTTGTTGTTTGTGTATAAAATTTCTACGCAGTTTGTAACTAGAAATTTTGTTGTTGTACCATAAGTTTTCTGAGCACGCCACGCAGTTCGTAAACAACATACCCAGTAGTTCATTTTATTGCTTAATTATTTTATTTTAAGACTTAAGCAAGACACATCCGCAACAATATCAAAAATATTGCGATAACAAAACTTTTGAAAAAATTAAAAAAAACAAATAATTGTAAATGCGATTGATTCCACTCATATGCCTAATTGTTGTCAGCTTGAAATTTTCAAATAAATAGTTTGATTAAAAATGTAAAAGGTCTGCGTTTTTATGAGAACATCTTTATCATAAGCAATTAATTCATTCACTAACAATATTCATATACATGGGGGTATACTAGTATTTAGACCGCTTCGTTTACTTAAATTTGGTTTCACTAGGTTTAAGATAAATGCCGATCCATCTATTAGTTCTATGTATTAGCACGAGCGCACAGAAACAATTTATTTTTGTATCTAATTACTATGTTTAGAAATTCTAATAATTTTTATTCATAATTCCTTCTCTCGGTAACAGCAGCATTTAGTTCTACAGTTAATGTTCTACAGTATTATCTCCTTCTTCTAAATGCTTTATAATAACCTTAAATAGTTATCAGATTTTGTCTAAAGATGTGGCTCTTTTGTTTTAGATAAATAGTGGCATCATAGTGATTTTGTTTCAGGAAATTTTATCTATTAAGGCTTGCGATCCCTATAGGTCTTTGCGGTTCCCTATTGTTCCCTAAACCAGCATTGATATCCTTTCATACAATTCACATATATTTAATATGTATTTGTTTTGCATGTCGTCTTAAATGAAAACCTTCTTTATTCACGTTTCAACGAGTACTATCTAATATAAAATCTTATATAGGTGTACAAGTTAATAATATCGATTTTGTACCTGAAAAATGCATAACAACAAAATGGGTTGATACGTTATTAAAAATATTTTTTTATTGTTACCTACCACTTGTTTCCATCTTTCTGGTATGGATTCTGCAAACAACTAAATGCTCCAATTTTTAGGTAAAGAATGAATCAATCCAATTTGTAATGCCCTGTTCTGAAGTGCAGCGTGTTTCTGTAAGATTGTTCTACATCGATCAAAATAAATGCTAGTCAAAAGGGGCAAGGTTCGGACTTTAAGGCGGATGAGCTAAAACTGTCTATACAGTATTTTCCAAACAGTTTGTCTTGCAGCATGTGACCGAGTGTTATCATGATAGGAGGTTATGACCTTGTGCCTAATTCGATATTCGGGTAGATTTTCGTTAATTTCTTTCTTCGGTATAGGTCACCCGTGATCATCTGACCTGATTTCTACGTTTCGTAATACAAAACAATCTTCTGATCCCTACCAAATACAGACCTTACTTTTGCGTCATGGGGATTCGGTTTCAGCATTTATTTGGCTTGTTGGCCGAGTTTTGCGCTTGAGGTTATCGTAATGTATCCATTTTTCATTACCAGTTAAAATACGAAGAAAAAATAACTCCTTTCTGTAGCGATCGAGCACCATATCCAACATGCAAAATCGCCTTTCAACGTCTCTCAGCTTAAATTCATATGTGACCAAATTTCCTTGCTTTCGAATGAATCCCCATGCTTTTAAACGTAGGAAAATGGCTCGTTGAGTGGCTCCTAATAATACCCCAAATTATTTTAGACAACAATCATCAAACTTTTTCTTTTGTCTTGTGGGTTGAAATCACCACTTTTGAATCGTCCAACCATCAGTCAGAAGTTTTGGAATTGATGCATATTGGCTATAAGCTTCTACCAACAATCGATAACTTTCAGTCACCATTTTCTTCAAGTCAAAGAAGGTTATCAGACTTCCCTATAAAACAATTTTTTGGCCACAGCATTCGATATTATTATAGCGATTGAAATATTTAATTTTCAGATTTGGTTTATTTTTTTTTTAAGAGTAGTAGCACTTTAGGCAACAATGCCTGTTTAGACAAGTACCATGCTACATTCTTTAGGAAAGGGATAGAGAAGAGATGCGACAGATAGTGAAAGCAGAAAAATAGTTACGGAAAATAACTGTCGTATAAGACACCTCAGTGACCAGTGACTATGCCTTCATCACTGAGCAGCCCCACCGACAGTCAATTTTTATTTGTAGTGAAAAAAACCAAGGTCTTTGTTGGGAATCGAATCCACAACCCCAGCACACTACCTACTAGCCTACAGGGGCACCTATCGAATACGGAATCAAAATGACAGATACTTACCCTCCACAATTCTATATGGCATATGTTGTGCAAATCGACATTATTATCTTTGTATACCCCATAATAAAAAAATAAATTGTAGAGGCGAAAGCAAATATTTTCTATTAATTTGCTACGCCAAAGAAATTTATAGTATTAGATTGTTATTTGTGGACTAGCCATTTGATTGACATTTTAATAAAACAGAAGCAATTACCGCTTGTTTAAGCCCATATTACACATCATTTTGGTTACAACTTTTTATTGAGAAAGCTCACCTTTTCTACTTTTTATAACACCATTCAAAATTTTCAAGTTGGTTAAGACTTTCTTAACCTTATTTAATTGAACATGCGAAATCGTAAAAAAAAATAGTTGAATATTTATCAAGAATTATAAATCTTGATCTTTCTTCAATTTTACTTTATATATTTATCATTGCATTTTCGTGTTATCTAAATGAAATATTATTAGCTGTTTTACACTTTTTTGCGCATATTATTTTTTACAGTCCAAGTCGAAATTATCTTGATACAGAAAACAAATATTCCTTTCATAACATAAAAACGCGTTAACGTATGTACATGAGTCTTAAGATATAAACAATTTAATTGCCTTTTATTCATTTTTATCATTTTAACCATTTTAACAAACATTTTATAGGTTTTTATTTATTTTTTTTTTGTTTGTGGAAAATAAATGCTTAATTTAATATCAATTGAAAATATCTGTAATTTTAAAAGATTACAAAATGCATATTACCATAAAACAATTAATTAAATGTTTACGAATATGACAGTTAAAGATTTCTTTCTATCATTACTCTGATATGAATTGAAATATTTTATTTATGCTTTCAAACAACAGCTCTAATTAATCCTTTACTTGATTTCTTTTTTTTTTTTCAAATTTACACACCAGCAATTGTTAATAAAAGAAAAACAAATATCACACAAAGCTTTTAAATGTTAATACACCCCAAATGTTTTTATATATACATAATTGAGGATATTGGCACGAAAATAAAATACGTGACCAGAGTTGTGCAAGCTGCATTGTTTGGGTGAATAAAAGGCGAAAATTTTAAGAATAAATATTTTTTTTAACACTTTCTCTTTTATTTAGCCAGTACTAGACGTAAAACTTCTCTATTGTCTTTTTAAATCAGATGCTATTTTTATAATGATTCTGTACATATTTGAAAATATCAGCCAGTATAATACACCTCTGGCAAAAATAAGTCGCCATATGGTTTAAAAAACGTTAAATAATATTGCAAATTTATTTCTAAAGTGCCTGCTTTATTGCTCAAACTGTTCATTGTTTTTTCCAAAATGAACCATGCTAATACTGTACTAAAATTTGGACAAAATGTTGCTTGGTTCTCGACATCACAGGATATGTACCGATGTGATTGCAGCTGCTATGCTCAAAAACGTCACCACAACTGCACCTGCCTTGGCTTTTAAAGGCAAACGATTATCTACTTTGTTACCGCTGCTCAGATGATGACCCCTACTCATGCAATGCATTGTGCCAGAGCTAGGAAATTTGGTTATGGGGTGTTGGTTATAATTTCTCTAGATTTATATCGAGTTATCTCAGGAATCGCACTATACAAATGGGATTTTATCACAAGTGTTCAGGATTATTTCAAGAGTACCGCAAGGCTCTGTTCTTTTTGCTATCTTATATTTCTTTTATACCTTCTTTGTCAAACTTTCAATCCTATATACTCTTTCGAAGATGACAGCACCATTACTCATTCATATTCATTCAATAATAGACCAAACCAGTGGGAGGTGTTTTCCAAAAGGCAAAATATAAATAATACGCGCAATCACAAGGTCGCAACAATATCCGAATGGAGTCGTGTGAATAGAGTCGATTTTAATACCCGTAAGACTCAACGTTGTATGCTTACGCATTGATATGTGTTCGGAAATGGTGCTGCATTTATTACTATGGTTGATATAAGTATTAACGAATCGGAAGCTCTTGATGTTTTTGGCATCAAAAGCTATTTTCGATGGACTAAGTATGTTTTTTAGGTTTCTAAAGAAGCTTTCAAGTGACTCGGTTTTCTTTAGAAAACATACTTCTCTCTATCCGATCTTCGTAGTATTTATACCACCTATAACCGTCCGAATATAAGATACAACTCTGATGTATCGGCCGGCGCCCCAAAGTCTATTTTGCAATTGCTCGACCGCGTACACGAGAAGGTCAAGAGGCTCATTAAGAGCAGTAGAGTATCCAACTCTTTCGATTCTCCAAAGCATTGACACAATGTGGATTGTATTTCACTATTTTATCGTTAATACAATTGTAAGTGCAGTAATGAAATCAGAGAACTTGTTCCCGTTACTAGTACGGTTTTAAGTTTAATACCCTTTTCTTAGAGCATCCATCCATCGCACCATGCATTGCAGTGAAAATTCGTTGGGAATTTTCCTGTCACTTTCAATGTAGGAAAACTCACCTTTTTATCTCCGCGGTTATACTAACAAACAAAAGTGACACATGTGAGGATCAGCTTGTAAAACAATCACACATTTAACAATGTTTTATTATTATATTATCTTCGCAATATCAATTGGTCGCCTTAAGACTTCGATTTAACTCCTTAGTAGGGCTCCGAACTTTTAAATTTTTTATTACGTATAAGACATTCGTGAAATACGCAAACCTTTACCGAAGTATAGGAAAATATTCATTGCGAACACAATTGCAAAATTCAATATTGTCATTTCTAATGACAATATTGTAATGTAACATATCCAACAAAAATGAAGTTTAGTTTACTTCATTAATCTAATCACAAAACAAAAGGCATAAAGTTATGTGTTAAAAAAAGAAAATAGTAGAATACAACTTATTATATCGATTACGTAACAATTCTGCGACTAATAAGGGAGGGAAATAAAATTAAAAATGAAAAAAAACGCAATTTCAATACATCTTGCTGTCATAATCAATAAGAAGCAATAGAACGTAATTTCTTTTTATATAGTTTTGAAAGTTTTAAATAAAATACTATTTACAAAATACTAATATTTTAGAAGCACCCAAAGTTTTACAACACAGAACGATTAAAGAAAATATTTAACAATCCATTATGCGTATTAAATGTTGTAAGACAAACCACGCCTCAAACGCATAAACAAAATACTGTAACATTTTTTTTTTTAGTTTTTACTTCTGTGTTTTTTTTTGCAGTTAAGATATATTTTGCTAATGTTTTCATTTTTCTTTGCTACAGATATTTTGCAACACGCATACCGTATGACAAATTGTGTAAATACATGAGATACTGGTGCTTTATATATCTTTTATTTTTTTGTTGTTTTTATATTCGTTAACAATATATTTGTATTTTGTGTTTTAGATTTCCAGAAAAAAAAGTAAGACTTCTGGTGTTGTTTAACTGTTTGGTGTCACTTACTAACACAGATTATATTGCATAAGCATCTAGAGTATCTAATATAAGTATCCATTTATTTGGACGTCTCTCTACATTTCGTTGTTGTTTATCTACATGTATGAATGGATTTTTTATTAGTCTCATTTTTACTGAAGGAATTCAGCAACTATTTGCAAAACAGTGAACAACTATTTTTTTTAAGGTTTTGTTTGCTACTTTTTCTCCATAGAAATTATACTTCCAGAAATTATTACAAATTATTAGGTAGTTATAAAGTTTTACCTATCTAACGGACTACATAGCCAACAACAAAACAACTGACTATTGGCATCCTGAACAAAATTTATTTACCAACAATGTATGTCAGCTCTGTTATACAACTCAAAAAGTTGGAACCTCTCTGGGCGGGCTTCGAAGCCGAACAAATCTTGTTTTATTTTTATATCCCTATAAAAAACGATTTCAACTTAGACAAACAGACAGAGGGCATTCACATTAACGTTTCATTTTAATTTTATGATTGTTGAAGCAGACTTAGAACTACATGTTCATTAAAAAATAGAGGGACATTATATATATATATATATAAACTAAGCCCTAAATAGATGTCCGTTGGTTGCCAGTGTTTGACGAGATGCGCCGTCAGATTTCTACCAAATTTTCACAGTACCTTTGTAATGGTCGTTCGCTGGTTTGTATCTTTGTTCCACAGTGCGTGTTTAAAACAGAAAAAATTAAAAAAAAAATTTTTTTCCACTGAATATTTCGACTCAATGTTTTGTATCAAATGAAATGTGTTTTTGCATTTTGCATTTTGTATGTGTGTGTGTAATTTCCGTGTTTAGTTGCAAAGTGATCCATCAGACGAACGTTTTTCAAAGCAATTGTTAGATATTGGGAATGTCGCAATTCCAATTGACCCCACCACAAAAATGATTACGCTTCCAGATAATTTTTGGCACTTTGCGCAATCAAAACATGAATTGGTCACAACCGTATTTCCCGGTATTGCACAAAATCTTAGAAACCATGATTGGTTGGGAGAAAGAGCTACCTTAGCTGCGAAAAACGCAGATGTTTCGGATATCAATGTATCGAATGTCATTCCCGGGGAAATTTTTACCTTCAAATCGATTGACTCTGTTATCAATCAAGGTAATGTAGTAAATTATCCAGTCGAATTTTAAAATTCGCTTGAGTTATCTGGACTGCCACCCCACCGCCTATAAGTGAAAGTTGGTGTATCAGTTATTTTGCTTAGAAATATCTGCCAGCCACGACTTTGCAATGGGACACGTTTAGTCATGAAAATGTGATTGATGCAAAAATTTTAAAAGGAAAATATACGGACGAGGATATGCTTATACCACGCATTCCTTCAGATTTGCCGTTTAATTTTAAACGGTATCAATTCCCGATACATGTTGCTTTTGCAATGATCCCTATTTTTCGCACGGTCAATTATATGTATCATAATCACGTGTTAATAAACCAACTGCTTTCTTTGTCTATACCACGTACCAAAATCAATCGAAGAATGACGTATATGTAAAAGCATTGCAATAGAATAAGACGTATTATAGAAGCACACAAAAATATTGAATTGTGAAAAAGATAAAAGTATTAAAAAGAAACATAAAAACGAAAAATAAAAAATTGTGTTCTTTCTGATTAATTTTCTTAAATGATTGAATTTTTTGGTGCACACAAAAAAGAACGCTGCAGAATAAAAAACAATCACAAATGACTTGCAAAGCAGTCACGGGCACGCAAGTCCCTCTATATTTTGATTACTTTTAAATGCTTTAGTAATACCAAATGGTTATGGTTACGACAGTGTCACAATAGAGAAATAAAAATCATATTTAATATAGTTTTTTCTCATATGAGAAATAATTGTATTCTGGGGGCTTTTGTATAATTAATAAGTTAATACTAAAAAACTTTTGAAATTGTCTTAAAAAATTTTTTAAATCTTCATAAAGATTATAAGCTTTTGTTATAGAAGCTAATTTACGTGGAATTCACACTTGACTATTGAAGGTGGATTTCCTTTTATTTCTTGAACAGAATACAGAAAGTGTACTTCAAGAATCTGACTTCTAAGCGAATCTATGTTAAATACCACAAGCAAGTCACCTTGGATCGTTCTTGTTTTCTTTTTTATTAATGACTTACCAACAGTAAAAAATAGATGTGATTAGTTCCTGGTGTAAAATTAATCTTATGCAGCTCAATTGTAAAAAGTGCAGCAGTATGTGTTTCTTTCGGAGAACACATTTTAGTGTTCATTGTGTCTTGCACGATGAAATATTTAACAAGGTTGAAGCAATTTCTGATCTTGGTGTATTTTACTTGATCCTAAACAGAATTTTGTACAACCCATTTCATTTACATCAAATAAAGTACGATCTGTCTTGGGATTTATAAAACGCTGGGCTAAAGTTTTTACTGACCCCGATATAACGATGCAATTGTATGCACCTTCAGTTAGACCTATTCTATAATATGGCTCTATAGTTTGGAACTCAACTTACAATGAATACTGTTGAATGTTTTCAGAAACAATATTTGCTCTTTTACCTCCGTAGCTTGCATTGGAATATGCCAAATTTACCGTCCGATAATAACAAACTTGCTTTAATTTAACTTCCGTCACTTAAAAATCGTAGAACAACGTTGGATGATAGTTTCGTCCTTCATCTTATTAAAGGAAATGTATCCAGCCAATTTTTAATAAGTAATATTATTAATAGTTTTCTGATGAAAATCGTTTCCAACAATTAATAAAACAATTATTTTTATAAAAAACAAACGTGAACTATTTTATTTTAACTACATTGAAACGTATAAGTCTGAAAATATTTTATCACAATAAGCAATTTCATTTCGTGCTTGATTCCTTTTAAATAAATATTTCATGATATTCTCATAAAATATTTATTACAAAAATTTTTATTAAAAAATAAACATCTTATGATATTCTCATAAAACATTTATTCAAATAAAAATAAAAATATTTGCTTATATTAAAAGATTCCGAATAATTGTAAAAAACTTATTTTATCACAATATTAAAACACTTTCAAAGCCTACTATAGAAATAAATATAAATGTTGAAATATGGAAAGTGTTGTTATCCAAATTATATTTCTAACATTTAATCCCGATATCAATACGAGTCTACAAAGCTAACTATGCTAACTGGGATTCTTTATTAAAAATTTGATCCGAATTTAATAAATATTGTTAGGTTTATACCTTTTATAAACGTTTTTTTGTGAGTTCTTTATTGCAAAATAAGTAACACGAGTTGTTAGAGTTTTTAAATTAATAAAAATTTTATTTACTTTAACTGCACAAAATTGACTCTACAGAAGAATTTACTTAAGATGAACGTCTTTACTTTACCACATTTAATTTTACACTGAATGACTATCCACTCAGCCGATGCGCTTTCATATTTGTCCATTAAAAGTCTAGAAAATTTGTATAACACTTTGTTGTTGTATGTTGTTTATTCAATGTATAGGCGGCAGTATGTCTGTGTGTATTTTTGTTTTTATACTGATAAAGTTTCTTCTTGGAATTTATTTTAAAATATTTTTTGTTGTCTTTTGTAGAAAAGGTTTCTTAGAAAACTACGCAGATGGTAAACAGCATACATATTTGTTGTTGTCTTGCACGTATAAAATTTCTACGCAGTTAGTAAACAGCACATCAAACTGTTGTTGTTTGCGTTTATAAAATTTCTACGCAGTTTGTAAGTAGAAATTTTGCTGTTGCACCATAAGTTTTATTTACAAGCCACGCAGTTCGTAACCAACATACCCAGTAGTTCGCTTTATTGCTTAATTACTTATCTTCATTTACTTATTTTACAGTGATGTAAAAAATATTTGATTGGGTTTTTTACACCCCTAAACTATTAATTCGATTCGTATAATGTGGAGTTTTAGAATTAAAAAATTTTGTATTTTGTAGCGATCACGAGTGGCAGAATTAGAATTGGTAACAAAGAATTTTCACTTTATAACATAAAAATAAAATTTCGTATCCCATCTGCTTTAGAGGATACTTCAAAAATTTGCTTTAAATTTAAACCACAGACATAAGTGTGGTGTATTTAACTCGAATGAAATAAATTTAGCAGTGAAAACGATGAAGGATAAGAAAAAAGCAAAGAATTATAATTGTAGAATATGGTTGCTTAAAAATCAAATTGTTATGATAGCTTAGATTGGCATTTACATGACACCTCAAGGTTTGCATAATAAATGGACATAAATAGTCTGAGGTTCTCTTCTTGACAATTTCATGCTTATTTTTTTTAACACAATAATTCGAAGCAAAAATATGCCTGTATAACTTGATATATTTATACACTTACACGACATTAAATTTTTAAAAACGAACAAATCGCGAGCACAACATATTCAACTGTTAAGATTATGTTTTATGTTATAATTTTTGTTTACATTCCTAAAAATTGTAAAGCTTTAAATAAAATGTGTAATTTTCTTGATTTTTTCTTAAAGCTTTAAAAATTTTCGTGCAAATCTGCAAATTAGGTAAGTGCAAGATGAATCAAGAATTGTTATTAATGACTCAGTTTAAGGTTGACACAAATGCTGTTTTGTTTTAATTATATAAGAGAGCAGCAGTATGTTTCGAACCCCTAATTAAGTAAGTGAAAAATGTATACAATTTGCTTAAATGCTTCTTATTAAGAAAGTCATCATTAAGAATATTTTAAATTTGTCTTTATTCTTTATCTGGTTGTATCTGCAAATCTTGTAGCTACTGTTTTCATGTTTAACAGCACTTAAATAATTTGTGTTACTGTAGTACCTTAAAGCAGTAAACACAATTTTTAAAGTCCCAATTTTAAGACTTGTTTTGTTCATTCGTTTTTTATTTAATTGAAGTTGTGACGTTTATACAAAAGTAATATTTAAAGAAAATTTGGTATTTAAGAATAAGCCTTCATTAAATTTAATGTCATCATTTCGAAAATCTTAATATATTTTCGAATTTAGCAATTTATACAAAATACTTATTATTGAATATTAGTTTAAATTGGTTTTTAAAGTGCTTTTTGTTAACAGCAATAATTTGTTACAAAAAAATCAAATAACAAAATTGTCATATATATTTTGGTATTCTTTTACAATCACCTACGATTTTCATTTATATGGTTGCTGTAGAGTTTCAGAAACTACACAGAATTTTTATTTTGAGAACGAAAGACAATTGAAGAAATAGGTCTGATGACAACTACTGTTGTCCAAAAAAAAGGGAAAGAGAAAATTACGACCCGGCAACATCATTTAGAAACGGCTCGCAATTTGTAAAAGTTAAATTTTTTCTAGCATTAGATTGAGGATCATGTGCTGCAGTATATTGAATGGAATGCTATGAGTGGCTTTATTCCAAAAAAAAATCTTTTCCAATTCATTAATAAAAAGGGATGCATTTATATTATGTGATGGCAAAGTCAAACTAACAGCCAGTCAAGTTTAAATCAGCTTACAAAGCATTGTGTGCTAGTTGAGTTATTAGCGCACCTCATGATAATACAAGCCAAGCTACGAAGTTTCAATTTAACCACTGTTAGTTGCCTCCTCATCTTTGTTTTACTATTGTTTAAAAATTAACAAAGTTTTGTTATTTTCAGATCATTCCAGCAATATTCGCTTGTTATTTTATTTAATTTTGTTTTATCCAGAGGCCAGGACATCACATCATGCTTGGCACTCGGATTTAGTTTGGCCAGTGAAGAAGTATGTGAGAAATAATTATATATTCTTTCATAATTTTTCTCAAACAATGAATCCAAAATAATAACAGTTTTTCATATGACGATGAATAGTATTATTTGCAATAAGATGTACTACTGAAGATTGACATTACAATCGTATTCAGCCCTTAGTTTACCCTTTGGCTGAAATTGTTCGCTAAGCCCGATAGAAATTACAGAAGAGTTAATTATTAAACTGTGTTTGCTTATTGGCAAGATAAATAAATTTGCGCTTTACCAATGCTAAATAACGTGAAACAAATTTCCAACAGATCCTATAGCTCAACGCTGATACCATCCTTGAATTATATTCTTTCGAGAACCACTTCCATCGATGAAGTGGACATACATTGAACATTGATTTGTGAATTGTGCTGTGAATATAATTTGACTCCAAACAATCAGGCTGTCAATTGGCCTTCAAAGTCATACAATTTCAAACCTCCGACTTACTTCTAGTGGCGCTATATTTATCCACAAGTTCATTTTGATAAACCAATAAAAATTTACAGATTGTTTGTGTTAGTGGTGATCAACGGCCTCCAGTGCTAGAAAAAGTGGCCGAAAACTTCAAAAAGTGTAGCCTTAGCTGCCGTTAGCCCTAAATTATTTTCAAACCTACATATCAGATATTAATCTTTCAAATAAAACATTTTTTTTTAATAAATAATTATTAATCTTAGTAGCGGTCTTTTTTTTTTTAAATTAACACTAAATTTTTTCAATATTTCCTTTTTATTTTTATTTGATTATTATTTTTATTCGACCTCTTTTTTTTTCAATAAATAATTATTAGTGTTAAATTTTTTAAAAAAAGACCGCTACATTGTGGGAACATTTTACGAGAAGGCGGTCAAAAATATATAACTTTTGAACGGATCGTAATTTTGATAAGCAGTTTTTTTGTCTACTAGATGAGATCATAGGCTTTCGTTTAAGGTATAAATCGACCATTTAGAAAAATAGTTGTGATAGATTTAAAAATACATACCAAGTTTTAGCTGATTTTTGGTAGGAAAGTAAAGTATTAAAACTTGTTGAAAGAGTTTGTTTTACATAAAGTCTTATATTTTGAGTCACGTTTAGAATTTATACTTATAGTTTTGGCCTCCGTGAAATTTTTAGTACAAAGGTTGGTTTTTTGAAACAATTTGAGTTAAAAATTAGCTGATTAAGTAGCAAAAACATAAGAAATATATTCATTGATTCAAATTTACTTTAGATAAGGAAGTATTTATCCAAAATAAACATGAATACTACTCGTATATATAAACTTTAATTGTAAATTGATTAATACTTTATTAATGTACAAAAAATGTTAAAAGAATGAAATATATGCAGATAGCCCTATAGTTTTTGTTTCGTGTTTCTTGCGTCTCTTCAGATATATCTCCTATTGGTAGAATATTGTGTTGAATTATTTGTTCCCAATGGTACACAATTTCATTACCTGTGGATGGCATATATCTCCAAGAATATTTTTCATTTTAAAGTATAGCTGTTTTTTGGCGTACTCTCCAAATTTTTTTATACTTATCTTTCTGCTGCATGTTAGAACTTGTACAATAATATTGAATCTCCTTATTAGTTCAAATCCACTCCTGTGATAGACGCTGCAGTTTCTGTATCTTGCAGTTTTTCCATCATTTGTGTTCCCTTCCCCTTGCTTGATCGATGATTAGGCCTTGTTCTAAATATTTTTCTTGAATTTGTTTTTTTTTTGGGTTTCTTTTTTCTTTATTTTCTTAATCTTTTGCACTGTTTCGCCTAACGGACCAAAATCCAAATCAACGTATTCTCGTACGAAGAGCGGACAATCTAAAAATCAAAAATTAATCGAAAACATTTCAGTTTCCTTATGCTAATAGCTACCAAATCACGCTATTATAAAAAGTTTGCTTCGTTTAAAAACCTTGTACAACAAAAGAGTTACAGATGTTTAAAAATCAAAAATTTACAAAGAAAATTTCTCATTTTAGCAAAATACTGAAAATGCTCATTTTGAATCACCCTGTTCAGTGTGATATAGTTCAAATAAAGTTTTAATTTTTTGGCTCCCGAGTTACACTAGTATCTACTTTCGAACGAACTTTAAAATTTTACAATTGGGGACCATGAAAAAAGGACTTTCGGCTGCCTCCTCG
Source organism: Trichopoda pennipes (assembly GCA_030448955.1). Lineage (NCBI taxonomy): Eukaryota > Metazoa > Arthropoda > Insecta > Diptera > Tachinidae > Trichopoda > Trichopoda pennipes. The sequence continues at coordinate 5,190,189 of JASKUP010000012.1, read as the reverse complement.
TAAACTGATCCACTGTGCGCTACTAAGATTAATAATTATTTATTTAAAAGAAGAGGTCGGAAAAAAATAATAATCACTTTTTTTAATTTAATTATGCCATAATTTTAATTTTCATAATTTGTAATGAAAAATGAAATTTTATGTAAATAGTTTACCAATTAGCATACCACAGTATAATTTAACAAGGTAGTCAGAAAAATATTTGACAGTTTAAACATGCATTGCATTGTATTTTTTTATATAAAAAACGTGACGTGATAAGGTTTCCATCTGCACCTGGCCGTGGGCCTTAATTCAATGGTGGCCATTACCACCGTGAATGGAAAGCAACGCCATTCATGCCCTAGAAGGCCTTCAGATACATATATCCTCCGGTCACTCCTAGTAGCAATTTCGAAAGCCCGAAGTAGGCCGCAGCCTTCACTCCTTATAGTGGATTGAATATAGTGGATTGTCCAAATGACGGCTACTAGCCTTGAAGGGGTCTGGGCTCCCTTTTACCCCGTAAGACACCAGTCTAGATGGCAGTTGTAGGATCCATAAAGACCGTCATATGCCCCCGGGGGGAATAAAAAATATGACTTAGAGTCACATGCTGGTAGTATTTGTGCATCGTATTATGAGGGCTAATGATAATACAATGTTAATATTTTTTAATTGCAAAATAGCCGTCTTATCGCCAGCATTTCTCGTCCTAGACAGAAGAATATAAGAGGTTCTTAAAACTTCAATATAATCTTCTGCAAGCACAATTCACTTACTGGACTATTTAAATAGCCAATATTTTCTCAGAGAAAATAACGATTAATTATTATTGCACATGTCAGCTGCAGCAAAGATAAATCCATTTGAAAATTTAAAAATCTTCACATGTAATCGTATCGATCACTAATACAAAAAAAAAACTTCTTCATATTAGTTACCTTTTCATTTAACCTATAAAAGTGTTTTGAACTGCACCTACAAAACCAATTCAAAGCCAGACAAATGGCCACAAATAAACTCCCTATACCGGAATTAATAAGCCACAAAAAAATGTACAAAATGACCTTCAGTATTAAGTTTAAATAGAAAAAAAATGTAAATGCAAACAAGACAATGCATTGAATTCTTTTCTCACGATTGTTAAATTTAACACTTTTTTACCCAAAATAAACCGAATATATAAAAAATTGTATATAAAATAAATATGTATATATAAAATATAAGCAATGACCAAAATTAAATTCAAGAAAATAAAAAACAGCTTCTTAAATACAACTGAAATAAAAACATGAAAAGAAGGAATAAATAAAAAGATAAAACGCTAAATGAAGCTGAAGCATGCAATGCAATTTTAACAAGATTTTAAATTAAAATCATAATAATAATTGTTAATGTCAAATAAAAACAAAAAAAAAATCAAATTAAAAAAACAGTAGTTCTTAACGTGACTATTCCACTACTGCTGGCTGCTTATAAGCAAAAATTATAAAACTATTCGACGAGAAAAAATTTAGACAAATTAAAAGCATTTAAAAACAAGTTGACAAAATTAAGCCCAGAGCTGCACAGAAAAATATAAACAATATTTTTGACTTCACGACTCTTAATGACTGCAGGCTCATAAAATTGTTCCAACGATTGTAATAAGACCTAAAAAATAAAAATAAACTTTACCTTTAGAAAACTATTTTTATGTTTTTTTTTTATTTTTTTTAAGAAATCGATGTCGCATGAAATTTTTACACTTTTTTGTTTCTTTTGTATTTCTGAGGTGGATGTATTGTAAGCAACCAAAATGCTTCCTAAAATCATAAATTTAAATGGACGTTACTAAGTTACAAATACCTGACAGCTTCAAACTTGTGCTGCCCTGAAACTTAAAAACTGCACATAAATGAAACTGAAAACCTCGAGGATGTTGTTGTGAAATCATTGCACGCATATCTGCAAGTGTTTTTAAAAATGACCTAAAATTACACATTAAATGTGACGTATATAGCTGTTTGCCATTTTACGCTTTAAAAAATTGTTGATAATAAAAAAAAAAAGAAAAAAGAAACGAAAAGCAACAAATGAATACTACAGCAACAAAACAGTAGCAATTTTACTTAATTCAAGTTTGTCGCTCAAGTCTTTTGATATTTCCCATTCTCGTTTTTCTTTTTTTTTTATTTAAAATCATAATGTTACAACAACTACTTAATGCCTGTGCGTGTTTTACAAAAGGATTATTTGTTGTTGTTGTATGTGTAGGATTTTGATTATATTCAAGTTTCAAGAAACTTTAAATAATTTGTCTGCACAGTTTTATTCTGATAATACACTATGATGCATATAAAATGCTTCATTATTATTATTTTTATTTGTATTTTTTTTTTTTATAATAATTTATTGAGTCTTAAAACAGTTTTTTCGCCTTTAAATTATTATATTGGTTACAATGTGGGGCATTTTTTCGTTTCATTGTAGTCAACAACTTTATTTCGATTTATTATTTATTTTATTTAGTTTGAATTTATAAACCTTAAAAACACCAATATAAACATTAATAAATAGATCGTAACTCTAGTGTAGATTTTTTTACATATTAATCACTTAAATATCCGCAATTGATTAAATTGTGCTAATTAATGCCATACCGTACTACTAGAATGCCAAACGCAGAACACCGCATAACATGAACAAATAATGGAAATCCCGTTAAGATTCCTTTTAACTTTATCTCTCTTTTGAGTGCCAGAACAATCATTTTAACTTTATATTATGTAGTATTAGTTCTTGCCTTAATTTGCTAATAGGCATTTTTATCAGAATTGTGCAGCCAACCACACTTGCACTATTTAGTGACTTTATCGAAACTTGAGCTTCTTAATGGTTTCATTTTTTAGGCGATAGTTGGAACCAAATAACCCTAGGATATAATATGCTATTGTTAACAAAACCAATAGAGACCATAAAGCCAAGAATAAAAAATAAACTTTAATGCATTATGGTAACTAACGCCCATTTAGCTTAATAAATGCTTGTGAAATTTACTTATACGTCGAGCATGCTTCTCATTTTAGGTACTGTTGGCATTAGAAAAATAGCTTTTTCAACATAAAGCCACAAATATTAGGCTCTAGGGCGCCGGCCCATACATGCGAGTTGTATTCCATCTTTAGACAGATATAGATAAATAGTGTAAATAGTACGAAGATCGGATTAAGTGAGGTATTTCTTACACAGCCTTAGAAAAGCGAGGCACTTGAAAGCTTTTTTTTTAGAAACATGAAAAATATGTTAAGTCCATTGAACATCACACTAAATTTTCATGCCAAGAGCTTCCGATTCCGTGATACCTATATCAGCCATAGTAACAGGAGGAGCAACATTTTACACACATATATATGCGTAAGCATGCAACGGGCATTAAAATCGACTCTATTCACACGACCCCATTCTGAGATTATTGCGAGATCGTGATTGAGCGTATAATTCGCGTTCCGCCTTTTGGAACTAATCTTCAACCGGTTTTGTCTATTACTAAATGAATACGAATCACAAATGGTGCTGTTATCTGCGAAAGAGTAAATAGGGTTAAGAGTTTAGAAAAATAAGAAATAAAGTAGGAGAAAGAACGAAGGCTTGCGGTACCCCTGAATTAATCTTAAACTCGCTGGATGAAATCCTGAAATTTCATCCAAAGGGACAGAAATGCATCATGACACACTTTATCAAACACCTTGCAAATATCTAGAACCACCACATACTTTCTCCAAAATAATGTATGGAGTTGCACCACTCTTCCGATAGGAAAGCCAGCAATTCACCCGTAAATCGCTTCCTATGCAAACCATACTATCGGCCGCTAAGTAAGTCGTTCGACTACAGGTACCTCACCAGAGGAAAGTTAATCATCAGTTTAGAAAGTGCAGAACAAATTGCAAGTGATGGTAATTTTCAGGGTTGTTGGCCTCACCCTTTTTGGGGACTGACGTTACATTAGCAACCTTCTAACACTTTGAAAATTCACTGGCGTCATGCAATTTGCTGAAAATCGATGAACGCTTTTCGCTTTTATGCACAATTAAGTAAAGGCATGAATTTAAGAAATTTGCTCGAGATCTGCACAAAAAAATCATTGATTATTTTTTTTTTATGATTCTCTATTTACTGAAAGTTTAGGCAGTGTACCTCTGCAAAATCTGTTGGATCATACTGCTAAAAGACTCCTAGAGTCCAAATCAGCAGAGGTAATAAATAAAATTGAAAGTGGAAATCTAACAATGTACTATAAATGGTGTGACGGGGCATCTAGTCAAAGCGAATACTAACAGAGGTTTTCAGATGACCAAATTTCTGACTCTTATTTATATATGACATCACATGTACCACTTAAATTATCATTAAGTGATGACATAAATAAATTAGTATGGAACAACAATAAACCTTCTTCCATACAGTATTGTAGAACACTACAGTTTGCATACGTTAAAAAGACACCTCAAGTTATACGAGAAGAGTCGATGAGGAGATATCTCAACTAAGAGAATTTGAGTTAACAGTCAATAATCGTAACTTTAAAGTAATACATGAATTATATTTTACAATGATTGACAGCAAGACAGCACAATCAGTAACAGAAATACCAGCAGCACCTTCTTGTTTTATTTGTGGAGTCACAACATCCAAGATGAATAAAATCGAAGAAGTTCAAGCTATGCCCCTAAAGGAACAAGCATTGCAATTTGGTATGTCACCACTTCATGAGCATATTAAGCTGATGGAGTGTCTTTTGCATGTAGCTTCTAAATACTCGTCCGATAAAAGAACCCCAAAAATGTTTGTTAAAGCGTGAAAAAATATCGCCTCAAACACTCCAGTCGACTCGTCACAAACGAAGATATTATGCACCGTATGATGATAACATCAGATCCCATGATTTTACATTTGATGCCTTCATTTAGCTAGAAAAAGCATAGTGTTATAAGCGACGAACTTAAGGCTCTTTAAGAATAATAAATTAAAAATAGTTTAGAAATAAATAATAAATTAAAAATTAAAAAAAATCATTTAAATTTTTTTGTTAGTTATAGCTTTTTACATTGCATCGACATTTCTCTAACTTACTTCATTTTGATTACTATTGTCTATTACTATATAAATAAAACTAAATTTTTACATTTTTTGACAAATACATTTTTTTCCTCACCACCATACAAAAATCCCCAGTGTGCGACGTAAAAACATATTTTTTTGTAAAAACCCAAAAAAACTTATTTTGTAACTTTTATTATTTAATCATTTTAAACAAAAGCAAACTCAATAAAAAGCTAAGGATTTTGTGGTATCGTATTGAATGGAACCCAACATCCGCCGAGATAGTCAACTTTTTTCTTAACGAAAGTTTATCAAGCCACTGATCTCTTTTGCTTAGCATTAAACGCAGGATATGTAAAAGATATTGCTTTACTACCATATTGATGATTTTAGTAAGTTAGGATATAGCTGTTTGTTGCTTAGAATATCTACAAATGCAAAAGTTTGAGACTTTGGAACAGTCTATCAAGTTATAAGTAAAATTGTTCTTCTCCAGCAGTTAACATGACTGAAGTCCCATTCTCCTACCTAACCGCCTAAATTTATACATCATTGGAAATGAGAAAAAGTACAAAGTATTAGTACTATCTAAACCAATATTGGAACAGTCAAAATGGTCACATGGAGTGTTGAAGTCTAAAAAGTAAAATCTTCAACCCTGGCTCGAATATTTAAATGAAAGCTGCTGACGTCTAAGGGGCGCTGCAGTCGACAAGATTTTAGCTGACTAAAATTCTTTTTGCTATTCGATTGAAGTTCATTTTGTTGACGGTCGTAGCTATTCGTGTTTTTTAATTCTTAAAGTGCATTTTAATTGTAAATTTCAAAAATTTTGAAAATTAGTATAAACTATTAAATAAAGTTAATTTGGAACCTCACCTTGTATTAAATATAAAACGGATTTGTAACTCGTCTTCCACAACAGTTTTGTGATTGTTTTATTTGCTTAGGTGACGATAGCAATTAGGAAGCCATGATCCCCCACATTTTTATGGAGTTTAGTTAAACTTTCAAGCTAAAGAAGAGTGCTATTTTATTGTTTTCGCGATGGTAAGAAGAACTACCATAATTAATAATTAAATTGTAATTTACTAAAGGTACCAATTTAATTATCATTTTAATAAATTTTATATTCTCATTAAAAAAATTCCCAATCAGTTTTATCACTTTTATGCAACGTTTGCTATTTTTATGCAAATTACTATTTAATAACATTTAATTTATTCTTAATTAAAGGTTGTATTTCAGCAACAATGCTGCTTAAAACAACAAATTAAAATGCCAACACTTACATTAACTTACTCACATACAAACAAATAAGCAAATATAACTGACGGACAAGTTGTTTTATCTGAACCAGTTGCATAACAAGGTTAAACATAAAATAAAACAGAAAACATCGGCCTAAAACTTAAGTAGAATACTTCAATTTAAAACAAGGTTAAGGTCTGTGAATAAACTTTAATAAAAGGATTTTCATTCATTATAATTATAAGTTGTGTAACAAAGGTAAATAGTGCTTAATCTATAAAACTGAAATTAAAAGAAACTAAAAATAATATTAATAACTCACATATTTTGTTTTACTAAATCAAATCGCTTGTCATACTAACGTTTGCTTAAAAATAAAAATATATAATTTTTCCCCGTCCACCATTAACGGTAACAAGAAAATTACTTAATAAATTTTTATGTGATTATTTTAAATAAATTTATTCACGTTTAGTACAACAAAAAATAACAAATTTATGCAAAATTATTAAAAAAAAAAACATAAAACCCTTAAGTTAAGTTACTTAACACAAATTGCAATTATTCGTCAGTGTCCCCAAGAGATTTACTTACACGCTCATAATGTGCTGTAGTTTTTAAGCCAAAGGGCAGGAACACCAATCAACATGTTGCCGCATTAATTTAAGTCAAGCAATACTCTATGCATGCAAAATTAAAATAATTTCAACACAGAAAGAAATTCTCATAATTTCCAGCCTATAATATTTTTAAAACATATACACACATACATACTTGTACATAATTTACATGAACAAATTACATTTATATTGCAGTGAAGCATCATATATTCGATATGTTAAAAAGTAACTTAAATCAATTTTGTATATTATTATGGCTGACTTAATTATGAGAGTTGAAAAATAAAATTCCTTCTAAGAGAAATGTTATCTCTGGAAAAGATGAATAAATAATAAACTTTATATGGTTTTTGTATTAGAAATTATCTTACGAAAAGCATTGTTGAAAAACATTTTGCATTTTAAATTACATTTTAATTTTAATTATTCAAATGGTGTTTTAATAATTACTGCTTAAATTTTAAGAATAAATTTTAATCTAAAAAACAAATTAATATTTAAATTCTAATCTAAAGGAATATAAGCAGATATAACTGGACAAAAATAACTAAATATTATTGCAATTTGCTGTTGTTATTCCTTTCGATGTAAACCGTCATTGCTCGCTGTTTGTTCAGTATGATCGGCGAAAGCTTTCGATGTGTTTTATTTGTTTCGTTTATAAGGTAATTTTTTTTTAAGAGAAGTAGCACTTCAGGCAATAATGCCTATTTAGTCAAGTACCGTGCTACTTTCTTTAGGAAAGGGATAGAGAAGAGATGAAATTAACTGCCGTATAAGACAGCACAGCGACCAGTGACTACTATGCCTTCATCGCTAAACAGCCCCACCAACAGTCAATTTTTATTTTTGTAGTGAGAAAAAAGACCAAGGTCTTCGTTGGGAATCGAACCCACAACCCCCATACTGACAAGCTAGTACACTACCCACTAGCCTACAGGGGCATTATTGCTTCGATTTTTATATTTGTCAACTTTGACGGGCAACTTATAAATTAGTTGATTTTTTAGCATTATAAGGTAAAAATTTTATTATAAGTAAAATGTCAAAGTACGTTCTTACCTAAAGTGTCTTCTTCCACACATGGCTCAGTTATGAGTCAGAATTACTACAATTATTTTTTCGGCTCTTTTCACAACAGATTTACTCTTATTTAATAGCATTTGGTTTAAAGAAGGTATTTTCTGTCGTTCTCATGATAATATGCTGTAAATTCAAAGATGTTATTTAACCAGCCATAATATAAGCGTTTATTCCTTGCTAGATTTTTATATTCAGGAACTGATGTACAGCCGAGTGGTTATAGGAAAAAGCTAGATAGATTAAAACTCCCAGAATAAGTGCTGTAACGACCAAAAGTCCAAAGTCGTTTTTGGCCACACATTTTAAATCAGATTTCATGTTTCAATTATTATTTTTCTCCAATGTATTTGCTTATAAATTTAGTTACTAAGAAATCTTAAATAAGAATTTATGTTTAAGTTAAAATGAAGTAAGATTGAGTTCTGTAAATAGTATTGCACTGTTATTATTGTAATATTTAGCCACGAAGGCATAGGATTATTTAGTTACTAACATTTACATTGTAAGACTGGCTGAAAACAGCCGTTGGCTATGGTGTATCTACTGCCGAAATAACGTTGGTGTGTTTGTGCATTGGTGTGTGGGGGAAAAATAAGTATGAAAGGGTGAACATCAGTAAGAATAGAGGAATTGGTGTGCGACCTGCTGCGTGCAACAGGTAAATATCTAATTATTTTTGGACTGGTAGTCAGAGTATAGATGGAGCCGTGGTAATACCCAGCCGAATCTATATCCTGAGGCAGAACAAACTGCGACGGAGCGATCACAAACAGAGCAGTGATAATACCCAGCCGAATGTATATCCTGAGGCAGGACAAACTGCGACGGAGCGATCACAAACAGAGCAGTGATAATACCCAGCCGAATGTATATCCTGAGGCAGGATAAACTGCGACGGAGCGATCACAAACAGAGCCGTGGTTATATCCAGCCGAGTTGGTGTCCGCAGTCGCCACCAACAGTGACCGGGGTAGTGAGCGGTTGCGCCGTGGTTATACCCAGCCTACAGTGCCTTGGCTCTAGTGGCGTACAGGCAAATTTCGACGGAGCGATCACAGACAGAGCCCTGGTTATACCCAGCTGAGTTTGTGCCCGCAATCATCATCGACAGTGACCAAAGCAGTGAACACTTGCGCCGTGTTACCTAGTTACCCATCCCAACTTACACTGTGAGGTGACGTTCTCCGAACACTGACCGTGTAACGTAGAATAGAGTTACCTAAGCCGCCTGCATACACACCAGTGCACAAAATACGAAGCCCGAACTGCAGTCAAGCAGAAAACCGGGAAATAAGGAAATCCTTTCCTTAACAAAACACTGTTTCTTTTAAATCGAGACAACATGACCCTGGACGCCGCTGAACATACCTCAGCCACCAGGAAAAGCGTGTCGTTACAGTGCCCCACAAGTTCTACAATTTTCAACTTGCCTTCGAGGATTTGTTATCTCCCATTTATCTATTGTCTATTACAGCATTCCCTATTTTAAGCTTCTATCAGTGACAAGGAGATTTTCACCGCCAACCTGATAAGACGCTCTCATTTTTTCATCATCCCTCTTAACTAATGCAACTTCGGAGAAAAAATTCTTAAACTCCGAAAGGTGTAATTGCTAGTCTTCTAAAATGTATCTCAGGTGATCAGGAAGACGGCCAGTATCCAGAGTTTGTATACTACTAGGACTACTGACTTTCATAATCACATAATTTCCATTAAGTACACGAAAATACTGTTTCAGACCTTCATTATTAAAAGTTATAAAAATCTGATATGTGCGTAAACACAACATCAACACGGCATTCAGAACAAGAAACAACCTAGGCAGAATACTACAGAGTAAAACAACCGAGACAAATATACTAGACAGACAAGGAGTGTACAAATTAACTTGTACATGCTATTATAGTTATATCGGGCAAACACAACGAAAAACTAAGACCAGATTAAGGAAATACATTAAAGACTATAACAAAAAACTACGAGAACAAAAATCAACTCCAGAATCAAACTTTGCGAACCACATTTTCAACAACAAATGTACACCAGGACATGTGAAAACAACGGTTAAACTGCTTCATACACAGCACAAAGGAAGGAGACTAAATGTATTAGAAAACATGGAAATATACAAACAGAAAACATTTAACGGACGAATAATAAATGAACAAATAAACACTGCTTCGGACACAATATTTGAACCATTAAAATATTTTTACAAGAAAACAAACACTACACCAACACAAACACGTTACGTAGGTGCACAAGACCAAGGCAATAAAGAACATCATAAACGTACAATTGCAGATTATTATGTCATGGAAAAAACCCAATAGGTTCACACATAAACACAAACGGACAACAAGCATGATCGTAAAAGGATTTAGTTAGGAAGAGAGACGGATGAAAAGGGAGAGACAAATTATGTAAAAACAGACAAACGAAAAAGGAGAGATACAAACAAAAAAGAGAGAAAGTGACGAATGCAATAACACGAAGGGAAAAACGAACAACACGAAATATATAAACACAGCTGACAATAGAACGCAACTAGTACGAAGAGAACACTGAAGATGGCAAACGGCGGAAACCGGTTTGTTCACAAACCAATTTTGACGAGGGTCGACGGAAAACCGTACCCAAATAAAATTATAAATCTCTCTTTTTTTAAGTGCTACTATCGGGTGAAAAAGTTGCTTTATTTTTTAATAATTCTGTACGATTTTTTTAGTTTAATAGCATTTCAACACGTAATACTAACTAGGTAATCGTCTTTAGAATTATTGGCGATTATATTCTACAACAAACACTAAAACCCATAATAATAATATTTTAACCAACATAAAAATCACACAATAATTGGGAATAGTCGCACATTGGGGGCACATTGATATGTCTTGATGGAATCTCACCATCATTACATGTGTCACCGGGAATAAAAGGGAGTACAGTCCCCTAAAGGCTAGCAGGAGCCAACTGAACAACTCCACGTTATTTCCACGGGAATCAGTGAGTCCCAGAGTTCAGCTTTTTGGTCTTTTAACTTTTTAGCTGTTCTCTGACTAATTATTGACGTTGACCCAACGCACCCAACACTCAGCATTCTCAAATATTTTATTATATTTTCAAATGTTTCGATGATAATTCACTGCTTTCCTGATATTGATAACACGTTTGCTGTGCAAAAAGGATGGTGATCATTAGAATTCAGTTTTAAAATCTATCTATAATTCAATGCGTATTGTTTGATTTTTAAAATTAAAAGCAGCTTAAGTTAAATATAATTCGCAGCATTCGAGTGAAGATATTATTAAATGTCCTCTCTTATTGTATTAAAATTTTTATTAGAGAATACAAGTTTTTTAACATTTACACGTTATTCTGCAACGCGAAGCCCTTTAGCCAAAGATTTTAGTCTTATGTTTTTTTGACTTGAATAGCAATATTATAAACATAACGAAACTTAGTAGGACCTTCTCTCAACTAAAAATAAGTTCAGCTATAGTTAATGATCCTATTAGTTTCCTACTTAGGTAGAGATACCAGACGGACCGTAATAAAGTAAATTCTTATTTTTTATGGCTCCCGTTTAGCCTTTTCCGCGTGCAAGTCATAAAAATATACATCAATGTTTTCGAAATAAATTAAACTATTCATTTACATTATAATGCTATATATAACAGAGGTTCTTCCCCTTTCTTAACGACAACCATTCGCCGATTTAGGCTTTCATTTATCACAAAAGCGAAATCTTTTAAGCAAATACTGTTGTATTTACCATCTGTCATTACAAAATCTATATTTATTCTACATGAAATTTTGTAGATGGTATTGTTAGTTATGGACTATACAAAACAAGCAATTTTTAGAATTTTTATTGATTTGTCTGTGGAAGCATCAAAAGAACTTTGCATCATATTTTATTCGCACTGGTACACGATAAAGTATTCATTTAGTCGTCTGGCATACTTAATACGTCTTATAAGCGCAGAATTAGGATTGACATCTTTGACTTTTCGAAGAGAGGATAATAAAAGGATTTTCAGGATTATCTCGCAAGGCTAATTTGAACCTAAATTCATCAGAGGATTTCAGAGTAATCATTTGAATACTCTGCTCTATCCTGCTCTCTGCACTGTTGTATTTGTGACGAAGTTTGCTTAAAGCACATGATAGATTTGAGTTTCTTTAAGCAGAAGAGCAGCTAGTTCATTTAGAGAATTTTACTCAATTCCAGTATTAAATATTAAAAAATTCAAAATTAAAATAAATAGTTTTATAATGACTCCTTTTAGTTTATTTCATAATTTTAATATTTTCACTTGCTTTGGAAACTTTATTACTCCTAGCTTCTGCATAAGATAGGCTTTTTACTGACAATTACCTTTTGCGTAAATAGCTGGCGTTACAAGTTTAATATAAAACTAATAAAACTTGCCCAAAATGTAGTTTAATTGTCAGATGAACCAATAAATATATTTAAAATTTAAGTTTATATAAACATAAAGAATGCTTAACGCTTAAGTATGTAATTTATAGAGACAACACGCTGTTTTTACATTGTTTTATAGTTATTTTATTGAGGACTTCCTCCAAAATAACACAAGACAACAACGCAAAAAAATGCAAAAAAATAAACGTAAAGAATATTTTAGGTTGTCCTTAATGTATCGACATGTGTTATAGCTGCCGTTTATTGTTGGTGTTGCGATTTAATTTTTGTTATTTTTTAGTTGCTGCTTATGTATGTTTATAAGTAACCAAGAAACATGGCATAAGGATATAGTGACTGCTGCCGAAACACTATAATTAATCAATTTACTGTGTGCCATTATAGTGAAATTTACAGTGATCTTAACTTGTAGCTAATCGAGGCTCACAGTCTACTGGTAGACAAACCATTCAATATATATATGTACATTGTGTAAGGGAATTATGTACGAGGGTTAGCTTTCTTTTTTTTTATTATATTAAGCCTGCTTTGTTTTGCCTTCTTTATTAAGTTTTTTAAAGAATTTTAGGATTTCTTTTTTATTTCCTAAACAGCACTCGTTTTAAACAGCTAAAAATTTGTTGTATTTTAATGTTGCTGCCTTCATTATATCTGTAAAAAATACACATAATAAATTATATTCGCGCTGAGTTGAAAACAATATTACCGGTCAACCAAAAACGAAAACAACAACTTTAATGAAAAATAAAATAAAAATTAAAAATCATATACAAAGCCTACAAGTTGTATTTTGTTGTTCTTTGTTTCTTGATGATGCCATGTTTGTGGCCATTTTTCTTAATATATCGATCGTATTTATGTCGTTGGTTTGGTTTGTTTCATCTTCTCTTTAAATTTTAATTTATGTAAACACTATGTTGATTATATTATGAATTATGATCATGTGTAAGTTTCTTTTTACTTTTAACGATTTTTACAGCAACTCCTTTCAATATATACTTGTCTATATATTGCAGTACACAGAAAGTATAACGCTTTTTGATAATTTTCCTTCCTTTTTTTTTATTATCATCATTATCTCCATATTGGTATACATGATGTCTCTATTATTATTGTTTTTGTTTCGTTTTACAAATGACCAAAAAACGTCCTCACGGGGTAGATATGTTTAATATAAAAAGCATCCAAACCCATCTTTTGTCATCTTTTTCGTTTTGTTTTTTTATGAGATGGTGATATCGATGGCGTTTTGTTTTTAAGGTTGTAAATTAAGAAATTTCGTGAGTTTAATTAAGTTCGAAAATGTATTTAAGAAGACTTTATAATAAAAATAAAATTCTGATATAATTAAAAAAAAGTGTTTACTAAAATGTGTCATTAACAAATTAAAATTGATTTATGGTCGCTTGTACGCTTTGTTTAAAAATATTTATAAAAACTGTTCGTACATGGCTCATAAATAGAGTACACATATTAGGAAGAGCTGTTAGCAATAAATGAATTAAATTAGGTGCTGTAATTGCATTAACAATTTTATTCTGGCTCAGGTTCGTGTATATATTAGTTTCGAAATTTTTTAAAATGAAATAGTAAAACTAAGATAAGTTCATCACGTTCGTTTAAGCAGTATTAATTTCGTAAGACAGAGACTACGAACAGCCCATGTATGACCTTTTCGTTATTCTTTTTATTAATAGTCATACCATTTTTTTTTTGCTTTCTATTAAAACGATTACGATAATGGTAAACTACTTATTTGCATAATTAATATTAAAATTGAACCGCGAAAGCCTAAAATTGTATAATAAATTTTATCCTACAAACATCGAGTTGCTGATATAACTCTTGAACCTTATAATTTTGCTTGCAAAGTATTCGCACCGCAGGCTAACGAATAAATTGTTGAAGATAACCATTAAATATTTCTCCTACAGAATACAGAAGGAAACTCTAAAGAAAAATTCAACAATTCTTTAATAACGAAGTAACAAATTTTATGATTTAATTCTGTTTATAAGAAAAATATTGAAAATATTAAATAACATTCCTATTGCTGGTGTGATTGACGGGACTTTCGACGAGTTTCCATAGCATATTAAGTGGGTTATTTCTTTTCGCTGTAATATATCCGCACTGGTTGTGTTAACTAAAATTCTTGCAGTATTGGCAAAAAAAACCTTTGCGAGTTCCTAAATAGTATTAAAAAAACTTCATTTTAGTAGCCATGTTAGACTTAAGACTGAATAATGGCAAATTATTAGTAAACAGTAGTTCAACATAACAGTATTGTAATGTTTTTTTGATAACTGAGATGGTTAAAGCACCTCTCCGCGGTAAAGAGAAAGAGACGAGCTAAAATGTTCGTGGCGGATAACTTTGCAAATAATATAAATTTAATTAAAGTTTAAGATCGTTGATTTTGCCCAAAAATTAGGAAAAGCTTGTACCTCATGCCAGCTACACCGTATTATGGCCAATTTAAGCGAGGGTTTGTTAAGAATAAAATATCGTCAGCTCATACCTTACTAAAACCAAAGAGTATTGGTATCTATTTGGCTGCATATTGCTTTGGCGATATAAGCAACCGCTATGCATGAAAAGTTAAAAACGTAACAAAATAAAAAAGCATTTTAAAAATGATAACTCAACCTTTAAAAATGTACTTTAGTTCCCCCCCGGGGGCACATTTATCAGTATATATAGAACTTCGACTAACTAGACACAGTGCAACTGGGGTAAAAAGGTAGCCCAGTCCCCTGAAGTCAGCAGGGGTACAACTGTAAACTCCACTTTATTTCCACGGGAATCAGTAAGCTCGCAGAGTTCAGTATTTATCTCTTTAGACATTTAATAGTTCTCTGGCTGATTATTGAGGATGGGGGGGAGTATCGTGGTGGTTGTGGTTTTGCGGCCCCATAACAGTATAATGGTTATTATGGTGGCCAGGATCATCTCACTGATAATGACACGCAAAGTGAATGATCCAGTCCAGTGAGCATGCTAGACATGTGTTCTGGACAGGAGTAGGAAAGTCTCCAACTCTTTAGCAAGGTGTGATGGTTTGCAGCCCTGTCCTGGAATCATTAAAGTTGCAACTAGGTGGTTCTGTTGCTTAGAATTATGCCTTCGGCTATCTAGGACGAGCATGACGTTCCAAATTATGTTTAGTGGTTTGTCTACCATCTGATTAAGGCTACATAGCCAGGCGCGGATGTAAAACAAATCACACTCTGTACTTTAATTAAAAAAAATATAACACTAAAAATTTTATGAAATCCGCATGACATGCAGCTTTTTAGTACGATAATGTTATGCATTGCAGGTGTATGAAAGTAAGATTTATTAGGTTAAAACTAAAGCTCTATATGAGTTCAATAAGTGTAGTTACTTTCTACAACTAACAAGTAGATGAGGTAAACAAAGTAAAAGTTAAGAAGCCTGCAGTAGATCAGGCTGTTAAAATATGTCTATGCTATGCACCAAATTATAAATTCCTATGCAAAAGCAGTTACGAAGTAGAAAGAAAAACACATTTTGGATAAAAAAATGTCTGTATCCTCCTTTAAAACTCCTCGGTGTCCTTAAGAAGAAAGTAATATAGCTATGTAAAGCAACATGGCTGTTATATAAACAAACATAAAAAGACTTTGTGGGGTAAAATCTCAATGGTGCTGAAAATTATAAACAAGACAAAACAGAACCACACATTATAACATTCAACTGCAAGTGTTACTGTATGTCAGAAAATTTTTAACATTAAAATCATTTGAATTTCTATTTGCCTAAAAAATCATTGATATATAATTCAAAAGTTTAATTTTAGACTAATTTTCATATATTTTTGTATAAAAATTTTGATATATTTAAAAAAAAAAACAAAAAAATTATGGAACTGAATATCATTTTTATAAGCAATTCATATACCCAGGCAATTACAAATTGATTAACAACATATATGCCTTATAAAACTTTCCTGATATATCTCAAACTACAACCCAAATATAAAATCTATAACATAATATGAAAATGAAATAAAAAAAAAAAAAAAAATTAAATCTCAGATTTCCACACCACAAGTGCTGCTGTTAAAAGTGCCACCTCATTGATAGCAGAGATCTTATCAAGTTGCAAACACTTGAAAACAAGAGATACAGCACATTTGACAACCACTTAAGACATTTTCGTAAAAAACCATTAACGGATTTTTATATTTAAAACATTTTTTTAGGAAAAATCTCATTAAAAATAATTTATAAAAAATAATTTATTTGAAAGTCAAGTTTTATAATTGGTGTAAATTATGTAATTAAAAATAAAATTAAAATTAAAAACTATTAACTGTAGCAAACAGCAACTAAAACACTTTATTAAAACTATTTCACTTTGTAATTTAAAAAAAAAAATCTTTGGGAATCCAAACAAAGCACAGACAGCAAAATGTTTCTTTTATTTTGTTTTTTTTTGTGTTTTTGTTTTTTGTTTTCTTATTACAAAATCAACAATATTTAACAAAGAAAAAGAAAAAAATCAAACTGTAATAAAGTGCACGTACTAAAATATCTATCTACAAATATTACAAAAAATAATCATTTATGTAGTAAAGGAAATAAAATAAAAATGAAAATCAACAGTATTTAAGGCGTGTTGCCACTTTGCAAACTTTTTGTAATTTTTATTTTGATTTTTATTTTTTATTATTTCTATTTACTTTTTGTTCAACAGTTACAAAAAATTAAATTGAATGAAATGAAAAAAATGATCGAAAATTTGATTCGCTAAATAAAGAAGAATTCAGGGAACAATTTAAAATAAATTATTAACTAAACAAAACAAATTCTTATTGATTATTTATTTGTTAATATCAAAATATTAATAAATGCCCTTCGTATTTAGTATTTTATTAGTCCGAATAGAGTGTTTTTCTTACGCCCGATAGATATTGTGAAAGGATTGTTGTTGTACCCGTAATTGTCACGCTGAGTTAATTTTTTGTTTTTAAATTTATGTTCACTTTACTGAAACTCGGAAGAGTATCCAAATTTATTGGAAGTACTCCCACTAGATCATCACATTTATTGTTCTTTCGTAGAATGGGCAATATTGCAGTTGAAAAATAATCCTATTTTTAACACAAAGTAATGTTAAGCGATGTAGCTCTTTTTGAACTTAACGACTTTCTTAAAAAAAATAATTACCAAGGTATCCTATATACTCCACTAGATCCAGAAAACTGCACCGTTTTTTTAAGGTTAACACTGGATCTCTTTCCTTAAACAATATAAGTTGAGGATCCAGTTTCGGTCTGCACTTTTACTACATGATTATCAATTTGTTTTTTTTAATATGGATGACATTGATCCATTCAATAACGCTTCATACCATATGGTCACAGAAAGCGTCGACTTATTGAAATCAAAATTTGGCGACAAGTTAATTCTGATAAATGAATCTACCAATTGCCCTCCAAAATATTTTTTGGCTTAACGCGTTTGTTAGTAAACGAAATTGATGTATAAATAGTGAATCTAATCCACAAACAACACTATAGCACCGTTTAGTACAGTTTACACGCTAATGACATCACAGTAACTTATTCATTCAAGAGCTGATCAAAGCACTACTGAACCACGACTAAGTATTTTTGTTATATAATGTTAACGAAATTGATCTGACTACATCAGTAGGATGCCATTCACAGGGTATAGAAAACACATAGTCAAGAACAGCCGCGGTAATAATGTTCATATGTTAATACCATCAACTATTGATTTAAAAAAAAAAGATTTTTTAATTAAAACTTATTTTTTGTGTTGTTTTTTTTCGAATTTAAAATTTTTGCTGACTAAAAAAGGGTTATTTAGCTCAACCGGAAAAAAGCATTTTTTTAACAGAGGCAAATAATTCCTCCAAACAAATTTTTTAATCTGTTTCATATTTGCTCGTGTCCAATAAAACTAATTATTGTTTTTTCAAGGATAAATAATATAGTCAAGAGCTTCGTATGTCATACAAGGATCGAAAAAATTTTGTTTAATACATGCTTCGAATTTATTTCACAAGAAAATTGATGGAATGTATCCATTAGCCTACAATAAACAGTGCGTTTTTTTTAGAGCGACCGTTGCTATAAAACTAAAGCTTCCAATTTGAAAATATTAATTTGGTAGGGTTATTCAACCATCAATATATTCTCTGATTCGCCAGGGTAAGCTGACGATACATTTCAGAAAGTTAGCAAGCACTGTAACAATTCCTTTCATGATGAAACCCTCGTTAAGTTCTATCGACCTTAAATAACATCTACTACTTCTATAATGGCTTCAATCTATCGAAGTAATTTTTAAATTTCTATTTTTGCATTTAGTTGACATATTTCACTATAAATTTTCGTTTTACAGGATACACTCCTGTGAACATGTTTTCTCTTTGTCTTTTAATGGACTAGGCAAGATAAAAAGAATAAGAAATTTCCTAGCCTGATTTATATCTTTGATTATTTTTATATTAAAGCTAAAGCAGACTACCTTTTTTTTGCAAGTAGGGCATTCAAAATATATTTTATAAAAAATTATTGTTGTTTTATTTTTTGCAACAAACATATTTATTAATAAATAAAACAAAAACAATACAATATCTTAGTGAACAAACAATGTATTATAAGCTTTAGTTACGCTTGCATGACCACAACATTTATTACTCGTTCAGGCTTAAAAAAAAACACCAACAAAAATTTAACGAAGAACAAAAAATAGCAAAGCTACAGTTTTTTGAAAATTTAATAAACAAAAAAAAAAACAAAGAAATAAATTGCAATAATATTGTTTATAACTATTTCAAATTGACTAATTTAGATATGTACAAATTGTATGAAAAGATTTTAAGTGAACTAAGCTGATCTAAAGCTGGATAGGCCACACAACCTAAGCAGATTGTAGTTGTTGCTACGAGTATATTTTCGATATAAAATAATTTCAATATGGAGGATAAAACGCTTAAAATATATAAATAAATAAATAAAAGTAATACATAACTAACAACTTCCTAACTAAAAACCACACACGTTTTACAATAATTTTTGGCCTAACAATGTTTTAATGTTAATGTTTTAACATAAAAACAAAATAAATAAAAAAAGATCTAAACAGAAAACCACCCATATTGTATTATATTTTAAATAATTTTTGTCTTATTTGCTGTCTATTTGTGATCATTTAAAATAAATCAACTTGCTATTTTCAATCTTAAGCGATTACAACTACTACTCACTTATATAAGAGCATATGTTTGTAAGGAACTGTGTGAAGCAAACTAATGTTGCATGTTTGAATATATGTTGTATGTTTAAATATGCATACATATAATAAAGATTTAAATAGCAATTTTATATACCTGTGTCTTACTTATGTTCAACAATGTACAAGTTCTTTTTGTTTTGACTTTATGATTTAATATCACGTCTGAAATATATATATATTTTAACAGTTTTAAATATATATTTTCTTACTTGCAACATATTTGTTGCCTGCCAATATCGTGGGCGGTGTGTTAATGAAAAATGTTTATTTCACTTATTATTGTTGTTGTTAAAATTTATTAAGTGCTACTTCCTGTTATATGAAAAATTATTATTTGAATTAAACAAGTCATCGATCTTGTCAACAGATTTAAAATATATTGAACTAAAAGTGTTGAAAACTACTGAAATCTCTAGCGATATTGCTGTATAATTTGAGCTATTAATGATTTTAAGATAATAGGAAATTTATTTAAAAACTTCGTCGCCTCAATACTAATTCGAAAATGCACATAACTTCCAACTGCAGTAAAGCACATAATGTTTTTAGCCCTCTATTTCACTAACTGACATTCTTTTAAACACACTTTTTTGTTCTTGTTTTAAAAATGAAATTATCTTCAAAACTTCAAAATTCTCCTAGCACGCCTAAAAAGTTAGAACAGGAACTCATGTACATGCACAGATGATCAAAATTTGTGTTAAATGAAACAGCTAATAAATATGTATGATTAAAGATGTATAGCAGAAATATTAAAAGAAGCTATCGTTGCATGATTTGTAACATCTGATCACTCAATAGTTATATTGAAGAAATAAACACAAAATTTAAATTTTAAAAGAGAAAACTTTTAATTCGAAATATAATTGACATTTGTAAATGAATTGCGATATATGGCTACAGAGACTGTTTTTTTACAAATTACATTCTTAGCATCCAATTTCAGATCGATTAATTATGCATTGCTGATCGTCAATGTTGCAAAAGCTGCATCATTGTTGGTTTAAAATAAATAATTTTTATTACCTCGAGTTATTTCCGTATTAAATTCTAACCTTGCATTAATTACTGTTTACTGTCCCAAAAACTGTCGAATTTATAACCATAATATTTTTGCAAAAAACCTTTAATTTAAAAATAAAAATAAGCAAAAAAAGAATTAAAACATATTATAATAATTATTATTTTTATATTTTAAACAAAATTATGGTTGCTCTCAAAAATCTTATTTTCATTATTATAATGTAAGATGATAATATGATTTTAAAACAATACAATACTTTTATTAAACACAAAAATAGCAAGACTACAATCATAGAAATTAATCAAAATGTGCTGCTTATAGATTGTGGTCACTGCAGTAATGTTTTTGTTTTCATGCGATAACTACACCTTCATCACAGAATACTTTAGTCCAGCACTTGATGTAGTCCAAAATTAGTCCTGGCATTTACATTAAATATGCTTCTACTCCCGATCATCACACTGATAGTAGCCAATATCTAATGTATTATCTGTCTATCATAGCTGTCTGTCGTCATTATAAGTCCCTGAAAAAGATTTCATGTTTCGAACACCTGAGAAACTGGAAAGATATTACACAACTTCTGTAATTAAATTTAAACTTGAATCTCTCCACCGTATCGCTCGATTTGTCAGTATTATCTTCGCTTTATAGTTTCACTTCATTTCGAATAATTTTTAGAGTAGTCATGTCACAGTAAAAACTGTTGCTCCCTGTTAATGGATATAGATGAACATATACTGGGAAGAGCTAAGCCAGCCTCTCAATCTCCAGGATATACAAACGGAGTATTCCTTCAGTTTGAAGTTCTGTTGTAAAACGAAGTTTATCTTCTCTCTCAAAGGTTTAAGCCCCAAGTTAAGCTGTACCAGCTGGACCTCATATTTTTCGTGTCTACAGTCTACACTAAATTTATACGACTATTTTTTAATTGGACTAGTTGGCTACTTTCAGGAGTAATAGTTATTGTTTGGCTTACACCCGATTCTATCGTCTTTGCTTTCTGTGCAAAACTATTAAGGAACTTAGATTTATAGTATTATATTTCTTTGTTTTTATTTATTTATTTAATCTGCAGAATAATTATTAAAAACCTTAACCTGACTTAAACATTTTTAGAATTCTACTTTGGTTCCCTGGATTTTTTGTTGAGATATGTTGCCTAATAACAGAACTGGGTTCACATTAAACATTGTCAGCTTGTAGTCTACGGTAAATTTCGAGTTAATCCTCACAAAGCATTTGTAACATGTGCCTTGATTATCCATCTTTTATCTTTGCCAGTTGTGATGTATGGTATTCCAAATATGTAAATGCTAAATGAGAGTTTTTTAAAAATTTCGACTGGATCGACTCAGAAAAACTTAAAAAATAACTCCTTCTTTAAGGATGAACCTTTAAGCAGTAAAATTGTTTTCCCGCAGCTTATAGCAATTTTGGGTCAGTTTTCTTTCAATTCTAGTGTGTGGGATGCAAAATTATTTTTCTCAGAATCTTTTACCGCATTTACTGGTCTGTGTGTTGGTTTGAAATATGTACACATTTTGTTGCTCAGAAAAGGATTTTTCTTTGTTATAAGAAATTCTTAAATAGTTTTGATATCTCTCTTAAAGATTAATATATAATTCTACGTAATCTTTTCCTTACTTCAAAATATCGTTGATTTCTAACTTTTTCATTCCATGAGGTAGAGCAAGGATGGAATAAATGAAAAGTATTGATTGCTGTGTGCGGTAACTTTATGATGATCTTATTACTTTTAGGTAAATGGCAGGAATAATAACGTCGCTTCAGTTTTGATTAAACCTTTGATCTTAGTCCAAAGTCAGTAATTGTAATTTATTTTTAATAATATGACTCCGACACACTACTTACTTTAATTTTTTTTTAAGTTTAAGAGCAAACTTGTTTTTAAAAATATATTGAATCGAACTTTTCTTAACATAAAATGTTTTATGTAAAAAAAATAACAACAAAAAATATCTTTACAGAACTGTAACTTAACTCTGGAAATATAATTATGATTTCAAAAATCTTCGCTTTTTTTGAGGAAACCAAAAAATATATCTGACCACTCAATTAAATATTTTGCGATCAAACAGTGTTACATCATCTTATTACGCAAGAAATCTTCGGACACATTTTTTGGTGTTTATTAAAATAGCTAACAACAATTCAAATTTTCTTTAGCTGTGTTATATTTACTTATAGATATATAAAATTCTAAAGCCACTCACGTAGTCAATTTAAAAATTGCCAAAAATTTATGAAATGATTTTTTTTTTTTAGTTATTACACGATAATATTTTAATTTTAAGTCATATATTTAAAACTATATTAAAGAAACTCCATCAGCAGCACACATATTTCCAACAAAAAACCTACATAATCACAATGTTTTATATGCTGTGTAGTAGAGCAGCAGCAGCAGCACTTTCAGACAGCTTAAGTAGGAGATTTTTTTTTGGAATAGGTTTTTAAATTATTACAAAACGTGCTTGCACAAATCTTAATCATGAACTGAATAATATATTTAAAATTTTTTTAAATAAAACAAACAAAATTTTTTAAAAGGTTTTAAAAGATATACATACACAGTACTGTTTAACGTCTACCCTATACCAATGTTAAAAATTATTTTATTTAATATAGGAAGAATTAGCAAAATATGTATAAAGGATGATATTTAAGGTTGTTGAATGATAAACATGTAAATAAAATAAAATAAAATAAAAATTATTTTTATTTTTAATCGACCTTTATTTATTCTAATTAAATATGTATCAATCTTTTAAACGGTCTTTTTAATTAAATTTTAATGATATATTTTTTCAATATTTCGCTTTCCTATGGAAAGCTTCTTCAAGAAAATTAATTTTTAATAATTAATAATTAATAATTTTTGTAATTAAAAATTAATTTTCCATAGGAAAGCGAAATATTGAAAAAATATATCGTTAAATTTAATTAAAAAGACCGTTTAAAAGATTAATACATATTTAATTAAAATAAAAATTATTTTGTTTTAAAATAAAAAGTTATCCTGAGGTAGAAAAAGTGGTTTTAAAAATAAATAGATAAATTTAAAAATTTATCTAATATATTTTGATATTTTCAAGCACTTTGAATCTAAGGATAACAAAACAATCCATACATTTCACCTAAAAAAATTTTAGCTATTAAAGCCAAGAAATTAAATTAAAAACAGTATATAACTGTGTATGTAAATATAAAAAAATATTGTTGTTTGTCATTTTTTGTCGTTTCTGGCCGGCCGTTTGTTCGGTATAACTGGCGAGCCTTTTCGATGTGAAGACATCATTTTCAAGCCATGCTCTCATCCGTAAAAATGCAAACAACTTAATACCATAAGGAAAAGTTTTTATTAGAAAAACAAACAATTTATTTTTCAAGAAGTTAAACATATTTTTAAAACAGTTATTAATAAAAAGCAAAATTTTAATAGTTCACTTTAAGTTAAAATTTTTCCATATATTTTTGTAGGGAAGCCTAAAAGCATATTTGAAATCTGACCTATGAGATATGTGAAATATATAAATATACCTAAAGAGTCTAAAGGTCAACAACTCCAAAATTGTATGGTTTTCCAGAATTTGTCATACTTCATATTCTTCTTCTACAGCTCAGGACTTCACCGGATTAAATAAAATGAAATAAATTTTTCATTTATTAATATGAGTAGAGTCCAATATTAAACCACTCTAAACAGGACTCGCTATCTGAATACTTTTGTAATAAAAATATTATATTTTTTGTTGCTGCATTCTTCAAAAGTCATAAATACACATTTTTAGTTAAGAAATATCTTTTTCGCATAAAATAAAATCTGAAACAAAAACCACATGCGGTTTTTCGGTAAATTAGTGGTTGATTTTTTTATAACCACTAAATGGTATTATACATAATAAAAACTTAGAACGTGTTTGGCAATAGTGGCGAAACTAAGGTAGGCCTCTTCAATATCCTCTTTACAATTTACAACCAAAAGTAGTCATAGGATGTATTTATATACCAGGCCGTACAATACCTTTATTGAAACCTGAATTCATTAAAAGCTTTTGTTATGCAAAAGGCTGTAATTATTGATAATAGTGTTATGTTTATACCTTTTATAAAAGTTTTGTTGCTGCTGAGTTCTTTATTGCAAAATAAATAGAACCAGAATTTAGAGTTTTTAAATTAATTATAATTTTATTTACTTTAACTACACAAAAGTTTGTACATTGGCACTACAGAACAATTTACTGAAGATGCAAGTCTTTACTTCACGAGGTTTATGTTTTAACTAACTACCCACTCCGACGCCAGACGCTCCCTTTTATATTTGTCCACTAGAGTTCTAGAAAAATTAAGAATCTTCTACTCCCCTTGTATCACATTTTGTTGTTGTTATGTTATTCATTCAATGTATAGGCGCCTATAGATCTATGTGTATTGTTTTTGTTTTTATGCTTATAAAGTTTCTTACTGGAATTTATTTTAAGATATTGTTGCCTTGTGTGCATAAATTGTTGTTGCCTTGCGTCTACAAAATTTCTTCGCAGTTTGTAACCAGAAAGTTAATGTTGTCTTGTGTGCATAAGTTTTCTTAGCAAACTACGCAGTTAGTAAACTTAAGCAAGATGTATCCGTAACAATAGAAATTGGTACAAAAATTAACTGGAAAATTGCTTTAAGCACAAAATACCTATTCAACTACAATTCTTATTTGGGTACGGTTTTCCGTCGACCCTCGTCAAATTTGGTTTGTGAACAAACCGGTTTCGGCCGTTTGCCATCTTCAGTGTTTTTTTCGCACTCCAAGTATCATTGTGAATTTTTGAATGAAATTTTGTAGTAATGAGATATTAAGCAAACTGTATTAAATAACAATTGTGTTTTTTTAATTCGGAATTTAATGCATTTAATAGTAATATATGAATTTACACAAATATTTAATGAAAAATTAATGCATGTTATACCCAGATACCAAAATGTTTTATCAAGTTTAAGCACAACAATTCTCTAGTTTTTTGTTGTCCTTAAAATATATGGGAAAACTAAAGTTTAGATTTGACAGTTTCTTTTAGTTGTAACTCAAAATTTTGATTTCATTATATAATTTTTAATACAAATGCATTGGAAATTTTTAATTTATGAAGCAAAAATTTGCCAAATACTTTTAAAAACCAATTTTTTAAAAAGCAGCAGAACACATATTTTTCAAATTGAAATATCTAACTAACGCTTTTTCCTTTCTAGTGATGAAAATTTATTTAGTATGCATAAAGTAAGCAAGACAAATGAAATGTTTTTTGTTGTGTTATTAAAGAAAATACAAAACAAAATCATTGTAATCAATTTTAGCTATAAATGTTATGCGTGGTAAGATTTGCGTCGGTACCTAGCGGTGTATACCATAACTTGACGGTGTACCGAACCACTTGGGTGATATGATGCATGCACCCTCGCCCTAGGAAGCCGAAGACATAATTCTAGCAACAGGTCATGGCTAGTTGCAATTTCGAAAGTTTTGGAGCAGGGCCACCAACCGCCACTCCTTGCTGAGAAGTTGACCACTATTCAACTCCTGGTTCAGAACACATGATAAGCATACTCACTGGAACCGGATCATTCACCCTTTGTTCTAAGTAGAGATGAGATGATCCTGGCCCCTTAATTAAATTCATCAGGGCCGCGAAATCACAACCACCACGATGCGCCCGAAGGGCCAACATCAATAATCAGTTAAAGAACAGCTAAAAGACTAAAAAGCCAAACAGCTGAACTCTGAGACTTACTGATTACATTGGAAATAACGTTGAATTGTCCAGTTGGCTTCCTGCTAGTCTTTAGGGGACTGGGTTACCCTAAGTTTCAATTTAATCACGATTATAATTATCTAAACATTTTCATTAGTTAACTCAATTTCACTTTACAAAAGGTCATACGCCCTTGAAGTAAATCATTGAGTTAAAGGTGGTAATTTATTGAAATACGATTTCACCAGTATCTCTATGTGTCGCCTTTAAAAAAATTCTTAAGCAATTTAGAATTAAGATGTCTTAAGCATTAATTAAGATGAAAAAAATTACAAACAAGATGCTTTTGGAGAAGATGGGTAGATTCTAAACCTACTTATGGTTAGAGGATAATATTCCATTCTAGAGCAAACTCTGTCACAATATTTCAAATTTTTGTATTTTTCCGAATCAGAACCAGTTTTGCCTGATTCGTTATTTTAAGAAAAATTCTAAAGTACTAATGTTGCTAAACTTTTAAGTACCAGTTATTATAGCTAACAAAAAATACTTCCTTTAAAATCTTAAAAAATTATTAGTATAAAATTTATTTAGATTTTATGTCAAGTTGGTAGGGTGCCTTTAGTCCAACTCTTAAGAAAATTGTTCTTTAGAACCACTATTACATGAAATACACTATTAATTTTACATATTAATAAATTAGCCATATTAAATAACTAATATTTCTGCTGAATAGAATGAGAATATTTTTTTTCAATTTGAAAGGTACAAATTTGAACTTATTTAAACAATAAGGAAAACAAATTAGATCAGTTCTAATGATCAAACTCAAAGCAGCCAAACTAAATTTTTTTAAATATTAATTACACCAAAAATAAATAAAAAAGTTTAAAGTAAAAAAAAAGAAAACAAACAGAAATGTTAGCCATAAATTTTCTTAAATGGAAATAAAAGTTTCAAAAAAATACCAATTGATGTATTTATTATGAAAATAAACTCATAAAATACCAGTTTGTTTCTTAAATCTTTTGTTTTTCTCCTCCTAACTATTATGACCAAAGTGTTCAAGCTTTATATAACATAACTTGCTTAAGTAGTTATTCTAATAACATTTATGATCCATTAGCATGATTTTACAAATAAGTACCGTAAATTTTCAACACACCTTTTAAAGTTAAAATTTATGAATTTTTGGTGAAACTTAAGCAAAATTTTAGCAACAACAACAACCAAAAAGTATATTTTATTAATTGCTTTTCAAAAACAATCATTATAAATAATATTTTGTTAAAACGGAAAACCAACACAAGTAACCAATACACCTCAACTGGTACAAAAAAAAACAGCCCACTATTCAACTGAAATCTAAGGAGAGGAAAAAAATTATTTTAAAACAAAACACTTTTTCGTTTTGTTATATTTATAATTTTACGCTATTAATACTTTTATTACAGTGGGCGTTTACACACATAAATGCTGTTTGCTGTTTGGAACCCGCAACTTACAGTATCACAGAAAATATATGGATTAAAATTTTAAATATTTTAGTTTTTGGCTAATCTTTTTTAATAAATGGATCGTTTTTTTTTATAAAGCCAAATATTTATACCCAATAAATATTTTTAAGGTCTTATAAGGATTTACTTAATATTTAGCAAAATAAAGAAAATTATGTTATTGATATATTTTAAGATATTTTAACACAAAAAATGAAATGTTTATAAAACAAATTTATAAAAAATTAAATATATATATATCAAAACAAATCGATTTGAAACTTATAAACCTAATTGTTTTTTCTGTTTTAGTGGTGATAGTTAAATATAAAATAGTTAAATTTATTAAATTAAAATAAATGATTGATACACCAATTTAAAGTTATTGCTTTATATCCCCTTCGAAAAAATTTTTAATTTTGGTTCTTCATGCAAATTGAATATTTCAAAATATACTTTACGGATAAATCTAAGATCTTTCCTTTTTTTCGTAAATTTTAATTTTCACTCTTTTATTTTTAATCTCTTCAGATTTAATAACAAAAATTTAATATTTCGGCCAAATATCCATTTTAAAAAAATTTTAAAGAAATTCTTTCAATATCTTTTTGCTGTAGAACTGAGAGTTCCCAAAAAAATAAGAAAGAAACCATTTTTTGCTTTACTACATTTTAAAAGTGATCAATAGTTTTCACTTTCTCTAAAAAAAATATTGTAGCTATTTCTTTTTTAGAGTGAAAGAGAAATTACAAAGTTTGTGTTTTTATGTTTATATTCCAAACGATATAAAAAATTAAAAAATTTCATATTGAAGTATGGCACCCGAAATTGATTTTTGAAAAATTTTTTAGTGATTAAAAATTTTTTTTGTTGGACCTTTTGCATTACAAATCACGTTGTACTGATTTTTAAAATCAATTGACGAATTTCATAAAAACAATAGAATACCAAAAATGCTTAAGTGGTGATTATAGATTTTAATTCCTTAATGTGTTGGGAAAAAATATATATTTAAGATTTTTATTACAAAAAGTGGGTGCAGAAAATTTGGGATTTTTATTATAGTGGTCTGTAACATTTGATTCCAAATTTCCAGAAAAAAAAAAATATATATATATATATCCCCTGAGCCTCGTACCGAAATGTGCTCAAAAAAATCAATTTTTTATGATTTAATATTATTAAATTAAGTTACTTTAATTCAATTTAATGTTTTTTTTCTTTTAGACAATAATTAATGTTAAGTCAGCTTTGTCTGACGGTAAAATGCTAATTAAAAATGGCATGTTTCCACATTAAGTCTTGAAGCAACCTGTTTCAATTCCATGTAGCTTTCGAATGTTATTATCGAAATTTTAATTCACGATAGTTAGTTACAATAAGTCCGTATATTATTAATTTATTCATTCAATTCATTCACCTTCCGTTATGTTTAAATGCCAAAAAAAAATTTATATAATAAAATAAAAATACATAAAATTATTGGTTTAAAATCATTCGATTTTATACAGTAGGTTTTAATAAACTCTCGCCATGATCAATAGTAATTACGCTTTTCGCTGTAAAATTTTTAAGATAAATTCAAATGAAAAATTTTAATAATACTGAATATTTTTGAAAATTTCATAAATAGTAATTTGACTAAATAAAAGATTTTTTTTTTTCGTAGAAAGCTCAATCATCTAGCAGGGTCGACATTCTTTTCAATATACGAAATATTATGTATTTTTTTAATAGTAAATTCAAAGTTCGTTTCATGTATACCACAACATATGACTATTTTAAATAATCTGGCAAACATGTTGTAGATATAGTTTTCAGATTTTCCTGAAAAGAATATGTAAAGAATAAAAAATTAGGAAATAAACAATCAAATTGTTGAAAACAAATACTAAAGGTTTTCTTGAGATATAAAGATTTCGTACCTGTTTTTGACGAAATTCTTCTACTACTTATTTGGAGATGGTAGGAGCAGTTTTGGTATTCTGAAAAAAATTATGGCACTAAGGCAGATGCTCAATTTTAACGCTCATAAGATTAGATATTGTATATCCGTGAGTACACAAAGCAGAATGTGCTTTCACATCTGCAATATTAGTTAATCGAAATTTTCTGATAATCTGAATATTCAAATTTAATGTTCGAAGGTAAGCATCATACTTTACTAGATCTGAGCTTCTTTAAGTGTCTTTGTACGGTGAGCCAAACTCCGACTTGAGAAAAATCCTTAAGGAGAATTTGCTAATCAAATTCTATTGATGCCTTATTTCTTCCCTAAAAAATTTATGGAGTGCTTGGTATAAACCTGTGCTTTTAAATATTTTAAACGTATTTTATCGCTTTATTGCTGCTACAGTAAATAATGGATAAGTGTAGTTGATTACTTAGTAAGCCACTCAAACATAAATCTCTCCTGATCCGCACAGATTATGTGTGCAATAAGCTTTCTAATAGAGCTTTTTTCTATAACTTTGAACATTACCTTGACCTCTTTTCAATATTAAACAAATTAATTTTATGGATCCAGCATCGACGCGTAAATAAGATGTCTTCATTTTCTTAATGTCGCTTGAAGTTAAAAAATACAACTGGTTAGCAAATTAAAAAAAAAAACCCGTATTAACTTCAGTTATATTCTAATAGCCTCGTTACAATAACAAA
This sequence comes from Trichopoda pennipes, assembly GCA_030448955.1. NCBI lineage: Eukaryota > Metazoa > Arthropoda > Insecta > Diptera > Tachinidae > Trichopoda > Trichopoda pennipes. Next base: position 5,159,480 of record JASKUP010000012.1, on the reverse strand, counting down.
TAGAAAATACTGTTTTCATTCCATTCGGTGAAAATCGTCGTTGGCAAATAAACAGCCAATAACGATGGTTTTCAACGAAAGGAGTAGCAACATTATTTCATTTACTGCCAGAACAAATCAAAATAATTCAATACCAAATAGAAAGGTATTACTCAATATTGCATGTTAATTGAATAAATACTACATAGATTTTCGAAATTTATTTGTGCTTCTTTACCAAATGGGATCTAGATTCTCCGCCCTTACTTTTTTTTTTTAAAGAGCAGCAGTTCAGGCAACAATGCCTATTTAGTCAAGTACCGTGCTACATTATTTAGGAAAGGGATAGAGAATAGATGAAACAGGTGGTGAAAGTAGACGGATAGTCGGAAACTAATTGCCGTATATAAGATAGCACAGCGACCAGTGACTATGTCTTCATCGCTCAGCAGCCCCACCGACAGTCAATTTTTATTTTTGTAGTGAAAAAAAAACCAAGGTCTTCGTTGGGAATCGAACCCACAACCTCCATACTTACAAGTTAGTTAGTTAGTTGAAATTTAATACACATTTTTTCTTGGTGCCATAAAGTTTTTGTCACACTGTTTTCAAAACTTTATTAAATTAAATTTTTCATGTACATGTTTCTCATAACTCAAACTTTTGTTTGCGTTTAATATTTTTTATTACTTACGATTTTCATTTCTGGTATAACTCCACTCCAGTAATATTTCATTCAATATTTAAAATGCAAAATTTGCAACAGTTTTATTTTGTTTTATTTTTGTTTTCTTGGTTTATTTGGTCAAATTAATGTCCTTAACCTACATAATATATGGTTTCACTTACCACTATCAGTGGAATGCTTACTGTCTGTCAATCTGTTAAGTGCCTGTAACATGATACTCGCAAATGAAACTCACAAGAAATAAAAAATTTATGATTTCACCAAATGACCACAGTTCTATATATTTATAAATATACTCTCCTCTCGATTGCTTTATAAAAATTTAACATTATTTATATTGTCATTTAATTATGAATGAGAAGAAAAATATAATTAGTTTAGGATGAAATCACAGCTGGATGTTTGATTTTTAAAGTTATGCAAAATGCAATTTAATTATAATAAACAAAAATTCGTAAGTTTAAATTTTTAATTTTAAATTTTTTAAAATTTATTTCGTTGCTAAATTTTTAATTAAATTAATTTATTTATTTTTTACTATTTATCTAGAACTAAGAATCAGTAGAAAGTTGCCAAGAATACATTGGAATGCGCCTTTTTGTTGAACTCGTTGAAATAGAGCGTAAATAGCTTGTGTTTGTTAATCCACTTTTATTACTTAAAGAAAACTCTTTACATAAGTCTAAAACAAAAACAAAGCATATATATTAAAATAAATAATAAACACAAAATAAATAAAGGTACATTGTTTTTATTTAGGGTTTCAAAATATTTTTTAAAAATAATTTGTTTATTAAATAAATTATTATTAATCTTAATAATGGTCATTTTTAAATAAATTTAATTCTATATTTGTAATATTTCGCTTTCCCTTGGAAAGCTTCTTCAGGAAATTAATTTTTATAAAAAAAAAAGTTTTCCAAGGGAAAGCCAAATATTGAAATAATAGTGTTAAATTTATTTAAAAAAGAGCATTATTAATATTAATACTTATTTATTTAAGAAAAAAAAGGTCGAATAAAAATAATAATCAAATAATAATAATAGTTTGTTTATCTAAGCAATTTTATTTCGTGATTGTTTCCTTTAAATAAATATTTCGTGATATTCTCACAAAATATTTATTATAAAAAATTGTGTATTAAAAAATAAACATCTTATGATAAACATTTATTCAAATAAAAAATAAAAGTATTTGAAATGTATTGCAATTTCGCTATTGCTCAAATAGCTTATCAGTGAATTTTACCCCAATATTGTAGAAATTATTGAAAATAAACAATGTTTTTTGTTGTTTTGAAATGTCTTGTGGTATTTGTATAGAAGTGTTTTTGAGTCTTGCTGTCTATGCCATGTTGATTTTATGAAAATTCTCATAGAATCAGTTTGGCTTTGGATATAAGACTCTTAGGTTTTTTCTATACAATATTGGGGTAAGCGAAATTGGAATATGGATATCATCTCCCCCATTACAATACATTTCAAATATTTTAATTTTTATTTTTTATTGGAATAAATGTTTTATGAGAATATCATAAGATGTTTATTTTTTAACAAAACATTTTTTTAAATATGAACTAATCTTTTAACGGTCTTTTAAATAATTTAACGATTTTATTTTTTTCTTTCGATATTTCGCTTTCCTTTGGAAACTTCTTCAGGAAATTATTTTTTATATTTTACAAAAACAAAAAAATATAATAATAATTATAATTATATTATAATTATAATTATATTATAATTATTAATATAATTATAATTATATATTATATATATATATATATATATATATATATATATATATATATATATTATATATATATATATATATATTATATATTATTTTTGTTTTTGTAAAATATAAAAAATAATTTCCTGAAGAAGCTTTCACAGGAAAGCGAAATATCGAAGGAAAAAAATAAAATCGTTAAATTATTTAAAAGACCGTTAAAAGATTAGTTCATATTTAATTAAATTAAAAAAGGTTGAATAAAAATAAAAGTAACAAAACATTTTTTATAATAAATATTTTATTAGAATATCACGAAATATTTACTTAAAGGAATCAAGCACGAAATAAAATTGCTTAGATTGAAAATGATTCCGATGAATTATAAATTACTTATAATTTGTTTATCTAATAATAATTAATTGAAAATATAATTAATTGAAACAATCGATTTCAAAATAAATGTTAATTAAAATTCAATTTCTAAACTATTTAAAATAACAAAGATATACATATGTTATCTCTGCCTCCAAGAGAGTTTCATCATAAAATACTTAATGTAATCAAAGTACTTTTCATTACTTTTTGGTTTGGTATATATAGGTATGATAAAATAAAACAAAATGCATTTGGTCCTTTAGCAAAGGTGCCTACTTGCATGTTAAACAAGAGGTTATGAGTTCACAGTACAACAGCTCCTTAAATGTAAAGAAAAAACTGATGTCGAATAGCTGTGCAATTAAGGGAAAGCAATTAATATGTAGCCCCAGATGAGTGAGTTAGAGCGCGTGAAAGATAAAACAGTTCGATATGTGCTTGGATTCTCCGACGGGGTAAAAATTTCTTTTGTTTGGGTACGGTTTTCCGTCGACCCTCGTCAAATTTGGTTTGTGAACAAACCGGTTTCGGCTGTTTGCCATCTTCAGTGTTCTTTTCGTACTAGTTGCGTTCTATTGTTAGTTGTGTTTATATAGTTCGTGTCTCCCTTCGTGTTATTGCGTTCGTCACTTTCTGTCTTTTTTTTTTTTTTTTTGCCTGCATCTTTCTCTCCTTTTCTTGTTTGTCTCTTTTTACCTAATTTGTCGCTCCCTTTTTCATTCGTCTTCTTTCCTAACTAAATTCTTTTACGATCATGCTTGTTGTCCGTTTTTGTTTATGTGTGAACCTATTGGGTTTTTTCTTTTTTCCTCTTTTATGTGACATAATAATCTGTAATTGTACGTTTATGATGTTCTTTATTGCCTTGGTCTTGCGCACCTGCGTAACGTTTTTGTGCTGGTGTAGTGTTTGTTTTCCTGTAAAAATGTTTCAATGGTTCAAATATTGTGTCCGAAGCAGTGTTTATTTGTTCATTTATTATTCGTCCGTCAAATGTTTTTTGTTTGTATATTTCCATGTTTTCCAATACATTTAGTCTCCTTCCTTTGTGCTGTGTGTGAAGCAGTTTAACCGTTGTCTTAATATGTCCTGGTGTACATTTGTTGTTAAATATATGGTTCGCGAAGTTTGATTCTGGAGTCGATTTTGGTCCCCGTAGTTTTTTGTTATAGTCTCTAATGTGTTCCCTAAATCTGGTCTTAATTTTTCGTCCTGTTTGCCCGGTGTAGCTATAATGGCATGTACAAGTTAATTTGTACTAGACAAACAAGGAGTGTACAAATTAACTTGTACATGCCATTATAGCTACACCGGGCAAACAGGACGAAAAATTGGTAACAGAGTCAACCGATTTTTAGGTAAAAATTTCCCCGGAAATATCATTCAAAATTGTCACATTGATATCCGAAACATCTGCATTTTTCGCAGCTAAGATAGCTCTTTCCCCCAACCAATCATGGTGTCTAAAATTATGAGCAATACCGGAAAATACGTTCGAGACCAATTCTTGTTTTGATTGTGCAAAGTAGCAAAAATTACCTGGAAGCGTAATCATTTTTGTGGTTGGGTTATTTAGAATTGCGCTATTCCCAATATCTAACAATTGCTTTCAAAAACGTTCGGGAGATGGATCATTTTGCAATTGAACACGTAAATTATTTGTGGATGTGCATACTTGCTATGAACAGGAGTATATTTCGATTTGTATTGCCATCGCATTCTGTGCAAGCACACATACACACAGCAACGTCGAAACGAAAACGCTCATTTAATTTGATACAAAACATTGAGCCGAAGTATGCAATGGAAAAAAATTTATGATTTTTTGGAAAAATTTGTCTTGTTTCAAACACGTACTGTGGACGCAGTATTGTACGTAAATGCATGAAACAAAGATACAAACCAGCGAACGACCATTACGAAGCTACTGTGAAAATTTGGTGAAAATCCGACGGCGCATCTCGTCAAACACTGGCAACCAACGAACACCTATTTTGGGCTTAATTTTATAGCATCGACCATTCACATCGCCGGAGATTCGCTTAATTCATTCAGGAGCAACCGGATGGTTTTTCTGAAAAAAATATTTTTTTTTATACGAAGCCACATTTGGACTTCAAAAAATCCTAGAGTGATCGTTGAGAAGCCTTTGCGTGCTCAACGTGTCAGTGTATGATGCGCTATGTGGTCTGGAGGCGCGATTGGGCCGACTTTTTCCAAGATGAGGCTGGAAATGTGGTAACGGTCAATAGATCATGCTATCACGAAATGCTAACTCAATTTTGGCCTATTATTGATGACGTGGATATCACTGAAATGTCGGTTCAATTGGACAGTGCCACATGAAAATGAACACACAGCCGATGAAACGATCAATTTATTGCAAACCAAATTTCACTACAATCAGCAGTTAAGCGGCCAGCCAGAACACCACTGGATTATTTTTTGTGGGGCTGTGTTAAGGACAGAGTCTATACAGAGCCAATTGAGTGGATTTTAGCGAAAGAATCGATATTTGTCAGCTTATTGAAATTTCCTTTATAGTTCACATTAACTCAAAACCGATTGGTTTTGCTGAAAGAATTTACAATTTTTGCGATTTTTTACCAAAGGTAGTGTTAATAAGGCACGCCAGCCTGTTGCGTCCTGGTGAATTCCAATTTTATTTTAAATTAAACACACAAAGAACCTTCAGCAACATGTATTTGTATTAAAATTCCTTAACAAAATTAAAGTTAGCAAATGTTTAGGAATTGATTATAAATTGTTTTAACTACATACTCTTTTGTATGGAAAACACCAAGATTAATTCAATTTTTAATTTTACGGATATGCAATTTGGTTTAAGTTCAATTTTGCTCTGCGCAAGAGCAACTTAACCTCTGCAATTCTTGGTGTAAAAAAATGGCAGAAATTAGCGCGCATGTGCGGAAGTTAACTCTGGTAGTAAAGTCTTCGTTAAGTTTTTTTACATAAATTTTTCTATTACAATTTAATTAGTTTTAATGATGCCAGAACGATTCTGGTTACGTTGCTAACAGGTAGATTGACTTCTTCAGCATGAAGTTTGCAGTTTCACATCAAATTTACCAACATAAATCCGTTGTCGACATTTCATTACATCGCCTATTTATATCCAATATAGGTCTTTGGGTGAAATCCTTCACTTGAACTCACATGAATGTTCAAAAATAAATTTTGATAGACATGTTACATTGAGGAGCTTTATAAGCAAAAAAATGTTGTTGTTGAAGGAATTACTTGTAGTTACAGCTATTTTGGTTTCCAAAAAAACTGTCACAAATATTTAGCAATGCATATTTACCATATAATTCATATTTATTATTAATTTGAAAAGTCTTCAAATAATGATTCTTTCGTTTAGTTATGTATCGCTCAAGGTGAGAGGGTACAAAAATTTATTCCTTTCTTTGGCCAAGAGCCATCAGATACATTTCTCAATTCTCCTGTCGTATTGTTTATCTCTTTACAAACTTACCCACTCTCATTTTAGGGTTATGACTTGGCTTCGCACTTTCAAAAGCCCTCCAAATAAACGAGGTTGTGAAATTTTCTTGAAACAGATGATAGCCTGTTTAATTCTTTTTATAACTTAAGTTTTTACTCTCAGAATCATAAACATAAAAGTCATATCATATAATGAATAGCTAGCAATTAATGCCGAATGGTAAAAACCGTTTTATTTGGTTGACTGCATCGATAGAATTTTAAAATATTTGAAAAAGTTATACAAGTCTTCAGTTAATTACAAATAATTTTTTAGCATGTATGTGGTTTGCTAGTCCAATTAAAATAATTGTACCACATGCATTCTCTCAATCCAAAACTGGCTTTTCAATCATAGCTACTTTGCCATGCTATATATGGCGGCTACTTGTAGAAAATTACAGATCACAGATAGGGCGATGATTTATATTTACTTTTTACGAAATATTTAAACAAATATATTTATTTAACCGTCCAGGTTTCAGGATGAGCTTCCCGATAAATAAAACATATTGTTACGAAGGTGTTTAGAGTAAGTTATCAGTAAAAAAGTAAACGAAATGACCTAATGTGTTTTTTACGAACGGCATAATTTTCTAAGATATCGTATACACACAAGACAACAACAACATACTTATTATAAATTCTACGAAATAACAAACAACGGATAACATAAAACAATAATATAAGCACCAATTGCTGGCCAAATGAATTGAGTTGAAGTTGAAACATCGTTGAGAAAAGACAGCAAAATAATTAAGCATCTTATAGGTGTTGCAGTGGTGAAGTTACCATCGCATTTCTTTTATGTGTATTGAAACAGAATAAATCGTTTAATTTAATTAAAAATTCGAAAGTGCTGTGTAATTATTTTGCAACAAAACGTTTATTAAAAAGAATAAACGTGACATCATAAAAATTTTTTTACTTTCTTTGGAAAGGGTGTTTTATAGAGATGTAGAACTTTGAAATGCAATAAAACAAAGATGAGTTTTTAAATAGAAATTAAAATTTATACGAGATGTATGGCATTATAGTTTAAATATGACTTCTGGTATATTCACTAATGGCTTGAAGGCCAATTTTCTAAGACTTTTTAAAATATTTATGGACGTAAATCGAAATGGTTAAAGGATTCGCAGTTATACCCACAAAAAATAGTCTAGTGGCGTTAAATCGCACGATCTTGATAAATTCACGGATACGAAACTTGAAAGTGTCTTACGGTTACCAAACATCTTCTTCAATAAATCATTTGTGGCATAAGCTGTGCGACATGTTGCGCCATCTTGTTGAAATTAAATTTCCTGCACGTTATGTTTGTTCAATTGATGAACGAAAAAGTCAGTAAACATGGCTCTATAGCAGTTACCATTGACTGTAATCAGCATCGTTTTTAAGCAAGTGCGGACCAATAATTCCACCATTCCATAAAGCACTCCAAACTATCATTTCTTATAGATATAACGATGTCTGAACATACACTTGAGAATTATTATCACTCAAAATATGGCTGCTAAAAAATAACTGACAAAATGTTCGCCAGTTAAAAAGTATTGCAAACTTAAAGTTGTGTGCCTCTATAAAAGCATCCCTTAGAAATACCTAATTTAAAAATATTCAGAAACTGTTAAGCAGATAAAATAAACGAATGCTATTTTATTCCTGATCTGTTGCTGTATTATTTATATATAAATATGGCTATATTAATATGACTATATTAATATGACTATAATAATATGACTATATTAATATGGCTATATAAATACGACTATGTTAGTATGACTATATTAATGTGGCTACATTAATATGACTATATTAATATGACTATATTAATAAGAATATATTAATGTGGCTACATTAATATGACTATATTAATATGACTATATTAATATGACTATATTAATATGGCTATATTAATATTACTATGTTAATATGACTATATTAATATTACTATATAAATACGACTATATAAATATGATTATATTAATATGACTTTATTAATATGACTATATTAATATAACTATATTAACATGACTATATTAATATGACCATTAATATGACTACATAAATATGGCTATATTAATATGACTATGTTAATATGACTATATTAATATGACTATATTAACATGACCATATTAAAATGACTATACTATACTATATGACTATATTAATATGACTATGTTAATATGACTATATTAATATGACTATATTAATATGACTATATTAATATGACTATATTAATTTGACTATATTAATATGACTATATTAATATTACTATATTAATATGACTAAATTAATATGATTATAATAATATGACTATATTAATATAACTACGTTTTATTATTTGCCATGCGCTCAACAAGAGTACACATAATATCTATATATATAAAAGAAAGTGATGTTAGTTACTACGCTTATAACTCGAGAATGCCTAGACCGATTTCGGTGATTAGCACCAATTCGGACAGGTTTCCGGCCAAATAAGAAGAATACACAAGAAAATTTTGGAAAATTTCCCAAAAAAAAATTATGAAGAAAATTTATTTTCACATACATTTTTTTTACAACGCTATCTTCACTCAAGAACCCATAAAAAAACATGATTGTAAATGCTATATTGCCAGTAGATGGCGTTGTATGCACACTTGGCAGATGCAATGACATATGTGACTGGAGTTTTAGTAACATAAATATTGGAATTTTCTTCAGCTTTTATCAGCTTTCCTTATTTATTTAAATTAAATTTGATTTAATACAATATTTTGAAGAAAATTTTGGAAAATTTCCCAAAAAAAAAAATTATGAAGAAAATTCATTTTCACATACATTTTTTTTACAACGCTATCTTCACTCAAGAACCCATAAAAAAACATGATTGTAAATGCTATATTGCCAGTAGATGGCGTTGTATGCACACTTGGCAGATGCAATGACATATGGTAGTAGTCAAAAAAGTCATGAAAAATGTGATTGAAGCAAAAATTTCAAAAGAAAAATATAAGGGCGATGTGTTGAAACCACGCATTCCTATGATTCCTCCAGATTTGCCGTTTGATTTTAAATGGCTTCAGTTCCCCATACCTGTTGCTTTTCAATGATCCCTGTTTTTTGCACTTTCAGTTATATGTATCACGTTCACGTGCTTTGTTTTTCAATACCGCGAACCAAAATCGATCAAAAAATGTCGAAGAAATGACTTGCAAAGCAGTCACGGGCACGCTAGTGTATAATAAAACTAAAAGTAAACTTTCAGTTTAATTTTCAATATTTTTAATGTTTTTGTTTAAAGTAGGATTTCTGTGCAGGATAGTATAATAAGTTACGAACTTCTGGTGTATGCAACTAGTTTACAATTTGTAAGAAGGTATATGTAATTTAGAAAAAGAAACTGTTACTAATGAATTATGAACCAGGGTACAAAGCAATTAATATACTTTTAAATTTGTAATATTACAAGACTTTAAACAATACTTACTCACTTACGAAATACCTTTTTCCTATCACCAATAGCCGAATAATGTATATTTACTTAATTGATATTTCTGATTAAAACAAAAAATAACCACAAACCCCACAAATAAATGTTTAAATAAATGTATGCAATTGCCAACATAACAAACAATCTTTTATTACAATTTATTAATAAAATTTATACGAGTACAAGACATATAAATATCTATTAAATACTTAATGCAAATACTATTTATTAACTTAAAAATTAAATAATAAAATAAAACATGAACATATTAAAAGGTTTGTTTTGTTGTTTATTTTATTTATTTATTGTTTTTTTTTTTTGTAAAACAAAAAAAATGTTATTTGATTATTCGCAACATGATTTTCTTTTTGTTTGTTTAGTTTTTTGATTTACGATTTAATTGCAAAAATAATTAAGTTTTACCAAATAATATTTGTTTGTAATTTTAATGAATGTTTATATTAGTTTATAGAAAACAATTTTAGTTATTAGTTTTAGATTTACTTTTATCTATTCAGATGGAGTGTTGAGGGACATTTGACGCATGGTAAATGTGGTTTCTGTTAAAAATAAATATAAAAAAAATAAATAAACAAAGAAATATTAAACTAAAGGATGAGTTAATTAAATTTCATAAAAACATAATAAATATGGTATGATATTATAATGAGTTATTATGAGTATTAAGTCTTTCAATTTAATGAAAAGTTATATCAAAAATTAAGTTAAGAAATTAATGAATATATAAATAGTATTTTTAAATAGTAAATATTAACAAATTAACTATAAAAAAATAATGCCGTTTGGAGACTTGACGAATATCAAATTTTTTGACGCCGCCAAAAATAAAAATAAATAATAAATATTTCAATTCATTCGAATGTGAAGCATTTTTCATTTGTTTCATTTTTAATTTCTTCCAAATTTATACACTAAAAGTGTAAATATATTCTTAAAAATGTTGTTATTTCCATATGATCTTTACACAATTGCCTTAACTCACCAATATATTTGTCCCAAAAATATTCAATAGAACATCCAGATTCCTTTACTTAAAGCTTAATTAAAGATTTTTTTTATTGCTTAAAATGTTTTATACATGCAAACAAGCAAACGTAGAAAACGTCTAATTCTTATTTTTCTTAAATTAACAAATTTATAATAGAAATAAACTATGAATCAAGAGTTAATATTTAAAAAAAGAGTCAGACAAAGACACCAAAAAATCCTACTTTTCATAAAATTAAAAACAAAGAATATATAACATAATATCATTTAAGGTAAATGATATATCAACTCGAAATAACAGAGATATAAATGAATCATTCATTTATGAAATAATTCGCGAATCATGCTACGCACTAAATAAGCAAAAAATTTGAATTAAATCTCTTCACACCAAAAAAAATTAATTGAATGAAATTTGATTCAATTCAAATGAATTTAGTCAAAATGAATTGCAATTCATTTCGAATTCCAATAAATGAAATTAGTTTTGAGTTGGCAAGAATTCGTTAAAATTAATTGCAATTCATTACCAATTTATTTAAATTATGTTAATTTTAAATTAATTAAAATAAATTAATAAAACCCTCAGCAATTCATTGCCAACTCATTTGAATTGAATCGATTGGAATTCGAATTAATTTTGTACACAAATCTACAATAAGAATCACTGTCGTATTGTTATTTAATTAATTTTTCTTCTTGAAGAAAAACCTCGAAACACCATGATTTCTTAGATAAGTCGCGGTTTGAGTACAAGAGATTCAATTTTTGTTCTGAATATTTTCATTTTGGAATTGGAATTTTATTTCATTTATTTCAATTGCAATTCATTTTTTAATTCATTTGAATGAATTTTTGAATTGATTCAAATTTTATTAAATTCTTTTTTGTTGCGGAAAGAAAACGTTTAGCTAATTCATATCGAGTTAAGATCAAAAAACAATTCATTTACAGCTCTGAAAAGTAAAAACGACACAAAACTTGCTTTATTGTAAAACACTTGTAAAGTTATTCGTAACCACCCTCTAAATCAAACAAAACATTGTTTAGCAAATTGTATGCTTTTAAGCTGAGAGTATTGAATCTAAGCCGGGGTTCTGCAATTGGACACCAATACTTGTCATAGAATAAAGTTATGAGATGATACAATGATTTGAATAACTAGGATTCTGTCCAATTACTTTGCCAAGCTTTTTTTCCAAGACATTTCAATACTATTCTCATTTGAAAATTTTTGAAAGCGTTGCCAAGTAGAGGTCGGCAATTTATACCTAAGAAAAAATGTTCAAAAATTTACCAAGGCCCATCATAGCTGACTAATTAACTAAATTCGTGTTTTACATCAATTAAATATAATTGCGACCAGCAATTAATAAAGTTATGATGTTCTTTTGTTAAGTGAAATAGAACTCAGGCGTGACTAAATGTAAAAAGAAACCATAAGCTTCAGCCGCTAGATAGATAAGAAACTTACCAGGCGTAGTAAAGCCCTCCTGTATTTTATAGATTTCATTTAAATCCCGAGCACTACACAGAGGAGTATCCACTTGTGTTGTCTCATTAAAACGTGCATAATCAATTTCGTAAGCCTGTTGATCTTTATTGTATATAACGATGGGATCGAAACGGTGACCCCACAAAATTTCTGTATTTATATAACTAGAGCGAGCTTGTGTCGATTGACCTGTTGACTCCACAGTACCCTCCAGTATAACAATAATTTCGAATTTATCTTGCAGTAAATCAGTGGCAGATATATAATACAGCGGAGAGTTTTCATCAATTTTATGCTCAATTATCATGGGCCAAATAAAGAAGATATCAGAGCCACATTCATCAGCACCAATTTCCAAATCTGTAAAATGCTGACTCATCACTTCGCCCTCTTTGGTAGTGCGAGTGCGTATCAATTGAGCTCTTACGCTTGCACCAATAATATGCGATTTACGCATATCACCTACACGAAACATAAGACTAAGTAATCCATCACGTTGACAAATTACAGCATATTTCGAGAATAGTAAAGTCTGCGCACGCTGTTTGGCGCGTGTCATTTTCGCAAATACAATGCCAGCCATAAATGCAGATGACATGACACCATATATAGACTGAATGCACATTATGAAAATGGCTTCAGGACATTCCTCTGAGGTTGTACGTACGCCATAGCCAATAGTATGCTGAGTTTCAATGGAGAATAGAAAACAAGAAGTAAACCCACTAATGGCAGAAACACAAGGCTGCCAGCCACTTTCCTCTGAAAATAAAAGAAATCAAAAACTCATACTGATATACTTTGAAATTGAAATTATAACAAACCCTGATTGTGGGGTAAATGAAGTTCTTCTAAATCGCCATGTGTAAACATGATTAGCCACCATATCAGTGCAAAGAAAAGCCATGATAAAACAAAAGACAATGTAAACACCAGTAGAGTCCAACGCCATTGTGAGTCTACAAGTGTGGTGTACATGTCCTGCAGAAATCGTAAACGTTTTTTCGTTAAGTTCTTCTGTAGCACATTGCAAACGCCATTCTTGAATACAGCACGTCGTCGCACTTTACGCATACTGCCAGGTCTGTAGTTACGTGATCTAGAAAAGATAATAATTGAGTTTAACTAAAGGCCAAAAAGTAGGCAATGCTTTTTTATTTTTTAATATCAAACTTTAGTCTACTTTTTAATTACAGAGTGACTCAAATAAATAATCGATTAGAAAACGTTTAATAATATTCATCATAATTCATCATATGATGTCAGATAATGATGATTTTATGAAATATATGGTGCTTTTATAAAGATATAGAACTTTGCAATGGAATAAAAGAAAGATGAATTCTTTAAATTAACATAAAATTTACTTTGTTCGAAAGATTATCTTCTGGCATTCTAATTTAAGTATAACGTATATAACCGCCCACGCTAGCTCGGATGTAGTCTAATCTGGAGAGATCCAATTTTCGATTACTTTCTCCAAACATTTGTGTCGAAAATAACGCGGCAAATGTTGTCCTTCAAGTGATTAATCGTTTCGTGCTTTTCAACGTAGACTAGATACTTCACATACACCCACAGAAAACAGTGTTAAATCACACGATCTTAGATGTCGAGTCACGTATCCGAAACCACAGCTCCTGCTCGTCATGGTTGTTCAAGTTTAAAATGAAGAAGTCGTAATCATGGCCTTTTAACAGTCACCATTGAATGTAACGTTCTGATCAGCATCGTTTTTAAAGAAGTACGGAAAAATGTTTCCACCCGCCCATATAGTGCACCAGTCATTTTTTCTCATTACTTCAAATACGGCAGTTTTATGCACTAGCGTATCCATTTAGATAAACGTGTATTTCGGACAGCACCATAAAATTCAAAATAAATTTGCACAATTTGAAAGCATTGTTCAGACGTTAGTCTATTCATGATGAAATGCCAAACCAAACAAAACATAAATCTATTTATTACAAACTTAAAGTTCTATAGCTCTATTAAAAACACAGTTTACCGCCCATCACCATTAACTTTTAAATAAAATTAAACAGGAACTTTAATAATGGATCCTCAAGATGTAGAACAAAAAAATCTTTCAGCTTTATTTTATTTCTTTAATCCAAATATTTATTAATTTTTCACAAACAATTGATAAAAACGACTAACAAAAATTTAAAAAAAAAAAAAACAAAATGACCGTAATTCATATCAAAATGTATTGAACATTTTTCAAAAACTATTAATTACTAAAAGTCACTCAATTTGTATTTCCAAAGTGTTAGGATTAGATGTTGCAGCTACCAAGAACACAGTCAAAATGTCAAATAACCCGAAACAAATTATTGCTTTCGTTCGAACCAGGATGATCCCTACTCATGCCATGCATTGTGCCAGAACTAAGAAATCACGTTTTGGGAAGGAAGAAAGAGGGAGTGGTGTTTGTGGATATTCGATTTAAATTTTCCCATACGAACTGTTGCTAAAAAACGAATTCTCCCTGTAATGCGTAGTGCGATTTACTGGCCAATCGACCACCAATAGATGCGCTCTTAACGAAAATGGAGTCAAAAACGTGAAATTAACGGGAAAAGGTTCCCGAACTTCGTTAGCACTTACCATTGTAGTAACGATAAAACAATGAAATAGAACCTACATTGCGTCGATACTCTACAGAATCAATAGAGTTGGATACCCTACCATTTTCAATGAACTAGTTGACCCTCTCCTGTACGCTGTCGAGCAATTTCAAGCTAGACTTTGGGTCCCCGGCCCATACATGAGAGTTGTATGCCACCTTTGGATGGATATACGTGGTATAATTAGTACACAGTTTTAGAAAACCAAAGCATATGAGAGCTTCTTTAGAAACCTGAAAAATGTATTTAGTCAGGCGAACATCACACTGAATTTTCATGCCAAAAACATCAAGAGCTTCCGATTCCGTAATAACTATATCACACGTAGTAAAAGTAGCAGCACCATTTCCGTACACAGATCTATGCGTAAGCATGCAACATTGTGTCTTACGGGCATTAAAATCCACTCTATTCACACGCCCGCATTCGGAGATTGTTGCAAGATCATGGTTGAGCATACAATTCATGTTGCGCCTTTTGCAACTCACCTCCAAATATTTCGGCCTATTACTAAACGAATGCAAATGACAAATGATGCTGTCACCTGCGAAAGAGTAAACAGGGTTAAAAGTTTTAGAAATACGATCATTTACCCCTGAGTTAATCTTGAACTCGTCGGATGAAATCCCATCTATAACAACTTGTAAAGTACGATTCCTGAGAAAACTCGATATAAATCTGGAAAAATTATCACCGACACCAAAAGCAAAGAAATGGGCCCTTTTTATTACAAATATAATGTTTTCTTAATAGATGATATGAAAACTATTCGCTCAATGAGTTCCGCGACAAGTTTTGTTTTATCTTCATTTTATTTAACGAATCGAATTCAGTTTAACAGAATTGGTCAAAAAAGTGAAATTTGTCATTAAATGACAAATATCTAATAATTTTTTTTAATTTCAAGCTTTATTTACACAGAACTTGGCTTGTAATTCAGCTAAACCGATTCGGATCATTCGATTTAAATTTAATAAAAGGGGATACTGGCAAATCATTACAAATAGATTAAAGCTCTTGAACAACGTTACCAACATACACTTTGAAAATTAGCCTTTATTTTACACACATCGACAGAAAATTTTGTTCAGCGATGACGGTTATTTTTGGCTTCCGACCATACGGCAATTTTAAAAGCAGATAAAGGTAACACCACTGTAGCTTTAAATAAAACTGACTATAACGTGCGGTTTGACAATATTGTAGGAGATATAACTAAGTATACCCAAGTGAATAAGGACCCTACTACCAAACTGCAGAAGATTAATATTGATATAGTAGAAGAACTTTTCAAACTTAAAATTATCAATATTACAGAAAGAAATAACATTAAAACTAATATTGCTATAGCACCTAGGTTATACGGACTGCCAAAAATTCACAAAGAGGAATTTCCTTTAAGGCCAATTTGTTCATTTGTTAATTCACCATCTTACGGATTGTGTAAATATGTTGCTAACATATTGAAGAAGATCACTGAGGGTTCTAAGTATAATATAAAAGATTCAATTGAATTTAAAGGAAAAATTAAAAACCTTTATGTGCAGGATCATGAAAAGCTAATTTCTTTTGATGTTGTATCATTATTTCCAAGTATTCCTGTTGATTTGGCGATCAACACAATAGAACAGAAATGGGATGTTTTGGAAAATTTTCGTTTCCTGAGCATCTGCCACTCTTTTAATTACTAATACTACGCTTTTAGGGGCTTCACCAAATATTTCATCTACTTGCTCTTTTGTTATAACAGCTGACTGCTCACACAGTTGTCTACGGATGAGTGATATATGATCATTTGTCGTTTTTGGTTTCTTTTTTGCAGATGAGCATATAGGTATTTCATCCTCAGTACAAGTGAATTTTTGTTGTTGTAACAGCTATGCTGCTGCCGGTACTTCTTTGCTGGCAAATTTCCTGGGAATAAATTTTTTTTGTTGGTTTTGCCCTTGTTGTGGCTGACTGCGCATTGGTGGTTGTGGAATGATTTGCTCCTCGTACAGGCTATTTTGTTAAAGTCTAGAAGCCTTCCTGTAGATTTGGCGATCAACACAATAGAACAGAAATAGGATGTTTTGGAAAATTTTACAAAGATAGAGAAAGGTTTATTTTTTCGTATTCTCAAATTTTGTATAGAAGATAATAGATATTTTCAGTATAATGAAAAGATATATATCCAGCAAAAAGGACTTCCGATGGGCTCTCCAGCTTCTCCAATTGTGGCAGATATTGTTATGGAAAAATTGCTAGATAATGTTATTGAAAAATTAAATGTTAAACCAAAAATTATGACAAAATATGTAGATGATTTGTTTTGTATTATATCTGAATCTGCCATTAACGAAATGTTAGAAACATTAAATGAATTTGACCCTTCAATAAAATTTACAACTGAAAGGGAATTCGATGCTAAACTTCCATATTTAGACACTTTAGTAATAAGAAGAAATAAAGAATTAGTTATAGAGTGGTACCAAAAACCAACTGCTTCAGCTAGAATTATTAATTATTATTCTAAACAAAATAAAAGAATTGTTATTAACACGGCCAATAATTTAATAGAGAGAATTTTAAAAATTAGTGACAAAGAATTCCATAGAAATAACAAAGAAAAGATTAGAAATATTTTAACTGAGAACAATTTTCCATTACGATTAACTAATAGGTTAATTAATCAATTTAATAATAGGAGGTAAAGAGTTATAAGTAGTGGAACGGAACCCAAAATATATAAATCGATAACTTAAATACCAGTCTTGTCTGAAAGAATAGAGAATTTAAAACTTTATGATACAAATAAATACAAAATGGCATATAAGAATACAAACACATTAAATAGGTTGTTTAGTAAAACTAAGGATAAAATTCAAAAATTAAATATGTCCAATGTAGTGTAGAAAATTCCTTGTAACGGTAATAATAAGGAAGATTGTAATAAGGTTTATGTAGGCTTAACAAAAAATAAATTGAAAACTAGAATCGCAGGACATAGGTCAGACCAGAAATACAGAAATAATATTAGTTTACAAAAAACAGCATTATCTTCGCTTTGCTCTAAAGTTAATCACTATCCTAATTTTGAAAATGTTTCAATTTTAAATTTAGAAAATAATTATAAACGTCGTTATATGTTGGAAATGTTACAAATAATTAAAGTACCATTAACCAAAAGAATAAATTTTAAAGCAGATACGGAGAAAGTTGCTCAAAATTATAGACATTTAGTGCATAAAATTATAAAACAAAACTCTGTATCTGCATAATATTAATAATTAATACATTAATTTTTTGTAACGTTTGGTCATTCAATTTATGTTTTAGAATATATGTGTAAGATAATATTGTTTTGTATAAATTTGTTATGTATTTTTAAAAATTGTTTTTCATTTAAAAATTTTTAATGTTGAAAATTTGTTTGTATGTATGTAAAACAAAAAATTTTTCAATTTGTCGTTTTTTATTGTTTTTGTTTGTTTTGGTTTTTGAACAATTTTTTGATTATTTTGAATTTGTTAATTAAAAAATTTTTTCAATTTGTTTGTCCATTATTTTTGTTTTTCCTGATGATGCCAACCAACGGTGTGGCGAAATATCGAAAAAATAATAAAAAATAAAGTTTTTTTTTTAAATTTTTTTTTTATTAAATGATGACCTAGTGCTTAAAATTAATTACTAAAAAATATTAAAAAAGGTCAAAAAATTATAACTATTGTATAAAAAATAAAAAATTTATTTTGAATTTGTTGTATTGTGTTTTCCATAAATGGAAATGTATACACATTCAAAAACATCTTATATTTTAAAGCTTTATATTTACAAAATACTGGATTCTTTAATATTGATGGGAAAATATAACACTTTAGGCCGCTAGATATTCACTCCCACTTACAGTAAAAGAAAATGTTCACTTTCACTATTGAAATAGTCTACTTTAGATAGCAATTGCTAACTAAGCACTTCCTGATATTATCAAACTTTAAATAGTTCTACGTCGCCTATGAACTAATTTTTTCTAAATATCCAAAATTTGTCAAATTGCAGCTGTCTAGTAACAAAGAACCCGCGTATAATATATTTGAAGTTGCTATTTTACTAAAAAAAAAGCACTTGAATTCCCGAGGCCACTGCTTGCAGGAAATGCCTTCAGACTTTCCTATCACTATATGGCAAACGCATGAGTATAAATGCCATTGTAATACCATAGCACTGCTAACACGTCTAACGGTAAATATGATATTTTTCATAGTAATGTTACTTTTATAACTTTTATAAACGTTTTGTTGTTGCTAAGTTTTTTATTGCAAAATAAATAACACCAGATTTTACAGTTTTTAAATAAATTGCAAATTTATTTACTTTAACTACACACAAAATTGACACTATAGAACAATTTACATTTGCACGTTTTTACTTCGCGAGGTTTATTTTTCAACTAACTAACTATCTACACAGATGCTGCCTTTTAGATTTGTCCACTAGAGTTTTAGAAAAATTAAGAATTTTCTACTCCCTTGTCTCTTATTTTTTTGTTAAGTTATTCATTCAATATATAGGCGCCTGTTGGTCAGTGTTATTTTTGTTTTTGTTTTCATACTGATTTAGTTTCTTTCTGGAATTTATTTTAAGATAATTGTTGTTATCTTGTGTGCATAAGTTTTCTTAGAAAACTACGCTGTTAGTAAACAGCATACCCAGTTGTTTATGTTATTACTTAATTTTTTTTTTTTTAACTTAAGCAAGACGCATCCGTAGCAATAACCATATTGACATGTACACACATGTGACTCAGCAGTTTTGAAAGGAGATGTGCCATTCTGCTTCTCAAGTTACAGATGTGTAAAAATGTTTTCGAAATAAACTTTTACAATGCAAAATCTCTCTTTTTGTAATTGCCACATTGTTGGCTATTTTCGATACATTGTAGTTGCATACATTTGTTTATAAGTAAGTTTGTTGCACGTTGCACTTGATATTCACTTTCGTTTGCTTTTCAGGGTTCCCACTTAAATAAGTAAAAACTTAATTTATTTCCCTATTTGGCATCTTTTTAAAAAATTGTAACTTGTCTGTCATGCATTTTAAAATACAACTGATTAATTAAAGTTTTTGCTTTCATAAATTTCATGAAAATTATAAATTATAAAATTAAAAAACCTTATTTTTTCAAGAAAAATTGTATGCTGAATTAGTACTCACAAATTAGTAGTAAGTGGCAGCCATTCAATTTAAAGTTGCGACACAAACTAAAGCGCGTGGTGTATTTTTTATAGGCATTTAAAAGAGAAAAGCTTCGTAGAAGTATAGTGAAATATAGTTAAACTTGTAGGAAAATAAGTTTAAGGTAGAGATCTAAGCAAATTATTGACCACCTTAAGGTCACATCTTAAAGGGCGTTTGTCTTAATAGTTTCGGATAAAATTCATGATATAATTCTAAAGTGACTGATAATTTCTAGTACATAATTAAGTTAAGACCACCAGCATATTCAATAGTTGTTTACTTGTATCAAAAAACTTTCAAGAGTGTGCTGCGACGCAGTTGCGAATAAACATAATGTTTTGCTATTGACGCACTATGACTGGAACATGATTTTTCTAAATTTATAAAAACCCTTTTCTTGATTTCTGTAGAGACCCAAAACGTAAGTGCTGTGCCTTTATCCTGAATTCAACCCAGAGGCAGCTAAATTCAGGGTCATATGTGCCCAATGGTTGCTCGTACTGGTATAGTTACATGGATATTTGAAATAAAGGTAAACAAGTTTTTTCACTATTGTATGACAAGAATAATTTTGTAGACTCTATCTTTTTGTTGTAAGTTATTTTAAAATTTGATTTATGAATATTTAATATTTTTCAATATTGTTTTTTTTATAAACTGCTTTATCAATGCCTTGCTTGCTTTTAAAATTTAAGTTTGCGTTTCTGCGTGCTTCCTTGCAAATACGGCTTTCGTTTCCTGAGCATCTGCCACTCTTTTAATTACTGATACTACGCTTTCTTCTTTTGTTATAGCAGCTGACTGCTCACACAGTTGTCTACGGATGAGTGATATATGATCATTTGTCGTTTTTGGTTTCTTTTTTGCACGATGAGCATATAGGTATTTCATCCTCAGTACAAGTGAATTTTTGTTGTTGTAACAGCTATGCTGCTGCCGGTATTTCTTTGCTGGCAAATTTCCTGGGAATAAATTTTTGTTGTTGGTTTTGCCCTTGTTGTGGGTGACTGCGTATTGGTGGTTGTGGAATGATTTGCTCCTCGTACAGGCTATTTTGTTAAAGTCTAGAAGCCTTGTTGCTTCTTGCTGATGTGTCTTTTAAAGGAATGAAACATTCATCGATTGGAGCAACAGGTTTTGAACAGTTTCTATCTACATATAAATCTAAATGCCTTGGCAGTAGGTACTCTGGTTTTAGACAGAAACAGTGGTTTACCTATAATGTGTTCCAGTTCTGTTAAATGATACATCCTGTAAAGACCACCACAGGTTTCGCACAAATATTTTGGAGCTTCCGGAATTGTTTTATTCGTACTGCTCCTCAAATCCATCCAGGACCAATAATTTACAAATACTGTAAAAACACAAAAATTTAATGCACTTTTTTCCCACTCAACAACGAAAGGAATAGGTGGCCCTAGCGCAAATAATTTTACACTTCTCCTCTACCGACATCTTTGTGCTCCCAAACGTAGCACATCCTCTGGCAAACTCAGGAATTTTCTTTCATTGTTTTTTTTTTTTTTAATTTTAAAAAAATCGTTTTTGCAGCAGTACAACTAGATCTTATTCCTATGAAAACCTGAATATTTATTTCTGTTCTAAAATCGCTTATTCTATTCTTATTTTCATAAATAAAATAAAAGCAATTTTTTGATTTTAAAACTCGTAAAAAACAAATTAACAATCCTTTTAACATATCACTTATGATATAACTAAGAGTTAATAATGATTTAAACGTAAACATGGCCTCTTTCTTTGGCATCTTTTTAAATTAATTCATTCACAAGCGATTTGTGCCCACTTTAACTCTATAAAAATTTGTATCCACAATGGCGTCATAACATTTTCTCGCTCTTAGTTTAAAAAAAATAATTTTCTATGAGAGTAATCAAGAAAACCATCGGCTTTGCTTTTATTTAGCAACTAAAATAAAATTTGTATTTTTTTATTATTATTATTTAACATTAAAAGACTCCTACAAACATAAATGTCTAACAAATTATTGCACAACTCGTGTATGAATTATAAATTTTTAAGTTCGTTGGTTATTTTTTCTCAACAACAAAACCCACTAATTAACATTGTACTAAATTCATGAATGTCATTCTCTTTGCAAATTTATCACACTTATACATTTTGCAGTTTTGCTTTTCCAGACAAATGTCAGTCAAGTCACAGACAAGATGCAATACAATTTACACATGCATACTCTATACATGAGGCAAAAACAGTGTGTTGTATAACTATTTAAACAGGTGTTAATATATATATTTTTTATTTATTTTAAAATATTTTTTAATTACAAATTACATTTATAACTCATTAAAATTATTTGAAAGTTAGTGTAAACAGCACTTTTCTAAAATGTCCTTTATAAAAACTATACGATAGAAACAACATTGCTAAATATTTAGGCTTTTAGAAATCAGAAGAAAAAGCAGAGCGATATATAGTCAAGTTTACCGCTTTGTCATTTGTTATATGATAAGCAAATAGCGGAGATAATAATTGTATAGATTTCATTAGCATTGAATTATTGTAAATAATGCTACCCTAAGCATTACCATTACTGAAAATTTACCATTATCTTTAATAGCAGCATTGGTTTTAATGTACAAGTTTTGTTTATAAGTTAAAAAAAATAATTATCATTAGCTAATTATTAAATGCTTTCAAAGCATTGCAATTAATTAATTAACACATTTAATAATCACCGTAAAGTATAACAGAGAATTAGTTTAGCATGGAATTTTCACCACATAAATTTGAGAAGTAAAGGATTTTTCAACAAGAAGTTTGCTTTTTAAGACAAAATAAAGCAAAAAATTTAGATTAAGATGATACAAATTTTATATTGTATAACGAAGAGAAAAGTTCGGTAATTATGAATGAAAAATAAAATCTGGCTAATGTCCATCAGGACCCGCTGACAAATGTCGATTCTTTCATCAAAGTTTTTAAGCAGTTTTTGGTCAAATGGCGGTTCTATTTTGTTAATCACGTCACGGATTTTGAGTTTTAAGGCTAAAATCGATACAATTGGCTCCGTATAGGCTCTGTCCTTAACATAGCCTCACTAAACATAATCCAATGGTGCTAATTCTCACGATGTGGATGGCCACTTAACTGCTGATTGTCGTGAAATAATGCGTTCGGAAAATTTGGTTTGCAATAAATTGATCGTTTCACTGGCCTTGGGACATGTGGCACTGTTCTGTTGAAACGACATGTAAGTGATAGCCATATCCTCAATAATAGGTCAAAATGAAGCATTTCTAGCCTCTTCTTCGAAAAAAAAAACGGCCAATTCACGCCTCCAGACCACATATTGCACCATGCAGTGACATATTGAGCATGCAAAGGTTTCTCACCAATCGCTCTAGGATTTTAAGAAGCCCAAATATGGCAGTTTTGCTAAGTGACATACCCTGATAAGTGAAAATGGCTTCGTCAAAAAAAATGATTTTTTCAGAAAAACCAGTCGGTTGTTCCTGAATGAATTGAGCGAATCTACGGTCGGCTTCCATTCCTGCACCAGTTTAACCTTGTAGAACTTCAAAGTAAAATCCTTACGCCATATTCGCCACGTGGTGGTTTTCGATAACCTTAATTATTGAGAACGTCGAGGAATTGACATATTTCGATCTGCTTCAATAGTGTGGCACGATATTTTTAGGCTTTAAAGTCAAATCCTTACACAAAATACGCCATGGTGGTTTTGGATAACTCCAATTGTTGAGAATGTCGACGAATTAGCAAATTTGGGTCTGCTTCAACACTATGGCTCACGGCTGCGAAGCTTTCAGTTGAACGACCCGGTCGAACACGCGTAGGTGTTCGCACATTTTGTATGGAGCCTATCGGCTCTAATTTAATTTTAAATAGCGGTCTTAGAAGAACGTTTATGTTATCCGAAAATATGACGAATTTTAGGAAATGTAACTTTAGCAGAACCACCATTTTCATAGTGTGTTTTTTTTTATTATTTTAATGCGATTTTTGTGAGAAATTAAACTCATTCCAATAAATGCCAATGCATCTACTGCGAATGCGTCAAAAAACTAAATGTCAAAACTATCATGTTGTTGGTGTTGCCATAATTGACAAATAAACTTCCGGTTTAAAAACCCGATACATGCATATTATGTATATAAAACTCTTTACTAATTTAGTTTTACATCTACGTGACTTAAAATTTTTGTATTATTAAATTGTTTGAATATAAATCTTTATATTCGGTATTTTATAGAAGAGTAGAAAGCTTAACTGGCGGCCACTTTCTTAGCTGTCAATTATTTTATGTTTAGTTTGGTTTGTCATTTTAAAATGAATGGAGTGTCGTCTGAAAAACGCTTCTAAATTGTGCGATTGGGCCGAAATCAAGATTACTATTGATTTCGATTTCTTGGCGATTGATTACAACAATTGGTTTATTGAAGGAAGCGTTTGGTAACAGCAAAGATTCGCCTTTGCCAGAAATCACAGATTTTTTTTAATAAATATTAATCTTTTTTAATCTCAAGCAAGTTTTTAGAAGTGTTAAAATTTCGATCAGTTAATTATATAGTAATTGCTCCTGCTAATACTAGAAGAGACAATGAAAGTAATAAAGCTGTTATTGCAAGGGAACAGACAAATAACGATAAACGATCAAATGTAATTTCTGTAGCTGTTGTAATAAAATTTACATCTGCCAAGATTCAGAAAATCCCTGCTAAATGTAAAGAAAAACTAGCTAAATCTACAGAGGCTGCTCCATGAGCGATATTAGATGATAAAAGGGGTAAAGGGTACATCGTGTTCTAGTTCCATTTTCACCTATTTTACTTATTAAAAGAATAATTATTTCAGGGGGTAATAAATAATAATAATCATATTATTTATTCGTAGTAAGTAACCAATTTATGCTGTAACTATAATTGCTATATTACTTTTATTTTTATTCGACTATTTTTAATTTAATTAAATATGAACTAATCTTTTAACGGTCTTTTAAATAATTTAACGATTTTTTTAAAAATATAAAAAATAATTTCCTGAAGAAGCTTTCCACAGGAAAGCGAAATATCGAAAAAATAAAATCGTTAAATTATTGAAAAGACCGTTAAAAGAGTAGTTCGTATTTAATTATAATTGCTATAATTATAAAGAAAATTATAATAAATACAAGTGTGCTAAATCATCGACTTGCACAACAATTTCAATTTAATATATTTTTATATGTTTTCTGAATGTCACATTTACACATTATTTTATTTATTTTATTTAAATATTTGTTTTTTTTCAATCTCTTGATAAAGTAAATAATATATAAAATAGTTGATTTTACAGTCATTCTTTATGGGATATTTTTAAGCCTTCATTTGACGATTAATCAAAAATATTATTTTTGTTTTCAATAAAATAGATACAAAAACTGTTCAAGAATTTCTTGTCCATGTAAGGACAACAAATTCTTGAGGATTCTTTGAATCTTAAAAATATCCAGAAAAATAATTGTTTCTCACTTAATCGCTTGTAAGAATAGCATAAAAAATTTGCTGTAACTCGTACCATGTTTATTGGTCCATAGATAACTAGTATGCTATATAAACAAGATGTCAAAGTTATTTGATATATAATTTTCTCAATCAACATAAAAATATAAATAATCAATTTTTATATAACGTTTTTTTAGAGTATTTAATTGACATTAATAAATTAATTTTTAATTAATTAACACAATTTGCTATCAAAGTTCAAGAAGTGCAATTAAAAAATACGACAACGAGAAAACACTAAACAAAACGATAAATAAATGTTAATATGCACAGTTAAACTTAACTCTCGTTTTACACACTTAACTATAAATATAATATATAAAATATTACAATGGTCTACAAAAGTAGTGATCTCAACTTGGTAAAGTCAAACCAACTTTCAGTTTTCATATATTACGTACAGATATTTTTCCTAAACAAGGCGACCACGCTGACTTATTTTAATATAAATCATTAACGGCTTGCTCGATTTGAATAACTGAAACACCAAAAGATGGGGGATAAAATTGTCATTTTTAAGTATTTGCTTTGGCCCTCTAAGACTTATTGAAGAACTACAGCTACCAGCTATGAAAATATAAAATTATTACTTAAGATTATACACGAAATCATAAGGAGGATACACAAAATATTCTTGCAGAAAAATATTCAAATGTGAATAAATCTAAATATCATTTAAAACACACAGAGCAACAATATACCCCTGTAAAAATGCTTACTTACAGTTACATTATTATAGTGATTTTAAAAATTATTTTGATAATGATCAACAATTTTTTGTTAGCATTTGATCATTATATAGTTGCTACGCATTAAACATGCATATATAAGCAAATATATTATATATTAATTTTATTTCTGCATGATAAATTTATTTTTCAGAATGAAAAAATAATGTTCAGTCTTAAAAATATCTTCCATACACTATGTAAAAATGTTAGTGTAAGTGCAAGTAATAAATAAATAAAAAAAATGGTAAGGCAAATAAAAACCAAGTTGATCGGCTGAAAAAATTACTACTGTTCGAGAAAGTGTTCAAAACAATCCACCCACCTCAATTCGACGCCGTGCTCAGAGGCTTGGTCTTCAAAGGACGACTTTAAAAAAATGATTTGCTTTGATTTGCTTTTGTTTCCATATAAGATTCAGCTGACACAAGAGCTTCTTGCACAACACAGCTCGCCCATGACAACCCCAATTTTCATGAAAAAATCATAATGAGGGACGAGGCACATTTTCATTTGAATGATTATGTGCAACCCTCAAATTATTCAACAGTCACATTTACATCCATTAAAAGTATCAGTCTGGTGTGCAATTTGGTCAGGAGGAATGATTAGACCTTACGTCTTTGAAAATGAAAATGCTGTAACGGTAGCTGTGAATGGGGCACGATATTTTGGCATGATTAAAACCTTTTTAACATCACAACTGCATGCTTTGGTCTTGACTACCATGTGATATCGACAAATAATAGAATTACTGCGAGACCTCTTTCCACAACAGGAAATGTTGATCTTGATTGGTCACCATGGTGGCCTAATTTGACTGGTCCGGACTTCTTTTTGTGGGGATATATGAAAAGCAGGGTTTATGAAATCAAACCAGAAACACTTGTAAAACTCGAGCAAAATATTCGTGATGAAATGAATGAAATACTTCACGCGGTATTTGTGTGGAATATAACGAAAAAAAGGCTAGCATTTGTGAGCGTAACAGACATTTATCGGACATTTATCCGATATTGTATTCCATACATTCCATACATTCTATTTTATTTAACCAACAATTATAAACAAAGAAATTAATAAGTAAATTATAATTCATCGGAATCATTTTCAATGTAAACAATTTCATTCCGTGGTTGATTCCTTTAAATAAATATTTCATGATATTTTCACAAAATATTTATTACAAAAATATTTATTAAAAAATAATTTTCATAATTCTCATAGAATCAGTTTGGCTTTAGATATAAGACTCTTAGGTTTCCCTATAAAATATTGGGGTAAAATTCACCGATGAGCTACTTAAGCAATAGTGAAGTTGCAATATGAATATGCTCTTCCCCGCTACAATACATTTCGAATATTTTTATTTTTATTTGAATAAATTTTTTATGAGAATATCATAAGATATTTATTTTTTAATAAATATTTTTGTAATAAATATTTTGTGAGAATATCATGAAATATTTATTTAAAGGAATCAAGCACGGAATGAAGTTACAAAGAAATTAATATTATTGTAAATAATTATGCTTCACACATTCGGCCGTAGTGGCGGGGATGTATTTATTGAATCGCTTAATCGTGAATAGATGTATCTAACGAATTAACCCAATAAAATTTAATAACAACAACATCAGCAACAATTCGGTTGGCTTGGGATGGCTAATTTTAATACATAGTTGTCTGAATAGTAAGCTGGCTACGCTACGAAATCATTTAATTAAAAAATTATAGTAATAAAAAAATGTATAAACACTTTAACGTACAAGCCAGCCTTTGTTTAAATGCGTCTAATAAAGTGTCTATTTTAATTATAATTTAGGGTGCACTCACAAACACTAATTGACAAGTGTTAATTATACTTAATTTGGTCGTAGAGATCTGTGATTTACTATTCCATTAATAAAATAAACAAAGAGAACTTTTGTTGTAGTTAAAGCATTTGAAAAAGCACGTAAATATCCACGTATTTGAATGAACTCGTGCATGTATTTTATGTAAAAAAGTTTTTGAATGAATCCAAATATTTCTTTTGTGCTTTAAAAAATAAATAAAAACCCTGATAAGCTAATCATATCAGATATAACAGAAGACTTGCAGTTAAAGCAATAATTTATTATATTCTCCTTATTATTATTTAAAATAAAACTTTTATGATATTGTTATATGTGCATTAGGGTGATGACAAGGTATATGACATAAAAAAAATCCTATCTTTCGGCTCACCCCTTAAAATGTGCAAATTGACTAGAAATTGAGATTAGCAGAGTTTCACCTCAATCTGATCATGTTAACACGTGTCCCGTTGTGGTTAAGGTTAAGAAAAACAGCGGTTTTTCAAAAAATTCTAGTTTTTCATCCTTAAAATTGAAACTATTTTCTTCAGAAATATAACTCTAGTCTTATTTGATAGGAAATTTTATTCTTATTAATTTTGAATTTAATAATTTTGTTGCTAAAATTAATAGTTTTAACATTTACCAGGCGATGACGAGGTTAACTAGAGGCATCGTACCTGATTTATTAACTTTGAAAATTATTACAAACTTCTCTAATATCTAGAATCAAGCACATATAAAACATTGCTAAACTAAACAAGTAATAAATTGTTTGGGTTTGTTCCGCCGGTGAGTGAATTAATGTTCCCGATTCCTCCTCTTAATGTCCTTCCTGGCCGATGCGATGAGATACACACACAGATTTAGGAAAAGAACCAGAAATAATAAAGAGGAGGTGCGGTTGAGGTACCGAAGAGATTATTACTGGGAAATTGTCTGTATTATTAGTCAGAATTATAGCAGCCACAGCAGAAGCATTAGGACATGACCTACAAAATTCTGTTATAAGCAGAAATGCCATATGAAACCGCGCACTACAATTTTGATAGCAATGAACTATTTTAATCAAAAGTAAATTCAGAAATTCCGGTTTAGATTATGCTGTTCTGCACTGGGATGGAAAATTGTTTCCAGAGTTTTTGAGTAAATAAAACGTGGAGTTGCTAGCAATTTTAATTTTTTGTGCCAATGAAGAACACTTGATAGGGGTTTCAGTTCTTAAAAATATTACGGGGACTACTCAGGCAAAAGCTGCATTATCAGGAATTCAGAAGTGGGGAGCAGCTGGAAAAATTTAAGCAAAGTGTTTTGATACCACTGCAGTAAATATTGGTCGCCATAGGGAAACCTGTGTTGTACTAGAGCAATTATTAGAAAACAAATCTTCTTTATTTAGCATGTCAGCACCATATTTTAGAAGTTGTATTAAAGGAAGTTTTCGATTGCAAGATGGGCAGATCCACCGCTCCTCAGCCAGAAATTTTTCGAAAATTCCAGACTGGATGGTCTAAGATAGACCAAAAAAAACACAAAACAGTTATGGAAGATAACAATTTTAAAAACAAAATAGGTAAACCGGAAAAAATTTCACATCATCTTATTGAACAATTAAAAATTCGCCAGACCAGGGATGATTATAAAGAATTCATCCAAAATTGCTTAATTTATTTAAGATGTCCACCACCGGGAGTACCTGGAGCTATTCACCACGCCAGATCTATAGGTAAGTCTATTTATTGCCTTAAAAAATATATATTTTCAGGGATCAATATTCATTAACTGATTCAGAGAGAAATACTATTGAAGATATGGTGTGAAAATCAACATTATTTAAGAGCTAAAAAAATAGTGGACGGCTTAAGAGTAGTTAATGACACAGCTGAGGGGGGAGTAAAATTAATCCAAGACTTCAACTCAACCTTGACAAAAGACGAAGAACAACGACAGTTTATTTTACAAGTGGTATCTGAATGTAGACATCTTTTTTTCGAACCCAACAAAAGCTACCGTATCTAAGCCATTACCACCATATAATGTTATTTTTAAAATATTATATTATGCAATTTAGAATTACAATTAATAAAATTTATTTTAACACTATTCTACAATTGAATTAATAAAATACATTTGAAGCAGATATAATTGATTATTACAATGTTCTTTAACCTTGACATGGGAATAGCTATATGAGGAAATATATTGTGTACTGAACTAGTAAATGCTAAAAGGAAATTTTAGAAAAAAATTATATATGTGCTTGATTCTAAATATTAGGGAAATTTGTAGTAATTTTCAAAGTGAATAAATCAGGTACGAAATCTCTAGTTAAGCTCGACATCGCCTGGTAAATGTTAAAACTATTAATTTTAGCAACAAAATTATTAAATTCAAAATTAATAAGAATTAAATTTCCTATCAAATAAGACTAGAGTTCTATTTCTAAAGAAAATAGTTTTGATTTTAAGCATGAAAAACTAGGATTTTTTTGAAAAAGCCGCAGTTTTTTTTAACTTTAACCTCAATGCCGCACATGTTAATATTATCAGATTGAGCTGAAACTTTGCCAATCTCATTTTCTAGTCAATTGGCACATTTTAGGGTGTGCATATATGGTGTTTTTATCTTAAAAATTTCAATTGTAAAAAAACCTTAAAAAAAGTTAAATTAACTTTCAAAAGTTATTGTCCCCTTACTATTAATGCAAAGCTGTTGCAACTTAAAATAAAAGGTACGCAAGTAAATTAAATTAAAATTCTACACTAAGCCTAGATTAAAAGCATCTGTTGTACAACTCGATTCTAAAATCCGTATGGTCCTAGGGCATCCAATTATAGATCATCACCTGTGCATCGAATGTGTACAAAACTTAAAGACGACAAAGTAAAATCCTACATATGATTTTAACAGGCCCCTGGTTAAGACTGTGCTTTCAGATCATGTAAGAAATATATACAACAACTTGAGCTAATTGCAGAGACCGTAATATATTTAATCTTAGAGACCACAATCGACTAAAATGGAGAGACAGTCTTACCCTCAGCCAAACAGACGTAATACAGCTAAGGAATAAACTGATGATTCTAGCATTTGCTAGACTATTAATTAATAATTCTAGATTAAATTTTGAATAATAATTGTTAGTACAATAAAAAAATTTAAAATCCAATGAAGAAAGATTAGCACATAACTTTGTCATTTATATAGCCTCCAAAGCCACTTTTGACACAGCACATTGTGGACGTCCTATTCTGAGTCACGTTCTTAAGCACATCGTGCATGCTACAAAGAATGCTAAACCCGAAGACTACAGAAAATAACCTAGAGGTACCAAATTTTCCGACTGTGGAGCCTAATTGATAGGTCCATATCCCGAAATCAAATTATCGTGAAATTTACATTTCAATTAGTCAATGGTTACGGCCACCATATGACATACAGAGCCCTCTGTAAAAGACAACTAGCCCCAATCAAAATAATAAATCATAGATCATAGTGTGACATTGATCTCCAACAATATTAAAAGTGTGTACACTCCAACAAGCTTTGTATTTGTCTGACTGTTATGGGGTCGATAGCATATGTTGCAGATTGCCTTCACATATGGAGCATTTTTATTTATTAACAATCGCGTTAAGCAAAAACTATCTTCATAGCTTAACAAAATCGAGAAAGTTATAAACTTCATTGATTATCAAAGTAAATCTGGATAACTTGAGCGCAAAATGATAGAATGGTTTGCAGTAAACCACTTTCATAAATTCTATCGGGCTTGAAAAAAAAAACAAAAAATTTATTTTTATTCACAAATTCAAAAATTCAATACGCCAAACAAAGCAAAACCACAAAAAAGAGAAGTATAAAATAAATTTCATATAATTATAATTTTATAATCTTAAACAATCTTAAATTTCAGCCTTTCATAATTGCGATTGCGAGTGTAAATTTATCTTTAATTATATGACTTTTTTCCTTATCAATTTATATAATTATTGCAACAGCAACAAAAAAAAACGACAATAATGATCTTCAAAATAAAGCTCATTAAGTTCAAGTTGAATGTCGTTCTTATTTAAAAGAATTAAAATATCATTTTATTGTTGTATGTTTTTATTCCGACAATACAAACAATGTGCAATGATTTTATTGCCATTTTTTCGTTGCAGATTTTACTTAAATTACGTAGGCGATTTTCTGTATTACATTTGATTTTTATTAGATATAAAGACACTACTTTTTTCCTTGTAAGTGATAATGAGGAAATATTTTATGCATAATTTATTTTATAATTTAAATTTTGAATACGAAATATTTTACTCACATTTTAAATAAGTTTCTAAGTTGAAAATTGATAAAATTTGTAAGGTAATTTTGATCAGGGTTGGATAGATCGTTAATAAAAAAGAGTTTAAGTGAATACATATATGTATGTCTTTACAAAAATCATAAACTGCATTATAGCCTTAATGGTTAGCTAATGGTAATGGTGCATATTTAAGTCGCATTTTTAAAAGGTCGTACTACCATGTTGTAACAATGTTATACACATGACCACTATAAAAATAAAGTTTATATTACTCTCCTTCATCACCAAAAAAAAATGAATGCATGTATCAGAACTTTAACTTTTTTATTATTTTCTTATATGTTTTGCCTTATGAACTCTATGGCTTTGTAGCTAGTTTTTTTTTCTTTTTGATGCGCGACTTGAACTTTTAGATGGCGTGTTAGGTAAACATCCACCTTAAACCCTTACAGCCATCTACAACACAACACGCTTTGAGTGTCAAACCTAGAATTTGCTATGCTCCCAGCGCCAAGATATTTGATCCAACTTACTCATGACTGCAATACGTTGTTATTATAAACTTACATTCCTTCCTCTTAAGATCTGTAGTTCACACTTCGTGGAGTCTCAATTCTTCTAAATCTTGAGTACTATTTTAATAGGCACTGCTACCAACTTATATACCACACATTTCTTATTGAATTTCCAGGAAGTGTAAAGTTATACTATGTTCTTTACGTTTGCGCTAATTCTTAACAGGAAATATTTTTCTTCCTATTTAGGTCATTATTGAGATTCTTTTTAAAAAAATATGCAGACACATTACCATCACAGTTCTTTTTATTCTATTTACACAAACTGCTAAAAATTACAACTTATTTAACTTGTTTTCATTACACCTGCAGACAACTTTTTAGTAGCGAATATGCTAAGCTACGATTGATAAATTTACGGCTTTATAGCTTTATAGTTTAGAGACTTCTACAATTGCGGGTTGTGAATAACTAGGTCACAAAAAGGACAGGACCGCCAAGATGCCCCTGTAGGCAAATGGGTAGTGTACTAGCTTACAAGGGTTGTGGGTTCGATTCCCAACAAAGACCTTGATTTTTTTCACTACAAATAAAAATTGGCTGTTGGTGGGACTGCTCAGTGATGATCGCATGGCCACTGGTCACTGTGATGTCTTATACAACAGTTTAATGTCCGTAACTATCCTTCTACTTTCACCACCTGTCTCATCTCTTCTCTATTCCTTTCCTAAAGAATGTAGCACGGTACTTGACTAAATAGGCATTGTTGTGTGAAGTGCTACTTCTCTTTATAAAAAAAAATATTCTAATTGCTGCCAATTCTTAGTTTTGTAACAGTATCTTAATATAACTCAAAATATGTAACAAAACTTACAATTTCTATAAGATTTTGTTCTACGCCATTATTCACTAGTTGCAATTATTACTTCGTTAGCTCTTTACACTGCCAAGGAAAAACTCATGGATGCTGTTACTCAAAATTATAGTCAGAAACTGCGTTTGGAACTATTATGACCACACCATTACCTAACTGTAGATTATTTATGTATTTATGAAAATGTTATATGCCAATCTCTTCACACAAATATCATTAGACCTCTTAATTATATTAAAAAACTAAATTACGTAGAAACTGTTCTTTTTCATCTTATAAGAAATAAAATCCACATGACCTACAAATTTAAAAAGTAATCCGAAACCTCATTATTATAGGTGTCAAGATATCAAAGTTTACTTTCCCCGTACTAAATTATTAACACGAAGATCTGCACCGATCGATAAGTCCTCATAAAATGTCACTTATTCTAAACACTAAAACTTTTCAGCCTACACTACTAGCTTTTAACAGTGCTTTTCTTTGTTGTATATTTTGTCAATTTTATTATTTTTCATTTTTAAAATACAATAACTGGCCACAAAATTCTGCTGTGACGATTGTCCTTTTGCCAACTTTCCTGCGGTTGGTACAGCAATTTTAGTTAAATTATACAAAAGCGAAGCTAGGTTTGGCCAAATTAAAATAACGATAATTATACGCCACACAAATACTCCCACAAAAAAATCTGCTATTTTTTCCTACTTCAAGGTTAACAATATTTATTTAAACTTATATCGCTTGAAAGTGCATTTTAAGGCAAATATGTGCAGTATACTTTAGCGTTATTAAATAAACTTGTATTGAACTAATTATGTGTTTGCTTTAATTTGGTTTGGATATTTAAATATATAAATAGTTAGTTTAATTAGATCTATTGATTCAATGTCATAAAATTTATAGCGTTTAGTTGACAACTGTTAATATTTTATGATTATTATTTTAAAACACAAACAAATAATGATGTTTATTATTTCTTATATCAAACGATAACGCACCCTTTTACCAACGAACTACGAGAACCTTTTAACGCCTCATAATAAACTCCACCTCCAGCTTGTGATGTCGTTGTTGATATTCCTCGCACATATTGACGTTTCATATTATTTATCAAAAAGTTCTGATCATCGCAATTATCTTTATCGGTTTCATGTGCAACGTGAACATCGGTTAATGGACGTTGCATGGTTTCACTGGTTTTTTTAAGCTGCTAAAACCAACAGATAATGTGCCACACTAAGGGTAAACGCTGAACAAAGGATCCTTAAATCCTTTTGAGTTTAACAAGGCAGGCGTGTACACGTTTTTTTAGCGAAATTATAAAAACTCCGTTCGCTGTTGTAGACCGTAAGGGTACAAAAAGTGAACTAAATTTTTAATAACAGTCATATTAAAACTATAATAAAAATAATTTTAATAGTTTAACAAGTTTAATTTTAGGATATTTATTTTAATTATTAAACATGTTTAGCATGCAAAAACTAAAGCATGTAGATGCTGCTAATTTCAAAGTTTATTTTCAACAATGTTAATATTTTTCTTTAACTCGTGTTATTTGCTCAAGCTTAAAGATTTTTTTTTTTATTTTTTACTTAATATCTTCCCAGTTTATTTATAACGTTTCGCTTAAAAATGTTTACATTTTTAATTATGTTTTGAATATGAAAAATTATCTGAACAATTGAAAAAATATTTACATTTCTATAGCCATTAACAACCATTTCACACTTCATTTAGCTGAAATGCAAAATACAATAAACGAATTTAAAACGATATTTCAAATATTATGATGATAATGATGATCACGTGAAATTAACAACAACAACAAAAAAATAAAAAACAATTGTTTTTTAGAAACAATATCTAGAAATAAAACACGCTAAAGATAAAAGCCATTTATTGAATTAATAAAAATTTGATAAACTAAAAAAAATGGGATGGTCAACTTAATGATTCTTTTGAATATCATCACAAATTTTTTTTAGTAAATGTATTATCAAACCCTAAATAATTTCATAAATTTAGTTTTATGTTTAACTTGATATTAATTATTCGTCTACACTATTTAAAATAATTTTGTTCACATTTTATTTTTATTTAATATGAAGAACTTACAGACCAGAGCTGTAAATGAATCATTCTTTTTTGTTTTCAATTCGTTTCGAATTAGTTAAGTTTTGAATTAACTGTTTTCACAACAGAAATTGAATTGAATGAAATTAGAATCAATTCAAGCCAATCAGGCAGAAATGAATTTTAATTCGAATTTTTAGAAAGAGTTGAATTTTTAATTCAAATGAATATGGTAACTGAACTGCAACTCGTTCCCAATTCAATTGACTTTACAATTCATTTGCAATTGGTTGATTTTGAGTTCATTCAAATGAATTAGAACAATGAAAAAGCAGATTTAGGGCGAATGAAATATGTAAATTTCTCCTGCCAAAATGAAAATATAAAGTACAAAAATTAAAAAGCCTTATCCTCGATCCGCTAATTATTGTTTTTTACTGATTTGAATTATTTTAAAATCAATTAAATACAAATAGATAGGAAATTAATTGCAATTCACTTTAACAAATTCATTTTAACTGGAAACGAATCGCAATTCATTCTACATTTATTTATTTAAATTGAAACGAAACTCATTTAACAAATTTATTTGAATTCGAAATGAATTGCAGTGCATTTGAAATGGCTCAAATTTCATCAAATTCATTTTTTTGTGTGCAAAGAATTAATTCAGAATTTGTTAATTCAATGCATGAATTATACGTAAATTGATTCAAAAAATAATGATTCATTAAACCTCTGTTATAGATCAACATTGGCAACATCCAAAGTACAATTTTTTTTTTCGTCTAGCATTAGTGCTTAGATAGTCAAAGTTAACATCAAGATCTACAAAGGAGCAGTCAAGTTCAGCCTATTGTTATATCGTTTTCCATTTCCTTAGTGTTAACGTTGTTCTCATACATTTTTTGATTATCCATTATTCTTCATCCATGATCATCGATTTAACCAACAAGTAGAGACTTCTAAAAATAATGCTGTTCACACACATAAGACCTGCTTGTGGTTGAGTTAAAAATTTATTTATTTATGGTCTATATTAACTATGTATGAAGCAAACCTTACTGCCAAGGCTTTAAAGCTTTGTAATTAAAAAATCTTAATTGACAGTGTGTTAAGTAATAAAGTTGGCTGCTAGTTTGTACAGATCGTAACTGCCATTTTTACAGTTAACAGTTATGACATTCTAGTTATTATTAGGTCAATCTACCGGTTGTGACGCTTTTTTTAATTCTTCATTCATTAAAAACATTAACATTCATTAAAACATTAACATTACTGTCGAAAACCTAACGTTGATTCTTCTATTTAGATATAAATATCATACGAATCACCTAGAATCATACGATATTATATCCCGGCATTAGATAAAGTTGCGCTTAACTTGCTGATTTAGTTTTGTCTATAAAATACATTCTATCATTTTTTACTCTTTTGCAGCTAAAGATATGTGCAAGATCGTCACTTGTTATTTTTATAACAATATATTAAAGGACTTTATGCTGTTCTGCCATAGCGGCTTTTATTTCCTATATCAACAAAAAGCTCTCATGTTAATGGCTTTGCAAAGCTTTTATGGATAACAACAAACAAATGTGAATTTTGTGAAATTATTTTTGAAATAAAAAGCACATTCTTGGATCTTAGTGATAATCAAAATAGTAAAAAAATATTCTGATAATTTCAATAATAAAAGGAAGCCTTTTTAATGAATCAGCTAGAAAGAAAGCTTACAAATCTAACAGAATAAACTAATGAGTATAAGTAAAGTTTATTTTAATAAAACAAAATATTTTACACTATTTCTCAAAATGATTTCCTCTTATTGACAGAAATACTTACCTAAAACTTTGTTGTCGCATTAATGGTTTTCCACTTTGTGTAGTCAAACCATAAAATGTATTTGGACGATTTGGTATTATTGTGATCGGATACGATTGTGGATTTAACAAAACACTATCCAATGAATCTGGTTCAGGCTCAACTGTTATTTGTCTTTGAAGTTTCTTTGGATCGGTTATTGGTTCCACTAACGCTTTCGTTAAAACCTGTGAAGATTTGTTATCACTTTCGGGCGCGGGTGTATTAAAATAATTCATTTTTAAACGTGAAATCATTTTGGTGTTTTCAAGTTCCGGTTTTTTGATGTAAAATCATAAATATAAACTGCAATGAAAAATAAATATTTCTTTATCATTTAAAAGCTTAAGATTAAATATTAAAATTTAAATAGATAAATTAATTAATTAAGCACTCTTCCATAATTACGAGAATTTTTGTCTCATAAATAAATTTTATTGGCACTTCATAACAAATCGTGAAATGTTAAAATAATTAAATATTATTTGTACTTTTAAAATGAATATTAAATTTCATTTACTAGTTTCTCTTGCTTAATTTAAATGTATTTTTTATTCAAATAACAATCGTTAAAATAATCTGCATGGAAATATTAAAATTCTTCTTGTATTTATACTGAAATATATTAAGTTCGTAACTCTGATGAACTATTGTATTGTAAGTTCTTAAAAAAATTACCAGAATTCGTAATTCAACCAAAATTAAATTAATTAATAAAGCGATTTTTTGTTATCTAAAACTTGAAATCACCAAAAAATTTAATTTTAATAAGATATTTAGAAATGCATATAGAATTAACCCTCCCTACAGTGCAATACTTTTATAACGCTATTTTGCTACAACACAGTTCGCACAGAACGCGGTGCTCCTACAACACGATTTTCAAGAAATTATTTAAAATAATGTTCTAAAATACTAAAAACGATTTAGATCAGGGAATAATAGCATCTTTTAAAGCATACTGCATACTCGATCATTTGACCTTATATTAAAGAAGATGAAATCATTAAATAAAGTTGAAATCGTTGGCACGCCACTTAAAAAAAGTTGTCAGTCAATACTATCAACACTGAGCGCAAGCTGTTCCAATAGAGGATGAATATAAAAACGTAGTGAAACTGGCGAATGTAATACCACGCGATGTATTTAACGAACTTACTTACATGGATGATATTCTATAATTAGTTACGGACGGTGAAACAAATGAAGCAGATTTATTGGCCATGGCATTATCAGTTGAAGATATCTCTGACGATCTTTACAATGCTGATATTTAAACTTTTTCATTAAAATGTATGGAAACATTTTAAATCTGGCGAAGAAATTCGAAGAGTTTTCGTCAACGGTCCTCTAAAGAACAAAAATGGAAGAGAAATGTTTCAAATAAGTCTTGAAAATAATTCATTTGCCTACCAGGAAAACTTTAGAGAATTACGAAATAAGGCAAAATAAAATTCAAAAAAGATTTTTTTTCGCTAAAAAAAAATCAATCTGCTAATAAATCAAGTTCAGAGTTTGAACACACTCATACTATACTAAGTGATGACGAGGAGGTAGAATAAAAACATCTTAAATAAAAGCACATGTCAACCATTTTCCCTTTATTTTTGTATGGAGATAAAGTCTCCCATAATCCCACGCGGTTATTTAAAGAACCTATTAACCACGTTGTAGGAGGGCTACCTACACACAACAGGCAAAAACGCACAATATTTAAACTAAATTAAAGTTAACTTAAAACCCAAATTTGTTGTAAATAAGTAAACGCAATGTATTAAGCCCATTTTTTAAAAATCACAAAACCATAATTATTATCGAATTTTCGGCATTAAATCGAAAGTGAAAATATATAATATTTTAGTTGTAAGAATAAAAGCATAACCAAACAGGAAATTTACTACAAAATCAAAACTAAGAAAGGACGGACAAACCTAAATCAGCACAGACGACACTTAAGTCTGTCAAAAACTCTTATGCTCATACAAAGTATTCCAAGGAAATCTAAATAGTGTATTCTTAGTGCCATGTCCCTAACATACCTTAGGGAGTGGATTTGGTTGCTTGTTCTTTTACGAACTGTTTTTCTTAAAAAGTAAAGATATAAAGATGATTTGATTATGTCCGGGTGAATCTAGTGATCTGTTATTTTTAGTT
This sequence comes from Trichopoda pennipes, assembly GCA_030448955.1. Classification (NCBI taxonomy): domain Eukaryota; kingdom Metazoa; phylum Arthropoda; class Insecta; order Diptera; family Tachinidae; genus Trichopoda; species Trichopoda pennipes. The sequence continues at coordinate 5,119,477 of JASKUP010000012.1, read as the reverse complement.
TTAATCGCTGGGGTTTATTACATTCAGACATAAAGTTTTATTAAGGCAATAAAATTCCTGATTAGGTAATCAATTTTTACACTTATTCAATTTAACTTACGCAGTTAGCATTTAACAGCTAAAAGTTGTTCTATTTAATAACTATAAGTTGATGCTCATTATTACTCGATGGCGTTCATATAGTATCAAACGTAGTAAGAAGAAATTGGAAAAAGTATAAAAATGTAAGAGACAAAAATAATAATTTATGTGTTTTTATAGAGGTAGAGAACTTTGAAATGAAATAAAATAAAGATGATCATCTCGCATTATAATTCAAATATAACTGCTGGCATATGAGAGCCACGGCTAGCTCCAACATAATGTAATATGGAAATACAATGTTCGATGACTTTTTCTAACATTTGTAGCCGTATATCGCCAATAACTTAGCGAATATTGTCCTCCAAGTGCTCTTATAGAGATAAGATTTACATCGTTACTTAGCCATGTGGCCATAACACGATGGTGGTGATTTGCAGCGTGCACCGATGCCCTAGGAAACCGTTGGTTATCTCTATCCTCTAGTCAGTCCTAGTTGCAATTTCGGGAGCTCCTTACTGAAGACTTGGAAACTATCCAACTCCTGGCCAAGAACACATGCTCACTGGATCCGGATCATTCATCTTGTTTAAAAGTGAGATAATCCTGTGGCCTGCGAAACCGCAACCACTACGATACTCCCAAAAGCCCAACTTCAATAATCAGGCAGAGAACAGCAAAGGCTGAACTCCAGGACTTACTGATTCCCGTGGAAATAAGGTGGAATTTATCTAGTTGGCAAAATGACCCCCAGCTAAAAAAGTGGCACCAACGTAGAGTTCTACAACTTAATAGAACAGATAGACAGCAATTATTTGCTTGAGACCTGATATTTTCATTTTGTTCTGGAAAATCTGTACCAACATCAATTTATTTTACTAGATAGTGACATCTCTACAAAAAAAAAAAACACTTCTAACATTTTGAACTTCAAAGCAACCCCTGTGTAACTGTAGGCTAGTAGGTAGTGTACTAGCTTGTCAGTATGCGGGTTGTGGGTTCAATTCCCAACGAAGACCTTGGTTTATTTTTCACTACAAAAATAAAAATTTACTGTCGGTGGGGCTGCTCAGCGATGAAGGCATAGTCACTGGTCGCTGTGCTGTCTTATACGGCAGTTAATTTCCGACTATCCTTCTACTTTCACCAGCCGTTTCATCTCTTCTCTATCCCTTTCCTAAAGAATGTAGCATGGCACTTGGCTAAGTAGGCATTACTGCCTGAAGTGTTACTTCTCTTTTAAAAAAAAACTGCTGTGCTGTGTTTGCAATAATAACAAGCAAAAAAAATCAGTTTAGCCGACAAATCCACCGAGCAAGAAAAATGTACTGTGAGAAATGCAAAATGAATTTGATTTTCACATAATTAAGAGAAGTAGTAGCATAGTTTTAAAAGCAAATTTCCTAATTTAAACTGAAATTGTAGAATATTTGAGTCAGTGCGATTAAGCTGTGACTAAAATTTAGCTTCGCATCTGCACAAATTTTTCAATTTAATCAAATTTTAATAAACTAAATTTTTCGTTTTTATTAAATTTTAAAATATTAATATATTGTACTTTTTTTCTTAGGAAATTCCCTTGGAAATTTTCATGAAATTCCTGAAGAAGCTTTCCAAGATTAATACAAAAAAACAGGTCAAGTAATGATAATAATCATATGAAGCAATTAATTTTATAGTAAATTTGGTTCAGCTAAGAATTTAATTGTCTAAATTTCGTAATGAAAATGTATGTGTGAGAATAGTATTATATTATTTGTACAGATAAGACTGGAAATAACGAAATACCCCAACAACTTTGAAATAGCTGAAAGTTCTAATGTTCTGCAAAACATCGAAAAAGAAAACGAAATTAAAACTAATCACAAATAGAGCTATGAACAAAAACCAAACAACTTATAAAAATTAAGAGTGTGAATATTCTCAAAACGGCTTTCACATTAAAATTTCACTAAAATTTGGAATATCATAAGAAAAAATTTAGCAAAATATTTAATTTTGCAAAAAAGAGCCATGATTAAATTAATATCTTAAAAAAATATATTAATTTAAAAAACTAAGCTTTAAAGCTGTAAAACGATATTTATTTCATATTAAAATTATTTCGCAAAAAATGTTCAACGAAAATATTTTATAAACAATTTTTAAGAAAATTACAAAAAGTTTATCTTAGAAATATTACAGCAACTGAACATTTAAAATATTTAATTAAATTTTTTAAAAAGAAATCATTCATCAAATAAAATCATTTAGGGGGCACCCTTTATTTCATAAAACGTACAGCAGAACAAGTCGTGTGTTTGTCTCTTTTTAACAATTTAAAAGATAACGCCATATATTTCAAATTACATTAACTATTTGGACAGCCCTTAATTTCTTCTTTTAATTACTTGTGCCAGTTATAGTGGATAGCTTCGCAATGGTTTAACAGTTGAAAAGATCGAGCCACAATGTTACCTTTGGTAACACTCTTTAATTCTAAAGTGCTTTTTTACTTTCATATTTTCGGACCTTCAGTGATACCAAGATTATCAAAATTGTTTTTGAGTGTGCGCTACGTCTTGAAACACACGTATAAATCTTTAGTGCTACTTGGGAACACCCTTTAATTTTTTTTGGAGCTATAGTAATTTTAGCTTGTTAATAAATTTTATAAATGTTCGATTTAAAAAATTTGGAAATTATAAAAGTTAAATGGGGACACCTTTTAGGTTTTAAATGTTTTTTTAATACCTACTTTTACTGGGAGCTCAGTTATAATAACTATGTTGAAATTTTATATAGGTACTGTAGTAGACATATAACAATCATGAGTGGTACTTGGGGACACTCTTTAAATATTAAATATATTTTTGATTATTTTCTTTTCTTGGCAGTTATAGTAATAATAACTTAACTAAAATTGTATAAAGGTATTTGCTATGTTAAAGTAGATATGTACAAAGTGTTACTTAGCGACACCCTTTAGTTATTAAATACATTTTTAATTACTCCCTTTTACTGGAAGCTATAGTTATAATAACTTTATTAAAATTTTATATTGGTGTTTGTTACGTTACAATAGACATGTAGAAATCATGAGTAGTGCTTGGGGACACCCTTTAATTTATACTACATTTTTGGCTAATTTCTTTAGCTTTGAGCTAAAGTGAAAATAATTTTGTAAAAATTTCATATGGTTATCCGTTATGGTTTTAAATGGAAATCAGTAAGATGAAAGGCCAGTTTCTATCGCTGAGTCGGTGTATATATACTTTAAAAAAATCTTCTGATTAATTTCCATCAAAAACTATATCTTTCAACTAAATGTTTTACAAGTATTGAACCTATAATAAGATTCACGATAGTCGATTATAATAAAATCATAAAATAAAAACTACAAAAGAATTATATCACGTACAAGTTTTAACAATAGAAAAATAATACACCTTCTCAAATGACATATGTTAATTTGTTTTAATTTATTTATTATTGTTCTGCAATAAAACAAAGAAAATGTTGTGAAATGTGTGAATTTTTCTAAATTCAATTTGTTTATTTTTATTATTATTCAAGAAGAGACAGAATATCGTCTAAATGTTGATGTTAAGTTAAAGGGCTTAATTGTCTGTATATGTATTATTTGTATATAATAAGCAGAATAAAATTGTATAAGTATAAAAAGATTTTATTACCGAAATAATTAGCTCGTGCTCAAATATTTTTAACAAAACTTTTAAAGGGAAATTTACACAAATAGATAAAGTATTATTTTTAAGGTGATTAAAATTAAAAAAGATTTTTTTTTAATATTTATTGTTATCATTATCAACAAGCGCTGTAAAGTCTAAATAGACAAACAACCACTTGTGAAGATTTTAAAAAGTATACAATATACTGGCAAATTTTGACAAATCCCCAAAACGGATGTGGCTAAAAACCCTGAAAATTACTGCCCAATTGCAATTTGTTCTGCATTTTCTAAAGTGATTGAAAATATGATTAGTTTTTATCTTGCGAGATACCTAGAGTCCAACAGCTTACTAAGCGACCGACAATATGGTTTCTGTAGGGGGCACTCTAGGGGCGATTTGCTGGGTTTCCTATCGGAATAATGGTGCAACTCCATACATCATTTCAGAGAGAGTAAGGTGATGGCTCTAGATATTTTCAAGGCATTTGACAGAACTTGCTGCTTTTGGTGTCGGTGATAATTTCGCCAGATTTATATCGAGTTTTCCCAGGAATCGCTCTATACGAGCTGTTATATATACGATTTCATCAGACGAGTTCAAGATTTATTCAAGGATGCCTCAAGCCTCCGTTCATTCTCCTACCCTATTTCTTATTATTTTATATGATCTACTTTGTCAAACTTTCAACCCTATTTACTCTTTCGCAGATGACAGCACCATTTGTCACACGTATTCATTTGGTATTAGACCGAATTAGTTGGAAGTGAATTACAAAAGGCAGAACATGAATAATACGTCAATCATGATCTCACGGCGATCTCCGAATGGGGTCGTGCGAATGGAGTAGATTTTAATGCCCGTAAGACACAATGTTGCCTATTACTATGGGTGATATAAATATTACGAAATCGGAAGCTCTTAATGTTCTTGGCATGAAAATTTATTGTGATATTCGATAGACTAAACCGTGTGTTTTTCAGGTTTCTAAAGAACCTTTCAACTGCCCCGGTTTTCTAAAACGGTGTAAGAGATATTTCACTCCATCCGATCTTCGAACTATTTATATCACTTATATCCGTTCAAAGGTAGAAGGAATACAACTCTCATGTAAGGGCCTGCGCCGCCCAAAGTCTATTTTGGAGTTGCTCGACCGCGTACGGTAGAGGGTAAGAGGCTGATTGTGGACGGTAGGGTATCCAACTCTATTAATTCCCTAGAGTATTGACGCAATGTTGGTTGCATTTCACTAATTTATCGTTATTACAATGGTAAGTGCTCTAACTTAGAAAACTTGTACCGCCAAATAGCGCTGAGTTTTTAGAAGATTTATAATAGAAGTTATGTTATTCAGTATTATATAATAGATACAAAAAAAACTATAATTCGGGCAAAAACTCAAATCTGGTAGAGACAAGTTGTTTCGATTAAATAATAAATGAAAGCAATAACTATGAACAATCGCAATTGTCAAAATTTGATCATTTTGAAAAATAAAAGGGCTGGCTTACAAAAACGGCCCATCATTGTAACGGGTATTTTTTACTGAAATATAAAAAACACCCGATACAATTTTTAACTAGCGGCCAGGTGTTAAATAATAAATGTTTAGTTTGCTTTGGCAAATAGGGCCCGAAACAAGATTGCAGTTGATTTGAAGTGATGATAATCCTCAAGTGTACGTTGAGTCACCAATATGTCAAGAAAAACTGACTGCTTTGTGCACTTTATGGGCTGATGGTATCATTGGTCAATACCTCTTTAAAAATGTTACACTTAATGGTGGCCGCTTTAGCTCCATCATTACTGATTTTTTCGTTTATCAATCAGCCATGATGTACACTAGCTGTAGTGTCATGTCGTATAACTTGTGGCTCATTGATTTCTTAAAGAAACGTTTTTTCACCCCACATTTTCAGGTTTCCTATCCGTGAATTCGCCTCAAAGATTGTGAGATTTAACCCGGCTAGACTGTTTTTTATGGTGATATAGTCGCTAGCCTATGGCAATAATCCAAAATGATCAACACTACAGCTAGAACAACAAGCGTCGCGTTATTTGAAATGATCATAAAAACTGATTGCAGCACAGTCTTATACCAGAAGTCATATTTAAATTATAATATTAGAAAATTGAATTTCGAATAAAATAAATTTCTTGTCAATTTAAAAATTTCATCTTTTTTCTTCCACTTCAAAATTCTTTGCCTCTATAAAAACGGCCTTTGCAACTGTTCTTTCTCTTATTTATCAATTTATATCATTTGCCAAGCATTCAAAAGTAAAAACAAAAATCAATATGATTACGTTTTGGCAACTGCTTTTTCCGACGATTTTTTTATGTCGTTTTGTTTCATCACTGTTCATAATATAAGAAAAACTATTGTTTAATTCGAGGTATTTTTGTGCCAATATTTTTAATTCGGTTCCGGTTCCGGTTAATTTAATAAAATTTGTAGCGGATAATTCTCCTCCGCCAAGGATAGCCCTTTTAATAAACGAGTTAAGGCCGTCATCCGAGCTTTTAGTTTCATTGCCAACCCTTTACTTTGAGATGACAATACTGCTTGATCAGCTGAATTAGTTGACGGTGGTTTTGATGTCTGTCTTCTGATTACTGGTAATGGCTTAACTATTTGAAAAGCCAACTATCTTTTATATTTAAAAAATATTATTTTATTTATGTTTTTTCTTAAGGATTATTTCCTAGCTGTTCTTTACTTCTGCTAAAATATTTTTTTAATTAATTTTTTTAATTCGAAAGAATTCAGTGTTTTCAAAGACCACATTTATAATTTGCGCACCTACATACAGTGCGATATGACTAAACAACAGATTTGTTAAATAAGCCCTAACGTGTTGATAAGATGAATGGCAAAATTTAAAAATATCTCAAAACAATCAGATGTTTGTATTGCAACATGATAATAATCTGAGACGAAACAAAAATATTTTATGTAGCATAATTTTTGTTTTCAATAAATAAATGCCTTGATATTAACTGTGACACTAATTATAAGATGAACTATTTTAAAACCAGAACTAAATAAAAACTTTTTAATCCGACTTAAATTCATGTTTCAAAATTTTTAAATGTATGAATTTTAAAATAAATATTTTTGTGTTAATTTATAATAAAAACAGGAAAATTGCTCAATAACTAATTCAGTGCAGCATTATATTCATTTCTGCATACATCAACGACATTCCTTATATCTATTAACAAAACTCATAACATATTATGAAAATTATCAACTTATTCTTGAGGCTCCTACAGTGATCTTTTGTAGCTAATTCCTGCTTTTGAAAATTTTATTAAATATTAAAATTTCGGAATATAAAATTCTTTTTGAAGAACAATACACACAATTAAAGCTTAAACAAAATTTTACCATCGATTACAATACATTTGTTATCTCTATTTTTCGAAAATATATCTTTTTAATAAGAACCGATGTTGGTTGGCTGTTGGTTTTTGATCACAAAGCCGACAGAACGAAGCACCAGGAAATGCCTCACGCCATAAATTGAATAATTTAAACTGTTGCGTAACATTTGGAATGATGTTGGAGTATCAGAAAAACTCATCTTTTTAAAAAAAAAATGTCCGATATGCCGCAGCAGAATCAAAAGAATCTATTTCACTTTAAATATCATTAACTTATTTGGGGTGCAGCAATCACATGCATGTTCTCTGAACTCCAAATAAAAGGGCTCTTCTTAACTGAGGATAATTTTGTTTTTTGTAAACTATCTTATATTTTCTGACATAAATACAACAGCTTAACTTTTAGTTCACCAATTATTTTTTTAGTATTGATACATTTTTCTTTTCACATTAGCTCGTTAAAGTTATTTTTTTATATTCATAAGACGATTCGATTTGTTTGATAACCGAAATTTATTTTAACCTGAGAAATTCAATTTATTTTGTTAATAAAGTTTTTGATGTAATAAGCCGTTAATATGCTTAAAGAATAGCAAAACTATTATCCTTAAAAGAGAAGCTGAAGGTCAAGAAACAACTAATTTCAACAAATAATTCTTTTAAACAGAAAAATAACAAGAAAACTAAATAACAAACATTGCATTGTTCAATTGGCACTGGGTATAAGTAGATGACTTTTTTGTAATTATGAATATTTATAAGCAAAAAACTTACATTAATTAATTATCACTAATAAGGTACAAACAACAAACAGCAGATATTTTGTATTTCCAATACTCGCTTTAACACTTTCTTATTTAATCAAACGCTTGTAAACATTTTTTTCTTTCAATAAATTTAATAAATATTTATGAGATATTTAAATGAGTATTTTAATAAGTTTATTGCATTGATCAAAATCTGGGCAGGATTTAAAATACACTTTCTTCCATCAACATTTCTGAATAACAATTTTAATATTAAAAAGGGAATTCCTTGTTATTTTATCTTTTGAAGAACTTATTTCGTATTGTTTCAGTTTTAATGCATGTTAAACGTTTGACGAGTTTTTCAAACTAAAAACATCAGTGACAAGATCAGTTTTATTACACAATATTATTATTGTTCTAAGCGAGTGTAATAAATTTATATACCCGTATGAATGAATAAAAGTTTGCCTGTCTGTCTGTATGTCTAAATGCTTGTGTTCTGTTCCCGCAGTAAGACAATAAAACACTTGTATACGTATGAATGATACAAGTAAATATGAATGAAGTGTTTGTGTGATACCACAACGAATTTATACATAAAAAAACAAGAGAATTATCAGTTAAAGCGAATATTTGGTAGCCACTACCATCAACAAATTCCGTAATAAATTATGAAAATATTTCACAAAATTAACTCAATTACTAAATCCTGTATCTTGGAAATCGTAACCGCTCTATATTATTTGGGCTGCTATAATAACAAATATTAAACTTAGATTACAAAGGTTAAAGTGTGCACCAAGAGTGTCTTAATACTTAAGCCGATGTATGCAGACTTAAACTTCTTTAGGTTTATCTTACAACCACATCTGGCATCCTAATTAAAGACTTAATTTAAAAAGTAAAAGCTACTTAGTTTCATCTTTTACTTAACGGATTTATTGCATATTAAGAGTGGCTCACAGCTTATCTCTTAACTTAAGTGTTTTCTTGTTAAATTTATAAAAAAAAATTTTTAATAAAAGAAAATGACTCCTTTAATATTTGGAACTTGTTATGGTTTTCCAAGGCTCTATATTATGAATAAAAAGAAGCATGTAAGGTGTTTTTTTATAAAAAGCAATTTCTTTATTTTCAGGTTTATTCGCATCAACCTTAGTGTTGCCAATATTGATTATGTACTTCCTCCAATTTCGTTGAAAAGTCGTAGAAGTTTGAGGCCCATAACAAAATGACTTTGGCGGAGGGTAGATATTATAGAAATTATTTTAAATAACAGCAAAAAAATGGCCTAACTCACATCTCGATATATAAAATTCCAAATAAATATACTCAAATAAGCTCCCACCCGGGGGAACATTTATAACTCTTTATGAATCACACAACCATCTAGACTTGTGTCTTGCGGTGGTAAAAAAAAGCCCCGTCCCCTTGGGCTAGCAAGGAGCCAACTGGACAATCCACTATACATTGTTTGTCTATCTTAATAAAAAGAGCATAATTAGCATGCATAATCTATAACTAACGATATGCATAATTTTTTATTGCAAATAATTCGTTTACCGCAAAGAATTACTTTTCTGTTTACACATAGTTTTAACGGTCATATTCAGATTTTTAAAACTGAAGGAAACAATTTACATAACCGAGGAGCCTTACTTTAAAACCTTTTTGTGGCATTTTTTCTAGGCCTAATAGCTCAGAGATAAAGCTAAAGCTAAAATACTCATTTTATTACAATTTCATATGAATCCTTATAACCGATATAATTACATCTTTTTTTCAAAACAATTTGCTTCTGCCCCACTGTTCAGTACTGCCTGTTTGTGGTGCTTCTGAAAGGGTCAAATGTTTTTGAAGCCCTAACCGCAATTAATTCCACCACTAAACAGTGTGGCGTATGAATAACATAAAAGGAGAAACTTGGCAGCCGCAGTTCCTGTATTTTTGGAATTAACTGATTGCTTGTTAAATAGCATGCTAGGAGTTCAAATCCCAGCAGTGTCATAAGAAAAAGAAAAAATAAAACTCGTTGGAATTTCGGGGTGAATAATATAGATTTTTAAAAATAATATTTTAAAATCAATAAACTAGAGTTTCTCCAAAACTGGCTACTAAACGGAACGTCTAAATGAAGCTTTTCTATCGACTGAGACTACTATATAAAAATAAGAACAAACGCACAAATTGATTTATATATTTGACTTCCCGTCACCCTCTTAAACATTTCGTTGTGCAACAAACTTAATGATAAATTTAATATGCCGATGTAGATCTTTCTTCTTGATGGATATCAAAACAAAACTCAATTATAAATTATCAACACATTGAAAAAAAAGTATCAGTGTTATAATAAATTAAAAAAGAAAAGCTCAAAAAGAGATCAACAATAATATCAACAATACAATCTGCTGGAGATAATAAACACTCAAAAAACAACAAAAGCAACACTAAAATAAGCATGTATGTAGGGAAGTAGTGTTGATTTTTTATTGCACTTCTACAATTACAATTGAGTTAAATAGAAGTAAAAACAACAACCATATCACAGACATTACAATAGTTACAATTCAAACACAGACACCCAATTTCTTTTTATAGGAAGAGATGTGAATATTTTTAAATTTGATTGTAATTTGCATAAAATAGCAACAAACACGTTTTTTAGAAAGAAGAATACATTTTACAGAGTGGATATTTAAGAGGATTTTTTTTAATTCAATTGTTATGTTTGAGGATAAAAGTAAATGTATAAGAAAACGTGGGTATTTACCAAGACACTAAGTTGTTAAGAACTTTCCAATTACTATCTCCGGTTTAGTCAAACAGGGGGCCTTTTTAATAATTTTCTTATCATGTTGTTGTCTTCTCTAAAGCTCCGCGGAAAATGAACTGGTTCTTTTACTAAACAAGTGTCAACGAATGTTTTCGCTATTCTTAAATAAAGGTGTGGCTACACAGCTATGAATTACCTTTTTCGGCAGTTTCGAACTGCAGTTTTTTGATTTTAACATATTATTTTTAAAAATCTATATCATTCACCGCGGATACCCAACAAGATTTTTTTATCTTTTACTAATGATACTACTCGGATTTGAACTCCTAATACGCTATTTAACAAGCAACCAGTTAATTCCAAAAATACAGGAACAGCGGCTGCCACGCTTCTCCTTTTATATTATCCATACGCCACACTCTTTAGTGGTGGAATTAATGATTATTGCACCTAATTTTGCCACACTGAAACAGTTGTTAATGGTTGGTTTGCTCTGCGATTAGGGCTTCCAAGACTTATGACCCTTTCAGAAGTACACTTTCTTAGCGCGTTAAATATCAAAATACCATAATGTCACTTTCATAACGTCCATATATACAGTCATGGAATATAAACTGAAATATATGAATGACTATTTTTATGAATTCTGGTTATACCTCTGAGCCTCTTTCTGTTTCTCAATTTCGAAATGTTTACTCGCTTACAAATTTCAGATCTTACTCTTGTTATATATATGTACTTATATTACACACACACACACACACACACACACGCATATGCCTCAAAAATTAAGGCACTGACTTTTAAGATTATAAACAAAGTGTATCAAAAATAACTTTATCAGCAGAGCCAAACCCTAAAATTTTAAATTAAAATATGGGTTTATGTGTTGAATAAATATTTAATTTTCCCCTGTGTGTTATCGACAATAATAAAAATAATAAATGTTATAGATATATAGGACATAAAGAGTATTAAAAGAATGTATTCTATATCATATATTAAAAGTCATAACACTTATATAACAGCTTATCTTTAAAAAAAATAACTTCTTTAATATTTCTTTGACAGCCAATAAATCTTTGACAAACTTTCTCCATTATTTTTTCGGGGCATTTTCCATCTTGTATACAATAATGAAAATTCTATAAAAATGCCATTATGACCATTATGGCCATTAATGTTGTTATAGCTTTTATACTGATATATCAATAAAATTATATTTTAATCCAAAAATATCGAGAGTGTGAATTTAAAGCATCGAACAGAAGTTTATATAAAAAAATGTCTATTACAAATATTCTAGGGGCGTGTTTTAAGTAGGTTTAACACAGGTCACTCTGTCTTCGGCAAGAAATCCAATTACTATCTCCGGTTTAGCCAAACTTTATCTGCTTCTCTAAAGCTCCGCGGAAAATTAACTGGTTCTTTTACTAAACAAGTGTCAACGATTCTGAGCATGAATACATTCAATGGCTTTTAGCTGATTGCTTGCTTGTTTACCAGATTCATGAGCATCTTGTCCTAAACCAAAATAAGTATTTCTAAATATTCACCGTATTTGTGTTGTTTACATAGGCTTTGCCATAGAAAACTAAATCCAAAACTATCATTTTGGTGTTCACAATAAAAATACTCCCTGGGTATTCATAATAAAAATAAAATAATACAATATACTAAAATTAATTACTAAATACTCTACTTCGTACACTTTATCATCAGTCACACTGTAGCCGATATGAAAAGAATTTAGTGTTTCACAGCTTCATGCATGTTAGTGACACTTTTAAAGCACACTTGATATAAAGTTTATTTAATTATTTATTAAATAATAAGGTTTTATTTTGTAATATTTCTTAAAAGATAAAATGACAGTAAATAATAAAGTGTTTTATTTAAAACAAAAATAAATACAAATATTTAAACTACCATTTAAAGTGATAAACTTGAAATATAAGGATAAATAATTACAGATAAAATTGTATAACAAAAATACAATATTTTTTAATGTGAAATTTTACTTTTAAATTAAATATTTGAAAGCTTCTTAATTATACAATAATTATAAGCAAAAATAGATGAGTAAATAAAAATAAGCATACGTTCAGAGAACAGTAGGGCAATAAAGAACACTCACTCCTTTAAGCGATTGGAAATTGTGATAAAAAAATTTGGAATAAATACTGTTAAGATAAAATTCATCAAACAAAAGGTTTAAAAACTGATAGTGTGACAATATTTCAATCTGAGGATTGGCAGTTATGTTCCCGTTTAACTGCAGCAGCTAGAGTTTTCCCTAGCGGCTAATTATTTTTATTATAAACTATTATTGGTTGTTCACTGTATATTTTATTTGAAGGCTATTTAGGCTAACAATCCCCATTCATTAAATCTTTCACAACATTTTCGAATTGTTTATTTGTTTTGGCATTTTCATTATAAATAAAAACCTTTTTGGTCGTTATACATTTTTGTTATTATACCTATTAAAATGCCGCGATTCGATTCCTTATTGTATTCAAAATTTTGAAAATTGTTATATTAGTTTTAACATTAGTTGCTTTAAAGTCCAGCATTACCTTACAGACCAATTGAGGAGCATACTTGTATTCAAAATTTTGGATTTTAAATCCTGCTTTAAATTTCCTATCGAATGACGGACATTTAACATTTGATGTTGTTAGTGATAATCTTTGTAATCAGGTTCCATTGGTGTATGGTAAAAAGATAAATCAAAAGCTTCGGAAAATATTTGAATTTGCTTTGATGTAACAATTCTATATACCGTAAACGAAATCTAGAACCATACATTAATAACTCGGTTTAGGAAATATTGTCGAAAGCCATGGTAAACTCTTGCAACAGACTATTTGTATTTGGTCAACTAATATAATCATCACAGGTATTATTATTCTTTTATACAACGAAAAAGCTGGTATTGAACCTTATTATTCTTCTAAGAACACTCATCAGACGGGTATTAAAATACATATTATTTTTATAAATGAAAAAAGTAATAACCAGAATTTAATTTACATACCACTGTTATAGCTAATATGCATGTCTTCGTATTGCTATTGAGAACTACATAAGTATTGCGGCTTCAACTCCTACTGACCATTTTGTTTAATGAAAAATTACTTCCTATTAAAAATGTTGCGACCTTTAACATGCTCTTATTTTACAAAATATCACAATTTTATACTATTCAGAGAGGATGTGTCTGGAAGATGTTGAAATCATGACTCGGAGGATATTGAAAATAGATGCCTTGAGTGACTTTAATATGAGGCCGAAGCTATCAATTTTAAAGAACTTTTAGGTAAAGCGAATTAAGCGATTATAAATCATTGGTCTAAAGTCATTAAAATGTCGATTTGGAGTTAACTTTTTGATTATCATTGTGAAAGTGAAGGGGGATTAAATAAGTTATAGTGCCCATGTAGGCTAGTAGGTAGTGTACTAGCTTGTCAGTATGGGGGTTGTGGGTTCGATTCCCAACGAAGACCTTGGTTTTTTTCACTACAAAAATAAAAATTGACAGGGATAAAGGCATAGTCACTGTTCGCTGTGCTGTCTTAATGCGGCAGTTAGTTTCCGACTATCCTTCTACTTTTACCACCTGTTTCATCTCTTCTCTATCCCTTTCCTAAAGAATGTAGCACGGTACTGGACTAAATAGGCATTGTTGCCTTAAATGCTACTTCTCTTTAAAAAAAAAAGTTTTAGAAAAAGGCAGAGGTCCGTTTTAATTACCTAAATATGTATATCATTTGTTCGTTCGTTTCAAAGTTTTGTACTCATTCTATTTTATAACAGAAATAAATGATGAAGAAGGAATGTTATTTTTCAAGCCAAAAAGAAAACTTACTAATTTAAAATTTATTATCTAAATGCTAAAACTATAGAAAAAAATTCAATAAAAAAAATTTATTCTCTGTATATTTATTAGCAATTGCTTACATTAATTTTTATATTGAAGAAATTCTAAGATTTTAACTCTTAAGAAAAACTTACCCACAAACTAGAAATGACTACATAATTAACATACTAAAACATAAATATCTTCCGTCATATGGTTGACACAACAATGTCACTTTTCTATAGTTATATGTTATAAATAGAACAATCAGCCAACGCAGGCATTTGAAATTTAATATACAAAACAATAAAAACGACAGCGAAAACGCCTAAAATAATAAAACAAATAAAACAATAAATAAAAAAAATATAAAACAAATGTCAACAATATGATCAACAAATTAACAATGTTATGATTTTGTTTTAACTAAATTTAATATAAAACTAAAACAACAACAGCTAAAAACGCCAACTATACAAAATGTGTGTGTGTGTGGCTGTTAAAGTAACACCCCTCGTTCAACATTTCATTAAAAAAGCCAGACTTGACACAAGAAAAGTGTCAAATATTACACCCACACACTTTTTTCTGATAATTGAATCACAAGTGAAAAATAACAGCGAATGAAACCCCATACATTCTGGGATGGTTGTAATTTTGAACAAAATAATTATTATTATATGTATAATAAAATTTGTTGTAGCCATTAATGCATACAAATATCAGCGTTTAACAATAAATTTATTATTTGTTATTCTCTTTATTGCACATATTTTACTTGGTTTGAGTAATGAATAGATGGATGAATAGTCATTTTAATTTTTGTGTATGAAATTTTTTTTGTTACGAACCACTAAACAACACAAGTGTTAATATTATGAGTTGTTGTTTATGTTCAATGCACAAATGAACACATTAAATATAAGGTGAACCTTACCACCCAATAGATGTATTAAACAATATGCTTTAGAGCAATGATTCCCAAACTGGTAATCTGCAAGGGGTCTACGTGAGCGAAAAAAAATTTGGGGGTCCATGAAATGAAAATGGGGGTCCACGATACACTGATAGTACCTATTTACTAACATCATACTCTCTTATAATATCAAAACATATACATTCTTTATAAAAGTACCTATGAAGTAAAAAATTTATTATATATGTTTATAAAATTGTGTAAGTTGTACGATGTTGGTATTCGCTTTGTGGTCGCAATACATTTTGAACTTCTACTAATCGTTTATACATATTGCAAAAAGGGAACTACCTTAAATTTTTGGCATTTAGAATTTCTCTGACTAGTAAATTTGCTTGAATGTATGTACAAAAAAAACGAAAGAGAATACAAATACATAGCTGTTTGTATGCTGTGTGTGTTTTTATTTGTGTGTGTTGTTATAGTTCGAACCGTGCTAAATCAAAAAATAGTTTTAATATACAGCTGCTGGATTTTCTGTCTTATTTAAATAATTTAATTTTGCCAACAGATGACTGATACCATGTCCGAATCTAAAAAGAAATTGTAACGGTGAAAGTCGTACCTCGTTTTCACCTACACAAGATCACCACCTTGACAATACTTTTCTTAATTTGCGAAAATGGATTATTATTATTATTCTTATTATTATTATTATTCTTATTGTTATTCCTTATTATTTTTATTATTATTCATTCATTACTTTAAGATTTATGAATTATTATTATTTAAATTAACGGTCGGGAACGTAAGAGCGCCACCTGTGAGTCAGAAACACCATGATCAACAACACAGTCAGCTGTCAGGCAGATCAAAACTCACCGCTGATAGTTGTCATGCAGCCATGACAGATAATATATATGTGTGTGTGAATGTGTGTAGCCACGCACAATTGGCAAGAAGATCGCCTGCAGATAAGAAGTCTTTTGGACAGGAGTTTAATACTCCGCAAAAACTTCTTATCAGCAGAAAGCAAATAGATCGCCTGTGGATGGGAAGTCTTTGGACAGGAATTTAATATTCCGCAAAAACTTCTTGCCCGCAGACAGCCCGCCTGCCGGTAAGAGATCTGTTGGACAGGAATTTAATATTCCGCAATAATCTCTTATCGACAGTAAGGCTACAAGTGGTGGAAGTTTATCTTCTACCGGGGATTAGCTTGACCGTGCGACTGAGGCTGTGGAGGAATTTAATATTCCCGCAGTATCATTTCACCCGGCCAAGAATTCCCCGCGATCACTGCTGCGAGGATAGTGCTTAGTTTACCGCCGCGGCCACCTGTGCCGCCGCCATCTATACCGCTGTCGCCTCTACCGCAGCCATCTGTACCGCAGCCATTGATGCCGCTGCCGCCTCTCTCGCAGCCATCTGCACCGCAGCCATCCGCGCTGCTGCCGTCTCTACCGCAGCCATTTGCACCGCAGCCATTGGTGCTGCTGCCGCCTCTCTCGCAGCCATTTGCACCGCAGCCATTGGTGCCGCTGCCGCCTCTCTCGCAGCCATCTGCACCGCAGCCGCCTTTACCGTAGCCAGCTGTACCGCAGCCATCTGTACCTCTGCCGCCAGGACCACTACTATGTCCTGCAGCCAGTGTCGCCGCCGCCAGTACCAATACTAGGTCCTGTCGCTGCCGCCTGTACCTCTGCCGCCTGTACCTCTGCCGCCTGTACCTCTGCCGCCAGTACCTCTACTAGGTCCTGCCGCCGCCGCCTGTACCGCTGCCGCCAGTACCAATACTAGGTCCTGCCTCTGCCGCCTGTACCTCTGCCGCCAGTATCTCTACTACAACAAGCCACCTTGTAAAGATTAGCGAATGAATAAATTTGGTGTTAAGTTTTCTAAAGTTATAAAACATTGCGTGTCATTCATTCTACGGTAATAAACTACTAAAATTTGCAACGACCCTGGCCGCTGCTGTCGCTATCCCAGCAACCAGCGGAAACGTGTCGTTACAAAATGTAGACAGTACAGTGTTGAGTATTTGAAATTTGGCCTCATTCCATCATTGCCGGACAAACAATTGCCTATGTGCCTTTTATGCAACAAAGTTTTGGGCAATGACGCTATGAAACCATCTAAACTGCAAGATCATCTGAGAAGATGTCACCCTGATAAAACAGAAAAAGATTTGAAATACTTTCAAACACTCAAAGATGAACTTCAGAAGAGACCTACACTGGAGAGAATGTTCGCTTCGACGTCACAAAGAAATGATGATGGTTTGCGGGCGTCTTACAATATCTCGTTACTTATAGCGAAATCCGGAAAACCGCATACTATCGGAGAGAAGTTAATTTTGCCAGCCGTTGAAGAGGTTTTAAAAACTGTTTTACACAAACCTGCATCTGATATCATTAAAAGAATTCCCGTAAGCAACAATACTGTTGAAAGACGTATTGATGAAATGAGTTCTGATATTGAAAGCTTCTTATGTAATTATTTGCAAACAACCCATTTCTCTATACAACTGGACGAGTCAACTTTACCTGATAATGCAGCATTATTATTGGCATATGTTCGTTTTATTATAAATCAAGAAATCTACGAAGAACTGCTCTTCGCAAGAACTTTGATAACAGACACTAAAGGTGAATCAATATTTCATGTTTTGAAGGATTACTTCATTGAAAAAGCAATTCCTTTATCAAATATAATATCAGTAGCTACAGATGGTGCACCTGCCATGGTTGGACGTTATCGTGGATTTATAAGCTATTTAAAACAAAATGTGTCAGGGGTGTTAGCAATACATTGCATCATTCATCGACAACATTTAGTTGCTAAAAATTTGAGTGTTAGGTTGCATGAATCACTTCATTTAGTCATTGATGCAGTAAACCGAATCCGAAGCAACGCGTTGAATACGCGGTTATTTGCGCAGTTGTGTGAAGAAAATGACGAACAGTTTCATCAATTACTCCTCCACACTGAAGTACGCTGGCTGTCGAAAGGCTTATGTTTGACAAGATTTTTTGCACTTTTTGAGACTATTTTAGAATTTCTGGATACTAAAGACAAAATTTTGAAAGAAAATTTAATGAAGAGGAAAACAGTCATCGCCTATTTAACAGGTTTCTTTACAAAATTTGATATGGTTAATTTTCAATTACAAGGCGACAGTGTAAATTTGATTAAAACAAAGTCCATCATATCAGCGTTTCTTGCCAGAGTTAAACTAATGAAGCAAAATATTGGACGGGGCGAATTTTCGCAGTTACCCAATTTGTCACAGACAAGCTGCCAGGAAGACGACGTTTCAACTTACGATCAACATTTAAATGCCCTCTATTCAGATTTTGAATCTAGGTTTGAGGATATTTTGACTATAGTAATACCACCGTGGATAATTAATCCATATGGTGAAATAGAAGAAACGAATGTCATAATACAAGAGGAACTGACTAAAGTAAGTACAAACGAAGAACTTAAGATTCAGTTTAAAAACGGATATCATAAATTCTGGCTGCAAAACAACATACCTCTTACTTATCCCGTATTATGGAATATAGCGAGGAAATTTTTAAATTCCTTAACATCGTCATACTTAGTGGAAAGGGGGTTCAGCGCTGTTACCAATCTCCTAACAAAAAAAAGAAACAGACTGAACCTCATTAGCCGGGGAGATTTAAGATTAACCCTTACAAAATTTAAGCCAAATGTTAATAATTTATTATTAAAGCATCAGGTTCATCCTTCTCACTAGAAATATTAACATATTGCTTATGTTATTTTATTTAATGATTATTTTATGTTTATTTAATGTTACGTATGTTTTACATAACAGATACAAAATTTTATTTTGAGCAGTTTTAATTTAAATTCAATTAATAAATGTATGAATTAACATGTGTTTTTACTTTAAGTTTTTAACACTAAAATTCACTACGGTTAAAAATTTACAGGAAATCAATATCAGGTCAGTAGGGGGTCTATCCAACACGGAAAAACATGGCAAGGGGTCTACGACACAAAAAAGTTTGGGAAACTCTGCTTTAGAGCATTAGTTTGTTGTCATATTGCTAGCTATAGGAAATGTTATATTACCATGCTATACTAAGTCATAAACCACTATCTGCCTCTTACGAAATTACAGTGGAGCTGCGAGAGGTTTGCACTATGTCTTTTTTTATAATGACCCTCATGTTGTAATATTGTTATATCATCGAAATTGGTAAAGTGATCTTTCCTTGTACAGTGGACTGCAAAAGCTGTTTTTTGTTCCTTAGTACCATTACATGTTTCATATTCTGATTTAGTCTTTCCATTTGTTTTGTTACATACTTTGGACCCGTCTCCGTTGGAAGGTATTTTATATATATTAAATTTGATTTTTTCAATATATCTAATTTTTGATTTCATGTTTAAGAAGAGAATATTTAATATTTTGTTGATTTCCAATGCAATCTTGAATTTGTCTCTGTCATACACATATATTTGACCGTACATTTTTTCCGAAAAAAGAGAGAAATGTGTTAGGGATTTAAACATTTTCTCCGTCTTTGTATTAATTTTTTCATTATAAATGTTGACCCATTTTTATTCTATGTTGCCATGTTAAATGAATAACCACGTTTTTAAAAAATTTTTCTAATTTTTTGGATGTTTTGTTTGTGGTAATTTTTGTCACTAATTTGCAGAACTCTTTCTGCAAAATTCCACGCAGTGCTCATTTTTACGTGTTTCACATAGTTAGAATAAAAGTTGATAATACGCCCCGAGGAGTTTGGTTTTTTATGCCAGTCTGTAGCTAATGTGTTTTGTTTTCAAAAAAAAAAGGGCGTCTGAATAATGGCAACATTTCATCTTTTTTTAGCTCTTTCGTAAAATATATTTGTATGAGGAAGATATTAAGAGCTTCTAAAGTAGCGCTACAACATTCTTCTTAGTATGCAAAACACATCAACCCATATATTTGTTCATGAGTTTCGATTTAAGCTTTCTGAAGTTTAAGCTTTCTATCGTAGTATCCAACAATTCTTGCATGGTAATATTCTGCACTTACTGGTGCCCAAAGGCATTTCTCTTAAATGCTCATATATTTTGTGGTCAAATTTTAAATATTTGTTATCCTTGATAAAAAACTCATTTAATATTCAAAAATAAATCTTTTGGTATCTGCATATATGCACTAATTAATTTCCATTTTTTAGGTGTTCCCTTTCCCTAACAGTTTAATTGCGCAAGAAGAAATCTGTGATATGTGAAATACTTTTATAAAAACTTCCTAAAATTATTAGCATTACTATTCATTTGCTAACTTAGTGGAAAACTATTCCAGAGACGAGCGGCATTAATATAAAATTGCCATTCGGATACAAGGCAGTGATGACGAGGCAAAATAATATTTTTCTGCCCTGGAGATTGGAAGAAACGTATTTTTTCAAGCGAATATTTGGGCGTTTTTGTTACAATTATTTTATGTAAAAATAAAAGGGTACGAACCTTTATTAGTCCCTGAAAAGAGATTCCAAGAAGATTGTTGGAGACATGTGGTAAATGATCAAATCTTCTGAGTCCATAGACATATCTTACAATATTATGGAATACAACGTCAACCTTGTTCCTACTGACTGAGTCACAACATTCAAACAATTCACATCCATAAGTTAAAGCGGGTATAAGATACATTCTAGCAAGCAAGATATTCACATGATCCATGTGTAACGACACGTTTTCCTGGTAGCTGAGGTATGCTCAGCGGCGTCCAGGGTCGTGTTGTGTCGATTCCAAAAAGAAAGACAAAGCCTTACTCACAATGTTGCTCTTTATTCAGGAAAGGGGTTGCCCTATTCCTAGTTCGCAACTTGACTGCAGCTCGGGCTCGAATCTTGTGAACTGGTGTGTATGCAGGCAGCTTCAGTAAATATCTTCTACTTCATGCGGTCCGTATTCGGCGAACGTCACTATCTTAGTCGACTGCGGGCACAAACTAGGGTATTACCACGGCTCTGTTTGTGATCGCTCCGTCGAAATAGGTCGGTACGCCGCAAGCGCCAAGGCACTGTAGGCTGGGCTGGGTATTACCACGGCGCAGCCGTTCACTGTCGGTGGCGACTGCGGACACAAACTCGGCTGGGTATTACCACGGCTCTGTTTGTGGTCGCTACGTCGCAGTTCTGTCCTGTCTCAGGGTATAGCTTCGGCTGGGTATTACCACGGCCTTATCTATACCCTGACTACCAGTCCAAAAAATAAATAAAAAAGTAGAAGAAGATATTTACCTTTGCTCCTGTTGCCGGTCGCACACCAATTGATTTATTCTGATTGATGTTTGCGCTTTTATACTCTTTTTCCTTCCACACACCAATGCACAAACACACTTACATTACTTCGGCAGTAAGTACATCACAGCCGACGGCTGTTTTCACCACCGAGCTGCAGCCAGTTTTACAATATGAATGTTACTAATTACAATACTTGTATGCCTTCGTGGCTAATTACAATAATAACTAGAACTAAATCTTACGTCAACATAAATACTTATAACTACATGCGTATATAAGTAAATACATGAATTCATATTTTTAGTAAATGATTTTATAACTAAATAAATATGTGCGTGTATAAATAGATGCATTGTAGAAAAATATAGCAATTTAAATATAAATTCATTATCTTAGTAAATACATTTAAAATAAAAGATAGGGATTGACCCGTGACTGTTGTCAGACAGTTTTTTGTGTGACCAAAAACGAGGCTGGACTTTTGGGCGTTACACATGTTAATTCATTATTAAGTACTATACCGAGGCTTTTAGCAGATTTAAAAATCACAATTTTCTCATTTTTCAATATAATATTATGTAGCAGTACAGGCTGCAAAATTTTTACATATAACGATGCGTTTCGACTTAGATGGATTTAAGTAGAGTCCATTTGCATTTGCCCAGAGCTTAATTCTATTCAGATCAACGTTTAAGGAGAATATGCTGGAGTCAATATACCGAACAGAGCTACTTAGTGTTAGATGCACATCATCTGCATATAAGTGTATACTGCAGCTAGAGAGTTGTTTCGGCAGATCGTTCACATAAAGTGAAAATAGTAGCGGTTCCAGAATGGAACCCTTATGCACTCCTCTAGTAAGAGGTAAGCTATCTGAACAAACATTATTCACCAACACCGATTGCATATGGTTCGATAGATATGAGGAGACAAGTTTAACTGACAGGTTAGAAAAACGATAACAAGAATATTCATTATATTGCCATAATTTCATGATTAATCGTGTCAAATGCTTTAGAGTGGTCAAGGAGCACTAAGAAGTTAATATCTCCTCTATCTAACTCTTGCCATAAATTCTCACTAACATATGCAAGTGCAAGTGACTCTCTCGAAAACCTGATTGTATGGGAGACAATAAAGCGTTGGAATGAACGTAATTATATATCTGTCTTAATATAAGTTTCGCATTACTTTAAAAAAAAAACCTAAGATCGCAATCGGCCTATATTCACTATTTCCTTACCGTAACGGTACTATTTTTGGATGTTTATATATACCTTTCATAAAGTATGAAAAAATAACCTCTTTATAACAAGTTTGTTTATCATGACCGAAATATTGAAAAAATCTAAATAAAATCGGTTAAAATAATTTTATTTATATATTTATTATTATTATATATTTAATTGAGCAAACCCATAGATTGGTTCAGGTGATAAGAAGGACTTTTGAAGAGAAGAAGTATTGTTCATCTATTTTTATTGATGTTTCTCAGCCTTTTGACAAAGTTTAGCATGCAGGTCTATTTCTGAAACTGACCGCTCACTTGCCTTGTAATATAAGCATCCTACTGAAAAGCTACATAATTGGACGAAAATTTTCTGTTGTTGAAGGAGACTTCGTTAGTTTATCCAAACCAATTTCCGCAGGCGTACCACAAGGTAGCATTCTTGGACCAGTTTTATATTTGATATATACCTGCGATATGCCTGTAAGTGAAACTGCTTACACTTCTACGTTTGCTGATGATACAGCGTGTCTAAGTTCGCACGAAAACTCCTATCAAGCCTCCATAAATCTTCAGCAACATATAACTCAGTTGGGGTTGTTGTTAAAATTATGGAGAATTAAAGTGAATGTTTAAAAGTGCATTCATGTGTCCTTCACCCTGCGAAGAGATAATCGTTCACCCGTTCGAATCAATAATCACATTGTTCCTCACTATACTTATGTGAGATATCGTGGTACACATCTTGACCGTCGCCTTACATGGAAACATCATATTGACTCAAAGCTAACACAGATGAAACTTAAGCTAACACAATTACATTGGCTCATTGGCAGGAACTCGAAACTTAGCCTAGATTGTAAACTCCTAATTTACAAGAGTATTTTGAAACCAATATGGTCTTATGGAATCCAACTTTGGGGCGCTGCCTCAGCTTCAAATGTGGATAGAATCCAACGTATGCAGAATAAAATTTTAAGGTTGATAACTTCCGCCCCATGGTACATCAGAAATTCAAACATACATTGTGATTTAGACATACCGCTGGTGACTACAGAAATCATCAAATACGCAGGCAAATACTTAGTGAAGCTTGAAGACCATCCTAACCCCCTTGCTCGCAATATCTTGAATTATAGTCGACATAGCCGATTAAAAAAGAGGGATACCGCAGCTTTAATCCTCAATGCTACAGATGACACATATTAGAAATATTTGTTTTGTTTCTTTTTAAAGTCAAAAGGTTAGTTCTGACATGGTCGGGACTAATGTAACTTTTTTTTTAGAATTTAAGATTTTAAAACTTATTGTTAGTTCAGTTTCTTGAAGATGCAAAAAATATTATTGAAAAAAATTATATATATATATATATATATATTTGTTATCGGTGTTTCTCATGAATATCCCAATGTTACTTTCCTTTTTTGCGAGCAGGTAAATAACATTAGCCTTAGACGAATTTGTATCTTGTATCTTGATGAACTATACTTTATTTACAATTTTTAATCACTGTAAAATATAAAATAATTATATGAAAAATATAATTAAGTAATTAAAAACATCGCTAGCATAAAAAGCTCTGAATTGTCTTAAATAAAAACAGAGTAGAATACCAAAAACCCAGTGCTTTCGCAAAAGCGTACGACTTAATGTTCTCCCTCAACTATAGCAATAGATAGTATAGATGTCAAGGATTCAGTAGATCTCAAAATGTTTAGGATAAAAATTCAATGGGATGCGGTTCTCTAAACAATCAGAAAACTGCACTACACATTATATAGAAAACTGGTTGTTTAGTCGAACTCCCGAAATTACTTTCAACGTGCCTTAACAGAAATAAAGTAATGCTAGTTAACATATATTTAGCATCTGCAGTAGTTAATGTTTGTTAAAGAAAAGAGCAAGCATTATGAGATCAATTTCCAACAGCAGAAAGAAAAATAATTGGTAAATGCCCACATTCAATAATCCCGCTATAGATGAAGAGGCCCCCATATTAGAATAACTGATAAGATGGTTAAGGCATCTGTATAATAAAATAGTAAAATCAAGTTTCAAAAGAGTCTTGATTAGATATAATAACTATGTGTAGCATTCATTGATAATTTGGTTAATATAAGGTCTGGTTGATACGCGTGCTTTTAATTGAGTGACAAAGGATTACAATCTGAATGGTTGTGTTGGTTTGTTAATAATAGTTTAGTAAGCAAGAGATCGTGGGAGTACTCGTATAAATCTGTTCAGCCTTATAGTATAAAAAATAAAACAAATAGAGAACAAATAACGTTTTCCTACTGTTAGTAGTTGCGTTCAAAAAGGACTACATTTCAAAAGAAGAAGACGTTATATTACTGGCATTTAAAAGTACTTAACGGTTACGTTACGTACGTTTACAGAATAATTAATACACATAATGTTACAAATCTTAAGGTTGCATAATTTTGTTGCAATTATTAAAATACTAAACATCTGTCGCGCACCGACGATTGTCGGAAGTGCTGTAATATGGAAAATTCTGAATATGTATTTATACTGGGAACGCAGGAGCCATTAAAGCGGACTTGGTTAAAGAAATATTTGAAACACAATTAATTTACTAAACTAAATTTTTACTGATGACAACTTAGTCCCACTAGATAATTTCCGCTGGATATAGTTAAATCTAACTTGACTAACTAAAAACGTGACAGCGTTATTTACTACAAAGATGATACGAAAACTTGACTGACAATTTCCTTCACATACGCTTCACCTGTGTCATTCATATCCAAAGATATGTGTTAACTGCCACAAAGTTTGCTTGTTACTCAAATTTGTTGACCAATCTGAACCGCTCTTGGTAGAGCAGAGTCTAGTCTATTAGTAACAAATAAAAACAATAATTTTAATTTTAAACTGCTGTTTCAAAAACTGTTGCACCAGCATGCTGTTTTATTTAAAAACATTTTAAAACAAATGAATTGCAACAAATTAAGGAAAAGAAAAATTGCACATTCGATTCGATTAATTTTCGAATGATAAGAAATTGAATACTGTGTCTGCCATTGCTTAATCTCTGCTGATTTGAATAAAATATGTTACACTGCCTATTGCGTCCACTACAAAATTAAATCCTTAAGGTATGCAACGGAATTTCAAATTACAATTTTTACAAATGTTCCTTTTATTATACTGCCGGAGTGTGTAGTACAAATCAAAAGAAGTGCAAAGTAATTTGTATATTTTATATAAAATTGGAAATACCGATATAAAATACCGATGGACTAATACACCAAAAATAACAGATTCCTTAACAGATTTAGCACTTAGAGTACATACAGTTTAATTCTTTAATAAATTATTGTAACATATGCATATTTAAATGATTTACACAGCCAATGTACTCGTACATATACGTTCCAAATTGGCAATACTATACGCTGATAGTAGCTCCTTTTAATTCAATAATCTTATACAATATTGATAGTCCTTATTTTTATATTTATTTTCATTTTTTATTTATTGATTTTGTCTATTATATGTAATCCTTACAGATTATAACATGCATCTTTTACTTAAAACTGCAACTAGTCGTTCAAATAAATTATTATATTATTAAGCTTTACATTATATTACGCATTTGAATAATTTTTCCGGAAGAACTGTAAGAACATCGAGTTGAACGCAGTGGAACATTGCTATGACATTAGAAATCAGGAATTCCGCTGCAATTTTTCGATTAATAAAAATAATTGCAAATGATAAATTAAAAATTGTTCTGCAGCTTTTCCGCATTGGCAATTTGATTAATCTAAGCCTGTACGACAAGGTGGAAAATGAACTCCAGACTGCCATGTTAGCAGATATTTTTAAATTGTTTCTGAACCGATTTAATATCGCTACTATGCACATATTACTGAACAATATTCAAAAATTGGTCTCACAATTGATGTGCATAACTGTTTTGTTATGTACGGTTCAGTAAACTCTTTAGCCCAACTTTTAATGAACGCAAGTACATTTCTAACCTTATTAACGGTCACGTGAATATGAGATATAAAAGTTGAAATTTCCAAATCCAAAATGTTATCCACCAATTGATGTTTCCCTAAAGGTGAAAGGTGCCGAAGAAATTATTTAAGTCAAAAAATATTATGCTCAAACCTATTTGAATGATATCGTGCCCTTGTTAAATTCATTTAAAACCCTGTTTATTTTAAACCTTCGAATTTTATAGAAAAACGATATAGAAACAGCCAGAATATTTGACTAGACACGAGGCCACAATCGTGCATCATGACAACGCTCGGCCACATGTTCTAGACTGGTCAACTATTTTTGTTTTATTTTTTTTTTTCAGGAGAATTAGCACTTCAGGCAACAGTGCCTATTTAGTCAAGTACCGTGCTACGTTCTTTAGGAAAGGAATAGAGAGAAGAGATGGACAAGTGGTGAACGTAGAAGAATAGTTACGGAAATTAACTGTCGTATAAGACAGCACAGTGACCAGTGAGTATGCCTTCATCACTGAGCAGCACCACTGACAGTCAATTTTTATTTGTAATGAAAAACAACCAAGGTCTTTGTTGGGAATCGAATCCACAACCCCCAGTCTTATAAGCTAGTACACTACCTACTAGCCTATAGCGGCACCCTATTTGGAAAACAGTGGATCCTTGTGGATCCTTAGCCCGATCCTTGTCCCTTCTAGCTACCATTTCTTTCGATCGATGCAGAATGTTCTTTGCTTGTTTAATTCCTTACCTTAAAATCAGAGCAGTTCTATTGGTGCGGTAGTCGCTTTGCTACCAAAAAGATAGGAAAAAGTAGTTGCTAACAATGGAAAATATTTTGTATCAATGTATCAACTCATTTTATTATTTTAGTAACTGCATTTTTCTACAAGGAAAATCTTCTACACCTGTTAGATTAGATCCACTATCATTTTCATTTTAATTTGTTATTCCTCTGACCTTCAGTCTGTTTTAATTTTAATTCTTAATAATTGTAAATTATGCAATTTAAATAATAAAGAAAAAGAAGTGAAATGCAACTAATTTCCTTTATATAGAAGCGATCTTTTTTTGCTAAAAAATCTTAAAATATGCTAAAGAAATATCACTAAAAATATACAAATTACGTATTACTTTTTGCTTATTGTATCGCGCCCTTAATACAAACAAAAAATTTTCAAAAACTAGCTTTTTCCATAAATTAATTCAGAGTACACATCACTAACTACTGCAAAAATTTCTTTCACATCACTATCGTCTTTAAGTGGAAAAATACAGTTATGGGTATTTTCGTGTTAAGTGTGTTGCTACAGTACGATGAATTAAACTAAAAAAATTTTAGTATCTTGAGTTGTGACCTTTTTGTAATTAGGGTGCGATATGTTAGCTATAGATAAAACCATAAAAATTATAAGATCAAGTTTCATGATTTTCTAGAACAAAAATTTCTATTTGCAAATATTTTTTTTTTTAATAAAACACTTGAGATTTTCATATTATTCATTTACGTCTTTTTTAGAATTGATTTTTATTTAAAATATATTTCATTAAAAATAGTCGCTTAAATTTAAAACAATATGAGTTTGTTCTTTATCTTTTTTTTACAATTTTTACAAGTTTTTATTGAAATTAAATTTTTTCCATTTGCATTTTATTGTCTAAAAATATTTTTTTATTAATTAATTAATTTAATTTTTTTAGTACACTTTTCTTGGGGTCTATATTATTTGTACAAGAATTTTTTTTGTAGAATTAAAAAATTTATATTATGGACAACTTTGGAATAAAACGAGGCGAGATTATTATAAATTATAAAAAGTAATAATTAAAATATTTTATAAAAAATTGGTTTAATTATTATTTCTTCAAAAAAATTTGTGCTGTATAGCGTTCGGGTATGCTGTGAAATGTTAAATTCTATTGGAAGTAAATTTAAATACGTGGTAAACTGTTCTCTTCGTAGGTTTAAAAATACTGAATAATACTTCCTGAAACATATTGTTTTATAAAATCTAATTTATAACCATTTGACGCAAAAAAAACGTTCTGAAGACACCTAGAGATGTAACCTTTGAATGTACACATTTTTAATGCTTTATACAAAAAAAAGTCACAATTACTATAATAAAATCAGTAACTATCCAAAAGCTCCTAAACAAATTTATAAAATGTTTAACCTTAAGTTTAAAAAAGAAGTGGGATCTCCAGATGGTTAATTGAGACGTTGCCTTATTATTGTGACTAAATATTCAATATTCTAATACAATATACCAGTACATTTTTATTACATCCGATCTTTGTACTATTTATACCACCAAAAACGGAAAACAACTCACATGTATGGGCCGGCGCCTCAAAGTCGATTTAGGAGTTGCTCCACCGCGTATAACAGTAGGGTATCCAACTCTATTGATTCTCTAGAGCATCGACGCAATGTGGGTTATATTTCACTGTTTTATCGTTACTAAAATGGTAAGTGATCTAATGAAATTAGGGAACGCACATTTTTGCGTTTAACACGCTTTTGGTTTTGAGTCTATCCACTACTCATACACAGAAAATTCGTTTTTTAGCAGAACATTTCGTCTTTCCCTTCACTTTCAATGTAGGAAAATTCAAATTGAATGTCAACAAACACTACTCCCTCTTGAATTCCCCCCATAACCTAATTTAATTTCCCAATTCTGGCACAATGCACTATTGCATGAGTAGGGGCCATCCCCGGAGTGCTGGTTCGAAAAAGAAATATGAGAGTAAATAATTATAATAATCAGCGCCAAGCGACTTAATCTTAATCATTTCTAATTTTTCTTTCAAACATCAAAAATCATTGAACCTTATTAAGCGCTTCACGAAAAATATTAAAATTATAAAGTTTTTTTTTATGTAAATTATGGTGCATGTCCTTTAACACAAATGAAATGACAAGAGCTTAAAAAACAATGCTTCACCTCACTGTTCATTGTGCAGGAGCATCGTTTTGCTAAACATCATTTGAGTCATATGTTTCAGAAAAAGATTTAACAACTTTAGAGCATTTTGCCAATTACCAGGCCGCTACAGTTAAGTAATAAGTCTTTCCTAGCAGCTGATTAAAAACTAATAGTGTTGCCACATATTACTATTTATGTGTTGGAATCTGTCAAAATTTAAACAGAATTCGTTTTTTATTTTTTGATCTTAGCAACTTTTTATCACTTTAAAAAGGAAAAAGCTAAATTCCGAATAGTATTAAAATAAAATACATCAATTGCAATACTAATAAATTTTAATATTCTAAAATATATAAATTCCTTAGATTAAACGCAAGCTATGAATAATTTTTTAAGTTTCTAAAAGTTATTTTCCCTGGATGTAATATTTTTCGGTCACAATAATTTAAATGACATTTTTGGACCGGCTTAAAATCAGATAATAAAAATTATGTCAGATAGCTGATACCAAATGACAGATTTTCAAAAATAAAATAATTTCGAATGCGAATGCAACAACAATTGAGAAATAAAATAAAATTCTTATCAGAGTCGTTTAGAGGCAGAAATAAAATGAAACCTTGTAATCAATAAAATTTAAGAATTATAATTATTTAATTTAATAAGATTTTTTTAGTCATTCAATATATCAGCCATTTGGGAATTATCTACTTGTGTAATGAATTTTCAAATGCGCTGTGCCTTAGATGCACAGCACCAAGGCCACTTGTTATTAATCTTTTCCATTTTTTTTATATTTACAAGCTCAAACTTTCCAACAAAAGCTTTTTTAATGCTACGTAACACCTTTAGCTTATTTAAATCAATATCGAAATATGGATCAGATCCAAGGAGTAGCTTAAAAATTATTAACACCTTTGCAGCATCATGTATCTGGTTGCACAATATTCTCAAAAAAAGGAGTAATTAATGGCCTGATGTTTTTAATGTTAAAGGAGTAGTTGACTGTTAGAAAACTTGTAGCTATCAAACAAAACTATCAAAATCTAACAGCATCCATATTAATTATCTTCAAAAAGATATAACAATGAAGTTCTGCTTCGATTTATTTCTAAAAAAATAGATTTTTCATCACAACATTGAAAGGTTTCATCACAATACGTCAGACTGTACACATGTCCAATACAAATACTTTGGTCGGAAGAAAAGAATTAATAGTTTCTTATGCATAATGCGCTTTTTCGAAAAATATTCTACAAGTCAGAGAGGTTAATACAATTATAAAGCAACAACAATATAAACCAGGCTTTATATATTAAAGTGATTTAAATACATGTAAAAAACATACATGTTGTTTTTGTACTTGTTAAAGAATAACTACCATTTCGCTGACGGAATATTTCAATGAACTTTTTGATGCCCTCAAAAATCGAAGTGGGTGGAAACCGAGATTATATATATTTTTTGTAGTGGATCCTTTTTAAATTAAAATTAATTTAATTAATATAGTAACTTTTTTGTAATAAAAATTTCTACCTACAACTTAAACAAAATCACTACTTTTCCTGTAAACATTTTTCTTTAAAAGTTGTCTCTTATTTAAAAGCGTTTTGCAAACTTTTGTTGCTCGAAGTGTTTCTAGAAATAAGTTTTTATTTCAATAATTATTGTGTGTATTGTATGTTATGTTTTTTGATTGTGTGTTATTTTGTTTTTGTTACTTTTTTCTCTAATTCATTTTTTATTTATAGGCAATCACAATTTTTTGACTTTTTACAGTTTTAAATTTATTTTAAAAAGGAATTATTATTACTTTTTTTTTTATTAATAAATTGGTTTATGGCTTAATATCATTTATAAATTCTTTTTACTTGTTTAAACTTAGACTTATTAATAATAAAAATAAAAATAAAATATATGGCATTGAATCTTAAGAAATTTCAATAAATCCAAAGAAAAATTCTGGATATAATTTTTTACAAAGAAATTAATACTGAAGAAAAAAGGCTTAGAAGGAATTAGAGCTCAATGACAACTAAGGAGTTTTAAGTCTGACTACTTTTTGGTGCAAATTGAGAATTATAAATAAATATAATATTATATAGAGACTTTAAAAATTTTATTTAATTTTAAATAAATTGCTTAAATAATGTAGTTAATTTAAAAAAATTTCATTTAATTTTCAATTAAATATTTAATTGA
Organism: Trichopoda pennipes; assembly: GCA_030448955.1. Classification (NCBI taxonomy): domain Eukaryota; kingdom Metazoa; phylum Arthropoda; class Insecta; order Diptera; family Tachinidae; genus Trichopoda; species Trichopoda pennipes. The sequence continues at coordinate 5,087,396 of JASKUP010000012.1, read as the reverse complement.
AATAATTTTTAATAAATTTTTTACTGTTAACAGTTTGATTTATTTAATTTTGTATCTCATACATTTTAAAAATGTGTTTCAAAAAAAAATTATTCCAAACTCATTTTTCTTTTATTCGCAAAAAGGAGTGCTTCCTTTTAACCACTTCAAGTTTCTAAAGCCAAATGATTTGCATTGCCAAGAAGTTCTACAAATTATTCTGCTTGACTTCCTTCAAGTATTGTAAAAATTAATAAAAACAAAATATAAATGAATTAAGGGAAGCTTTGTGCCTTTCTTCTGGCAAATTTGTCTCAACTTTAGAAGACATGACAGCTGCCTGAGTAAATTTACGTTAATGCAAAAGACATAAATTAAATTCTTGTTAAACGTACTCTCACCTTAATCCTTTTTAAAACTATTTTCTTCAGCATAAAATAAAATAAATTAATCAAAAAAAAAACCAAATAGAAGTGTAAAATTGAATTAACTTAAAATTGAAAATTAAAATAACTTTTTGAAAAGTTTACTTAAATATCAGCACAATGAATCTAAACGTAACTGATCTTGTTTAATGGAAAGACGTCGAGAATTGGAGGATTTCCTAAGACTGCTATTACTATTTGTGTTATTATTTTTGGTTGATGTTAAATTTGTATTGGAATTATTTAATTCATTAATACTTTGGAAATTTGTTGTTATTGTTGGTATAATGGTTGTACCGCCCACAGCAAACGAAGGTTTATTATTATTTAAAGGTTCTAGTTCAGCTGCTAGAGCACCATTGGGAATGGAATTTGAGCGTATATGTAAAGCACCAGAATCTAATGATTCATCACTGGCCGGATCCAAATGGTCTACTGAGGCAGCAGACGCAATACGTTTTATGAAGCCTACAGATAAAGTACGATCTGATAATAAAATCATAAAAAATCACAAATTAGTGTTAAAGTTATAATAAAAATGCTGAGACTTACCAAAGCTTGATTTATTGTTTTTGATATATTCTTCTTTAAGATCATCCAATTCTTTGGCTGAGCATAAAGGCGTATCTACATCATAGGTATTATTGAAGAGTGTATAATCCACTTCATATTCTCCGGTTTCTTTACGAAATGAAACAACATTTACGAAACGATGACCCCATAAGATTTCGGAAGGCAAGAAACTACTGCGAGCCTGAGTGGTCATGCCAGTACTCTCAATAACGCCCTCTTTACAACAAAACAAAAACAGAAAAGTAAAAATTTTATTTCTCTTTTTAAATATCAAAAAAATAAAAGAAGTAGAAAAAAAAACGATACACACCCAGCATGCAAACCACCTCAAATCTTTCTTTGAGCATATCCGAAGCCGACAGCATATATAAAGGACTATGACGATCTATTTTGTGCACTATGGTAGTTGGCCATATAAACATTAAGCGATCTTCTCCGCCATCTGCGCCCACAGTAAGTTCTTGTTGGTAAAAAGGTAAAATTTCACCCTCTTTAGTGACCTTAAACGAAGACATAAAACAATTAAAATTAAAAATAAAAAAAATTGCACCTTTTCATTTTCTCACCTTTTTTCTTATTATTTGTGCTCGCACATGAGCCTCTATTATATGAGACTTACGCATATCGCCTACTCTAAACATTAGACAGGGCACTCCATCTCGATGGCATATGACAGCATTGCGCGAAAACAATAACGTCTGGGCACGTTTTTTTGGTCTTGAGAGTTTGGCGAATACAATGCCCACCATAAATGCTTGTATAAATACACCTGTTATGCATTGAAGACATATCGTGAATATCGCTTCGGGACATTCTTCCGTTATGAATCGATTGCCATAACCGATCGTATGCTGAGTTTCAATCGAATATAAAAATGCTGATATGAATGAACGTACTTCAGTCACACACATAGTGTGTGTTGTATTTTGTATTAATTCAGGCTGTTGATCGCGCAGTTGTATCCATTCTAGATCACCGTGAGCGTACGCTATCGTCCACCAGATGAGACCAAAAAATGCCCATGAAATAAGAAAACTGAAAGCAAATACCATAAGCGTCCAACGCCATTGTGCATCAACTAGGGTGGTAAAAATATCCTGTTTAGGGAAGAGAATAAAAAGCAATATTAATAAAACAAAAAAACGAATTACACAGATTAAATTTAAAGTGATGATAGCAAATGATAAAAGTGCAACTAAAATACAAAAAACAAAATGTTCCATGCACACTGTATTTTTACGTAAATAATTGATTAAAATTTTCATTTAATCGATTTTGTTTTAGGTGTATCTACAGCTTTTCTCACACTAATTTAGTATGTCGTTTATTTTATAACGACGCACTGTGGTACATATTTAAAGAGGGTGGTAAAAACAATTTTCTTTTCTGTTGTATCGTGGACTATACCTGCTTGTTGTCCGTATTGAAATTAATGCACGACTTTTAGGTTAAATTCGATATTCTTTATTTCATAACTTATTACTAATTAATTACATTCAGAATGAAAGTTACACGCGTGTTATCCAAAACAAAAGATAGAGTTCAATGTCGAGAAAAACCCCTCTTACCAGAAAAACGCGAGTGAAATGTCAACCCACGAACAACTAAGTGTCTGGGGTTGCCAGTGTGTACTTATATTTTCTTTAATTTTTTAAAATTTTGTATCTTCTCGTTTTTTAATTTCATATCAATAGCTTCCTCTGGAGACTGTTATGTAGTAAAATAAATATAAAAAATGGTTACGGTTTTTAATGTATAAAAGATCTTTTGAACTTTGTTCTCTTTTTTTCTTTTTTCGGTTAAATACAATTCTCATTTAATTAATTTGGCTTGAGATATAAGATTCCCTCGTACCCCCCGGCACGCAACCAGGTGGATCCCTTTCCCATCTAACATGTGCTTTAGCCAGTCGCCTATGATAATATGAGCCTAAAACTAGAAGGGAATTGGAACTCGAGGTCTGACCAGTGGCTAACCAAACTAATACCATGGGAACCAATGGCCCGCAGTACTGCGGCCCTATATTGGTTATATGTAAGGCCCTCCGGGGACTAACGTGGTGGGTATGGTTTAATTTTAAAAAACTACGGAAAGGTGTAGGAAGGTATTAAGACCATCGTCAGATTAAAGCCAAACGGCTAGGTGGTGACGAGGATCTGTATCACACCATCTACCAATATTAACCTAGATTGACTTAAAAATAATTCCATACAAAATTTTGTAGTTTCCTACTCTTATGATTACTGAGTTCAGAGTAGTATTACTCATCTGAAAATAACTATCAAAGAACTCTGCAGCCAAAAAATGACTAACCTATTTCAACTATATCATTGCGAACAGGGTGATGAAATATGAACTTTCTTGATATTTTGCTAAAATCAAAAATCGTCTTCTTAATAACGCTTAAGTCCTTGCCGTCAAACTACGTCAAAAAAAAACCTTTCACCATTATGTAGTCCAAACACTTCCCTTACACCCCTATATCCTATATATATGCGCCAGATTAAGAACTTGGTCCAAGGCCAGATATCTTGTGAGAAATTTATGAATACAAAAAAGTTTTACAAAAGCAATAGAAATATCGAATAGAGAATAGAGGAAACAACATAAAAACGATATAAAAACTATTTGGTTTCTAAATAAAATTATTAAATTATTCAAGAAACTCTTTGACTTCTTCCTAAATTGTCCACAGATACGACATTTTTAGGAATTTTATGAACTTCATACTAAACAAAATGTTTATTTTTTGTGTTATTTTGGCAGAAAAATAAAACGGTAGAATCAACACAAGTTGCGAAAAGGATTGAGACAAAAAGCACTTAATTGTTTTATTTGATAGGTAAATTTTCTTTTGCTCTAGATAGATGTTCACAGTGCATTTTGCATAAGGAAATTAATAGTGGTAACATCAATTATAAAGTTATTGTTATAGCTTAGTTATAACCTGATAAAAAGGAGAAAAGGTTTAATAAACATAAGACGTAGGTGATAAAAACAATAGTGCAGCACACCAATGAACTGAATAGATATGTTTTATCTATTTATTTTTTAAAAGGTCAACTATATCCGATGAACGTTTTTTATGCTTCCTAAGGTGGCCATATGAAAATTATTATTTATTACAGTTTGAACAATAGTAACGTACTTAACAGTAATCTAGCAGATATTTATTTTCAACAAAAAGATTCTTTAAGATATAAAATTTGCTAGAATGAAAATATATATAACACAAAAATTTTAATTATCCTGTGTACCAGGAGTTGGATAGTCTCCAACTCTTCAGCAAAGCGTGGATACGGCGGCCTTACTCAAAGCTCCCGAAATTGCAAATTTGAGTGACTAGAGGATAGAGATATCCGACGGCTTTCTAGGTTGGGGATGATGCTACATATCATCCAAGTGGCACCCCTCGGGGCACATTTATCGGTCTTTATAGAATACGTGACTATCTAGACCTGTGCAACTGGGGGAAAAATGGAGTCCAGTCCCCTGAAGGCAGCAGGGGTCAACTGGGAACTCCACTTTATTTCCACGGGAATCAGTAAGCCCCAGAGTTCCGTTATTTGTCTCTTTAGACATTTAACTATTCTCTGGTTGATTATTGAGGTTGGCCCCTATATGGGAGTATCGTGGTGGTTGTGGTTTCGCGGCCCCATATCAGGGTTGTTGTTTAATATGGCGGCGAAGATCATTTCACCGTTAATGACACCCTAGGTGAATGATCCAGTCCAGTGAGCATGCTAGACATGTGTTCTGGACAGGAGTTGGATAGTCTCCAACTCTTCATTAAGGAGTGATGATTTGCAGCCCTGCTATGGAATCAATAAAGTTGCAACTAGAAGAGACCTGTTGCTAGAATTGGTCTTCGGCTTCCTAAGACGAGCATGACGTTCCTATTTATGCACAGTGGTTGACCACCATCTGATTTAAGACTACATAGTCAGGCACAGATGTAAATCATATCACGCAATATCACCCAAGTGGTTTGATTCACCATCAGTTTATGGCTCACACAGCTAGGTACTGATCTAAATCTTATCACTACTGAAGACATTAACATTATTTAATTGTGCACCTCCATATTTGTCCAATATTTGACAGAAATTTAAATCTATCTCTTTTGAATTGAAAGAAGTTAAAAAAACTTCTACAAAATAAAAATCTAGACTACTTTTAGTAGCATTTTAGTACAATTACTTATACTCGCTATTGTACAGAAAAGAGTTTTTTTATAAATAAATATTTATATAGAAAAATAACTTAAAGGGAGAAATATGTTTTTTTTAAAACTTCTCCATCGTTCGCTACTTAATATATTATACATATTTTAAGTTGAGCTAAACTTGATTTCATAATAAATTTTACAGTGAAGCATAATTTTAAGCATTTTTTTCATATCCCTATGACTGCTTGTTTTAAAAAATTAATTCATTACCCTATAATTGTTTACTTCATTTTTGTATAGACCTTAACAATAGACTTGCTTTAAATACCTTTTTCTCATTCGGACCAGTACTCAGAAGATGACCCCTACTCATGCAATGCCTTCAACCTGAACTAGGAAATTAGGTTAAGGAGAGGAGGAAAGAGGGTGTAGTGTTTGTGGACATTCAATTTAAATTTTCCTTCATTGAAAGTGACAGGAAAGACGTCTGGAGGGAGTTTATTTCAAATACGAACTGTTCTGCTTAAAAAAAAAACGAATTTAGTCTGTAATGCGTAGTGCAATTCACTGGCCAATCGATCACACATGGATGCACTCTCAACGAAAATCGAGTCAAACGCGAAAACGTGCGAGTTTCGGGAACAATTTCCCTAATTTCGTTACAGCACTTATCATTGTAGTAACGATAAAACACTCTATGCTCTAGGGAATCAAAGGCCAAAGGAGATGGCCAAGAGGCTCTTGGCCATTTCCTGTTTGCGGTCGAGTAACTCTGAAATAGATTTTGGGGCGGCGGCACATACATGGGAGTGTATTCGATTTTTGGACGGATATAGGTGGTATAAATAGTACGGAAATCGGATTGAGTGAAGTATCTTCTACACAGCTTTAGAAAACCGAGGCACTTTAAAGCTTCTTTAGAAACCTGAAAAATGTGTCTAGTCACACAAACATCACACTGACTTTCCATGCCAAGAACATCAAGAGCTTCCGATTCCGTAGTACCTATATCATCCATAGTAACAAATGCAACACCATTACCGAAAATAGATCTATGCGTAAGCATGGAACATTGCGTCTTACGGGCATTAAAATCTACTCCATTCACACAACCCCTTTCGGAATTCGCCGCGAGATCGTGATTGAGCGTCTCATTCACGTCCAACTGGTTCAGTCTATTACCAAATGAATACGAATAACAAATGGTGCTGTCAAATTTGACAAACAAGTTCATTTAGAAAAGTATGAAATACAATATAAGAATAGTTAAGACTAAGATGCATTTTCAAATGGTGTTTTGCACTTTATAAAGCAAAAAATATTAATTTCGTTAATAAAATTAAAATTGGTTTTAATTTCGAATTTTTTTTTTCTCGATGGAAAATAGGGCTTTCAAATAAATTTTTAAAGACAGCAAAGTTTGCTTTGTAGAAGCAAAGGGTAACGTACTTGATGTAAATTCAAGTTGATTTAATTACAACCCTTAATTGCAGCACAATTAGTTTCGACTACAATCTTTACATTTTTTAATTTGGTATTTTCATTTTTAGATTATACATGTTAAGAATAGTACTAATAGCATAACAACAACAGTTTGGCTGGTAATTAAATACAAAAAACCAATTACAAAATTAATAGTTATCATGTTGTCCAAATTAATATTTCTTAATAAGCTCATAAAATTGCTCCAAAGGACCATATACTACTATAATTTACATTTATTATTTATTCTTATATCAACCATTTAGTTATGTAAATTAGGCTGCTAAAATTACACACAATTAACTTTAAATAAAATTTACAAAATATTTAATATTATAAAAATATTTCTTAATCTTCATTGCAAAATTGACTGGAATAATTTTACCAAAATAGCGTTTCCCTTAATAAGTTGATTATTTAATGCACTGAATGTCATGTGGAGAAAAAAGTATATTTTTATCTACCTGGAGCTAGAATTGGTTGAAAACCGGCACTCAATATCGCCACGGTGTGGAATAAAAGTGCCAAAAGCAGCACATTTGCTAGATGACATTATTAAAGTACAAATGGCCCTATTACTAAACGAAATATTGCAATGTTAGACTCACGCTGAAGTTACTTCACTAACGAGATCTTAAAAAATTCTATAAAACGTAAAATTGATCAAATTATTGATTGACACTTTGATAAGCAAAATGCCACATCTAATAGCCGTTATCTATTTAACTCTATCGAAAGAGCAGCCTTTACTATTCAATTTAATTAATTTAAATGCAAACTAAAACATGGCGATGTTATTTAATAATTCACGTTTAATTAACAAAACAAATATGAAAAATCAGCAAATACTAGACTGGCAAAAAAATGCCGTTTACGTCAATAAAATTGAACATCACATTTTTGCTAAAAAGGTCAACTGCAACAACGAAAATTAATTGCAACAATGATTGAGACATAACAACGGCATTTAATTAAAAATTTTAATTATTTAAAATATGTTCAAATAAATATGATAACAGCTGCTATGGACGTAAATAGTTATTGCGGGTTTTGATGTAGAAGAGTGTTAACAAAGCGACATTAACTTTAAATGTATTTTTGACAGGCGGAATGAAATACGTTTTAACATTAATGAGATCTTTGGATAAATTAAGTTTTTAAGGATTAAATATTTTCACGATACTGAGTTTAGCAATTCTTTGGACAAGAAACTGAATAATTGAAATCTTTGTGGGGAAAAGTGCGTAAATCGGTAAATAACTGATTTAATTTATATGCATGTTTGTATGTGTGTGCAATTACCCATTTGCACTAACGAGAAAAATGAACAAGGTAAACAGTAATATGTTTTATAACTTGTGAAATAATGATACACATTTAACAGCACAAAAATATCTGTTTAAGTCAAAACAAAATGTCGGTCTGATTTTCTACAAAGATTACTAATAACTTATATTAAGTAGCTATTATTATTAAATTAAAGGTACTGAAACATGGCTCATCTTTGCTTGCTGTACTTGTACATGATCTTAACAGCGCCGTTAGCCATAAGCATTTTTGTAAACGATAGCTTTATATATAAAAATTTTTGGTATATTCAACCAAATTTATATACGGTCATATAGATCTCTATCTATTAATACAAAATAATCAATAACAATATTGATTGTTAGTCCAATTTATTTTGCAAATGGAATTTCTTTCCAATCCATTTTATTTACTACTAGCTGTACGACCCGGCTTCGCTCGGAAACTATTTGTTAATGATTAATATTATGGAGTTAGAAAAAAATTTGCAGTACAAAGAAGAAACGACACAAATTTTTTGTTTTTCATGGGAAAAACATTAGGATTCTAGGTTTAACCCACACACTTTTAGCGATTGTTCTCGGGATATATTAATGATCATTGCGAATGCAAGGCGAACGGAAAATTGGATAGGTTTAAACCTAAATGGTATATCACTTGGTATGACAGGTATCCTTGGAATAAGCAGCTCTCCACCTACAAACTTTTCTATAATTATTATTGCTAAGTTTTTGTTATCAGCGTTTTAATAACCAATCTAGTACCATCGGATATTATTGGCTGATTCAGGATACGTAACATGACTATTACCGCTCTAACGTTAAGCTGGAAGTTATGTGGTGGCAGTCCCCGTAAGTTTAATGAATTCAGGAACTCTATATGGTAGTTAACAATATTTTCGGGATCGGTAATGGAACCAATCGATTTATACGCATACCGTTCGCCATTAATTAAGCTTTGGATTTTTGAATTTATTTAATCAATGAATTTGTTTTTTGCAGCCAAAATGGCTCTTTCACTTAATCAAAGTTAATCGCTAATTTTTGCAATTAGTTCATCTTTAGACTTTGTGAATTGGCAAGAGCCCATTGGAAAGGAAATCTGGCCTGTTGTAGATTCAGTCGGTTTTTCGACTGCCAATGTCTAACAATATATAAGAATAGATAGATAAACCTAGACGAAGATAATCATTAAAATTTTAAGAAATATTGACCTAACAAAATCGTTCGAAGTTTAGCTTTTATTTTTTACTTTAGCAATAAAATTTTAGAACAAAAGAATTTTAATATTGGATTTTTCAGCATGTAAGCGATATACATATGTATGTATCGTTAAAATTGCATCGAGTAGAAAATTATTTTTTAACTTCAAAGTGAAGTGTAATTGTCGGTGACTTAATATTTTTAAGCCCTCACTATCCAATATATCAAGGTTTTTCTTCTCTTATAAAAACTATTAATTTTAAAATTATGTGAATCAAATCGCACGAAAAATTTTAAAGCACGGATAATGTGCATACATACATATGTCCATATGTATGTAGAATGTATATTCAAATTTTCACTTTTAGTATTATCCAACACGTCTAAATTAAATCACTGACCACTGTTTAGGAATTTTAAAAAGTTTAAACGTAGGCTAAGTAAAAAAATTGAGAAGTGAACACGATTTATTTATGTGATCACTAACATGATTTAATACATAGTATTTTGAAAAGTATGAACACATGTATAAAAAAATTAATACCTTTTCTTAAAAACTCATGTAATGTGTTAAAAACTTCAGTTCTTCGAGTTGCTCATTAAATTTTCTTATGCGAAGAAAAATTACTTCGAAATAAAGTTTTGTTATTGAAAACGTATCATGTTCGTGGGGCTTTCCTGGCAAATTCTGTAACATAAGCAAAGCTGATGTTTATTAAAACGTATGTATGTATATGTACATATGTAAGTCAATTTTTTATATATGTAATTATATTTTTTTTGGTATAAATTTATACACTTTAGGGAAAAAATTTTAAAAATGAAACCTAAAATGCATATTTTACTAAATTGAAAACAAATTCACCAAAGGATTTGAACGTTTTATTTTTTCCATACAATATACATATTTCAAAGTGTTGTAAAACATGCAATCTATTTACATACATATGTACATGTGATTTTATTGTGAATTTTAAATAAAGTAAGATTTTTTCCCCAAAATTGTGACGATATTGTCTCTAAAAGATCTGGCAGTTATGTATAGTAATGAATTAAAAAAAATCTTCAAACATAAAAATACATTTTTGACTGTTGACATGTTAGAACAATATTTTGGTTTCGCCGAAGTTGAAGATGTTGCCTCTCTTTATTTGGTCTTTTCTATCGTTTTCTTTTTGTTTTGTGTTTTTTGCTAATTTGATCTACGGGTTTTTTTAGCGTATGCTTAGAATGTATACGTGTGTTTGCACGTATACAAATTCGTTAGCATACAAACAACCACATAGCTTCACCAAACCAGTTCGAACGAACATGTCGAGTCGTGAATAACTTATTTGTGTTTACAACAACAACAGAAGAAAATTAATAAATGTATTTTCTAAGTTTTCCGGAAAATTTTATAATTTTTTTTTCATACAAACCATCTCCTGAAAAATCTCAAATCGAATAAAACTAAAATCAGCCAAATCGCTCCAGCCGTTCTCACGCCAACTCATTACATACGTGGACCATTTCATTTTTATATAAATAGATAGAAGATATGGTACAATGATATCGTGTTATAGCGCAATTAATAAAACAAAACTGTAATATGTCTCAAGATGAAATTTGTTGGATCATTAAAATTCATTTCTCTCCTACTCAATATCCAAATTACTATTTACCTTGTTTCGTGTGTAAAAGATTTTTCTATTAATTATTTTAATAAAACTTTGAAAAGATCCATTATGCAAGTTAATTTGATTTAATAAAAAAACAACAACATAAAATTATACTTTATAGATCTTTTTCGAAGTTTGAATATTTTCAGAACAAAATCTACAAAATCTAAAATAAGCAGACTGTTTGCTTTTTTCTCGTTATAAATAAATCGTGACCACCATATAATAAATTCAATGAAATAAAAAACACCTGCTCATAATAAGAATTATTAACACTATATTTAAGTAGAAGAGGATTAAATCCTAAACTCTTTGCGGAAGACTGACAAGAGCAAATGTTTACAAAAATATTACATAAATAAAGAATTGAATTGAATTGAACTGAATTGAATTGAATAATACTTGGGAGTTAACTGATTTGCCAAAAGGACACAAACCTGTGGGATATAAATGGGTGTTTACCGTAAAAAGGGATAAAGAAGGTAATTTGCAAAATTTTAAAGCTAGACTAGTTGCCAAAGGCTGTAGCCAAAAATATGGTGTAAACTATAAGAAGATGTTTTCGCCTGTGGTAAGATATGCTAATATTATTAGTAGTATTGGCGGTAGAATATCAGCTATTTATGGAACAAATGGATGTCTCATCTGCCTATTTAAATGGTGAACTCGAAGAAGATGTCTACATGATACAACCTGAAGGGTTTGTCGACGAAGAATATCCAAACCGTGTACTAAAATTAAAAAAGTCATTGTATGGCCTTAAACAAAGCGGTAGAGCTTGGCATACAAAATTAAATGACGTTTTAAAGAACATGGGATTCACGCAATGTATCAGCGAGCAGTGAATGTATACAAAAAATATAAATGGTACGATTAATATTATCGCGGTTTATGTAGATGACTTCATAGTTGCAAGTTCATCAAAGAAAGACCTGAATTGTATTAAAGAAGCTATAGCCACGAAGTTTAAAGTCACAGACGGTGGTCCACTGAATCATTTCGTAGGTATGGAATTTCATAGAGAGGGAGATACTGGTGCAGTAGAATTATGTCAGATACAGTACATAAAAGACTTATTGAATGATTGTGGAATGAGCGATTCAAAACAAGCTGCAACACCATTAGAGTGCGGTTTTCAGACGTCCTGTACCAATAATGACTGCAAAAGAGTAGATGCTACGAAGTATCAGTCTGTAATAGGTTCGTTAATGTATCTCGCAATTTCGACACGCCCAGATATTTTACACTCAGTGTGTAAACTTGCACAACGTAACACAAATCCTCATTCGGAACATTTGTCAGCAGTAAAGCATGTACTGCGATACTTGAAGAGAACTATAAGTTTCAAACTTCATTTTCAAAAGACTGGGAAGCCCACAGTAGGCTATGCAGATGCTGATTGGGGAGCCGATGGAGTAGATCGGAAATCCTACTCTGGATTTTCATTTGTCAAAGCAAACTGTGTGTTTGCCTGGGAAGCCAAAAAACAAAATGTAGTGGCCTTAAGTAGCACTGAAGCAGAGTATATCGCTTTATCTTCTACTGCAAAAGAAGCCATTTATATTAAAAATCTTCTTAGAGAGTTGGGCTTTGAAGAAAATGGCCCAATATTATTATATAGCGACAACCTGAGTGCTCAGAGTTTGGTGATAAATGCTACGTATTACGCAAGAAGCAAACGTATAGATATAAGATACCATCATGTTCGTGATAATTTTTCTAAAGGAGTAATTAACATAGATTATGTTCCTACTCAAGAAATGTTGTCAGATATTTTTACAAAAAATTTATGTAAAACTAAACATCTTAAATTATGTAATAATATGGGATTATATTGATATTCTATCTACAAGAAATGTGTTGTGAGGGAGTGTTAAATGGCAACACATTTAACAAAGCTAACTTTGTTTAATTTTTAAATATTATATTCAAATTAGTAGGCCTTGCTTTTTCTATTTCGCTTTGTTGAAAAATTATATTAGTTTTTAGTTGTGTTATAAAAGAATTAGTTTTAAAAAAACCCAGAAATATGATAAAGACTGTGATATTTAACAAAATCGAGTGCAATGAAAATAATATAATAGCAAATAAGTTTAATGAATATCTTCTGGAAAGTATCAGAGAAATAAGAGATTCAATACAACAAGTGCAATATGAAGATAAAATACATGTTGTAAATTGTAGGTTCCAATTCCGTGCAATAACAATGTTAGAGCTGAAAGATATTGTTAAAAACATAAAAAAGAAACCGGATTATAGAAAAGTATCCAAGGAAATAATATTGGATAACTGAGCCACAGCTGGTGAAATATTATTGAATATAATTAACAAGCCTTTCATAAATGGTATTTTCCCTGATAACTGGAAAGAGTTAATGATTACACCGGTAGAAAAGGTAAAAAATACTAACAAAAGCGAAGAATACAGGCCGATAAATAATTTAAAAACATGTGAAAAAATAATGGAGAAACTAGTAAAGAACCAATTAGAAAAATATATGGAAGAAAATAGGCTAATATCGAAATACCAGTCGGGCTTCAGAAAAAACCATTCATGTGAGACTACTGGGAATAATGTTATAAATAGATGGAAGTTTGTTAAAGGAAACAATAAAATATTTGCAGTGTTTCTTGACTTTAAGAGAGCATTTGAAACAATAGACAGAAATATAATGGTAAATAAACTATATAAATATGGCATTAAAGATAAAGAATTGAAATGGTTCCAAACATATTTAACAGAAAGAAAGCGAAGAACAAAAGTGAACAATATAGAGTCAAGTTACATATCAAATCATTATGGAGTCCCTCAGGGATCGATATTAGGAGCTCTTTTATTTATTATATATATTAATGATATTGAGAAACTAATGGAAAAATGTGAAATTGTTATGTATGCTGACGATACTCTAATATTTACGGAAGATGAAACAGAGAAGAAATGTTATGAAAATGTACAACATGACATAGACAACATAAATGAATGGTTAAGAATGAAGAAGTTGAAACTAAATGAGAACAAAACAAAGTTAATGGAAATAAATATGAACGCAAACAGAATAATTAAAATAAATGATGTGATTATAGAAAAAGTAGACAGTATAAAATATCTGGGTTTCGTAATTGACAAAGACTTAAAAATGTAAGAACACATAGAATATATATGCAAAAAAAAAATAGGTAAAAAGATTGGCTTTTTCAAAAGAATTAGAAATAGAGTTTCAATATTAACTGCAATTAACATGTATAATACAATTATCAAACCGCACTTTGAGTATGGGTCCACAATTCTATACACTTGTTGCTCGGAGCAACAGATAGAAAGAATGCAAAAGCTTCAAAACAAGGCAATGCGATCAATTCTTAAATGCAACCGTTTTGCATTGCAACCATCTTAGTGCTGGAGACACTAAGATGGTTGAATATAAAACAGAGGTTACAATTTAATACGATAAGTTTTATTAAAAAAATTAAGACCGGAAATGCGCCAGACTACCTCGTCGAACAACTACAATATGTAGGATATGTTTAGCCTTACAACTTAAGCAACGCGAATGATTTCAGGTTGAAAAAAGCGAATACAAGAATATAAAAATCGTTATTTTGTAAGGGATTAATGCTGTACAACACATATAAAGAATGAGAAAAATATAAGTTTGTTTAAGAAAAATTTGCCAAAAACCTAAATTCACAGAGCATGTAAAAATGTAAATTTTTAATTTTTTACTGCATATTTGTAAAGTATTAAAATACTACTTAAACCAAATAAAAAAAAAAATATTCTTTATACTGTGAACAATAAATTGTAATTTTACCTATTGTTAAAGCAGAAAAACTTGGAGAATTTTTTTATTTGAACAATAACTTTGAATTGTCAGACGTAGGAGCTTATTCCCCTAGAAGTCACAACATGGTTTTAGTAATAGCTGAACTATGGCTACGAAATCATAGCCGTCTTATTTTTCATGTTGTGTTTGCTTTTTTATTTCTTTTTTAATTTCTTGTTGCTTTATTTGTAATCAGAATAATACAGTACACCTCCAGAGACATTTAATTCCCCACGGCTTTAATGCATTATATTGATACAAATAAGAGCTATGACACAGATTTGCGTCAGTATTGGTTCTAACTTGACGGTGGTTTTACCACTAGATGAATATAATGGTAGCACAAGCGACCCTGCGAAGTATAGCGATACCCCGAGTGTCCCACTCCTTATTGGAAAGCTAGGGACTATCTAAACTCCCAACATATCATTGGCAGCATTCTGTTGCGAATGTAATAGAACATCGGATAAGAGAAAGCACTTTGCTTCAGTTTCCGTGGTGCCATTTGATAAGTCACTGTTCGGACTTTTAAAGTTCTTGTCTACAAGTTTTAGGCTCCTACCAGCCGAGGCGACTGATACCGCCCTTTTACTTCCAGAGGATACAGTGTCAAAGTGTGTGTGTGTGTGCAGTCACCAAAACTGCGTATCCCTGGAGGAAAATAGATGACAGATCAGTAGAGAATGCTATGATTTTTGGCGCATGTCCAAGATGAAGGAAGGGAAAAATATTGGGGCTTAGGGTATTTCCTAAGTTTGGCGATTGAAACTGGAGTTCCAGTAGGTAGTATACTAGGACCAATGCTGCATACATCTGCCAACCAACATTCGTATCCATATATCGATATTTGCTGATGACACAGCATTTACGAAAGCACTCAAGAATATTTCAAATATTTTCAGGAAAATTAAGATAAATTAACAAAAAAGCTCTCATGTAACATTAACTCATTTGAAAGCATTAATGCCCCCCAGAATCAAATAAATAATCGAATTATATCTCAGAAGTGAAATACCTTGGTAAAGCCTTACAGAAGCAAAGCTGACGCAAAATACATAAAAGCAATACAAATGAAGTGGCATAGTGATAGAACTCTACACTCACTTTATACATTCCAAGCGCAACATAAACCTAAAAATTCCATTAGTTAAAACTAATCTACAAGAATGCATTTAGTCTGCAATATGTTAAACGATCGTGTTTATACTCGATTAACGAGAAGACACATTGTTTTCTATCTCGAAAATCAAAAGATACTGTGATAAACATAATTTAGTTAAGCACTGGCTGGGCTTAATAACACATTATTTATTTATTTTTACTATCATAATTAATTGGATATGCGCTTGGATTCTCCGACGGGGTAAAAATTTCTTTTGTTTGGGTACGGTTTTCCGTCGACCCTCGTCAAATTTGGTTTGTGAACAAACCGGTTTCGGCTGTTTGCCATCTTCAGTGTTCTTTTCGTATTGGCTATTTATTGGCTTTTAGTTTAAGACTAAATTACTTATTGTGAGTTCAGTACTTTTAAGTATATAAATGATTTTAATGTTATGGTTTCTTATGAAATAAAAACCAGGAAAACACAAAGAATCGCCTTAGTATCAAAAAATCTTCTGCTAAAAAATAAAATTTTAATATGTCACAACCCCAATCAAAAAATTAAAATATTTCACTAGGTTTCAGCTATTTATACATAAACTAACCTGTAAATATCTTCGCCTTCTTTTAGCTACATTTCCTTGCACCACATTACAATCACCATGTTTGAATATCACACGTTTTCGTACTCTCCGAGAACTAAAACGCGTTTGACGATACCTGAAAAGGATAAAAGAAATGGAAGAAAAATTAACAACCGAATAATGGTGCACTGAATGAAATAACAACTGTCTGATTTTTCAATAAATAAAAAACAAGGAAACAAATTCTAAACTGTGGAAGATTTTAAGGCAAAAAGAAATAAATTAATATTAACTTATTAGAAACTCTATAACGATAGTATTGGAGCTACAGCAGGGGTGTGTTTTAAATATTGGTGTTATACTGTTTAGAAAGCCGGTGCCGAAAACTTTTTACATAGTACACGTTATGTGTATACAATATAAGAAACGTTGCTAAATTCTTATCTTTGCACGGATTTCGCAAATGATACCAACACTTCCCAATTGTGTTTTCTTATATTAAACAATTTGGTTTGATCCCAAGTAGTTTCATATTGATAGTCAAATTAATCTTAGCTGAAGACTCTTAAGAAAATCTTCTAATTTATCATATAAACAAGTTTATCCTCATGCAAGCTTATATTTAAGTGACCTCCTATACTCTTCAGAACTTAATTTTAAGCCAAGCTTAATAAATCAAATAAGTCCGTCATATGATATTCAATTGAAATATATTGTCCGTCGCACTGTAAGAACATTTTACGAGAAGGCGGTCAAAAATTTGAACGAATCGTAATTTTGATACGCGTTTTTTTTTGTGTACTAGCTGAGATCATAGACTTTCGTTTAAGGTATAAAATCGATTGATTAATAGTTTATTAATGTACAAAAAATTTTAAAGGGATGAAATACATACAGATAACTCTTCTGTTTGGAAAAATTGTTATTAATTAAACAATTTTAGTAAATATTTCTTCTAAATAGCCTTGATATTCACCTTCCAGAAGTAGTTTAGCTTCTACGTCTATTTCAATAGTAGTAGTTTTCCTTTTTTGCCGGATATTGGACATACAGGGATCTGATGTGCATAATAAAATAATAATCAAATCTTCATTAGTACAATATCTAGAAATTTTTCTTGTGTTATGCTCGCGAAAGAATCTATAGTCTTTGTTTCGTTTTTCTTGCGCCTCTTCAGATAGATCTCCTATTGGTAGAATATTGTGTTGAATTATTTTTGGCATATATATCCAAGAATATTTTTTGTTGTAAAGTATAGCTGGTCTTTTTGGCTTGCTCTCTAAATTTTTTTGCATTTATCTTTCCGCTGCATGCTAGAACTTGTAAAATAATACTAAATCTCCTAATTAGTCCCAAATCTGCTCCTGTGATAGTTGCAACAGCTTCTGGATCTGAAATAAATCTTCTTGCAGTGTTTCCATCATTTGTGTTCCCTTCCCCTTGCTTTCGCTGATCGATGACTAGACCTTGTTCTAAATATTTTTCTTTAATTTGTTTTTTTTTGCTTTCTTTTTTCTTCATTTTCCTTATTTTCTCTCACTGTTTCGCCTAAAGGACCAAAATCCAAATCGTAACCCAATTTAAGAAAATGCTCCATAAAACGTATTCTAGTATGAAGAGAAGACAATACAAATTCGTATGCTGCCTTAAAAGTCTCATCTTCTGGAACTGGATGGCTCAATTGACTTGATGTCTTTTTGCATATAATGCAGCTTGATGATGCTTTTGTAACTGATACATTCATCTTGTGCGACTTTTCCATCAATCATTTTGAGATACATTTTAAAATTTACTTCGATTTCCTGTTCATCGACAGTAACTATTACAGGTTGAAGGTCATTAATTTCATCTTTTATTTTTCGGACTTCTTCAGTTATGACATTTTTTGTTTCTTTTTTTGAAAGTAAATTTTATTGGTCTGCAATATTTTGTTGACGACGGTATTTAATTTTTCCATACTATTTTACAATCAGTGTAAATCAATTTAAAAAGCAAAGTACTTTTGTGACCTCCTAAATTATATCAATTTACGTTATTTTAAGTAGGCAAAATATTTTTGTGACCAACTGTGCATGACTTTGAAATTGACTAAAATTTTTTGTTTTCTTTCTGAAAGAACGCATATTCATCTAAACAACGTCTCTCATAAGGGCGTTTTGAAAAATAAATAAAATGCTTACCGAATAGCAAAACAGAAAAAAAAAATTTTAATTCCATTTTGCAAAAAATTTCCGACCTTGTTTCAGAAAAATTGTCCTGGTGCTTAAGGTCGGATCGTGCCGGGTATATAATGGGGTATAGGTATATAGGGGACATTTAGGGCTATGACATAGTGCTAATGCTTTTATACTCCCTAACGAACTTTAGAAGTTATGTTCTGTTAAGTAAGAGAATTTAGAAAAAAATTGGACCTCTAAAAAAATTAATTTCTAAAAATCAAAAATCAACCAAAAACATTTCAGTTTTCTTATAATATTAGCTAACAAATCACGCTATTATAGAAAGTTTGTTTTGTTTAAAAATCTTGTACAACAAAAGAGTTATTGATGTTTAAAAATCAAAAATTGAAAATGCTCATTTTGAATCACCCTGTTCAGTGTGATATAGTTGAAATAAACTTTTAATTTTATCTACTTTCGAACGAACTTTAAAATTTTCCAATTGGGGACCATGAAAAAAAGGACTTTTGGCCGCCTTCTCGTAAAATGATCCACTGTAAGTCGTTTAATTTTTAATTCAATTAATTTAATGTTCTCATTAGTCTTTCCGATTTAGAAATAGCAAAATAAAAGTTTATATATTAAAATGAGATCTTCTATGTGGGGGCAATGATCAGCTTGATATAAATGGCTCTACTTAATGCTTATATCATTTTAAAATACAGTGCGCTACAGCGGATTTGAAGAAAAGGCAGACTTTATAAAAGCCTGCTCTTTAAAACCTGTCTCCTCCAATCAAAAGAAAACAAAAATATAAAACCATATTAGCCAAGTGCGAGCTAACCTTATATACGAGAATTTGCGTAAGTTTTATGTTTTAATTTTATTATTGGCTATTCAAAATTTCGGTCTTAATTTTAATTAAAAGTATTATTGAAAATTGTTTTTTATCTTTATTCAATAACGGCCCAAAGTCACGCTATATTCAATTGTTAAAATTATCAGGCACACCCTTTAATTTTTAATTTTATATTTTATACTTACTCCATACTTTTGTATTGTGTTACTGTTTGGCTTAGAATTTAAGACAAGTGCAGAAAATCTATCTATATTGGTAACAGGCGGACAGGTATTTTTACGGAAAGACTAATGTGACGTTTTTACGCTTTTAATACATATTCACAAAAATTCAGTTATCAGAGAAACATCATTATCGAGAACTAAGAAGTAAGTAGTGACTAACTTTACCACATTTATTTTTTAAGGAATTATAGTGTAAAGATTCCTAACGCATACAAATTCTCTAAACTCCAAACGCTTGCCGGAAAGCAACTGCTGTCTACACCAGTACAACGATATTTCTCTTACCTATTTGAAAACTGCAAGTGGATGGGCATTCCTATACAAAATAAATATTTAGCGTTAGGTTACTTGGAAACCGTAATAAATATAATTTTAGAATTTTCTACAGATAAACCCTTTTATTAATGTGCATAACATAGCAATAAACAGCCAGAATTGAAAAATTTGGCGTGCTACTGTTCATAAAAATTATAATGGTACCGTTTTTAAATTTTTGACATTGTGTAAAGCCTAGCAAACTATAGACTGGAATGGAACAGGACGGTGGTACCTGCCAAGCAAACTATATATACCTGACAATGTATTTCGGAATCTATTATAGATAGAGTCTATGAGTTAAGTGTGCGCAAAAAAATTGTTTCAATTGAAAAATTATTACTTATACTTGAAGAAATATGAAGGACAGACTCTTAAAATTTATCACAAGCTACCCGGCATTTATGTGCATTAGAAAAATGGCCGTGAAATACTACTTAAAGAATTGTAATAAATAGAACCTTGAACTCTATTATTAATATGAATATTCCACCAAAACATCGACTTATCTAACACTCTTATCTCTTAGCTAAGCGAACCGGGTATAACTTATTTATACAATTATTTATATTAAAAATGAACATCTCCTTACCATTTTTTGTTATTTGCTTGTTCATTTTCTTTTCTTAATATTTGTTGGGTTTAATAACTAATGAAGCAATAAACAATGCTATCAAATATCAAGAAACCAAGAGAAAAGGAATAGAAATAGACATTATATGGTCTATGTTGACTTAACGCAAAGGAAACTATTGAAACAGCAAGAGCAGATAGTAAAAATATTTACTACAAAATAAAAATTATAATTATTAAATATAGAATTATGTAAGTATACTTTTTTATAGGAATGCAATTATATTGAAATCCTGTTGCTTAGAGAAAAATCACACGACATATACATTTTTAAGATTGCAAACTGGAGCAAAATTATTTTTATGAAAAATATTTTTAATTATTTATAGTCAAATAAAATGAATCATGTTGTTTCTAAGGAACATGTTATATCTATATATTAAAGGAGTATTTTTATAAAAAAAACTTTAAATTATATAAATTGAAAACCTGTTTTATTTTCCTATTTTTATTGTTTTCCTGCAGGAAGCCTTAAAACTTTGTAAGGCAGAAAACTTTACTTGTTAAACTTTTAAATAAAAATAGAATGCAGTTTATTTCCTTAACTTTCTTACGAACTTGTGCAATTCTCATTTAATTTTATCATCCATTTTATCAACCAGTTTTTTTTATTGCTTTTTGTTCTTTTCCTTTTAGCCGTTTCTATTACAATATCAAATTTAATGAAGCGCAATTAATTATTTCAATTAAAAATTTAATTTACGATATTGTATCAAATAAGTACAAACCCAGTAGAAGTTGAAATAGCATACGGTCATATTTGTATCTCAAGAAGCACACTGTTCGCTTCAACTATAGAACAATAACGCATCAGGCATTCTCTACGACGACTTCTTTTATCTCCCACTAGTTTTGCTCTTTACTAACTTTAATTTAAATGTTACAAATGTTTTTATTATATCACTGTGTGGCTAACACGTTTATTTTCGATGTATTATAATTATTCACATATGTAGTAAATTTTGAAAATTTCTGCCGCAATTCCGTCAAATATCTGATCACTTGAAAACAAAAAACAGGTTAATTTCTGTAATAAATAATATTTTATTATTTAAAAGAAGATTATATGATAAAAATTTACAACGTATTTTTTAATCAAATATTCTGAGTTAGCTACTAAAAACTGCAAGCATAAAAGTATCTTTATGAGTGTTTCCAATTTCAATAAGTTTTTTTAACAACTATTGCTATCAATTTATAAAACTTATTTCAATATTTTAAGAAACTAATTCTAGGCTATTTAAAGCTACATTTGATTATATTAAAGTAAAATCATGGGAATATTTAATTTGCGTCAGTTAAGCTGAATTCCCATTTAAATAATCTAAATATACGATAATTGATTATTGAAGATAAAAGCATGATAATTTTGTTACCACTTACTTAGCTCTTCAGGAAACTAATCACATATTTTGTTTAAATAAAGTAAAGATTTTTACCCGAACGACAAATTAATTAAATTTCAATAATAAACTCAAAAAAGAGAGGCAAAAATTAATCGAGAGCTTCAGGATTAGAGCCAGAACATTTTGGAAAAATTAAGTCAAAACTTAATAGGAGCAACAAATGATAGAATTAAGTCCGGTTGGTAACTCTCCGAATTTAACAAAATGATTTCTTACTATATAATTTCGATCTACGAGCTCTGCAGTTTCGTTACAGATACCCATATAAAGACAAATCATGTAATATGATGGGAGACCAAGTGATGAGTAATTTTGGTCGGATTATCACTTGTCTGCGAGATATCTTATTCACTCTTTTTTAACAAACCAAATTTTTTGTTTGTTTTTTTTTTCATTTGCAATCTATTTACAATTCAAATAATAGACAAATTTAATAGATACTTTACAAAATAAAAAAGGAAAAACAGCATTAACAGCAGCGTTAAATTCAATTAAATTACCAATTAAAACTAAATTTAATAATTAAAACCAAACAATTTTGGAGAATTTCACTATTTAGACTATTAATATAGATATATATATATATACATATATATATATATTAATAGTCGACAGTGATAAAGTAAGACGATAACAAAGACTGCAGTCGTATTATGTCGTGTTAAAGCGTTATTGCAAAAATGCTTTGATGGTCGCTAAGTCTCTGCAAATAATTTGTGCTAAAATTTTTGATTTCATCCCTTATATATAGCATAATGAGGTTATTGTGAATTTATTTCTTATATACCATGGAGCACCTATGATACGTCTAAGGACTTTTTACTGATATCTTTGAATTATATAAATGTTATAATAGGAAGCGATTCCCTATAATGGAATACCATAGATCCATATAGACTTCAATACAGTTTGATATAACAGTAATTTGTTTTTTATACTTAATTTTGCCCTAGATCCAAAAAGTTAGTACATTTTATCTGTAGATATATTTTCCATGTTAAGCAACGACCAATATTAAGACCTAAATATTTCACTTCATTTGATTTAGATATCACATCTCCATTTAGGTTGACTGCAGAATAGTTACCATTTTTAAGTGTAAATGTGTCATGGGTGGATTTTTCTGTATTCATGTTTATATTCTACTTTTTAAACCAATTACCGAATAGGTTAGGTTACGTTTGAATGCTGTTTGATGCTATGTTTGTGGATTTGTTAACTGCTAGTATAGCGTTATCATCGGCATATGTAGCAACAACTACATCGTTATTAATCGTTAATAAATAATGGATACAGAGTTGGGTCTAACATGTGTCCTTGTGGCACACCAGCTTCTTTAACTCAGATGACAGAATCTTAGTCATTTATATTTACATGAAAACTGCGATAACTGATATAGGAATTGAGTAGAAGGTAAAACGGAGCTTGCAGCAAATGCTTTATCAAATTTCTGTTTTACATCAAGAAATGCTGATGAACAGAAATTTTTGATCTCCGTAAAGATCTTAATCGAATCCAAAGAAAATTAACATTTCTAATATGATGAAACAAAAATTATTAGTAAATCATATGATTTGCTGAACCAAAAATTACTATCAGCAAAAAGGGCTGATATCATTTACCGTAAGTAATAGAAATTGGTTAAAGCGTTACAAAAAACATATTTATTATATTGGTTTTTGTTATTTTCAATTCTTGTTTCATTTTCTTTTGTTTCATATACAGTGTAAAAATAGACATTTTCATTGGATTTGGCGAAACGGATTTGATGGTATAGACATCCGAATTAAAAAAATTATATTGTTATATGTCGATAAGGCTCCTTGTACACTGTGTGCATTTTATTCCAAGTGTGTAGATTTAAAGCCATAAATATAAAGAAGCTGGCTTTCGCTGGGCATGTTCTCAAAAACGCAAAACGCTTAAAATTGGTGTTCTGAAGACACAAAAAAGGTGTTGTGACAAACGCTAAATGCTTAATATTTGCGATTTCAACTCGCAAGAATTTACTGCAGTGAACTGATTGAGTTTGCTTATACAAAACATTCAAGACAAAATAAAATGTTTCACAATTAAATTTTAATTTGTTTTCTTTTTATTTCAACAAAAATTTAAAACAATTTTACACTATTTAAATATCAATTTTAAAATTGCTCTTTTTTTTGTTAAGTTCGTGTGTCAATTGTATACTTTAAAATGGCGATTTGAACAAACATCTAAAATTGAAATTGGCGTTTTTAAGTCGCCTGGCGATTTGAAAAACTTGCGATTGTGAGAACATGCCCGTATATCTTCGTCCTGCCATTATCTTTTACTTTGTGCTGAACTAACAAACCAAATTTGTTATTTTTAATTTTATTTATTTATTTATTTATTTAATATAGATTTTAAGTCCCTAGCGCAGAATTAATCTATTTAAAATATATGGCAAGTACAAAAAAATAACTTAAAATTTAAAAAATTTTTAATATAAAAAGATAAAAATCCCTACTAGGCAAATATTAAAAGATAATAAATAAAAATATATAATGGACGACAATTTTATTAGAGGCTGTGTTACGACAGATTTAAAAAAAAAAACAAGTTTAAGAGATTTTCTAATAAGATTTTCCTGAAAAATAAAACTAAGTTCGAAAAGATTTCCATGGTCTGAAACTCTAACTACAAATGACCTAGAAATGATAAGGGCAGCATGTCTAGATCTTATTAAAATGTTATTTCTTAAAGAGTGACTAAAATTAAATCTATTTATGAGATATTTAGGATATCCATATTTGTGAATCTTGTAAATGTAAGCGATTTAATAAAACTCTCAAAGTCGCATTGCAAAAATTTAATAGTGCACGAAGTCATGTGTATATGTGATTTTAATTTAAGTCCAAAAATGTAACGAGCAATTCCATAGAATAAACCTCCAAGCCAGACAATAAAATAGGAAGCATTTTACTTTGATTGGTAAATACAAAGTTATGTGGTAGAAATTCCACAGAACAAGCCTAATCTTACTTGACAAGTTCTTTTCTAAGTATAATAGTAATATCGTTTAATATGATACAAATTCATTTTTTTCATTATTTAATGTCAAGTTAGGTTTAACAGAAGTGTGCGAAAAAAAGAAAGAAAAAACTAAAGGACTCTTCGCCTTCTAGTGCTATATTATAGAATCACTAAATTCAGCTATTTCACTATCTGAGCTAAAGCTACGGAATGTAGGGTAATTCCTTTTTCCTGGTTCTGCATGTTATATTGAGTGTTCCATATTCTTAAGCCATTTTATAATTTATTTTCTATATAAAATTTTAAAACATTTAGTTTTTATTTTCAATATTTTTTTTGTTTTTCTTTTTTTTTATTAAAAAAAATGGTTTACACATTTTTAATTTCTGGTGCTGAAGATGCCACGCAAAGCTGTGGTAAAATATTGTAAATAAAAATAAAATTTATTAAAATGTTTATATAAAGACCTTATGATTAAAAAGAGAATTATAAAATAATAAAGCTTCATATACTATGATTATAATATTGATTCTTTACATAAAATTTTTTTGATGTCCTTGGTTATTTTTGATAATAATTTAAGGCAAATAAGAAAATTATTTCACGAATATCTCATTATTTTTCAAAACAACAAAAACGTATTTTCAATACAATTTAATATTTTTTCAACCATAAATATGCTACGATGCGTTAGACCAGTGATGGGCGAACTTTTTGTGTGGCGGGGCAATAAATTAAAAAAAAAATCTTGCGGCAGGCCATTAAATTAAATTTAAAAAAAACATTATTCATTAAAAAATTATGGGGTTGCTGTTCAATTAAAAGTTCGGTTTAAATTATATATTTATTAGTTGTATTACTTATTATTTTAAAACAACATAAGTATTTTACAAGATAAGGTTTATTATGATTTTAAGATTTTCCAGATGGGAAGCATGGATTTGTTTCTGACTTGACATAATTTCCTCAAAATCTGGTTCCAGCTGTGAGGATGCGACTTTTAATAAATTAAATAGACTTTCGTCAGACAATCGGTTTCTTATAAGATTTTTTCTGCATTTCATTACTGAAAAGGCCTGTTCACATAAATATGAGGAAGCAAACATTGCCATAATTTTCTGCGCATGATTAATTAGCTTTGGAAATTCATCTTTTGGTAAGGATTAATAGAAATTACGCTTATCTGTATTTAAAAAGAGTTGTTTTAAATTATTATTACATTGCAATTCTATAATTTCCAATTGTAGATCAGATGAAACATTCTCAGGTTTAACATTAAAAGGCATTAAAAAAATATCTAAACATGATTGGATTTTTTTAAAGTCAGCAAATCTGGCCTCAAATTCTGAATACAGTTTTAATAAAGATTGTGAAAAGACTTTTCGCTTCTCTTCACTAACAGGCCTCAAAGAATTAAGTCTTGGAAAGTGAGTCAAATCATTTTTTCCCAAACATTTAGAAAATATAAACAATTGAGTTTTAAAAGACCTCAAACTGCCCCAAGTTTTATCTATAAATTGATTTCTTCCCTGTAATTCTTGTTCAGTTTATTATAGTGCTCGAGTAAATCCGTGAAAAAAGCAAACTCGATGCACCAATTCTTATCCTCCAATATTTCCCACTCATCCCAAATATCAATTTTGGTTTTTAGAACAACTTTAATTTCTTCGAGAAGACTCCAAACTCTCGAGAAAGCATGCCCACAACTCAGCCACCTGATCTTTGGGTATTAAGTACATCTGAAAATTCTGCATCAACTTCTGCTATTTTATAGGCAACAATGTGACCAGCTAACGTGGAGGATCGCTGGACACTTCTTTGATTTTTAAAAAACATTTGCTGACTAGATATTTTTGTTTTCAAATCCTCTGAATGAACTTTCTATCATTTTATAGTACTTCGACCCAAGATGTTTAAAGTGTCTAGCGAGATTATAATCTTTTAGTACAGCTACCGGTTCTTGGCAGATAAGACAAATAAGTTTTTGGTTATATTCCATTAAGGAATATAACCACTCTTCTTGAAATACTCGACATTCCGAATCAATTATTCTCTTTCTATTTTTAATTGACATTTATGGGGGTATTTACAATACGCTTTATTATTTTAATTACACAAATAAAACTGTACGTTGGCAACTTTATAATTTTACTTCACAATTTATTCTTTACGTCACGAGATTTACACTTTTAGTGATTGCTGATTAATCCATCGCAGGCCCTTTTATATTTGTTGGGCATGTTGTCTCGAAAATTCTAGAATCTTCTAGATCTCACATATAATAGTTGTTGTTATGTTATACGTTCAGTTTTCTATATTAGTTGTTTTTGTTTCATGCTTTTTAAGTTTCTTCTTGGAATATTGTATAAGAAAGTTGTTGTTGTCTTGTGTGTACAATATTTCCCAGAAAACTACGCAGTTTGTACACAATATAATATGAAAACATCGCATTTTTTTGCTAAAATTGTCAATTTATATCTTTTTTGAAACATAATGTAAATTTATTTTTTGGGCATAATTTTTTAATAGGTGATTAATTTTTTTGTTTGAAAAACTCTCGGCGGGCCGGATTGAAACCTCTCGTGGGTCGGATGTAGCCCGCGGGCCGTAGTTCGCCCATCACTGCGTTAGACGGTTGTATGAAGAATATAATATTGCGCCACTATATATAAAATACCTAAAAGTAAACGATGTTGTAAGGAAACGACGAAAAGAAGTGAATAGAAACCTTTTATAAACAATTGTTTTAAATACTTAAAGCCTTAACAAGACCAACTTTTATATTTCCTTATAATTGATCTAATAAAGAAATTTTCTAAAAATTTATAAGCAAATAATGACCAGATAAAAATAATATTAAACATTTATAAGCAATTAAAACCAAAACACACCGCTTATGATTAAAGAGCCGATAAAATTTACGATTCAGTAAATATTAATATATTAAAAATTACTTTAAATAAAACTGTTAAGGACATTGTATATATAAAATTTAAAAACTATAAATCTAATATTATAGACAACATGTAAACACGAACTAATAAAATAAATATGCCATGAAAATATAAAATTAAAAATCAAAAGTGTCAAAAACTATTCTCAATATTTCTATTTAATTTGTTAATTTTGTTTTTTTGTATTTTTCGTTATTAATTTATTTAAAACTATTAAAATTTTAGATTAACGACGCTGTTTCGAATATAATTTAACATCGGCAAATATCGGGAAAATAAATTTTATTTATTATTAAGAAGCAAGTAGTAAATCTTAGTTAAGAATAATTTGAAATAAAATAATTATATCAACAGTTTCTGTGACTTATTGCTTCCTGCATTGTGGAACTTGCTTGAAAATAAATCCGGAGTCTGGCACTTCGTTAAAAAATTATTAAAAAAATAATGACTTTAAATAACACAGCTAGTAAATTAGTTAAAGTGATGCATGCAAAATAATTTAGCAAAGTTAAAGGTTTTTATTTTTAATAACGTTTAGTTACAGAAAAAATTTTTGCTAAAGTGGGCGAAATAAACATTTTTTCTATATTAATTTTTAGTACTGTTTCTCATGCCATGCTACTATTACACAGTAAGGGAATATAGCGATAAGAATTGCATTACCTTCTATTAAAGTATAGATTAAAAATTTACGTATTATTTAAAAGCATTAATTTACTATCTCACAAAAAAAATATGACTTTATCACCGGTTTCACAAATGAAAATGTTTTGCTCGAGTACAGGGTATTTTTGATAGAGCTATAGAACTTTAAAAGTGGATAAAACAAGAATAAGTTTTTTAAATGGACATCAAATTAATTTTATTCGAAAGAGAATTTCCTGGCATTACAATTTACATATGATTTCTGGCATACGAGCAAACTTTAATCTGTTTTTTTAATTACAGAGTGACTCAAATAAATAGTAAATTAAAAAACGTTTAATAAAATTCATAACAGTACTTAACAAAAATTTACGGAATAATTTTAAGGCATCAAAAATCTATACATTTAGAGCTTATGATTGTACAAAATACAGGGTCCTTTTATAGATGAATAAATAACATTGGCATGGAATAAAGCAAAGACGATTGTGTAACACACGAACAACTAGCAGGAGGATAGACACTCTATTAATCTTTCCAACATAATAGAACCCAACACAATTAGCAATGAAAATAATAGCAACCATTTTTTACAACATAACCAGATATTATATCACCAATACTTTAAATTTTTCAAACAACAACCTTCAAAGTACAGCAACAAACCTAAATGAATCAAGTAAAAATTCCGCAATTCCCAATAACCGAGTATCGGTAAACCTTGACAAAAACATTCATGTTATTATTATCATGCTATTATTAACAACATCTATTAAGCCACCTTAGCCTAAGAATTCTACAATAATATTAGACATTTAAAGCCGATAGACCAGACCCACAATATACAGAGAACAGCACAAGGAAGAGTTAAAGTGGAACGATTCAAAAATGAGTATAGAAAAACTTCGCTTCCCGTAACGTTGCCATTAATTTTTAACAAAATATAAAAGAATATTTGATAAGGTTAATTATTGTATTAAAACTTCTTACTTAGGCTAGTAGGTAGTGTACTAGCTTGTCAGTATGGCGGTTGTGGGTTCGATTCCCAACGAAGACCTTGGTTTTTCTCACTACAAAAATAAAAATTGACTGTCGGTGGGGCTGCTCAGCAATGAAGGCATAGTCACTGGTCGCTGTGCTGTCTTTTATACGGCAGTTAATTACCGACTATACTTCTGCTTTCACCACCTGTATCTCTTCTCTATCCATTTCCTAAAGAATGTAGCACGGTACTTGACTAAATAGGCATTGTTGCCTAAAGTGCTGCTTCTCTTTTTAATAAAAAAAAACTTCTTGCTACATAATTCCAAATTTATAATTATAAAAACAGTGGTATATGATATTCAAAAAATAATTATACTATCGACGAACTTATTTATTTTTTAGTTTTAATATCCTGCAGGCAAGCATAAAAGCTTTGCGGTTTAGAATAATTAAGTTAAACTTGTACAAATCATAAAATAATAATAATAAATAAAGTAATAAATAAAACAATTAAAGATTATCATCACTCCAAATGTGGCGCATTCAAATTGACGTATCCAAATTAGCGCATGCATTCAAACAAAAGTGAGCTTGATCGCTAAACAAAATTTTCTATTGTCACAATATAATAATTTGAATTAAATAAAAATATTATATAGTTTATATAGTTTTTTGACCTTTTTAATATTTTTTAGTAGTTAATTAGAAAGCACTAGGTCAATTTTAATAAAAAAATTATTATTTTTTCGATATTTCGCCACACCGTTGGTTGGCATCATCAGGAAAACAAAAATAATGAACAAACAAATTGAAAAAAATATCGAAAAAATAATAAAAAATAAAATTTTTTTAGACATTTTTTATTAAAATTGACCTTATTAACTACTAAAAAATAAAAATATTATAATAAAAATACTATAATATTATATTTTACACCAACCACATAACAAGTAAATGGAAAAATGAATCAAATGTTATCGTAGAAAAATATGTTTAATATCGACAGATATCTGGCCAATCGGCATTCTAAAATTTTCATATCCAAGAATTTTTCATTGCGCCATTTGGCGATTAATCACCATAACTGACAATATTGGCTACACTGTTTGTTAGCGCTATTTCCTTAGATAGATACAAGCTAGACTTTTTCTGTCGTTATATTTTTATAACCTTTAAAGTTTAAACCTCGTTAAATAACTTTTTGTTTTTATTATATTCGAATATTTTTTTACAGAAAAAAATAAAGTCATTTACATATAAATCGATTTGAAAGTATAAAAATAATTTTAAAAAGCTTTAGATAAATCTAAGCAGAATCCTGCTGTTTAAAAACTTCTTCGTTATCGAACAGTTCGTTTAAAAACATAAAATAAAAGTTATTATATTTAGCACTTTTAGACGTGTCGACATTGTGTCCAAAATTAGTTTGAAAAATAAAAAAAAATAGTTTATATTATTTGCTATCCGTTAGAATAGAAATCTTAGCAACGGTTTCTTTAATTTAAATGATAATGGTTAAATAAAACAAAAGCGTATAATATTAAAGAAATACTTTACCACCATAATTTTTGCATTATAAAAAATATAACAACAATTAAAAATCCAATGCCCACTAAAATGTTCATTTTAGCTTAATTTAAAAAAAATATCAAATATCACTAAATACAAAATATCACATAATTTTCTTTTTTTGCGAACTTTAAAACACTTTAACATCTTGCTATTTTTGGAAAGTTTTAATCAAAATATCTTAGTTATTTTTACCACAACCTTCTTGTTTCGTTAGTAAGCTGACAGAAAGAACTGTCAAATAAAAATAAAATCTCAGCTTAAGTCTAGTGCATTATCCATTATCCAAATAAAAAGCTAAAAAAAGAGAGATTAAACGGGGAGAGCATCATTTTCATATTCATTGTCGCTCTTCTTAATTTGAGTATAATTTTTATGTTATCGGCTCAAGTTCACTAAAACTTGCGGGTTTTTTGGCTGTTGTCTTACGAATGTGTTTGAAAGAGAATTTAAGGGAACGGAATACATGAATGTCAATAGTTTAATTCTTTAAATGAAATGCATAAAAACTTAGGAAATTTTCTTTAAGTCTACAGCTTATGAATTATGAACATGCATATGTATGTTACGTAGCAATCTGTAGAACTGTTTTTATAAATTATAAAAGATTTCATAAAGAAAAAATATATGAAATTAGCATAGCAAGTTAAGCGTTTTGCATAACTTTTAACACGAAGCTCTATCTTTAAATTTATTTGTTTTAAATGTGAAATAAAATTACGGATTATCTTCACAAATAGGACACAAATAGTGATAAAACTGGATAAAACATCTCAAATGCAATTATTTTTAAAATTTCAAAGTTTAATATAAAAGCTGATTCATTTTTAAACTAAATTCTCATATGGTTAACAGTTATAAATTTATTATAATCAATCAGTAAACTTCTGTTTGAAATAATAATTAAAAACAACAAAAAATCGGATAAAGTAATAAAAGTTATAAAAACTAAAAACTTACATTTTAGTAAAATTTGGAGTTTACCAATAGAGCAGAAGCAGCGGTAAATATAAGGAAGCGTGCAAATATTCGACGCCTAGTAATAGTTCACCGTTCTGTGCTGAGAATCACAGAGATCAACAGAAAAGCAAGTGTTCGTATCTTTATAATTTAAAGACTTTCTTAGGAAGGAACAGGAAATACCACATACTGTTATTCCGATTAGAGTGATGGAATTTAATGTCTGTTATATATATGGTCATATGGCTAATAAGTTCAGATACAATAGCAGGCCATTCAACAAATATGTATTGTCAGACCTTGCCAAACTTTCTTATCACAGATATTGCGCTTTTTCCTTAAAACTGAGTGTCAGCATGACTACTTGGTTATCTTACATCAACTCCATTGCTGTGAGCTACTTATCCACTGACCTGCTACAAGGTTCGCTTATTAAAACTTTTTCATCTGAATTTGTGAATATGAGTTGATTTATATCCCTCAATGTTTAAATTACGCTACTAGTCGAGTGTTCACTAAGCGCGAGTTACAGAAACAACAACAATAATAACAACAACACCAACAGATCCACCAATAAAACCACCTAGACTAAATAGCTGCATCAGCATTTTGTAATAATTATAATTAACAATTAATTAGAACACTTTAAATAAGTTATTGAACCTATAATTGGCATAAGCATTTTTTTGTATTTAAACGGAAATATTTGTATAAGCATTTTTTGAATTTAAATTTAAGTTTCATTTTAAAAGAAGGTAATAAATAAAAGGAATCAGTAATTAAAAGTGAAAGTGACAAGTTGTGTTTATTCCAATAAAAATTGTTTTTTTTTTAAGTAATTATATTAGTGACTATAACTCGCGCGTATGTTGTAACAATTATTGAAATATATCAAAAATTTCTGATGCCCTTAACTCAGGCGCAGGAGTCCGTTATACAGTTCAAATAAATATCCCTACAGACAATATAAATTCCCATTTTTGTGAAAGCAGACACTTAAACCTCTGCTATAACTGGAATATGGAATATAAAATCCTTTTTATTATTCCTTTTCATAATTTGTTAAAAAGTTGTTATTATAAATAGCAACATTAACGTTTGCATTCACGTGTCGATTGTTTTCTTGAGCTGTGGCTATTTTGACATCTCTAGCTAAGGGTTAACTGAAGAGTAAACCAGTGAAGACAATTAAATAGTAATTATCTTTTACTGCAAAGTAACAGCCCTTTATTTGTTTACAATAAATATACATACATACATATATTTAAATTTTTTATTTTGTAAATTTCTGTGTACTTTATTTATGTTTATTTAATTTTATAATTTGTTTTGTAGCTATTTTTCAAGCAAAAGAAAACAAATTCCGTACTTATTCGAAAACAATTGATAAGAATTTAAGGGCGTTAAATATTGACATTTAAGTGAATACACTTTTACATTTTCAATAACTTTATTGCAAACTACTCTCTTTGTAATAATAAAACATGTCACACTGAAATAGCCCCCACTTTTTCATCCATTTCAATAAAATAGAATTCTTTTATTTGGAAAATATTTAGGTTTCCGTTATAAGTAAAACGAATTATGAAACCGAATAAATAAAATAAAAATAAGCAAATCGAACAAAGATTGATTAGCAAATAACTGCAGATTTAAATATATTTCCCAAATAACAGATGTGCTATTATCTATCAAATGAGAGAAAATAAGATGCGATAGCAAAATTGCCTTGCATGAAATAATTTTAAAATAATTTATATCGGCATCTCGATGAGGTTAATAATGATATTAAAAACAAATCCTGTATGATATAATATTTTTAGGCGAAAAGAGATAAAAGGCAGCGTCTAAGTGAAAAGTTGGTTAGTTAAAACATAAACCTCGTAAAGTAAAGACTTACATTTTTAGTAAATTGCTTTGTAATGCCAAAGTACAAATCTTATTTTGTGTGTCCTAAAAATAAATAAACTTGTAATTAATTTAAAAACTCTATAATCTGGTGCTATCTATTTTGCAATAAAGAACTCAGCAGCAACAAAACGTTTATAAAAGTTGTAAACGCAACAATATTTTAATTTTGTATCTGGTTAGGTTCAACAAGCAGCTGTGTTTTCACAGTTCGCTTCGACCCATTTGCTGATCCCTTTGTAGTTGTTGTTGCTATGTTATTAATTCAATGTATAGGCGTCTATTGTTCTATGTGTATTTTTGTTTTTGTTTTTATGCTGTTAAAGTTTCTTCATAGAATTTATTTTATGATAGTTATTGTTGTCTTACGTGTATAAGTTTTCTTAGCAAACTATGCAGTTAGTAAATAGCATACCCAATTGTTGTTGTCTTGCGTATGTAAGATTTTTCAGCAAAATACGCAGTTAGTAAACAACATACCCAGTTGTTTACTTTGTTACTCAACTACTTTCTTTCAAAACTTAAGCAAGATGCATCCGTAACAGTATGTTTAGAACCGAAATTAATTAGTTATTAGTTTTAAAATATTTTGGTGTAAAAAGTACTATTTCTTGTATTAAATAAATAAAAATACAAAAATATGTAAATGGAAGTTATAAATAAATTATTTCAAAACAAAAAGGAAGGCAAATGAATTTTACAATACTGTTGTCATCTGACGTCATTACTAGCGGAATAAATCCAAAATACTTAATTTCAAATATTACAATTCCCATCATTTAATTAGCTTGTTCATCTTTTTCTTTTCTAACAAAAGACGCCGACCTTTCAGCAGTTTTATGCAAGTTTGGACACTTAACATTCGGAGCTTTATTTAATTTTTTCGCTTTAAGAATTTTATCACAAAAGTTCAAACATAAGTTATTAAATATTAATGGCACTGTTACGTTTATTTTTTTTTTAACTACGTCATATTAAGGCTGTAATTTATTTTAATTATCAACTGTTGTATATTTACCATAAAGCGACAAAATCAAAATCAAATTAAACATTCATAAATCACTTTTATCATTAGCAAGATAGAGAGAGAAAAGAGAGGCACTCTTTATCAGTCAACTTACAAGTCACAATCAAGGTTGCCGAATTTTCTGATGATGAAATGTCTAGATTAGGTTTTAAATTTTTTTAGAACTTTAATATTTTTAAAAGAAATAAAAAAATTAAATTTAAAAATTTATACTTTAGCTACATTTTAGATTCCGGTTATTATACAACGCTACGCAATAGACTCTCTTTGTCTTAAGTATTCGGGTGTCATAAAAAATTTAATTAAAATATTAATTTGGTATTTTAAACCCAAAAATTAATTAATTAATTAATGGAAAAGAAAAAATTTATTCATTTTTATTATAAATGAAAAATGAATGGCAACCTTTGTCACATTAGAAGTAGTTGACCTTCAATCTCTTCTTTGAGTAAAAGATTTTTATTTATGTAAAGTATTTGTTTTTGTTATATTCATATCATCATAGTATTTTTATGTTAGATTATTTAAAAATGTAAAAAATATACATATTTCAAAAATTGCCTGAGGTTAAGATTAAACAGAAAACTCAGTTTTTTAAGAGTGTTTCCTATGTTCAAAGGTTATGCTGACACATACATAAATATGCATATGGAATATTTAAATGATCGTGCATTTTCTACTATAAAGAGTGCTTCATCTTCAACATAAAAATTCACAGGGAAGCTAGCGGTCACGAAACTTGTTTATTATGTACCGAAATCCATTGCTTTTCCTAGTTTCCCTACATATGGATCCAATGTTCTTTACCTAGGTTATGATCAACCTGTTTATTAAATTTTATTAAAATCAAGCTACATAAAATTTACTTCCGTGCCTATTGTTGCTCTATGTGTTTTTAAAATGTCATTAATATATCGATTGCTTCCTAAAAAATTCCCGATATTTTCAAAATATTCATCCTGTTGGTCTTGTCTAACTGCTGGTATTTTCTATTTATCTTTCTTTTATATTCGAGCTTTAAAAAACCAGATAGCCTATTTCTTTTTCTCTATATAACTAAATATCTACCTACCAACGACTTAGATAACCCCCAAATCAGTTTCGTTCGGTTTAAAGTAAAAAGGCACAAATTTGCTGGCAGTTAATATGTTTACATGCGATTTATTCAATTAAAAATAGTTTGTGATAATAGAAGCTTATTTGTTAACTCCATTAGAAATACTTTGTACTTTATCTAGCCTTTCACTCTTACATATTTTATTCCACGTGACTATAGATGCTTAACTGAAACCTATTATCCATTTTTTTCCTTAAATTCACTAAATAATATGCTGAAACAAATTAAAAGTTATGAAAAGCAAATGACCATCCTTAATTGAAATTGTGATAATAGGGGTTGGTTCCTGCTTCTGCAGGAATATTTAATGGAAATTAAAACGTTTGAATATTTTAGATTGACAAATATCTATTGATCACCTTTAATTGTGAGTAACAAAAGCAAGCTCAGCTGGTTTGTAAAAGCTAAGAGCAAAAAAATAAAACAAATAAAATAATAATTTAAACTCTTACGGAGATTTTTTTTGACACGAAGATATTGCGTGTGCAAAACGGTTCCTTTTCTGTATCAACATTTCGCACAAAGTTCATCTCATATTTTCCTTCTTGTTCTTTAACAAAACACAACATATTTAAATAAAAGTGCTATGAAATCAAAATACATATGTTAATTGATGTACATATTTATACACCAATTTGTACGACAATTTGTTGTGTACATTTGATCGTCTCCAGGGTATTGAAAGCCAGTAATTCATACTTAAGCATTATACGTCAAACAGACGCAACAACCTTTTTTATTTAAATTGAAATTTCCCATTTTATCCGATGTTCTAAAATAGAAAATTCCATTATATTGAATTTTCTCAACTCATTTTTCGTATCAGAAAAATGTTTTAAAACTTTTATTAGGACGACGTTTGAAGTACGTCACCAAAAAGTGTGATTAAACACTAGTGTATAGCTAATTAGTAGCAAGTAGAAAAATAAAATATTGTTACGTTTATTCCTTTTATAAACGTTTTGTTGTGAGTTCTTTATTGCAAAATAAATAACACCAGTTTTTAGAATTTTTAAATTTATAACAATTTTATTTACTTCAACTACGCAAAGTTGACACTTCAGAACAATTTACTTAAAATGCACGTCTTTACTTGATAAGGTTTAATTTTACACTGATCGATTATCCACTCAGACGTTTTCCTATATATATATATATATATATATCCATTTAAAGTCTAGAAAATTTAAGAATCTTCTACTCCCTTTTTTCTTTTCACATTTTGTTGTTGTATGTTGTTTATTCGATATGTAGGCGCCTGATAAGGTTTTTGCCTGTGATTTATTTCAAAATCTTTGTTGATGTCTCTTGTAGATAAGGTTTCTTAGAAAACTACGCAGATGGTAAACGGCATCATGTTTGTTGTTTGCTTTCGCGTATAAAATTTCCACGCAGTTAGTAAACAGAAATTTGTTTTTGTCTTGCATGCCACGCAGTTAGAAAACAACAAATAACAAATTGTTGTTGTTTGCGTTTATACAATTTCTACGCAGTTTGTAACTAGAAATTTTGTTTTTGTACCATAACTTTTCTTAGCAAGCCACGCAGTTCGTAAACAACATAGCCAGTAGTTCGCTTTATTGCTTAATTATTTTTTTTTAAACTTAAGCAACACACATCCGTAATAATATTTATACTTATTGAGGCAGGTGTATATTAATCTATAAAGGCTTACACCTTGTTCATCAGCTGTGTAAGCCATAACCTGAAGGGGGATCAAACCGCTTGGGTGATATGTAGCTTCACTCTCGCCCTAGGAGACGTCGAATATCTTTATCCTCTAGTCAACTTCGAGAGCTTGAGGCAGGCCGCCATCACCACTTCTTGCTGAAGAGTTGGAGACTATTCAACTCCTTTTCCAGAACACATGACAAGCATGCTCACTAGATCCGGATCATTCACAGGGTGGTTTTTGGACAAAACTGTAATTATCCTGGCCTCTTAATCATTTCATGAGGGCCTGCGAAACCACAACTACCACGATACTCCCGAAGTGCCAACCTCAATAATCAGTCAGAACAGCTAAAATGCCAAACTCTGGGGCTTACTTATTCTCGTGGAAATAACGTGAAGGTACCCAGTTGACTCCCGCTAGCTTTTAGGAGACTGGCCTCCCTTTTACCCCCGGTGACACATGTAATGATGGTGGGATTCCATCAAGACATATCAATGTTCCCCCCGCTTGTCATTGGGCCAGTAAAATCTACAACGAAGGAGATTATTTTCCTCATTTCTTTCTTTTACAATTCCTTTCTTATTTTAGAAAGTGCTTAGCTAAATGGCTGCATTCAAAATATATTTAATAATTTGAGCATATAACATGAAAAATGTATTCCTTTCGGAAAATTTCTTAATTTATTCATAATTTCCTTAATGCGAGAAAATATATATGGACAAATATATGTAGCTATAAGGGGTAACTTATGAAGCTGGGAGAAATATCAGCAAAACGCATAAAACCATTTGTTTTTTGTTGCTCGTTAAAAAAACAATATTCCCACAAAAGGTAATAACACACTTGTGCCAAATTAATTGGCAATTGTGCAAAAGATATTTTATTGTCAGAAAAAAATGTATTTTTAATAATCTTAATAGCAAAATATAATAAAAATAAAATTATAATAACAAAAAATCTTTCACCAGCAAAATTCTATAAATTTTATCACCAGCCATTGACGTCAAATAAATAAAAACACAATTTTATCGTCTTTTAAATTTAAAATTTTGGTGCTTAATTTCCTTAATTTTTCTTTTACAGTTGTTGTTTATGCCATAATAATTTTTAATAATTTATTATTAAATTTATAATTTTACTTATACTTTATTTTTAAATTTATTGCTTTTATTTTTAATCCTACTTAACTATCTCTTACAAATTTAAAGTTAAATTTATCAGCTGTAATTATGTTGTCTTCTTTGTCATTGCCAGAGAAATAATTATTTATTGTTCGCTTTTATTATTTTTTGTTATATTATAACATTTTTAAAAATTTATAATACTTTTGCCACAC
Organism: Trichopoda pennipes; assembly: GCA_030448955.1. Classification (NCBI taxonomy): domain Eukaryota; kingdom Metazoa; phylum Arthropoda; class Insecta; order Diptera; family Tachinidae; genus Trichopoda; species Trichopoda pennipes. Next base: position 5,048,319 of record JASKUP010000012.1, on the reverse strand, counting down.
ATTAGTTTATTATGGAGAGTAGTGTTTAATAAATTAAAAAGAAAAACTAAATTACACACAACATTTCGTGTTTTTGTTTTTTTTTGTACTTTCATTTACACAGAGATATTTTGTGTTAATTTTTATTTAATTAATGCTTAATTTAGTCATAATAATTGATTATTAGATTTATGTTAGAATAATTTTATTTTTAGATAATTGTATAGACGACAAATAATTGTTTCTATATGCAATTAAAATAATTAATTGTTTTATTGTTGCCATGGTTATTTAAAGCTTAGAAATAAATATTGTGTACATTTTAATTGCATTAAAAGAATTTTAATTTTTTTTTTTTAAACATGCAACTGAAATTGTAAGAATATTCGCGTCACAAAGCAAAGTTAAAATTAAAAAGCAGAAAAAAATACATAACGCTGATAACACGTGTTTAATGAAGTTTCATTTAAAAATTTTTTTATTGGCTGTACAAGTGGAATATACGAATGTTGTTGCAATCGATCAAATATATATAATATAAATAATGCAAATATATATAAATTTCACTTCTGAACAATCGCTTCAAATGTCAAAATATACTGGATTTGTGAAGATTTAACTCCATAATGAAAATAAAATTAAATTAATTATCTCGACATCACAATAACACGAGGAACTGACCATCTAGCCTTTAATATTTATAGAACACCAACTATGACCAACCTAGGATGGTTCAACAGAAACTAGCAGCAATTAGATACACAGACTTAACACACCTCTACACAATTTACGGCAAGGCTAAATACAATGGCTACAAACCCAATACTATTGACAAACTGCTTAGACAATACAATACTAAAAGCAGGCATAAAGAGTACAAAGAGAGAATTGATACAACACAACACCACACGTATTCCTACACCGGACTAAAAATATATAGACAAAATAACCATTTTTAACAAAGAAGGTTTACTCGAAGCAATAAAAACCGACATCACTCTAAGACATCATCTCAAAACATCGAAAGAAGCAACTGACTGGATTATACAGACATACTTATATAGGATAAATTGAATGAACACTAAAAACAAAATCTACAGAACACAGACGCTTGTATAAAGGGAAAAGAGAAGATTCTAACTGCATTACACCTTGACACTCATGGACACGCACCAAGGGAAATCCATGACTGTTTGACGTTACTACACACTGAAAGCATAAAAATTTACAAACTAACTACTTTTAACAGTGACATTACACGACCTCAGACACAAATTTCACATCACTAAAACTACTCATGTACTGTAACAAACGAATATCACTCTCAGACGGACACACCTACCCAGCAAATAACACTAGCCCCCATAGGCTAGTAGGTAGTGTACTAGCTTGTAAGTATGGGGGTTGTGGGTTCGATTCCCAACGAAGACCTTGGTTTTTTCACTACAAAAATAAAAATTGACTGTCGGTGGGGCTGCTCAGCGATGAAGGCATAGTCACTGGTCGCTGTACTGTCTTATATACGGCAGTTAATTTTCGACTATCCTTCTACTTTCACCACCTGTTTCATCTATTCTCTATCCCTTTCCTAAAGAATGTAGCACGGTACTGGACTAAATAGGCATTGTTGCCTGAAGTGCTACTTCTCTTAAAAAAAAAAAAAAATCTTATCTAATAAACAAATATTTCATATTAATATCCACGAAAATTTAAATAAAAACTAGATAAACTTAATAACTAATTTAATTATTTATTTTAATATTTATAGTTATTTGATCTTTTTAATATTTTTTAGTAGTCATTATTTAATAAAAATTTTTTAAAAACTTAGTCTTTTTTTATTTTTCAATATTTAGCCAAACCATTGGTTGGCATCATCAGGATAAACATTCTTTTTTTTTTTGTTTATCCTGATGATGCCAGCCAATGGTTTGGCGAAATATTGAAAAATAATAAAAGACAAACTTTTTAAATATTTTTTATTACATAATGACCTAGTGCTTAATAATAAACCACTAAAAAATTACTTATTTAATTTAATTTAAATATATTTTCATTATATTTAAATCGTTATCAAAAATTAAACGGGTATAATAATACTGGAGAACAAATTTGTGAAGCCTGCGCTATTTAAAAAAGCATCTGTTAATTAAGTAAAAAGGTTGTTAGTTGCATAGTTGAATTCTACACTGGATTTTACCGCTTGTGCTTTGGCTTGCGATTTTTATAACATCCCTTTGATCAAAAGTTAGTCCCTTCTTTGGTCACAATTTTAATTCTTCCAAACGAAACTATTTTTATTCGTGCATTGCAAAAGCGCAATTTTTTAGTTGAAGCAGAAATAAAATGCCAAATTGAACTAGATTTTGTAAAAATTTTTAAACTGTGAATTGAATGATTGTTTTATTTTTTTTTTTTATAAAATTTAAAATTCTTCTACTCATTTGCAATTACAAAAACATCAATTATATGAACGCCTACACAATATTTATTATTTAAAAATTAGTAGACCATTATATTGCGTTCTTAAGTAAAATACAATTTTAAAAGTAACAAGACGCGCTATTTTTTACAGATTACTTTTTAAACTAATTAAATTGAACCGTAATATAAAATTAAAAAAATTTAAAAAAAAAACAATCGTTTAAGTTTTAAATAAAACCTTGCAAAATAAATTACTTCAATGACACGTTTTCTTTAAGAAAACAAATCAAATTTTCAACAAGAGTTTTAATCTTTGCACATGTTGAATGTAATTGTTTTTCTTAATTATTTAATTTGGGTTAGGAAATTAAAAAATTTAATTGAATTAAACTGTGTTTAGTGATTTTTGAACTAAATATTTTTTAAGTGTGTATTAAAATACCTTAACAATTCCTCACGCCAACTTTGCTCACTTGAATGTGTGGCACGAAACATTATCATGGAAAGGCGGCTTATACTGCGCTTCAGTTCCGACATTTTAAATACAATTTTTGATATTTTTTTATTGACCAGCTAATTAAAAATTTTGCTTAAACAAGGTCACTTTTAATTTTAAATCATTTTCACTATTTGTAAAAACTTATATAATAATTTTGTCTGAAAAACTGTAAAATATTTCAATATTTTTCTTTTCGACAAATTTATCATTTTGTATTTTATTTATGTTAAAACTGCAAGATAATATTTTCTTTGTAGTATAATATTTTTTTTTTAATAATTTTTCAAGATTTATATCCACAAATGATATTGTTTTGAAAGTTTTGGCACAATGTTTACCTTTGCAACGTTTAATGTGAACTATTCTGTTTTTTTTTTTGTAAATTTCTCTTTTAATTTGAGTAAAAGTACTTTTTAGCTAAAAAAACCGCAAAACAAAAATTTACGAATGATTTATGTGCATTTTATCTACTCAATTCTTTTTTATTGTTTTTTTTTTTGTCAATTTTCTGCTGTCTTGCGGTTTCAGTTTGAAATTCAAAAGCAAAAATTTATTTGTAAATGAATTAAAAAACAAACAAAAATAATTAAAAATTATGCATTATTGGTAAAAGTATTTTAAAACTGATAAACATATGTTTAACAGATAAAATAAATTTTAAAGCAAATTAAATTCAAATAAACAAATACAAAACGTATTAAAAAAATTATTTAATAAAAATGTATAAAAACTCGATTTATAATAAAGCTTCATTGGATGCATTTTCCATTTTATTTTAAGTAATAATCTAATTGCCATACTATATCTTCAGATCACTTAAGTTATTCACAAAATCATAATTTCTCTCAAATCAATTTTGAGTGAAAAAATATCGTTACGTTTATAGCTTTTACTGCGAAATAATTAACCCCAGGTTTTATAGTTTTTAAATGAATTACTAGTTTATTTACTTTAACTACACACAAAGTTGACACTACAGAACAATTATTTACGATTTACGTCTTTACTTTACATTGTTTACTTTTCAACTAACTATCCACTCAGACGCTGCCTTTTATATTTGTCCACTAGATGTCTAGAAAAATTAAAAATCTTCTACTCCCTTTATATTACATTTTGTTCTTGTTATGTTATTCATTCAATGTATAGGCGTCTGTAGGTGTGTATGTATTTTTGTTTTTGTTTTTATGCTGATCAAGTTTCTTCCTGGAATTAATTTTAAGATAGTTGTTATTAACTTGTGTACATAATTTGTCTTAGTTCTGAAGTTAGTAAACAGCATACCTGTTTTTGCATCTTTGTTGTTTTGTGTGTATAAAATTTCTACGCAATTTGTAAATAGAAAGTTGTTGTCTTGCTTGCATAATTTTTCTTAGCAAGCCACGCCGTTAGTAAACAGCATACCCAGGTGTTTACTTTATTGCCTAATTATTTTCGTTTAAAACTTAACAAAGACGCATCCGTAACATTATTAACGTGCCAAATCATATAGGAGTAACTAAGAATTACGTTAGCCACTAATAAAATCTAAACTTCTTTATAGTCATTGTATTCCCCCTAGCTTCACTCAAAAAATCAAAAGAGTAAATTTACAAAAACAAAACTAAACATTTAAAATCTCAACAATATCTATCCTTTTAAGTCTTCAAGTCCATACTCAAAAGTACACAAAGCCTTGAAGTCGATTGGACTGTTGATGAAAATAATATATAAAAATGAAGCAACACGAAACAAATTGATCTGTTGCCCACTTTTCTCCCAAGAGAATCGAATTTTGAAATCAGCAATAGTATACAAACCTGTCTCGAATCACTTCTGAACAAATGAAAGCTTTTGATAGTAACGAACAAAATTTCCTTTCTTATGGAAGCCAAATTTGATTAAAATATTATTTTCAATTGCTCACACTTGTACAACTTAAGATGGGAACTGTATGCATGATGGAAAATTACCTCAACGAAATGTTAATGCGATTTTTTAGTAAAAAAATATTTGCTGCATAATTTTATAGGATATTTTTAAGCTAAATTATTGCGAGGTCACAGTTAAAAAGTCTGCTATAAGCTTTTACGCTGTAAAATCCATATGTAGACAAACGATGCACAGCTGTATTTAAGTAGTCCAGTCATCTTCGTAGCTAAAAATATTTCAAGACAATCAGGATCTCAATAAAATTTATTGCTGGACAAGTGCAAATGGATGTTGTTTACGCCCTCATAAGAGAAAGTGTATTTTCATTCTTAAGAAAATTATTAATCATATTACCGATGTTGATATTTTAACAAATGGAGAAAAATTGCCACAAATCAATAACCAATAACAAATCAATTGCCAATAATCAATAACAGTCTTACTTCGACAAACCATGAATTCACTTGTGGATAAAACGTGTCTTTGATTATCCCATCACTATTTACCTTTAAATACAAGGCAACTTCTTCCAAAATCGTATCTCATTCCTAGGTTAATCTACGAATGTGAAATTTTAGCGAGATGTAAATCTATTGGTAAAAGAAAGCACTCATGCAGTGCATTCCACCAGAACTAGGAAATTAGGTTATTAGAGAGGACGAAAGAGGGAGTAGTGTTTGTGGACATTCGATTTGAATTTTTCTACATTGAAAGTGACAGGAACAAGCTCTGGAGGGAGTTTATTCCACATACGAATTGTTTTGCTAAAAAACGAATTTTCCCTGTTATGCATATTGCGGGTCAATCGACCACAAATGGATGCGCTCTCAATGAAAATCGAGTCAAACGCAAAAATGTACAAGTTCCGGGAACAAGTTCGCTAATTTTGTTAGAGCATTTACCATTGTAGTAACGATAAAACAGTGAAATGCAACCTACATTGTGTGGATGCTCTAGGGAATCAATAGAGTTGGATACCTTATCGTCCCCAATAAGCTTCTTGGCCCTCTTCTGTACGCGGGCGAGCAACTCCAACATAAACTTTGGAGCGGCGGACCATACATTAGAATTGTATTCCATCCTTGGACGGATATACACCATTTTAAAAAACCGAGGCACTTGAAAGCTTCTTTAGTGACTTGAAAAATGTGATTAGTCCATCGAACATCACACAGATTTTTTATGCGAAGAACATCAAAAGATTCTGATTCCGTAACACCTATATCATCCATAGCACCAGGTGCAACACCATTTCCGAACACAGAATTATGCGTAAGCATGCAACATTGCGTCTTACGGGCATTAAAATCAACTCTATTCGCACGACCCCTTTCGGAGATCGCCGATTGAGACTATTATTCATATTCCGCCGTTTGGAACTCGCCTCCAACTAAATGAATACGAATGACAAATGCTAAAATGCTGCTAAAGAGTAAATATGGTTGAAAGTTTGGCAAAAAAGGTCATTTAGGAAAATAAGAAATAGTGGGAGAAAAAACGGAGCCTTGCGGTACCCCTGATGAAATCCTTGCTATAACAACTCGTACAGTGTGATTTCTGAGAAAACCCAATATAAATCTGGAGAATCATGTTACACACTATCAAACACCTTGGAAATGTCTAGAGCCACCATCTTACTTTCTCCGAAAGGATGTATGGAGTTACACCATTGTTCCGATAGGAAAGCCAGCAAGTCGCCCGTAGAGCGCCCCCTACGGAAAACATACTGTCGGTCGTTAAGTAAGTTGTTGGACTCCAGGTACCTCATAAGATGAAAATTAATCATACTTTCCATCACTTTAGAAAGTGCAAAACAAATTGCAATTGGGTGGTAATTTTCAAGGTTCTTAGTCTTACCCTTTTTGGGGATTGGCGTTACATTAGCAATCTTCCAAAACTAGGGAAATTCACCGGCATGATACAACATGCTGAAAAGGGTTGCTAACGAACGTGCTAGCGTCGAAGAGCACTGTTTCAATGGTATATCATCTGGTGCAGCACACTTTTTGACGTTGAAATCTGCTAAAAGCTTTTTAACCGCTCTAGCTAGAAAAAATATATTCGTCATAGTAACAGGTACTCTGTCGAGCTTGGGCGGTGGTTGACTACTTTTAGGAATTATTTACAAATATACCAGCCAAAAGGTTACCAGCCAAAACCGGGTCAGTGAATATTTGATCGTTGTTTAAATAAGTCAGAATTGAGGACTAACAAGTTCTTGCCGCCCCTAGGAGTAGCAAGAACCTTAGCAGAAAGGCACTCCTCATAAGGATTTTACGCGCCTTAGTACATTGGTACACGAGGATCTCGCCCTTTTACGTAGCGAATCAGTATCTGGGGTTTCTGTTTTTACGTCAGATACTGAATGTTTCCCCTCTTAATCTGACTGCATTTTTGCACGCCTGATTAAAGCGAGATTTTGATCGGGATATGGAGTTTCATTCAACAATTTCCTTAATAGAATAATAGAAGGAAAATGTTTTTTCAGGTTTCACGCCATAAAAAATTATAGGCCCACACGATTGCAAGTTACGTTAGTTAGTTTAATTTTGCCTCCTACTTAAACATGCCCTAAAAACAAAATAAACGAATCATCGACATTCAAGACACATATTTCCATTGATGTCTTTTTTTTATTGTAAACGACAAAAATAGTTGCTGTGATTTAATATGAAAAACCAAATGTTTTTAATTATTTAATTTTAATGAAATGCAAACAAAAGTATTTGTTTCAAATTGGCTTTAATTTGCTTAAATAATTGAATTTACCAAATGTTTCGAACAATATTTTATGTCTCTATTTTTCATGAAACTATTAAAAAAATATGTTGATATGGCGTTTCTTAAATGTTTTCAAATTTATAAAGTAACATGAATATTTGAATGCTTTTTAAAATTTTTACATCTAAATATGAATCATACATTTCATTTGAATTGATTTCTTTATTTATATTTCAAAATTATATTTAAACGCATTAATTTTGGTACTATGACGCTATTTTAAACAATACTAAAACATGTTGTTGAAAATGAGAATGTAAATTTAGAGCAAAAAATTTTCGCTTTCTTATGTTCTTGAGGTATTTTTTTAGTCATACAGAGCGTATGTAAAGCTAATTTTACCGCTACCTAACAAGTAAAAATATGTAATTTTTCCTCGCTTCCTCCAATATCCCTCAAACTATAATTAAAGTTAGTGCCCCTTGAGGCTAATAGGTAGTGTACTAGCTTGTAAGTATTGGGGTTGTGGGTTCGATTCCCAACGAAGACCTTGGTTTTTTTCACTACAAAAATAAAAATTGATTGTCGGTGGAGCTGCTTACCGATGAAGGCATATTCACTGGTCGCTGTGCTGTCTTATATACGGCAGTTAATTTCCGACTAACCTCCTACTTTCACCACCTGTTTCATCGCTTCTCTATCCCCTTTCTCAACAATGTAGCACGGTACTTGACTAAATAGGCATTGTTGCCTGAAGTGCTAATTCTCTTTAAAAAAAAAGTTACTTTTTCCCTCATTCTTGGCATAAAATAAATTTCCCTTCAAAAGAAATAAAAATTCTGCTTCTCCAGCCACGCAATGCCTCCACAGATAAGTCAGGAGAAGTCATATGCGAAAAAGAACTCTGTTTTTTATCGGCCAGTCGAAATTCCCTGAGAGTTGGGCAAGAATGCATTGAGAGGGATTTATCTTTAATTGTACTTTTCAGGCAATAACCCCAGAGCAGCCTTAGCTCAGAACATTAATTGCATACAATCAAGATATCTTAAGCTGGATAACTGGTTTAGTGAAAGGTCATCGTGTTATCTTGATGGCATTAAATGCTGAGATAATATTTGTATGCTAAGGTAGGCGTCGACTGTATGTGTACCCATTGGGTTGCCGTTGGCCTGACGCACACCGGCACACACAAATAATTAGTGAGTTTAAGAGCCCCATGCAACAGAAATCATGGGCGAAAGATTAAACCAAAAAGGTATCCTGTACCGAAATTTCGTGACCAATGTTATGAATAAAAATTGGACAATTTAGGAATACCAGAAAAAAGTAGTAAAGTTTTAAAATTGCATTTACTTTAAAAATATGTGTTAAAGGCGGGAGTAACACATTTCGTAAAACCATTTCTAAGTGAATGATAACTAAATTTATAACAAACTATATTTTTAACCCTCTCGACAAAATAAAAATGTTAACCTGACTTAAAGCATTTTTTTCTTCAACATAGTGTAAAAAAATGACAAATAGTTTCCAAACAGGTTTTTACTCAATCTTAAAGCTGGTGCTAAGAATCATGCAATCAATAAAACAAAAATAAAACTTTAGTAAACGATTATAATAAAAAATTACAAAATCCCTCGTTGCAATCTAAAAATATCTATTCTAAGAAATATAAAATAATATTGAGGTGAAAAAAAAAAATAAATTTACATGCATGTATATATACAAACAAAGTAAAATAGCTATTTTAAGTATTAAATTAAATAGTCATGCTTAGCAAAAATTAAAATAAAATTTAGAAGCAAGTGGTTTGTTATCGTAGCAGGTAATTTTTTTTTATGCACAATTAACTAAATATAATACAACATCGACACTTGCAACTGTTTTAATTTATATGAGAACGTATAAATTAATAAGTTAAGAAAATAATCAAGAACATGAAATTGCCGGGCGAAAATAAGAACAGTATTTTTTTTTGTTATCGCTTCGCTGATAATAACAGTCTACGCAATATTTAATTTCGACAACTTGTGCAATATTTATCAACTCAGGGTGCTTCACATTTCCAAATTTCGATATAATGACCTTGTGCGTGAATTTCTTAACCCTAAACATCAAATATATAATTATAAATAGCGCTTTGTAGTGTCAAGACACCTCGACTATTAGCTGAAAAGGAACAAAAACTTTAAAAATTGCTTGAAGCATGTAAGAACCCTCTAAATTTCTTACTAAATGATACATCTATTTTTCAATTACAAAGGTTATTAGGTTAGTCCGTCAGGCTCATATTTCTACTAAGCAAACATTTGCTGAATTTGTCAGATTTTAAAGCTTATATTTTCTTAAAGGCTTAAAGGGTTAGAAGCGAAAAATTTTGTTTATCGTTATTATAATTTGCTCATAATTTTTTAGCATTAGGGTAAAGATATATTCAAATATTAAGGTTAACTAACACAACGTGTATTTAAAAACACAAAAAGAGAAAACAGTTTCCATAGCCACACGGTAAGAGATTTTAACGAAAAAGTTCATCGACATTTCCAAACTAGTAAACCGATTTCAATAAGATGATGTACAGTGAAATACAAGAAGAGTGATCAAAATTTTTTATCTAAATATTCTTATACAAAAAATCTTATGAGAGCTATATTCTATACCTTGCAATATATTCGAATATTTGTTAATACATTTTTGGCCTACCATTATTTAACATGTAGTATGTAAAATATAGCTAAAATTAAGCATCTCATTTCTGGGATTTTTCATAACAATTTGGGTATTGTATAATTTATATTGAAAAAACAAAATTATTTTACTTAACACTCAATTTTACCTATTCCTATGCCATTTTAAAATTTCTTTATTATTTTATTAATAATTCAAAATTAAAAATAAATAATGTAATATATCTTTTTTCATGAGCTCTTGGTCGTAATTCATAATATTTTAGATGTTTCAGGAAGAATATGTTTTGATCCTTAAAGTTGTTTATTTAAATAGTAAAAAATATAGCCACGAAATTTAGGTTTTCAACCACAAAAAAAAACAAAAAATTACAAATTTAAAAGTTTTTGGTTTGCTATAGTTGGGACATTGTGTCCTAAAAAATCTTAAACAGAATTTTCCGTTAATGCCAGCAAAAAATTTAACATATTTTAAAGCAATACTGAAAGAAAAAAGGACTAAAAGACCATCTTCGAATTTTGGGAGAAAAATAAAAAAATAGACATTTTATCAGGAGAAAAATAATATGGTTCAACTTTCATGATAATAAAATAATTGGAGGTTTTCCACCAAAACTAAAACGTTTAAACAAATATACCACAGACGTGTTTTAATTTTTTTTTGTATTAATTTAAGGGAAATTTTGAATTTTAGTTCCACTTAAGTCACCTTGGGATGCACATGTAACCAATGCATTTTACCCGACGCTCTCCTTTTTTTCCAATAAACCCTTCTAACTCCATGTAGGCATTGCAAGAGTCATCTTCATGTCGACTGTTAAACTTTTGCTTCAAACAAGTTAATCATTTTTTGAATTAAAATCACTTTTATCTTGCCATTGATATTATTTCGTAAAACATTTGCACACACCTGTGTTTACTGGGATATACTTGAGGATGATTAATCAATTTTATAGTTTTTGAATTTTTTCCAAACAAATTTCTTTTCAAGTGAAAAATTTTACTTCTTATTTGAGATACCACAGAGATATATTCTTGCGAATATCTAGTTAACGGTGTCATAAAATATATAAGTTTCGTTTGCGCAGGCAAAATTCTTATCATAATCTAGCGGATGTTTTAAGACTATTCTGATGAAACAGTGCGCTCACTCATATGTAGGTGAATGACGTCAAAACTACATAAGAAGCTATAAATTAAAAAGTGAAATATGACTAAAAGCAAAAAAAATATTTAATCAATGTAACAACCGGTTGTTGGGAATAACACTCACATTGAGTCTCTCACACTAATGAAAGGAAAAATGAAAAAATGAAAAAGAAATATAAATATCAAATGACAAATCAATTGAATATAAAATGAAATTATTAAATTAATTAATTAACACAAGATACCGCCAATTGTCACTTGCAAAAACACACATTTACACCACGAAAACAAAAAATAAACTCAGGAGGGATTATTTTATATTTTCATACCTCTTTATACCCTACAGTGGGATAAATTTTGTTTGTGTGATATTAGATCATAATATAATCGCAACCTTATTATATGTATCACATCGATTTTGTTTTGCCTTAACCTGTATTTTATATAAATAATTACTCTGTAATATAAGTGCTCAGAAGCATCTAAATTTTCCGCATAAAAAAAATTAACTTTAATCGACTGTACTTGATTCCAGATGCTTTTTACGACTCTATTTCTAGCATAACATAATTTTTTAAATATTTTCTATATAAAAACAAAAGTCAAATACTATCTGCTCTAATAAGGAGAAAAAATCTCCATAAACTAAACAATAACACATTTTTCTTAAGTATTATAAATGTTGATTTAATACCTCTCTATAACTAATAGTTTCCTTTTACTGTTTTAAAAAATTAAGAGAACATAAAAATTTTGTTTCAATTCTACAAGAAACATTTAACAAACAATGCAATTTTTCTTAATTATTGTTGCAGTTTTCTACTTTGTTCATACTCGCACGTACAGAGCATCAAGTTTCACAGAAATGACTAAAACAAGCTGCCACATTTTACCTCATAAGCAGAATCTAGACAGTTTATCTCGCCTATAAATAAAAATCAGAATGACAAAAAATTTGATTGGGAACATAATGAAGTAAAAGTGAATAGTGAATAAGTGAATAGTATCGACTATACAGAGCTAAAAAAAATAAAGTGACATTACTGAAATCAATATTTAATGGTAAAAAATAAAACCCAATAATAAGTAATGATTTAAAAATGGAATATATTATAAAATCCCCCACTGTGCACTATATGTCATGCTGTCTTAGAAATTGTAAAATAATAACAAAAAATACACACAATAATTTTTTAATATTGCACACTTGTGAATAAAAAAATATACATAAGTTCGGTAAATTGTCCTACAAGAAAGCTCCTCATTACGGCTCATCATGCAAAAACACTTAAAGCAGCTTTCTGTGCCGTTGTTAAGCAAAATTTCTTGAAAAAATGATTTTAGGACATTAAAATTCTTCTATTAAGCCTTCGTTAACTTATGGTATAGCAAAAAACCTACGTTAAAGCTAATATAAATGGACAATTGTATTTTGTTATTGTAAAAATTTTAAAAAATTGTTAACAAAACCAAATTGTGTTACTGAAAAATGAATACGTAAAATATTGGTAGCCATCCAATGATTTTTTTTAATTATGTGAGGGTTCGTTGGCCACCTGCACACAAAATGTTAAAGTTGCAAACAAAAATTAATAAATATAAGTTAAAGAAATCTTATCTCTCTGTAACTTTGATTCAAGCCCTTTTCTTCGAATTGTTTGTGTTATTGGCAGTGCTTTTTTTATTGCCTTAACCCTATCCCTTATTAGTACTTTTTTTTTGTTTTTTAACAGAGAAGTAGCACTTCTGACAACAATGCCTATTTAGTCAAGTACCGTGCTATATTCTTTAGCAAAGGGATAGAGAAAAGATGAAACAGGTGGTGAAAGTAGAAGGATAGTCGGAAATGAATTGCCGTATAAAGACAGCACAGCGACCAGTGACTATGCCTTCATCGCTGAGCAGCCCCACCGACAGCCAATTTTTATTTATGTAGTGAAAAAAAGACCAAGGTCTTCGTTGGGAATCGAACTCACAACTTCCATACTGACAAGCTAGTACACTACCTACTAGCCTACAGGGGCAACTATTAGTATTATTAGCACTTTATGGAGTATCTATGTTTATATATACATATGGAAAAAATATTTTAGATCTATGTGTGAATTTAGATATATGTGTGGCTAGAAATTACATTTTTTTTTTTTTTAAGAGAAGTAGCACTTCAGGCAACAATGCCTATTTAGTCAAGTACCGTGCTACCTTCTTTAGGAAAGGGATAGAGAAGAGATGAAACAGGCGGTGAAAGCAGAAGAATAGTCGGAAATTAACTGCCGTATAAAGACAGCAACAGTGACCAGTGACATTGTATTAACGCCTTATCTTAGTTCCAATTTTCCGACCGCTATCTTTTAATTTTGGGTGGATTTTCCATATTTTATTATTTTGAAATTTCTTTGGAAATTGTAAAAAACATAATTTATATAGAGCAAAATTTTTATTGATATTTATATGTATAACCGAAACAAAGCTCGTTATCCGAATACTTAGTTTGTTAATATTAAAAAAATTCTTTGTAAATTCTTCGTAAATCTTCCAAAGCACAAATTATTAATTTTTCTGAAAACAATAAAAATCCGATTAAAATAATGTTCATTTTTAAATAACATTAACTGCAAAGTGCCAACAGAATACAATGGCATTGCCAAAATCAAAATACCAAATTTGTCAAAACATGTATTAGTTAACAGTTCTTTTTGTATCCTTTTTTTTAAAAAAAGGTCTGTTTCATTTTTCTTTTTAAATATACAAAAAACAGTACTTTAACTAATAAGTACTTAAAGTGTTTATTAACTTTGTAACGACACGTTCTCGCGTTATGCTGGGGTAAAGCTCGCGGCGTCCAGGGTTCGTTACAAAAAAAATTTTGCTTCACTAATAACACAAAAGTGGCTCCACTTTTGTTTTCCTAATAAATTTTTTTATTATTATAATCCACTTCTTAAACTAAGTTAAAATTATACTACATCACTACTGAGCACGCCAACGACGATCAACCGCCTCGTGGCCCTCAAGAGTTTTCGTCTCCACTCTCCGCCGGCTAGCCTACTACTTCTCACACTGGAGCGAATAAAATTCTGATCCAGTCTGAGCAGAACAGTTTTGCCTGTCCACCAGTTTTTGACTTGTCGCGGCTGTCACGAATAAGATTCGGAGACAACCTTTCCACGTCGAAATTTGTGTTAGCCTTTTGACGATCTTATCCGTTTTGTTCAGCTAGGGCGAATAAAATTCTGGCCTTGCTGAACAAAGCGTGGCCTGGCTCTGGGCTCCATCACCTGGGCGAATAAAATTCTGGCCAGGTGAAGTAGCAACAGCACTTGCTTGGCCGTAGACCTGCGCTATACTCAATTAATTCAAAGTCGAATAAAATTCTGACTCTGATTAACTGAGCTGAACCTATTCGCAAGACTATTTTAATTAAGTTGAATAAAATTATTTTCAGTTTTATTCGACCTTTTTTTTAATTTCTACTAAATTTTAATCTTTCCACACGGTCATTTAAATTATAACGATTTTATTTTTTTTTTCTCTCAATATATATTTCGCTTTCCTGTGAAAAAGCTTCTTCAGGAAATTATTTTTTATATTTTCAAAAACAAAATTGTTATAATTTTTGAAAATATAAAAAATAATTTCCTAAAGAAGCTTTCCACAGGAAAGCGAAATATTGCGAGAAAAAAAATAAAATCGTTATAATTTAAATGACCGTGTGAAAAGATTAAAATTTAATAGAAGTTGAATAAAATTCTAACTCACTTAAAAGAAGTCTTGCCCGGTTGCTTGCCCGTGGCCAACTCTTCTCAAATACGTTATTATCTCGCTTTTATGTTTCTGCCAGGCACACATACACACCCATACCACTAAACTACAGCTGATTGCTACTGTTTAGGATTGTGTTTAATGGTATGTTCTTCTCACGGATGTATTCTCGTGTTAATAGATGGCGCTTTTTAACGGCTATTATTTGTCTTTAAAATTAACACATTATGATTTAAAATATTTAATTAAGCAAATTATAAATATAATTTGAAAATATGACAATAGAATTCATTTGATAATAATAAAAATACAGTAAAAAAATTAATAAATGTGATAAATATATATAGAGTTTAATTGCTTGTGATCTAATTGCTATGTGATCCAAAACCAAGCCTGCCGACTTTTGGTCGTCACAACTTTAAAGCTCAAGTAAGACTTTTTTGCATACGGCCGTTTATAGTTAACAATAAATTATGCCAATAACACGAATTTATTTACATCTTAACTCAGCTTGAAAATTTTCCTAAAATTTTTAATTACCAAAAAATTTATAAAATTCACTCTTGTAAACAAGTTTTAAATTATATTAAACTTTAAAAATGTGCATTTATTTTTGTTGCCAACAAGCTGCTATTATTTTAGTCACAACTATATGAAGATACTATAAAAAAAATTTAAATATAAAAGTTGTATGTAGTCAACAGTAAATTCTGTCTGTTTGCAAACAATAAACCATGAATTTGACTTTTTGTTTCATTTTGCGTAAATAAATATCCGCCAAAAATATTTTTTGTTATTAATTGTATAAAGTTTAAGAGAAAAACAGTAATTTGGCTGTAGTATATTATTTTGAATAATTAAAAAGTAACAAAGATCTTTTATATTTCTCTTGAAAGTTCAATTACCTGTTGTGTTTATGGCGCCTATGCTTACGGCCCTAAGAAATTTATATTTAAGAAAAATTGTAAATATTGCTATTGTTAAAGACAACGCTTTTTATGCTCACTCACACAGCATTTTACTGGCAATGTTCGACGATGAAAAAAAAATTCATTTGAATACGTCATTTACATTTCATATCTCGTGCTATATTTTTGAAAATAAACTAAAAATCATGAAATCGATATCGGATATTTTGAGGCAAAAAATTCTAACATATACAGCAGCAAATATTTTTTTTCCGTAATTACTTGTAAAAAATACCTGATTTGAAAGATCAGGGGCTAGAAATTCATATAACTGCTGTGGTTTTCTGGTGCAAAATTTTTGGAACAACCTATAGAAGAAAAACTGCAACTTACCTTTAATTGTTTTTTTTTTTTTAATTTTTTATTTGGAATAATCAAGGCAATAAATCGATCGATTTTAAATTTTATTTTCGGTTTTCAAAATTTGTTTTTAAGCATAATGTCAATATTTATTCTACACTATTGCTTGTCAGGATCATATAAAACTTTTCTTTTTATAAATATACACTCAAGTTAATGACTTGAGAATAAGCAGTTTTTTACAGAATTTGTTTGCGTCAGTAACTAATTTTAGAGAAAAGTAATGATGGGAACATCTAGTCTGCACTATTTGTAGAATTTTTAGTGAATTTTTTCTATAAATTTATAGTTTTTCTCTTTTTATTTTAAGTACATTTTTTGAAGAATTTATAATTATTGAAACACATCTAGTTTAGTAGCAAAACTCAAAAATTCCTAAGGGGTATAAAATCCAATATAAAGAGTATTTCAAGGCATAATGGGAAACAAATGAACAATTTAGCTAAGAACCAAGAAGCTTTGTCGTTCTTATATAAAAAATATATCCTACAAATATATATTTTGTAGGATTTGTTAAACTATATTATTTGGTAAATTATAGAAATCGGAACGATTTTTCGCTCAGCTTGCCTGGTATACTCTGATCGTACATAAGCTAACAAAAATCATTTTGGCGATTTTTGAAGAATTAAAAAAAATCTCTGACAAATTTAGTAAATTATAGAAATTAAAACGAATTTTCACTCAATTTACATTATTGATTCTGATCTTACTTAAACAATGTTTCTTTTTAATACATAAAAATACAAGGGAATACAATAAAACTCTAGCTCTTAGCATAAGCTGGAATAGTCCTCAAAAAATCTCATGTTACTTTAAAGACTCTATCAAAAATTTTCTTCTGTTCATCTTTTTCAAACTAAAACATGAAGAGAACATAAAGCAATGGCATATTAAATATTAAAAAGTTCTCAAGATGACTTTATAATTAGAATCAGATGTGAATATTTTTTTCTCTCTGTCTTCTGTCTTTGAGGTTAACCAAAGAAAGCAAAGAACTTTTTGTTACCAAGTCTTTGTTGCCAAATTAGAAAAATCAAATAAAAAATGATTATGAATTTTCATTTTCTGCTGTATTTGCAAATATTTCTAATATTAAAATCATTTGTGTTTTTATAACCAACAACAAAAAACTAAATAAAATATATATTTTGAACAACATAATTTTATTTGCAAAGCAAATGCTTGTCATTTTGCCATTTATTTTAGATTTCTTGTGATTGTTTTTGCGCTGGCAAAATGTACTGGTTTCTTGACTTTTGCTCTAATTATTTTTAAAATTTCAATGTTAAATTGAGCAAACAGTGGTTCATAAAAATATGCATACAAGACAAAAACTGATTATTGTAAATTTTTCAGTAGACGCCTTATGCATTTTAAGCAGCAGGCATATTTTTAATTAGCTGGTAAACTTTAAATTTCGCTCAATCTAATAATTCTTATCAGGCAATTAAAATCAAAGCAACGCTTAATAATTTAAAATATTGATTTTAGCCAATTCTAAGTTCTGATGGCAATAGCAGAAATGAAATACAGAGAAGATAGCAATTCTTCGAGCAGTGTAAGTTTTGGTTGCATAAACTGTACAAAGTTATTTTCAGTGGCGAGTAATAGTCCAGTTTAAATAAACCAGATAACTAAATGAAATATTAGAAGCATACCCGCTGCAATTGAAAAACATGTCAGGCGGCTTTTAAACTTTAACTTTTTGCTTGGGCCGTTTGTTATTTCTTTTGCCCTAAACTTAAAAATATTTTTTTTATGTCTGTTATGAACGATAAATGTCATTTGCCATAATTTCTCTTAAAAAATATACAATAATTTTCTGAAATCATAACATATTCTAAACCCGGAAGAAATTTAATTGAGCATATATTAGAAAACGTCTATTTCGCCTGGCAGATAATTCCAATTTTTGTAAAGTTCTTTTTACTCCTCATAGACACTTCATTATAATGTAAAATACAGTCAAATGCAGGCTTTGGAAAATAACACAGAATGTACAGTCTTGCCACTGTAGCAAGAGCTGCTAAAAACATTAAATTAAATAGTGTGTAGCACAATAATATGATTTTGACTTATTGAGCCAGAAGCACAAAACCTGCTCAATAAAAATTAAAGTTTATTAAGTAAAATTAAAAATTAAAAGGATATTTCCACAGAGATATGATTTTGGTATATATAGACTTATTTTTTAAACTATAACGGAAATCTATAAAAAATACTATTATCTTTGGTGGCTACAGAAAAAGTTATTAAAAAAAAAAATAAAATGTACAAAAAATAAAATTTCTTTAAAAAAAAATAATTAATTTTTTGTCACACTAAAGTTTTGAAACTTTTTATTTTAACTCTCAGGAAATAGTGCCAGCGTAAAACACATACAACAAACTATTTATTTTCTTTACTCTCAATGACATTCTAAACAACAATAACAAATATCTTCCTTGTCAATTAATTTTACACACTTCTAGTATCATCATCCATTAAATAAATTTGTAGAGAACGTGAGTAATATTTCCATTTCGTAAGCGCACAAAAATAAAAATGTAAAAAACAAATAACTAAATATATTCAAATTTATTATGTATTTTGTAGCAACTAAACAAAAACAGAAATACAACTGCCGGTTTAAAAATGACAACAATGTAAATTTATTTTTTCTTTTAATTTTTGTTTTCCATTTTGTATTTTTTTTTTTATTTATTTATTTATTAATTTTTTGTATTGTTTTGTTTTTGTTTGTTAAATTAATTTTTTTTTGTGGCATATTTTTGTTCCACTTCAACTACCACCACCGTACGTTATACGAATAATTCAATGTCAAATTTAATTTTAAAATAAAAAAAAATTATCTAAACGCCATGAAAATCTGCTTGATTTTCTATTAATTTGAATAACTTTCCGAAAAGTGTCCACTGTGGGGATATACACTGCGCAGCATTACAACAAAAGCATGCTAATAAATTAAATAAAACGATTTTACTTTACAAAACGCAATAAGGTGAATACAAATAAAAATTTACTGCCGGTGGGGCTGCTCAGTGACGAAGGAATGGTCACTGGTCACTGAGCTGTCTTATACGACAGTTAATTTTCGTAACTATCCTTCTACTTTCACCACCTTTCGCATCTTTTCTCTATCCCTTTCCTAAAGAATGTAGCAAAGTACTTCACTAAATAGGCATTATTGCCTGAAGTGCTACTTCTCTTAAAAAAAATACGGTTAATAAGGCTATTAAAAACAGCCAATCATAGGTACTCATGCCACTGTAGCCTTGGGTAAAGGCAAAGACACCTCCAAAAGAAATCCTCATAACCCCTTTTTTTTTTGGCCCTGACAAGATTCTATCCGAAAACGCGGGTTTTTGGGTTATCCTTAATAAACAGATCATGACTTCGAACAGCATGACAGGTGCCCGTTTGGTAAACAAAAAGAAGATCATGAGTGCGAGTGTCGTAAGAGCCATTCCGCGCAGTTTCTGCGTTGGCTAAGGTGCTATTTGATATGCCATTTCTTGACCTAATTGATTGTATTTGGATAAGCTGCATATTATAACTTCTTTATGTTTAACAAATGGCAACAGGAATGAAGAAGAAAATACGAGCACACTTCTGTTCCAGATTATTGTTCATCTTTAATTGACAGAAATTAGTATAAATGCAAATTATTTTTTTGCTTATATTTTTCGAATAAAACCCCGGAACTAATTTAACGATTCATTGATCCATTTGATGTTCGATTTTCCAGCTCTGTTAAAAAAAAAATCAATATAAGAAAATAATTTTATAAAAATTTTACTGCCTTATATAAATTACTAAAAAAAACTGAATAGCACTAAAATATAGCAAAATGGCAGTGTTCAGGGAAAAGAAGAAATTTAATGGCACAAAGTTCAGTCTTCACTGTAAAAACGGTTTTGAGTTGGATGCATATGATTCTATTTGTATTTTAATTTCAAGTCAATAAAAATATATTCCTTTTTACATTGCAAAAATTAATTAAACAGATTTACGGTGTACTTATAACCATGCAGAGTGGTGTATTAAAACTCTATTGTTTCAAATTCATAGCTTTTTCAAATAAAAATTATACTTAATTTCATAATTATACAAAAGGTTAGAATAAATTGGTGTACAATTTTTTAAAATCAAAAATTAGTCAGCACGAATATAAATATAATCGCTTATAATAATTAAATCTGAAACAAATGTGGTTTTTCTTGCTATGCAGATATTACAAATAAAGTCTTTAGCGAAATGTTAAGGTCACCTATTTTAAGCTGTCTTATGCAGATAATATTAAAAGCTGTCGCATGCTCAAGCAAGTGTAAAATTTTGTTCATTAATAAATCATTTGTTCTCTTTTTGTATACTTTTTGGTTCTGCTTTATAGCCAAAATATATAATGGCAATGTACGTATGGTCTTAAAAATGAGTTAGTATGTTAAGGTCAATAATAGAAATATGATTATTATTATTATGTTTGCGCCTTTTTATGAAATTTATGTTTGTGTCATTAAGCTGCAGAGAAATGAAAATATGAAAAAAACTCTTTGAACTTCAAAATAAAATATTTTGGTAAATTGTGATAAAAACATAAACTATATTTTCTTTGCGTACACCAAAAAAAGTTTTTGTATTTTTTATAGATTTTATTTGGAGTCATACATCATCAATATAAACTCATTCAATAAAACACTTTAATTTAAATGGGAATAAACAATTTCTTAATTAAAATTGTAACTGTGTCAAGTAAATCTTTATTTAAAAAAAAACTAAAACAGTTTTCTAATTAGATGAATCAACTAACAATATAATGAACCTGCCATTTAAAGTGATATCCTGCCATTATTAGAAGTAATACATATTTTTCAATCCATGCGAAGAAAATTTTCTTTCTGTGTTGTCTCGTTTTTTATTCCAACCTCAAAATATTTTTTAGCAAATAAAACATGCGTCTTCTTACTTCAAATGTCCAAATAGAAAAAAAAACTTTATTACATTATTTTTCTTTTACATCTACTGATTTTGGGTGGCGCCACCGCAGCAATTTTAGCTTAACAAAATATTTAACTATAATATACTAACTACATGTGTAAAATTCGATTTTACACATTTCTCACAAATTAAGCACTGTGAGAAATGCCTATGAAATTAGTCTGAGATGTGGTTCGCAAGCTACTCCAGTGTAATATTTATAAAACTTGATAGTGTATTATGTTATCTTATTTTTTAAAAACAAGTTTATAAGAAAATTTTTTGTAAATACTACTTGAGGTATTCGCCATCAAGATTAATTTGCAAATCTACTAAGAGCTGGCTCAATATACTTGAAGTGTTAACATATTTCTTGCAAACATTGAATGAAGTCTAAATGTGATGAAATAGTAAAAAACTAAAATTTATTTGTACTAATAGCACCCCCCGGGGGCACATATATATGGTCTTTGGAGAAAGCAACAACTTAGACCTGTGCAACTGGGGGAAAAAGGGAGCCCAGTCCCCTGAAGTCAGCAGGGGTACAACTGGAAACTCCACTTTATTTCCACGGGAATCAGTGACCCGCAGAGTTCCGTTATTTGTCTCTTTAGACACTTAACTGCTCTCTGGCTGATTATTGAGGTTGGCCCTTTATGGGAGTATCGTGGTGCTTGTGGTTTCGCGGCCCCATATCAGTTTATGGTTCTATGGTGGCCAGGATCATTTCGCCGTTAATGACACGCTAGGTGAATGATCCAGTCCAGTGAGCATGCTAGACATGTGTTCTGGACAGGAGTTGGAAAGTCTCCAACTCTTAAGCAAGGAGTGATGATTTGCAGCCCTGCTCTGCAATCATCGAAGTTGCAACTAGAAAGTTCTGTTGCATAGAATTATAGCTTCGGCTTCCTAGCACGAGCATGACGTTCCAAATTTTTCAGTGGTTTGGTCCACCATCTGATTAAGGCTTCATGGCCAGGCGCGGATGTAAATCGAGTCACACAGTTGTACTAATAGCAGAATATAAATACGGCAAGGTCTTTTTAGCTGTGAGCGTTAAAATATACTTCTTCGAAAATGAAGCTGTTCAAGTAGTAGCTATTTATAGTTATAAATATAATTATAGTTTTGCCATAATCGATCTATATTAAGATTAATGGAATAAATTTTTAAAATAGAACCACAACAACGACAGTAATTGTATATCCTCATTTTGTAGAATTACTTTTAAATTTATGACTTCAATTCAACCAGATTTATGACAAACGGTCATTGAAACTAAAAACATGCTTTTTGCAAATAAAAAAGGGAGGGATTTTTACGATTTATTAAAAAGGTATAAACTCTCCATTTTACACATAAAGGAAAATATGATAGCCGTATAATGATAAGAATCAAAATATATACCCGATATTGATAGAATTTTAAACAATATTTGAATCAAGATAAACAAGCTTTTCTTTACATTCGATTATAAAATTGTTGTTTCGTATAAAAATTTTCAACCTAATTTATTTCTAACTGAATTATTTTTGCTAAAATTTTAAATACAACCAAATTTTTATATTTACGCTTAAATAATAAATAAGTAATCAATATACAATTAAAAATTTGTTCAATTTGCGTTCACCCTTGACCAGTGAAGGGCGAACTTTTTGGTTAGCGGGCCAATAAATTAAAAAAAAATCTTGCGGCGGGCCATTAAATTAAAAAAAGACATAGAGGGTCATTCATTAGAAAATTATAGATTTGCTGTTCAATTAAAAGTTCGGTTTAATTTATATATTTATTAGTTATATTACGTAATATTTTAAAACAACATAAACATTTTATAAGATACGGTTTATTATGATTTTAAGATTTTTCCAGATGTTTGGGAAACGTGGAACTGTTTCTGACTTTACATAATTTTCTCAAAATCTGGTTCCAGCTGAAAGGATGCGACTTTTAATAAACTAAATAGACTCTCGTCTGACAATCGGTTTCTTATTGAATTTTTTCTGCATTTCATTACTGAAAAGGCCTGTTCACATAAACATTGCCATAATTTTCTGCGCCTGATTAATTAGCTTTGGAAATTCATCTTTGGTAAGGATTTATAGAAATTAAGCTTATCTGTATTTAAAAATAGCTGTTTTAAATTATTATAACATTGCAATTCTATAATTTCCAATTGTAAATCAGATGGAACATTCTCAGGATTAACATTAAAAGGCATTGAAAAAATATCTAAACATGGTTGGATTTTTTAAAGTCAGCAAATCTGACCTCAAATTCTGAATACAGTTTTAATAAAGATTGTGAAAAGTCTTTTCACTTCTCTTCACTCACAGGCCTCAAAGAATTAAGTCTTGGAAAATGAGTCAAATTATTTTTTCCCAAACATTTAGAAAATATAAACAATTGAGTTTTAAAAAACCTCAAACTGCCCCAAGTTTCATCTATAAATTGATTTCTTCCCTGTAACTTCTTGTTCAGTTTATTATAGTGCTCGAGTAAATCCGTGAAAAATGCAAACTCGATGCTTATCCTCCAATATTTCCCAAATTTCAGTTTTGGTTTTTAGAAAAACTTTAATTTCTTCGAGAATACTCCAAACTCTCGAAAAGGCATGCCCACAACTCAGCCACCTGATCTTTGTGTAATAAAGTACAGCTGAAAATTCTGCATCAACTTCCGATAAAAACTCTTGAAATTGTCGATGTAACAAACCACGGGCTCGAATGGTATTAATTAATTTTAAAATAATATTAAGTACGTGGTTAATATCCAAGGCAGCCTTGCAAAGAACATCTTGGTGGATTATACAATGTAAAAAAATTGTTTCGCTTTCAGGATTCTGACTTTTATAAACTCCTGCAAACCCCGTATTTTTTCCCACCATGTTAAGTGCTCCATCAGTTGTTAAATTAATTATTTTGGAAATTGGGGCATTAAGAGATTCCATCCCCTCTCTAAATTTATCATAAATTATTTTTCCTGTCGTCTTTCCTTTCAAAGATCTCAAACAAAAAAGTTCTTCGGTTATTACAAAGTTTTCATCGACTCCTCTGATAAAAATTAGACGTTGGGCTGTATCACTGCTGTCAACACTCTCGTCCATAGTGACTGAAAAAAATTTAAACTTTTTAAGACGTCCATCGAGTTGATTGGTTAAATTAGAAGAAATCGCTTAAATTCTTTTTGTGACCGTTCTACGTGACAGCCCTATAGATTCGAAATCTTTTACCTTTTCTGGGCATAATACTTTTCCAATGCTAATTAACACATCCTTAATAATTTCTCCTTCAGAAAACAGTTTGTTTCTTTTTGCTATTTTATAGGCAACAATGTGACCAGCTAACGTGGAGGATCGCTGGACACTTCTTTGACTTTTAAAAAACATTTGCTGACTAGATATTTTTCTTTTCAATTCCTCTGAGTGAACTTTCTTGTCTTCATCTGTCATTTTATAGTACTTCGACCCAAGATGTTTTGAATTAAAGTGCCTAGCGAGATTATAATCTTTTAAAACAGCTACCGGTTCTTGGCAGATAAGACAAATAGGTTTTTGGTTATATTCCATAAAGAAGTACTTCCATGTCCACTTTTCTTAAAATACTCGACATTCCGAATCAATTTTTCTCTTTCTATTTTATTATTTTAATTACGCAAATAAAATTGTACGTTGGCAACTTTATAATTTTACTCCACAATTTATTCTTTACGTCACGAGAATTACACTTTTACTGATTGCTGATTAATCCATCGCTGGCCCTTTTATATTTGTTACGCATGTTGTCTCGAAAATTCTAGAATCTTCTAGATCTCACATATAATAGTTGTTGTTATGTTATACGTTCAGTTTTCTATATTAGTTGTTTTTGTTTCATGCTTGTGTGTACAATATTTCCCAGAAAACTACGCAGTTTGTACACAATATAATATGAAAACATCACATTTTTTTGCTAAAATTGTCAATTTATATCTTTTTTAAAACATAATGTAAATTTATTTTTTGGGCATAATTTTTTAATAGGTGAGTAATTTTTTTTTTTTTTTTTGAAAAACGCTCGGCTGGCCGGATTGAAACCTCTTGCGGGTCGGATGTGGCCCACGGGCCGTAGTTCGCCCATCACTGCTTTTGACTACCAATAATTTGTTTGCAAACTTTCAATTTATTTAAAAACCCTAAAGTATTGACTTACAACTTCGTATCCACAAAATAATTAGAAATTAGATTTATTTAACATATAGCGATGTTATAGAGCTAAATAATTTTCGGTAGTGAAATTAGTTTAGTTTGCTGCTATAGAAAACATATCACGAAATCAATTACATTTATTACTCTGCACAGCATCATCATCGCACCCGCACATCTTTCCAGACTTGCATCAATGTCTTTTGTTATAGTTAAATAATTTAATACAAAAAATATTTTAGAGATATAAAACTGTTATCATAAATTTTGCACTATTTTAATTTAATCGATAATAGCTTATAACGCTTTAAAGAATTAACAATTTGCTATGCCTTACACTGCGCTCTCTGGGAATTCATATTTCAACACGTTTTTTGTGTTGTGCTACAGAAATCATAAATATTCCAGGCAGGGTAATTTTAATGGAAGTAAAGAGCTTTAAAAGCTTAAGAAGACCGCTGGTGAAATCATTTCCATAAAGCAAGTGTACGAAACAATACCAGTAAAGATTAAGAATTCTGGTATCTTTCTGCGTTATAATTCTTGTTTCGCCACCTACAACATTTACCTAAAATATCGGGACTTCACTGCTACTATGGCGATCACCCATATCACGGTAGCGATCAATCAAGTCACGGTATTCCTAATACATGTTGTACCAAACCGATAAGCCCGAAACGACTGACTTTTTTAAAGGACAACATTTGCCATATTTTTGCCGGTGTACTGCTGCAAATGTTGGAATAAGTCGTCGAAAATTGAACTTGTAGAATAAACTCTGCTATGCCATATTTAAATTATAACGCCAGAAGATTATCTTGCGAATAAAGTAAGTTTCATGTCAATTTAAAAGTTCATCTTTATTTTATTATTTTATTTTATTATTTTATTATATATACAGTGGTCGACATTCGTTTGAGCGCATAAAAGTTTTCTTTCTTTATTATGTTTTTCCTTGGGATTTTTTCGAATTAAGTTTTGGTGGCAACTCTATCTATTACAACACTAAGTAAGCACTCTGAATAGAGAACAGTTATTTGAGTTGTTGTTTTTTTATTCATAAAATACACGTGCCCTTTAAAACAAGTGAAGTTTAGATGTGACAATCGTTTGAGCGCAACTGCTTAAAAGAGTATTTCGGACGTGATACTTAAAAAAAAGACATATTCTAAAGATAAGATTAGATAAAAAGTGAGAAAAAATATATATTTAAATAAACATTTTTTAAACAAGTATATTTGTACAGAAATGGGCTCGGGTAAGCATTTAAATGCCACTGAGATAAATCTCATCGATTCAATGAAAAAGGATGGACAGTCTAACAGAAAAATCGGGAAGTTATTAAAAAAATCTGAGTGTATTGTAAGAAATTATCTAAAAAAAGGAGAAAACTATTGCGTAAAGCCGCCAACTAAAGGCAATTCAAAACCGACCTTGAAGGACAAAGGACGAATTCGGCACGAAACTACTAAAAATCGACTTTCCAGCAGCAAAATAAAGGAAGTGTTGCAGTTATCTGTAACGACTCGAACCATTTCTCGGTATTTAAAGTCTACCCCATCAATAAGATGGACAAAACTTAAGTCCAAACCACGTTTAACAAAAGCTCACAAACAAAAGAGACTAGAATTCGCCAAAATGCATATGACTTGGACAAAGGAATGGCAAAAAGTTATATTTTCTGACAAGAAAAAGTTCAATTTGGATGGTCCAGATTGTTATAGCTGCTATTGGCATGATTTACGTAAATCAGAAGTGGTTAGATCAAAGCGTAATTTCGGTGGTGGAAGTCTTATGGTATGGGGTGCATTCTCAAACGAATCTTAACTTCCAATTTGTTTTGTATCAACCAAAATGAATTCAGAAAAGTACATTGAATTATTGGATGACGTTTTAATTACACATTTAGATGAAAAAAAGATGAAAACATAATTTTTTAGCAGGATAACGCCTCCATCCATGCTTTAAAGTAAACAAAGGCATGGTTTTCGGATAAAAATATAAAATTATTACCATGGCTAGCTTGTAGTCCCGACTGCAATCCTATTGAAAACTTATGGGGCATTCTCGCAGCAAAAGTGTATGAGCGAGGAAGGCAGTTTAATACAGTAAATGAACTAAAGTATACAATTAAAGAAGGTTGTTCAGAAATTCGAATTAAAACAATCCAAAATTTGGTAGACTCTATGCCAAATCGAATATTTTCTGTCATTCAAAATAACGGAGGACATACTAAATATTAATTGATTAGCAGAAACACCCTAAAATTATTTTTGTATATAATTTTTTACTTTTAAATGAGCTGCGCTCAAACGAATTTCCGACATTATTTCAACTTTTCTTTAATTTTTTCGAAAAATTTATGTAAAATATTTTTTTGTATTTGATTTGTAATAACTTAAATAAAAGAACTTTTTTGTTGACATAAATATATTGAAACAGAGTGTTCTCATAATTAAGTCTTAAAAAAAAGGTATGCGCTCAAACGAATGTCGGCCACTGTACATATATTTAACGAATATATTATTCCATAATATTGACATTGTTTATTTTTGTATAGAGGTATGAAATTTGGAATGGAATAAAATAAAGACGAAAATTTAAATTAACATGACGAAAAGTTATTTGCAAGATAAATTTCTCGCGTAATAATTTAAATATGACTTTAAGTTTTAATAACTTAACTAGTTAATTTGAGACTATCATTTAAAAAAAAAAACACACACCAGTTAACACAACACTTTTGATGACAATTAATGAAATATTTGTTTTGTAGACAATTCATGAAAAACTTTCTTTATATAGTTTTTAACCATTTTAATTGATTTATGTATCTGTAGTGTAACACCCCATTATTTTTTTTTTTAAGTTTAGAAAATTTTTAATTATTAATTAAGCCAAAGTTTCTCATAAACGTTTTTGTTTTTTCGCTGTAATTAAATTTGAAACACAACAAACAACAGGTACAAACAAAAACATTTTTAAAATAATTTTCTCATAAAAATCTTACTCAACAGCATTAGAAACAATTAAAAATAAACAAAATGTTTAAAAAAATTGTGGGCAATTAAAATAAGAAACGTCTCACAGATGTCTGTCAATAAGTTTTTTTACTGTTTCGTCTTGCATCTGAACACATCAAAGAAAACATTTTTTTTTTGTTTTAAACAAAGCAATTGACAAAGAAAAAAAGTAAATGTGCAAGATAAAGTAAATCGGATAAAATAAATCGATTGTTTTTTTTTTTAATTTAGATGAATTAAGCATTAGGAATTTTATATTTTATTTACAAGTTCATTATATTTTCCTTCGAGAATATTATCAAGAAAAATTCTTCTTTTATAAAAAAAACACAATAGAATTTTATATTTAAACTTTACCTTTATTTTGCCTGTTTCACTTTTAATATGCTGGGAGCTTAACTTTTTTCTGGTCTGTATTTACTACCCTATGGCTTCAAATATATTACTGAACACACTACCAGGCTTTCACACTTGTTTATTAATAGAAAATACGTCATTCGTCCTGACCACAAAAACTCTGTGGCGTCAATGAGATTCGTGCTCACGATCTGCTGTTTACTAATTATGCCATTCAACCAACTTTGGCACAGCTGTGAGATACTATTGTTGTGTTGTTACTCTAACCAAGGATCTATTAACGATTATATCACGATTCCCACGTTTTACAACACAGACGCGCCTTAACCATCTGATAAAATATATATCAGCACATCTATCACTACTTTTCGATTTTGCTAGACTGACGTCTGAATAATACCAGCTGTTATAATAACCATGGCGTTCAACCGCAGCGCAACAATAACTGTTTTTTTCCACACAATTTCCTGTCTTACTGCAGTTCATCTGCCGCAACTCCAAAATATTTAATTTTTTCTTGGAATTTGAACTCATGATATATTTAACAAATTACCATCGTAAATAGCGATGAAAAGGCTCAAAATATAGTGTGCTTTGCCCATATCTAAAATTTTTAATGGACAACAACAATGCTAGCTCTGTGTAGCTTCCTTATTACAGATATTCAAATTAAAAAAAATATATTATAGCGATTTTTTCTATTTAAATATTAAATATTATTTATTTTTATTATATTAAATATTAATAAATCTATTTATATATTAACGGCTGTATGCATAAAAACTTAAAGCAGGTTTAACTGCCGTTGTTAAGCACAATTTCCTAAAGTTGTATTCAAAAAACGCTTTTACCTTAAAATACCTTTGTTAGCTTTAAAGTAGGGAAAACCTACGTTAAACCTACAATAAATTGACAGTTCAATTTTATTATTGAAAGTTCAAAAACCAAACAAATTTTGTTTACAATAAACCTAGCCGCGTATTTTAAAAGTGGCATAAGTTACTTTGTTATTGTCAGCTTTTTATTTTAAATTAGTTTATAAAACATTTTAATTTTTTGCCATTTTAACTATTCTGTATTTAGTTTTCTTTCTGAAATGGATTTTTCTAATGATTGTGTTGAAATAAAATCTTTTTTCTCCATGTTGTGTACTGTGAAGGATTCTTTCGACAGGGGGCTATTACTACTATTACTATTTTGTCCTTTACATAAGTCACTATGTGCAATAATATGCTTTTGAGTTGTGACATTTTTAGATATTTTATACAACACGAAGCAACCGCCTAATAATAAAAAAATAACAAAATAATGCTAATTATGTGTAGTATATTAGATATCACTATAATATAGTTCAGTAAATTGCTCTATTCTTTCGAACTAATAAAAATAAGTCCAATAATCACAACAATACTTTACACACACTTATTACATGTTTCCATTTCTTTCACACTAAGCTCCGTAATTAATTTCCTAAGTACAGCGACTAACGCCACCTTCAAAATAAACATTTTTGTTATACCGTTAATTATCAACACTCCTGTCAAACAAATGTCAATAGTTCTTAAATTATTAATTTCAAATTCATTAAAAATGAAAAAAAACTGTTCAGTTGTGACTTATGCTACTTTCAATGTAAACGGCTCAATTTACAATTATACTTCGTTATTCCAAAAATTTTTAAAAATGTTTATTAAAACAAATTGTAGTATACAAATAATAATAAAAACGAAAATATAATATTCAATATAAAACATTTTTACATCATTATTTTATATTTTACAAAAATATTATTATAATTAATTATTTTAAACAAAAATTTTATTGATGTACATATAATCAAAACAAAGCTCGTTATCCGAATAATTATTTTTTAATATGAACAAATTCTTTGTAAGTTCTTCGTAAGCCTTGCAAATTAACGTTTTTTGGGTGCTTTGCTTTTTATTAAAAAGATTAATAAAAAAAACAAAAGAAAAATATGTTGATTTTGCTGAAAACAATAAAAAAATTTTTTATGGATCTAAATACCCGGATAAATTATATTCATTTTTATACATCGTTAACTACAACGTGACAACTGAAAATAGTGGCATTGCCAGAATTAAAATACTAATTTTACTAAAGCATACATTAGCTAAAGTACTGGTTATGAATACCATTTTTTAACAAAGGTCTGTTAGTCTTAAACTGTTTGTTAACTACCGTGTACTTTAAAGCTCAAATAAGCGTTTTTTATGTATACAGCCGTAAATATTTAAATAATTAATATTTTTTTCTATAGAAATATTAAGCTTAAATTTGTCAAAGTTACCGTAGTCGAGTAAAAAAGGTTTCAAACTTCTTTAATTAGGATTTCGCATGTGTGGCGAACCAACGAATGTGCAAGTATTTGCGATAACAAAGGGATCGCTCATTGAATACTTCTTCGGCATTAAAATTTCTTTTTATATTTGCAGTAAAAAACAAATTTGAGAGCAATAAATCAGTATTTGTAATGTTTTCAATTTCACATTTTGCAACTGTGATCCCTGTTCAGTATTAACTAAATATCGGAATGCTACTTGGGAGGTAGCGCAGTTAAACTATCACTTTCGCCAATTATTTTATTTTACACTTACTACTGCAAGAAACTTGAATTTCAATTAGATGCAGGGGGACTTCAAAATCTCTTTCTCTTATTCTTGAGGTGAACTTAAAACACCGTTTTTCTTATCATAAATTTTCGAAGAGTTGAATAGTAATTTTAGATATTTTGAATGTTATTTTATTTTTATTTTATTTTGCCTGTCCCACACATAAGACTTTAAGTGTCATATTGCGGTATGGAACTCATTACATGTACAAACAAAAATTATATTTCAATCAAAAGTTAGAAAAAAAAATAACAAAACGAATAAATTATCAAAATAAAAATATATAAGTAATCTATAATTATTCGGAATCATTATCAATATAAGCAGCAATTTTATTCGTGCTTGATTCCTTTTTAAATAAATATTAAGTGAAAATATCACTTAATATTTATTTGAAAAGGAATCAAGCACGAATAAAATTGCTGCTTATAATAAAAATATATATTAAAAGTCACTTAACACTAACTTAAAAATTGACAAACTGTATTTCTTTTGAAACGATGTGCGTTACTAATGATTTGAGAACAATGGGGAATCTCTTTCCAGAGTCGTATTGCATAAATATAGAATTGGAATTGAGATATCAGAGAGCTGTATCTAAAACAAAATAGTCTTTTACCTCCATTAAGGATTAAAACCCTTCTTCAAGTAGTTATCAAGACACATGCCATAAAGTTTGTTAACGTAAGAAGAAACATGATCACATCTTCTCAAACCATAAACATAACGAATAATATTATTGAATAATTATTATTTTTTAGCGAGAAGTATGCGAATATTTAAGGGAGTGCATTGATGACTTTGCTAAAGATTTCTTAACATAGAAGACCACGAGCAAAATAAATTTGTATAGACCAAGTGAGGATGCTGTTAAAGTAAATTCGCAGATTTTTAGTAACGTTTACAATTTCGATGGGTTTTTATTATTAAGATCAAAACAGGAATATAATCAGGTTTATATAAATTCTTCTTGATAATCAAACATCTAAATTTAATTGGATTTATCTCCAGGCCATTAGCACTAGCCCATTCAAAGATGCGATGAAGTTCATCATTTAAAATTCTTAAACAAGCCTCAACTGATTTAATGTTACAATTTATATAAAGCTGCACGTCATCAGCATATAATTTAACTTTACAATGTTTAAGTTTTGTTGGTAGATCATTAACATATAGCGCCAACAGTAGGGGACCCAAGATTGTGCGCTGTGGAACACCTCGACTCAAAGGTAAAGTAGTTGATTTTGAGGTACCTGCCTGTTTCAACAAATTGATGTCTGTTAGATAGACAAGAGAATATCAGAAGTTGATGAAAAGTTATGAAAAGATTTTAATTCGTTACGTGTTATAAGCTTTCGAATGATCCAAAAGTACTAAATATGTAACATTGCCGCAATCTAATTGTTGTCTAATATCTTCCGAAACTAGCGCCGTTATACAGCTGTGATCTTTTCGAAAACCAGATTGACAATTTATAAGAATAATATTTTTTCAAGTTATTGAGTCACCTGATAATGAACCATCCTTTCAAAAACTTTCGAGAGGATCGGTAGAATTTGCTAGCGGCCAGTAATCATTCTACATAATATAATCTGCGAGACGCCGTATAGCCTAAATGCAAATTTAAATGCAGTAAGTTATCTTCTTTGTGCCCTTGTATGTCATAAATTGTGTTTGAGCAATTCTGCTATACGTCCTCTATATAAAGATAAATTATTTCTTCATTTTTACTCTATCCATAAGACTATTAAATATGATTTTGTGAAACAAAAGATTTATGATTTTTAACTTAAAAATTCACAATTTACACAAAGGCATTTACAATCAATCATTAAAGCACATTTAAAAAATAAAAACAAAAGCATTTAAAAAATAATTAAGACAAAGTCAAATAGACTTTTAATTAATAAATATTTGTTTCCGCTTAAAAACAATTTTGTAAATAACTGTAATTATTTATATATTTTAAACCTCAAAAAAAAAAAGAACAAACAGTATAGTACATAATAACGCAGGTTTATCTAGTCACATGCTAGAATACCACAAAGCAGATTAATATCACATTGTTTAAAAACCCGAAATTTATATGTTTATTAGCTTTTGCTATTTTAATTACATTATTTTTTTATATTTAATCTGTTTATTATATTATAAGCGTGATCTTGCCAGAAAAATATTATTATTAACCAGCTTCTAGTTTCAACGGTATACAGACAATAACATTTAAAACATCATGTGCTTTCGGTCTGGTCTTGAAGGTTTCAGTAATTACTAGTGGTTTATTAATAGTTTTGAGACCTTTTCTGTGATAAAATAGTACTTTACTTTGGAATTCGAATACACCTTTATAAAAAACAAAGCATTGCTATTACAAGAAAAATTATTCTGTCTTCCAAAAAAAAAATTCAATACGGAAATGCCCTTACACTAGTGAGTCATGAGAGGAAGTCACACAGTGAAAACACAAAGTTAAACATTATTCTCTCGTCTTAAAAGAAGTACAAAAAATAAATTTAATGGAGAGTAGAGTTAGCTTAAAGCAAACTCAAATGCATAATGTTGACAAGGGTTTCCTTGAGGGTGTAAATGATAAAGCCAAGTTAATTTAAAAAAAAAAATTAAAAAACTTAACAAGAAGCTTAAGGTCTTTAACTCCATTTACATTTAAGATAATTTATTTCGCCCATGAAAATTATTTTTAGCAATTCCAGTTTTAATTGTCTAGAATTTGGTCGTCTAAAAACCAGAAAGGCACCACCAACACCAAAACAACTTTCGCATACAGATAGGATTTTATTTTATTATTCCTTGTTGGCACTCTTTTCTATAAGACTAGCAAAGCAAAGAAAGAGACATGAAAAAATATTTCTTTGTGTGTTTTATTTTAAAGTGAAAAAGTAAAATATATAAATAAACAGCGTTGATAGGGTTCCCAGATAATTATTGAGTCGAATCCTTCAAAATCTTCAATCCACTCAATAACGACTAAAAAAATGATTAAACAGAATTTTTTATCGGCATTTCCAGATTAAAAAATTCCTTTATCTGCATATTATTTTATGACTTTTTTAAATAACGCTGCAGTTTTGTGTTGTTAGCAAGATTTTAAGGGCTTATTTAAAATTCACATTTTACGAATAACTAAGAAGACATTATAACCTTCTCATGCGCTATTGTAAAATGCCAACAAAGTTTGTATGAAAAAATTAGGGGACAAGCAGATATAAAAGACATTTTTCAAATAAGTTTTTCATTAATTTGATACCATTCGTCGAATATTTCCTAAAACAAATCATCACGATTTACTTTTAAGTACACTCCACTCAAAATTTTTTACTCTAATCATGTGATTTAAAACCATTGAATTTATTTAAATTTGATTACATCAATGGCTTATGGCAACAGGTATACAACCAAAAATTTATTAAAGGGAGAAAATCAAAACATCTGCTATCGAAGTAAATGGTATCTTTTTATCATTGGGGAAAAATAAGAGCGTGACTAGAACTAAGCTCTTTAGAGCTGCTGGGAGACAAATCTACTAAGTTATTCATGGTGTTTTGCTAAACCATATTAATAAAAGTGAATGCAGTCGCTTTATTAAACGTATGTAAAAGCGAGTGCTGTTTTTTTTTGCAAAGGAGACAAACGTTAATACGTTTACAATTTTTGAAATCATAAGACAACAAATTGTACAGCATTTGAGACAGACAATTGACGGTTAAAACACGATGTTCTAAACTTTGTATTAAATATCCGGGACACAACGCCTTGCGAAGGATTTGACTTCGTTGCAATATTTTCAATTTTTTATTTAATTGTTCTAGCTACCGCCTTTATTATGATAAACGGATTCTAAAATCTGTTAACGAATTTGTTCATTTCATCGCAGGGAATTAATTTATTGATAATGTAAACTAGAATTACATACCAATTTTCTTTACTTACATTAAGCGTAGCAAATTAGTATTAAAATACTTTGAATAGTTCCTCCGTAGCCGGTGAAATATTAAATAAAATTTTCCATTGAGTGTTAATAAAAATTAGTTTGTTTCCTAAATTATCTTAATGCTAGAACAAGGTCATCTTATGTATGTTAAAGGATAAATTTATATATTTAGACAGGATTCACCAAAAGCAAAAAAAATGAAAGACAAATCTCGTGTTACCACATTGCTAGCCACGCTGGTATGTTGGCGTTTAGCACCGACTAATGCTCACCGTATTGGGGTGGTTCTTCCCAGCTTCTCTAGATATTTCAGCAGCTACAAAAGACAATCATACCAGCTAAATTAAATAATAGAACAAAAAAATAGTAAAAAATTGGAGCCCGAAGCAAGAATAACTAGTTCCCCATTGACACAAACTCATGGCTAATGTTATGCCATATAATTTCCATCCCACAAGAATTTCGACTTTCCCATGACATCATAAAAAATTCATTGTTGCATGTTCCAACCATATACCTCACTTCCCCCCGGGGGCAGATGATAGTCTTTTTGGAACCTACTATTCCATTTAGACTGGTATCTTGTGGGGTAAAAGGGAGCCCAGGCCCCTCAAAGGCTAGTAAGAGTCACCTGGACAATCCACATATTTCCACGGGAATCATTACGCTCGCAGCGTTCACTATTTGTCTCTCCCCTATATGGGAGTATCGTGGTGGTTGTGGTTTCGAGACCCTCGTGATAGTTTGCGGGTCGGATCATTCACAATGAACACAATGAATGGTTTAGGTCCAGTGAGTGTGAATGCCGTTGTGTTCTTAATTATATTAAGCTTCATGCGTTCTGGACCATGAGTTGGAAAGTCTCCAACTCTTTAGCAAGGAGTGAAGGCTGCGGCCTACTTCGGGCTTTCGAAATTGCTACTAGGAGTGACCGGAGGATATACGTATTCGATGGCCTCCTATCGCGTGAATGACGTTTGCAAATCATTCAAGTGGTTTGACCACCATCTGATTATGACTACCTAGTCGGTGCAGATGTAAATCAAATCACATCATACACCTCACTCTCCCCTGCGGGGGCACATTATAAGTCTTTATAGATCACACAACCATTTAGACTTGTGTCTTGCGGGAGTAAAAGGGAGCCCAGTCCTCCTTAAGGCTAACAGGAGCCAACTGGAAAATCCACTATATTTCTCACATTCTCATTCTCACATTCCTCATTCACAAAGAACACAATGAATGGTCCAGGTCCAGTGAGTATGAATGCCGGCGTGTTCTCAATTATATTAAGCTTCATGCGTTCTGGACCAGGAGTTGTATAGTCTCCAACTATTCAGCAAGGAGTAAAGACTGCGGCCTACTCCGGGCTTTTGAAGTTGCAACTAGGAGTGACCGGAGGATATACGTATCCGAAGGCCTTCTAGGGTGAGGTTGGCTCTACATACCATCCACAGTGGCAATGATCCACCATCTGATTAAGGCTTACGGCCAGGTGCAGATGTAAATCTTATCACATCATACACTTTACTCCTCGTGGCCCCTTCTTCTTTCCTATTTTCCGTATCATCTAGTGTTGTAGATAATACAATTTCCCTACTGAACTTAATAGGAGGTTATTCTTATATATGTAAACCGAAAAACGTGTACCGAAAATTGAGACATGTCTCTCTAAAAATTTTAATTTTACATGAAGATCAATAGATGTTTGGAACTAGAACTTGTGTTAATTCATTGGCCTGCTTGAAAGCGATGTCCGATGTCTTTATAACGCTCTAGTTAATCGTATATCAGGGAAATGCCTTTCACGTAGTTACTAAACGAGGATATATATTTTTTGTTTTATAACATTTTCAGGAAAACTTTAATTTCGTGTTATTTAATTTTATTTAATTTAGTCTTATATGATTTTTACGTTTATACGTAGAATTGGAGATCTACAAAGTAAAAAGACATCTGCAGATGCTAGAGTTCTGATTAAACTGAACTTGAGATTATATTGTGCTCAGTACCTAAATGCGTCTTTTGACGCTAGATTACTGGTGAGATAAGGGAAGGACGGTGAAATAATCGATACAATTCGAAAATCAGGGCAAAAGGTCCGCATATGTTGTCGATGCATCATTTCTTACAGATAACCGTGACATATCTGACATTTGACATGCACAGAAATAATAACTCAGAGTGAAATTCAATCCCTGACTAATTTGTACGGACTGAACCTGGTGCACTGTGGCATTATCACTTTAAATTGCAAGGAATTTGTTGTAGGGAATTACTATTAATACCAGAGATGAAGTATTTATAGGAGGACTTTTTTAGTTTAGTTTTTCTTTTTTTGATTAACGAACATGCAGCCTGCAGATATCAAGCTTAAATTTGACAAGAGTATTAGTTGGTGTTAAAAGGCCTGGATATAGCATGTTGGTTTAAAATAAAACCCAGTAATTATTAATATTACTGAATTATAGCCCAATAAAAAATATTTCCTTAAACCAAAAAATATTTTGCAAAAAGAGAAAATGTTATATATTTTATTCCATAATAACAAAAACGTAACTAAAATATAAAGGTTAATTTAATTATTTTATGCCACAAGAGATGTTGTTTTATAAACACACTTTCACTAAAAAAAATTATTCAACAACTGCAACTTAATTTACTCATTAGCAACACTTTTACTCAATGTAACCAACCAGTTTAGATTTTTGTTTTCATTTTGCAAATAATATTTTATTCAGCATATTTTTTAATCTTTTAACACCAAATTTTTGTTTATTAAAGAAGCCATCGAAAATATGGGTTATAGCATACTTTGAAAATCTTTTATTGTTAGTTCGAGAAGATATTTGTAAAAGTAGTGAGGAAATATACATTACAAAATTTTTAGAAAATTTATTTGTGTAAGTATAAGAGTGTTATATGCCGAATTTTATATACCTTTTAACAAAATTTAAGGTCTTTAACTTTTATCTTCATTTTATAGTTTCTGTAGAACCCATAACAACGGAAATTTTATTAACATTATCCATCTCTTGCTTAACAGTTCGCCAGTTCTCAGCGGCAAGTGACAAATATTTTTGCGATAGCAAAGACTTTTAGAACACAACCTTAAAAATGTTTTTAAACAAATTAATATTAATAATAATAAGGTGTTATAGTTTATTATAATTATTAATTTTATTCCATATATTTTTTCGAATCCTTGCACTAAAATTGTTTCATCGGTTTTCAGGTCTTTGATTTTTACTAAATTTTCTTTTAAATTTATCTATATTAATTTTATTAATTAATTTTGTGCTATGATATTCTTTTCTGTTTTTTTGCTGTGTTAGTATAATGAAAACTCTCATTTGATTAATTTAGCTTGAGATATAAAACTCTTGAATTTTCTACACAAAAATTTGGAATAAACTCCACTAT
Source organism: Trichopoda pennipes (assembly GCA_030448955.1). Lineage (NCBI taxonomy): Eukaryota > Metazoa > Arthropoda > Insecta > Diptera > Tachinidae > Trichopoda > Trichopoda pennipes. The sequence continues at coordinate 5,009,317 of JASKUP010000012.1, read as the reverse complement.
ATAAGCAGTAGTAAAATGGCCAAATGGAATGCTTTCCCCCCGTAATACATTAAAAATATTTTTTAAATAAAAAATATTTCATGAGAATATTATAAAATATTAAATTTAGGGAAAATGTTTTGATGATTTTTTGATCAACTTTAGGTGTTTTCAATTGCAAAACCTTGTTAACGGTAGTGAGAAAAACTAGTGAGTTTTGTTTAAAGTCTTAAAAATTAATTATTTATTAGTCATTTTCTAATTTTGGTGATACATATTTTCTTAATTTAATTTTTTTCAAAAAATTTTCGGAAAAATTATATATTTTGATTTTTTGCTAATTTTTAATTTGATTTTTTTTTAATTTATGGATTTCATCTCGGATTTGTCCATTTTCAATATCAAATTGAAATTTAGCAGTTAAGGTAAAGTCATCGAAAAATCGGTATACGTATTTTAACTTCTTTTTCATAAGAACACAGAATATTTATAGAGTCACGCACAAAAGGTAGTTTTGCCAATGCAATTTAAAAAGGTCTTTATAGTGTAGCGGGAACACAGGAATTTAATTTTTATGAATTTGGAATTTATGTTTTATCTTATCCTTAACGAGCTTCCCATTAAATTAATTTTTGATTAAAAGATTAATGTCGATTTGATAATATTTACTGAAAGGGCTTCTAAATGAAGTACTGTAAGGAATACATCGCATATTTTCAGTGTATATTTTGGATCCAGCATAAGGAATTAAAGTAAGACCGGCATATTTCTTTAGCTTTTAACACTCCTTCTTTTACGGATGGGAATTTTACATCACAATCCCTTTATTTTTATTGGCGGTGAAGGCTTTTATTCATAGAAATTATTAAATAACTAAATAACAAGTAATTTAACGCCATTGAGAAGTTGCTAGTTTTAATTGACAAGGAGTTTGCTTGTTGTTTAGTTCATTGCTTCATGATGAGAACTTACGATTTAAACTTTTGAGGGTAAATAAATAAAATAGTATATACTTGACTGATCTCTTTCACACTCTATTCTTAACTCAAGTCAATTAAAGAAGTAATAGCATTGCATTGTATAAAAGTTAGCCTTATAGTCTGCCAATGAGTTCTATTTTTTTTTAATTATTATATTATGGGACAATAATTTTAAACCTAAAATACAAAACTTCGCCTTAAATTCATATTTATGTATATATTGAAAAAGTAATTTTAAAATATTTTGTATGAAAATTTATTACGATCTGGTCACTCACTCGCTTAATACTAAAGTTATTCAACATAAAATAAGTCAAACTTACTCATACATGGCGTCGACCAAGTCACGTTCCCATGTCACTAAACGTTTCATTTTTCTATTGAAGAAACTAATGATGGAATTTAAAATAATAAGAATTTTAACAAATTTGCTTTAGTTATAAACGTTTTTAAAAATGCACCAAATTTAAAAATTTCTTAAACAAAATTTTACTGACCAAAAGCAATTTTTTAAAAAAAAAAGTTTTTTATGCTTCTGTTTTAAAATTTTATGTTCAAAATAAGAAATGCAATTGTGTATTCTAGAGAATTTGATTTTATTTTTAAAAACAAGAACAAAACCTTTTATCACTCAATCGAATAGGGAGAGCGCGAAAGAGAAATCAGCTATAAAGACAAATTATTTCACAGCTTTTCTTTATTCTATCTTTTTGTATTTTCTTTTCTTTTTTTTTGCCTTTTATGTTTTATTTTAAATTTTTATTTCTTTTTAATTAATTATTGCCAGCCTTACAAATTTTTTCCCATTATTAAACTTTGGCCGAAATGTGTGGATGCTCTAGCTAACAGAAAATAGTGAAGAGAACTTTCTGTAACCTCTCACTGTAGTGATCACGAATACGTTCTTTTTGTTGTTGGAAATGCAAATATAGAATAAATTTTACAAAATTCACTATACAACATAGTTTTTGTTTTTTTTTTTCACGTTATCTTTTATGCAATAAAAAATATTTTATTAATTTAAAAAATTTATAACATTTATAACCAACTCTCTCTTCTCAATGCACCAATATATTTTTAATAGCTTAAAGCTATAACACTTAACCACAAATAATATTATTAAAACAGGCTTTATTTCAACAAGCAAAGCGACAAACAAATTTGCACAACCAAACAGTACGTAATCTGTTTAACCAACCACCTTTAAGACGCTTAAAACAAAACTGAAAAATTCATCCAACAAGTACGTATCTTTTATTGTTCAACCGCATCAAAATAATAAAATGCTAGCAGCGGCAGACTGTAGCAACAATGAACTAGCACACAACAACACCAGCAACGACAGCAAAGTCACTCAGTCACAAAATATATAAAAAAACAAAAATAAAATTAAAATCAAAAATTTGCAAACAACAAAATACAAGTCAACAACACATAACCAATAAATTAAAAGAGAATCAACGAGATATATTAAGCTGTTGTGTTAAACATTTTAACAATCTGCATGAAATCGATCGTCACACAGTACATACAATGGCAAAAAATATGGTTAAAAATTAACTTAATTTTAATATTTTTCAAAAACTGGAATATAGATAATATAACCAAATACAGTGCATCTACCAGTCCCCCTCAGAGCAAGTAGGGATACTACTACTATTTGCTGAGAGGACGGAGACTACCTAAATATACAGAGTACCATTAGTGTTATTCTGTTGCATGACATAACATACAAGCACAGGTCACGTTAATAGCGCTTAGAACAGGTTTGGAGTGCTTAATGCCAGCGGACTACGGTATCGCCCCTTTGTACACAGCCTAACTTTTTTTAAACCTTTGATGTTTCGCGAAGTATAAAATACTAGACCTCTAGCGGACAAATATAAAAGACAGCATCTGAGTGGATAGTTAGTCAGTGAAGTAAAAATTTGCGTCTTTAGTAAATTGTTCTGTAGTGCCAACGTACAAATTTTACTTTGTGTGTAGTTAAAGTAAATAAACTTGTAATTACTTTGAAAACGCTAAAATATAGTGTTATTTATTTTGCTATAAAGAACTCAGTAACAAAACAAAACGTTGATAAAAGGCATAAATGTAACAATATATATACTACATATAAAAGAATGGATTTCTTTTTCTAACCAATAATATGTAAATTCATGAAAGTCTAAAACTTCGATATACATATTGAGCGGCTCTTAAATTATACAAATCAATAGAAAAAAATAAAAGTAAAGTCATTGGCAAAACCTATGCGCTCAGCTCGGATCGTAAGCTTTTACTAAAAGTCAAGTGTTATGAATTTTGCTAATGAAAGTGCCATTTGAAATTTACAAATAAATTTTGAAGGCTGCATATATAATTTGGCTTCGGACTTCTTGTCTGCCAGAAGCAAGAGCCGTATTAAATATTTAAACTTGCTTTTCAAATTACAAACGCTCTTGAAATACACTCAAGCGCTTTAGACTGCATCACTTGTTTAATTAGAGAAATTAATTATAAATAAAATATTGACTACAAGACTAAATAAAAATACAAATTTTATCATTACTACGTGCAAAGTGCATATTTTTTTTTTAAATAAAATGCATACAGTAAATTGTATACAGTTTTTAAGTAAAGAAGAAGATTATTAACTAAATGTAATTCTCAATTAGTCAGTTTAGTTTGAAGCGTATGAATTTGAGTTTTTTTTTGTGTAAGTAAACATAACGGATATGTGAACATGGATAAGTTACCCAACAGTTACGATTTTATATTAATTATTAGATTAAAAATATATTACGAGAACATCAAAAAATATTAATCCTGTAAACTTTTAACTTAAAAACCACGAATAATGTATTTCAAACTATTATACAGGCATACCTCGCTTAACGCTACCTCCTTTAGCGCTGTTTCGTTATAACGCTCTTCATTTTTCGAAACATAGTCGTCATAAAAAGCAGCAGAAAATATACATAATTTGAATTTTTTTCCATACGTTTTTTTTTTTAAATAAAAGTAGGCTAAAAAAAATTCCCTAATTCTAGGAATTCCCCTACAAGGATAAATAATTTGTGAAATTTTGTCTCATATTAAATTAGTCATTGGAAATAGTGATATGGCCCGGTACAGACTTAGTAATTGCAATATTGTTATTTTGAATTATAATTTAATTTATAATTTTAAAATGAAGTACACATTAAATAAAAGATATATTTTTAAATAAAATACCCATCTTATTGGTCATTTTTTACTTCAAGGCAGTAAAAAAAAAAACGGAACCCCATATTTTAATGCAAATAGTGCCTTTTTTAACGCTATTTCGGTTAACGCTCAATCTTCAGGAAAGCAACCTGAGCGTTAAACGAGGTATGCCTGTATATATAAATTAATGAAAATGTGCTAAATGCGGTTAACTATATCGGTATTCTTTTTTAATAATTGCAATTCTCTTTTCAACAAACAAACAAATATTTAACAATAACATAGATCTAAAGAATTTAAACCAATTATTATAAGTCTATAATTAAAGGCTAAATTATTTTTTCTTGATTTTTCATTATTTTATCAAAGCCCACTGTATGTCGATTTCTTGTAAGGGATAGTGTGGTTTTTTATGAATATCGCAATTCCCTTTTCCCTTTTAATTTATAAATTAGCGTTGCCAGTTTGGCATTTTCATCGCAACATTATGCATTATTTTTGCTCTCACTTTCTCTCTTTTTTGACAATAAAAAAAATTATATAATATTTATATAAATTTTTAAAATTAAAATTTATATAAATATTTTATTCTTAAATTTCTTTCTTATTGGGTAACTTCTTTGGTTGCCAGTTTTATTTTTCAAAGCCAGCAACTTGGCCTTTATTATCGTTTTACAAGTAGCAGTTACTAATTGGTGAAACTGATTTTTACGTTATTTTGACTGCAGTCATAAAGCCATTGTACCATTGTTAATCACATCAAGATTAAATGAATACTAAAACCTATTACTGTCTTTTAAATGCAATTATTTATTGTAGGAAAGATTTTAAATCAAATCTTTTTTGTATTTAAGTATTGTGTTGAGGTTTATTAACAACAAAAAATTTCCTTTCACATTAACAATATAACGTTAATTTGTATTAATTGTCAATTAAAAAATTTTTGAAAAACAAAAAACTGACTCCAACGCAATATGAAATTGAATTTGACCGGAGCAAAGCTTTAATCGTATCAGTAAGAATATACATAATAGATACAGAAATGCCCGGTTAACAAGATAAACATCAAAATCACGTCTTCTATGGGAACACCCTACAATTACTAATTTGTTCCTTAACGGATGTAATAACACGTTTTCTCTATAAATTTCAAATGTATGTCTCTGTACGTTTGATAAAGTCTGCTATGGAGGGAAGCGCTTTAACTTTATTGTTTATTTTTTTATCTGGTATTTACAGCTACAGAAGTATAGACTTAATACAAACTTGGAATTTCTTTCCTCCCACGATAAGGTAAAATCACATATTGGATTTTTGTGTATTCTTCAAATTTATAAAAAATATCTTATAATTGGGAACAACTCGTAAAGATAAACATACAAAGAAGTACACAAAAACCAGGCGAATTAACACCCTTCTCCTATTTTTAATGCAGTTAAAAATTAGCTTAAAATATAGCTGTGTGTAAAATTCGTGGATAAGACCCGAACACATTTTGAAAATATTGTTCTTTAGAGTGGAAAGATAAATATAAAGCCGTATATTTATTTGCATCAGACACATGTAATTTAAAAAATTTTACATCTGTATGGGATAAACCCAGTCTACAAACTTTACGAAGAGTAACTGAGCGACATTATTAAAATTTTACTGCAACTGAATGTCATAAATTGTTCATGTCTTACTAACAATAATTTATTTATTTTTATTTTAAAAAATCATTTAAAATTTACATGTCTGTCATTCTATTTCCACAATGAGTATAATTTTTAACATTAAAAACTTTTATAAATTTAAAATTGAAATAACTTTCGCTTTGTATTTGTTTTCGTTTGCCTTTTCTGAGCTAATAAAATGTTTGTTTTTTTGGCTTCTGGCAATACTGTTTTCATTATACTAAATAAAAAACAACTTAACCACAAATAAGCAAAAAGAAAGAAATTGCCTTAAAGCAGTATTAATGACAAAAAACCAAAGCACCTTAAATCATTCAAAGTTTGTTAGCAACACTCAGATAATATTATAAATAAATTTAAATTTATGATTCTTGATTCCACTGGCAACAATAGCAACCACAGCAGAACTAAATACACCAATGCAAATATGATAACTCAAAGTTTATAGTGCCGAAGGGCGAAAAAAATATATAAATATTACACTTCAACTGTTAAATTGCCCATAAATATTGTTGTTTTTGTTGGTATAGGGTTTTTTTTTGTTTTTTACTTGCTTTTGCTTTTTATTTTATTTTACTTTACTTTAGTTGTCATTTATTTATTTGCCTTTACAAGCAGCAGCAGCAGCATATGTTGCTTGAAATTTCATGTCCGATTGTTTCCTTGGCAATTTAGAAGAGCGACAACCAAACAACAGCAGCAGTCAGTATGAGAAGAGAATTGAAAACAAGTAAATAAGTGAACAAAAGAAATATGCTCGTTAAGCAGGCTAGCAACAAGAATTCTTCTGTGGTTTTAAAACTGTGCTAGGAATGTACAAATACAAAAAAGACTTGGCTTAATCTTTATAGATTAAGTTAGTTAAGATATAAGTTACAAACCTTAAATTAAAATTTTAAACCAGTTATTTTGCATACACAACTATTCCCTATCGCCACACACGATATCGAGCAAAATAATTTGACATATTTTATTTTAATATCATGACATACGACATCTCACGAAACAAATTTTATATTTGCTATTTAAGAGCATTTTATAAAAAAAATTTTACAGATTTAAAGTTTCACAATTTTATCTGCACATAAAAGAAAAAAGAAGGTAATATTTTACCCGAATGCAAAAAAAAATTAAGCGCGCTGTCCTAAAGAAAATTTGAAATATTGATATGTCTAAAAAACCCTCCACACAAGCGTGTAAAAAGTTGTACTGCAGCCTCTTTTGGCGGAACAAAATAAAATAATTAACAATATGGCTATTTGTTTCAAAAACAATAACCGGCTATTCTTAAAGAATAACGCCCCCCCCCCCCCGGCGGCACATTGAAACGTTATGACAGAAATTCGCCGTCATTACATGTGTCTTCGGGGGTAAAAGGGAGCCTAGTCCTCTTCATGGCTAGCAGGAGCCAACTGGAAAATCCACTAAATTTCCTCGCGTATCAGCTATTTGTCTTTTTAGCCTTTTAGCTGTTCTCTGTCTAATTATTGAGGTTGGCCCTTCAGGAGTATCGTGGTGATTGCGGTTTCGCGGCCCTCATGAATTTGATTAAGGTGCCAGGATCATTTCACCTTTCCTGAGAACAGTGGGTGAATGATCCGAATCCAGTGAGCATGCCAGTCATGTATTCTGGACCAGGAGTTGGATAGTCTCCAACTCTTCAGTCAGTTGGCGGTCCTGCTTGGAAAGCTCCAAAATTGCACCTAGTAATAACCTGTTGGAAGAAATTAGTCTTCGGCTTCCTAGGGCGCAGTGCACCCATTATATCGCCCCAGTGATTTGACCACCGTCGACTTATGGAATGCACACGCTAGGTGTCGACGTAAATCTTATCACACCACTTAAGGCGATGGCAGCGTTAAATGAAAAAGCAATGTTTTTAAATTCTTCTTTGTAGTTTAATAGTTGGGTCAGTCCTCGTTGTTCTATACGTATTTTTATCTTCCAAAAGCATGCAAAGGATATAACGTCTGGGAGATTAATGAATTTTAATGCTACGCAACCCATGGCACAGATAATTAATAATAATAATAATTAATAATAATAATAATGCAAGAAGTTTCATCTTTAGAGTTTTAAGTGTTAGTGACGATCAATTTTACACCAGGAACATAAATAGAATTACGACAATACTTAGACGCAACAGTTACCCAGTAAAACTTATAAACAATTTGATAAGAGAAGCGGAAATTAAACTCAAAACAGTTTATCCTCAGACTAACATTACTAATGGTGTGTACGGTGTACAATTTATACCAGGTTTGACTGATAGCAAAAGCCTGAAAGCAATAATAAAAACTGACAAAATACAATTTTCATATAAACCGAACGCACATTGAGCTGAATATTCAGAAATATGAAGGATAATATAGATAACCAAAAACAATGCAATGTTGTATATAAGATAAAGTGCAAAGGCTGTGATAACGAGAGCTGTGATCTAATATACATTGGAACAACAAAACGAACATTGGAGACAAGAATAAGTGAACATAAAAACGATATTACAAAACGGAACGAGACAACAGCATTATCACAACACATAGTTAATACTGGACATGCAGTTGACTTTGAAAAAGTCAAGATTTTGGAAATAGAATGCAAACAAAGTGTAAGATACACGATAGAATGTCTCCGCATTCAACAAAACATTGACAACACTATGAACCTAAAAGAAGACACGGATAATATGAACACCAACTACAGTGTTGCAATAACAAGAATTTAAACGTTCTATTTAATTTAAATTGTGTTTGTTTCTACTCAAGTTCAAATTGGTTTTTGTAATGTATCTAAATGTTAAGTTAGGAATATAATCAATATTATATTGTAAGTAAATTATTGTGGTGTATTTAATTGTAAGAATGTAAGGTTTTAATTTTTAAATAGACGAAAGCCTTGAGAGAGTCAACAAGAAATTGACGAAACGTTGGGTAAAAGTGTAATAAAAAGTTTCTATTGACACGGAATATATTAGGCCTGACTAGCTAAAGTTTATAAAATTAACAACATTAAACTTCTTTTAGTTTTTGAATCTAGAATTTGTTTTCACCTGGTAAAAGTAGCAAAGAAATTTTAGAAAAAAAATATATGTACACATGCTTACGAACATGTATGTATGTTTGTATGTATTAATGTGTGTTGCTTTTCATCTCTTCAAACAAGTGTAGATTTATGGCTTTGCATTGACAAATTCAAACACACACGTACGTACGCATAAACGAATGTGCCTCTGTAAGCTGAGAATTACAAGTTTGCTGAGAATAATAATCTCTCTCTGTAATTTTACTCTCACAGTGGATTTATCAATAAATCCATCCACAAATTTTGCTGGGGCAGTACAATGTATGAAAGTGCAAGATCTTTATATATTAATAGTCTTTGGTAGAGGGTTATTAAATTAAAATTTTTGTCACATTCTAAAAAACTCACATATTTAGGTTTTTTTTTTTTGGAATTTTGTTATGCTTTCGGAATCTATATTATAGCCAGT